>OX438827.1:6765932-9265932 GCA_949315975.1 Eudonia truncicolella | reverse complement strand
CGATATACTTAGGATAAGTGGTGCATCTAATAACTCGTCTCTTTAACAGCTGGCCTTCAATACATCCGGAACCAACCGCTTAACGTGTCTTCGTAAGCACAGAGGATCTCGAGATCTTCCATCTGGTGATCCAGAATTGCGGAAGTTTCCTAGCTTGCAAGATTGCAATCCAGAGACGAAAGCCATCGCCCTTATAAAGCAGAGCCGCGAATCTGTTATTTCAAAACGACTACAATCTTTTCTCAGTGGCTTGTTTTTGACATTTGGACTATATTATTACTGTCAGAAAATAAGCCCGACGCCTATGAAACAAGATTGTATGTGTTTTAAAATAGCGAGTCGTTACCGTAGTTGCCGCTATCGAGGAGCTCGATGACGTATTGGCGCCCGATCTGAGATTGTTAAAGTTTAGCATCTTTCGCAAAGGCCAGTCATCGGATGGGTGACCAAAAATGTATCATCTCGACCTCCGTGCTTTAAGAGGCAAGTTAAGCCGTTAGTCCTGGCTGCATAAGAAGTCGTTAACAACTGCCAATCCGCACTAGGCCCGCGTGATGGTGGTTAATGGCCAGTTCTACCTATTCATCCATAGGGAAGGCTCGTGCCCCCAGCAGTGGGGACATAAAATGAGCTGGTGATGGTGTTTTTTTTGGAGAGAGATTGCTGATTGCCTCTGGCGGCATTTTCAGCTTCACCGGGCTTGTTTGTGGGCAGTGGGAAACTTAAAGGGTTCCTCAAGCCGTGTGAAACGATTCATCTTCGGAGGTTTTCTAGAGGGAACGGCATCACGCACTAGTGCGTGTCCCCATGCCCTACTAGATTCTCCGAAGGGTTCGGATCCGATCGGGGGGCGGAACAACCAGAGGGCGTCTCTAAAGGCTCGGACCTCGCATGTCTGTACCTGGTATAGAGCGCGTGTGAACCGGTACGTCGTACCCTTGTTCTACGAGTACGGTGTCTTGGGCCTAAACTAGTGTGCATGTTTAGTGTATTCTGTAAATGTATAGTGGCATTTAGAGGATCGGTTGGGGTGGTGATGGTGATGTGATTCAGTTCGAGCTCTATATAGTAGCGATATTTCTCATACGCATCTTTACGTCAGAACCAAATGGTGATTACCTACGGCCTTCACAACGTAATCGGAAAGGTCTACCACAAAATGAAGAGACTGTAAAAGGACAGCTTCATAATTTATCCGTACCCGTGAGAGGGTCCATGTGTGCGTTGCTCGAGTGCGGTATGTATTAAGCTTACTTTCTGATGTCTCCTTATTATGTGGTACAAAATTCAGATAACTCATCCCACCTTTTGCTTAACGTAAGAAGGTTTTATGAATTTTCTTCATAAAAGCTTTTATAATGAAGGGCTAAAGTCGTCAGAGCGCACGTAATAATTACGGAGGCACGTGAAGAATAACCCTCGTGAAATTTGCATTTTTGAGCGAAAATTATTATATGTCTAAGAGTGCCTGTAGAAAAATGGTAATGATGATGATGGTTACGTTGTGGTTAAAGTGTGAAAAACTTACTCGTTGTTTGCGAGTGGAAGCCTGCCTTTTCATACTTACCTACTGCCAAAAATACAGAGAAGAGAAAATGAACACTTTTAGGACTCTAAACTAATATAGGGGTCGGAAAGACTAAACACTTTGTTGACAGAAACTAGCTTAGAGTTTGACTGTCACAAACTGACACATTGTTTGTCGGTCACCGGTGACCTATACGGCGCGTTTAAACTGCTACTCGCTGTGTAATTTCAAAAAATAAACTATTTCTTTTATCGTTTTTTTCATTAAAATAAAATTTCTTTTAATATGCTCCACTGCTGTAAACTAAAATAAAAAAAAAATAATGAGATTTTATATGAAAAGAGGTTTTTAAAAAAAAAATCCTAAATGGAGCATACCCGAAGCTTATATTATCTGCTGATTTGGCTTTCTTGGTTTTACATAAATTACGCAGCACGATTTCCGCAATAAATTTAGTGGCCAGTATAAAGGATGATTCAGGCTATAACCCAAGGTCAGTGCGTGTTAACCAACGACCGTAGCACTATCCTCTAATATCATAGATATAAAGCGTCAAGAAATTCAATGGCGCAGCATCTTGCTCTTTCGGGTTGATATCTTGCACGTTAGGTCACTTTAGCAATGTCAAGACACCGCATCGTCATCGTCGTCATCATCATCATCATCATCATCATCATCATCATCATCATCACCATCATCGTCTGCTTATACTAGTCCACTGCTGGACAAAGACCTCTCCAAGTGCCCGCTAATGATCCGCGGCTACTCTCATCCAGCTCTTACCAGCCACCTTGCGAAGATCGTCGCTTCACCTGGTCTAAGAGCGTCCAACACTACGTGGATGACCAAATTACAATATGGCGAGATTGTCGAGCTTTATCATGTTTCGGAAGACATTTTAAGGTAGTAAAACTAAAACATGACTAATACCCAACCAACCAACCGACATGCTTAGGGCCTGCGTAGTGTGTTATGGCTTGATCCATAAGAACACATTATGGATTAGCAATAAAAATACGGGAAATAATTTATTTGTATTACAAAGTAAATATTTGGTCAGCAAAGTTATTATTTGGTCAGCAGAATTATACAATCGGCCAGCATAAGAAATCCTTACAGTTGGTTAGGTTAAGTTAATTTTTTTCCCGAGCGAAGCGTAGTGTAGCGAGGACCAGCCACGGAAGGGGGGAGCGGCATAAGACTGCGTTCAGAATGATATAAGTTGCAGACTGATTTAGAAATATTTGCTGATCATAATGCCCAACTAGCATTTATTTGCTAACCAAAATTACGAATACTTTGCTAACCGTTTAAATAACACCCTAAAAATACTAAGTGTCTCCTCAATAAGCTATTTTTGTGTTGGAAGGCCTGACCCAGCAAAGGATCCTTTTTATTAAGTTGATGATGATTTTAAGATTACGCTAATCGACTGCCTGACTAAAATGCTGACCTGTTTCTCACTTTAGTGCAAATTCTATAGCGCGAACGAAGTTTGGGTTAGTGAGTGCTACATACGAGTTGTAGTCTGAATCATCCTTTAAACACCCGGTTTCCGGGCGTCGAGGGATAACTGGAGTGCACGCGGAAGATCGCAGGCTGACAAGGGTCGGCCTATGTCACCTTCCTCTTTCGATATGGCTACACTCTTGACTTGGTACTTTGAAATTCCTATCACGAAATTCATTTTTATGATCTAGTTATCGTCAAAAGAGTTTCGGAACTGTATCGGTGACTGTATATAATTTTTGTTCTATGCGATTAATCATGAACGCTTCGGGTATTTGTTTCTTGCCCTAATACGATAACAAAAACAGTGATAAATTTTCATACAATGCTTTTATCTGATTATTAAGTTGTCTGGTGCGTAGTCATGTAGGTAATATATAATATACATTGACTGCTACATTGCATTTAACGTAATGTTGTGAAGAAAAATGACATTACACACTCCTTCTTTGAAGTTTAGTCTCTGGCAAACTTTTTGAAAGTGAAACGAGATGATGCACTTCAACTACTTTTGGAGTAAGGAAATTCATAACTTTTAACGACAAAAGACAGGTTTAACTTAACTTACTTTTGATAGTTAAACACACCCAAGGTGTGATTAACTATCAAAACTTCTTGCTTCCTGACACCAAAAAGGCAAGTTATGTTTCTATTATATTTGTAACCAGAATATAGTTAAGTTAAGGACTTTAAGATGCTAAAAGTAGGCTCCACTCGACTCGACACAATATTTATGATAGTTGTATATTTCATTGCTTTTTTATTATTATTATTATTTAATTTTTTCTGTTTAGTACTTATTTTTTTTATTGTATTATGTTTTAATTGTGTGCATGTTTTGTTGCAAATAACTAAATAGTCTGTCTATCTATCTATCTAATGAAATAGTATAAATGATTTCTCTATCGGCGTAGATGAATCGCGTACGCCGTTTGAAGTATCTCTCTCATCTGTATGTGGAGCGATAGGCCCTGCTGACGAGGGTGGGACCTCTGTCACCTTCCAGCCTTCGATACACAAACTCTTGACTTGTGGCCAGAAACACGATCCTTAAAATTGATTTACGTGACTTATGCCCAGTCTTCAGTGACGACCCATACATTTTAGATAATCCCTAAGTCGTGTATGGTGACGGTTGGTGGATTGTACCGAAAATCAGGTATCAGGACTCTAATAGAATAATCATTAACTTCTTCTTTTTAGTCGGTCACTCTTGACAGAGTGGTCGTGTTCAATGAAGGGTTGCCTCTCGTGCTCGCAGCAGTCGCTGCCATTGCAAGCCTTCTCCACCGGTCTCTGTTGGCCGCATGGCGATCGCACTCCGCCATAGGAGTCCCAGTGACGGATTTTATGGTGTCAGTCCATCTCGTTGGCGATCGGCCGCGGGATCTTTTGCCCTCTACTCTGCCCTGAATTACAAGTCGCTCCATTGACTTGGTTTTACGTGTAACGTGTCCAAGAATTTCAAAATCCTCAATTGCACAAGCAATGACAGTCTCTGCTTTATTTTGATTTCCTTCAATATGGAGACGTTGGTGCGATGGGCGGTCCAGCTTATTCTAAGCAAGCGTCTCCAGCACCACATTTCCAGAGGATCGATCCTACGTCGGTCTTGGAGTCGCAGCGTTCATGTTTCTGCCCCCATACATAAAGGTTGGAAAAACCAAGTTGTTCGTCAGGCGTATTTTGGTATTCTTTGTTATGCGACGGTCCTCCCAGATCTAATCCAGCTTCTGTGCAGCCAATCGAGTGATTGCGCAACGTCTTATTATTTCGGAATCACAGTCACCAGTGTTGGTAATAGCAGAGCCCAGATAGATGTAGCTGTTGACAACGTCACAGTTTGCAATAGTTGTGATGTCTGGGTTGTTATTGTGTGCCCTATCTACTATCATCATTTTGGTTTTATCACGGTTAAGGGTGAGTCCAAATTCGAGACTAGTTGTTTCCAATAGACTTAAAAATCGGCTGACATCCTCTTCAGATGAAGCGAGAAGAGTTGTGTCGTCAGCATATAATAATAATCATTAACTAAGTAATGCTTAATGTACTTAAACTTGTAAAAGCATCTGCTTTTACACAAGAATGGCGACGCTTTGCTTTTATCTCTGAATGTAAGTAAAATGGTCAATTAAAATAAAAGAGATAATATGACGGCTCAATACAGTTTCAGTGGTCCTAGCATAATGCCATTGAGTAAAAGAAGAATTATTGTCATCATCATCATTAGCCTATATTAGTCCACTGCTGGCGATAGGCCTCTCCAAACTTAACACAAATTTTAGAAAATAAAACAAAACCGCAGATATGACTCTTCACTTTCCCGCGAAGAAGTCCTTATTTATACTTATAATTACTAAATAGAATATTTAATTCGCCTGGGTGCATTAACACAGGTGAATTAAGTAAACGACGGGAAGTGCACGCCACTGAGCAAGATCTGCGGCTACTCTTATCTAGCTTTCGCCACGAGGAATGTTGTATGAATTTTGGTACAGCGCCATAACGTCCGTAAATTGAACTAACATTTGACAGACGTCATTACATAGAATTTATGACAGGACTTCTTGGCGGGAAAGTAAAGAGTCATGTCTGCGGTTTTGTTTTATTTTCTAAAATTTGTGTTATGTCGAATATTAATGTGAAATAATGGTGGATTATTAACCGTTAAGTGTTCGTGAGTGTGCATGAGTGTTGGCAAATGAAACAAAACAGTGCAACGTCACTTTTCAATTTCTCTCAAGAAGTCTGCGTGAGGACTTAGTAAAGCCCCACATCTTTACTGAGATACTCGAAGGGTTGGGGGGGTATATTATTTCTCACTTCCTATTTCCATTATCAATCATCATCATCAATATTCTTTATATATGTATTACCTAAGAAGATAAAACGAACGAATAGGCTTGATGGATTTCATCCGGAGCCGTAAAACAATAAACAAAAAAAATAGAATTTATGACATTATCATGGCATAATGATTACGTTACGGTTTCGATAGTACTTCGTGTTAGGCCCGCAGGTGTAAAGAAGTAAGGAAAGGTCACAATTGTGCACAGCCGATTGTGTTTTGTGAATCAAGTGGCGTACGATCTTCGTTCACACGGCACGTGAGAGACGTGACGAGTTGTATTTGTGTCGGCGTTATGTTACAGCGGAGAGTGTAAGTAAACATGGCGCCTTATAAAAACAAAAAACATACAACTAAGCGGAATTTAAGACCCCTCCCGCCTCTCCGAATGGCACAACACACTCAGATACACTACACATGCACACAAGTATAGGCTCAAGACACGTTACTCGTAAAACAAGAGTTTTTATTTAAATTACGAACGGTCAAGCACTTGACTTGCCTTCTCATTTGATGGTAAGTGGGAATAAGGCGAAGGTGAAGACGCACGTCACCCAGAATCCTCAACTACTGAGGCACAGGCTTCTTATCATATCTTATCTGTAGCTGCCGGAACAAAACAATGCTGTAAACATGGATGTTATTGTTACATATTTATAAAATAATAGTTATAGCTAGTCGTCAACAAAACTGATTAAAGGGACTTGTGTGTCTGTGACCGGTTGTCTAAATCAATAGACCACAGAGACAGTTGTAAGTTCCCAATCTTATTTGGACTAGCCAAAACAAATTTTCTTCTTCCATTCTCCATCTCCATTAGCCATCATCTCAACATTGACTCTTCTCTTTGCCATATCATCTTTCAAAAGGTCTACCCATCTTCTCTTCGGCCTTCATTTCAACACAAAGCCAAATAAATGTCCTCATCACCTTTATCATCACATGCAATTGTTCATCTCCCCTCTTACCTAGTTGTGCAAGCATCACAAGAGTTGAAACATGGTGTTTTGTTTCGGTGTATTGTCAGTGTGAATGTGAGTGTGTCTTTTGCTACTTTCAGCTTTGTTTTTTTGTTGTATTAATAATATATTAATCGGTATAATGGCTTAGGAATACCTAAGCCGTTATTCCGATCAGTATAAAATATGTATCTTACTTATTTACTGTCTACAATACTACACTTCTAACTCTTTTATGAATAAATTATAAGTAACAACCTTTTTAAAAATCAAGCTTTTATTTAAATTCGCAAAAAAAAATACTTTTACTTTAAAACTTTTACTATCAACTTATAACGTCATTACACAATTTATATGATATAAAAGCTTGTCGCGAGATTTAAGTACTCGTATTTACTTAGATTGAAATTTTTAATAGTTAAAATCAATCACATCAAGTTATTTAATTTTCTTTTTTATCTACACAAGTAAATCTCGCGTCAAGACTAATACGAGATGATAAAGAAGTAATGACTATAAAAGTTGATAGTAAAAGTTTTAAAGTAAAAGTTTTTTTTCTTTTTAGCGCATTTAAATAAAAGCTTGTTTCTTAAAAAGGTTGTTTACTTTTTATTAATTTTATACTTTTTAGTTATCGTCCTTTCATTTGATACCCATATTGTAGGCAAGCATCAAAAACTTAGTCCGCCAAATTGGATTTAGAGTGACGTCACTTGAGTTATTCTCAGCAAGCCCTTTCATTTGATACCTATATTGTAGGAATGCATAAAAAACAATTAGTCCGCCATCTTGGGTGTGCCGCCATCTTGGATTTAGAATGACGTCACACAATTAACCATGCATTGTCATCCGAACTGAACATTATACAAAATTTCAGCTCAATCGGTCGAAGATATCAACTTCAAAATTGAGTTTCAAGCTTTAGAAGTTCGCCATATTGGATTTAGAGTGACGTCACTTTATTTTTCGAGTTATTCTCAGCAAGCCCTTTCATTTGATACCCATATTGTAGGAACGCATTAAAAATATTAGTCCGCCATCTTGGATTTAGAATGACTTCATACCATTAACTATGCGTTGTGCTTCGAACTGAACATGTATACAAAATTTCAGCACAATCGGTTGAAGATATCTGCTTCAAAATTGAGTTGCAAGATTCCACCCGAAGAAACATATTATACATACATTGCAAGTTAAATAAAAGCTTGTAATAAAATACCATCGTAAATGCAAAATAGCAATTCAAAAATGGACTCAAATCTAGTTTCCATATGGAATCGGCAAGGCCGAAATGCTACGTTAACATTTAAGCTTATTCGGTCGTTAGTGGAACGATATTTATATCGTGGTGGGGTGCAGAATTATTCGGTGCCGGGCAGCGACCGGGCCTGATTTATGGGGCAGCGTTAGCTCGGCAGGACATTAGTGGGGACTGATTGCCTGGACATACCGCTGTGGCAGTACCCATTCGACATTTGGCAATCGAGTAGAATCACCGAAATGTACAGTTTAATATTGAAACGACGTCAAGGTCAGCAGCCGCAATGTACTTACATATTAAAACATTTAGATATAATTTTTAAAATATCACATTAGCTACGTATATCAAAGTAACGAAGCGGCCGGCATATTTACAGTAACTATGTTTTTTGTTGAAGTATGAAACAAAAATTTACTTACTTACTATGTTTATAAAACAGCAGTACTCCTTGACTTAGGGAGTGAAATGGTCATTCAGTATGTATATTTTAATGTGTATAAAATATTTTTTTTTAAGGTTACGTTCCTATTTAGATGACATCTGAGCGGCCATCTTGGCTATTTAAGTGTCAAAGGTCATGCGTGCGCAAGTTTCACCACTAATATGTGTGGGTGATTTCGCATCAGCGCTAAGTGAAGCTACTTTGATTGAACGATATTGGAGATAATGAACCAGGTATAACAACTACACAGTAAACACATTAACTTATAATGAAATCTACTAACTTGTTAGACATCTGTATTTTTAGCTAAGAGAGTTTCAAAAGAAATGACGTAAAATCAGAAGATCGGACACTTTATCCTTTATTTTTCCTTTATTTTTTCCTTTATCCGTAAAACCAGAGGAATCGCAGATGCGTTGCCGGCCTTTAAAATGATGATGATTTGATAATGGTCGAAAAGATGGAGAAAAAGAAAAACGCCTCCTGAGTTTTTTGCCAGCTCTTCTCGGTCGTAGGCTCTATCAAAATCCGAACTGGTGATAGATTCAGTAGTTTAGTACAAACATTTTTTTTTTGTTTTTTTATTATTATTTGGATTTTCATAGTTAGAACGTCAAGTAACTGTGAAGGCATATATTGAATAAATGATTTGAATTTGAATTTGAGTTTGATAATGAAAGATTGTGTTTTAATAGTAAATAAATGAAACTGAAATAGACGAGTAAAACAATACGCTTTTTCATTTGAGTGAAAAGTATGAAAGTTTTGGGTAGCATCAAAAGTCGTGCCCACTGGACCAAAATGCGGGACTGATTGCTTGGTACATACGCAGTGATGGCAATTTCGACGCTAGGGAATCCATTGCAATATACGCTTTTGAGGTTTGTAGGTACTAAAAAAAATATGTCAATACAGACTGTTTGGTAATACCTGTTTAGTCCCGAATATGGCATAGGACCTCGGAAAATTATAGACATACCTTAAAAACACCATATGGCAGAGATATTAAGGTGTTTGTTACTTAGTAAAATTGCAAAGTGACAACCCTAGGTTGAGCTAATACACTGTTCTTGGTCGACTAACCTTATGTTCTAAACGAAACGGAAGTCAAAACTTATAAGGGTTGAACAAAAATAATGTAATAAATAATCTTAGTTTTTGTATGGAAAAGTAAATCTTTATAAATATGATCTTGTATGTTACCACGGTGTTATTTGTACTCGGTTACATGACTGTGTTTCGGGAATATACATATATTACCAAACACCTTGTACATATAAAAAAAAATTGTCTATCATATTACATTTACACACAGTATATAATTATATATCAACTGATAACAACAATAACAAGACGTGTTGTGGATGAATATTTTTGTTTTTGAATGATTGATTTAAATGCGTTGTACCAGCGTGGTAAGACGGTAGGAGTGAGTTTTAAGAGATAAGAGTTTTTAAAAGCTTGAAAGTCCATCTTTACACTAAAAGAACCATTATTGAGAACTAAATGCTACTTGGGATCACACCCACATAACAGTATCTACACCGTTAGCTGACAGCACGAATCCATTACTCGGAGCTCGGCAGTTCATAATTTATGAATTCGCGAGCCGTGAACGTCTTCGCGCGACTCCCGTTTTCAGCCTTCTCATAGAAAACTTAAAGCTGTTTAATGTTTCAAATGGCTCCTTCCTAGTCCGGTTATTAGGGCTCAGGATTAAATAAGCGGCAGGGTAAAATAAAACTACGTACTTACGTGAAGTGATTGTGTGCTGACTGTATGGACCTACTTGCATTTAATACGACGTTGTAAAAGTATTGCAAAATGTGGTAAATTTCTAGTTGGTTCTTTTTCTAAACCAATTCTGATGAAGATTTTTATACAGAGATTTTAATATTTCTCTTATATTAAAATCTCGACAGTTAATAGTAAATTTTTTAAATAAAATTTTAATTTAAAGTCCCGCATTAAATCAGTTGAGTTTGTTTTTTATTAAAAGGGAAAATTTAATTTGCAAAACTTTATTTTGTATTGGTCAACCTATCAAGCATTATAAAAGAAGCTCCTTATCGAAAGACTTATTTCACTGTAAAGTTCAGTCGTTGACGCTCAGTTCAGAAAGGTAAACAACTTTTTAGGTTTAGCACTATGCAAATATCGATGGAGGTATCGCACCCGCCAACTCCCAGTGAATTTACAGCCCAAGAGACGTAACCTTCGACCCGGGCTTTAGCTTACGTCGTACTTCTGTGAAATAAATCGTGCGAGGCATGCTTAGGTACTGGTCTGTTTTCCAAGGTGGCCCCGATCTTATAAATAAAAATGAGACGGAACAAAGCGAACGAGGACGATCTAAGGCGATTTTAAAATCTTATCTCACTTGGAGGCGTGATTGACGAATGTTCGTTGGAGCATCCTGTTTGTTTAAGGGCCATTTCACATTGCGGTACCCACAAATTTCAAAGATATAATTCTTTTAAACCAATATGCCAATTAAACTTTCTATGCTTACTGGAAAACACGGAGGTGGTATTAGATGACAGTTAACAGAAACGTTTAAATAAAAAAAAAATGTTTGTATTATTGTATTTATGCGATTTAAAGTATTTTAAACTTTGAAGTTTGTTGATACAAACAGTCATCAGTCATCAGTCATCAGTCTATATTATTAGTCCACTGCTGTACGTAGGCCTCTCTAAGTGCACGCCATTGAGAACGAGTTTGTATGGGATACTGAAATGTAAAATCTTCTTAAGGATTTCAAGGACAAACTTTGTGGAAAGAACACAAAGAAGTGAGCTTGAACTCTGTCTTGAAATCCGCAGTTCACTCGGTTGGATTCGAGAATGGGAGCGTCGCTTTAGAATGGAAATTATTTAAATATTTGTGTGGCTTTGACACAAATTGCTGCAAGTGTGTAGCAGGGAGCAAATTCTTAAGCATTCAGAATAGTAGAATTTGGGATCTGTTTAACTTACTAATAATACAATGTGTAATCTTGAATACTCTTTGCTGAGGCTGCTCTGCTCGTTATTCGATGTGGCAAAATCCAGATTTCAACTTTACAATGTGGAACTAAAACAAAAACACTTTTAACTGCCGTACTCAGAGACGTCAATTAAGTTTTAATGACAATTAAATGTCTTTCCTTCTCTATTTAGCACTATACATAAGAAAGTGACAGCAAGAGACTTAATTGTCATTAAAACTTAATTGACGTCTCTGAGTACGGCAGTAAGTATTTAAAATCATTATGCACATTTATACTTATGGCATATAACATATTTTATTGATTACAAAAACACAAATGTTGAAAAAATTTCCACGAGCAGGATGTTAATGACGGTAGTTGTTGATATTGAATTGGCGCCTTTGGCTTTCAAAGTAAAAAAGTAAATAGTGTTGAATAATTTCGGCGGGCTGGTTAGAACCACGATAGCTCAATTGGAAGAGCACCTGACCCGGTTGGTCAGAAGGGTGCAGGTTCAAATCCTGCTAGTGGAATTTTTTTCAACATTTGTGTTTTTGTAATTTGTTTCGCAACAAAATTTGCGTTAAAATTATATAAACAAAACAAAAACATTTTATATTTTATTAACTTTATTATTAATTTAAAAAGAATAATTATTTATGATGTTCTTATAAATATTAGAGTAACGTAAGGGCAGTCTTTATTATTCCTTTATTACTTAACGAGGCCACGCTTGGCCTTCATCTTACTTGAAGGTAAGTGTCAATAAGAACTAAGTAGAGCGGCACTTCATCCGGAATCCTGACTACTGAAAAACTGACTAACTATCATATCTCCAACTGTCGGAACACAGAAATGCTAATGCTGTAATGGTAACAGAATAGATGATACTTTACTACATAAGCGTAACAGCCCTGCCACCAACTAAACCTGAAACAAACTGCAGTTATTTGAATCTACCTTTGAATCTTAGACCGATGATGTAACTACTAAACAACTGAACCGATAACATTTTTATTAAGTCTACCTTGTCTGCCTTTAATTCTCGACTTTGTCTTATTACACGGAGGCGTCGTGTTTGCTCAACGCTTCCAAGGACGAAAACGCTGTAAAGAAGGAACTTTACAAAGGAGTGTGATTTAGGCTTGATCGTAAAATCCCTAATTCGAGTTGTGCTGTGGCGCATCCAGGGAAGAGGTACTTTAACAGATATAATTTAGATGACTTCGCCCGGAGTGGTCTGTAAGAAGATGGTGTAATCATTGTTATTGTTATACAAGTTATTATTTTGTTATTAGCTTATTTTGTCTCACGCAGGGCTTCCTTCCTAATTTCTACTTTTATGTTCGTAGCTGCAGTGGATTTATTCTGCTTGGTATGTATTATAAGGGTCAGGTAGACAAATAATAACTTCAACCGTTGGTTATAGTTGTTTATTCCAGCACTAAATTCACAAACTCCAGAATATCTATTTTCTTCGAGGGTCAATCACCCAATGCCCACTTGACTCCATAATTAGTTATTACGAAGCCGCGAGTGAGTTGAACGAATGAATTGAGTGACCGACTCACGTGGCGGGGAAAATAATGTCATCTCACTAACCAATTATTATGGAGTCAATAGACAATATTAAATCAATACAAATTAAAACATAGTAAGATTATTATGCACGCTAACAGTTTGGGTCCAGTCTGTCACACATTTTCACCTTGGTCAGATATAAAAAATTATAATGCAATTAAAAAAAGCTTATTGTTGAAGTCATTTAAAGATACAATACAATACAATACTCTTTACAATACTGAAGTTGTTAGAATGCCTTGTCAGTGACTTACTCTGTCAGAGAATATTAATAGAGTTTAGCTTTCATGTCTGTTGGCGGCAAGTTTAAAAAAAATACATAATTATGAAGTAAAGGCGATTCCACTAAATAGCATTGAAAGCACGGAGGTGGAGAGCACCTTCTTAAATTGATTGCATTGAGTTATAGACCGAAGAAACGTTATTATTCTGAGGAAGAAACGAACACCATGTATTGGACAGGCGGCCATATTGTGACAGTTTTAATCATTCTTGAGTCTGGGTGACGATGACGTGCGCACCCATTCACATACTAGGTGGACGTCAGTAGCTATTTGCAGTAGCTATTTGTAATTATTTTCTTACCAGATAATTGTAAATTCGTTATTTATGTAACTATACAGTAATTGTTAAAGCCGTTATTTTATTGAAATAATTAATTATCTTAATTAATGGCTTCGCGTTATATATCATAAATATATCTATTTGTAAGTAAACACAAATCCAGATAATTTCATTCAGCGCCCGTATCTGTTATAATCCTCGCCAGTTTAACTCTAGAATTTGAATTATGTTGTGAATGAGAAAGCGTTTGCAACTTCGCAGCTAAATTACCAGCGATATGGAGGCACGTCAAATTATAATAGTTGTAATTTCGTTAGTTTTAAGTTGCAGTTTGAAATATATTTGGTTTGTTGTATATAATTGAGTTGAAGAAACGCTTGCAGAAAGCCGGTGTTTTAGTTGAAAGCTGGGTTTTGTACAATTAATTTTATGTAATGAATTCATAGCTTTATTTAGAAGTAAAATACTGAAGACGCTCACGATATACTTACACCTTACTTTTATATGAAAATAAATTGAAAGAAAAAATGTTATGATTTGAACCTTCTACTTTATCCTTCATTAATTAAAATATTTTCGCAACAAATATTTCGTAACAAATTGATTGATTTATATCGATATTACAATAAGAAGTTCTATAAGCAACTATAATAATAATTCCATGACCAAGCTATTACATTTTTAGGCTTATGATAAAAAACGTATTCCAACAGAAAACGTCTTCGGTACCGGAAACTTGAGATTGAAGAAAATCTTTCGCGCCATTTAATAATATATTTGGGCATTTTATCTGTTAGATAATGTCATTGAAAAAAACTCAGCTGAGTCCGGCCATCAATCAGTCTGTGCTCAAACAGGGTTGACGGTTTTTACGGCTCGATGGCGCAGTGGCTTGCGCGTTTGTGTTGCGATCTTGTAAGTTAAGCAATTTTTGCAATATCGGGTCACCACATTGAACAATCACGAGCTCTTGTGTGCTTTGGAAGTACCGTTAAGCCGTTGTTGGACCTGATTTTTGTCGTAACATAGAGGTTGTTATTGACAAAAGCCTATCTGGTTAAATGTTTAGGTACCACTTCTTAAGAAAAAGGATTTTATTTCTTGTTACATTACATGACAAAATAGTTTTAAAAAAAATTACACTGTTGATTAATCCAAGGCGTCGTCGGCTAAGTGGAAAAGCGTTCACCCGTTATCCGAACGTTTTAAATTCAATTTGTGTTTTGAATTTTTCGATGCATAACCCGGATTTGTGATCACCGACCCGCATTTGGGAAGCGTGGGGATAAAGCCAATACATAACGTTTATAGTGATAACTTTATTTTAATGATGAAGGCCTTCTGCCTATCAGGGAACAGTATTTAAAAGTTTTTTATAAATGCTATTTTACTGATTCCCGATTAGTGCCAGCTTCCATTGTATAGCGGTGTGAACGCCGATAGGCGATGGAGGGTCCGGCAGCCGACTTTCAGCCTGAACGCCTCTAAAGGCAGGTCGGAAATGTGCAAGTTACCGTCGGCGTATAAGCGTCAAGCTTACCGGGAGAACTGTTTTTTTTTACTCCCTCCAACATGTTCGGAGCTATTGTAATCTAATTCTCTTTAATAGCATACTTAAATGGGAAAATACAGAATTATGAAAGTATTTAATTATAATTATTGCTTATAAATTATTAAGAATTATTAGCTTATTGATATGTTATACTTTCTTAGGTTTCTAATATTTTTGTTCCCGTTTTGGGACACTTACCTATTACATTTTCTTAAACTTCACTTGGACTGCACGCTTGATTGACGACTACTTAGTCGAGCAAATAAAAAAAAAAACAAGTAAAATATTTGATTGTTAACCGCTTGTATGGTCTTGTGGTTAGAACTCCGGATCACACACTCCGGGTCGTGGGTTCGGTTCCCAGCATCTTTGTCCTCTGTTTGGTTCGTGCCAGGGCTTGTTGTCCGCTTGCCTAGCTACTACCATTGCCTTATCTAAGTACTTGTATATCACCATTCATGCTAGTAGCATTGTTGTTTTTACAAAGTAAGAGATTAGTTAGCTATGTAGCAGATGTAATTTTGTTAACTTAGATTTTTTATTTTGTTTTTTTTACATGTTGTGGTTGTCTTCTATATTTTTTTTGTGTTTATTTGTATTGGAAAGTGTCCTGCTATGATAGGGCATTTTCCAATATTTTTGACGCTGTAAGGGAGAAAAGAGCTAGACACTTGCTGAGTTTCTTGCCGGTTCTTTTCAGTACAAGATCCCGCCCTGAGCAGACTTACGAACCGATGGCATAGTGACATTAAAAAGAGCTACCTGTAGCCTAAACTGAATAAATGATTTTGAATTTTGAATTTTTTTGAATGATTCCGTGTGAAGTGCGCTTCCACCTACGGCCTTTAACATCAGGTGAGATAATGGCAAAGTGCTTACTAGTAGAAGAACTGTCTCATTTGAGATTTTTGCAGTTTAATTTAACAAGTACTTGATCATCATCTTAATCATCATCATCATCAGCCTGTAAACCTCTCACTACTGCTGCTGGGCTTACGCTTTCCCAGTATTGGGAAAATCCCACCACGCTGGCTTAATTTTTCCTCTGCTTAGGGCCAGATCCATCTTACAAAAAAATATAATTCTATTGTGTCTGTATTTACAGCAGACGACAGGTTAAAGCGAGTTGGTGGGCTTTAACGATTGTTGTCTAAGAAAATATACGCAACCGAACAGAAAATAAAAAAAACAATTGTTTTGCTATGGTTTGCTAAGTTTTTTCACGCACAATATCATACAAAAGAAGTCACTTGTAAAAAATTGTTACCAGTTACTGTAAAGAGTAGGAAAACACCCTCGCAATTGATATCAAAGCGTGAGAAACAATCAACGGTTCAAAAATCGCACCCCAGGTGATATGAAGCCCTAAAGCTTCCCGCTGTGATATATACAGGGTGTCCCAAAATGAGCACGTCACACTGACACCGGGGAGGTAGGTGGGCCTCAGATGCGTCGAACAAGCCTAACTTGTCCAAAGCAAAGTTTCATGAGTTTAGAGATATGACCAATTTCAGGTATTTTAAAAAAATCACCAATTTTAGATAATTTTTGTATCAGAGTTTTTTTAGAGAGCCCTTTATTTAACTTTTTTTTACGTCTACGTCTTTGAGTTAATAGTTACTTATAATATTTACTTAATGATAATAGTTACTTAATGATGAAACAACATTATTTAGTAGAAATCTCATGTGCAAAAACGACAAATTGATAGTTTATCTTAACTTTATTATCACACAAAAACAATGGCAATGGCAATTTGGCTCAAATTCGACTTTGAGCAGCATCCGTGAAAAAAATTTACTTCTAACTTTTCTATGAACAAGTTAGGCTTGTTCGACGCATCTGAGGCCCACCTACCTCCCCGGTGTCAGTGTGACGTGCTCATTTTGGGATACCCTGTATAAGAGAATAAGTCGAAAGCAAGAGTAAGGACCACGTATCGCTAAATAATTTTCGTACAACAGTTTCCTTATTTCGCCAAATGGCGTCCTATTCTTTAAGGGAATTGATAAATGTCATACGAGCTTTGTTTCATGTCCTGCGTAGGACGCAAAATAATAGCTCCATTCCGTATAGTTATTGGGGTGTCGAAAGAAATAAATTGGAATGTTTGTTCATACTGTGGGTACGCGAAAATACGTAATCAAATCTCTAAGGCTTTGCCGTGGTGGCACCTAAATTAAACCCGTATTCTTATATTGGTAATAGATTGTTTCTACTTTTATAAAAAGTAAATTGAAATGGCGTCGCACTCGGCGTTTGATTTCTTTTCCAATTAAATAAATATTTCTGAAACTCGCCAAAGGCTGTGGGAGTCAATCAAAATAGAAGAATTGGTTTCCCTTCCAACGGTTAAATGATAGAAGTGTTTCATTAGACGCTTTTGTTATTTCTAATGAAATAAGAAATACATTTTAAACGATATAACCTGTTTTGTTAAAAGTAAAACTAAACAATAGAATAGCGTAAAAAGTGTTTCTTTTGTTTCGATTGACATTCGCTGCTTACAAAAAAATAATCTAACTATGTCTTACTAGGCTTAGAGTTAAAGCTTCTATGTATTTACGCATAATTCGTTCTGCGGTGCCTACGTGACATATAAACAAATGAAATATGATAATGAGTGAATGGAGTAACAGAATTACAGGCAATCATTGTTGGTGGTATAATTTAAACCGCACACTATCAAATTAGATCACTTTGGGCTTGATTAGCACTGGGACTTTGGTACAATATAAGTTTTAATACCAACCTTTATAATAAGATTAGTTTTATTACAACATTAGTGACTGATTTTTCAATATTAACAGCATTTATAAATATTGATTTATATAATTTTACTCAAATATTGTTCGGAACAAAGTACAATTTAGAAAAGTGTTAAAATAAATTTCCAACTGGCGGGACTTGAAACTGCTCCTCCTGATGTCCCTAATCAGTCGCACTTTTAATGCGACAAACTGAAGAAATGCACCAGATTTTGTCGAATTAAGTTTTTTTTTAGATTCTGTTAATTTGCGGTCTATGTATTTTCGACCATTTAGCACAGTAAGGATCTGCTATTTTGAATGTTCACAAATCGAGGTGTAGTCTTAACACGCTGTCGTAGCTCTGTCTAACACTTGCAAACACTGCCTTATCACGATAACATATAGGCAAACCAAGCACGAGGCGAAGAGAAGAGTTCGTTGGCGTAGTTGAAAACGCGCTCGGTCTGCTATTATCAAAATTAAGTTACTTTCGCTAAATCTGGTCATCGGATCATCATCATTATTTCAGCCAATAGACGTCCACTGCTGGACAAAAGCCTGCCCCAAAGATCTCCACAACGACCGGCTTTGTGCTGCTCGCATCCAGCAGCTTACCGCGACCTTTACCAGATCGTCGACCTTCTTGGAGGCCTGCCCACACTGCGCTTTCCGGTACGCGGTCGCCACACTAGGTCATCGGATGCGTGATTAAAATCTCAAGCTCCTCCATGCTTCGTAAGACACTTCTCCTTCTTGTGGCTCTTCACGCTTGAAGGTTGGTTGTTAGCTTCTTGAATTTTTCCTTTTTTCAAGGCCAGAAGATAAAGATAAAGATATTTGTGTACAAATTAAGATAAGTACTTATAAATTAAAATATAAAACCATGCTTATTAATCAAATCATAATTATGACTACATTTCAAACAATATAATAACCACCAATCCTCACTGGGCCCGCCTGGTGGTATATGGCCCGTTCTCCCTGTGGTGTTTCCATCCGTAGGGAAGACTCGTTAATTTGGTCCCCATCTGGTCACTTCCTTAAATTTCACACAACCAGAGCTAAAACTCCGTATTTATTTTACATAAACAACTAACTTTATCAATGGCCAAACCCAAACGCCGTCAGCCATAATTATTTATTAGTGAATTCAATACAAAAGATACGATAACAATTTTAATGTTCCGTCCCGGTTTAGTCTTGAATGCAGTGGGGAAATCATTTCGGCAGTTGGAATTGTGAATTCTATCCGTTGAAAAGCATTTCCTTGGAGAACACTTGGCTATGTTACGAGATGTAGCAGCGTGTTGTATCAGCTCAATGGGACTGCCTTTTACCCGCGACTCCGCTTGCTAAGTGGGGAAAATCGGGTAAGTGCGTTACTCACGCATTTAACCCTTTCAGAAGTACTGGAAATTATGCCACTAAATATTGAACCCTATTCAATTCAAATAAGATAGAAAAGCAATTGGGTAGTTGACTGGTTTGTCAGTAGTGTAACTTTTTAGCAACTGACAAAACGTATTTTAATTACAAAAACACAAATGTTGAAAAAAATTCCACGAGCAGGATTTGAACCTGCACCCTTCTGACATACCGGGTCAGGTGCTCTCCCAATTGAGCTATCGTGGTTCTAACCAGCCCGCCGAAATTATTCAACACTATTTACTTTTTACTTTGAAAGCCAAAGGCGCCCATTCAATGTCAACAACTACCGTCATTAACATCCGATCATAATATTTTTACAAATACTAAAGATCATTTAAGAAGTAGGCAAGCTATTTATAAAATGTTTTTGTTAATATAAATAACAATATAATTTTAACGCAAATTTTGATGCGAAACAAATTACAAAAACACAAATGTTGAAAAAGTTTCCACGAGTAGGATTTGAACCTGTACCCTTCTGACATACCGGGTCAGGTGCTCTCCCAATTGAGCTATCGTGTTTCTAACCAGCGCGCCGAAATTAATTTAATTTCGGCGGGCTGGTTAGATTGGTTGATTGGTTAGGCTGGTGTATTGCTCGGTGCGTTTATATATTTCGAAATCCCTTAAAAAAATTAAAATCAATTTAGTTTAAACTATTGATGCTTATGAAAAACACCTACCTACATAATATGGTTCTGATAATATTGAAAGGAAACATGTCACAATTTAATTTAATTTCTCTTATTATTAAATAACACACTTAATATATAACGACTTAGGACTTACAAACATTAAATAATATAAAAAAGAATATTGCATCAACTTAGTTAGTAATTTCGTTAACTAAACAAAATGTTATTGCACCGATATAAAATAATAATCAAATTTGCAAGAATTGTTAGCGATGCGACCACAAACAGAAATGGAGCGTTGATTTTCATCGTGGAAATATTTGATTGGTCACAGCTACGAGCACGTTTAATAACTCAATAATAGGGTTTCAATTATAGAAAATAAAATATAAATTTGCATTTAAGGCACATGCAAATTCATATACATTAGTTTCCTTATTCTTCCTAGCCATTGTCAACCAACATTTAAGGATAAAGTTCTTAAAAAATCAAAATTCAAAACTATTTTTTCAGTTTAGGCTACTAAAAGCTGATAAGAATGTCACTATGCCATCGGTTCGTAAATCTATACTGGGCGGGGGAGACCTTGTACCGTGAAGAACCGTTAAGAAACTCAGCAAGGGCACTTATTTTCTCCCTTACAGCGTCAAAATATAGGAAAACTAAGTTTTGCCACGAGTTTAATTAATTAGTTCATTAGTTTTAGTCTCTATATATGAAATCACAATATTGTAATTGTTTTACTAAAGACAAATTTCGTAACTAACTGCCTCATTTTATATAGATAAACGCAGCATGCATAATACTCCATTTGTGTGTTTTTGTATGATATTCCGTCATAATTATGTGTTCATATTACGGAGCTATATAGAATTGCAATTAATACAAACAAATACAATTTAAAGTATTAATTGTCTTTCTTTGGCACATATATCTAGAATTAATCACTTTTGCAAGGTCACGAAGCTTATGGAAGGTAAACAACAGTGGAACTGGGACTAAAGGTGTGATTCGGAGTCACGCGACTGTGTCATGCGTCATGAAATAAGTAACATTGACTGTCAAATAAATAAAATAGTAAAGGTATTTTAAGGGAAGGAGGGTATAAAGTAAATTATCTATTATTCGACGACCTCCTTGGTTGAGTGGTTTGTACACCGGTTTTCATGGTGTCGCCATCCCTGAGGTCCCGGGTTCGATCCCCGGTCGGGTCAATTTAGAAATTATTGTTTTTCTAAATTGTCTCGGGTCTGGGTGTTTTCTATGTATCATAAGTATGTATTTAAGTATTTTAAGTATGTTCATCCGTTGTCTAGTAACCATTTAACGAGTTTCATAACGAAGCTTCTCTTGGGCTAGATAATTGGTGTGAGTGTAGCAAAGTTTATCTATGACTGTCACTGGCCTTCATCATTCAAGTCATCATTGATGGGTAATGGCTTAATCACCACTTTTGCCAAATACGGGTCTATTCACAAACTCAGGCTATGCATCGAAAATTCCGAAAGACACTTTGCCCGACCTGGGAATTGACCCCGGGACCTTCTGGTATCGGGCCGAGCACTGTGCCACATATCCAAGGCAAAGGAGGTTATACCTGCTAAAAACTCCTGCGTTTCCCCTTCGTGCCACCAGTATGATCCAGGACCGTTATAAACAATCACCGGAGTAAGAGTATCAAGCCTAGCTAGATTCTCCAGGGCATTCAGCCGGGGCAAAGACTCCGAGGTGGTGGATAAGGCGACGATCCACAAATCCTAATTTAGGGTGAATTTTATCTGTTTTATTTACATAGTACAGTGTCTGTCGCATTACTCAGAATCACACCTTAATAATTGCAGAATCAATAGGCGGCAATCCAATAAACATCACAACTCCGAACACTAAACTTAATTACTCTGTTGTCGGTGAAAGTTGCTTAATCTCAATGGGCTAGTTTGAGTTAACACAGTGCAAAAGGGATAGGAGACATTCTTCATTTTATGGTGTCAAGGTGTACTAGAATATGTGAAACTGAATGTGCAAGTGAATAGTGCCTTAGGAGACATTAGATTGTGTGTTTAGAGCAAAGATTTGAGAAGACAGTTTTGGCTGTTCATTAAAATCCACCTGCAGCAAGTTTAATACATCCGTGATCATGGCGTATGCAACTGTTCCGAATATCAGATACTCAAAGACAACAAAAAACGTGGTATAATCCTGTTCCAGTGCTCAACTGGATGCGAGTAGCACCAAACCACTCGCTATGGAGATCCTTAGGGGAGGCTCTTGTCCGGCAGTGGATGTCTTTTGAGAGAGAGAGAGATTTATTGACCACACACACAAAAAATAAAAATAACAATACTTAGGTCAATCAGGACCCCGCCTCTGCTTGTGTTGTTGCGAACGTGAAGCGTGTCGCTGGTATTCTGGCGGAGCTTGCCGCCGCCGGTGTGCGGTGCAGAAAATATTAATAGAAAACATACAAACATTAACTTACATTATACATGAAATTTATGTCTATATATAAAGTTTCTCCCAGTTTCTGTTTTGGCTGGGATGATGATGATTATGATGAAGTACTCACACACAGCGTGACAGGTCTCCCTATTTTCCTTCCCTTAATTGAACATACCCGTATTTCTTGTAAAATGTTCTTATTTATTATGCTATTCCTACAAGGTATTGAACCGGAGAATTTTATGACGTACTTAGTAAGTGACACAGTTCGTTGTCTATATAATCTTCTAGAAAGCGGTCTTCACATTGACAGCGTCTGAAAACTAGTTATTACGATAACCTAAATAAACCAGCTCTGATAACAACAAGTTATTAGTCAACTCGACCAAATGAATCTCGTCCGAATGGCCAAGTTGACCCTATTTGATTTAACCTATTTTTTTGTCTTCAACTTGAAGGCTATGAATATCTCTGCCCTTTATACTGTGAAGGCGTGAATGAGCCTCTGTTTTTGTTCTTAATGGTGTGCGGAGTTAACAGATTATTGAGAAACTTTTTCATTATTAGAGTCTCCGCGGTGCTGCCAGGTTTTTCTAGCTTTGTCCTCCATTTATACTGAGCCTTTGCTCATTGTGTTTTAAGGTATTCTGCCTTTGATATTTAAAAGCTAAAGTTAATGCATTCGTATTACAAATACACAAACGTTGAAAAAAATTTCCACGAGCAGGATTTGAACCTGCACCCTTCTGACATACCGGGTCAGGTGCTCTTCCAATTGAGCTATCGTGGTTCTAACCAGCCCGCCGAAATTCTTCAACACTATTTACTTTTTTACTTTGAAAGCCAAAGGCGCCAATTCAATGTCAACAACTACCGTCATTAAAATCTGATCATAATATTTTTACAAATACTAAAGATCAGTTAAGAAGTAGGCAAGCTATTTATAAAATGTTTTTTTTGTTTTGTTTATATAATTTTAACGCAAATTTTGTTGCGAAACAAATTACAAAAACACAAATGTTAAAAAAAATTCCATGAGCAGGATTGAACCTGCACCCTTCTGACATACCAGGTCAGGTGCTCTCCCAATTGAGCTATCGTGGTTCTAACCAGCCCGCCGAAATTCTTCAACACTATGTACTTTTTTACTTTGAAAGCCAAGGGCGCCAATTCAATGTCAACAACTACCGATGTTAATGACGGTAGTTGTTGACATTGAATTGACGCCTTTAGCTTTTTTCAACATTTGTGTTTTTGTTATTTGTTTCGCATCAAAATTTGCGTTAAAATTATAAAAACAAAACAAAAAAACATTTTAATGCATTCGTGCAGATTGGCTTATTTCAAAAAAATATATTTATGTTAAAGGATTCCATGGACTAGATTTGCTTCTTCACCATAAGCCCATAAATGTCCTACTGGTCGGCTCAGGCTTTTTGTTCACAGAAGGGATTCGAATTCGTAACTCCTGACATACCTACTAATTTGTAATTTATTTGCAACAAAATTTGCCATATAAAATTTAAATTTACCTTTAAAGGTAAATCGAACCAACTACCGAGTATGTTACTTAAGTAACATACTCGGAAGTTGGTTCGATTTTTTATTAAGGTTTAGAAAATTATTAGGTTATGCTATTTATGCAACGAATGTTTCGAAATAGATTGGTGTTACTGTTAACATCCTTATTTCAAAAAAGTTACTTCAAAAAAGTTAAAGCTCGGATTATTAGCATTTTCACTGACACAACATTATAAAATAACAACACTCTTAGGTACCTACTTATTTTTAGAACAATGAAAGGGTTAGAAAATTCTAGTAATATGCAAAAATGTTGTGGCAATCTTTTTTATATTTTGTATGCAATTTTGTATGGCAACAATGTTTGTATCCGTTTCCTCTTCCTTTTTGTGGCGTTGGACCTCGTTGGACCGAATACACGGGTATGCGGGTATTTTTATTAATTAAACCACCCCTTTCGAGTTTCTTTATTTACAAAACGAGGTGTATTTTTTTAAAAAAACTTATTGAATTTACTTTTAAGTAAAGCAAAAAAAACTTAGAGAAGTCACAGCAATTTGATGGAGGTCCTTAACTCAGCAATGACCCACCCAGACCCGTTTTTCGGCGTTTTTCGGCGTTTTTCGGCGTTTTTCGGCGTTTTTCGGCATTGACCCGACCGGGAATCGAACCCGGGACCGCCAGCGCCAGTTAGCGCCGCCCAAAGTCCGGCGTGCAAACCACTCGGCTACGGAGGTCGTCATATATATATCGTCATGTATATATATATATATGTAGACTAATAAATAATGTATGTTACAAAAATAAAGCTTTCTTTCCACCTTAACAGATACTGCACCTGCTAAAATGCCTTTTCGGGTGAGATCGGCTTATTTATGAAAATTGTCATTTCAGCTTATAGGATTATCCTTATTTAGAGATGAAAAGCGCTGCCAAAAAACACCAAACCAAAGCCAATTTTAACAACGACATTATATTTAAAATGTTTATTATTCAAATTTTAATTTATTTCGTAGAGATAAGTAAATTTGCATAATTAGGTATTCTTAGATCTATGTCTTTTTCATTAGGAACGGCGTTTTGTTTAAATATTTCTGAAGCTGTAAGATTAAGCAAGATAAGGTGTGCTCTTGCAGAGTTTCTTGGTGGTTCTTTTCATAGCAAGGTCTCCCGGTGTAGGTTTAAGAACCAATAGCGTACCGACTTCTAATGTAGTTGATACTTAATAAAGACTTTAAACATTGCAACCTAATTTCTAATAACACATATTACTAGTAAATGAGCTTTGCAAAGCCCATTTACCTGTTTAGCTTTGGTACAAAGGCAGCGATGTGACTCAGGACTATTTAGTTGGCTTGTACAGACGCTTACACATCAACCAATCCAAAACTGTCAAATTTCTACAATTAATCTTTAACCATATGCCTTAGACATAAAGTTCAAAGTCTATTAAGAAATTTGACAGTTTGTGGTAGTCTGGTGTGCAGACCTGTGTACGTCCAAACTCTGGCGTACACAAGTGGCGTTAACGAGATATTGAGGCAGCTTCATTAGACAAGCCGTCACAGGTACAAATTCACTTTGACATTAGGTACGCAGTGAATAGGTATCAGATTGGGTAAATGTATGTCGAACATTAAGGTGGAACTATATACATCTAAAGGCAGCACTAGAGATAATTATAAACTGATAAGGTATTTATAGAAACGGGTCCTTTTAAAGGGGTGTTATTTAAACGGTTAGCAAAGTATTCGTATTTTTGTTAGCAAAATATGCTAGTTGGGCAGCAAAAAACCTAGTTGGGCAGCAACTTATGGTCAGCATATATTTCTAATGCAGTCTGCAACTTATATCATTCTGAACAGCAGTCTTATGCCGGAAGGGGGGGGGCCCTTCCGTGACTGGCCCTCGCTACGCTGCGCTTCGCTCGTGAAAAAAAAAATTTAACCTAACCTAACCAACAGTAAGGATTTCTTATGCTGACCGATTGTATAATTCTGCTCACCAAATAATTATTAATTTTACTAACCACTTAATACCAGCGCCGCCGTTGCGATGTGACTTTGTCACATCGTAGCGATATATGCTGAGGAGGGTCCTGATTGGCTCCTCACACTTGTATTCTTTTTATTTGTTACTTATTTGTTGATTATTTTATTTTTTTATTTTTTTTGTGTTGTATTTCATGTCTTTGTGTCTGTGTATGTGAGAGTCAATAAATGTTTTTTCTTTCTTTTCTTTCTTTCTTTCTTATTGTGGCTAAAATATAAAAGCTGGATATATCGTGCCACTGACTTTTTTTAAGATCAACTGATGACTAATATTTTTGTTGTACATTATTGTCATGTATACTTAACAATTTGGTCAGCGCACGCTGATAAAGCAGCCGAGAAACGTTTCTTTTTTCTGACTTAACTTAGACATTTTAATATTTGAAAATGTAAACTATTGCTAATTAAAAACAAAATATAGTTTTTGTGCATCCGGAAGGTCCATTCTGAATATTAGTGATGTGGACTAGGCCAGGTGCTATTCGTGCAGGTGCTATTTAGGCGGGTGCTCAGAGTGGATTACCTCAAATATTTTTTGGAATCGGATCAGTAGTATTGTAAATTACCTCCCAATTCCAAATTTATAAGTTTACCGCTTTATAAATATCAGTGTGGTAAATAACGTTAATCATCATGGTGATGATGATCTTGATGAAATAACGTTATTGTAGCTTTACTATAATAGCTAGGTAATTAGGTATATCGTGTCGCTGACTTTTTTTTTCATCATTTGATGACTAATATTTTTGTACACACGCCTGCACATCAACCTACCATAAACTGTAAAATTTCCTCAATAGACTTTGACCTTTATACCGAAAGTCATATGGTTGACATTGTATTGATGAAATTTATAGGTTATATTTATAGGATAGGTTGATGTACAGGCGTGTGTACTACATTATTTTCATGTATACTCAACCGTTTGGTCAGCGGACGCCTATAAAGTAGCCGAGCAGCACTTTTTCTTCAAACTAGATTTATAATTTTTGTGATTGCGAACTGATAAATTATTCTTTATCAAAATAAAATGTAGCCTGTTACCCGCAAGGAATGTCGCATGCTATTTGTAAAAAAAAAATTTAAATCGGACCAATAGTTTTAGAGATTACCCTCTGCAAACAAATTAAACAAACAAAGTCACAAACAAGTATAGATAAAGTATAAACAATAAACCTGTAAGCTAAAAGTATTGATTGAACGCTTTAAGGCAGCTAAAGCGTAATAAATTGAAGTTAATTTAATAAATAATGTTTTATTTCAATTGCCCCCTGAAGTTTAATTAGAATTCGCATATGTTTATCAATTTACAAAATTGAGTCGCATTCATGCTTGGTTTGCGTCAAAGATCGTCAGTTTACTTTGGAGCGAGTCAAGGCGAAATATGAGTGATCCATGTACATTCATAACGCTACGAATATCACAGAGCTTATTATTACTTACTTGAAATTAGGTATAACAGTGTGCCTAATGTGAGTTCATTTGCCATGCGATCACGGTAAAAAAAAACAATAATTTGTATGGTAAAATGTTTACTCTCATCGATTGTTGCCAGGAGGCGCTATCTCAATGATATGCAGATTCACGTTTTATTTAATGGAGAATGTAACCCTGTAAGAGGTCAATGCAAATCGTTTCCAATTATGTAATAATTTAATTTTACTTTTTATTTTTCAATGGTAATTGTTGCACTGAAGCTAAATTAAATATTTATAAAATTTATAAAATACAGTTAAAAAATTAAACGCCTACCCGACCCAGCCAGGAATCGAACCTGGGTCTTCCGCAATCCGGGCGGCTGCACTGACCGCTATGCTACCGGGAAGCCTATAGGCGAATAATTATTTAATAAAGCTGTCGGAATATCGACCAAGACATTTGTTGGTTTGTAACCAAATGTAACCATTTGGTATGACTTATTTAAGTCTATATTTATAGAGATTCTTTCTAATCTGAACGCAGCATTGCTGTTTGGCGGCAGAAACAGCTGATCATACATACAGTGCTTATATGGGGTCCTTAAAACGAGGCGTGAAGAGACACCTAGTAGTCCCCCGGCAGGGCGAGGGTGATTGAACTCGATATATAGTTCACTCTGGAAATTACAAATTATTTTCGCAGTATCGTTCAAATGACCAAAGAGGTGTGGCAGGCCTCCAACAAGATGGACCGACGATCTGGTGAATGTCGCGGGAAGCCGCTGGATGCCAGCAGCACAAAACCGGTCGTTGTGGAGATCCTTGGGGGAGGCCTTTGTCCAGCAGTGGACGTCTTTTGGCTGAGATTATGATGATAATAATGATGATGACCAAAGAGACGTTAAAATTAAAAGTTCTGTGTTTGAAGCAGGAGGCTTCTATCAGCTGTACACACACAATAGATGTCTAATTTGATTAGCACAGCTCTGGGAACCGGTACGTAGCGTCCAATCGTGCCAACCTGTTCAATATACTTGACGATCGCCAGACCACCATTCGATTATGCTTGTTACTAGATCTAGTTGACGTGTACAATTAAATTAGGCTTTTACTAGTGTTGCGAACATGTCAAGCACGTATTCGACAGCGATATTTTTTTGAAAATGGTAACAAAACAACCCGATTTTCTTATTCTAAAGAACCAGCCAAGTGCGCGTCGGGCCCCGCGCAGTGTAGGGTTCCGTAGCCCATCTTAATAATGCGGACTCTGAGAAGAGGACTTTTATGAACAATTATATTACGATGGCTCATATACTTAAATGTAGATACTACCGGTTTCACACACCTGACAACGTTATTTAAGTAGTTCTCTATGAGGAATTTGTACTGCGCCAAGTACATTTTATAAGTTGGTCGACTTTTACTCGTAAACTTGTAAAGCCTACTTAGCTGTGATAGTTTTCCTTTTAACTTCGTCATATATACAACTACCGTGAATTTTCTCACGTATCCAAAAACAACAATTTTTGACTGGCAGGGGGGGACCCTTGACTTAACAAAATTTTGCACTTTAAAGCTTAATAGTTCACAAACGGATGCCTCAATAAAAAAACTGTTTTAACAAACCCACAATATTTTTAAAATTGCTATCCAATGACACCCCACACTATGGGGTAGACAAGAAAAAAAAATTACATCTCCACTTCACGTGTAAGGTAACCTAAGAAAAATTTTTTTTCAAAATTTTACCTCACCACTTTGTTGGCATCATTAATATATCCATGCGAAATTACAGCTTTCTAGTACTAAGAGTCTATGAGCTAGACTGGGGACAGACAGACAGACAGACGGTAGTGGCGAATTTATAAGGGTTCCTTGTTGACTACGGAACCCTAAAAAAGATAAATCCTTATTCTACTCTATCTCAACCTATATCTGTTGGCCCAACGCCTCGGTGGGCGAGTGGCAAAGCGTTCGGCCCGATACCCGCTGGTCCCGGGTTCTATTCCCGGGTCGGGCAAAGTGTGTTCGGATTTTTCGATGCTTAGCCCAGGTTTGCGATCACCAACCCGCATTAGGCAAACGTTATTAGGCCATTACCCATCAATTGTAGTGATGACTTGATTTCAATGATTGAGGCCTTTGCCCACCTTTGGGACAGTTATAGGCTATTTACTTACTTTACTATATCTGTTGCTAGAGACCAGCTGTTGATGATGTTAAAATTTTCTTTCATATTATTTTTTAATGCATACTGTCTAATCATTCAGGATGTGTCCAAAGATGTTACACAGGAAATCTCTATTCGGTCTTGCCTTGAAGAGATCCAGGTCGTTGTGAACAGGGAACACCTGACCAGGCAGCGCATTTCACTCTTTGGCGGTTCGTATAAGAAAAGATCTAGCAAACTGCATGGTACGGAAGGTACGGATGGATGATAAGGTGGAATAATTACAATGTACGGGTGGTACATACCTGCATCTATTACGAGAGCGTGCAAATCACTCGCACACTCCCTAAATTGTATTATGATTTGATAATTACGCGCCCTATATAAACTTTTTGATGACACTAATTTGAGTAACCTCGGGTTGGTCCGCTCCCCGATCCGAACCCCTCGGAGAATCTAGTAGGGCACGGGGACACTCACTAGTGCGTGATGCCGTTCCCTCTAGAAAACCTCCGAGCGTAAGTAATTTGTTTCACATGGCTAGCGGTTTGAGGAACCCTTTAAGTTTCTCGCCGCCCTTAAAAAACCCAGTGAAGCTGAAAATGCCGTCTAAGGCAATCAGCACACAATTTCTCAGAGTGCTAAAGGTTAAGGTCAGTGTTTATAAGAGGCGATAATAATTCTCAGACGAAGATGTTCTTCTTATCTCTTTGATTAATGGACCCTATGTGCTACATACTACATACTACCACATTCCGCCAATATCACGTGTGTACACGAAGATATTATAGAAGTCACCACAGGTGTCCAATTTGACACTGAAATTTCTGAAACGGTATGAACCAAAATAAACAAATGAAAAACAAATCTGTAACGACAATTTATCAAAGCGTGTTTTCAGCAAATTGATTATTAAATCCAGCATTATGTATATTTATATTTAAACTTAAAGTGTGATTGTTATTTAAAGATGTCGCTAAGAATAATGAAATAAACCCCCGGTTTTAATTAAAAGCTAGATTTATAATTAACTTTTGACGTTAAACTTACACACACAGTGTAAATAAAATTCAGATTAAATTATGTTACTGTTTATATCTAATTACACACACTGAATGAATGAAATGAATGAATTTAAATTACTTAGTCCTAAACGCAATTATAGCTTATCTAAAAATAAAATGTAGTTAGCCTGAGTTATTAGATAAGTAATTAAAGCAGCATGATTTCAGTTCGTTATACTCTGCATTTAAAATAACGTTGCAAAAATCATATTCATTAAGAGAACTTTTACGTTAATCCATTCGGTTTGAATGGGACCGTAATTTCCAAATGTGATTCGGATTTTTTTGTCGCCAATAATTCGAATGTCAAATTCTAATGGAGATAGACATTCGCTGATTCGATGGAAGTTACTTAACTTAGCAAAGATTTAATCTAACTTGCAAATAGCTTTGGGATATAATTATACCGTGTGAAAGCATTAAGTATCATCGATAGATCGGTAGATGTTGTCTTGGTATGTAAGGAATGATTTTCAGTAACTTCCTGGGAATATAGGCATAGTGCTTATACTTGTGCTTGTGTGCTATACATTGTGTGCTTGTGTTTATACATTTCGATAAAAATTCAATAGTCATAATTTCAAAACAAAATTGATTCGACTTTAATGAAACTTTCTACGCTTAAGAAAAACACAAAAACAATTGCAGAAAAAAAATAGTATACAAAATTTATGCGACTTGAAACTTGCCATAGTGGGCTTTAAATCGCATAAATTTAATTGAATAAATGTTTTATTAAATGTTACTACTATGTACTTAATATTTAGATCTTTGTTTTTCCCATTGAACGTAAACACATAGAATAGGAAGATTAGGAAGTCACATGATAACTTAGCTATTTACAAAAAAATGGAACTACTAACTTTAAATGTTTTTGTTTTGTTTATATAATTTTAACGCAAATTTTGTTGCGAAACAAATTACAAAAACACAAATGTTGAAAAAATTTCCACAAGCAGGATTTGAACCTGCACCCTTCTGACATACCTGGTCAGGTGCTCTTCCAATTGAGCTATCGTGGTTCTAACCAGCCCGCCGAAATTATTCAACACTATTTACTTTTTTACTTTGAAAGCCATAGGCGCCAATTTAATGTCAACAACTACCGTCATTAACATCTGATCATAACATTTTTACAAATACTAAAGATCAGTTAAGAAGTAGGCAAGCTATTTATAAAATGTTTTTGTTTTGTTTATATAATTTTAACGTAAATTTTGTTGCGAAACAAATTACAAAAACACAAATGTTGAATAATACAACTACTAAGTTTGTTTGAAATGTATAGAGTAAGAAAAATAGAAAGGAAATCTATAAAGGCTCTTGTATCGGTAGATTATATTGGTACGTAGGGTTTAATTTCCACAAACTAACTGGGCATATAGGCATAGTAAGTAAGGTTATAAGCATATACAACCTGTGCATATACAACCTCTACATATGCGCGTTGGCTGTGGTGACCGTATTCAATCAGACGGGTCGTGTTTGTGTTGTTTCAGTGAAATGAGAGTCTGATTCAAGGGGAATCAGTTAGTGCATTGTTTGTATCTTGAACTAAGCAACATTTTCATAAAGAGTAACGAGCTTCTATTTCTGCTTCAAAACGTCAATTAATGTCTGTTACGAGTGTAGGTAGATTTAGTACAGATTTTTTTTTCTAGGAAATTCTAAATTCATTATTCTGCACTCTGTAGTATGTATTCCTACGCACGCTATACAGCGTGTGTATTCCATACGATCCTAAATTTTAACATACGATAGATTTAAGCAGTCTTAAGAGGTACAGTAATAAATTTTAACAAATACTTTCAATAATTAAGCGTAATGATTTTTTTAAGATTTCCCGGTCAGCAATGTAATGCAAATATTGAGTTGACAATTTTGACACTTTTATTGAAGTGCTTACGTAGACGACTTGGTTATTTGAATGCATTGCGTGCCGAATTAATTTGTATGAAAAAAAAATGTTTTCTTACTTAATGTACCAATTTACGTTAATTAGGGTCTTATCTAACTGCCCTTAAAATATAGGATCGTATGGAATACACACGCTGTATATTTGATCTGCCCAAGCCCACCTACGGACAACTTCGAGACTTTTGAATAGTCTTTTTAGAATATGTCTTACTCTATTCTACACTTTACTATACTAGGTATTTTGTTCCACTATATTCTATTCTACGAGTAATCTACTCTTTAATGTTCTATTGTATTCTACTACGAGTATCATAATGTTCTATTTTAAAAAGTAGGTAAGTTTGACTGCAAAACTATGACCTATTTTGAACAACATTATAATGTTCAAGTGAAACTTCTTGTGCCCAGCCGTGCGACATCTAAAACCAACTGTTGATAATTGGTTTTCAATGTTATGAACTTAATGTAGGTCGTAAAAGTTAATGTTTTAAGTGTGCGTGAAACGAGGCTATCAAAATATAAGCCGTATAAGTGATATAACTGCTGAGCCAACTGTCGCCGATTCAGCGGCGAACGAAAGTCAGTCGTCAAGAAAACGTTTCTTTGTGGATAAAACAAAGAAGATGGAAAGATAGTCGTGTAAAGTTAAGTGTTCCCTTGTAATTAAATTGTCGGGCATTGTTCAAGTTTAATAATCGCAGCGTTCGGATGACGACTCCGTCTATCTGAGGCGATGATACTTTAAGACACCATTTTGTTTTACGTAATGTGTATCGTAAATCGCACATACCTATTCTGTTCTTCTAATTAATCCTTTATTGTACAAAGAAATTACATTTAAACACACGTTACACAGGACGTATACAAAAGTGAGCTTATCTCTAGAAGAGATCTCTTCCAGCCAACCCTAGCTGTGGTGTAATAAACAAGTATGCGGAACTAATTGAAAATTAAACTATACCAACAAACATATTTAAACTAATTACCAAGGACATAACTAATTAAAAATAAAATATTATATTATAAATATATATACATACGTACGAGTATACGTTGTTTTGAGTCCTTTTTCCCTTTCGATTGCTTTTCGATTGTTCTGTTAGTCAAGCGGTAACAATACTGTCGTGAAAAATTTGTTATTATTAGACACATTAAAAATGATTAACTACTAGCACTGTGTCCATTTGATACAGTATAACGTTTTCTGTTATTTCGGTAACTAACTTGTAGTCGTATTTTTAGGGTTCCGTAGTCAACAAGGAACCCTTATAAATTCGCCATGTCCGTCTGTCTGTCTGTCTGTCTGTCTGTCCCCAGCCTAGCTCTAGCTATTAATCACGCCAACAAAGTGGTAAAGCAACATTTTTAAAAATATTTTTTTTTTAGCTTACATCCCCTACGCGTGACGTGGGGATGTAATTTCTTTTTCTTGTCTACCCCAAAGTGTGGGATGTCGTTGGATAGCAATTTCAAAAATATTGTGGGTTTGTTAAAACAGTTTTTTGATTGAGGCATCCGTTTGGTGGTCTTTGGATACGTGAAAAAACTCACGGTAGTTGCATATTATGACGAAGTTAAAAGGAAAACTATCACAGCTTAGTAGGCTTTACAAGTTTACGAGTAACAGTCGACTTATAAAATGTACTTGGCGCAGTACAAATTCCCCATTGGGAACTATTTAAATAACGTTGTCAGGTGTGTGAAACCGGTAGTATCTACATTAAATAAATTAATGTTCATAAAAGCTCTCTTCTCAGAGTTCGCATTATTGAGATGGGCTACGGAACCCAACACTGCGCGTGACCCGACACGCACTTGGCCGGTTTTTTTATTCTAAAGCTAGCATATAAATTATAGTTATTCTTGAAATAAGGATGTAGGAGAACATTCATAAGAGCTCTTTGTACAGTAGACGCCTGCACATGAACCATCCCAAAATTGACAAATTTCTTCAATAAATGTTCAACCATATGCCATATCTATAAAGTTCAAAGTCTATTGAGGAAATTTGATAGCTTGTGCTGGTCTGATGTGCATACGTGTCTACTTGTTCGCAATTCTCTAATGTTATTCCATTTTTTATCAGAAAAATGTAGGTTAGATGTAGGTTGGGCTAGATAATTGGTGTAAGAGTAAAAAAAAAAAATTAAAAAAAAAGGTAAGCTCGCGCGGCTCGCGTGTCGTTTCCACCCGCTTTATTTTTGTGGATCGTCGCCCTGCTATGAAGATGTATAATTAGTCGTTCGCTGGATACTATTGAACGCTCTTCGTTTCGCGATCAGTTACTTGTATTTTCTATTTAGCGACATAATATTTTGTACGTAAGCTAATTGTCACTTCCACCACCACTTCCGTGTGGTTTTTGAGTGGATTTTTATCTGTGACGTCATCAGCTGAACAACTCCCGCCGCAGAGACGACAATACGGGAATAAAGGTTGGTGGCATTCATATTGCGGTTTACGTGTAGATTTTCTTATATATACTACTCAAAACAAAATAAGGGCCACGAGGTATTTTTTCATTTTGGTGTAAATTATTAAACATTTACATATTGAAAGTAGTAAAATATTGAGTATACAAACTCTTTGATACCTAAACTTTTTAATATTGTAGTATTCATCTAATGCTGGCAACAATTTTAAATAAAATTTGATTTAAAATTATTTTTGAAAATTTTGATTCTATTTTCTTTGACGTTTTGCTTTCCTTAGCTTCTTGGTTTATTAGAAATTATCAGAGTTCATTGATATCTCGAGTCAGAAACATCATTTGCAATATGCCACAAGCACGCAGGCGTCATATGGACTCGCTGACAGCAACGAGAGCCGTTACAATGATTGAAGAAGGTCATTCGCAGCGATCTGTGGGTTTGCAATTGAGATTTTCTCGAAGAGCTATTCAAAATCTATGGAATCGTTTCCAAGAGACCGGCAGTGTTAGAAGAAGACCTGGTTCGGGCAGAGTTCGCATTACAACAGCTCAAGAGGATCGTTACATTCGATTAAGTGCGCGCCGAGATCGCACAACGACGGCCCGCAAGCTGCAAAATCGTTTACGGCTCACAACGGGTACTCGTGTCAGTGACCAAACTATTCGTAATCGATTGCATGAAGACCAGCAGGCATCAAGAAGGCGAGTTGTCCGTATTCCATTAACCAGAAATCATCGTGCAAATCGTTTAAGATTTTCCCGTCAACATTTGGACTGGGACATAAACCAATGGGGCATGGTGCTCTTCACAGACGAATGCAAAGTTAAATTTTTTAACGACGATCGGCGTATTAGAGTATGGAGAAGACGCGGCGAGAGATTTTCAGAAGCCTGCATCCATGAAGTCGATCGTTTTGGTGGTCCAAATGTAATGATTTGGGGCGGGATAAGCTTACACGGCAAAACTGAGCTCGCTATTTTAAATGAGGGTACTGTTACTGCTCAGCGGTATATTGAGGAAGTCGTCAGACCACATGTGATCCCATTTGCCCAGCGAGCGGGTCCTGGATTCATCTTGATGCAAGACAATGCTCGTGCACACACGGCTCAAGCGACTCGGTTTGTACTGGAAGCGTCTCAAATTCAAGTCTTGCCGTGGCCGGCGAACAGTCCGGACTTAAATTCAATAGAGCACATGTGGGATCAGTTGAAACGAAGAGTTAGAGACGGTGATCAGGAAATCCACAACCAACAGCAACTCATCAACGCTGTTAAAAGGGCTTGGGAAGAGATTCCAATGGAAAATGTCAGGCATTTGATTGAGAGCATGCACTCCAGGCTTCAGGAGTGCGTAACGAAACGAGGGGGGCATACCCGTTACTAAAAGATGAGCATGGAGTATTTTCTTTTGTTTTCAGTAACTTTACATTGTTTTTATTTTTAACCTTAAATGTGTTTTTTCTTTCAAAAGCAAATAAACTTTTTAATCATTATTATTGGAATAAATTTATTGGTCTACACGGTAAAAACAACATTAGTTTTCGTTATGGAGACAAAAAAATTAATATTGGTTTTATTATTTTCATGGTACAGACAAAATACCTCGTGGCCCTTATTTTGTTTTGAGTAGTATATTTGTCCGATTAATCTGTACTATCAAAAATTTTAAACACTTTACATTTTCATATCAGTGATCTTATTCGACCCTAACAGTACTTAATAGCCAAAACTTAATAAAACAAATTGAAAAAAGTGTTAAACCAATTTCCCCAAACGGGATTCGTCAAAGTCACACTCAATGACATACCTGGTCCGTGCACTACGGAACTATGCTATCATGGCATTCAGATTTTCGATTTTTTTTAAAGTCCAAATTAGAATTTGAGAAACCAAAAGTGTATAAGATCCCAGTACTACAAGTAGCTCAGTCTCATCCCTTCCGTACAATGTTTAGTAAACAAGAGCACGTACAATTCGGGCAATTCAAATGGCATCAACCAGGTGTGCTCCAATTCTTATTGAAATTGGCCCAATTTTTGTTAGAAAATAATAATAAGGAGGTTTTACAAGGTCGGGGTCAGAATTAGAGTCCTACATGAACGGAAATGAAATGAGACAGTTCAAAAGTTTCCTTATGAAAATAAGTGCCTTACAAATAAACAATGAATAGTTATTCCGTGTTTTGTCTTTTTTACTTTAATTTGGAATGACGCTTACATGACAGGAACAAAACACGGAATAACTATTCGGACGGACGGACTTGGCGGGAACGTGAAGCGCCACGTCTGCGGTTTTGTTTTAATTTCTAAAATTTGTGTTATACCGAATATTAATGTGAAATAATGGTGGAAACAAAACAGTGCAACTTCACTTTTCAAATTCTCTCAAGAGGTCTGCGTGAGGACTTAGTAAGGCCCCACATCTTTACTGAGATACTCGAGGGGTTAGGGGGTATATAATTTCTCACTTCTCGTTTCTATTATCATTCATCATCATCATGCTGGAGGGAAGTATTATATATTTGTGTATTACTTGTAAGAAAAATTACTTTGACACTGGCTAAATGTGCTAATCGCACGAAGCCATCAACTAAAGGAATAAAAAAACTATTCGGACCTTATTCTTTGTTTATTTGTAAGGGGCATAAAGTCTAGAATGGTATGCAAGGGACCGACAGTGTATAAGACCGTGTATAAGACCTACAAGCCTCATCCCGTCCGCACAATGTTTAGTAAACAAGAGCACGTACAATTCGCGCCATTAAAATGAGAATAACAAGGTGTGCTCCAATTCTTATTGAAATTGGCCCAATTTTTGCTCCACCTTCGTAGGGGAGCGTGACCCGTTTCCATAACAATTTGTAAACAACGTTAGCGCTCGCATAATTTGATGACTTATCACAGTCTTGAGAGGTTCCTCAAAGCGTAATATGCGTACAGAATGTACACACGAGTAGGTAGGTGGGTACATTTGTTAATTTGGAAAAAAGTATTTTGTGATACGATTTCTTGTTGTTGTTGTTTTTTTGGTACTCTTCCCTCGCAATGTTGTTTGGGGAGATTGGTCCATTTATTCTGGGCTTGAGTTTAGTGTACTTATGCGGGAATTTGTATAAAGCGAGGTTGTTACGTCATTGTAAAAAAATCGGAGATTTTATTGCACATATTAGTTTTGTTAGGAAACATATAGTTTTCTAGCAAAAACATATTTTTGATTAATCACTTAGATACGATTTTGTCGTATTGACATTTTACAGATTACGTAGACGACAATTCTTCGTTAGAAAAACGTCAAAAACTTTAGACATGTAGAAATAATTTTGATGTTTTGTGCATTTAAGCGGAAAAGTGCTTTTTGATTATTTGATGATAAATATACTATTTAAATTAACAAATAATACGATGCGTACACACGGCGGCAGATCAACCTACCCAAAACTGTCAAATTTCTACAATCAATTTTGAACTTAATCGTTTGGTTATAAGGATCAATATTCATTGGAGAAATTTGACAAGTTTGGGTAGGTTGATCTGCCGCCGTGTGTACATTATGATTTATATTTTTTGTTACCTACTTAGAGATTTCTAACCATTATTATTTAATACGAGTTTCTGAACGTACGGTTGTTAACCTGTAAATTGTCACACACCCGGCCTAAGCCGAAGCTGCGTAGGCAAGCATAGGTGCCTGCGATTTGTTACGCAAGGGCGACGGGGCTGCACTGCCCGCAGCGCCGGAGACGTGCATTTCCAATTTGCTTGCGGAAACTATGCTGATAATGATAACAGCCCCCATTAAATTCGCGCATAAGTATACTAAACTTTTACCTTATTCTGAGCTGAAATTGTTTTTTGTGATAATGTTATGCCGGTTCAATAAACACAGAAGAAACTTCGAACAGTTATTCCGTGTTTTGTTTCCGTCATGTAAACATTATTTTGATTTAGAGTAAAAGAAACAAAACTCGGAGAAACTATTCGAAGCTTATTCTCTGTTTATTTGTAAGACCCAATGATTCGATGACAATAATCAAACGACTTTCAAAATAATTGTGTTTAACGTATTCTATTTTCGACAACATCAGATATCAAAAGCTTAACGGGCCTTTGAAAGCACAGAGGACATAGATATATTGGTTACCCATCCAATGTAGCTTAACAAGCGAAATCGCGACCAGAACGCACTAGCCAATGTGCCATCTAGCTCGTCTCACTCGCTTTTTACTCAATGGCTTATTTTTTTACTTCTATCTAAGATTAACATAGAGGGTACCCTCTTGTCCCAAAAAAACACTTCCTGCGTTTTCATTTAATAAAATTTCCATGGAACCATCTCGAATAACATGATGACAGTGAGAGTACAAGATAAAAATTCATGTTCGCCATTGCGTTTTGTTTTGTCTCATTGTAGGTTCTAATATAATGATTATTATGTAACATTAAATTTGGTGAAAACACTATAAAAGTAAAGAATATAAAAACAAAAGTACACACGCCTGCACATCAACCTACCACAAACTGTCAAATTTCTTCAAAAGACTTTGAACTTTATGCCATGATAATGATAAGGTTGAAAATTAATTGAAGAAATTTGACAGTTTTGGATAGGTTGATGTGCAGGCGTCTGTACAGTAACTTTTGACCCGGATAATCGGTACAATGCTCTAGCCCCAGAATACTCGTTGAATTGTTCTAGTAATTTGTGATTTACGCTTGAAGTCAGCGGTATTAAGTCACTGTGAGTTACTTCACTCACAGTCAAAAGAACACTTTTGAAAGTATTTAACAATCGATAGAGACGTCTTTTAATACTGCTGAATTGCAGCGTAAATCACAAACTACTAGTAAAAATCAACGAGTCTTCTGGGCCTCGGTAGCTCAGCGGTCAGAGCATTGGGCCGGTTATCCAAAGGTCGAGGTTTCGATTCCCACTCTAGCTTCCTGAGGCTATTTGGTTTTTTCTAGTAAAATATTATCTCAAAATAATATTAATCGTTGTTTTAAAAATTAATTCATCTGTTTGATTTGCATAATATTTAATTTCGAGAAAGTGAATACCTGCCATTTAAAAATACCTGAGGCTCATCCCAACTTATATGTTTAGTTTAATTTAAATACTGCACTGTACTCTAAGTTGCTAAACAGTTTCAGATTATTCCATACTAACCGCCTAACCGATTAACCGCCTCTGTGGTCTAGTGGCTAAGACCACCGGTTTAGACCCAGAGGTCCCGGGTTCGATTCCCAGCGGGGGGTACATGTTTGTGTACTCGGTTTGGTTGGTGGTAGGGCTTGTTTGTCCGCCTGGCTAGCTACCACCATCTTATCTAAATATGTCGCCATAACATCAATGTTTGTAGCATTGTTGTGTTCCAGCAGCTAGAGATAAGATAGCCAGTACCTCTCTAGTTGAGGATCCCGGGTGAAGTGCGCTTCCATCATTGGCCTTATCATCACTTAACATCAGGTGAGATCAAGGCACTGTGCTTACCCGTTAATATAAAAAAAAAAATACTGACCTATTTGGATTGCTCAAAGTAAAATTTTCCCGTTTTTCCTTTCAACAGGTCAATATACATTTATGCATTTATGTCCAGCAGTGGACTAATATAGGCTGATGATGATAACACATATTAACGTCAACATTTACATACAGAATAGTTAAAACGCAAAGATTTATTCTCCAAAAATAAAGAAACGCCACTCGTGCAAGTGATCCAGACTAATTTAAACAGTGACATATAAAATTTCAATTAATTTCCGTATTCCGTATAAAAGGTTGTTTAACAGTTCGCCTCCATTGTATGAAAAAGGCTCGTGTTTCGACACAGAACAATTCTTTATTTACTTTGGCTGCTCCCGAGTGAATTGCGAGGAGAAAACAATCCCGGTGGCTCTTCCACCTAATCCGGTACAGTGTAGTGTGTATGAGCTTACTCACAAAGAGTTTTGCGGAGGGCTTTGCCAATGAACGATAATACGTTTTAATAATAATAATGTCAAAAAAAATTGTTGGAAAAAGTGTTGAAAAAAAGTCCGTTTCAAACGTGCACACCATGACAAATAATATAATAATAATAATTTGTTCGCAAGCAACAAAATTTGCGTAAAATTATATAATCAATAATATTTTATTAAGTAGGTACATAGTAACTATAAACTCTATACTATATGAAGTTAGTCGAAAAGCAAACTAAATAAAAAAAAATTAACTTGCGTCATTTATTGGATTCTGCCTTTGTATTTTTAGTTTTAGTGGTCGCCCAGTGACCCTCTCGAAATTCGAACAAAATACCTACAACATGTTTGGCTTTGACAAATTTACTCAGTTTCCATATTTGAAAAATGTATGTAACAATGTTTTTTTAATAGCTTCGTGAAATCAACAATTTTTACTTCATTTAATTTATTATTTAGATTTGCTATTTGATGAGGAGCTCGATGGCGCAGTGGTTAACGCGCCAGGTCTGCGAGTGCTGAGGTTAAGCAACTTTCGCAATGGGCGGTCACCAGATGGGAGACCAAATTTATCATCTCGATCCACGGAGGCATCCATCCATATTCATCCATTTTACTTTTAATTTATTTTTTACTTTTTAGTTATCGTATTTTCATTTGATACCTATATAGGCAAGCACTTAAAACTAAGTCCACCATATTGGATTTAGAGTGACGTCACTTGAGTTATTCTCAGCAAGCCATTTCATTGGATACCCATATTGTAGGACTGCATTAAATATAATTAGTCCGCCATCTTGGGTATGCTGCCATCTTGGATTTAGAATGACGTCACACAATTAATCTTGCATTGTCATCCAAACCGAACATGTATACAAAATTTCAGCTCAATCGGTTGAAGATTTCTGCTTCAAAATTGAGTTGCAAGATTCCACCCGAACAAACATACATACATTGCAAGTTAAATAAAAGCTACACATTGAAATGAAACAACTTTTACCCCTCTCTCCTTAGTCTCCCTGTGACCACGGACCCTGCAAAGGGTTCGAAACGTCAGGATAAACATTAATTAAAACTAATGTGTAAAATAAACGCGAGTAGATCCGTAAAAGTTGTTTCATTTCAATAAATAAAAGCTTGTGAAAATTCGGTGATCGCTTATCACCAGGCGGAATGTTTGCTTGTTTGCCGACTTCGAGTCGCATGAAAAAGAAAATATTTAAGTACGTTTTTTTTTTTCAACACCAGATAAAATAAACATTATGGAGAAAATCCGTACTCAGAGAGCCTTGGATAATCCCACTCGTCGCATAGAGGCTTGATCGTTTAAGTAGAGATTTCCGCAAGCCAGACGAATATGACGTTTTTCAATGAGGTTACTTAGGTTGGCGCAGGTTGTGCGACGAACTGAACACTGCCTCAAATTTGACTAAAGAAACTTTTTTTTTAAAAAGCTATTAGTTGGGTTAACTTAACTTTCTTTGTTAGCCATAAGGATGTTTTTCGTGTTATTTATTGTAAGTTTGTTATTTACGATTCGGGCCGCGTTTATATTATTAAAAAAAAAAGTGTAACCAAATATTAACATCATAAAGTTATAGTTCTTACAAATCTGGTTCTAGAAAGTCTGATTGTTAGGTTCATGAGCGTCAGTATTGTAAAGTTTAAATTATTTATTTTATTTTATGGTATAAATTCATAAATAATACATTAATAAAGGATTTTTCAAACGCCTAACATTTGCAAGTTAACATCGTCTTAAATACCTACATACGACCACTTTATCACATATTATACATGTAAAAATTTCGGGGAAACTCTTTTGAGTAGTTTTTCCGTTACTTTGTTTTTATAAATTTTGTTGTTTTTGCACAAAACACATAAATAAGACATTACGACGCAGCACGATGCTGCGTTGTAACTTAGATATAATTTTATTACGATATTATGGCTATCTTTATATTCTAAATAACATTATTTGCTTTAAATGTTTTTATTTAATCACTGCACTGTTTTAGGTAATAACCTATGACTGAATCGGGTTACAAAATGAACGAATACAATGAAAATGTTTATGAAAGCGATGTATACGAGTTAAAAATAACCCCCATCCTGTTAAGAAGAAATCGATACTGAACGTTAGGGGTGTGGCTATAAAAATGTCATGATTACTCGCCACCACAAAAGGACTTAGCAATAAAGGATTTATTGCTATAAATACTTTCCCAGATTGCCCGGACAAACGCCCGCAATTGAAAAATACGACAGCGGGTCAAACTGACACGTTTCCTTCGCCCTCCCCGATCCGATCCGAACCCCTTGGAGAATCTAGTAGGGCACGGGGACATGCACTAGTGCGTAATGCCGTTCGTTTTACACGGCTGAAACCCTTTAAGTTACTCGCCGCCCCCAAAAATGCTCGGTGATGATGAAAATGCCGTCTAAGGAAATCAGAAAAGTCTCTCCAAAAAAAAACGTTTCCTTCGCTTATCCTTCGGTATCTTTCGGTTTACGTAAGTAGCCTGATTTGATATGGGAACATGTGTTGACATGCCTTTAGGAACCCCCGCTACAAGGTATCCAAGGTGTTGATTTGCATTCTCGGGGCACGCTACATAAACAGGAAAAAAATTATTTCGAATATTATTATCACAAATTCCAAAATGTCGAATCTTTGAATTCTGAATGGTTTATAATGGCTTTGCTTGCTTTGCTACGTGTGGTCACAAGGTTGATTATTAAATAAATACCACTAATTTTATTTTAATATTCAAAATTGTTCGGCAGTTTCAAAAATCGGAATATTTTATTTGGAATTAAATATTTTGAAATATTTATGTGTTCCCACATCCTCGCCATATTCATAGCAGCAGTAATATTATTTATTCTGTTAAAGTACATATGTATATAATATAACCTTTTATTTTTAAAAAAGTAATGTCGGGTCTGGGTGGTTGTGGTCACGGAATAGATAAGTGGTTGTGGTACCATAGTTGTTACCGATTTCCATAAACGAGTGCTTTAGCTACTTACCTACCTTGGGATCAGAACAATGTATGTGATGTTGTCTAATATTATACACGGTGTCTTTTTATCGGTGATCAGGACCTACTGATTCCGACTAAGTTAATGATAGCCATTGCAATAATAATAAAACTTACATGTCAGCGTTCCATTTTTTATTTTTTTGTCTGGGAAGTAAAGTTAATAACTATAAATATTAAAATCATGGTCATCCTACTCCTCCTTCTAACAAATAAAACCTCTTCAATCTTCACTTCATAAAAATGTAGGAACACCATACATTCTAATTCATATTGGTTACCTAATTAAAAATACTAATTAAATTTATAAATAGACAACATGTAACTACAATTATTATTGCAATGGGCATCATTTACTTAGTCGGACTCAGTAGGTCCTGATCACCGATAAAAAGTCACCGTGTATATTATATTAATTACACACTTGGTTATTATAGGAACTATTTCTTAATGATTAAGTCTGTAATCAGCTGTAAATGTATAAAGAAGATGCAAATCAACACATAATATGTACTCGTACCTACATAGCATACAACTTGTGCTCACGAGTCACGAGCTAGCTATGGCGTAGTTAATTAACTTAAAGGTAGTTAACTAATTTGGCACTTGGGGTAATTACAAAGTGTAAATTACTCATTATTGTTATTGTTATTGCTAGTCTGTGTGGTCCCGATGCTGGGCTGGGCATAGAACTTCCTTTCTCCTTCCACCTTGTATCATCATCATCTCAGCTAAAAGACGTCCACTGCTGGACAAAGGCCTTAAAGTACTCCACAATGACCGGTTTTGTGCTGCTCGCATCCAGCGGCTTCCCAAGACCTTTGCCAGATCGTCGGTCCTCTTGTTGGAGGCCTGCCCACACTGCATTTTCCACCTTGTATGGTACTATGTAATTAAAGGGCCTTTTTTCTTTCAAAAGCAACTCGTGAGTCCATCTCGATCTGGGCATATAGCGATGAACTAAAGTCATACTTTCTTCTATATTTTGTGAAATGATTTGTCTCATACTTAGAGCTTCTGATATTGATTCTTATTACAAATATTGAACATCATATTGATATCATGCGATGATTACTTAACAAGTAGTTAAAACAACTTTTCTAAATGTTAATTATGTATTTCGAATGAATTGTTCTTTGACTCACCCCTTTGATTAAATTCAACATACATACATAACATACTATAACCAATTATCTTCAAGGATTAAGTTTGTACCGTTGCGTGTGGGTGCGTCGTCGGAAAAGCCCTCACGTCTAAATTGTAGTGCGTGCATACCAAATCACTGTTTGTCATTCAAAATAAAACTCAATTTAAAATAAACTTGCTGCAATTTATGATATATTACCAAATTAATTTAAATTTAAAGTACATAATAAGCTTATTTTGTGTCGAAAGGTACTAAATATAACTTTACGTACGTTACAAAAATGAATTTTAAATAAATCTCGTTGCAAAAAAATATAGTGTAAAAATACTTTTTTACGAGCGGGACACAATCCTGACTTTCAGTCCACCATCGAACCGTCATACCGGGTCAGGTGCTACTAATAAAACAATTGTGATAACGACAAACCCGTGCTTTCAACCCTTTTACAGAAAAGTGATTTTATAACAAAATACAATAATAAATTACAAAAACACAAATGTTGTAAGAAAATCCACGAGCAGGATTTGAACCTGCACCCTTCTGACATACCGGGTCAGGTGCTCTCCCAATTGAGCTATCGTGCTTCTAACCTTTCGCAACAAAATTTGCGTTAAAATTATATAAACAAAACAAAAACATTTTACAATAATAAAGTCTTACTTCAAGAATAAGTAAGTTAAACTGGAGCGGAAATAAAATATGTACCCTCAAATATTATGGGCTTCGGTGAAAAATTGTGAGTAAATTAATATTTATAACTGCGCCGCGCCGCATTCAGTTTCCGAGTGGGTTTCGACAATAACAATAAATAAAAGCAATGAGTTGGTTTCAGCATGAAATAAAGTTACCTAAAGGAATACTTTTTGGTATTTAAGTCTTGACATTTTACTTTTTTGAGTAAGTAGGTACCTATTATGTAGTATTTCAAAAATATTACCAAGATAGCGAAAAGGGGATGGCTTGGGACAAAGATGAGTGGCAGATACGAAAGGAGGCCTATACTCAGCAGTGGGTATCTCCGGGCTGAAATGATATCGATGATGATGCGCTATTCATCTCAATCCATGAAGAAACCACGCCTATGATCGTGTCAAGCAACAGATTTGTATCTAAAAAAGTTAGGAAAGCACCATTGAAATGGATAGTCTCTTGTGGGATGTTTCTAAACTGGTTCCCGTGCAACTACGGCTTTCGAGTTTAGGTCTTACAATCTGTAGATATTGCTGCATTCAACAAAATCGAAATAAAGGCATAATTTATTATTTCCATAAATAAATTCGTCACCTCTGAAATTATAAAGGAATTTTAGATTTCCCTTGTTCCAAGTTGGACCCCTATTGACACTAAATCCTCGAGAGCTAGTATTCCGTAATGCTCCCGGCCTGTTCCATTCCCAAAGTGCTATTCGAAGGGATCTCGTAAATTTTATTTATGGAGCCCACTGGATTTTCATGCATATTAATTTGAGTAAGCGATAAATGCGCATCTATTTCTCTTGTTAGGTACATTTCGTGATGTAAATGGCTTGAAAATACATTTTGAGATAAGGTCAGACAAGCTTATCAAATAAATTTTTAAACAACATGTATTTTTCGGTAAACTTTTTAGGATATATCTCATGATTCGGAAATACTGACGAAAAACAAACACTAAATTACACAATAATAATAGTTTGTAAAAAAATAGTTCTAACTTTTTTTTTCTTCTTGTTGGACGGGCCGTCTCTCACTGTAACGGTCTGTCTTCGTCTAGGCGTCAGGGTAGTCCACCCTCACCGCTGCGTGTGTGGAGAAGCTGTTGACGAGCTTAGCCACCACGGCCTATCATGCGCTCGCAGTGCTGGGCGTATGCTGCGTCACTCCACTATAAACAGCATCATACGCAGTGCTTTTGCCACCGTTGGTATACCGGCTGTCTTAGAGTCAGCTGGTATATCTCGCAGCGATGGCAAGAGACCTGACGGGATGACCATTGGGCCCTGGAAGCTTGGCAGGCCGTTGATGTGGGATGCAACCTGTGCTGACATCATGGCTCCCTCACATGTACGCGCCACCTCTCTTCATGTGGGGGCTGCTGCGGTAAGTGCTGAAAATCGCAAACGGCACAAATACGCAAACCTGGGTCCAAATTATTTGTTTGTTCCGTTTGCGGTGGAGACATTGGGTCCATGGGGGCCGGAGGCCAAGCAGCTTGTTAAAGAGTTGAGTGCTCGCTTTATTGAAGCCTCCGGTGACAAGAAGGCTGGCAGCTACCTCTGCCAACGTATTAGCTTGGCATTCCAAAGAGGTAATGTTGCCAGCATTCTTGGGACCGTTCCCATGAGCCCACAGCTGGAGGACATTTTTTATTTATAGGTTTTTTTTTTTGTCTTTAGTTATCTTAATTTTTTTTTTCTTTAATGTAGGTAGTTACTAAAGATTGCAAGAAATATTTATAAGTAACTTTTATGTTAAATTAAAAACATCAATATCAACCAGTATCAACGGGTTGTTTCACATTCGTCATAGTAGAATCTCGTCACACCTAAAAATTTGTAGAATTTCGGCACACCTATTTTTAACATTAAAACATTGCCAATCGAATCACCACTTTATAGTTTCAGATCAGTTATGCTGGCTGACTAAAGTGCGCTTTTTAATATATTTGTAAACCCAATAAAATAAATTATGTTGTTTTATAAATTGCCTTCTAATGCAGACCTTGTAAGTCTAAAAGAAGAAAGCAAGAATTTGTCTTATAAAATGAAATGAAATGAAAATATTTATTTTTATATATCAGTCAACACGATTATGCTTAAATATTTTATTAAATAGTAGATAAATCAACACTACAATTACACATAGCTAACATAACAAATATTTAAATAAGTAACCCACATACATTTCTGATGACTGTATTGCACGGTGGTTGGCAAGAGCAGGATGAGAGGAGCCGCAAATCATGCCCAGAGGCGTGCACTTGGAAAGGCTTAAATCCAGGCTGATAATTATGATGATGACATGAATTTCGTCAATGTTTGTCTCTGCTTCCATGAAACCTACTACCGTGATTGATAAAGGCGCTAGTATCACTACCACTGAACATTAATTCACGAGGATCTAGATGGCGCAGTGGTTACAGCGCCCGGTCTGAGGGTGTTGAGGTTAAGCAACTTTTGCAAAGGCCGGTCATCGGATGGGTGACCAGAAATGTATCATTTCAACTCCTCCGTGCTTCGGAAGGCACGTAAAGCCGTTGGTCTCGGCTGCATTAGCGGTCGTTAACAACCACCAATCCGCACTTGGCCGGCGTGGTGGTTTATGACCCGTTTTCCCTATCCATCCACAGGAAAGGCTCGTGCCCCAGCAGTGGGGATATAAAATAAGCTGATGACGAACATTAATTCAAGGCATTTCGACATCGATTTGAAAGTTCATTTTTTCCAAAGCCACAATGACATCACTCTACTCGCATCATCGCGCGCCAATCATATCAGCGCACATGTCAACATGAAATATGCCATAAATTGCGTGTAAAATGAACTGTGGGCCTATCACGAAAAACTATTAAGTGTCGTGTCGTAAAGCTCGTTAGCGCGATAGATTAATTTTGTATCGAAATTGGTACAGCGTCACCAAGTCCGTAAAAGCCTACGCAGACCGGGACGGCATGGCAAAGGATTAAAATTTTTACTTACCAATGGACATTCAGACATATCGAAATATAAATAAGCCATGAATACATACTTCGACGTGACGCGGCTTGCCGAGGCATGCCGCGGCATGGATCTGGAATGCCGCGGTACCTAAGCGGCTATTGAGCGCTGACTGGCGTAGGCCTTAAATGGGGCTACGTCCCATTTGGTAAACTTCCCATTTCGTAAACCTCAAACTATACCTACTAAAAAGTTGCGTTTGGTAAACATTTCGTTTCTCCATACATTTAATCCCATTTGGTAAACTATTTGGTATTGTTATTTTTGTGCGGTACAGTAAGTGTCAAATTAATAGTGAAATTGGATACTTATTATTATTGATTGTTTAGTTTGTAGTAGAGTCTATTTTTTATGTTAATGTACCAAATTTGTGATTATTGTGTACTTAATATATTTTAAAGTAGATTTTGCGTGAAAATAATGTAGATGTCTTATAATGTAAAAGAACTGATTTTAAGTAAAAGTTATTCTTTTAAGAAATATTCAAATCAAACTGTGTTTTTTCTTAATATTTTAAAGTTGATTGTGCAAAATTATTTTATAGTAGAACTTTAATAATGTACATACCTTATATTGTAAAAGAATTAAAAGAACTGATATTTTTTTGCAGACTCCAACCAAACTGGAAAATTCCTTGAGGGTCTGAAAACTGTCTTTGGCCCTAGGCGTAAACAGACAGCTCCAGTTTTATCGCGTGATAAGACCAAGCGCCTTACTGACCCCCAAGAAGTTCTTTCGCGATGGGCGGAACACTTCGAGGAAGTGCTCAATCCGAACAACCACGGTGCCGATCTTGCATACTTGGAGTCACTTGAATGCTCACCCATGTCAGGTAAACTTGAAGATCCACCTTCAATTGACGAGTTCATGAAGGCAATTAGTAGACTTAAGAACGGTAAAGCTCCCGGTTCTGACAGCCTGCCCTCGGAATTATATAAATACGGAGGTCCACATATTCGTAACAGGCTGTTTGAGTTGGTGCTGAAAATATGGGACTTAGAAGCCGTACCACAAGACTGGAAAGATGCCTCAATATGCAAACTTTACAAGGGAAAGGGAGACATGTTGGACTGTAGTGCATATAGGGGCATATCTCTGCTCAGCGTAGCAGGTAAAGTCCTTTCACATATTGTTAACATAAGGCTGAATGAACTAGCAGAGACAATTCTTCCAGAATCTCAGTACGGTTTTCGTCCATGTAGAGGCACAGTTGATGGAATTTTTGTGGTCAAACAGGTCCAGGAAAAAAGCCTGGAACAACACCGTGACCTCTACATGTGTTTTGTCGACCTAGAAAAGGCCTTCGACCGAGTTCCAAGAGCCGCTCTTTGGATAATTCTGAAGAAAATTGGGTGTCCCGAGAAGTTTGTGAAGATAGTGCGCGAATTTCATGATGGCATGAGGGCTACTGTGCTGCACGAGAACAACTTCACGGGCCGCTTCCCAGTTACAAGTGGCGTCAAACAAGGTTGTGTTATGGCCCCCACACTGTTTGCCATCTATTTTGCTGCCGTTATGAGGGAAGCTTTAAGGCACTGCAATGGTCAAATCATGCTCTGCGTCAGGTCAGACAAAGGTGTTTTCGACTTGTCACGCTTTCGAGCTAAAGGAAAAGTCGTACAGCAGTCCATCTTAGAGGTCCTTTATGCCGACGACGTCTGCCTTATGGCTGACAGTATGGAACATCTTCAGCAATATCTGGACAATCTAGACGAGTCTTGTCGCAATTTTGGGTTGGTAATAAGTGCTTCTAAAACCCAGGTCCTTAAACAACCGGCCAGAGGTAGACCTGCGAGCTTGATCAGTAGTGACAACCGTCTCGAATCCGAAATCTCAACACGCGTTGCTAGAGCTGCTGCAGCCTTTGGGAAACTACATCAAAGAGTTTGGAAGGAACATGATCTGAAACTACAAACTAAAATGCTCGTGTATAAACTAATTATTCTACCTCTTTTGCTCTATGCGTCAGAGACGTGGTGCCTTTATAGAGGTGATATTCGACGTCTCGACACATTCCATCTGAAATGCCTCCGGGCTATCTTACGTGTCAGTTGGGAGGACCGTGTTCCTAACACCGAAATCTTACGTCGAACAAAAATGAGCGGCATGGAGTGCTTTCTTATGAAGAGACAGCTTAGGTGGTGTGGGCACGTGGTGCGAATGGATTCTTCGAGTCTGCCGAAAGCTGTTTTCTATTCCCAGCTAAGTTGTGAAAACGTAGAGCAGGTGGTCAGTACCTTAGGTATAAAGATGTCTTGAAGCGCCACTTAGACTCAACCAATATATCTGTGGACAGGTGGGGGGCCCCGCACAACAAAGACCAGAATGGCGGAAAGCAATTGCCGCAAGCACTACTGCCTTTGAACAAATACGTCAAGACGCCAAGCGCCAGATTCGGAAAACTCGTCCCAAGCCCTCCTACAAATACACTTTAAACTCAAACGGTCAACTTTATTGCGCCGCCTGTGATCGTGTGTTTAAGACCAAATTTGGATTTGCCTCACATGTCCGTGCGTATGCTCGGGTCTGAACTCTATTTGCCGGGGTGTCGCCGTCGACGAAATCGTTTTGGAGGACATCATCACTGTGATTTTTCTCAATATTTTAAAGTTGATTTTGCAAACTTATTTTATAGTAGAACAGTAGAATAGTAGAGTAGATAGTAGAAGATAGTAGAATAGTAGATATCTTGTATTGTTAAAGAGTTAAAAGAACTGATTTTTAGGTATAAGTTATTATTTTAAGAAATAGTCAAATCGAACTGTGATTTTTTTAAAGTATTTAAATCATAGTCAAATTTGCCTAACAACAAGTATTTCTATAATCCGACTATTGTACCTGTAATTAAAAATATATAACATTATTATCGATTCTTGTGTTTTCTTTTTTTACATGACTGTACTCATTTCCACTGAAAGTTTACCAAATGGGATACAACACATATAATTACTCAAACATTTGCGAAATGGAACTTAATGTATGAAGTATAAAATGTTTATCAAACGCAACTTTTTAGTAGGTAAAGTCTGAGATTTACGAAATGAGAAATTTACCAAATGGGATGTAGCCTTAAATGGAACTAATAGCAGTTGACATTGTCACTGATGTCATTCAATTGGCCTTGTGGCTTTGACCTTTACTACTTTACCACAAAACGATGGCTAAAGTTAAACAATGCTCAAAACATAAGCTGTCACTTTTTAGCTAATATTATTAAACAAAGACACAATATTTGGCTCATTTGCATGAATGTCCGCTTCGCAAAATGTCTACCGTTTGTCTATTTAATTACATTTAAATAGTATACAGTAGTGTTCTGAAACTTAATGAAATGTAAACCATTTTTTTAGGAATTAACAACATATCACTATTCGAAAGACCGACCCTCACAATATCTCTGCGAAAAGCACCAGCTGAATCGCTGGGCTAATTTCAACGAATACATTTAATTTTGCAGACAATGAAAGTGGCTGTTTGCGTAGACGTGTCTAATTGAATATTAGCTAAGCTTGAACGGGCCTTAATTGTGCTATATCTGTGTAGTGTATTTACTGTAAATGTAAATTCCAATATTAATTGTATTCCATGGTAATAATAGTAATTAAGTTTTTGCTATGTTTTATCACCAATTTTTATAATTACTTTTCACTTTGTACTAACTGTTAAAATCAATGTTTTGCCGTATTTGGTTGTCGACCACTTAGGAACTTTTGAACATTTCGGTACTAAACTTCAAGCAAAATTTTTCGTAAAACAATCTTAACAGCTCTTTCTTTGCTAAAGAATAAATATAAATAAATAAATATATGTATATATATATATATATATGACACAACATCACATACATTGTTCTGATTCCAAGGTAAGTAGCTAAAGCGCTCGTTTCATGGAGATCAGAAACAACGACGGTACCACAACCACCCAGACCCGACACAATATCGAAAAGTTCGTTTTCGACATTGACCCGACCGGGAATCGAACCCGGGACCTCAGAGTTAGCGCCGCCCAATGTCCGGCGTGCAAGCCACTCGGCAACGGAGGTCGTCTAAAGAAAAATACGGAAATCTTAATAGTTAGTAAAACATTTAAATATAACGTTTGCTTAAGTTTAACTGACTTATGCGAATAGTGGACTTTAAATCACATAAATAATTGGTGATTGGTTTTAAACGGCTACCATCTTACGACAGCAACTGAAACCAAAGACTTAACGTGCCTTCCGAAGCACGGAGGAGCTCGAGATTTTTCTAATTTGGTAACCCATCCTACTACCTAGCAATGCAAAACTGTCTTAACTTGAAAGGTCGTAAGACCCAAACGCGCTAGAAGGCTACTGCATTGACCTCCATACAGAAATTATTTTTTTACCTTTCTACGTTGAACGTTGATATAATAAAATTCGCCCCAAAATGGTATTGTTACACCAAATCACGTATCCTAAGCACTGCCAGTGCAAACAGCACGGAAATATCGAGTTGGGAGTTACAATATAGAACATTTTCATTTCTTCAGTTCAATTTTTCGCCGCCATGAATAATTCAATGCGGCCGATTTAGCCGAAATTAATCGCACAGTAACCGGCGTCCTGCCGCAACATACATTTTCCATCAAAGGGATTTGTCGAGGAATTCGCCCCTTGGCCCCGGGACTGGTCAGTAACACGACTGGGCTCCCATGCTACAAACTAAGAAATCCAAGTTGGAGATTGTGTTCTAAGAAACGATATGTATATGAGAAGTAAGTAAGTATAATAAGTAAATAGCTCGGCCCGATAACCGGAGCTCCTTGGTTTTATTCTCAGGTCGGTTAAAATTTTCTTAGTATAGAAAATTTTAACCATCCTTTTTGCGTCACCGAACTTTTTTGGGGGCGGCGAGAAACTTAAAGGGTTCCTCAAGCCGTGTGAAACGAAACAAAGTCAGAAGTTTTCTAGAGGGAATGACATCACGCACTAGTGCGTGTCCGTTTCCTACTAGATTCTCCGAGGGGTTCGGGTCAGATCGGGAGCGGAAAACCCGAGGGCACCTCTTTAGGCTAGGACCTCGGCTCGGGTTGACCGGGTCGTGGGGGTTTAGAGTAGCGCCCAGGTACATGTCACTACCTGGTATAGAGCTCGTGTGAACCGGCTCGTCGTACCCTTGTTCTACGAGTACGGTGCTCTTTTGCCTAAGCGAGAGTGCATGGTTAGTGTATTCTGTAAATGTGTAGGCATTTAAAGGATCGGGCGGGGTTATATACCCAGTGTTTCGGTCGAATTGCAATTTAACCGGCCATTACCACGGAGGTTTTGTAATTGACTGTACATGATTACCTCAGATTATGACTGTTGTGCGAGTTGACGACAAAATAATAGGTAAAATCAAAAGGTGCCATCTCGCACATTTGTGCGAGTTTAAAGTGTGCGAGTTGACGAATAACTTGGCTGTACACACAGAACACAGTTCTTGTGTTCTGTGGCTGTACATATTATGTACTCTTTATGCGATAGTAAAATGTCATCCAGTGTCCATTAACACTCTTACTGGCTCTAACATAAAATCCATAAAACGAGTGCTTTAGCTACTTACCTTGGGATCAGAACAATGTATGTGATGTTGTCAAAAAAAAAAACAATACCACCTCTGAATCGAATTTCATGTAAAAGACAGGATTTGTTAAATGATTCATCTGTTTAATGTCATTACAATACTAGATTGTCATTTATTTTCGTGTCATATAGCATTTGTTTTGCCTACAAGAGAAGTATTAAGTCTTCGAACAATGTATATTATTTCTGAGAGCTTCAAAAGTGTTGTGTTTTTGACAGCACTTGTATAATTGCCCAAGGAAGCGATTGAACCTGCAAATTGCTTAGGGCTGCTTAGGGCTACGTCTGTTTGGACGTCTTTAGTGTTTATGTAATTACATAATGTACGATTAGCAACAGATCATTATAAACATTAAAACCGTTTCATAAAAAAATAACCTATGACAAAAACAAAAATGTTGAAAAAAAATCCACGAGCAGGTTTGAACCTGCACCCTTCTGACATTCCGGGTCAGGTGCTCTTCCAATTGAGCTATCGAGGTTCTAACCAGCCCGCCGAAATGATTCAACACTATTTACTTTTTTGATGATGATGATATGATAAAAACATGGTAATGATCCCCTTAATAGTTGTTCTGATGTAAGTGACTGTGATAAATTGAAGAGTCAAATTGTTAGTGAGCCTGCATCTGACAGTGGAGCCAGAAAATTGCCAGGGGAAGCGGAATGAGGCTGTAAATTGTTTCTGGTCTACGGTCCGTTTGCGGGCGGCGCTAAATCATTCACTAAAAGGTGCTCCCTCACCAGGAGCGTTCGTTTGTAATGTAACGTTACAAATCCGATAATTATATCAGTGAGGGAAGAGTACCGCGCCTTATGTACAGTGCACATCTTATACAATGAGTAAGGAGGATACAATGTGTAATATTTTGATACAACTCGTAACATCAATGCGCACTACTTGTTTTTTTTTTTTTATTCTTAACATGGCAAATGACTCCACACCACCTGATGTTAAGTGGAAATGGAGTCCAGACGCGAAAACAACTGGTGCAGCGTGAAAACAACGCAGCATCAGTCAACTTCACTCTGCCGGCCCACAAGGTGCTTCTTCACGCCTCGTTTGAAGGACCCCATATCATAGGAAAGAGGGAAAACATGTGCTGGTAAACTATTCCATCTTTTCGAGGTGCGACAAAGAAACGAGTCACCAAATTTCTTTGTGCGCGATGGGATATGTGAGACAGTGAAGCGATGACACCGGAGAGCAGCACGTGTACTCCTATGGAGGAAGGGAGAAGGTGGGATAAGGTCAAAGAGTTCTTCAGAGCACTCGCCGTGATATAAGCGATAGAAGACGCTGAGTGACGCTATATCTCTACGCAATTGCAGGTGTTCGAGAGTATTAGTTACCTCTGCATTGCCGATAATACGTACAGCGCGACGCTGCAATCCGTCTAAGGCATCGAGAAGATACTTTGCGGAACCGTCCCAGATGTGCGAGCAATACTCCACGCAAGACCGTACCTGTGTTTTGTACAAAAGACACAACTGGTCAGGCGTAAAGAATCGCCGCACTCTGTTCAGGACACCGAGTTTACGTGAGGCTGTTTTGATCACGGCTTCGATATAGTCCTTTTGATTCAGATCGCAGCGAATCGTCATACTGAGCATGTTGATATTGCTCTGCAGGCTTAGAGATGTGCCTTGAAGAGCTGGAAGAGGAAGGAATGGTGACTTTTTGGCCGTAAACGCACACACCTGTGTTTTCTTGGCATTGAACTCAACCAGATTATTAGAGCCCCAATTAGATATGAGGTCCAATACCCGATTGAGCTCAATGACAAGATTCACCCGTTTCTCTTCAGTCTCGACTCGCCCAGCCGCAGGGTGACCGTTATACCCACCGTGCACTGTACTATCATCTGCATAGCAATGAATATTTCCAAGTGGAAGCATATCATTGATATGCAGAAGAAACAGCGTGGGGGACAGAACGGAACCTTGAGGGACACCAGCATTCACTGACATGAGCCGTGAAGCGCATCCATCAGAGAGGACACGGATTCTACGCTCATGCAGGAAGCCAGCGACCCAGTTGCAGAACTGAGCAGGCAGACCGTATGCCGGACTTAGCGTGTCGGGGACGTCAAGGAGGCAGTATTGTAATGTAATACTCAAAATTGAATCTGAAATGTTACATTACAGGCGAATGCTCCTGTTGAGGGAGCACCTTTTACAACCAGTCCCCGCGGAGTAGGAACACGTCACCTACATTAGTACTGTTAAGTATTCTGTTCATTTGCAATGATAGATCATAATTATCAATAGAACATGGAGAGGACTAAAACGTTTAAATAGAAGCAAACATAGCAAGCTCACAACAGCCGAATACGCCGTAGATTATATTTTGATCATCAGCGTATAGACAAGACATCCCACTGTTAGGCTCAGGACTTCCCACATAAACAATAACACACCAGGAGATCGATCCATAACGGGCCATGACGTTCAAATATAAGCAAAATAAAACTCACAACAGTTGAACGCAAACGTATTTAATGACAGCCATCATCAACAGTTTATTGGGAACGAAACGTCTATACGCTCCACTTCTGGAAACAGACCTTCACACATAAATAATAGCATACGGGGAGATAGGAACACAATCAGGTCATAACGTTTAAACAGAAGCAAACAAAGCGAAAGCTTACAACAGTCAAACAAAACCATGATGACGTCGGCTATTTACGCCATAGCGCGTTAACGCATATCAAAATGTATTTAATCACGTTTCGGAATATGACCAAGTGTTGTTTACTATGTATGAGACGCGCTTAGTTACGTATGCCAGGCTTTCTATTATTTCCATTAGTCGTGGCTCATTGAATCACTATCTCCATTAATTGCCATGGAATATTTATGTAGGTATATTGGGAATGTTACTTTATTCTTACATTTTGCCGAAATATTTTTGTTTCTTTTATTTATGTAGGTACATAAATGTTAGGTGTACTGATAGGATAACCGAATAGAATATTTTTGGCAAAATCAGCTAGAACAATGAATGCAAATTTTCTATTCTTCGCATCTAAGTATTCTTTTATGCACACATTAAGAAACCTTAAGAGACATGTCTCAAGTACAGACGCCTGCACATCAACCTACCACAAACTGTCAAATTTCCTCAATAGACTTTGAACTTTATGTTTAAGGCTTAAGGTTGACAATATATTGAAGACATTTGACAGTTTTGGGTAGGTTGATGTGCAGGCGTGTGTACGTAATGAAAGCTTGTAGTAATATGTTAGATAGCTTAGGTAAGTACCGTCTACCCTCCATCATTGAAATCAATTCATCGTTACAATTGACATGCATTAGTTTAACCACCACGCTTTCAAAATCGGGTTGGTAATTACAAACCCGGGCTATGCATCGATAAATCCGAAACTCACTATGCCCGACATGGGAATGGAACACAGGACCTACTAATTTCAACCTGTGCGCTTTGACCACGCTCCTCTCTCTCGCGGAAAACCTTCGAGCCAGTAAATTTTCTTTTTACCCCTATTGATTTTCCTCCTAAACCCACATCTATGAGATCGAGGTCAAAAAACAAAGGGACTTATGGCTGTGGAAAAAGAAAGAATTTATCACCGCTCTTTTTCGGTTCTTAAGAATAGTCTATTGGCATGACTAATGAGTACTTTACCGACTTTAACTGCACTTGGAAAACAAATAATGGCCCCTAATGAAGTTTCACCAGTAAAAACAGCCGCAAGATATGCGTCATGTCCATTACAGCTCAATTTATAAATGGGAAGAGCTCAAAGGCGTAGTGTAGTGGATTGCAAAATGGGTTTTTATCATTAGCTTGGGTAAAAGTTATTAGTATCATCAATTTCATATTATATGCTGGAGGAGCTCGATGGCGTAGTGGTTAACGCACCCGGTCTGCGATTGTTAAGGTTAAGCATCATCAAGCAGTCATCGGATGGGTTGCCAAAAATGCATCATTTCGAGCTCATGCTTCGGAAGGCACGTAAAGCTGTTGGTCCCAGCTGTATTAGCAGTTGTTAACAACCACCAATCCGCACTTGGCCCACGTGGTGGTTTATGGCTCGTTCGGGAAGGCTCTGGAAGGCTCGTGTCCCAGCAGTGGGGACATTTATAGTCAGTATAAAATTGGGGTAACAACATAAGTGATAAAAAATTACGGTCATTTATGAAAAATAAACTTATCTCTATGTGGTTAGAAGGCCTAACTTTATCAACATGTATGGTTTAGGCAAAGCAAAAATGTGCTTACATAATACATTACAACTGATTTAACTTATATCTAAAGACCGAAAAGAGTGAGCTCCACAAAAATATATCTCCAGTACAAAATAAAATTATAATACTAACATCCGGAAATAATTTATTTGTATTACAAAATAAATATTTGGTCAGCAGAATTATACAATCGGTCAGCATAAGAAATCCTTTAGGTTAGGTTAAAAAGGTTAAAAAGGTTAGGTTAAGTTATTTTTTTTCTCGAGCGAAGCGCAGCGTAGCGAGGGCCAGTCACGGAAGAGGGGAGCGGCATAGAATGATATAAGTTGCAGACTGATTTAGAAATATTTGCTGACCATAAGTTGCTGCCCAATTGGCATTTTTTTGCTAACAAAAATACGAATACTTTGCTAACCGTTTAAATAACATCCATTAACATCTACGTAGTAGTTGTAGAGTAAACATTTAGCTTTAAGGCACTAATATAGCTAATATAATGTTATCTCATTATGTTAAACCATTAAATTTTACTCATATCAGGGATGCATGCTTTTAGGTGAAAGTTTAGTGTAAAAGTTTTTAATAAAAATTGTGCTACATTTTTTAACCGTTGCTTGTAATGTGTCCTTAAAAATAAATATAAAAAAAGATAGAATGGGATTTCCACAATCAATTCTATATTGACTTTACCTAACCTACAATCTATTTAGTAGAGCCCTTATTTGTATTGCGTTATCATGAATATTTATCGGTTATCTGGTATCCGTACAAGCTTTGTCTAGTTTCGGGCAGGTAATCGGCTTGGAAAATTTATTAATGTAGGATGGAATGCTCCCAAATTTGTTATTGCCGGCTCGGTATGTATTATACTTATTAATATGTTAACATTTAAAAACTACCAAACTGTTTATCAAATTATTTTAAAATATGTCTAGAAGCTTGATGGCGCCCGGTCAACAATTGCTGAAGTTAAGCAATTTTCGCAAAGGCCGGTCATCGGATGGGTGACCAAAGTTTCGCACGTTAAGCCGTTGGTCCATCAATCCGCACCGAGCCCGCGTGGTGGTTTATGGCCCTCTCTCCGTAGTGTGACATAATCATTTATGTTGGCATCGATTCGGAAGCTTTTATCTATGCCCCGCACATAGTACTAATATATTTTACAAATGGTTTAGCTTTTTCAGTATTTTATTTCCTCAAAAAAATTGATTTATGCTTCGTTCGTCCCACTGAGATTCGTCCCACATAAAAAAATCCTGGTTCGTCCCAATCAATATGATTCTTTCGTCCCAAAATATAATTTAAATTATTTTATTTTCGGTTCGTCCCATTTTATATTCCTTTTACGGCCCATATTTTTTTTACATGCTAAACTTACTTTAATGTTATTGTATGTACAATCAGCAATAAAGGGTTTAGTATTGCTTAATATTTAACATCAATCAACCATTTAAAATTACTACTCTTGTCTGTCTTCTCCGCGAGAAAAAAATTACTCGTACTATTTTATAGGAATATCTACCATATTAATATTACTATTTTGCCGCTCTTATTAAGCAATTAATACGCATACACTTCCTGTCGTGTCTCGGTCACTAGAATCTGGTTTTGAAGACCAGGTAAAAAACCACCCTTTTTTATGTTGCGTCCATTGTTTGTTTGCTATTGTTGACTCATTTGACCAATAGCATTACTTTGCGATATCAGCAAAACGAGCTTCCGTGATGTGCACTTGCAAAGTGCATTCAAGTCATTCGTCATTCAGTCAGAATCCCTTAAAAGTGTGTATAGTGAGTGTGTTGATCAAGTCTGTCATAGGTAAGTTAATATTTTTATATAGTTTAATATTATTTTTAAGTAAAGGAAAAAATGTGACTGACGTTTTATATTATTGTTTCATCTGACAAAATATCTTTTAAGTTTATGGATTATCTTATATTAATTATTTGATTATTCTGATTTAGCAATTGCTGTTTACGTTACGAAATATTTAATTTTTCATCATTTATAATTAGGAATTTAATTTGTTTAAATTATTTCAGTATTTACGTGTTACATACTTTTTGCCTTTAAAATGATTACCTCTTTGATAATTTATACACAATTCAGCTAAGATATTAGTTTACTTATATTAACATAGTATTCGTAACGATCTCGTGTAAAGTAGTATACATAGTTGATTAAAAAAAAACAGTTTAACGATTTTGTTTGTGGTTATAAATGTTTCTACCAGTCTAAAATGATAATTATCTTTTTCAAATATGTCAACTGATTTATTTGACTGTTCTGGGCTGGGCTGGTAAAAAGTATAAGTTTCGTATTACAGCAAATCAATGAATCAATATTATTTTACACAAGAACCATATACATAGTGTATAGTGATATAACTTATTAAGTGGCGTGCTTTGGTGTACTGATAGTTTTTCTCCAATATTTCCCACAGTACATAAGAAAACTTAGTAGCATGATAAATTGTTAAAGATACTATCACACTGAAACAATAAGGAATAGTAGAATTTTTCAAACTGTTGTTGTTTTATAAAAGAATATTTGTTTAAAAAAAACTTATTTAAGTACTTACACTATTTTATGACTTTACATTTAACTATGTACTTGTAATTTGGGATGAAGCTTTGTTTTAATACTCTCATTTAATTGTTCGGTAAATTCAGTAATTAAAATTATCACCTAGTGTCTTACATATTGACTGTTCTGTACACGTACGTAGCATAGGTATTTAAACTGTATTTATAATAAGATGATACTATACAATTTCTGTGATTTTTGATTGTGATACTGGATAATAAAGATGATTCATACCAACATGCTTAGAGTTGTTTTATTATTGAAATATTGTTTAAAAAAAAATAAAAAGTATTAACACTTTTTTTGTTGACTTTACTTTTAACTATCTACTTGTAATTTGGGACGAAACGCCACTTCAATAGTGATATGCGACAAACCAAGAATCTTTTGGAATGTGGGACGAAACTTCGGGACGAACCAATAATAAATCAAAAAATTTAAGAAGAGAGAAAATAAAGAACAAAACAGTAAAAAAAAAATTTGACGATTGAAAAAAATATACTTTAAAACTTCTGAAAAGTACAATGAGACTACTCTGTACAGACAGACCTAAACAAAATCAGCCAAGGGGTTAAAATGTTATTGAAAATGTCAGCACTTTGCATAAACGGTCTAAAATAGACTGTGTGCTTATTTTGCGTGAAACACGGGTTTAAAATGTGAGTACTTAAAATGTTACATAAAATATTCGCGTGTGGCTGCGCTTAAGCTATTTCTTTCAACGTACACTCGTAGTGTTCGCATAAAGTTCAAAAAGCACTACAACGGTTTAACAATCAACATTTCATTAAGACAACACATATTTTCAATTGAAATAAATATTGTTAAAGTAGACACCAGTGCTGGGCAAAGTCCGTCTCCACTCGTCTCTATCCCGGGCCCACCACGTGCCACCTCAGCAAAAAAGTGGTTAAGTCAATAAAATATAAAACAGAGAACTACGGTAAATAATAAAACTCTTGAGTTTGTCGTCTAAAAAATTTATTTTTTTAACAAAAAAGGGTTTTACACAATCTTATTTAAAGTTCTTAGTTACAAGGCGTTTTAGTTATATTGTTATATAGGTTGCGTACTGACATCGGCAAAGCATTTCCCTAACCTACATCAGCGTGACTTTATTACATACACAAACTTTGTGTTTAGTTTTGTTTGTTCGGCGAACTATAAACAATCAATCAAGCTAGTATAGTACTATTACCTATGATGTATTAAATCATAGTCAAACTGTTTTTCTTGATAGACATTGCCATGTTTTCCTACAGCAATTTTCCTTGCACGAAAACTTTTCTTACAGAAACATACATCAAAAAACATACGTTGACTATTAAATTATTTGAATGTGCTTCTATAGACGAACTATGAGTAATAATGAATATTTTGATAACAAGGAAATATGTTTTTTTCGTAGATGTTAGTACTACTGTTAGATGATTACGTGATTGAGCAATCACACATAATCCTACGTGAAATTGCTCTATCACTTTGAAAAAAGACAAAGTGTTGGAAAAAAACTTACGAGCGGGATTCCAACCCGCACCCCATGACATGCCGGGTCAGGTACACTACCAACTATGCTATCATGGCTCAATCCAACTCGCCGAAATTAATCAACGCTCTATCTAATCTACTAATCTACTCTTTAAAGTATGTGTTCCAACCAGGGACGAATGAAAACGAGGGCCACCGTCTCCGGAAAAAGACAGCCTAATCAGGTATACCGACTAAAATACAGTCGGGCACAGGGGCAGACGTCGACTTCAAGCATAGTCAAAGCATGAGAAAAATTGCCATTGTTTACCAAGCAGAAACTTTTGCAATTCTCCTTGCGCAAAGCAGTATATAGGATAGCTATGAAAAAGCGCAATATATTCATCCTGAGTGACAGCCAAGCCGTGCTCAAGTCGCCCCTAATCGACTCTGGCCTTGTTCTAGAAACCACAAAAGCTCTATAAACAAGCTAGGTGGACATAGCAAAGTGCAAATGATCTGGGTCCCAGGCCATATGGAAATCCACGGCAACGAGATAGCAGATGCGCACTTGCAAGGTAGGGCTCGGAGACCCAGCTCATTGGTCCTGAGCTGCTGTGACACTTGCACCAAGTACCATTAACAAGGCCTTAAAAGATTACATCGAAAACAGGCACGGCATCAAATGGAGAGAGCAGCCGGGTATGAAACACTCCAAATTCATCCTAGACGAAAACGCCTTAGGACGGAGTAAGTTCATATACGGAGGCAATAGAAGGCAGGCCCGACTAACCATCGGTGCCTTGTCAGGGCACTATGCCACAAAACAAATGCTTCACAGAGTGCATCTTTCAACAAATAGTTTGTGAAGGGCGTGTGGAGAGGAAACGGAGTCAATGCAGCACCTACTGTGTGACTGCGACTCTCTGGCTGGGAAAAGAATAGGATTCCTGGGGTCAGCCTATCCGAAACTAGAGGATTTCAGGCTCTTCGCTTTTAAGGACGTTGCTAAACTTATGACATCTATCTTTACAGAGGACGACGAATTAAAGGATGGGGTTGCACAAAAGATCCCGATGGGTCGAAGCGTTACTGAGAGAGGGAAACCTCAGCAGGCCCCGCTAAGATAAGATAAGATCTATCCTTACTCTGTAAGCCAAAGGAGCCCGTTCAATGTCGACAACTACCTTCGTCATCAACATCCGATTGATAATATTTTGACAAATATTAAAGATCACTTATGAATTAGGCAATCTATATTTTATGGTTATATTTGTTGATCCATCACGTAATGAATACTGCAAGCTAGTAACAAATCAATCTAGACAACGTAAATACGAGTAGGTACTATGTGATAAAAGTAGGATCCCTTTCAAAGTACTTCAAGGGAGTCATAATCTACGCAATGATTATATATATTACTACGCGATTGAGCTAGGATGCCTTTCAAAGTTATACAAGAATGTCACAATAACTGCATTTTCAATATTACTAAGTGATCAAGCAATCGCATATACAATTATACCGCTAGAACGCAACGCAACACGATTTGCATAAATTCAAAATAGGCGAACGGGATTTGATTGTTTGCCAGTTTGTCACAAAGGCCGCTCAAATAATCCGGGGTGAGTCTAATTCGTGGATTATTAATTAGCCCCGACTAGAGAGAGCATTTGCAATGCTAATATGTTGCTCGCTTGAGCATCATCAGCATCGGAGTGACCTTCTGGCCCCATTCTCGACTTCCGACGAGCCAATTTATCGTCTCGCCCGAAGGACGACGTCTTGGCCAATAAAAACATATATCACAAGTTAGGCGGCGTTTGAGAAATGATCAAGAATGGTTTTCTCCCAGTAGACTGTTCGAAGGGTGTGTTTAAAGGTTGCATCTTTGTCCAAATGTGTATTTTTTGCTATCCAAATTTCGTACAAGCTATTGACAATATTTTTTTATAAAATACAGTGAAAAAACCAAATGCCTACCCAACCCAGCTAGGAATCGAACCTGGGTCTTCACCAATCCGGGCGGCTGCACTGACCATTTATGCTACCGGGAAGGCTTACGTAAGCACTTCTAATTGTTTTTTTTAAATTTTCTGTTGGCCTCAGGCGGTCTTTACAGCGTCTTCGGATTAAAATAGTAATTGTGTAGCCAGTAGCAGCACCACTGGACAGCTACATTCTGATTCACATATGGAATTACATTTGACAGTTTCCAGAAAAAGTGATCAATATTACGTTTCAGCCGAGAGCACCAGCCGTGGTCACGGGCTGATTATAACAAAACTATTTTACCTTGTTTCAAAAAAATATTATAGACTACTAGCTTAATATATAAAAGCTAAATATACTGTGCTACTAGCTGACCGGCGGACTTTTTTTTTTTGTTTATTGTTTTATGGCTCCGGATGAAATCCATCAAGCCTATTCGTTCGTTCTATCTTCTTAGGTACCTGATACATATATAAAGAATATTGATGATGATTAATGATAATGAAAATGGGAAGTGAGAAATAGTATATTCTCCCAACCCTTCGAGTAACTCAGTAAAGATGTGGGGCTTTACTAAGTCCTCACGCAGACTTCTTGAGAGAATTTGAAAAGTGACGTTGCACTGTTTTGTTTCATTTACCAACACTCATGCACACTCACGAACACTTAACGGTTAATAATCCACCATTATTTCACATTAATATTCGACATAACACAAATTCTAGAAAATAAAACAAACCGCAGACATGACTCTTCACTTTCCCGTCAAGAAGTCCACCGGCGGACTTCGTACCGCTTTGACAGTTTCCATGACAACAAAACGAAAAATCATTCGTCCGCTTAAGAACATACAATGATGGAGCCCTATTGCAGCGCCACCTATCGGATCCAATTGTAAATCTAAACCATTCTCGAATCCACTTGAACACACACAAAAAATTTCATCCAAATCTGTCCAGCCGTTTAGAAGGAGTTCAATAACATACATACGCACAGAAGATTTATATATTATACTAGTGGTCGCCCAGAGGTGAGAGGAGATATTCGACCGTAATTTTTATTAAAAGATATTAAGGCTGCACGGATTGTATCCTAAGCAATGACAAATTAAAAAGATAGAATGTAAGTTTGGTTTGGCATTGACAGACATTGACAGATTTCGGCCGCTCCTGTGTGTCAAATACATGGTAGTGTTTGTTTTATTGATGTAATGTATTTTTATGCATAATTTTAAAAAACATTAACATTAGAATAACCTTCAATCACTGTCTTCTTCTTCTTATTTCTTCACCGTTATCCACCCAATCTTGAATGTAGGTCTCTTCTAGACCCACTCCATTTTCTTCGATCTCGCGCCTTCCTCATCCAACTCTTCCCCGCTACCTCGACGATCACTGTACTACGAGGTAATGAAAATATTTCATGTGCATTCAATGGGTACATTGCTGCAGAATGACTAAAATCTTCGGTATCGTTATTGTATTAGAGAGAAGGCATCTTAAAATCAATATCATTCTACCGATATGAGATTGCATTGTACATTTTGGGGATGGTATACATTCCTTTTTGCTTCGGGCTATACTAATATTTTATATTAACATCCCATCGTAAGGCTTCTATGACGGTAGGAGCAATCCTGTTCCTATCTCTGTCTACCTTATATGTACTTTATCGTAATGGCGCCAGAAAGGGTAGCGATATAGGATGTGATATCAGAAGGGAGAATGCGGGTAATATATAAAAAGTTGTTTTTTCAGGTCAGTATAATAATATAGTCAATAATCGACCGTAGACCCGGGTTTTCTAGTCAAAATACTGGGCGGGTGCTGAATCCCGGTATTTTAAAAGTAAAACGCGTTTTTTAGGTAATTTTACGCGTAGATACTCGGAATTCAATGTAATTATATTTTAAACGTTACAATATTTACTGTATGTACTTGATTCGTCGAGGAGTTCGATGGCGCAGTGGTAAACGCGCCCGGTCTGCGATTGCTAAGGATAGGCATCGCAAAGGCCGGTCATCAGATGGGTGACCAAAAATATCTCGAGCTCCTCCGTGCAGCGGAAGGTACGTAAAGCTGTTGGTCCCGGCTGCATTAACAGTCGTTATCAATCACTAATCCACACTGGGCCCGCCGCGTGGTGGTTTATGGCCCGCTCTCCCTATCCATCCGTAGGGAAGGCTCGTGCCCCAGCAGTGGGCACGTATACGAGCTGGTGATGATGACTTGATTCCCTAATCATGTACACAATATTTACTTAAATAATGTATTATATATCTAAAAATATATTTTTGGAAACCCTTGTTTTAAACTTGCTTTTTAGGTTTTTTTTTATATTTGCTTGTTGTTTTGTAACATTTTATGTCTGTCACCTGTTTTGTGCATCAGTTTATATACATATAGGTATATCATAAACACTGTACGGATCTAATATTGTTTATTTTACTATTTCTCCTTTTAGTTTGACGTTTTGATATCTTTGCACACCAATGCACACGAACTGTAAAATAAACATAAAATAAATGCTAGTAGATCGTAAAATATTCCGAGGGAAGTGCACTCCTATTTCTCATCCGTCTCGATGTAGAATATTAAGAAATGAAGTATGCTTACAGACTATGTCGTTAAAGCAGTCATTCTCACAGGCGGGAAGTGGAAATTTTATTTGAATGCGATGCGGTAGGCGCTCGCTTTGCCAGATACCTACTATTCACGAGCGTTTGGAAAAAACTATAATAACATTGTAGACGATAGATAGACGATAGAAGGTAGATTGTTTTTAAAATTGTATTTTATCTTTAGAACTGATATGCAGTTCATTGCGCTCATTCCTCTTTACAGTTATGTATATAAGAGGCCTTGAATTGGGGTAAAAAGTTTTTGGGTAATCCATTCAAATCCATTTGGGTAATGAAGATAGATTTTATTTGAATTAAACATAATGTTTGAATATAATTTTACGCAAACTTTGTAGCGAACAAATTACAATATGAAAAACAAATGTTATGCAACCCATGATATGCCGGGTCAGATCCGCTACCAACTATGCTATCGTGGCGCTGCCTTAACTCGCAAAAATAATTAATACTTTCTACTCTTACTTTGTAAGCCAAATGTAACCTAAATGTCAACAACTAACGTCATCATCATCCAATTTTAATATTTTTACATATATTAAGATCAGTTAAGAATTAGGCAAGCATATTTTATGTTGTGTGAAACTCCTGTGTTTTTCAATTTTAATTTGTTCGCAATAAAGGAGAATGCCCATTCTCGCATTACAGTATTGTAATGCGACTGTTGTCGCGAAAAAAGTAGTTGGATCTGTATAGAACTTTGTATGTTACGTATGGACTCGAAAGTCTACAATACAAGTTTACACTTGTTGTTACCCGTTTTTTTACCGGATACCGGGTCGGTACCATACGGCTGTCTCTACTATCGAGGGGTTCAAAAAAAGATAAACATATCGCACCGGCTCGGTGTTCAGTAAAAAAAAAGGCCGTTAACAAGCGGCCTTAGGGTCGTACATGATACATGTAGGTACGGCCCTAAACGTTAATGCTGCATCACATGCATTTACGTCAACGTCCATGACATGACAGACGATCATGCATACGTGTCATTCATATGACTTCTTGGCGGGAAAGTGAAGAGTCATGTCTGCGGTTTTGTTTTATTTTCTAAAATTTGTGTTATGGCGAATATTAATGTGAAATAATGGTGGATTATTAACCGTTTAGTGTTCGTGAGTGTGCATGAGTGTTGGCAAATGAAACAAAACAGTGCAATGTTACTTTTCAAATTCTCACAAGAAATCTTCTTGTGAGGACTTAGTAAAGCCCCACATCTTTACTGAGATACTCGAGGGGTTGGGGGGTAATATCATTTCTCACTTCCCATTTCTATTATCATTCATCATCATCAATACTGTTTATTTATATATTGTTGCTGTTTATTACAATGAAATTTAGAAACTAATGACATGGCAGCATGGTATTATGACCTTAGCCGGTTCCTCAAGGAACGAATTAAACTTTAAAAAAAAAATCGTGTCATTCATAGCTTTTATTTGTCAGCATATAGGTAAATGCTGAAAAATAAAAGGGGCTCATCAATCAACTGCCAGTACCTAGATTGAATGCTGTTCGTTCGTATTGATATGATAAAATAAACGGTTTTTTGCTTTATCAAGCATCTAGTGCTGCATTACCGTCTAGGGAACACAGATTTAACAACACATTATTATGTCAGAACTGTCAGATGTTACACGCTATACGTACAAATAGTACATTGTTTCTACTATATGATCATAGATATGATATGATAGTGTAATAGCGGCCTTAGAAAAAATTACCCTTTCTCCCTATCCATCCGTAGGGAAGGCTCGTGCCCCAGCAGTGAGGACATTAAATAACCTGGTGATGATGAATTGTTTTTGAAAAAACTTTGAGCGAACGAGTTGTATGTAAGAATAAATAAAATGTATATAAGTACTTATCTTTGACAAAGTGTTCTTTTGACGTTAAAAGTACTCCTTATTGAATTGAGATTGTACCGAGAAGAAGCCGAAAAGCTCTACAAAGAGGTTAATTCTTTTATTTAGCTGTATTTTGTAAGAAATTATTTTTCACTGTATACGATACGCCCTTTGCCAAGGTGTCCTATATCGTTAGACCGTACTCGTACTGCATATTTTATTTTCGTTGATTATTTCACCATGAAGAAGCTTTGACTATACTTATGGGTCTGAGAGACCAGTGCGTGTGGTGGTCTAACTTCAGCAGTAAACACTAAAAAACGTTTGCCTCTGTTGCAAGGTAATCTGTTAATTTTTAAACTATTATACTACTTCAATACGCCCACGTCATGTCAGTTGTACGAGTACGTCTAGACGAGTGAAGGTCATTGACCAATAATATTGTTCAATTCCCACATCGTACCGCTTAACTAAACCCTAGGTACGGGTTAACTAGAAAACATATATTTTTTTACAGGTTCCGTGGTCACAGAGAGACAGGTGTTCGTCTATCGAAAGGTCATTAAAAATATAATATCTAAAAATCGAGTATATTTTGTAAAAGGTGTTTCATTTCAAAGCGCTGAGTTTGTGTAAACCCCAGAAAACAATGGAGACTACCTCATCTAGAATTCTCAAGCGTCTAGATAAACCTTAGGACACACCTGAATGGGTTTAACTTACTCCGTCCTTCCCAACGAAGGTTGCGGACCCCTGGAAGTACTAAAACTATCCTAAACAACAACTTGGCAGCCTTGAGCGGCGAAGTTTACTGCGGGCACGCCGGCCTTGCATTACGGCTGTGCCCAAACAATTTATTACATTGCCAGTGAAGAAAAATTTCACTTTCCATCAATGGCGGCGGCGCCAAAGGTCCTACCTACCGAAACAAGTGCCGACAAAAGTATAGCCATGTAAGTTTTGTTATCTAACAAAATTTTTATCGGGGTAAATTTTTTTCACTTAATATTTTAAAATGATTACGTAATAGACTTGAATCTCGATACATAATAATAACACATTTACGGATCGGACAGGGTTTTTTTTTACATATTGTAGATATTACAAGTTAAGCCATTTTCACTATATATTTATTATTAAGTGGAATTGTACAACTTTACAATTTAAACCAAAAACACTATTTCATACTTCTCCCTCACATAATGCTAAGCATGTTAGAATCTAGCTAGATCTAGATTTGGATGTTTATCCTAAGAATATACTTACTTTGCCGGCTTAGCGAATTAAATTCTCGGCGTAGGTGGCTAAATTAATAATAAATCGAGCTCCTCCGTTCTTCGAAAAGCACGTTAAGCCGTTGTTGTCGCAAAACGGCGGTCGTTTAAGTTTAAACCCACCAACTCTCATTAGGTCAGCGAGGTAGGTGAAGACCCAATCTCCCGTGCTAGTTCATGTGGGAAGTCTAGATCCCAACAGTGGAACGTTTATAAGTAAATGATGATGAACACTAAAACAGTAACCTTCTACTTCAGGGGCAACCAACAGTCAACATACTTACGCATATAATGTTGTAAATATGAGCAGGATGGCAATAAAGGCCCCCGAATGTTATAATGGAAAAGTAGCCCCAAAATAAGGAGACTGCAGATGGTATGCTTCATACATGTCGCGCTCCAGCGACTCACACATAGACCCCTTGCGCGGATACGGAATTCGGCACAGCCCGAAACAGCGCAGTTGTTTCGAGATTCTGTGTCCGTGAGAGGTTATCTGAGTGTGCGTTATCTTTTCTTTGAGAGAGATTGCTGATTGCATCAGACGGCATTTTCAGCTTCACCAGGCTTTTTAGGGGGCGGCGATGAACGTGAAGGCCGTGTGAAACGAATCACCTTCGGAGGTTTTCTAGAGGGAACGGCATCGCGCACTAGTGCGCGTCCCCGTGCCCTACTAGATTCTCCGAAGGGTTCGGATCGTATCGGGTAGCGGAACAACCCGAGGGCGCCTCTAAAGGCTCGGACCTCGTCTCGGGTTGACCGGGCCGTGGTGGAGGAGAGAAGCGCCCAGGTACATGTCTGTACCTGGTGTAGAGCGCGTGTGAACCGGTTCTTCGTACCCTTGTTCTACGAGTACGGTGTCTTGTGCCTAAACTAGTGTGCATGTTTAGTGTATACTGTAAATGTGTAGTGGCATTTAGAGGATCAGGCGGGGAAGTGTGCGTTACTCGAGAGCATTTGTATGAAGCACCCTCAGCGGTCTCCTTATTTTTTGGTTGCGAGCTGTTGCGAAATTCCGTGTCCGTGAGAGGGTGGGTCTATAAGCGCGTTCTTTGGTCGCGTCTATGAAGCTTACCTTCGGCAGTCCTCTTATTTTGTGTGTAGCCCCCGGGAGGGCTAATAATTAGACTGTTGTAACGCGTTATCAAATATCAGAGCGTATGTAGGGCGAAATGCCGAGTTGCCGACTCTTTCCGCTTAAGACGCCACCTCGATTTGAGAATGTTGAAAAAGGCTGAACCTTACGGGCGCTGTCATAAGGTCGAAAACACGTAGCGCCTACGACAATAAAAGACCGCAAACTAAAAAAAATCTAAAAAATAATTTAAAAAAATTATTGGTTTGACCTATGAAAATATGCAGCAATCAAATTATGAATGAATGAATTTTGGAATGAATTATGAATGATATTATCAATATATTTGAGTGATTTCAAAACATATAGATTAAGTAGTTTCATTGTAATTATAGCATTAATGATTTTTTAGAGGTGTTTCGTAAAGAATTACGATCGAGTCAAAATTGCACAATCGTGTTTTTGAGGAAGGTTTATAAAAACAAAGGCATGAAGTTATCTATATCAAAATTTCAGATTCGTTGGTCTTGTCATACTCTTACAACTTTCGATGAAAATTGATGTGTTTTTTCAAAGTGTCGCCTTAAATATTGCTTACATTCGGAGTATGTTTGCAGGCATCAATATATCATTCATGTTTGAGAAAACCCTGCTTATTATATTGTTGATTTCATTATATTGTCATAAATCAGACATGTGTAACACTGCGCTGCGCCGCTCAATTGCACCAACTCAGTTCACTGCGCCGGATGTGTTGACTCACTTTTTCAAAATGTGTTGGCGCACATCCCAGGCGGTCCTGCTGGGTTTTATTTTAACAAACAGCTGAGAGTATACTAATAAACGTTACTTATTTACAATACAATACTACAATAATAATAATACAATAATTTCATATCATTGACAAAAATACTGATGTTTTTAGTTCGAAAATCAAAGAGACTGTGACCGCGGAGATAAGATGGCGCGCGCTACGCAGCTCATTTTATTGCACCATAATGCAATTTTGAGCTAACTCAATGAGCCGGCGCAGTGAGCTGCGCCAGAGTAATTGAGTTGACGCAAGGAGTTATGCTTGTTTAATATTAATTTATGCGATTCCAAACTCCTGTAGGAAAATTTAAAGTAAAATTTTCGCAGTGATATCGCCTAATTAACCACTTGTGTGATCTAGTAGTTAAACCACCAGTTTCGGCCCCATATTAGGTACAAGGGGTCGCTTCCCAGTGGGGGGTGATTAGTGTACCTACTCAGTATAGTCTGTGGTACGTCTGTTCGTCCGTCAGTCGTTGTTTTAAGTCCGTCTGGCTAAATACCGTGTTTTTCCGTTATCATATTGTTACGATGAGCGGTGTATATTTTGCATGTTAAAATTTATTATGATGAGTTAGTAATTACTTATTATTAGTCAGTTGCACGATTTGTACCTTATATGAAGATCTAATTATTCAACCGCAATTCATTTCATATAGGTTAATTAACACTAACTATAAAATAGAGCGATAAAGATGACGAAGGAATGGTGTAGTCTGTGCCTACATGTACTAGATCTTATTATTGCATCGTCCTTTATTGCATTAGGCTCATGTTTTATGTGTATCAAATATTTAGGTCAATATTAATCTTACTAATGTATTGCATCATTATTTGCACTCCGCACCATTCCCTAATTTGTAATACTTTAATCATAATAACGCAGTTTCTTTATTTCGATATAAATCTTGTGTAACACTCTCTGTACAGCTGTGAAACAAGCAACAATACACGCAGTCATAATTTTATCTGTTGTTTCTATAACCAACCTCATCAAGTAAACCTCTCGTCGTGATACAAATACCTCAGCCAACGAGAAGCAGTTGTATAAGTCGTTAACGCACCCGGCTTGCAAGGTTATGCAACTTTCACTAAGGCTGATCATCGCATGGGTGACCAAAAATTGATCATCTCGTACTCCGTGCTTCGGAAGGCATGTAAAGCCGTCGGTCCTGGCTGCATTAGCAGTAATAACAACCACCATTCCGCACTGGGCACTGGTGGTTTATGGCCCGTTCTCCCTATCCATCCATAGGGTAGGCTCGTGCCGCAGCAGTAGGGACTTCAAATGAGCGGGTGATGTTTGTGTGATAAAATGGAAACCATTTTTAAAACTCACTTCTATGAATGACGTCACTACAGAATTCCAGCTGACACCGCTCCGGGTTCCATACGCAGTGATGCGAGTATCGGATTCAGTGATGTGATCTATCTGCAGTGCGCATTGTATGGTAAAGCCTGCTAAAGCTAGTGAGACGGTGAGGCATATTTTTATGGAACAATGCATTGCGCGTGCTTGCAAGTAAAAACCCGCGTTGAACATTTAAGTGCTCACTTTTTAAACGACCTGAGTATTCACTATTCGATTACGTTAAATAAAAACGATGTATGGTGAAATTTTAGTTAGTTTTGCGTGTGTACCTACGAAGTAGGTACACACGCCTGCACATCAACCTACCACAAACTGTCAAATTTCCTCAATAGACTTTGAACTTTATTACTAAGTAGTATGGTTGAAAATGCATTAAAAAAATGTGACAGTTATGGATAGGTCGATGTGCAGGCGTCTGTACCTTTACTTAAAGCAATGCTTAGCACTATTGCCTTTTTTATTATGAAGGCGTTTAAAAGTTTTTTTTTTATAGTTGCAATATATGTTTTTTTTACTAGAAAAAATCAACTAGCCTCAGGAAGCTCGAGTGCGAATCGAACCCACGACCTTTGGATAACCGTTTCAATGCTCTGACCGCTGACCTACCGAGGCCCCAGAAGACTCGTTGAATTCTTCCAGTAGTTTGTGATTTACGCTGCAAGCCAGTTGTATTACGTCACAGTGAAGTTACTACCCTCACAGTCGAAAGAAAACTTTTGGAAGTATTTAACAATTGATAAAGACGTAATTCCTTTAAATGCAAAATTTAAAATAATAAAAGAAATTTTTGATGTCATTGAAAAATATTTGGTTCGATGTGTAAAACCTATTACTCTTTTTCTTGGCTATTATAGCAACATTTTTATTGATGCTTTAAATATTCTTAAAGTTCATTATAAACTTTTTCTTTAAAAAGTCGATTCTGCACCACTTTCAACTCCACCATTTTGTATGTAACATAGTGTCATTTGAAAAAAAAATAGCAGTGTCAAAATGACAAAACCTGCGTGTTGCATCCGTTCCTTCTCTTGTTTCAGGGGTAACATGTAGGAGAAGGATCGATCCTTCAATACCCCGCCACAAAATAAGAAAACCCACAGAAGGTAAGGTTCATACAAACGCGTTCGAGCAACGCACAGAGACAACGACTCACGGACACAGAATCTCGCAACAGCTGCGCTCGGACTGTCGCGAGATTCGTCACAGAATACATAATAATAATAAACCGCTGTCAGTCTCACATCTCAAAATTGTTGAAGTTTTTGTTTTATAAAATATTATTACCTACATCAAATTTTTATACAACTTACAACAATTTTGAGATGCTAACAAATCACAAGCGGGTTGACAAAAAAACGCACGCCTACCACCTCCGCCCACGCAATTGTCCAGTTACTCGCCAACGTCGTCGGCTGACGAGTTTGCCATATCAGCCGACACCAGCGAGCCGAGCGACGATGAGCGCGGGCCGTCGGCCCCGCTGCCGCCACCACCTGCGCGACGCAAACGACCTCCGCTGCCGGCACGCTTGGGGCCTGCGAGGCAACCTGCCTTGCGCCCGGCTCTCGCTACCGGTGGTGTAGTGTGTCGCATGAAAAAATGAATGAGAACAGTATGCGCGCCCCATAGGCCACAGAAGGAGGAACACGTCTGACTATGTATCGTGATCGGATGCTGCCTCAGTTTCAGATGCTTGCACCATCTGTGACCGTGTCTGGCCAACCATTGTCTGATCAGGTGCGGGTTATCTAGCGACTCAAGATGCTGGACCAGTCTGTGCTGGATCGACTGCGCCTGGAGGTGCTACCTATTCGCACAACCTCTGCCTTAACTGGGGACCTGTTTGTCGCGCCGTTGGCTCTGGAGGCCCCAGAATTATATGGCTAATGTCAAGGAACGCATAGACTATCTGAAACAGAAAGTGTATGCGTGCCTTGCAACGGCATAGAATTGGAAATGTTTTGGGCCGGCATGCTTGGCTTGCATAACTTCTGGATTAAATGATACTGCCGTTGATTACTACCGTTGATACTGCCTTGCGGAATTCCAAAGGTAACTGGTACTTCGTCACTAATTAAATTGTTTATCTTGACTTTCTGTCTTCTATTGGTGAGGTAGTCAGTAAACAATTTAAGTGGAGTACCTCTAATCCCGATCTCCTCCATCCTACTCAGCAGGTGGGGGATAGAGACCGTATCGAGGTCTGGCTCATTAGTCGATTTGCGAGGACGAAAACCATATTGTTGCGGTGAGAGAAGGTATTCCAGGAAATTCATTAGTTGTCTGTCATCAACCGTTCTAATATTTTTGACATTGAAGGTAGAATTGCAATTGGCCTAAAGTTATTGACACAGTCCTTTTCCCTCCCCCCCTCCCCATTGTATATGAGCTTGACGCACGAGGGAAGACAGGTGATAGCTAAATTGCATACATGGGTAATAGGCTCAGCAAGCAGATGTCTAAACTTTTTAATTCGATTGCCAGATATTTGATCTGAACCTACAGCGCAATTATCTTTTAACCCACTAATCAACAGTTGAACCTTGGCTGCGTTATTGGGAAGAATAAGTAATGATTTCGGGGGGGAGTCACGTTGAAGAGTGGTGGAGAGAAAAGAAGAAAAGGTTGTGGAGGATGCAATACATTTTTTGGCAAGCTCTTTCCCTATATTTGCAAAAATGGGTTTATGGCGTTTATATTTCTTTGGGGGTCAGTTGGGGATATTAGGCAAGAAGAATGATCAGGGGTTTTTTATATTTGTGATTTTTTTAATGACTTCCCACATTCTTCTAAGATTACCGGTAGCTTCCTTGACCTCCTGTCTTTCATAGTTCCTCCGTGCATTTTTTAGAATAGTCTTACAGAATAATAACAGTACAAGTGTGTGCGTTGCTCGAACACGTTTGTATGAAGCTTACCTTCTGTGGGTTTCCTTATTTTGTGCCCCCGCTTTGTTTGCGTGCGATAGTCGTGCAAGCGACTCAAGTGAGCTCGGCTCAAGTCAATACAAATTGTTATCCGATTGGGGCTTACAGAACTAGAGAGCTGGGTATTGTTTTGCGAATGTTGACGTTTAGAACAGTTTGGTTTGCACATTTCATGTCCTACTGTGTGGTATGATTTTGTGCATGTGCATTGAATAAATAAATTTCATTTGTAGAGGCCATGGTGTTCAAGTCTGCTCTTAAGACTTTAACACAAAAGTCGCAGTAGGTAGGTAACAGCATTCTTAAGTTAAATAACTACTTTGTTTACTAAGAATTATGCCATCAAAACCATTTTGTAAAAAAACCAAGTCTACCGTAAAAAGTTGTGAGATCCATGTAATACCAAGTCGGTTAATTTATTCAGTCCCTACTTAAGGGACCTTCTGTCTTATGTTATTACATAATTAGCTAAATAAACAGATTGACTTGGCCATCGCATGAAAACACAATATATCTCACAAGTAATGCATAGTTATATTAAATTAGATTGTTTAGTGCGATTGCCAAGTCAATCTATTTATTTCGCTAATTAGTAATAACTTAAGACAGAAGGACCGAAATTGCAAAATGTTTTAGTTTTTCCTTGATTTATACATTAAACACTAATTGTATTCTAATTTGAAGCTTCTATGTCTGCTAGAAGTGCCTGACAAAATCAGTAACTTTGACTAGATATAATTCTTAAATTCTGGTTCAAATTAAATGAAATTTGAAATTTACCGTGTTTATACAATGCTTGGTTACCTACTGAAAATTCAGACTTTTAGTTTTATCCACAACGAAGTTATAAGGGGTCGAAATTGGCCTGAACTGTTTCGAGAAAAGGATGGTACCTACTGCCGTGCCGCTTTTTTGCTCGACTTGGCCGGGAACGGCAGTGCCAGAATATTATGATATATACACATGTTTTTGAAAAGTCGGTCGCGTTTTGTAATCGAAATATAAAAGTTATGCCTAGGATGGATAAGCTAATAAAAATACGTGTTATAAAGACCGTTTCAAAAAATATGTCTCATAACACATTTACTCTCAATAGAGATACCGCCACTAGCAGAAAGTGGTACAAGTAAGTCATTGACGGCAGTTGTCTAGTCTAGTGACTAGCTAATGAAGATAAATGTTAAAAAGCCTGTATTAAAAATGTGTCATAATTTAATGACACATTCACTATCAATAGAGATTCCGCCACTTCACAGTAAGTGTTACAAGTTCATCGACGGCACTTGCCTAGTAACAAGTTGAAAAAAACACATATATAAAAGCCCGTTTAAATAAAAAAAACTCATTTAATTTAATGACACATTTACTCTCAATAGTGATTCCGCCACTTCACAGAAAGGGGTACTAGTTAATTATCAGTAGCTATTACCTTTCTAGTAACTAGCTAATTAGCTAATTAATCATTGACGGCAGTTGTCGAGTCTAGTAATTAGCTAGTAAAAATAAATGTTAAAAAACCCGTATTAAAATGTTTCATAATTTGACACATTTACTCTCAATAGAGATTCCGCCACTAGCAGAAAGTGGTACAAGTTAATCATTGAAGGCACTTGCCAACAAAACTGGGGTAAATGGCTGGCTATAACATTTTTCCGTTTGCGCATTTATAAAAAGCTGAAGGGTGTGGGAGCTTGCGACTACTCCTTGCCGCGTCGAGGGCACTCCAGCCATGAATGGGCAAATTGTCACCTTAGGGGATGAATTTCTAGAATCGTTCATACTCTGAATGAAGTAGTTTTCATTTAAAACTCTTTAGTGATTTATAATTCTTACCTAAATACCTCCGACTTTAAACGTGCCTTTGGTCTAGTTAGATCAGGTCGAGACCAATTCCATTACCAGGGTTCGATTTTTAGAGTGGGGACATATTATTACTACCTACCGAGTATAATAGTACTCGGTAGGTAGTAGTGCTTATTTTAAGTCCACCTGTATAGCTATCACCATCTTATTTTAATATGTCGCCACCAACAATGTAAATAGGATTGAAATGTTCTGACAATAGGTATACTGTAATGTAAGTAAGCAGTTCCTTAGTAGTTGAGGATGTCTCAGGTGCTCTTTTGGCCTTGTCTTCCAAGAACTTCCTAATTTAACGTTACATTTCAACCGTACGTAATGCCCAGCAAGCTTTATTCAAAATTAACTTATTTGATCAACATATTCAGGGCAATTCGAAACCAAAAATAATAAAACATCAATTTTGAAAGCGCTACTCTTTTAGTTTTCGGCCCCCGAAAGCGAATTGTAACCTCAGGCGATGTCAACTCATCTCCACGGATCTTCTAACTTTAATGACAAAATGCGAAACAAAGATTAATAGACCAGGAGAGGATAATACTTTCGCAAAAGTTCTATAAACTTTTACAACGGGATCTAAAGGCCTATTACGAAAATCTGAACGGAAATGAGGAGCGTTTCAATACGTCATCCGTAGCTTTGTATTATATGCGTGGTGTAGTAATCAAATCTCATTGCAATGTTTCGATTTCGGAAATTATTCCTATATTGAAATGAAACTACTTCTACTCGAGTTTATTTTATACATTAGTTTTATTTAATGTTTATCATGACGATTCTATTCCTATATTCTTATAGTATATTTGAACAAGATCTTTTTAAATAAGCTCTTGCTACCTGTTGTGATCATCGGAAATGAAAATCGAAAGGACGATTTTTTTGTTAATATCTCTCAAAACCTTTGGTATTTCATGCAAAAACCGTGAAAACATCGCAGTTTACGTATGTGCGTGTGTGAGCTACATTACGTCTTTGTGAGCTTTCATCTGACATATCTATATACATTTGCGCATAATTTTTTTTTTTGCCAAATACATCACAATTATCTTCATTTTTGACACCTCATATTTAAGGAACACAAAAGTGGGAGTTAAAGTTAAATGACAAGGATTTTATTTAAAATAAATACTCATTTAAATATGTATTATATATCTATATTAAGTTCTTAATTGTTTAGTTTGTCACTAACTAATAATAATTAAATTAGAAATCTACATGTACAAAAATTGATTTTATATACACGAATTATCATGCAACTATACTTAAGCTAATTGGTAGTTAAATACACTAAATATAACTTTCATAATACCAGGAATTTACAACAACAATCAACATCTATGAAGAATTGGATCGTTTGGGAATAACATTTCGAGTATTTAAAATTTTCAGCATTCATTATATACCTAACTGCTATTATGTAAAATTAGAGTATATTAATATTTTATCTTACCAGTTGATGTTATTCACGACAATAAAAGTTGAAGAGCGATAACAATTGAATCATAATTAATTAAAAATCTTTAATAACGAATGTATATTGATGAATGACAAGTATTTTATTCGTTCACACTTTGCCTCTGTGGGCTCTTCATACACTCAACTCTTGTAAGCCTTAGATACCATTCTATGTTGAGAACTATACCCGTATTCAAAAACGAATTTTGGAGACTATTAACTACTAAATTACAATTGTTTTGACTAAGCTGCCAATTTCGGTGATTACTTCCTGTACATCTTTAGTTTTGTATCACACTTAATCTTACGCATCAAAATCGCACTCATTTCTGAATTCGGGTGTCTCTCTAGAGGGATTGCTGGCACACAACTACAATCACCTAAAATTACATTTTCTAAAGGGTGTCTCAAGAATGGCACGCTAGGCTGATATTGGAGATAGCTTGGCTATAGACCTATCAGATAAAAATAATATGACGATAGTTAAAGTGTCATAGTTTTGGAGGAAATTACACTTTTTTGTCAAATTTGACGAAGCTGGTAATTGGTATTAATAAGAGTTTTTAACAGATAATATGCTGTTGTTATCTTAAGCAACTACACCTACACTGTGTAGATAAGGAACAAGGAGAACGAGTCTCGCAAAGCTTACATAAAAACGAACTAAAAGTAGAGTTTTTAGAAAATAACAAACAAGTGGCATTATCTCCAAAACTATGAGGCTTTCACGAGAGTCATATTATTGATATCTTAAAGGTTTATAGCTAAGCTATTTCTAGTGTCAGCCTGACGTGCCATTTATGGGTCACACATTGCAAGTTTAATCTTTATTATATACAATACGTCGATCGAACATTTGGCACAAAGAGGCGTTTGACGCACACACGCGGCCGATAGACGCTCCACGACTTTCTGAGCAAATATAGGTATGCAGAAATATCTACAGAAATACTTCATAGATCTTCATAGAATTGTCTACATCAGCGCGATGTTCCATTTGCAACCGTATAAATGAAGAAGCCCTAATTAAATTACTTGTTAACATTGATATCGAATTTACGCTTAAGTTAAACTCGTACATACCTTATGTCAAGCTCAACACCATCAAGTGATGAGGTTATTGTATCAGTAGCATTATTAACATCTTCATTTAGGTTCACTACTGTATTTAATACAAATGTGAATTTATACAATTCTGATAAAATAATAAAACAGTTTTGGTCCAATGAAATATCACGCTAATGTAGCATCTCTTACTATGTCCTCTATATACTAATCTTGACTTATAATATTGGTGAGTTCTTAGTCTATATTATTTACATCTCACAATCAGTCGTATAGTTAATATTTTGGCAGACAATTTTTATTTTAAACTATTTCAGTTGTTGGTTGTTATAGTATATTTTCAAGTATAAAACGCAAAACAATCGATTGGCACTGTAGACACTGTAGTCCTAAATAGGCCGGACTAAAAGCTGCTAAAAATATCATACTTAATATACAATACGTATAAATTTTGTGATATTATTTAGACTTGATGTAATTAAACATATTTCACAACCTGTTACTGATGTTGATGATAGAATGCGAAGTGACAGAGAAAACTATCGGGGTACCACTTGAGGTTAAAAAGATGATATTGTCAAAAGTATGTCAGGTCTCAGAGAGTTTAAGAACGATGCTTAGAATGTTCTAGATTCTAGAAGTTGCTGTCGTATTGGGAGCGCCGGCGCGAGTAGTGGGACCGTGGATTCGGGTACTCTCCTGTGTACCCATAAAGTTGGGATTCACCACCTGTTTGACCGTAGAGCTGCGATCCACCACCACCACCATACCTGCAAATAAAATGCTGTAGTTAAAAAATAAATCTATTATCACGCCCTCTTTTTAGATACATATTTTGGTAAGTAGTAAGTTTTTTATTAAGAGTAACCATAATTGAATTTAAGGGACTTTGCTAGTTTAAACATATGTTAGGTATTAGAATATTTCTCCATAGGGCCTTGATTCTGCTATTTTAGAAATAATTTTTCCTTTTTTTACTATCTAATGTCATACCAAGCTACTGACAAACTACTGAGACAAATGAGTAGACTTGAGGCCCTGGTAAAAATAGGCGAAGTACTTGACTGTTTTGGTATAAAACAAACATTGCTATTTTTCTTACCCATATCCGTTAGCAACAGGACCGTATATCTGCGAACCTCGCCCTGAATCTGGAGTGTAGTGCTGCATATACTTCTGCAGCTGAGGTGTCCACTCTGATCGCCAGGAATCACCTGGGTTAGGATATGCCAGCTGCTCTATGAAGGCCGTTGACATACGCTGTAAGGAAATAGTAACCAAATAAGACTGTGAAAATTAATTTTGAATGGGACAACATTTGTTAGGACAGGTATGAAAAAATTTCGAGTGTAAAATCACTTAGGAGAACATCTCTAATTCCATTAGCCTAGCGATCCCATAAGCCAATGTTAGCTCAACAAGGCGGCGCGGCGGCGTATAGGACGCTGCAGAGTAATCGAATGGACTACTAGCAATATAATATTTACATAATAGTGTTATAGATCGGGAAAGAAAGCAGGCGCTTTCTATAATCTATTATTCATGGAAAACTTAACGTCTGTACATTTGAAATTTTAATATTAAAGGGATACCTGATTTTTTGCATAATTATGAAACGTAAAACAGTTTTTGATATTAATTTAATTGTAATACTCATATGTACGATAAGTAAGTTTTACCTGATTTTAAGACATTTATATATATCAATATTTAGGTGTATATTCGTTCTTTCAAATGTAAATGTCACAAAAAACTTATTTTTTATTATGATAAATAATTTAAAAAAATTAAAATCTCATCAAAGTTTTGAATTAATTAATTAATAATAATTACAATGTTTCGATTTACCTTTCCAGTTGGAATGTAAGGCAGTTCTCTCTCTTTTAGTTGATGTATATCATCGAAACCACCCATATGGCTTTTGTCTAGCTCTCGAAGCATATCCTCGCTAAGCGGTATCGGCTGCTTCGCCTTTGAGCTCTTCTGCCGATTCACCAGCTGAAACAGAATGGTTTTCATTGAATATTACCCAACACAAAAATTATAATAAAAGGAGATTGAACAGAATTTATTCTTACCACTGTAACGCCAAATATAACGACGAATAAAAGTGAAGCAAGCGCTATAACAATAACAGCAATACCCCATTGTGGCAGAAACGATTCTTCTTCGGGTTCAACTGGCGTTGGTTCTTCGCGTTTTGGTAATACTAGAAAGAACGCGGGAATTTAAATTGTAATCATTTAAATCTTGTTAAATGTAACTAAAAACCATTTTTGTTGTCTAATTTAAATGTAATTCTTACCTATGAATTCAGTATACGCCGGATCCATTACAAACTTTCCGATTTCTAGTTTACCAGACGACTTGTCTATTGTTTTTGTCATTTTTTCATCACTTTTCTTCATTCTATCTTCATCTGGCTGATCTCCCAACATTTGGTCAGGATCGAATTCATCATCGTCGGTTTCTTCCTGCACTTTCTCAACAACGGATCCTGGTTTTGCTTCATGAAGCGATTTGTGGAACATTTTCTTCAAATCCAAAGTATCAATCCTTTCTTGAACATCATTGAGCTCAATAAAGTAGTCAACCAGGATTGATCCTTGGGTAAATCCATCTATACGAATGTTCTTGTACCATTTGTTAAGGTTAGATGCCTTTGAATAGACTGAATTTAGCTGAAAAATAAATATACAAGTGCTGGATGATGATGGCTTGTTATTATGAAGCAAATAAAGCCACAGCCAAAAGTTTATAAAACAACTAGTTTTCATGAGAACAAACAAGCAAATCATTCGTCCGCTTAAGAACACCCGTATCCCATGATGGACCCCTATAGCAGCGCCACCTACCGGGTGCAATTGTAAATCTAAACCATTCTCGAATCTACTTAAACACACACAGAAAATTTTATACAAATTGGTCCAGCCGTTTAGAAGGAGTTCAGTGACATACACACGCACAGAAGATTTATAAATATAAAGATATTCAAAAGCATGTTCATAATTTATAGCAAAATAAAAAATCAAGAAAAATAGGAATACCTCTTCTTTAACTTCATTTGCCAGCCCTTGCCATTCTTGTGTGTTCCTGTCTAATAACTCGGGTACCCATGTCGCTCCTGCAAGGAAATAAACAGATTTAATGATTTCTGCTCAATGAAAAAGAGGTAGTGCCATAAACGGACACGTAAAATTAATAAGTTCTTAACCTGCTACAATTTTTATGGTCGCTGCAATATCACACTCTTTTCTGCAGACACCTGGAGTGGTCGGGGGCGGTGGAACTGGTGTCGTGGTCGATGTCGTCGTGGTTCGTCTGGTCGATATTTCAGTACTCAAATCGGTCATAGGACTAGTTGCCGTGGCATTTCTTTGTGCCTCCAATAATTTTTCAATTGAGAACGGAGTTGTAGACGGAGACGGCCATCCAGTAAATTCCGTCGATGCTCTACAATACAAAATAAAAAGGCGTTACATAGAAATGTCCACGAAGCTTAAAAAACAGTTTTGTTGTTCTTATCTTACCTTGTCGGCCAGCCTTTTTGAATCTTGGGGGTCTCGAGAATTGGTCCCGTACTAGTGTTAGGTCTTGCAGTGGTTTTTCTCGCGTTCTTATTGCCAGGTCTCGATGGAAACACAAGCTTGATTCCACCCGGCGCTTTTGTTGTACTCGATGGAGTTGGCTCTTCAGTTTTATTTAGATTGAATCCTGGTGGCAGTAGGCTAGATATATCAGCTACTTTGAAGTTTGGTAATATTGGAGTTTCACTTGTTTCCTTTTCTGTAGAGTTAAGTTTAAAACCAGGAGGTAAAAATGCTGAAATATCGCTAACAGGTAAAACTTTGGGAAGTAGTATTGATTCGACTTTTGTTTTGTCACTTGTTGATGTATTTAATTTATAACCTTTTGGTAAGAATGATGAGATATCAATTTGTTGCACTTTATCCAATATTGATTTTACAGTACTTTTGACTTCTGGTGCTTCCGAAGATGTTTGCTTGTAACCCGTAGGAAAAAATTTGTTTCTGTCATCCTTTTCAAACTTTTTAACGTTATCTTCTTGAAGTTTATGCTCTTTAGGTTTATATTCTTTGGGAAGCAAAGATTTGTCATCTAATATTATGACTCTATTTTTGTTACTGATTCCAGATGATCGTCCTTGAGTTCCATCAATAATTGTTTCTTCTGATGAAGGGGGAGATGCAGTAGTAGTAGTTGTTGTGGTTGTAGTCGTTGTAGTACTTGTGCGCTTATCTTTGAATGATAGTCTTGGCTTATAACCGGCTGGTAATAGACTCGCTGACAAATCATCCATAACAGTAACAAGCTTTTTCCTTGGTTTAGGTGTAGTTGTAGATGTTGATACACGTGGTATAAATTTCTTTATCATCACTGGTAACGGATCTGGTGACGATCTCTCGGTAGCGTTAGGAATTTGTGTACTTTTAAGTGTGAATATATTAAGACTTGATGGAGTAGTCGTTGTGGTTGTAGTACTGGTTGACTCGGTTGTGGATTCGGTTATTAGTTCAATATTTTTGTTTTCTTTATCCAAAGAACCTGATAGTACAGCACTTGATAATTCAGATTGAATACTGTCTAATTTATCATTTATATTTTCAGTTGAAGAAGAACTACTGATAAGGCCACTTGAATCAAACTTCGGGTCTTTTGTCACTGGCTCATCTTCTTCATCTTCCTCTTCTATTTCTTCGTCCTGTTCATTTGATAAGATTTGTTTCTTTTCTTCTTGTCCTACTGCTGGGAACGGTAGAAATCGTGCACCAGATACGCTCCTGCTTGTCTGAACGGACGCAACTACTATCCAATTCTCAGTTGTTACTGATGTAGATGTCTCATTGCTTTGAGGTTCTTCAGAAGATTGTAAAAGTTCTGAGCTCATACTAGTTTTAGGTGAAGTAGGAGCAAATGTGACGTCCGGGATAGAAATAGTACCATTAACTACACTTTTGGTAGTAACAACCGATACTACTTCTTGACCTAAAATGGAAGGAATTTCTATGGAACTGAATTTTTCATTAGATAAAGAAGTGTCAGTATTGGTAACAGCCGTCACATTTTCTGTTTGATCAATCATAGTAGTATCAACAAAATGTTTGAAATTGTCATCCTGAACCAAAGTTTTTTCAGGCTTCATGACCAACACATCAAATGTTTCTGTGGAGTTAGTTTTTGACTCGTCTGTGGTATTTTCTACTTCTTCAGTAGAATCATATTCATCATAAATATCAGTCGCATGCTCGGTAGAGTGCGGTATTTGAGTGGTGTGCTTAATCTCTGGATCTTCCACTTCATCGTAATATTCATACTCTTCTTCATCTTCAACTTCTTCACTTTGACTTTCATTGTGAGAATGGGTTTCTGCTGGTTTCTCTGTAGTCGTTATTTTAACCGTAGTAGGCACAGTAGTAGTGCTACTTAGCGCATTTGTATTTAGTTTTGAGTTTGAAACATTACCCATATTCATAGAACTAGCATCAGGTTCACTATCATCCGTTTGTTCTGAATTTGAATCACTTTGGTTCGATTTTATTACTTCAACATCGAACGAACCTTTCGAGTTTTTCATCAATTCTCTGAATGAACTTATGTCACTTATATCATCTTCAAGCAATGGTTCTATATCTAGAAGTGCTTTATATTCGGTTGACGAACTATGATAGCTTGGGTCTGTACTAGATACCTTATGACTCCCAGATACAGCATTGTTAGCAGTATTTTGATAATTTGTATTGTCATTTAACGAAGTTGATTGAAGTGGGGAGAACCGTGAACTATTGGGTCTATTACTCAGTCTTTGTTTGCTAACTAATTTATTGGGATTATAAGTAGTAACTCTGTGATGATCAAAAAGATCTTGATTGTCATTGTCTATATCCTCGTCGTGGGATATATGTCCGATTTGTCCATTACTTTTGAGGCTGTTGCTATCAAAAGGTATATTATTAAATCTGCTATTTCGAAGGTAATCAATATCTGGATTATTAATAGTAATTTGACCCAAGAATGTTTCTGGTTTAGATGGATCATTTTGGTATGCGACTGAATGTATTTGTGGTAAATCAGGCCTTTTTGTTGATGCTGGATGTACCAACTGGTAGTTGAAAGGAGGAGCAGGCCTAAACCTCTGCCGTTGTGGCGTGCCCACTTCTGCTTGGTTTATGTAGTATTGTGCTCCAGACTGACTCCTACCAGTAGGCAGTTGGAAAGGTGAAGGGTTTTGATTGTAATTGGGGCTTGGAAATCTGACATGCCCCTCATTGTATAAAGGCTGTGGTGCTGATGGTGGCACCCTGAAGTTGTCTCCGTGCTCGAAGAAAGTCGAAGGTCGACTGTTTGGAAACAGGGGTGGTTGTACTTGAGCAAAACTTCTTTCTACTGGAGTGTAGTAAAAGTCGTTTTCATCTGTAACAATAGAGAACAAATTGTTAGTAAGATTTTTAATATTTTTATGTATTGAAACCCGTAATTGGAAGACACTTGACCCGATTTGTCAAAGGGTCCGGTTTCGAAATCCGCACGTGGAAAACTTCTCCAAATTGAAGGTGATGTTAATAATCGACGATGATTATAAAGTCATATTATTTTTCTGATCTGATGGTAATGCATGAACAATGTAAGGAATATTTTGAGTGTTTACCTCGCATGCCAATAAAGGTTAAATACCTGTTACTGTATGCAGAAACTGTGCCTGATTTATATTTTTACTTGAATTCACTGAAGCCAACTTTTTTTTTAATAAACCTTAGTAAAAATATAATGATTGTATCATTAAGTTCGTCAAACTCAATAAAACTCAAAGTCGCTAACAATAAAACATTATTATAAAAAAATCAAATCATGAGTTTATCACAAATCTATTCGCTCACTCAGCAAGTCATCCACAGGCTGCAAGTCACCCAGAGGGCTATGGAGCGGGCGATGTTAGGTATTTCTCTACGAGACAAGATAAGAAATACGGAAATTCAGAGACGAACGAGGCTCACTGACATTGCCAAGATAATAAATAGCTCGTAGAAAGTGGAAATGGGCGGGCCACATATGAACGACACCAGATGGGGCAAAGAGGTGCTAGAGTGAAGACCCAGAACTGGTCACAGAAACGTGGGGAGGCAACCAATGAGATAGACCAATGACCTGGTGAAAATAGCGGGGACAGGCTGGATGCGGAAAGCTCAAGACAGAAAGGAATGAAGTGCATTGGAAGAGCCCTACACTCAGCATTGGGTGGCAGTGGGCTGAGAAGAGAGATTGTGCCGTGATTGTGTGAGATTGCAACTGGGACTTGGTAGCTCAGTAAGACCGGATTTCGAAAGGTTGTGAAAAGACGTGGCTTCGATTTCCATCTGTGGATTTCGTGTTTATAGTGCTGTTTTTAAATTTAATACAAATAATCATTTTTATTTTTATAAATTAAACATTTTTGTGTTTTTTTATTAGAGGTAAATAAAGTTACTTATTATTATTATTTGTAGTACCTAATGCACCGGTAATGCTTTAAAGTTACTCTGATCGCTTAATTCGCTCCTGAGCAAAACATTCCTATTCTGCATCGAAAACAATAAAGTAATGGACTTCAACTTGTTTCGCGAGAACGTTTCACTCTGAGCGTCTAATGCAATTTGTGAAACGCGCTCAATGCTTATATTTATTCGTTTTACAAGACTTGGTGCGTTTGGCACAGATCTTGTTTTATACCTTATGTATCGTCCATGTAAAATAAACGATTGTTTTTATTTATTTATGTTGGTAAATAAGCATATGATACGCCTAAAGGTAAGCGGCCACTGCAGATTATTGGCCACTTCACATTACTATGGGCATAGGTCGTACGTTATGAATGAATGAACTAACGAATGAATTGATGAATGAATGAATGCATGAATAAAAGTTTATTCGGCACAAATAAATAGCAAAATAAAGTCAAATATGTCCCCGCTCAGCTTAAGCCGAGAACCCAGAAGATATAATAGTACTTCATCGAGGCACAGAGAGGGCGCTGGTATTCTACGGACACCTTACCGACTCAACGCCAGCAATTTAACTCGATCACGTACCTTTCAATAGAACACAAAAGTTATATATACATAAGTGTTTTTTATATATTTTAGCGTTTTATTAACGCTTAAATATACTTAAGTAAAATTTAAACACTGAAAAAAAGACGACAACCTCAGGCGGGAATCGAACCACGCACCTTCCGCATTCCGGGCGGCTGCCTTAACCACTTGGCTACCGAGGTCTGGCTTTCACCCGTCGAAATTTTTCAGTGCTTGATGCTTATGTTTTTTAGTCAACATTGCTTCATCAATCTTAGAAGTTTTCACCTCTGAGATCCGAAAGAAATATTTTTACAAATATTTGAACATTCGGTTAAGATGAAGCTTCGTTATAGATAAGTGTTTTTTATATATTTTAGCGTTTTATTAACGCTTAAATATACTTAAGTAAAATTTAAACACTGAAAAAAGACGACAACCTCAGGCGGGAATCGAACCACGCACCTTCCGCATTCCAGGCGGCTGCCTTAACCACTTGGCTACCGAGGTCTGGCTTTCACCCGTCGAAATTTTTCAGTGCTTGATGCTTATGTTTTTTAGTCAACATTGCTTCATCAATCTTAGAAGTTTTCACCTCTGAGATCCGAAAGAAATATTTTTACAAATATTTGAACATTCGGTTAAGATGAAGCTGCGTTATAGATAAGTGTTTTTTATATATTTTAGCGTTTTATTAACGCTTAAATATACTTAAGTAAAATTTAAACACTGAAAAAAGACGACAACCTCAGGCGGGAATCGAACCACGCACCTTCCGCATTCCGGGCGGCTGCCTTAACCACTTGGCTACCGAGGTCTGGCTTTCACCCGTCGAAATTTTTCAGTGCTTGATGCTTATGTTTTTTAGTCAACATTGCTTCATCAATCTTAGAAGTTTTCACCTCTGAGATCCGAAAGAAATATTTTTACAAATATTTGAACATTCGGTTAAGATGAAGCTGCGTTATAGATAAGTGTTTTTATATATTTTAGCGTTTTATTAACGCTTAAATATACTTAAGTAAAATTTAAACACTGAAAAAAGACGACAACCTCAGGCGGGAATCGAACCACGCACCTTCCGCATTCCGGGCGGCTGCCTTAACCACTTGGCTACCGAGGTCTGGCTTTCACCCGTCGAAATTCTTCATGAAAGCTTCATCTTAACCGAATGTTCAAATATTTGTAAAAATATTTCTTTCGGATCTCAGAGGTGAAAACTTCTAAGATTGATGAAGCAATGTTGACTAAAAAACATAAGCATCAAGCACTGAAAAATTTCGACGGGTGAAAGCCAGACCTCGGTAGCCAAGTGGTTAAGGCAGCCGCCCGGAATGCGGAAGGTGCGTGGTTCGATTCCCGCCTGAGGTTGTCGTCTTTTTTCAGTGTTTAAATTTTACTTAAGTATATTTAAGCGTTAATAAAACGCTAAAATATATAAAAAACACTTATCTATAACGCAGCTTCATCTTAACCGAATGTTCAAATATTTGTAAAAATATTTCTTTCGGATCTCAGAGGTGAAAACTTCTAAGATTGATGAAGCAATGTTGACTAAAAAACATAAGCATCAAGCACTGAAAAATTTCGACGGGTGAAAGCCAGACCTCGGTAGCCAAGTGGTTAAGGCAGCCGCCCGGAATGCGGAAGGTGCGTGGTTCGATTCCCGCCTGAGGTTGTCGTCTTTTTTCAGTGTTTAAATTTTACTTAAGTATATATACATATTACATTATTCGCCTCTTTGGTCTAGTGGTTAAGACCACCGGTGTAGACCCAGAGGCCCGGGGTTTGATTCCCAGCGGGGGGTACATGTTAGTGTACTTGGTTGGTTGTCGGTAGGACTTGTTTATCCGCCTGGCTAGCGGTAGCTAGCGGTAGCTATGGTGGTAACCATCTTATCTAAATATGTCGCCATAACATTAATGTTTGTAGCATTGTTGTGTTCCGGCAGCTAGAGATAAGATAGTCAGTGCCTTAGTAGTCCCCGGAGGATCCCGGGTGAAGTGCGCTAACACATTCGGCCTTATCATCACTTAACACCAGGTGAGATGAAGGCACTTTGCTTACCGGTAGATATAAAAAAGTATAATTATATACAGGTATAAAAAGTATAATTATACTTTTTATACCTATTAAAACATCAGTAATTACCTCAATTTTCGAAAATTATCTCATTAACCTATAACTCTAAGCAAAATGTAGGTAGATTATAAGATATAAAATAATTACACACCGAACTCACAGAGTATGACATCACATAAATAAACAAATAGAGACACTCATAATCGTGTTATTGGATAAATGGAAGTGGGAGTAACGTTACCCAGCTGCTAACCGAATTACCTGAAGCCTTACCATGAGTTCTTAAGGGCCTACGTCGAAAAATAACAGGTTGTAAAAAGACAGTGATAGCTTACGTTATGTTATGCTCAAGCGTCTGGAAAAAAGAAAGAGACGGCGCGAGCGGCGCCGGCGGCGGTGGCGGCGGCGGCGCGTGCGCCCGTCGTTCTCATATAAACATATGTACCATTTACATTATGTGAAACTATAGCTCTATCAATTTCTTTAGATATTTGTAAAAAATTCTTAAATTAAGTCCCGGATTTCTATTCATCACCGTTTAGATGTAACAAGCGTTTAATGATTAAAAACTCAGAATAATTTGTTATTTCTATTGAGAAAATGTGTCGTAATCGTGTTTTGGCGTTAAACTGAATCTCTAATATAATATGTTCAATTAACACAAATTTGTGAAAATGAGACGCGTGTATTATTTGGAAGAGATTTTAGCTTCACCGGGCTTTTTTGGGGATGGCGAGAATCTTAAAGTTTTCTAGAGGGAACGGCTTCACGCACTAGTACGTTTCCACGTGCCCTACTAGATTCTCCGAGGGGTTCGGATCGGATCGGAGACGCGTGTAGCGGCGTATACTGGTATACAGACTCTCGATCGTTACTCGTACTCTACTGGTACTTGCTCGTTTTTCAACTGCGATAATAAGAGCTCCATGGTAAGGCCCTGAGATGACAACACAATTAGATGACCACCCCGTATTACGGCTGTCGAAAATAAGATAACACAACGGGACAACTAATTAGCCTTTTGTTTGGGAGTTCAATTATTTTGTTTTTATATTACGTATTAGTAAATGGGTTGTTTTGATAAAAATCATTATATAATACGCAATATTACCAACTGTTCAGCAGAGTTTTTAAAAGTTGGAAAAATTTGGGAAAACGTAATAACGTCCTTTTTCCCTAATAACAAAGTTTTGTTTTGATTTTTCGCCTTTTTTTTTATAGCTCGGCAAATGACTTCACTCCACCTGATGTTAAGTGGAATCGGAGTCCAGACGCAAGGACAACTGGTGCAGCGTCAAAACAACGCAGCATCAGTCACCCTCACCCTGCCGGCCCACAAGGTGCCTCTTCACGCCTCGTTTGAAGGACCCCATGTCATAGGAACGAAGGAAAACTTGCGCTTGTAGACTATTCCATCTTTTGGAAGTGCGACAAAGAAACGAGTCACCAAATTTCTTTGTACGCAATGGAATGTTCGAGATAGTACAGCGGTGACTCCGGAGAGCAGCACGCGTACTCATGCCTACCCGACCCAGTCAGGAATCGAACCTGGGTCTTTCGCAATCCGGGCGGCCTCACTGACCATTATGCTACCGGAAAGGCTAACGTAAGCACGTGGCTGCTTTGATTTTTGTCTGCTTTTTAGCGGCAACAGTGCCATCTATCCAACGCTTATTGCAACCGATGGCTATGCAGATTCATCTTTACAGGTGAAATACCACAAATTTGATAACACAACGCTATAGTAAATTTTACTTTTAATTAAATAGGTATTTATAAAATACAGTGAAAAAATTAAATGCCTACCCGACCCAGCCAGGAATCGAACCTGGGTCTTCCGTAATCTGGGCGGCTGCACTGACCATTATTAATCATTAGCACTTAAAATAAAAAAATAAAGAGTAAAAAAAAATGTATATTGTTTTCTAAAGTTTACGCGAACACTACACATTGAAATGAAACAACTTTTACGGATCTACACGCGTTTAGCGTAAAACACATTTTACACATTAGTTTTAATTAATGTTAACTAATTATGAGACGACCAACACCTCAGTCTCCCTGTGACCACGGGCCCTGCAAAGGGTTCGAAACGTCAGGATAAACATTAATTAAAACTATTGTGTAAAATAAACGCGAGTAGATCCGTAAAAGTTGTTTCAATTCAAAAAAATGTATAATAATAATTTGTATTCAGAACAACGTACTCATTATATTGTTTTTTAATCTCGTAAACTATAAATCTTTAATCAATTGAAATAGTATTTCCCCTAATTCTTAATAAGTTAATAAAAAGTAAAATGAGTATTAGCAACTCTATATACTCTATAACTGATAAAACTCGACGATAGCTGAAACACGAAATTTGCCGAGAGACATTAAAAAATAGATGTCTATGGTCCAATAAAATGTAGCACTATTGTCTCTTTTCGTCACACCAATTGTGTAGGTATTTTACAAGCAATTATAGCTAACTAGCTGTCTGTCCACTACTTCAACATGCACACCTGTAATATCGTGAAGACCTTCGTGGGCGAGCGTACAAACACTTACCAAACTTTTTTTCGCAATTGGATGAATGGTATACAGGAAGAAACGTAGAAACATTAATTTTAATATCTAACTGTAGATAACTTATTAAAATTGAGACGTATACAAATACCTACAACATTATGCTAAAATGCTTAAGATGACGCCACGGTATGAGCCTATAAGTTAAGTTAAGCACAGCAATACCGTATTCCATCCCGTATCTGCTGTTGCATAATGTAATCTAATTCAGTCCCATATCTGCAAGCTAATATCAGGATTCCGTGCCGCTTAGGTTACGTACCAGCGTCGTTTACCACAATTCATCCCGGCACGAATAAATTTAAGTTTGCCGCAAAACATATTCGTAGGGCGCAAAGACAACGTGCGGCTAATCTTCTTTTATGGCTCCTCCAGTTTATTGTTACGTCCTGGTTTCGGGCCCCACATCATTCCGAAGATAATCTCAAGGAAATTACTTTCTTGCGGATCATATCCCTAATTAAGAACGGCGTCCTCATCAGAGCTCGAGTGGAAGCAGTTCTGAACATAATAGGAAATCGATAGATTGGTACTTTCATAACTCGGGCGAGCCGAGCGGTCGGATTTACTTTTCGGGGATTTGTTTTCGTTAAACAAATCCTTGCTCTTATGTCAATTGCTAATAATGTTCTAACGATGTTTGGGTATCGGTTTCATGGTTGGCTTGGTTATTTTTGGTAAGTCAATTAAACGTTATTGTCGTTTCGCAAAACGTAAAAGGTAATCTTTTATTATTTTTAATGGTGTAAAGAAAGAAGAGGTGAATATTAATAATTGCAGAATCTTTTCTTGTCGGGACGGAATCAAGGGATCCGGCGCGGGGACGGCTGGCGACGGCGCCGGCGGCGTGAGGCGTAAATGGAGTTGTGTCTTAGAAAATTATTTAAATTACGTTTTAGTCGTCATAAGAAACTTATTGTTTCTTCTGCTTTTATGGTCTAGTTTTACTAACTTATATCTTGAGAACCTGGGTTTGCTTCCCAGCGAACCTTTACGAATATTACGAGGTTTAGTTAATGAAGCTATGGTAGTTATCTTAAAAAGCTAACACCTTCATATCTAAGGCTTTTATATCTAACGTTATTGTTAATCTAACAATGTTAGTAACATTATTGTTGTGTTCCGTAAATTGTGTAAAACAGATATCTCATCACCTAGACCCGATAACCAGTTCAGTTTCCAAGGAAGCATTTCAATAGCATGTCGTGCTTCCGCAGTTAAAGTTTGGTACCACAAAAATAATAATACACTACCTACATACAAATAAAATGTCAGTACACTTCGCTAGTCGAATACTGGCCGACTTCAGAACCATAAATTTAAATCGGACGGATTAAAGATTTAACATTTTTCAATTGGAGGCGAATTTAAAATTTTAATCAACCTATGCAATGGGGATTAATGAAGGCCATTTTTCGCTGTAAGTTTTACGACCTTTTTATTGTGATAAGGATGGGAGACGGAAGCCTATCTTCGTTTATTGTGCCGGCTCATTTAAAATGCGAGACTGTTTTTATGTTGTTTTCCTATAAGCCATTGATGAGTATTGGAACAGCGATCGTATATGCAAAGAGAACTCAGATGCAAAATGAAAATGAGATTCCTCTTTTGAAACACACACGCTTTGAGTTCTTTACGGATTGTAATAAAACTGAATTCAAAAGGACTGACAGTGGCGTTTGTGACTGGTAGACGAGGTAAACGTGAAATGGGAAATAAGTAATTCTTAGAATAAACTTCTTATCGTAAAGTGTGTAACGTAAAGGGAAATAATTTTAATATTATCTTTGGTAGATTCGATTATTAACCCAATTTAGGATACTTAATGCGCTTATTAATTGTTCTTTGCTTTATAATGTACGTTGACGCTGCCTGCCTACGACCGACTTTTTGTCAGACCGTTCTTTTTCGCCGAGTTTTATCACATATATTTTGACCGACTTTTGTAGGACGTGTGTGTTGCAATATAAACTTCTCTACGGTTAATTTTCACCGAATAAAAAATCGGACAACGATTATCGGACGTGGGCGGGCGGCGTCTTAAGTCGTTGGTCTCGTCTGTTACTCATTTTAAGAAAGTTTGGGCTCTGAGGAAAACTAGGTCAAACATTATGAAGAAGCCAAGGTGAACTTTATGACTCAAACTGAATCTCTACAATAGTCAAATAGAATTACATAAGTAGGTAAGTATATTGAACTGTTTAAAATGAACTTAATCTATTTCCACTTCATCACCAGCTTATTTTTATGACTGCTGGGGCACGAGCCCTATGGATGGATAGGGAGAACGGGCCGAACACCACTACGCGGGCCCAGTGCGGATTGGTGGATGTTAACGACTGCTATTACAGCCGGGACCAACGGCTTTAAATTACTTCCGAAGTACGGAGGAGCTCGAGATGATACATTTTTGGTCACCCATCCGATGACCGGCATTGGCGAAGGTTGCTTTACCTCAGCACTCGCAGACCGGGTGCGTTAACCACTCCACCATCGAGCTATTCCCACTTACTGTCACTGAATATAGGTGATGCAATAAATACTCATATAGTTAAGTATTTTATATTTTTTCTATGTATGTTAAAAGTATTTTAACAGTACTTTTTTTTATTATACTTAGCACGGCAAATGACTCCACACCACCTGATGTTAAGTAGAAATGGAGTCCAGATGCGAAGACAACTGGTGCAGCGTGAAAACAACGCAGCATCAGTCAACTTCACTCTGCCGGCCCACAAGGCAGCCAAGTACAGCGCCATCTTGCTTGGTATTGAGATATTTAAGCACATGAAAAGGACGAGATGTATGATAGTTCTCTTTTGGCGATCTCATGCCAAGGGATGTAATGAAGATCTTAATCTAAATGTTTCGACTACCTTCTAATAGTGATGACGTTTGTGATGGCAGTGTGTACACTGTTGTGTACAACACAACACTATTTTTTTTCTATGTGTCTTCACGGATAAGCACTTAATCTTCATCTCACCTTACAAGTGATGATAAAGCCGATGATGGAAGCGCACTTCACCCGGAACCCTCAACTACTGAGGTACTGGCTTTCCTATTATCTCTGAACACAACAGTGCTACAAAACATTGATGTAATGGCGACATAATTAATTTAGATTCTTGTTCATCATCAGCATAAAGCTCATTTGGCTGCAATGATAATGCAGTTCACTTCCTTCTTTAGGTAGGTACTATTACTTCTATGTGACGAAGTTGTTCGCCGCAATATATTAGAATGAAATTGATTGTCCTATAAGTTCAAATTATGTACAGTGACAATTCAAAGAATAATTTTAAAATACGAAGTCTGTATTATTGTCGAAGCTGCTATCTGTACTGAACTGTGCATTAAAAAATAAAATGTTCGTGTTGTGTCGGTCGGCCCATACAGAGACGGTGGAGACATTATTTCCTGTTCTGTGTTGCGGTGGGAGAATAAAGCGTTTCGTTCTTTATTTAAATGGGAATTCTTTATCTGCTCTATTGGTTTGTGCCATCTTTTTTCCGGGAACGAAAAAAAGATACGCTAGATATATATAGATAGCACTGCGCTTGACTTCAATATAATTATATTGGATTAATTTAATTTTGTTTCTTTATCACTTTGAATTTGCTTATAATAAACTCTTTCGTTTTTTTTCATTAGTCAGTTTAGTATTCACTTTAGATGGTTAATCGCTTTCTCGAATTAGACATTTAACAAGACCATTATAGCATTTTTTTCATTTATTAACGGCTAAGACGGAAACCGCTTAACCAAAGATGCTCAAAAACCCTGAAATCCATAAATACTGAAGAATCGACAACGTAAGCACCTTCATAATTGTAAAATAACATCCCTGTTACCTGTCTTGCACAATAAATATTATTATAATTATGCGAAGTATACGGACTGTCATACACAATCTTACAGGGGTCCAAATATTCACAAAGTCCATCCACACTATCTTAGGATCAATATAGCGATCAAAATTGACACCGAGCCACAAGACCCACATAACCCCAGGGGAAATTTAACCGCAACGAACTTAATCAAGGAAAAATATCAGAGCCGCAAGGAATAACTTGTTTGCTCAATAAAGTGGAGCCCATGGGATAGGCTGGCAAAGATCAGTCAAATTGATAGTGTGTACCTAAGTGGGAATTCTTGTGATGTTGCATAGTAGGCATTGTTTCCTGCGTGGGTAAGTTCAAATTGCCACAGCCTGTACGTTAGACTACGGAAAGGACTTTGCTAATGAGTCCATATCACGAATATTTTTTTTTTATTTCACAACATTTAGTCTTCACATTAGGTACTTGAGCGTAAGGGACGATAAGACAGGAGTGCATTTAACCCTATGTTGTGGCTATACTTTAGTTAGTTGTGTACTTATCATTGTTTAAGTATCATATTAAGTGTTGGTGTAACAACATTTAGTGGTCTTTAAATTTATAAAAATAAATAAAACAACAAGGCCGTTGTTAATGTTGGTACAGAAGATGGTAACTAAGCCAGGCGGAAATAGGAAAGGCCTTGTTACCATTAAAAAACAGAGTACAGTAGGTATGTAACAACCACGGAGAATGAAACCCGAAGCATCTAGCCAAGATATTAAAAGTCAAAGGGAGATCAGCTATGTGGAGAATGTAGTTCCCAATTACGTGCAATATGCGTGCAGAGGTGCTGATAATCTGAAGCGTCACCGGACAACCCGAGCCGAGGTCCTAGCCTTTAGAGGCGCCCTCGGGTTGTTCCGCTCCCAATTCGACCCGAACCCCAAGGAGTCTAGCAGAGAACCCTTCACCGCGTAATATTATTCCCTTTAGAAACCGTTTGACGGTGTTTCAATTACACGGCTTGAGGAAACCTTTAACAATCTGTCACCAAAAAAACTGGACCGGCTGATAGTGGCAGGAAAGATAAAGGCTAATTACCATAACATTTAATTTGAGAAATACAGCTGTAAAGCGAAACCCAACCCGACAATTAATTAAACGAGACATCAGCATCTAAACGACTTCGCGTGTTTGCCACAAACATGATAATTATAATCGTTGGGAGTAGCAAGTAGCAACTTATGGCCCCGAGCCTAATTTGAAATCTATGTTTGAAGAGGTTTCCGAGATGCCATATAGTGGCATGTCTAGAGATTTGGTGTGACATAGAAATTCAAATTGTGCGCAATTTACATTGCGTAATTTTATATTTCAACATCATTACCAGTTAATTTTTAAGTCCCTACTGACTGCTAGGGCACAAGACTTCCTTATGGATACATAGGGAGAACGGGCCGTAAACCACTACGCAGGCCCACAGCGGATTGGCGATTGTTAGAAGAACGGAGGAGCTCGAGATGATACATTGTGGTCACCCATCTGATGACTGGTTTTTGCGAAAGTTGCATAACCTTAACAAACGCAGACCTCAATTTTATATTTAACATCTATGTTGGTAAAAGTACGAGAATCTTGGCTGGTATTAGTTATGTTATAATTTTAACGTTTCCAAGCGTTTGTTCGGTACCCGAACGGATTTATGCTCTGGTAGAAAGCTAGAAATCTTTTTTTTTATATTGACTCGTTATAGTGACCGCATCCTGCCAGATGGTAAGCAGCCGATGCAGTCCAGGATAATAAGAGCGCTCCTCACCGTGGAACAAGCACGGTAACAAGCGCACCCATTCATGATGGCCTGCATAAATGCCGTTTCACGCCCCGCTCAGTGTCATCTACCGATGACACTGAGAGAAGCAATGTCTCTACGCAGCTGGAGGTCCTTAAGAGAGGCTATAACCTCAGCATCGTAAAACATAGTTCAATCAGTTGACTTGACTTAAACCAATGTTTTTTTCCATAGAACATAGACCATAGCATCAGACTTCTCATACTAATTATTATGTTCTTTATTGGTCAAAAACACACACAAACAGAAAACAATTTACAAACAATGGCGAGCAAAGGGACTCATTATTTATTTATTTATTTATTAAATCTTTATTGCACAATATAATAAAATAAAGTACAAAAGGCGGACTTAATGCCAAATGGAATTCTCTACCAGTTGACCTAAGGGCTAGGCAGAAAAATTGGTAAACGGTGCGACAAAGAACGTAAATGAAACATATACTACATAAATTTATAAGAGCTGAAATATACATATTAAGGTTATTAAATTAAGTGATAATAAGATAATATATATACCATAAAAAAAACTTAAATAAAAATAGACTACATGAACATACTTAAACATAACAGAAGAAAATATGATGGGAATCTCTTACGTGGGTGTTGATTCCTGTAGAAACAGTTTATACACCATTGTTATAAAGACCATTTTACTTAGAGCTTGTCTGACTTTTTCAGGGAGAGCGTTCCATAACTGAATGGCCTGAACCGTGAAGGACATTGCAACGAATCCTGAATGATGCAAAGGGGTGGCGAGAAGGTGATTATTTGATGAGCGAAGTCGGCGGGCATGAGTAGAGCTAAGGAAACTGAATCTACATTTTAAGTAAGAAGGAGAATTAGGATCATTTAGAATAGAAAATAGAGTTGTTAGAATTCGGGAATCGCGACGTTGCGGGATGGTCAGCCATTTAAGCTGAAGACGATAGGAAGATTTGCTTAGGTCAAAAATAAAGAGTATTGAGTTATTGAGAAGGCGATCCAGTTTATTAAGAAGGTACTTATTTAAATCAGGATAACAAATATCAGCATAATCAATAATAACGGTTTGTACAAGCGAAACTTTGGTTTTGTGAGGCAGGTTCTATATCCCTTGTCATCTATAAACCCTTAGGCACATCTAACGCAAAGAAATATTAGAGAATAATTTAATTTGCTATTTTATTAGCTGATAAAGTTAGACCCTTAAATAGATATTATAATATAATCTCAACGTATTATAAAAGGACGAGACATCTCATTAAAACAACACAATGGCTACTAACTAATATAATTAGGGCAGACTTTGAGACCTTAAAGTTTCGCTAAAAGGTCTTTTGTGCAAAAAAAACTGTATTCATTAGAACAATAAGTTGTAATTAATATTAGGGTGCTCCACATGCCGTAAATCGCAGGTAATTAGGCCAGGACTGCACGTGACGTGTGGGGAGCTCAAAAGCCCTTTGTAATACACACGAGGGTTGAGGCTCGCTTAGCATAGCCACAGTGTAAGGGTAAACGGTAGTGTAAGTAAAGGGCAACGTTTATGCGAGTTTTTTAGTCCAAAACGGTATGACATTGCAGAGTTCGGAAGATGTGGAAAAAGTGTGAGGAGGCTTTTGCTCAGGAGTGGAACCCTTACGGCTGATATAATTTTCAATAATATAATAATAATATAGTAACGGGATAATGCTTTATCTTCATAATTTTGTCTAATGGTAAGTGAAAATTAAGCTCATCTTACCCAGAATCAACAACTATTGGAGGATTGACTAAAGTGTCACAAAACAAAGAAATTCTACTAAAATTGTTGTTTTTGACGACCTCCTTGGTCGAGTGGTTTGTACACCGGTTTTCATGGTGACGCCATCTCTGAGGTCCCGGGTTCGATCCCCGGTCTGGTCAATTTAGAACTTATTGTTTTTCTAAATTGTCTCGGGTCTGGGTGTTTTCTATGTATAATAAATATGTATTTAAGTATTTTAAGTATGTTTATCCGTTGTCTAGTAACCATTTAAAGAGCTTCATAACGAAGCTTCTCTTGGGCTAGTTAATTGGTGTTAGTGTAGGAAAGTTTATTTATTTATTGACAACAGACTTAGATAAGATGGTGGTAGATAACTAAGCGGACAAGCGCTACCACTCACCAAACCACATTTCTTATTTCTCTGTGAATTACTAATAGATACACAATAAGATTTCTTTACGATTAGTAATAGAAGAACTAGAGTAAAAGTAAAGTTTAAGAGATAAACATATTGTTAACACTCAAATCTACGTTTCATCTGTTTAGTTATATATCTTCAATACTAATATTGCAAACGATTTGAAATATACCTAAAACTTTACTCCTACGACAGGCTCATAAAAATTCACTGCTGCGTTAACCTTATACTGTGGTCATATCAACGAAAATTTCACCGTAAAATAAAAACGGTGGCGCCTTTAAACGTTAACATTTTATTAAAAAAGCTTATGTATATAAGTACCTTTTACGTTATATTTTATGTTTCGTATACGAATGACAAAGCTACAGTTATATAACGTGATAATTATGTGTGCATTTATCGGTGACATCATAATTTAGAGCCTTGTATACAATGCTTTCGTTATTTTTTTTCCTTTTTGTTTCAAGTGCTTATTGTCGAAAATATATTAAAATACTTAAAAAATGCGACTTTCACGCGATCTTTCTTTTGCAGAAAGAATGGTTCAGAATTTGCGATTTACCTGAGAACTATGCTTTTTTTTTGCGTAGCTGAGTATTATTTCAGTGTTATTGCAGTTGTGCAATTCTAATACCAGAAAACAAATCATTTTGTACATGTAGTTCGTTGAAAACAACTTTTAACTAATCAGTATATTAGAAGAGCAGTCGCCAGGACAGCGAAAACTCGTAGGTTTGAATCCCATCTAAAGCAGTAGCCTTTTACAGAGGTATAATGTTGCAATTGCAACTCTATAAAAGTAGCATTAAAAGAATAAACTTCTAATCACGCTTTTTTTTATAGATAGCTTGGCAAATGACTCCATCCCACCTGATGTTAAGTGGAAATGGATTTCAGACGCGAAGATAACTGGTGCAGCGTGAAAACAAACGTTAACCTCATCAGTTAACCTCACTCTGCCGGCCCACAAGGTGCTTCTTCACGCCTCTTTTGAAGGACCCCATATCATAGGAAAGAGGAAAAACGTGTGCTGGTAGACTATTCCATCTTGTGGAAATATTAACAATCTTCTTGTTGGGAAACACTAATTGTCTCCAAGCAATAGCCTGAGGTACAGACATCTACACATCCAACTCAAATTTCTGTCAAATTTGTTCAATAAATGTTCAACCATATTCCATATTCAACTTAATATATTAAGTTCAAAGGCTATTGAGGAAATTTGACAGTTTGTGGTAGTTTCATGTGCAGTCGTGTGTACCACCAATCAGACCCACCAGAGTTTATTTTACATTTGAAAAAAAGAACGCCTTGGTCGCCGAGTGGCAAAGCGCTCGGCCCGATACCCGAAGGTCCCGGGTTCAATTCCCAGGTCGGGCAAAGTGTGTTTCGGATTTTTTCGATGCATAGCTCGGGTTTGTGATCACCATCTCGCAAATGTTACTCAGGAGATTCTGGCCTACAATAAGAAATCAAAATTATCCTGTTTGTTTATAATGATCGAGTTAAGTCTTGACCGTTGGGACTTAGCGGAGGAATCAATCAGGATCTAATTAGGTCTTGACCTTCGGGACTAACTGGAGGGATCAATCAGAAAAAACTTTGGACGCCTCTGTTCTAGGAGATTAAGAAATAAATCATTTGGAAGATACTTGAGCTTAAGCGAGGAATAAGTATACATAACCATAGCATAACAATAGCACATCGGAGGGCCTAGTGTGCGTTTAATTCGCCATTCGATCACGAGAATTTGTTTGGCAAAATTTTAACTCTCCTTTTATGTCGCCAGGAGGCGCTGCTTCAATGCCAAACTAATTTTTGTTTTCGTAAACGTAATCGAATAAATACGGATAGTATACAAAACTCACACTAGGCACCCTGCTTACTTTGTGAGGTTAGCAGGAATAGAAACTATGCCAACATCAAAATACATATAAACCGTTAGGTATTAGAAAATATACGAAACGGCTTGTTCTAAACCGCATTATTTTGAAAAGGATCTGTTGTGGTTGTGGTCATGAAAGCGGTCACTCGCGCTGGAGTATATATATATATATATATATATATATATACTAGCTGACCGGCGGACTTCGTGCCGCTTTGACAGTTTCCATGACAACACTACAAACAAATCATTTAATTTCAAAAATCTAAAAAAAATTTAGGGGTGGACCACCCTTAACATTTAGGGGGATGAAAAATAGATGTTGTCCGATTCACCACCCTAGCCGATATGCACGCTAAGATTCACGAAAATCGGTCGAGCCGTTGCAGAGGAGTTCAATAACGTACACCGTGACACGAGAATTTTATATATTAGAAAGATATCGTAAAAGGAACAAATTTTTAAAATGCATCGGAATGTTTGAAATACTTACAACAACAACAAACAACTACTTTCGCAATACCGGGCTACGAATGATCATTGGTACCATCATGATCACCAGCTCGTGTGGTTCTTAACGGATGAACGGAGGAGCTCAAGATGATAAATTTTGGTCACCCACCTAATAACCAGTTTCTGCGAAAGTTGCTTAATAGTTAGTAATGTGAAACATAATAATAAACGAATTAAAAAAATATTATAATATCATTTTGGAGAAATGCATTGAATATTTATAACGTAACAAACAAATCCGCAATAAACGTATTAGTTAAACTTCTTGGCGGATATGTAAAGAGTTGTATCTACAGTTTTTAGTTTTAAAAATTACCAAAGTATCTGAATTTGACTAACTGTCACTTACTGTCAAATTGGTTAAGAATAGTGAGAAACAGTCAAATACTGTCAAAAAAAGTAATTTTTTATCACTTTGATTTTAGTTTCGCATTTATATTATAAAAAACATTTTAATATTTTTAATAACTTCCAGTCCACCAACAGTATCTATAATATTAAACAAAGAAAATATTTCACAGGATATCCCTAAATTTGACACAGGCTTAATGTGCGAAGAGCGCCAGCCATTAATTAAGAAACGAAAACGTGTTGAGTAAATACTTATCAAGTGAGTGGTCATCACGTCCTTTGGCAGGAACACGAGTTAATTATTCCACAGTTACCCACGCACTGCTGCTTTGAAATGTTTCTTGACAAGAATTTGAAAGTTGGGACCTTGGTTCACGCAACGGAACACGTTCGTAGAACATTTAGGTACATTTTGTTGACGTCTGTTATCTATTGGTTAGACCGTCGATCTAAGAACTGGAGGTGCTAGATTCAATAGCCAAAAAGGGACACAATTGATTGTATTATACTCGGTTCCGTTGCTTGGTTGGCTCATATCATCATGTAATCTGTCGCTATAGCGAAATAGTTAATAACAATGTTGTGTTCCAACAGTTAGAGGAAAGTTTCTCAGTGGCTGACGATTCTTAGATTAGAAGAGTGCCAAGCGCCCACCATTATTTTGTGGTAAACAAGGAAATTTTATAAATAGTTATGTTGAGGCAACCACTGTGAATGCAAATATTTACATGTAAGCCATTATCAATCAATATATATCTTAAAATTGATCGCTTTATGATGTAACTGACCATTTCATGAAATGGTTGTATTTCATGATATGCCCAGCTTAAACGGATCATATCGTTAAAGCGTTAACGTTTGGTGGCATGCCCTTCCACGTTTGGCCATATCATTAATGTAGGAAATCCTTACTGTTGGTTAGGTTAAGTTAATTTTTTTTCCTGAACGATGCGTAGCGTAGCGAGGGCCAATCACGGAAGGGGGAGCAGCATAAGATTGTACAAACCGATTGTATCAACAGAAAAAGTAAACGATATCCGCTCCTCTAACGGTGGGTAATGTAAATATTTTACGAAATGATCACTAAAGTTTGACCATTTCATGAAATAGCCGCGCGTTTAGTTGCCCATATCGAGAAACAATTTCTTATCATTGATCTGCCCAAACCACATCATGATGTGACCAATAGACAGTAAACATTTCATGAAATGCGACCATTTCATGAAATTCTCGAGCATTTCGTGAAGTGAGCAAATCTACGATATGGCTACGATATACAGAAGAAATAATTAATTAACCGCATCACTGCTGTCGTCTTAATCGGTACCCCAACACTAGGGGGCACGTTTGACAGATGACGTACCGACCGGCTGGTTTTGATTGAAGATATTGCTTTGATTTGTTTATCGTAAACTAACTGTTAACTTTTATATAGCTTTATGAAAAACTGCTCTACTGTGTTCGCTTTTTTAGTATAATGCCTACGGACCCGGCCATGCATGACTCCATATATTTTGAGATATACGAGTACAGAGTAATGGCATTAGAGTCCAGCAGGAACCAATTATCGACACATTTTTCCTTTATTATTTAAAAAGAGGAGTCAGCAACTAATTTTGACTTTAGTAACAGCTGTAATGCAGTAATATTTCAATGAAATTCTATGTTATTTTTTACTAGTTGTCGCCCGCGACTTCGTTCGCGAAAACTACACTGTTTCACAGGAACCTGTTACCGGGGTAAAAGTATCCTATGTCATAGTCCGGGTCATGGTCTGTCTATGTGCAAAGTTTGCATAAAAATCCGTTCAGCCTCCGTTTGCAAAAACTTTTTTTCGAATATCTTTCATGTACAGACTTTCGACCCTCTTTAGCTTTATTAAATGTATAGGTAGAAGTCGAACACTAGTTTACATTGTCGAACTCTGGTTGCACTACGATACCTACATATGATTGCTACTTGCGCAGGTAAACCTGGCCAGGTATCCATAAATTTCGAGGCATATCCTTTTGATCAATACCAAAGTACTTGAACTTCAATACACAAATTACGTGCTAGCATATTCACACCCGCCTAAGATCGTCGAGATGATGTAGGTCACCGTGGCATGAGGCTCGACTCGAGTTTCATATCCTTAATTAGAGGGGATTGTCACGTGCGATAAGTCGAACGTTTGAACAACACATGCCTTTACCCATTAGGGCAAATTTAACTGGAAACGTGGGTAATTAAAAATGTTTGGATATAAAGATAAGTATTTGATTAATATAATTTGGAATTTTGCATTTATAATCTATACTAATATTATAAAGAGGAAAACTTTGTATGTATGTATGTATGTATGTATGTATGTATGTATGTATGTATGTATGTATGTATGTATGTATGTATGTATGTATGTATGTATGTATGTATGTATGTATGTATGTATGTATGTATGTATGTATGTATGTATGTATGTTTGCAACGAATAAACTCAAAAACTACTGGACCGATTTAAAAAATTCTTTCACCATTATAATGCTACATTAGCGCTGAGTAACATAGGCTATATTAAAAAAAATATGTCCACCCGTGCGAAGCCGGGACGGGCCGCTAGTGCTATATATAGTTACAAGATAAAATTGTACTAGAAAAAATCAGCCAGCCTCAGGAAGCTCGAGTGGGAATCGAACTCACGAACTTTGGATAACCTTTGGTAGTAACTTCACGGTGACGTAATACCGCTTGCAGTGTAAATCAAAAACTACTAAAAAAATCAACGAGTCTTCTGCAGCCTCGGTACCTCAGCGGTCAGAGCATTGCACCGGTTATCCAAAGGTCGTGGTTTCGATTCCCACTCGAGCTTCCCGAGGCTGCTTGATTATTTTCTAGTAAAATTTTATCTTATAAGTAAGTAAAATTTAAACACTGAAAAAAGACGACAACCTCAGGCGGGAATCGAACCACGCACCTTCCGCATTCCGGGCGGCTGCCTTAACCACTTGGCTACCGAGGTCTGGCTTTCACCCGTCGAAATTTTTCAGTGCTTGATGCTTATGTTTTTTAGTCAACATTTAAGCGTTAATAAAACGCTAAAATATATAAAAAAAAAAAAAAACACTTATCTTATAAGTAATTTAATTTTTGGCATGATATTAATATTTTATCAGTATGCTCATTGTGTACATTGTATATTGTAAGTTTATGGAGGGAAAATAAATAAATGTATTAAAATAATGCAATGATACAAAATTATTTAACAACTAGCTATCTGAATTGTCCCAATGAAATATGGTGATTTCTCAAGATACAAGCATAGTTATACATTTAAGTTAGGCATGTGTATCAATTTTTATTTTAGCAGCTTTGGTGTGATTGAAGAACTGTTAAACAAGGACACATCATGCTTACAAAATTTTAATTTTAACAAGATAATGTACCAATCAAACAAGCCATCGCTACAATTGACTGGTATCGGCCGCTTGTCAATATGCCAGTTGGTAATTAACCACATACCCGGGCTATGCTACGAAAAATCAGTGTAACACTTTGCCGGACTTAAAACTTGAACCCAGGATCTTTGAATCAGATCAAATGCTGCCACTCGGCCACCGAGACATTCAAGCGTGCAAAATGTATAATTCTTCCACAACTTAACAGTATCTAATAGCAGGACGCTCAATATATTCGCGTCTGTTGTCAACGCAAACACATCCCATAATGTGTGTACTTTCTCTGAGAGGAGGGCACCTGACTTCAAATAACATAATATAAATGGATCCTCACGTGCGGGGCACTAAGCCGAAGCACAAAATAAGGAAACAGAAGGTAAGCTTCATAAATACCACGCTTGAGCAACGCACATATAGAATCTGCTGCGAGATTCCATGTCCGTGAGAGGGTCTACGTTATCCACTGCGCCATCGAGGAGCTCTATGGCGCAGTAGAGAACGCGCCCGGTCTGCGAGTGCTGAGGTTAAGCAACTTTTGCAAAGGCCGGTCAACGGATGGGAGACCAAAAATCTATCATCTCGAGCTCCTCCGTGCTTCGGAAAGCACGTTAAGCCGTTGGTCCTGGCTGCATTAGCAGTCGTTAACAACAACCAATCCATTCGCACTGGGCCCGCGTGGTGGTTTATGGCCCGTTCTCCCTATCCATCCATAGGGAAGACTTGTGCCCCAGCAGTGGGGCCATAAAAATGAGAGGGTCTATGCGTGCGTTGCTCGAGCGCGTTTGTATGAAGCTTACCTTCTACGGTCTCCTTATTTTGTGGTCAAAGTGTACTCGGGCTTAAGTTATATATTATGGAAAGGCCTAGTCTTAGATTGACCTAGATCTAGTTTTAATTAATGGAAGCCATAAATCATTTGCGCTCAACCGTGTTTTGCTGTTGTACAACATTCCCGAGACATGTTGTTTCAGATAATAATTCAAACTTAGTGAGCATGAACTCGGTTTGGTCTTGGTTTTCCGATAATATGTGTATAATTGTGAACTTTGTATGTGACTAACTTAGTTCAGTTGTTAATACATATCTAATAAATGAAATAATTTAAGCAAACAACGCAGTTTCGTGTGAATAATTGGATGTTTTGTCAAACGCGCGATTATGTGGTCTATCACACGATTGATCTCTCTTTCTTCCATTGTTCCGGACCTCACCTTGCTGGTATGCCGTGATAAGTCACTCTGTAGACACAGATATCTTTCCCCATGGATTTTATTCGTATCTTTTGCAATGCCAAAACTCTATGTAACAAGGGCAGTCTAGGTTTCCTCAAATACTGTGTAACTAGCCATCTTAACTAAGTTGCCACTAACAATGATGACCGATAGACTTACTTATAGCCCGGTAGGAATACTTTAGAATTTATCAAACCGAGTGAAATATGTACTCTCAGCTAGGAATTGAACTGAAACAATCGGGGTTTGAGAACTGTGGACCCTAGAAATCAACGTTATCATCAATTTTACAGTTACAGACTTCCCACACCGTTCTTGATGAATCCAATGATCTATGTAGTTCGTTAGAATAAAGCAAATACAAATGACAGCATTCTCGGAAGACCAGCGTCGGGGTGCCTTTTAAGTGCCCGGACGTTTTGCTGAGTGCGCCTTTTTGTGCCACATAGAAAATTTTAATGATTTATTATTGTGAATCTGTTTCTGTATTTGTAACACTTCATTTCATTCTAAGAACGATTATACGATTTTTACAATAGAAGAATACAATTTTCGTCACTTAAGGACTTATCAACTATTATAGTTTCAAAATAGCAGAAGGAACCAATATATTTGAGATATATGTATATTATATATATCAGGTGGTGTGGAGTCATTTGCCGTGCTAAGTATAAAAAAAAAATATTGTCTCAAAAAAGTAGATGGATATAAGATTGATCATCCATAATGTATTCTTTATTTATATAAGGACGTATAGATATAAGCAAACTACCTAATATTACATTTAAAATTAGTAAGAGGACGTAATCGCTCGTATTAATTATGAAGGTTCACTTTGCTTTAGATTTCAGGCTTCCGATCTCTTATTAGAATGGTCCCTCACGTTTCAGCTAAGCCACTACATATTATATTATACTGGGACCTAGGTAGAACGATGACTCTTTGTATTAAAAGGGGTAAAACACAAAATCATGACAAAAAAGGTTTAGATGTGTAAGTAGGTACAATATATTTGGAATGAACTTTATGCGTGTCCAGTACAGATATCTTAATCAACATCAGCTTATAAAACATCCTACTGCTGATTTCAAGCTTTTCACGTGAATAAAAAAACTGTACAAAAGTAACAGACATATTTATTTCTTAACAATAAACAGGTCTTCGCCCTGTAGTGGGACGATATAGGCTGAAAATAAATACAAAAATTATAATGAACAGGGTGTTTGGTAATATGTGCATAGTCCCGAAACATAGGAATGTATGTAATAATTTTATAAATAGCTAGCCTACTTCTTAACTGATCTTTAGTATTTGTAAAAATATTATGATCGGGTGTTAACGACGGTAGTTGTTGACATTGAATGGGTGCCTTTGGCTTTCAAAGTAAAAAGTAAATAGTGTTGAATAATTTCAGCGGGCTGGTTAGAACCACGATAGCTCAATTGGAAGAGCACCTGACCCGGTATGTCAGAAGGGTGCAGGTTCAAATCCTGCTCGTGAAAATTTTTTCAACATTTGTGTTTTTGTAATAGGAATGTAACCAAGTATAACTTATATATAACTTATATATAACTATTCGGAGCTTATTCTTTGTTTATTTGTAAGGCAGTAAATCTTCAATGAGAGTAGCCGCGGATCGTTTTTTTTTTTGAGAGAGATTGCTGATTGCCTTTACGGCAGTTTCAGCTTCACCGGGCTTTTTTGGGGGCGGCGAGGAACGCAAAGGGTCCCTCAAGCCGTGTGAAACGAATCACCTTCGGAGGTTTTCTAGAGGGAACGGCATCGCGCACTAGTGCGCGTCCCCGTGCCCTACTAGATTCTCCGAAGGAAGAAGGATCGGATCGGACCGCGGATCGTGCTCGGTGGCGTGCACTTGGAGAGGCCTATGTCCAGCAGTGGACTAGTATAGGATGATGATGATGATGATCAAATCTTCAATAAGGTTTGTTATCATCGTTGTACCTGTACTTATGAAGAGGTTTTATATTGTAACAAGGAGTAGTAGGATGACCATGATTTTAATATTCATAGGTATTAACTTTACTACCTAGACAAAAAAATTTAAAATGGAACGCTGACATGTAAGTTTTATTATTAATGCATTGGCCATCATTTACTTACTCGGAATCAGTAGGTCCTGATCACCGATAAAAAGTCTTCATGTATAATAAGTACCTATATGTATATAACGAATAAGTAATATGGCTATAAGTTTTTTTAAATATTAATATAAGTACAAAAATTTTAAAATAAAACTGTAGTTAGGTTGTAAGTAGTTAATGCTGTAAGTTAAATTTTTATAAAAAATATTTTTTTATTTTTAAGGTGTAATGCCTGAAACATTGTGCAAAACGCTTAAAAAACACTTGAAAAATTGCGAACTATTCAGTCAATAGATGTTAACTGTACTACACGAATTCAGCTAGACAACAGCAGAATATAAATTTAATCCTACCGACTTTAATATACAAAATTGTACACTAGCGCAAATAAAGAGAGATTAACTCCGAAATAAAGTGGGAAAAGGATTTCTCGCGCAATGAAATTGTTTCTAAATCCCACCAGTCTATTAGCACGTGCAAGAACGCTGGAGCAAATTGAAAACGCTAAAGATTTTGCTGCTAACGTCTGTAATGTTGTTTTGTTATACTGAATGGTTTAAAAACCGCAGTTTTTTGAAAAGTTTGAAAAGGGCTTTTCGATATTTTTTTAATTTATTTAGTCATTGTCCATACCTGTAACACGGCTTTCATTAATTTTGGTGATTAAACATTTTTCATTTTTTAATTTTCATATCATCCCGGATAAGATAGATAGTATACTATCCCAATTTACAATCCCATTATTTTAAAAAATCCGATCGGCACTGGGAAATTGGTATAATTTTAGTACTAACCTAATTATTTACAAACTAGTGTGAAAAAGCTTGACAAGCTTTATTTATTTCTTTATTTATTTATAATGTATGTATACATACAAACAAACAGAAGGGAGAACATAGTAAGAATAAACAAGTACAAGGGCGCTGCTTATTTCACATTAAAATTTCTTCTAGCAGGCGTAGAAGGAGAAGACACAAAGAAAAGTAGAAAAAGAGTGCACTTCACAAAACAAAAAAAGAGTATATACAGTAAAATAGCTACGACAAAATTTAATATACATATAATAACGATGACACACTCAAGTGGAAAGATAGTACTCCTTTAAGCGCTTCTTTTTTATAAAAAAAACTAAATACTCTGTATTTTTTAACAAATTGATGATTTCGTTAAAATAATATAGTTTTCCCCCATTTCTGTGTTTTCCCAGAATCTTTTAAGCACCAAATACCGTGAATAACTAGTAAAACTAATAGTTCAACAAATACTAGCTGCAGATAAATTGGAGGAGGAATAGCCAACTTTTCTACCGACAATATTATTTCGATAAACATTCGAGTATTCGGACAAAAGTTCCTAACTGCAGCTTGAAGCTTGCACATTTGGTTATTGCAGGCTTACATTTCGCTGCCTTGGGCGGTGTAAATGGAGCACGATCGGTTTTCTGTATTCGTATACCGGTTACATTTACGATTGCAAAAAAGCAAACCAACTGCAAGATGAGTATTGCTTTAATCAGTTTTATTTTTTGTCAAGACTTTGAGTAACGGCGTAAAAGCGAGTTCTAATTTGTCTGTCTGTAACGTCTGTAGTTCGGTAGCTCAGTAGTTGCTAGGGTTGAATGTAAAAAAATGTTGTTCCATAGCTTTCTTAGACTACTGACGTGAACCTAGTGCAGTGCGAAGTACCTAAATTACATATCAGTTATTACACAAAAAATATAGGTTGGGGAAAAAAAATTCTTCGCATTTTTTAAGAAAATTCATAACATTTTTTTATATAGTTTATTTACATTTAACTATAGTATGTAGGTGCCATTTTGTGCGATAACTTTTTGCCATTTTGTAGGTAGGGACATGATCCCATTGCTATAGAAATTTTGGGGATTCTAATCAAAATACCGCGACAAGTGGTTTTGGCAGTCTTCTCGTGATGTTAACCTGACACTGCCTAAAGAATTCTGAAGAGACCGAAACAGGTGGAAATCTGAAGGTCAAGACTATACGGCGGATGCATTAACACCTCCCAGCCAAACTCTCTTAAATTTTGCTGAGTGGTTAAAGATGTGTGAGGTCTAGCTTTATCATGATGAAAAACCACACCCCTTCTGTTGATTAATTCCGGCCGCTTTCTCTCAACTTCTTGCTTTATTCTCATCAGTTGTTCGCAGTAGAGTCCTGCCTGGTGGTAGCAGCTCATAATGAATAATGCCCTTCCAATCCCACCACACACACATCACCACCTTGTTACGAGTTAACCCGGGCTACGCCACAGTCTGTGAAGCCTGACCGGCCTTTGACCACGAGCTTTTTCGCACGTTCATGTCGTACGTGATCCACTTTTCATCACCAGTTATCAGCTTCTTCAAAAATGGTTCGGTATCATTACGTCGTAAGAAATAATCACAAATGAGTATACTGTTCATTAGGTTTCTTTCAGTGAGCTCGTGAGCTCGCTTGTTCCAGTTTTTTTAAAATGCGCCAAAACTGTTTTGTGGTCAATTCCCAGTTTTTCAGTTACGTCGAAACTACTGATATGCCAATCTTGCTACACTTTTTCAAAAATGGCATCCATTTGATCCGTAATAGGGCGACCAGAGCGACGTGCATCTGTGACATCAAAATTTCCGGATTGAAAACGCTTAAACCAAATTTGTGCTACTCTCACAGACACTGGACTAGGTTCATAAACATCGCAATTATTTTTCGCGGTTTGCGTTGCATTTTTACCTTTTTTGTAGTAAAATTTTAAAATGTATCGAATATCTTCATTAGATTTACTCATCTTGACAGTAAGAAAAATAAATGAAAATCACACATTTTCCTAATTTGAATTTGGAATTATCTTCTTTAAAATGTACACTTTTAATGATACCAAAACCAGCCAGATACAAATAGTATACAAATAGCCAAAGAGATTTTATTACAAGTTCATACACACCATATGCGAAAAGACTTTTTCCCCAACCTAATAATTAAATATTAGACAACATCACATAAATTGTTCTGATCCCAAGTAAGTAGCTAAAGCACTCGTATTATGGAAATCAAAACCAACGGCGGCACCACAACCATCCAGACCCGAAACAATGTCGAAAAGTTCGTTTTCGACATTGACCCGACCGGGTGTCGAACCTCAGAGTTGGCGCTGTCCAAAGTACGGCGTGAAAACCAATCGGTTACGGAGCTCGTTAGAATTGAAGTGATGACTTGAGTTCAAGGATGGAGGCTTTTGCCCAGCAGCGGGATAGTTATAGGCCATTTACTATTTATTACTACTACTCAAAAACAATCTCAGGATGTGGCGTGGTGACTTAAACACTGTCGGCACCTTTGATACTGCCACTAACATTTGTCTTAAGTAAACAACATTAATAACTTACAAGTTTTACTACACGTATTTTTTAACTTGCATAATCTTTATATATATAAATCTTCTGTGCGTGTGTTTGTAATTTCACTCTTTTTAAACGGCTGGAGTGGTCCACTAATACTTATTTATAAGAAGGGTTACATTTTTACAGTCTAATTTCCTACCACATGGTATTTATAATATCATTCTGGTCGTCCCAAAAAATTTGGTGTCGGCATATTATGTTCCATTCCATAATTGTCTATCATCTCCTCAAAAGACTTATTTTTTTATTACATTATAGAAATATTTCTTTCTGTCTTTCTTCTCTCATCAACATTCATAACTTCTTCAATTACAAATGTTTAATTCCTCGTCATTGCGTGCCTATACCAAAATGAACGATTCTCTTATCCCGACCTATTCCAGATATGGAAACTGATTCTATAGTCGGTGTGTTCGGTTCGCTCCAGGTCGGATTCAAAGATGATAACAAGCGGTTGGAGCGCGTGGGGCCATTGAATAATAAATAGAGCGTCAGCCAGCCGCCAAACGTGGGTGGCATGGGTGGGTATTGATGAACCGCTCGACAATGTTACATTTTAAACTTTTGGATACATTGCTCGAGGAGCTCAATGGCGCAATGGTTAACGCACCGGTCTGCAACTGCTAAGGTTAAGCAACTTTCACAAAAGCCGGACATCAGATGCGTGACCAAAAACGTATCATTTCGAGTGCCTCCGTGCTTCGGAAGGCACGTAAAGCCGTAGATCCCGGTCCCCTTAACAACAACCAATCCGCACTGGGCCCGCGTGGTGGTTTATGGCCCGTCCTTCCTATTCATCCATAGTGACAAAAAAAATCTGTATGTATGTATGTATGTATGTATGTATGTATGTATGTATGTATGTATGTATGTGTGAAAGTATGTATGTATGTATGTATGTATGTATGTATGTATGTATGTATGTATGTATGTATGTATGTATGTATGTATGTATGTATGTATGTATGTATGTATGTATGTATGTATGTATGTATGTATGTATGTATGTATGTATGTAACACACATAAAGGGACATGTTTGTATGGTATACATACATGTCCCTTTATGTGTGTTTTGTATCGAGTGATTGCTAAATATGTCCCGTGATTGCATTGTTCGCCCACGGTTCAATAAAATAGGCTCTACAAGCTCCTTCGGTCCGGTTTTTCCATTAATGTCACTTTGTTTATCTGGGTTGGCCAGCGCTAGTTTGGATTGTTCGCCAACTTACATGCGACAACTAGGGACCACTTGATTTAAGTGATTTTTTCCGTACTTATGGTGGTCTTTGAAAGATCAGACGGATACATTTATCACTCAGAAAAAATAGGCACTCAGAAATATTGTAGAAAATATTTACGCGAACACGAGTTATGCTCCCACCATTAATGGTATGAGAAACTGGAGGCTAGATGTGGGTAGTTCTAAGTTAAATTGATTATTATGATTGTGTGAGAAAGTCTAAATTTATTTTCATAAATAGCTCTAGTGAATTAATTTATTATTCATTGGTTTACTAAAATAGTGTGAATATAAATAGATTATTTTAAACATTCGAAAATTTGTAAGTTGGCAAAGAAAGTATAGACGTATAATTTTTGGACACAACTTCCTGTCATTGAAACTATTACTACTTACTAATACTGTACTAATAGTTGTTTAGTACTACAAGACTATTAAACTCATTATAATAAACTTGTGTTAGGGTCAAATTAACAGAACAAACCCACTATTGGCAGTCGGGAAATGAGTCATATTTTATAGTGAATATCCTGACTAACAAGTTTTGTCTTGGATTATTAAAAAAACAATGAATCCCCCGTGGAAATCATACACACGCTATGTCATCAAACGGAGAGCCGCCATCTGTGAAAATGCTGTATAGCCCAGGTTTGTGTCAACTTTTGTTTCGACGTCTTTTCTTTTTTTTTTGTTATGCAATATAATTAAGCCAAAGCGGGTTTTGTGAAATGCTAGTTAAGTTACTTGGTAATGTTGATGATGACGCATTTTTAAAATCTTTACAACATGACAGCACTTACCTACTTACTGACTGACTGACTGACTGACTAATCATGTATTCTTAGGAAGTTTAACCTATAAAGTTGAAATTTTAGTAGACTTTTTAGTAGAATTTTAGTAGTAGACAAGTAAGTATTATATAGCGACCAAGTACCTACATAAAAAAAGACAAAGTGTTGAAAAAAATCCACGAGCCAGATTTGAACCCGCACCCCATGACATGCCGCGTCAGGTGCACTACCAACTATGCTATTGTGGCTCAATCCAACTCGCCGAAATTAATCTACACTATCTATTCTTGCTCTGTAAGCCTAAGAAGCCAAGACGGTAGTTGTTGACATTGAATTGGCGCCTTTGGCTTTCAAAGTAAAAAGTAAATAGTGTTGAATAATTTCGGCGGGCTGGTTAGAACCATGATAGCTCAATTGGAAGAGCACCTGACCCAGTATGTCAGAAGGGTGCAGGTTCAAATCCTGCTCGTGGAAATTTTTTCAACATATGTGTTTTTGTAATTTGTTTCGCAACAAAATTTGTGTTAAAATTATATTAACAAAACAAAAACATTTTTAAAAATAACAATAATCTTATACCTACATTTTTGCTAAGTTCTGATTTACATAAAATATTTATAATGCATACCTATCAGTTCACTTGAAATGAGTTTTAATTTTTTTAAGTTGAAGTGGCAAACACTGAAAAATGGTTCTTGATTAAAACCAAAAAAATTATTTGATTGCTTTCTTACCTTGGCATTGCGTGTCTTTGATTATAAAGAGCAGGCACGAAGCGATGGTGATGAACCTCCAGCGCCGCCGACCCATCTTGTTTTTGTATTTCTCACCGTTTCATTACTAAGCAACAACGGCACTATTCGAAGTTATAATACGAAAGTCACACCAGCGTCGGGCATCGCCATACTTGGCACGCAGATTGGCACAGTCATTGATTAGTCTACACCATGTTGGCAGCACTGTCACGTCTGAAACAAGCACAAAATTTTATGTTAATAAATTTATTTTGCAATTAATTAAAAAGGTACGGGGATCATTTAGAGCACAATAAATAGGATGTTACAAATACTGTTGGGCTGTATCTACTACGAGTTATTACTATTAAATGAAATGACAATATGTATTTACTACAACACAATGTTACAAAAACAGTTGAGATGCGTTACTGCCATCAAGTCACGGTATGAAAGTGTATAACTTAAAAAAAAACTATAAGTAGCACATACATTGTCCTGATCTCAAGGTAAATAGCTAAAGCATTCGGTTTATGGAAATCACGTACAACGAAGTTTTCGACATTGACTCGACCGGGAATCGAACCCGGGACTTCAGAGTTAGTGACGCCCAAAGTCCGGCGCGAAAGCCACTCGGCTACGGAGGTCGTCCCGAAGCAGTCTTCTTAAAACTAAGCAGGCAGAATATTTTAACTAAATAAGTTTATTTATTTTCTCAACAATTAATAAAATTAACTCATTAAACACTAAAAGTACTTTTGTAGTTAACAAATAATTTTATTTTTCATTTGTAGGGCCTAAAGCTGTTTTGAGCTTTATTCGCTACTCTTTTTTGGTTCAAATTTAGATATCCAAGCCTTGAAAAAAAATCAATCTCTACTAACTAAAAGTGGTCTTTAACTTTTCTTTTGAAAGAAGTAATGGAGGGACTATCGGACCGTTTTAGGTACAGTAGGAACTTTAAGTGTTGAATTGCGTCATTTGGAGAAAAAAATTTCAAAGTATTATCTACATTGGTACGGCTTTTTTGTCGGTCTGGCTAGCGACCACCATCTTACCTAAATATCAATATATATTTAGGTAAGATGGAGATATATATCTATTAGGTTCTAAAGACTTCTCATCTTCATAAGACATAATGTAGTCAAATTTAAATAGATTAACGTTGGATACCAATCGGATACCATCAACAAAGATCTAGCTAGCAATTGATGCGTCTAGGGATGCGCGTCATGCGCGTGATTCAACTGAATAGTGTTGCCTGTAGAAGGTGTGATTAGTAGCATTGTTGTGTTTTGGCAGCTAGTGGTGAGATAGTCATTGCCTCAGTAGTTGAGGATTTTGGGTAAAAGCTGGGTATTCAGAGGTCAAGTGCAACCGCGCCTCCCGACCTTCGGGGGGCGTGCGTTCCGTAGCCTTCACAGCCCTTATAAAGGCTAAAGGCGAACCCCAGGGGTTTTTACCGGGTCGGTCTTAATCCTTTTTAGAAAAGGACAATGCCATCCCCGGATCTACGGAACCTGCGAGAAGATTTTCCCCTGGGCCAAAAAAAAAAAATTATTTGGTCAGCAGAATTATACAATCGGTCAGCATAAGAAATTCTTATGTTGGTTAGGTTAAGTTAAAAAAAAAATCCGAGCGAAGCGCTGCGTAGCGAGGGTCAGTCACGGAAGGGGGGAGCGGCATAAGACTGCTGTTCAGGATGATATAAGTTGCAGACGGATTTAGAAATACTTTTGCTGACCATAAGTTGCTTCCCAACTAGCTTTTTTGCTGCACAACTAGCATTTTTTTGCTAACAAAAATACGAATACTTTGATAACCGTTTAATTAACACCTAAACAAAATGTACTACTTAGTATATTGCCTACATACTTTAACTTTCATTCGGAACATAAATTGCAACGACAAATAGCAAATAGAAACGACAAAGAAATAATAAATAATTAATCTGACATTTAAAATTCCCATTCGCATACATATTAATAGAGAAAACCATAGTTCTTTAACGAGCAATATGAAAATAATTATTCGTCTATTCTATAGTTTACACTCATATAATTGCTGTCTTGAACTTTACAACTGTCCATCAATTACCATAATAATAAATCTAACTTTGATCTTATGATATGATTTGTGGAACAATAATTCAACTCAGTTCGTTACAAATCATGTTTTAAATCTTATCTGTCCATCAATAACATGTAACACTGTCATTACATTGTCACGTCTTGCACCCTAACATTAGATAGATAGATTAGATAATCATTAAAATGCAATAAATAAAGCAAGCTTTAGAACAACCGGAATAATCTAACTATTTAAACTATCATGATCACTTGCGCTTTGCATTAGAGTAATTATTAATGGGATTCTTACCAGGAATATATGTATATATGTGTATATATATATATATATATACAGCCTATATATATAATTACTATTAAACCGGAATAATCTAATAGCGTTATAATTATATCGGCACGAATCGTAAATATTTTTATTTCAGTGTTTTTAAAATGCTAGCTGTGTTCATGAAAGCGTTTATTGTTAGCTCTATTACAAACCTAACTGAGTATTTATAAATGTACTTATATACGCTGTGAATCAAGCCCTAGACATGTGTCTGATACGAGTGTTCATCCCACTAGACTAGTCTCGAGGCCGTGCTTGCAAACAAAACCCTCAATTTAAGGCCGATAGAATACTCGTAACGCAATTGTTTAAAGTTTGTGCCCCATATATCCTCAATGAAAACAAATTGTTTCCCTAGCGGCTTTAGAATCGTCGTTCCGAGCGAGTGAAATTAATCGGTATTGCGCTATGGAGAGAGAAGAGAATTTATCTTTCTCTCTCTTGGTTTGCGCTACTTTGATGCACAGACTGTCTGTCAATCGTCCGTGATTCCCCAAAGAGTAGTCAAAAGGGGAACTCTGAATACCACTGACCTACTTTCTGCATTGTCTGAGCACATCGCTAAGAAGCGACGTGCATATAAATTGTTCATTGCAATTTGTCACACAATCAATCAACATCATTCAGCCAACACCAGCTCATTTTATGTGCCCACTGGGGCATGACCCTTCTCGATGGAAACACCACAGGGAGAACGGACCATGAACCACCACGCAGGCTCAGTGCGGACTGGTGGTTGTTAACGACCAACAGCTCTGAAGCACGGAGTAGCGCGAGATGTCAAGTCTTTGGTGATCCATCAGATGATTGACCTTTGCGAAAATTGCTTAACTTCAGCAATCGTACACAGAGCGCTTTTACTACTGCGCCCTTCGATCAATCGAAGACTGCTCCATAAAGCTCCCCAGTCAATCAACAAACATTGGTATTTTTATTGATAGGCAGTTTCTTGTCTGGTGTTGCAAGAATGGCACGCAATGTATTAGTTGATTTTAGTGATACCTGTCCGATGATTGAGCTACGCCTTTTGAATTATTAGCTCTTGACGACCAAGTTGTGAAATAGCAAATCTACCATAAAGGTCAACTGAGAGTCAAATAATGCGGTTAAAGATGGCTGCTATGTTACGGCAATGATGATGAAGTCGACATTATATTTATTATTTATGTACACACGCCTGCACATCAACCTACCACAAACTGTCAAATTTCCTCAATAGACTTAGAAATTTATGCCTCAATGATATGGTTGTATTGAAGAAATTTGACAGTTTTGGATAGGTTGATGAGTACACCAACTGAGACTATTACTGATGAATGGGTATTAACACAGTTTTACATTCCTTTATAATTAGTCTGCTTTAAGATATATTGCTCGGGAATTGTGATATTATGTGTCTATATGTTGTTTATATTTTTGATATCATTAAAGTACATAGCTAGAGCATTATTTACGGTTCGGTACTTCAAAGTTCTAATTTTTTCAAACCAATAAAACAATTTTAATGAGACTTTATATGCTTAAGAGAAATACAGTAAATAGAAAACATTAAAAACCTATGTACGTATAACTGATTTATTCCTATTATTTAAAGTCATAATATAGAATATTCAAATCGCAAAAACTCAGTTGAACAAACGTTTTATTTTATAAATTCTTTTGGTGCAACGATTGATATGTGATCGGTTATTTATTGTTATTTTACTGTATTAATGCGGTTCGCACATTAAGCCAGTGTTAAGCAAAAATATATTATAAAATATATTAGTTTTATAATAATTATATGATTAATTTTGATAAATTCCAAACTCCTTGAGGTTTGGTAACTATGGGTACCCTTGCTGTACGCGGACTCATTCCCTTCTTGACAGAATTTGAAAAGTGATGTTGCACTGTTTTGTTTCATTCGCCAACACTCTTGAACGTCCTCAAACACGTAACGGTTAATGATCCACCAATATTTCACACAAATTTTAAGAAAGATAACAAAGCGCATGTAGACCGAACACTCTCCCGCCAAAATCGCGTTTGTAACGTGAGAGGTCGCATTTTCGTGTTGCACCCGTCGCGTCGTCGCTCTGTCGCAACATTGTCTTCGAGTTCCGTCCAAGCTGCGCCAACTTTTCGACAAGTCTCGAAACTTGGCCGAGGGAACCCGACTGACGCGTCAGGTTATGACGTCAGCTGTCAGCGTCAGCGTCACTCGGTGACATGAAATGTGTTGCGTGATTGCTGGTTGTTTGTAATCATTTAGGCGGGAACTGTGCTGGTGCGGGATAAAATTTTTAATTGTTGGACAACTGCAAGATTTTTTTATTATTGCAACATTACTTTGGTTACTATGTTATGTAACATGTATAACTTTGCAACAAGCTTGAGCTAAAAAGAGCTTAAATAGTATGTGTTCGGCCACGTTTCATTTTAAGTTTCTAGCAGTGGAAACCTTTTGGAGCACTTTGTTACCTTACTAAATAAGTAGGTACTAGGTTTCCAAAGGTTTGTTTTAAAAGGTGTCTGTATGTTAACATAAAATATTTATTTATAAAATATAAAAAAAAACATTCAACGTGCATTTTTGATTGATTCTTGAACACGTGATTCTTTTTAAATTAATAATTAACCTCGCCAGTGTTCTTGTCATGTGTAAAAATATCAAAAATACTATGTGAAGTATAATCATATTTAATGTTTTCGTAGGTTAAATCGTAGGTTTTAGGTAAAGACAAAAGAAATTATAAATTTGACGACCTCCTTGGTCGAGTGGTTTGTACACCGGTTTTCATGGTGTCGCCATCTCTGAGGTCCCGGGTTCGATTCCCGGTCGGGTAAATTTAGAAATTATTGTTTTTCTTAATTGTCTCGGGTCTGGGTGTTTTCTATGTGTAATAAGTATGTATTTAAGTATTTTAAGTATGTTTATCCGTTGTCTAGTAACCATTTAACGAGTTTCATAAAGAAGCTTTTCTTGGGCTCGATAATTGGTGTGACTGTAAGAAATTGTATTTATTTATTTATATTTATTTAAAGCTTCAGATAAAAAGAAGTATTATTTTAGCTTAGTTCTACACTACACACTCTATTCTGAGAATGTTTTCGTAGGTTAAATTGTAGGTAAAGATAAAATAAATTATAAACAAAGCTTCAGATATTGAAAGTATTATTTACACTACACACTCTATTCTGAGAATCTTAAGGTAGCGTTTGTTCTAAGGTCTTTGACAGTGACTCAAGCAGGAAAAACGAGATAGGTATTTGCCGCATAATTGTATATTAACGACACTCACTTTCACATCCACTTACGTTTATGCCATTAGATACTCAATGAAGGTTGCTATTGGCAACTTGGTATAACCTGTGGTTTAACCTGGGTTTAACCTAGCTGTTTATAGTTTATAAGAATAATAGGTTTTGACTTGATCTTTTACTACGTCAAAATACATATGCCAATGTGTCGATTTTGGTAGCTTTATAATTTACTAGCTGGTATCCGCGACTTCGTCTGCGTAGAATATTTTTTTCGAGTAGCCTATGTCTTTCTCCAAGGTCTAATCAATCTCTTTACTAAAACTCATTTAAATTGGTACAATGGTTTAGGCTTAAAAACGTAACAGACAGACAGAGCTTTCGCAAATAAAACATCAGTTAGAATTTATGATATAGTAACTTATTTAAACAAACCAGCACCTTTTTATTCCAATTCGTAAACGGTTGCTATTTTTACTCTCTTTTGCATATTTTTTTAACACATATTTTTATATCAATAGAATACAAATATCTTCTATCGGCTTTCAATTCTTGCAAAAAGAAAAATGGCAGAGATTTCAATATTAAAATTTTCTGAATAAGATTATCTAACGAATATTTTATTTTCTCGTTTCAAAACTTAAGTAGGTACCTAAGTACTTATATACAAAGTATGCTTAGAATCAACACCTGCGAAGTGTCCTGTAGAAGTGTTGGCATAGACAACACTAAAGACCTTCAACTCGGATTGACATAATTGAGAGTTGCCTATGTTGAATAAATTATAAAAATATTTATCAAATACAGGTTGTTGAAATAAAAAAAATACTTAACGTTTTTGAAGTCTTATGTTAAGGGCAACACTAAAAACAAAAAGAATAATAGAATTCTATTTTTTTTTATTTTTTGTCTTTTGTAGTCCCAATTCTCGTGCGGTCTTGTTTCATTAATTATTATGATTATCATCAGAGTATAAACATGCTACTGCACAGAAAGATTGACCACCACGTTCGGTCACTACTGCTAGGGAGATGATAAATTTTTGGTTACTCATCCGATGACCGGCTCTTGCAAAAGTTGCCTAACTTTAGCAATCGTAGACCGGGCGCATTAACCATAGCGTCATCCTTCATCGAGCTCATAACTGTCAACTTCGAACTGTTCAAATAATTGATTTGAGCAAATACAAAAGTGCAATGATTGTAACGGATAACACTTTTAAAAACAGTTAAAAGGAATAGTTATTGTCTCTTTCTGTTTTTGATCGTTTTGGTGCGATTTATCCCAAAAGAAGTATTAGTTATTTAGGTGGCGCGTGCATCGGAGGCGTAGGTAGTGAAACGTGTCGTGACGTCACGCCCGCCGCGAGATGCCGCGCGTGTGAAAGCGACGTTCCGGCCCGCCAAGCAGTTTCACGTAGACACACCGTGCCTCGAGGCACGCATGGACAAACCTCAAGTGGCTATTCAATAGATTTAAACAAAAGAACATTTTTTTTTTAAAATCACACTTTAGATGGCAAACAAGCATACCGCGTGCTTTATGGAAGAGGCGATCACCGCAATTCCATATTCAAATTGAACACTTTATAAATTTGTTTGGAAGCTTGATTTGTTATAAAAATCTCACTGCGCCAACGGTTTGCCATCATCCGCGGGAGAACTTGTACTGAAAACAACGGACAAGGTACTCCGTAAGGGCATTTAAGTCTCCTTTTCTATTGCATCATGAGAAAGAAAAAAAACCTTCCTTATCATTTATGAACTATCTATTTCTGCAAGTTCACATTATAGATGCTTCTCACAACATAATTTATATTTTAGGCATAATTACTTTGGTCTCAGAAACCCAAAGTAATTATGCCTCTACGTCCAGTAATTCTATTGTATCTCATACATATATAACCTTTAAATACGGAACACAGCAAAACAGAACATTGCTCGGGGGAGGGAAATACCTATATACTCTGGGAAATATCAATGTTGCATTGCTCCGACTAAACGCTAGTACAACCTTCTTTCCTAGTACTATTTTTATATCAAAAATGATGTAACACTAGATCTAAAGAAATGCTTCAGTGGGGATGTCTCCCATGACCCACGACGTTTCGCTATCCGGGTGACTGCTTATCCAATGAAGCTGCCAAGACTCTGGTCTACCTGCCAAGTGGTTTTAGTGCTTCTTTTTTAACGCGTTTTGCAAGTCAATCTTAGGTAACACTTTTATCGACCGCTAAAAGTTAATGACCGACAAAAATGAAATGACATGGACATGTGACATAACAGCCTCTTTTAATTTTTAAACAATAGCTCTTGTATAAGCAGTGGCTTTTTCTACTTGTCTTTTTCGATTATATTTTTAAGTTCCCCCTAAATCTCCGGCTATTTTTTGTATTAGTAGTAGGTGTAGGTATATTTATCGTATCAGATTTGATAACTCAAAAATATTAAAAAAAACGACGGGTTGCACTCCGGGAGTGCCGGCAGAAGTGAAAACTAGAATATTAACGTTGTGCATTTTTGATATTTTGGAATGGTTAGGGAATAATTTTGCACGAATTGCTTCAGTTATCAGTATAAAAGTACTATCATCTATGTGGTAGAATACAATATTTATTTATTGCGCTATCGTACACAAACATGACAATTTATATTACATTAAAAAGTTTATCTCTCAGAAAAATCAACACTGATGCACTTTGTTCAATTTCCATATTTTAAACACTTTATATACACGAATTTTACGAATACACAGCAGTATGGCCACTACACAGGCGGTCGAGCCATCAGCTGTCACCATCCATGGATGCGCGTGGCACGCTGTAACATAAAAACACACGAACATTCGCGCAAGCGCCCTGCGCCGCCTAAACGAAACAGCAGGCATACGTTTTCGCCGCGCCGTAGAAAGAGAGGGGGAAACTTCCTCTCCTACGCCGCCGCGCCGGCTGTCTACTCTCCATCCGTCTTACGAATTTTCGATCAGGACACGTGACCTGACGCGAATTTAACATTTTTTACCCATTACAAAAAAAGTGTACAACGCCGCTAAAGAAATTTTCACTTCAAAAATGCATCGAAAAACACAAGCACTTTGCCACACGGCCACCGAGGCGTCGGTGTTGATAGGTAGAGATGTAATGTAAGGACATAAGTAGATTACATACTGTCTCACTGCCGGGCAAAGGTCTCCATCATTGAATCAAATAATCGCTACAGCGAAAATTCGCGCGAAGCGACCGGCGGCGCGTCTTGCGAATGAATTAAATGTATGGAAATGTACTAGGCAAGCCACGCACAGCGGCGACTAGCGAAGCGACCGACGAATTTGCCCGAGCGAATCGCGCGGCGCTACCAGCGACCAAAACAAATGACGGCGCATGCCACGGAACCGAGCGGTAGTCGCGGAGCGAATCCTATGCCTACCCGTGTAGCGCAAAGTGTTCTAGTGGTAGAACACATTGCATACTTCACACGATTCGCGGCGGCAAACGCAATTCTCCGTGGCGTGCTTGTCGCGCCGCCCGAACTGCCGCCGGTGGCGCCGGTTCCCGTGGCCAGGCCGTACTGTTAGTACCGGATTAAAAACACGATGCCTGGTCTTACGCGAACACTGTTTTTTTTTTTTTTAAATTAAAGCGATATTTCCTGTACTGCCTTGTTAAGTAATCTGTCTTACCTTGTCCTAATCGAATCGATTAAATACAGGAAGAAAGCTTACACATAAGCTACTAGGAAAAGAGTTATATATATGCTCGATACATATTTGAATTTGAACTTTAGCAATATCTAACATATAAAAGTTTATGAAATATCTAAAAGTAAATGGAATATCGTAAAATAGCATCCAGTGTATACAAGTCCTATGGGATTTCTGTATTACTGAATAAATTTTCTCTTTTACCTACAACATGTATTATAATAAAGGCATATTTCGAACATAGTTGGTTGGGAATCGGATACTGATTCAATTTTAGCCATTTTTATGTAGCTACCTATATTTTTATCCTTAGTAACAATTTTGTAAACTGTTAATATGAGTGCAGTCACTCTTTCGTTGAACAGTCAAAACATAATTAATATTATTTGTAGGTTTTATTTTGTCTTTAGTTAAGTTGTATCTTTTCACACATACTTACTATACACATACATACATATTGACTTTAGTCAAAACAAAATTAATATTATTTGTAGGTTTTATTTTGTCTTTAATTCAATTAGTTTTAATTAATGTTTATCCTAATGTGTAAAATAAACGCGAGTAGATCCGTAAAAGTTGTTTCATTTCAATGTGTAGTGTTCGCGTAAACTTAAGAAAACAATATTTTATTAAGTTGTTAGTTAAATAATAGCAGGAAAGAAACAATTCTTTTCTGCTATTATGTCTTGTATAAACCATATTGAATTTATTGTCCCTAAAACAAAGGAGTAATGTCATTAAGCTAAAGCACTGTTTGTTATGAGAATTATGTATTTATAGACTTTATTATGATTATTAAATTTTTTTCGGACAAGTTGATAGTTTACATTAATAATTTATATTAAATTAAATTAAAAAATATTAAAGTCCCCTATAAAAATCCTAATTTGAAGTGTGAATTTATGGATATCGTTTTAGTAGCCGTTTCCTAACAAACTATTAATATAGCATATACATCTATACTATTATTAAGGAGTTTGTGACTTTGTTTGTTTGTTTGTTTGTTTGCAGAGGGTAATCTCTGGAACTACTGGTGTAAATCTTTCACTGATAGAATGTTACATATCTTGCGGGTAATAAAGGCTATATTTCATTATGATAAAAAAAAAGAGTTTTGTTTTTAAAATCTCAAATCCAACCGGACGAAGTCGCGGGTAAAGCTTGTTGTATATTTGCATTGCTGCGTTTCGGGTTTTTGCTTCGAGACTGAATTGGAGCGACGACGACGACGACGCCTCGTTTGCCTGCCCAACCTATACATATCCGTCTAACGAGAGAAATGTAAAAACACGATCACAACTTTATTTTCATCGGAATGCGTTACAATAAGCGGGCTAGTGCTATTTCCCGAGAAAATTATAGAAATGCGACATGCTTGGGGGAAGAAGTGGGTAAACTGCATTCTGTGCTCTCTACTCAATGTTACATTGATGCAAAACACTGGATAATGAGTAACTTACCTACTATGTAATTGAAAATGTAAATACAGGAAGCGGAACGATAACAGTAAGATAAGCGGTTTGATATTGAGTGCGGGTAAATTGCAGGTGCGTGCTGTTGTGAAAGCTAAGCAATCATCGCAATAGCCATTTCCGGATGGGTGACCGAATTTAATAGGAAAAGGCGAAAGAACGAAAGAAAACACGAAAAAAAAGAAACAGAAATAGAATTGGTGTAAAATTTTTGTTAACATTTTAAAAACTGTAACCTGATGTAATTTGTATTTTTAATATTTTTGAATAAGTTGAAATGAAACAACTTTTAAGGATCTACTCGCGTTTATTTTGTACATTCGTTTTTATTAATGTCTGACGTTTCGAACCCTTTGCAGGGTCCGTGGTCACAGGCGACTGAGGACTTTTGAATAAGTTGTTGCTGTGTTAAAACTAACTGTGTTAATGATTTCTTAAGCAAGTTATGCCTTACAAATAAAGTAGCTCAAAGTTCTAATTTGAATTTACTTGACTTTGTTTACGCACGAATCGATAATACGCAGACGGCGAGAACGCTGAGTTGGCACAATTGTTCTTTTTGCGTAAAGCCGCGATTCTACTGGGATGCGGCGCGCGTTGCGAACTCTTGCTACGTTTTTACGCAAGTAGTTTGGCAAGAATCGGCTATTGAACAGATTTCAGCCATATAAAGTAAAGATTAATTTAACCAAACATAAAATTAAGAAATTTACAATCTCCTAAGTAGAACCATGTCAGAGAGTCATGACAAATGACATTAAAACGTAAGGCTTTAAGACTATAAAATCTTTTTTAGTATAACGCTGGGCACTAACATGTTGTTATGATGACAAACTTGGCAAATTCTGATATTAAAATGATAATGGTGGTTGTCTCGTCGGCCAGGTGGACTTTAAATGTGAAATACCACCAAGCGACCGGAGACAATACCCCATAAAATGGAAATGAAACCCGGAATCTCTGGGTAAAAGACCGGTGGTGTCCAACAAGAGTCGGTTAGGTGTCACAACCAATAGAAAATTTTAATATAAAATGCATTTTGAAAAAAGCAAAGTGTTGAAAAATTTCCACGTGCGGGATTCAAACCCGCACCACATGACATGCTGCGTCAGGTGCACTACCAACTATGCTATCGTGGCTCAATACAACTCGCCGAAATTAATCAACACTATCTACTCTTACTCTATAAGCCAAAGGAGCCCTATTCAATGTCGACAATTGCGTCATTAACATCCGATCTTAATATTTTTACAAATATTGAAAGATCGGTTAGGGAATTAGGCATATGTTCCATAATAAATGCATTTTATAATGGAAACGTAGCCGTAGTTTGCGCCACAGTGGATGGTTGGCCTAATACGCTTTTAGACACAGTTTATTTTTTGATAGATAGGCCTTTGTACAGCGGTTTTCAATTTGTGTTCCCTTTTAAACCGTAGAAAGTAAGATACAGCCACAGCATTTTGATGCTTTTTTCATCGTATATTCCAGATGTTTTTTGTTAAAACATTGTATTACATTTGACTAACTTTTTCCAATTTTAGTCTTTCTTTGTACAATGAAATGATCCTTACATGAGACAGAGAAGATCCACATTGAAAAAATGTTTAATCAATTTGGCTCATTTTCACAACTCAAATTTGCTATGTCATAATTGTTTTCACAAAAAAGACCTAATGGTTCCTAAGTCAGTAAATCTGTATCTCCTATAGCTCCAGATTTCTTTTCATTCTGCCCCAGTTAAAAAAACCCTCTGTATGAATATGCTTACTTTCTTATTTGCTTGTTAACTTAAAATAATAATAATCTTACCCGCTATGTTAAGTTTAACCGTAATGTAACATTTTCATTTTCACCAAAGTTTAAATATACCTACGCATTACAAAAACACAAATGTTGAAAAAATTTCCACGAGCAGGATTTGGACCTGCACCCTTCTGACATACCGGGTCAGGTGCTCTTCCAATTGAGCTATCGTCGTTCTAACCAGCCCGCCGAAATTATTCAACACTATTTACTTTTTTACTTTGAAAGCCAAAGGCGCCAAGATGTTAATGACGGTAGTTGTTGACATTGAATTGGCGCCTTTGGCAGCACCTGACCCTGTATGTCAGAAGGGTGCAGGTTCAAATCCTACTCTTGGAAATTTTTTCAACATTTGTGTTTTTGTAATTTGTTTCGCAACAAAAAATTTGCGTTAAAATTATATAAACAAAACAAACATTTTATACCTACGCAAATTTAAAAATAAAAAACGAAATGTTCTCAACATCACATTTTTTACTTAAAATTACGCTGAACATTTTGCGTGGAAACCTTCAAAAGGAAGTTATAATTTTACATTGCTTGTATGGCACGGTGACTGTACGGGAACAATGGCGGCATATGCATAAGAATCCTGTTTCTTGTGAAGTCTTTTTTAGACAGTTGGTGTTGTACATAAAAAAACAAGGGAACATCTGCGTAGGTTATAACAAAAGTAGAGGAATAAAATCACAATGAAACGATATTAATAATTGAGTTTCAATTGTTTTCATTTATGAAAAACTAACCTGTTAAAACAGTTGACGGTAGCTCGTTAACTAATTTTAAAATTATTAACAACTCAGTCTCTCAGGGACCACTTAATATGTTACAAGTTACAAGATATTCAAAGACGTGAGTTATATCATAATAATAAATCTTATCTTATCTGACCCGTATAAATTGTTTCATTGCTATGTGTAGTGTTCCCGTTAACTTAAATAGAATAGTATTCATTTCGGTGAACCACTACATCCAACTTGTAAGGTCATTTAATTAGTTTTAATGTTCTGTATTCTGCCTTTTACGACTATTCGCCATTCCAACTATAGCGTCGGACACGTCTTAACGACACCCGCCGCCTCCAGGGATCAACAACACAATGCGCTATGTACGAAGGAGATCGAGATCGTAAGCCACTATTCAAAAGAATATTCAATAAAAAGGTTCGTGCATGAGCCACTGGTCCCCAAAGCCCTTCCGACCTTTAAGCTAATAGTACTTTCGACGGATTCTATTAAATGTTTTGATAATTGCCTCGCAATGGACATTATACAACAAAGCGTTTTCTTACATGCAAATAACGCGAGTCCAAGCGTGTCTGAGGCAGATTTTAAATTGCCCCCCATTGTGGGGGGGTTATGAAACATTCTCACGGCCGGCTTATTGTCATGTGTGCCCCGCATTCGGATCGTGTCCGCTAATAGATTCGCCTACTATAAAGAACACCATTTAACCCGCGAATATAATAGGACACCGCTTTATGAGTCCCGCGACCTTCGCGCGACAAGTTTCTTAATAGTGACAAAAGAGTGGCGACAGCGCTTGCGCAGATTGCTATATACATATCAAAAGAAATATTTTACTTGGTTTCTAGAATGTTTGCTTATTATTTGCGTTTTTGGTTTTATGGCTTATACTTAATTATAATGGGGCTTTATGCAATCGTTTGCTGCTCTGTTTGCCTTAAGGTAGAGATGTAAGATGTTAATTCAAGGGGAAGTCAAGTAAATAGAAATAAAATATATGTAGGATACTTATGTACAGGAGTAGATAATGGTGTATTTACTGCATAACATTGTAATCGAAATATAATCACTTCATTTACTAATTGAGTTGGATAAGCATCAAGTAGAATTTAAACCTGTAGAGAGTTAAAATAGCGAAGTTATAGAATAGAAATAAATAACGGCTGGCATTCAACCGCTAAAAAGTAAAGTCAACCATACATAAAGCAAAAATGAATTGCGTGATAAATCCTTTATACTACAGAAAACATTTCCATCGAGTCCATTAAATATATACCTACACTAAGCTCTTTTCATTAGTCCATTAAAACTTGAATAGATGGCGTATTCTAAACATCTTTTTGACCTTCGAGCAATTTAATTTAATGAGTGTCCTCACCTCGATTTTTGGTATTGCCATTTCTAGACAGCTTAACGACTATTCAATTCAATGTTACCGAACCGTCAAAAGCTCGTTTCTCCGTTACAGGTACAGAAAACCTGTATAATCCCATTGTTGGGCAAGGACCTAACCCCATTCCCGCCACTCGTCACTATTTTTCGCCACTGTTTGCTAGACTTTTTCAAGGGGGTTCAGCTCGTCTCGCCACCGCTTGCGTGGTCAACCACTACGCCGCCACCTTGCTGTCTTGCTTTTGTAAGTCACATAAAAATAAGGCTAGTCTGACAGTGGTAAGCGGCTACCGCATCCCATGGATGTTTGCGAAACCAAAGGCATTACACACGCGTTGCTGACCCCATAGCATCAGTTCTATGACTTGTAATGGATACAAAGCAATGCAACTCGATGCAAGTAGGCTAGTACCCCTAAAACCGGAACCAGAGTGGTCGCCAGCCAGTCAGATAATGCCAGCCAGAGTTTGATGTACATAAATACAGTACTATTGTTTTAATGATTCAATAAATAAGTAAGTCGTTAATTAGTCTTCCGATAATGTGATTTCATAATCGTTACAATAGAAAAGGAAGTAAATCAAGAACTTGAGTCATAAAGCTGTTTGGTGCGACTATAATATGTGTGTTCATCGCTAACATTCAACTGTTAGCCTTAAGTTAGATCAACATCAAGCTACTATGAAAACAGGTCAATGCTGCCAACTTTAGATCGGTTGGAATAACAGAACATTGTAGGATCTGGTGCTGTTTGATTATCCGATTTAAATATACTTTTCCTCTGACTGTACCTTAGCTCGCGTTTGAAGCTCCGCAAAGATAGGGTTGGTGTCTCTAAAATCCATTAACCAGGACAAAAAGTTCGAAATACCCGGATTCGGGAATTGAGCCCTTACATATTATTTTCTGGCGACATTTGATTTACACCATGCTGGCCCATTGCGGATTGGTGAGGTTTAACGGCTGCCATTTTACGACAACAACCGGAAATACCTTCTGAAAAAAGGCAAAACTCGAGAAAAAATAATTTGGTTACCCATCCTTTTACATATCAATGCTCAAGTTGCTTATCATGTAAGTTTGCACCCGACTGCATAAGCTGAGCTGTGCAATTGTTAGTAGTAACAGTATAGCTCAGCTTGTGCAAAACAATATTTAATAACATAGCATGAATTAGTTGGGGTCTTGGTTATCGAAACCGATGAGGAACAAAATTTTTCCTATGTCTATAATATATATATATATATAATATGTATGTATATGTATGTACTATAGATACATACTAGGCATAAATATGAGATGGCCTTTACCTTACCTTTTTTTAACAAGGCAAAATACCCCGGGCCGGGGATATCTCGAGTTATGTTGGACTTTCCTCTCCTCCCTCCAACTACGAAAGCTCGAAAGGGGAGGGGAGGACTACCGCTCACAAAAATGTTCTTTCTGGTCCTGGTAGCTCGGGACCACGAACAGCAAGCACTAAGATCACGGTTGGCAACCCTGCACAAAGGGCAAATCCGATGCTTTCAAGGCACTCGCGCGCATACAACAGTTAACACAAAGGTCCAAATGACACTCGTGTCTAGTTACGATCCACGATTCTCCAATTTACAATGATACGTTAATAGGCAGGTGACCTTTATTTATAATTGTTATTGTTAAATTTGGACAATAAACAATTTGCTGGGGCTTTGTTCGTTGCGAGAGGCCAATTGATTGGAAATGTGTTAAATTAAAATGCAAAATGGCTTTCTGTATACATTTTATTAGTACGGTTGTTGCGTAACTTCAATTATAGTTATACTAGCTGACCCGGAGGATTTCGTACCGCTTTGACAGTTTCCATGACAACCAAACAAACAAATCATTTAGTATCGGAAATTTTAATCGTTTTTAGTATTTTCTGTATTATTTATTAGTTACTTATGTTTCTCACCGTTTAAACCTTCCCTGAACTTCCACAAATATTTCAAAATCAAAATTAGCCAAATCGGTCCAGCCATTCTCGAGTTTTAGCGAGACAAACGAACAGTTTTATTGAAATTCATTCCCATTTGAAGGTTTTTAAGCTTTATCCTATTATGATTTTCCGAAATTCTATACTTACCATTTCAAATTTCGAACTACGTCTACGTCCCTATGAGTCCCTTTAAGCCTTCAAATGAGGTACTAATATAGTACGGTGACTTACGAGACATTCAAATTTTAAAGAGTATTTGCGTTTTTAAGTGAGTTCAACCTTTTTTGAATAAAATTCTTAGATAAAATCGGATTGAGTTTTCAAACATAATATATCAAATAAAATGTAATTTAAATCAAAAGCACTAAGGAGTATTGATATCAACTTCGAAGCAAATCACCACCAAAATAACTTTCTACCCCTTTTTAACCGCGTTAGGGGATGAATGCCAATAAAGTACGAAACACGTCACATCAATTCTGTTAAAAAAGGTTTATGCAAAATTTGAAGAAGATTGGACCAAGGAATCACGTAGTACCACACAAACTTTGCCCTCCTTTTTCACCCCCTTAGGGGTAGAATTTCGGAAAATCCTTTCTTAGCGAATGCCTACGTCATACAAAGAACACACCCTCCAAGTTTCAGGTCTCTACGATCAGCGGTTTATGCTGTGCGTTGATCCGTCAGTCATTCAGGACAAAGTTTTTTATATGTATAGATTACGAAGCTTGAATATTTTCATAAAAGTTGGATATTGCTATGAACTTAATTTGAAACTGAAAATTTGTTGTAAATATTTTTTTTATGTTAGTATGCCGGTAAACGAGCTTACGATCTGCCTGATGAGAGCGCTTACTGCAACTCATGAAAGCTTGTAACACCAGGGGTTACACGCGCCTTTGGCAGCTTTAGTAGACTCGCTAGCCAATTTCCTGCAGCCTGCCACTTGCGGTCGCGTAGCTGGTTTTGAACTCCCCTGTGTTTAGTTGGTATATCTCACCCTTCTGATCCCTGGATGCTATATCACGCTGACAGCAAATGGGGGACGAAAAAACCGTCACATAATTTGAACTCTCTTTAGGGGCTCTTGTATCCTAGTAAGGAGGATTTGCAGAGTGAAAAAAAGGGTTAACGCGCGCACAACTGACCCTGAAGCTTTGGTTCTTATGCCTCTACGTTTTATAACAACACTGATCTAATGTTCTTTAAACTGGAACACAGCAATGCAAAACAATGCTACTAAGCGACAGAAATAGATAATAATGGGTGGTCGCATTAAAGTTCGTTTCTGAGAAAAATTCTACCGCCAATGTGCAGTGTTCGCGTAAACTTTATAGCACAAAAGGTTATATAATTCAATATTTAGCATAATATAATTAAACTAACGACCAACAAACACAATAACAAAGCAAAGCTTTAACGATGCTCAGATTTAAACGTTTCGTCCATTAGGAAAGCTCTAAGAAATAAATTACTTTTTAATTGTCACGAAAAAGGAAGTATTATGCTTGATAACATTAAATATAATGGCACATTACGTGCAACAATGGAATGTCACAAATTTACAGTTCAATTATATAACCTGTGTGATCATATCACTGGCTCGAGGTAGGTACATCCGACATGTTTGTCCGTTTCCTACGACCTTAAGTCGTAAAATGCGTGGTAATAGTTTCCAATAAACAAGAATTAAGGTCAGTACGGTTTGTATTGTTATCGTCAAGATAACTATAGTGTTCTTATGTAACGTCTTGTTCGACCTTCTGTTTTATTTAGAAATAACGAGTGTGTGATCGAAATGAAATTTATTGTTTTAAAATTGAGGTCTTTTTTGTTTTTTAGTTTTTATGTTGATTGATTTGGTTATAACTAGGCATAGACTATAACTGCAAAACATTAATATTTTAGGTTATAGCAACGGGGTCAATTGCTTTTATCAAGAAATTGCACTTTAATGAATATATAGCTGAGTTATACAATAACAGACTCTTCTAGAGGTTTTTGAGAAACCTATGGTAAGTGTGCTGCAAGATAGATTAAACCTTTCGACACTTTGTCAAAGGTGGGATCAGTATTCTTTGCTCCAGTTACATCGTTACTAATGAATATTATTTTTAATTTACCATTCCTTTGAATATGTGTACCATTTAGTATTAGAGTATTGAAAAAATGTATTGAATACATGTTATTGAAAAGACGTATTGAAGTAATTTTAAGGTTCTTATATTAATTATTTATATACAAAATATGATTATTTACATATAATTTCAGGTCAGGTGCACTACCAACCATGCTATCATGACTCAGTCCATTTCGCCGAAATTAATCAACACTATTATGTCATGGGGTGCGGGTTCGACTCCCGCTCGTGGAATTTTTTCAACACTTTGTCTTTTTTCAATTTATTTACAATGAGTATTACATGGTCAAAGCGCTCGGCCTGCTATCCGAAGGTCCCGGGTTCAATTTCCAGGTCGGGCAAAGTGTGTTTGGGATTTTTCGATACATAGCCTGGGTTTGTGATCACGAACCCACATCTGAATAGCGTGGTGATTAGTTAATTTCTATGATGGAGGCCTTTGCCCAGCAGTGGGACAGTTATATTCGTAGGCCATTTAATTTACTTACTTACTTCATATAATGTTGCACTTAATAATATAATGTGCTTGAGTTGATTAAAGATTTCTGACTTTCAAACATTGAAGGTTGAACGCTCGCGACTTCCTAAGAATGCAGACTGTCATTATATTCACATCTGCGAGTACACGGTTGGAGTATAATTGCATAGACAGAAAAAGAGCTTAACTCAATCAGTTACGGTGGCTTTTGCAACGCACCGACAGTTCAAACCGTAAAGCCACATCAGGAACTGCAACAAAACAATGAAACACAAAGAGTATTTGACGCCATTAGCCAAAATTATCCTAATACTTACGCCGACCTTACTCAGATATGTTAATTAACATTAACGATTAATTAACGATAAAATTTTCATTGTTTATGTAACAATGCATAATGAAATTTCTTTGGTTCGAATCGCCCACTTTAAAAAGGTGTTCCGAACCGCTCGTGGTATGAACTACATATATGTGTATTATTATGCCTAACGACCGTCTAATAATGTTGCCCTAAACACTTTTGTAAAATGAAAAATGCTTAGTAATCATCAGTGTGTATATATATATACTATGTACCTACACGTACTACAAAATCTGCGTTGCTGTTTCTTGAAGCTGCAATGTATGCATAGCGAGGTCACATTATGACGTGTCGTAGCAATTGCAATGGTATTAAATATTAAATTAAGTTTAGCACTTAAGCCAATCTGTGTTACGTCGAATAAATGCTTCGACTTTGATATCTCTGAGTAGGACAGTAAGTTTATTCTTTATTACCTATTCATATTAAAAATTAATATACACACCAATTTATATAAAATTGATTAACGAGATCATATATGCGATAGAACGGTACTACGCATTAATGCACATATGTATTTTTTAAGAGAAGCAATAAATGTTATAGTTATTACTTATTTTATTATAACAAACGTTACATTAGGCTAATTTAAACTGTTGTTTTGTGCACCGTAGTGGCCCTAAACTGTAGTTATTAAACTAAATAAGATATTTTATAGACGTATTTTTTTAGTTTAACCATTACAATTCAACAGTACAATTTCTGCACTGGAAGTGAAAAAAAAATGCAACGATATGGAGTGACGGCGTCATTTGACAAGGGAAGAGATGTTAAGAGCCGTTGGAGTGTTGGAAGCTGGTTCCAGGCAACGTACTGTGGCTGTCGCCATTGGCACTATACAGAGTGTCATAGGCCGCCTCTGGACACGCTATCGTATTACGGGCAGCGTGGCCGGGCGACATGGTCGAAGATCTCGTATCACCACTCGAAGACATAACCGGGACATCCAAAATACTGCTCGACGGAATCGTACCATGACCGCTTTGATGTTGGCTACAAGGCTCCACAGCGCTTCAGGCTTGCTGATAAGCGACCAAACCATCCGGAATCGTTTACGCGAAGTGCGTCTGAGTTCCACCCATAGCACCCCACAATCGTAGGGCCTGTTTACAATGGGCTCGCGAACACTGAAATTGGGATAAAGAAGACTGGCGCTGAGTTTGCTTCGCTGATGAATGACGTTTCGGTATGAGCCCGGACAAGATGCTCTCGAGTTTGGAGGACCACTGGACGTCAAGAACGCTTGATTTTTTGTCAGGAAGTTCGACCATATGGAGGGAGAACAATCATGGTTTGGGCCGGTATTTGGATCGGTAGAAGAACCGACCTCATTCGGATCAGGGGCAATCTCAATGCTCAAACCTACGCAGACAGGATTGTTTCAGATGTGATCATCCCCTTGCGAGGCCGATTGGATGATTCGTTTGGACTAATGCATGACAATGCACGTCCGCACACGGCTAGAGTCGTAACAAGCACTCTTGCTGATTCTCATATCAACGTCGTGGCCTGCACAATCACCAGACCTCAACCCAATTGAGCATGCATGGGACATACTCCAAAGAAAAGCTCTGCCGAGTATGGATGCCGTGCACAACAACTTTTAGACTTATTAGAAAGAACGTGGGTGGCTATCTATTCATTTTAGTGATTTGGATGAACTGATTTTAAGCATGCCAAACCGCTGTGCTTGTGTCGTTGGTAGAAATACAGATTATTATTTTTTATTTTAAATAAATCAACCTCGTTCTTGCTTTTTTTGCCAATTAGGTGACGACCTTAACGTAAGCTAATTTTCCCCAATTTGTTAAAATTGTATTTTTTCTTAATTTTTTCAACATAATAGGGATAATTGTTTACTAAAACATAACAAATAGAGCAAGAAGCCAGTCTGGAAAACCAGATTAGGTAAATATTATTAGAATTTTTTTTATAGCTAAAAATGTACTTGACCACACACTTGACCACTTGTACATTTTTGATGTGTGTAGTTTTGACAGTGTAAATTGTCACATTATCATCACCATATTCTCATCTTATCGGCTTGCACGTTTGAGCTTTAAATATATTTAAAGTAAGTAGTGATTAAGCAGCACCTGCCTTGGCTGGGTTCCGGTTGTGAAGGTTGTTTATTAATTCAGGACAACTTACTAAACACATGACTAACACCATGCTAATAATAATATGAAACAAATGTGGCTCAACCGATAGTTTCAAACTACAATGCGGTTTCAATAACACAAGCTGTAGAGTAGAGTGAGTGAGTGTAGAGTTCCGTAGCCCATCTCAATAATGAGGACTGTGAGATGAACTTTAATGAACATTTATTTAACGATGGCTCATATACTTAAATGTAGATACTACCGTTTTCACACACCTGACAACATTATAGTTCCCAATGAGGAATTTGTACTACGCCAAGTATAAGTTGGTCGACTGTTACTCGTATACTTATAAAGCCTACTTATCTGTGATAGTATTCCTTTTAACTTCGTCATATATACAACTACCGTGAATTTTTTCACGTATCTAAAAACAACCATTTGGCTGGCAGGGGGGGGGGGACAATTGACTCTAACAAAGTTTTGCATTTTAGAGCTTAATAGTTCACTAACGGATGCCTCAATCAATAAATTGTATTCACAAACCCGCAATCTTTTTGAAATTGCTATCGAACGACACCCAACACAGACAAGAAAAAAAAATTACATCCTCACTTACGTGTAAGGGAGGGAGGTAACCTAAAAAAAATATTTATCAAAATTTTACTTCACCACTTTGTAGGTGTCTGTTTGTGGTCATTAATATGTATATCCATTCCAAATTACAGCTTTCTAGTACTAAGAGTCTATGAGCTAGGCTGGGGACAGACAGACAGAGAGACGGACATGGCGAAACTATAAGGGTTTCTTGTTGACTACGGAATCCTAAAAAGGAGGTACACACGCCTGCACATCAACCTACCACAAACTGTAAAATTTCCTTAATAGACTTTAAACCTTATGCCTAAGTCGTATGGTTGAAAATGTGTTGAAGAAATTTGACAGTTTTGGATAGGTTGATGTGCAGGCGTCTGTACATAACTTACTAATTTTTATTTAAGATTGTTGTTTTTTGAAGCAAGATATCTTACTGAAGACGGGAGATAAGTGTCAAAAATCAACTTTTAATCGGGAAAAGAGTGCACTTCTCCCGTTTAAAACTTACTTTTTTATATCAAATGGATACACTCTTAAGAGAGTTAAATAAAGAATTGAATTTTACCCAATTTCTTCTAGCCTCATAGCCTTTTATTTTTATTTATTTTATTGTCGATAAATATTTTTTTAATGTAATATTTTGCTATGTGATAATTATGTCCGAGATTTGTAAGCCATTGTGAGATCTTATTTTTAGATTTGCGGCAAAGAGAAATTAATGTCAGGGTTTCTTCAATATAGCATTAATTAGTTACAACTACAGGACATAAATTAATTACATGGCTTATGGGCCAATAGAAAAGTCGAGACATCCAACATAATTACTGTCAGTGATTAAAACTTAGCCTGAAATTACTCTCCTTTTAATGTTGTGTTCACAACTTCATAAACTCGTTCGCAACTTTCTCAATAACTCGCAATTTCCTACGTTTCCCAATGGGACTGACTAAATGGTGATCGATACCAAAGATTTAGCAATGTTACAGGGTGGCAAAGGCTGTAGAGGAAATTGTATTTCCCCATACTCTTTTATGAAAGTCGAGTTTCGGCCGAAAGTGTAAGTAGGCGTATTCGAAGCAGGCTATCACCACTTTACGGCAAGATGTAGTCATTCTTTAAAATAATGAGCCACCAACATGTAGATCATAAATCATAAATACATAAATGATTAAAATAATTTATTGGAATTACATAACATACATACACAATGCGCACTGTTGTGTGATGATAATGGCCAACGTTTTGTGGACAGCTTAGTATAGCCGAGGCATGCGGGTCGAGTTCCATTAATCATTTTAAATTTTGCAAGTATGATTGTATAAATAGAAATGTGGCAACCACCCATATTTTACCTTGCGGCGCCGGCGGCGGCGTGACGTCCAAAATTGTAATCAAAGATACCTTTAGTGATTTTATAAGAAAAGGCCAGTTATTAATAGGATATTAATTTAATTACACTTTTCGTTATGTTTCAAAACGAAACTTAACAAATTGTAAGTCGTAGGAGGTAAATAATGCTCATAGGCTTCTGATAGCATAAATGCAGTCTTAGTTAGCATAAATGTATTTTTAAGCTAAAATTACCATGTCCCGTTATTATTGGGAAAGCATGATTTTAAGGGCTTCATTTGTAGTCCGAGGAGGGGGCACCGGACACCGAAGAACAGGTTATTCCTAGTTTGGTCGAAGGTAGCTTCAATTTTTGTCAACCAGCGTTGCCTCAATCAAATTTAGATACATCTTAATTATGTAACTCTCACTTGCTGTATACTTGGTACAAAATAAATGATTATGATTATGATTATGATTATGATAGTGAGCTGACTTAAATATAAACATATTCAATCAATATGTGACGCAAGAATATGAAATTTGCCAAAAATGTGGCCTAGTTAGTTGTGCAACACAATTGAGTGATATTACAACTGCCTGCAATGCATTTGGATTACGGTGCCTAGAACCAGTTTGGGGCTTATGCAAAAACTGCAATAGCGCCGTGCCGATGCGCACGGGCACACAACTCACAACACTGTGAACCGTAATAAATCATAGTTGTTGTTAGAATATCTGCTATGACGCAGCTAACAGTGTGAAGATGTGCGATAAGAAACACTGCTTCATTATTTCGTAAATTCATATCAAATTCATAATGACGGCACTGAAAAATTGTTTATTGTAAATGAGTAAATTTTAATTGGTGTTGCATATTGTAAATTGTGTTTAACCAATGACAACTTGCAAGTTATCACGCAAGCTTTTTTTTTTTTTTTGAGAGAGATTGCTGATTGCCGCTGCGGCATTTTCAGCTTCACCGGGCTTTACACGCAAGCTTACACACAAATAAACATGTGCAGTTTGGTATTTTTTTTTTTTAATCTTGTACTTTGGCCTAGTTATTATTGTTTTAACCAAAGATTTTACATAATTACAAAGGAAATTACTGTTAATTGGGATCCAGGGCTTACATAAAAATATAAATATTGGTTATTTAAATTTTCTTTTTAAATACATTTTACATTATTTTCTAAAGTTAACCATTTAAAAAACTATAGGTACGTGCAGTTAGCCATTTATAGGCTGATGTTGAAGATTATGATAAAATGTATAAGTTATGGAAACATACACAATTTCAAGACGGAAGAGATCAACACAAACATAAGGAACAGTTAGTTACATTATAAATGCACAGTCAACGAACTGACAGCATGACAGCGCCTTATCACAGTTATACAACTTTCTTCTATACAGCCGTTCTATTTCGTACGCATCATTAGTTATACTAACGCTGGGCCAATTTAATAGCTTCCTTACACATTAAGTAGCTGTGTTCATGCGTAAGTGTATTCGGCTATGCAATATTTCATCAAGCCATTTGTAACTGAATCATGGTATAACCAACCTTGAAGGTGTATTATATAAAGTTAAAGCTATAGAGTTTGAAGTCAGGCTCTCTCTGGCTAGGAAAAGAATGGGACTTCTGGGGTCAGCCTATCCGAAACCGAAGGCTCTTAAAGACGTTGCCAAACTTATGGCATTTATCTTTACAGAGGAAGAAGAGTGAAAGGATGGGGTTGCACAAAAGACCCCGATGGGTCGAAGTGGAAGTAAGATAAGATAAGATAAGGTATTCGGCTATGCAATATTACATCAAGCCATATGTAACTAAATCATGGTATAACCAACCTTGAAGGTGCATTATATAAAGTTAAAGATCATTTAGAGCAAGTTTGAAATCAGGCTTGCAGGTTCAGTAAGTCTGTCTTGATTAGTTAAATGTATAATCTTTAGTTCAGTTTAATATTTATATTCAGTTTTGATCTGCAAGTCCTATTGTAGTATTTTTATTTTAACATATCTTACTGGTAAGCTCTTGCCTTCATCTCACCGGATGTTAAGTGTTGAAGGTGGAAGCGCACTTCACCCAAAATCTTCAACTACTGAGGTACTGGCTATCTTATCTCTAGCTGCCGGAACGCAACAATGCTACAAACATTGATGCTATGGCGATATATTTAGACAAGATGGTGGTAGCTAGCCAGGCGGACAAACAAGCCCTACCACCGACCAAACGACCAAACCGAGAACAAAAACATGTACCCCCCGCTGGGAATCGAACCTCAGGGTGTAAAACACTAGACCGCAGAGGCGGTAAATTATCTTAATTACGTGTAGATTATAGTAATTATTTTGGGTTTGGTTGGTATTTTTATCATTATTATACTACTGCAACCACCGGAACCACGGCTATTTTTATTTGGTCACCCATCCGTGCATTTAGTATTGCGACAGTTGCTTTACTAGCAAGATCGCAATCCGAACGCGCTTAATAAATAAGTAATATTTGTATAAAATTGTTTGCAGCTCCTAGTTACTCGCGTATACAGCTTGCATTATAAATCTTACTATACCTTTATTCAATATACCTGTATAGTGATATATAAAATAGGTTTCACAATAAGATTATTCTGAGTTCACGAAAAGCAATTACGGCAACTGCTCATGACTTGTTACATTCCTACTAACATTACGTTTCCATAGAATTGAATAGCAATTACGCAATTTTTTTACATAAATTTCATAGTTGGCACGCTTTGAAATGGGGTACTGCTTGCTAGTAGTGTGAGCGGGCCAAGTCTGAAATGGATATTACAAAGTCTATTTTTTATTTTTATTTTTTGAATAAATCTGCACTTATTGCGAGGCGAATTAATGAAATTGCTGTTCGGTATTTTCAACATTGGATAACATCTTTTTTATGATGAATGTAGTATTTTTCAAAATTACGTTCCGTTCGGTAAGCTTTGAACGTTAAAGTGAACTATGAATGTTATATGTTTTTTATTGTTCAAAAATATTTATGATGGTGTGTGTGTGTTTCGATATTTTTGATGCACACTACATATAGAAGTGCAAGGAATATAGAAATCTGCTCTTGAATTTAAGAAAATATTAAAAGATCTCACGAATTTTAAAAGGTTATAACTGTTGTAACTATGAAAAAAACAAATAATGAAGTAAAGGAACAAACATTATTAGCCTAAAGGTAAAAATAGTCATCACTTGATTGGTATGTCGCTATTGTTACTAATTACGAACATTGTAACATAATTGTATATATATTTTGACACCACAATTTTATTGTGTCCTAACGTGAATATTTCCTTATTTTCATAAACCACTCACGATACGATCTTCTCACCGCATTACAGCCTTGCTAAAATTTAAAAAGCAATTTAATGATGATGTACGCACATCATCATTAAGTTGCTTTTTTATGTACTACTATCTATGTAGCGGAGTAAATATTTTTGTAAATTTATACCTTTCATTTTTTTTAATATTAATATCGATGCAGTTTTTGATTGGTCGTCGTCGAGCTGCTACTTTAGTACGTTATTTGATTCTATTTTCTTTGTTAATTATATCTACATGTACTTTGCATTAATTTTTTTACGCCAAACTCAAACGCGCATACCGCTGGGCTATTGAGCTCCTCGTTTTGTTTTTACTTTATTCGCACTTAATATTATGCATGACAACAGTTTACCGTTTATAAACACTGATCACTGAACAAATGAGCAAATACTTAGCATTTCTTATCAGTTGCGCACTAGAAGTTCATTGGCGAGAATATTACGATCGCGCTAAAGCCCCTTTGCTTCCAAACTTCTTTATCATAATACAACGGGATCGCGGGCATTCAGAAATTAAGTTTCACTTGGAAATCATTTTACAACAGTTACACTGGCTAAGTTACACAGAGAGTGCAAAGCCATCGATGTGCAAAATAAACAAAGACTACGTGATAAAACCTTCTTTCCAGAGATTAAAAAATTACATCAACGTCAAAAGTCAGTGTTGCTCATGAAGCTGTCATGGTGCTGCTCACATTCCACTCGCAAAAAGGTGCAATGCAAATACCGAAGACAGCCGAAAAGCGCCGAGCGTCAGCCGAAGAGCAAGTGAAAGTTTATGGCGGGAAGCGGGGGGCAAGGTTGCGAACCGGCTCTGCCGGCCTCACACAAACGTTGAGTAATAGGCAATAAGAATTGCGTCGCCTAATGACGATCTGGTGATGTATGCCGTTGTTTGTCCGCATCATATTCCGAGACAAGTGCGAAGTAACGATGATGTGATGAGAGAGATTCGAAGTATTCGCTGTACAACCGTTTATAGCGATTTGTGTTGAGAGAGAGCTAGAGGTGAGAATCTGATCGTTTCTTAATAGAGAGTTAATATATTGTTCATTTAAACACCTTTTGTAACGATTTATGTAATTACTTTTTTTTATAAATACGTAGTTCGACAAATGACTCCACTCCACCTGATGTTAAGTGAAAATGGAGTCTAGACGTAAGGACAACTGGTGCAGCGTGAAAACAACGCAGCATCAGTCACCCTCACCCTGCCGGCCCACAAGGTGCCTCTTCACGCCTCGTTTGAAGGACCCCATGTCATAGGAAGGAGGGAAAACGTGTGCTGGTAGACTATTCCATCTTTTGGAAGTGCGACAAAGAAACGAGGCACCAAATTTCTTTGTGCGCGATGGAATGTTCGTGACAGTACAGGGGTGACTCCGGAGAGCAGCACGCGTACTCCTATGGAGGAAGGGAGAAGGTGGGATAAGATCAAAGAGCTCATCGGGCCGTGGTATATAGATGTTAGCGACAACCATTATGAACCATAGATAACACTACGAATTATTAAGAAAACATTCATACACCTACTGGTTTTGTCACAGTTAATAGAACTTATTATTTGCATGTTTGCCATTTATTTGCAAATTACCACAAAAGCGTGGATGGCACCACACATACTTCCCGGAAAAGAGGCGGGTGAAATATTGTAGCCGCATTTCCTAGAGTTGGTTCGGCTATAAATCAATGCTGCAGTTTAATTAAAATAGGTTTAATAGAGATGAATTGGGTGTTGCGAGGAATTCGATTTCTGTATTTAACAAAATACTCCTACATTGTTATCTTTCGTTTTACTTACACATCGAATAATAATAATATATTTGTCATTAAATTTTTCACATCGAAATTTATAAAATGTTTTTCTTTTGTTTGTATAATTTTAACGCAAATTTTGTTGCGAAATAAATTACAAAAACACAAATGTTAAAAAAAAATTGAAATTTTCTTAAAAATGTTCACACACCTGCACATCAACCTATCCAAAACTGTCAAATTTCAACATTTATTAAAGACATTTGACATTTTGTGGTTGTTTGATCTGCTGCCGTCTGTAACATCCAAAAAGTATTTAAGAAAAATCTTAAAAACGGACCAGCTTAGCTTTGTCTCTTCAGGGCAAGCATAACGCGCAAACCGACTTTAAACAAAAAGTCCAATATTAACACAGAGAAAGGATTTTTCCAGCTTGCTTATTCAGTGGAGCTGACAAAATTCTGAAGACGAGATGGACAAAAATTTCCCAGTTAGTGTTTTATCACCGCGCCGGCAAAGAGTTTTACTTATCTGATCTTTTCAGCTCTGTGTGTCTTCCCGCCTTTGTCTTTTTCTTAATATCAGGTGCAATATTATTTTATGACATCGTCACCAGCCGGTGTTGCCATTACTGCGAACAGCTGTAATTTTACAAAATGGCGAACCATTTTTACCGGTTGTCGTATTGATTGCCAACATGTTTTATTATGTAATACCTAAGGGATAATATGGAAGGCATAATATACCTACTACCTACCTTAATTTTAAATATGCTTTATATCTATGTTTTTGTTTAACTTTATTGTGTTTAAAAGTCTCTAATTTCTTGTTTTTGTGTGCCGTTATTTATGAATATTATATGTACTAGTTTTATTATAGTAAAGAAGATATGTACTAAATCCTATTGGAAAAAGTAATGATCTAAAATATTCGATAAAATTGTTAAGTTTTTATATTAAAGCAAAGAGGTCATAACGTATTTAAAAAAAACAAACTTTGTTTTTCTTAAACTAAAAAAGGTTGGAACGTTAAAGATGCGTTAAAGTAAAGGTGGTAGGTAGGTGTATATATTTTTTGCATTGTCAATAACAGGAATCGAGTTGTTTTGCTCCGAAAATAAAAAGATGGCGGCCCAGACACCGGTTTAAATGCAAATCTCACTTGCGTACCAAATATCAGCGCGGAAGAACCGAACGCTTAATGTCTCTTGATCACCTTCTGTTGTAGTGGAATGAACCTGCCATATCGTGTTCCACAAGTAAAATTAAATTTTTTTGCAAATGTACGAGTATACGCATTTAGTACCTAAAAGCGTCATTGCTTGAATCTACTACGACTTACGATTTCTTGTTTTTATTCTAGCTTTAGAAATGGGTAAAGGAATGGATGGTACAAGATAACATTTTATCTTGTAACTTCATACTATAGCATTGTAATGCAAAAATTAAAATAATAAAAACCTAGTTCAATTTTATTTCTGCATAATGCCGTTTACTTCTGAACTTAAGTCACCATAAGAAAATCTCCCGCTTAAGTTAAATTTAAAAACATTGTGTTCAGTAATGTAGCTTAATTTATTTGTTTTCCCAAAAGTAATTTTCTTTTTAAAAATACAAAATTATACCACAGCCCGTTGTATTACAAAATGTATTAAAATTAATCCTATTTATTAAATCCTTCAAAGTGATCTGTTTTTAATGTTGATGGAACGTCCTTTTTTGTTTTCATAGCAGCGAACTGATGGCAAAGACTTAGGATCGCATTATAAATACAATTAAATAATAATGACTCTCTTTCATAGGCAAAAGAGTCACCTGAGAGTTGTATAAAAAATAATACCATACCACAAAGTGTCGTACGACAAAAAAGTCGTCTTAAAATTTTAATTAAAATTCAAGTGGTTTATTATGTGGTCCGTGAAAAGATAACACCACTATATTTCGCAAAAAGTTTTTTCAAGAACTTTGCTATAGACCACTACTGATGCTTACAAAACCTGATAAAGATAGCAAGAAGACCGCGACATACCAGCCACACAAAAAACACATCGCTTCAGCAACCCAAGTGTTCTCGACGACAAATTTTAAGGGCTGAACTGGAGAAATCCACACAGGATGACGCAACTAACGTTGAATTATAGAACAGGTGGGGTCGCGATGGCTTTAAAACGTCCAAGGACACGGAGGAATTTCAAAGTAATGGCCTGAATGAATAATTGTGTAAGTAACAGTGGCTGGCTTAAAGCGACGTAACGGATGCCTTGCTTTGCCTTTTGTTTTGCTCTCCAACTTGCAGGAAGTAATGAGACTCTTTAAAAACTAATGCAGTGCGAGCAACAAATAACAAATGAAAGCTACTATTTTTTTAGTACGTTTAAAAAAAGTTTATTCTCGAAATTCAAATTTAACTAGTCATAAGATAGTTGACATTAATATTTACCTACCCGCATTGGACAAGGGTGGTAAGTTATGGCCGTCCTTCTGATGGCTATAGGCTGATGATGATGATGAGATTTTTTTTACGTGGTTTTAAACTTTAACAGTACCATGTAGATATGTAAGTGTGACGTCAACTAAACATTTGCTAGTCTCTCTTTAGCAACTTCATTCGACCGTCAAACCTATACTTTAACTGCGCAATGCACACGTATCGGGTGAAGGGTCAAACGAAACACCAGTTTACCATAGACTACGAAATGATATGCCCAGTATACAACACCAAAATGCTGGGTTACACTATGCTAACTATCAGTGTAAAATTACAAATTAACTGACGTAAGTGGCAAAAAAAGGCGTTCAAACATGTGTCGTAGCCACAGACCATGTAGTCGTAGCTCAGTGAGTTTGCAGTTTTCGTTTTTCTTCTAAAATTATTTATAGGTATTATAAACGCCAAAGCATTAATGTTCGTCTATTCTTCAATCACCCCAAAAAGGCTGAACAAAATAAGAGTTTGATGAAAAATCTGTAAATGTAAATAAAGTATGTCCTGCACAAACACAATAGTATTAGTAATAGTTAAGAGGCTTTTTGTCCCAGGAAACCATAATATTTCCTAGGGGCTTGCGCTTCGTAGCAGACGGTGCCTCTGACCTGATAATATTGTCGGATATTAATAAGAAGTGTGCATAACCGTTAAGAGTTCGAGTAAAAACAAAAGAAGAGCGTTGCCATAATAAAGCAAATAGCCTAACGCCACATATTCAAACAATTGAAGTCCACGACCACACATGTCTATGTTTGGCTGCGTTTGACAAAACAAATGCTCGCCAAAAATATGATCCCATCACCCGTATACCACGTTGTTAGCGGCACAGCCGCAAATTATGTAAACGTCGACGCGCAGTGGTTATCAAATTAACGTTTCCCGACCCGTTCCAATTAGTGGAATAGGCCCGCTGCAACGGAATTTCATTGAATAGATTCTTTCTGGCGGTAACCCTGGGTTGATTCACTCGTCACCGCTCCCCCTTATTAATTGGATGAAACTTTGAAACCGACCCGAGGAAAAGTGTTGGACCGTTGAATAAGTGTTGCACCTACGCAATATAGACACGGGTTGACAATTGGCAAAGGTTGGTTTCCATGGTTCCAAGCTTGCATGGTTTCTTTAAAACTATAGTTTCGTGTGGTTAACTTATACAGAAGGATAACATAGTTTTAGTAGCTCAGCTATTAGCCTTAATACGAGTAGGTATTATTATCCTCGAATAATGGTACTTACTAGTATTAATAGGAGTATTATCCTTTATCCTATCCTAGATATAAATACTAGTGTATTTCATCATTTTCATCATCATCAACAACTCATTGTGTATGTCCCCACAGCTGGGGCGTGAGCCTCCCTATGGATGGATAGGGAGAACGGGCCATAGACCACCACGCGGGCCCAGTGCGGATTGGTGCTTGTTAACGACTGCTAATACAGCCGGGACCAACGGCTCTCCGTGCCTTCCGAAGCACGAAGGAGTATTTATTAAATATTAACTCTTATTTTGACATTATATTCAACTTCTATTTTCCGGTAGAAGTATCAATGATTTACGCATTACCGTTTACAAAATCAACTTTTGCGCCAACAAAAAGAGCTTTATGCTCGAAAAATCCTTTGAAAGAAAATCTGTAAGATCTTTTAATGTTCTTATTCCTAACGATATCAAGGGGGCCTATCTGGGAAATTTATTACGAGTGGGAATATTAGGCAACTTTAAAAGTTGGCGGGGCGTATGAAACTTTTATATTCGCAAGTCGCTGACTACGACGAAAATCGTTATAAATCTTTCACCATTACTTTAACAAGGCGGGAGATATTTCAGGCCGCCTCTCTGGGCGGCTCTCTGTGTAAATTTAAACGGATGTTAACTTTGACACTTCAGCTAGTTGCTTAACTGGACTGAAAGGGCTTGGAGATTTAAAAGAAAAATTGGTAATTACGCTGTCAAAATGTCAATCGCTTTCGATGGAGAACAATCTGTGCCGGCCAATATTTTAACTGTAATTTTTTTGTTCTTACTTATCTATTTAACCTTTAATAGATTTTTCTTTGGTGATTCTTTTATAATACAAATATCACTGCTAAATAAAAATAGCTTAGCATATTTATCAAATATATTTGACATTATTTAGATAAAATAAATTAACAAAATATAAAATAGAGAAATCTGTACTAGCTTTACTACTAGCTTAAGTATTTAACGATAATTGTTACTTTTGAATTAAAGTTGAAATTTTCAAAACAAAAAATAAAAATAAACATGTGTTAAGGTACCTTTGGCCGATGATTGATTTTCATCTATAATGTTATTTTTTTTACATCCAGAAGTCTAAAAATAAAAAAATCGAACAATGCAATATGGCTCCTCAACGATAATTAGATGTATATAAAAAATATGATCTCCATTTTTCTGCTAAGACTGATGAAAAAAGAACAGGCAAGCAAATACAATCACATCTATTATTTTATCTAGGACGAAATAGTAGGAGAACGTGCAATGAATATTTAGACAGTCGGAGCTAAATAATAAAGGAAATAAAACTCCGCCATTTCTTATCTTAACATGTGCAAATGGAGTGCATCAATTATGGCTACAAGTCCTATGTTTTTAAATTAATGAAAGCCTACAATATCTGTATCTGAAAGGACTTTGTATTAAACCACGTTAAACTTTTTATTTGAAGTGGAACGTGTAAATTCAAATGTGTTTGTCTTTTATTTTGGTCAATTAAAATTTAATAAAACTGAATGCCATTAAACCACACTGAATGCGGTTTTTAGCACAGATCTACTATTTACATTTAGCCTGTAGGTTTTGGAAACTTACGACAGAATACGTGCAAAATAATAAGGCAAGTTATAGTATGTGTTTTGTAGGTACTTAGGCTAAGTACCTTGAACGTCTACATTCGAAGGAGCTTAAAATGTAAATTATCGTGTTTTATGTACAAATGTAATAAATAAACTATAAACGTTAAACGTCCCAGTGCTGGGCTAATGAAATGAAATAAAATTTATTTGCATAAAATGTGGTACAAAATGTCTTATGTAGATAAAGGTTTCACACATTTTAGCAGAAGCTATGCAACATTTTATTTAAACTAGGTAAGACAACGTCAATGAGACTTGAAATATTCAAAGTAGGTAATCATTGACAGAGTAAAAGCAATTTTCTACTAGCCAATTTTTTTATTTACATTAAAAAGTCGTAAATGTAGCCATTCATATCTTCATCCAGTCTTTTAAAAATTTTGATTTTCATTGCGTAACTATTTCTGCCATTATTAACTATTTATAATAATTAAAAGAAAAGAGTATTGTTCACTAGTTCCTTTCCTCTATCCTATATATTGGTGTTATTCAATACTCAAAAGCTTAAAACAATACGTACAACCGAACGGCGGAAGTATTTGCATAGGAGGCTGACGATAGCATTCCCACTCGAAGATCGTGCCTCGAGATCATTAATGCAAGAATTCACTTCAAACAAAGAACTTTAAAATCTTGGGGAACTCTTCCGCTCCTAACTTCAGAATAACACTCAGAACCAACCAGCGATCGAATGTTATCTACGACTCGGAAGTTTGTTAATTTTAACTTATAAGGTAGGTATTATTATTTTGCTGCTCGATTCAAACATTCGAATGCAACTTTTCATACAAATTAAATACAGTAAAGTCAATTACTTACAAGCTAAAAACCTTGTTTAATTTAGTTGACGTATCATCGGCAGAATCTTACCTGTGAACAAAAGAAAACATAATTAATATACAATTAAACTATTTTTTTCAATTAAAGTATAAACCTATGGGTAATAGGTATATTGATATTTGTATAACTATACTATTCTGATAAACAACATACCGTGAAAGTAAATTAATTTCTTATTGTCGGCTTTTCGTAGTCCCGATATGGATCGGGACCACGAAAAGCCAACCTACTACCATTTATTTCCTGCTACGGGAATGGCCCAATAGCAGGAAATTAATGGAAGTAGGTTTTTTGGTGGGCGGCCTACCCAATCGAGCGAATTTTCTTCTCCCATCAAGCTATTCGAAGGTAACTAGACGAGAGAAGGGGAGGAACGTCATGTGTAAGATAGTATTTTACATAGTTCAACTTTCTACAAAGTATATACTGAAGTTATTAAAGCTATGTTGCGAATTATATACGAACTCGATATGTAAAATCATCACCACTATAATTATCATTAGCCTATATTAGTCCACCGCTGGATATAGGCCTCTCCATCTGCAGGCAACGTATATGACATATTTGTATTTTTTATATTTAATTTTCGCACCGAATATGATATATTTGTACCGAAAACTGGCATAGGTTTTATAAAAACACCTACTATAAGTGTTGTTTATATAAAAACGTAGCAAACGGAAACATGTCTACGTACAAAAAGCTGCAATCAGCTTTGTAAGGGCACTATCTGGCTTACCTCCCGCGCGAATACCAGAAATGGCTATCATTTACTTTGTTTTTCGACGCGCTCTGTGCAAAACAAAACCATACTATTTTCCCCCAATCACATAGAGCAGGATTATTCGCTTTGTGGAATTCTGCAAGTTTGTAAATATATAGCCATATAGGTTTAGGGTTACGACCGTTGGTATTTTTGTTCAATGGTAACTCACAATCGCATAGGTTATATGCTGCAAAATAGCTTGGAATAGCACGTTTCGTGTTTTGTTTCTTTATAATAAGCGCAGCTCTAGTTTTAGTTGTGATCGTGTATGTTTAGCAACTTTTGCAGTGCTAAGTCTTTGATGGGTATGTAAATAAAAGGTAATAGGTATAGGTAATAATAATGTGTTTGCTAGCATATAGTCATTAGTTGAGAAGTACTTTAGCGCAGCTCCAGCTCAAATTGTGATCGTGCATGTTAGCAACTATTGCAATGCTGGGAATTGGATGAGTGAAGAAATAAAACATATCTCAAGCTTTCCCATGTTTTTGAAGGCAGGTTAATCGATTTTGATCTGAGTTGATGTCTTAAGATGTCATATCGGAGGGCGTTGGGCTAGTAAAGAGGATTAAAATCCACACGAAAAGCCTGAGTCCGGGCAGTGGTACGAATACGGTAATGGATAATAGTGAAGTAGTTCTCAAATATGTTTGCTTGTAAGGTACGGTAAGTGTCACCGGGGATTTATATAAGTCAAGCCTTAATTCGTTAGTCTTCAGATTTAATTGATTCTCAAAAAAATAATAAATATATTAATTATTTCAGCGCACAAAAAAAGCCCTTTTAATAAAAAAAAACTTTTTTTAATATAGGTAATTTTAAGTGTAATGAAATTGCCATTTCTTATCAATATCTAACCAACTTAATGGTTTGAACAAAACCAAAGATCCAGGGGTCCCGTGTGCGATTCACAGCTTGGACCTTATATGATATAAGCCAATCGTATCTTTTCGTATCGTGTTGTGAAATCAAGAAATAACACAGAAAATTATTATTTCGCCACAATTAATGATAGTTAGATTTTCTCATACTTACTTACTTACTTGTCGTTAGCAAATCTAGTTCATTAGTGAATGTAGCCCTACGCTATGAATAGTCATTAGAATACAAGTTTGTCCACATTTAACGAATGTAAGACTAAGTAGTTTTTCCAAATTGCCACCGCAACGGCTAACAAGAATAATTTGCAGACAATGGCTTCCTTGCTTGTATTTAATTTGAGTTTTATTTCGTTTAACATTGTTGAGCAATTAAATGGCAATAAGATAGAAAATGGCAAATTATATTTCCAGTCTTTGCCCGGATCTTTACAGATAAGTGGTCGAATGACTCCTCTTCACCTAATGCTAGTCGAAAGTGAGTCTAGATCTAGACACGAAGACAGCTAGTCATACAGGATTGTGCCGCACTACGTCATCACCCTACCGATCATGATTGAGTGTTTGGTTTGATATTGCAATTCAAAAAAACGTTTCGCTATCGTCTCTTGACGAATGAAGTTCACATTAAATCCTCAAATACTGTGGAAAGGGCCATCGTATGTCTAAACATTCGGAATATAATATTAGAATGGATTTATTTAATTCAGAAGATTCTCTAAGTCGCATCGCATCGTTAAATTTGAAATTGAAACTTCATAGAGCGTTAAAAGACCTCATTCGTTGACAGTCATGATACACGTCAGCTCTAGCATCTAATATAGGGTCAGCTACTCAATTATATCGGACCATATCGCTCCGGCAACTAGTTCACCTCCTTGGTCAAGACAAGATACTTTCGATTTCGCAGCAGTTGACCTCGGCGCCACGCCTAGCCACTCACATACCTTACTTAGTCGTGACCCAAACTTGTTTGCCAACCGACGTTTTTTATTAGATATTTCTGTAGTAGTAAACAAAGGTTTTAAAAATATATTGGTAGATAGGTAGACACTATTGTTTAAATTTTGGTTAGCTATAGGTACAACTTTCTTTAATACTCCGGTTGTTGCTAGATTGTGATTTGTTAACTTTAACGATATCAGGTGTAGGTATTTTATTTATTTTCAAGCTTTCCGCACTTTTAGCCTGTATCAGCGGAACTATGACCAGATTTGTTTCTTAAATATATTTTTACTTTAATATGTCTCAATAACACTATGGCTTCAAACATATTTACTTTCTACTTTCGTTTGTAAAGAAACACTTTAGTAATGGACGCCGGTAAAGGTCACATCTTAGAAACGTAATCTTTTCTAAAGTTTAAAAATGCTTGTCATTGTCGAAAAAAACCATGAGTCCGCTCAAATTATGAAACAGAAAGAGATTTTAGTAAAAAGAATACTGAAAAAATTTGCAATTTTAACCAAATTGGCGTTGTCGAATTTAAGTTTTGAAAAAATGGTTATTATATCACTGAACTACCATATTGCCTTAACAGCAAGGTGCAATGTCGTTCAGCATTGGCACAAATTAAGTAGCCGACGACTGCACACGTAAGGGGTTGCCATTATCCGACTTGCGTCGTAATACGAGGGAAACCGAGTGCGTGTTTTTCTCTGATATAGAGATCCCACAAACAGACAGGAAGGGTAAAAATACTGGCAATTGCGTGTCATGTCCTTCACGGAAAGTCGATTACGGATACTAACACTAAGAGAACTTGGACTTTATCCATCTTTAAATAGGTTGCATATTTGCATCATCTGTACTTGCCGAAACTTGAATTTGAAGTTGTCGCTCTACGTGTTGTGTGTTTATTTAAAGGTACTGTAGAAAGTTTTATTAGGTGAGGCGGGAACTTGTTACTGCGAGCGCGCGACGTTGTAAAATTTTGCAGATAAAATGTGTGCACAGAGATGGAAGTGAAATTTTTGAGTTTCAGTTCGAAAATCGAACTTTCTGTCATCGATAGCTGTCATCGGCGCGCATATGTAGCAAAAGTGTAGTAACAACGCGCTGTGCAATGTACCACGAAACAACTAACAATGATCGAATATCCGATTCATGTAATAATACCTATCTGGACAACTTAAAGTTGTACATTTTCAAGAGACGATTACATTTTAAATCTTTAAAACATTTATCGAAATACTGATTTATAAAATCATCACGCCGACATTCAAGCGATGTTATTCTTTTGTTTTATTTAAATATCTGCAATCGACAATATAAATTTTCATTTCATTCATCTTTTGTTTCAAAAAGCGACGGCAATCCATCAAGAGCCATCGATAACTTTTGCTACAGTTTATTTATGTACCGCAGGAAATGAGCTTGTCGTCCATGACGTTCTAGGAAATCAAAGCGGCGCCGGCGAACGGACATGACTTTCTTAAATACATTACAAAACAGAGGTCAGCATCGAATGGCATCTTCGAGGACGCGATCCATTATACGTTATTATACGTTTTGCAGGTAAAAATATTTTGTGTTTTTGAAGGATTTGTCATTGTTAAATTTGACCATTGTGAAGTTTTTGAGCCCGAAATAAATTAAAACGAACAGTTATTACAAACTTTTTCGAGAGAAGTGAGTTTTAGATACTTAAAACTTTTTTAATACGATTCAAAAACATGAACATCGCAAAATGATGTCATCACGGTAAAGTTCAATAAAACAACTCTTTTTTAGAAACGAAACGTTTTATACAGAGATGTGTACGAGTAGACACGATCGTGTTTATTTTAACATATTATTTTGCTTGTCGTTTGTCAGTGAGAGCCGTAACCTGTAAACCTGCAAAAGGGTTATCTGATAAAGTGTTCATTCAGAGTTATTGTTAACACGCGATCATTAGCGTCTAATATGCTATTCACACATTAATATTAGTCCTGTTAAACCATCCAGTCAGCTAATACGCTTGAGTAAAATGGATTTAAGGTAGTAATAGCCTAACGGATCTATGGTGGATTGAACCACCTCAGTGTTTGAACCCAATTTTTCGCATTGAACTCGAGCGACTGAATCATCTCTCCGTTCGAATGACGTTTGCATTATATATGACTGTATGTATATTAATAATAACAGTCCTGTTAAACCATTCAGAAAGCTAATACGCTTGTGTAAGAATGCGTTTACGGTATTTATAGTCTAACGGAGCTATGGGGATTGAACCTCATTGATTTAACCAGAATTTCTCGCATTCAGTCCGATGGACCGTATCATCTCTCGCTTACATTATGACTTTACAGGTATATTCGCTATTATGTCCTTAGCAAATGGAGGCGTGAAGCGTTACATTATTTGTTTCGGATAATGGGATGCTTGACAATGATAGGGAAATTCCGGTGTGCACACAAGCTGCTGTCCAATTATTTTCGCGAATCATTTGGTCGCTCCACAGTCAATTTGCGCCTTTTGTTACTTTGAGCCTCTTTTTCTATTGCGTACCTATAATTAAAATCATCTCTGGTTCGTGCCAAAGAGAGACGTACTTAGTTGTTGTATTTGGCCTTTGATCATAGACTATAATAATAGTACTTTTGATTAGGGAGACGAAAAGAAAATCGTTCGCTATACGGGAGCCTGCTCTTTCTAATAATTGTGCGACTGAGACCAAATTGAAATTAGTAGATCGAATTGCGAAAGGCCATGACTTAGAATATCACCTGACGTTTTTTAAAAGGTTTATTTTATTTTGTAAAGTATTGTGAATATTGTAAAAATAATTATTCAATAAAAGAACAGTATCTTTTCTAAGATATTATCAAAAGTGAATAAATGTAATATCTATTTCCCAGGACGTTCAGCTCGTCGCTTATGTCTTTTCAATGCTACTAGAAACTTATAAAAAAACCTATACTCGTATGTGCCACTTATTATCATACCGAGCATACAAAATAAAAGTACAGACGCCTGCACATCAACCTACCAAAAACTGTCAAATTTCATCAATACATTTTCAACCATACAATTTAGTAATAAAGTTCAAATAAGCCAAGCATCTGAAATTAATGGAAGTAAAAATATTTAAAAAAAAAACACCATAAGAACACTTTATCTGGTGTAGTCACGTATAATTGAACCTAAAGTGCTTTGATAAAAAAAATCACCTTATTCGTACTTGTGTAACAAACAAGATATAATAAGTATGAAAACCGTCAGAGTGACTAAGTGCGCGTTTTATCTCTCCTAAGCATGTCACTGAGTCGGATCTTCAGCTACTCCCTTCCAACTGCTGCCAGTAGTATAATAAATATTAATATATAAATTTATAACAATCCTCCTTGCTTCGGAAGGCTCTTAACGCCGTTGATCCCGGCTGCATTAGCAGTCGTTAACAACCTCCAATCCGCACTAGACGCGCGTGGTAGTTTATGGCCCGCTCTCCTAAAAATCCTTTCATATGGAAAGCTCTTGCACCAGCAGGGGAGCCATTTTTGCTGGTGATGATGATGATGTGATAATAAATGAATTATCATGCGTATTTTACTTAGTTTAATCTTAAAATGTAATTAAGTTAATTTAGTTCTTGCTGCATGTTCGGTTGCGTACTGATGTGCTCTCACGCTAAGGTCTATTGAAGAAATTTGACAGTTTGTTGTAGGTTGATGTGCAGGCGTGTGTACAAAATATTTGTTAACACACTTATGAGTTAGGTTAAACTTATAAGGTAGGTATAAAAACGGTGGGCTTCTCCCTTTAGGTCATTAAAAACATGTTCTGGGAGTTCCATTTTTTTTGTCTCTCTTTTAGTTGATGGCTTCGTGCGATTAGCACATTTAGCCAGTGTCAAAGTAATTTTTCTTACAAGTAATACATAAATATACAATATTTCCTTCCAGTATGTTGATGATGAATGATAATAGAAATGAGAAGTGAGAAATGATATACCCCCCCCCCCCCCCCCCCCCCCCAACCCCTCGAGTATCTCAGTAGAGATGTGGGGCTTTACTAATTCCTCAGGCGGACTTCTTGATAGAATTTGAAAAGTGAAGTTTCACTGTTTTGTTTCATTTGCCAACGCTCATGCGCACTTACAAACACTTAACGGTTAATAATCCACCATTATTACACATTAATTTTCGATATAACACAAATTTTAGAAATTAAAACAAAATCGCTGTCATGACTCTTCACTTTCCCGCCAAGAAGTCCTAAGTACCATTCTATTGCTAAGAATAAAAAGACAATGAATGGTTGTCATGGCAACAATTGCAACAATCGGTCAGATAAAAAAGTGAGTTAAGATATCATAATATTATCATAACTCACTTTTTTATTTGTACCAAGGGTAATGAAGTAAGGTTATCTAAGCTTTGACTTCTTCTGGGGTAAAGTCAAGAACGTGCGTTTTTTACAAAATATTGTTTTCAATATGGTCATATGACAATTGATGTTATTCTAGTTATCCCTTAAACTAAAGTAATGGCCTAGAAATTGGTTCACGTAGATAGCATTTAGTATAGAGAAAGAGCCACGGAACCCGAAGCACAACCCTCTAAATGCCGGCCAATTATTTGAATTTAAAGAGTTCGTTTCATTAAAGCAAACAATTAATTACTAAATACTCGAGCAAGTTATTCGAGCCGGATTGAATTTCATTCCATCAGCAAGGAAAGGGGCAGAGACGCCATGTCGCCGGGAGAATTGCTTAATTCTCTTTGAATGCGTTACACAGAATGCGTTCGACGTGATCTCATTTTAGTGATGCCGCGATAAAAATGTATAAAACATCGACCGTGCGCTCTTAAACATTAACATTTTGCGTCAGTTATAAGGTTTAATACCTATAAGTTTAAGTACTACTTACTATCCAAAAATGTATTTAAATATATATATATATACAACGAGTTATATACAGAAAAGTGTGGTCAAAATGAAAAGATCAAAAACGTATCCGATCTACCTGAGACATAATTATTAACTTTAATTTGTCATGCAATTGTTAATTAAATATTTATAATAGTGAAGTGAAGAGATTCCCATCATCTTTTCTTCTGTTATGTTTAAGTATGTTCATGTAGTCTATTTTTATTTAAGTTTTTTTTTATGGTATGTATATTATATTATTACCACTTAATTTATTAAACTTAATATGTATATTTCAGTTCTTATAAATTTATGTAGTATATGTTTCATTTACGATCTTTCTCGCACCGCTTACCAATTTTTCTGCCTAGCCCTTAGGTCGACTGGTAGAGAATCCCATTCGGCATTAAGTCCGCCTTTTGTACTTTATTTTTTTGTACTGTGCAATAAAGATTTAACAAATAAATAAATAAACGTATGATTAGCTACAAAGTTTTTAGGACACCGCCATCGTAGTATTCTGTCAACTTAAAATATATACCCCTGAGTATTCCGGGCAAATCGCTTACACTTTCGTCATCGACGTCATCGTCATAGTATATCTCAAGAGAGATAAAGGCCAAGTAACAAAAAAAGTTACAACATTTTTCCAATCGCTCTCCCACGCTACGTAGCAACTTTGTTCATAGCCTCAAAAAACAATCACGTTCTAAGAAACGCTTTCTCAATATCAATACAGAATACTTGACAACCGAAACGTTACTGTTTAATTAAAAGAAAAGTAAAACAAAAGCCTTTCGTTGAATTGATAAAGAACTCTTTGCTAACTTTCAATAATGTTGGCTTCGTACAAACGAAAACCAAAATTGTTTAAATTGAAAACTCTTTTGGTAAGTTTTAAAGTATTTCTCTTTTCTTAAGCGCATATGTTGTGCGGTATATTTGAATTCATAACTATCTATTTATACTATGTACAGACGCCTGCACATCAACCTACTACAAACTGTCGAATTTCCTCAATAGACTTTGAACTTTATGTTTAAGGCTTAAGGTTGACAATGTATTGAAGAAATTTGACAGTTTTGGGTAGGTTGACGTGCAGGCGTGTGTACATTTAGGAACAGGAGAACTACATTGTCAATGTAAAAATATGCTTAAGTATGAAATGAAACAACTTTTACGGATCTACTCGCGTTTATTTTACACATTAGTTTTAATTAATGTTTATCCTGACGTTTCGAACCCTTTGCAGGGTCCGTGGTCACAGTCTCCCTGTGTAAAATAAACGCGAGTAGATCCGTAAAAGTTGTTTCATTTCAATGTGTAGTGTTCGCGTAAACTTTAGAAAACAATATGCTTAAGTATACTATCCATATAACTACACATAAACTATACAATATAAAATCTTGGTCTTGCATTTCGTATTAATAGTACATAAATTTATAGATAACTTATTAATCCTTAATTGTACACAGAAAATACACACAGAAACACACGAACTACACAACGAACAATACAATTTTTTAAATCATTAATAAAGAAAACACCTAAAGTATTTTCCAGTAAACAACTATTCTATTACTACATGGACACGTGAAAGTCAATTTTGATATAACACTGACAACTTCCTTAGGTACCTTAGGCACTCTTGTGCGCCGACCAAAAAATGCCAAAAATGCAGTTACGGTTAAGTTGATATAATTGAAAATACTGTCGTATATATAAACGAAATATATATTTAGTATCAAAGGTAACGTGTTTACAATTAGTCCGATCCATAAATTCATAACACACTATTGTTTTTTCTACAATATAATTTAAGGTTGGGCAAAAATCATGAAAACGAGTGGCTGCGTTTAGTTGATATCTTATAGTTTATCTCAATGATTGTACCTCTGATTTTGTCTAAACAATCACCAATGGTCTAAACTACAAATTGTCCGTCTCACATTTTCGATTTATCGAGCGGTTTTTTAAATTATTATTTTTCCAATTAATACGTTAAATTCCCCATACAAAATTAGTATGGCCGCGCGGCATCAAATAAATATGGACGAAGACATTTCAAATAAAATGTAAGACACTGTCACTTACGGACGGCGCACTCTTAAGCGAACCGCTCCGCCCGCAAAAGTTCATTTTTTACCGAAACATGTAGATATTTATGCTAGCAAAAGTGAGATATTCTCGAGTAAGAAAGAACTGAGAAGTGACGTGTAAGATATTTCGAATATTGAGGAGCATGGACGTTGGAATAAAGAACTAATATATTGCTGAAAATGCGCGTTTCATTTTTCTCTTACAGACGGTTGACTTACGGAAATTCACAGACGTAATTTATGTTTAAAAAGAAACATGAATACATAATATATCGCCTACGCGGTAAACGGGAATGTATGTAGCTTTATGCATACATGAAAGATACCTATTATAATATATCATGTTGTTATTATTTATTAATATATATTTGATCAATAAAAACTTTGAATTGAGTATACAGATGTTTTTACAACTGTCTTAATCACTATCACGGTATTAATTATATATTTTTTCTGTCAATTCAAGCCAAATTCTTAATTGAAAAAAGACAAAGTGAAAAAATTCCACGAGCGGGATTCGAACCCGCACCCCATGATATCAGGTGTCATGGGGTGTCATGTCATGACATGCCGCATCAGGTGCACTACCAACTATGTTATGGTGGGTCAATTCAACTCGCCGAAATTAATTAACACTATCTGCTCTTACTCTGTAAGCCAAAAAGCCCTATTCAATGCCGACAACTGCGTCATCAACATCCGATCTTAATTGTCTTTTTCCAATTTGTAATTTGTTCGCAACAATATTTGCGTAAAATTATATGTAATTAACCAAATTCTTAACTTAATTCTACACACTTTTGTAAACTATAACATATTTCTCATTTCACATATTTCTTATTTCTCATTTCTTCATTTATTCAATTGTGTACGTCACCATGTTTAGTAAAGGAGTGGATATTGCGACGTACAAAAACTATACAATTATAAATATATTGAGATGCAACTGTCAGGACACCAATTTCCTTAAAAAGATTTCTTATGGAAGTTCATGATCCGAGTCTAAATATTGTTGTTATTGCTCGTTTCTGTAAAATGAATATAGTTTCAATATCAGCCGCTGTTCCTACAGTAGGACGCCATACGACATGACGCTATGAAAATAACTAAAATAAACTGCTGTTTCAACGTCTGTTAACTGCCTAATTTTTCTAATGGCATAAGCAGCAGAACTGAGTTTATCGGCCAATTTCGATATATGAGGATTCCATTGAAGTTTTGAGTCAAGGGTTATGCCTAAAAATACTGTAGAATCTACCAAATGTAATTGATCACCATTTATTCTAATATCAGTTGGTTCATTTCTGACATTTGGTAATATAAATTTAATACATTTTGTTTCCTTAGAGTTAAGATGTAAATTATTAATAGTAAACCAACGGAGTACCTCTGAAAGAGATTTATTTACATTTTCATAATTAGTCTTACACCTAGTTACATTAAAAATGAGTGAAGTATCATCTGCAAATAATACAATTTCACAGAAGTTCTCTAAAAAGACTAGCAAGTCATTAATATAAATCAAGAATAGAAAAGGACCAAGAATCGACCCTTGTGGAACTTCTAATTGCACATGAGAACCAAAAGATGTAGTACCACTTATATCGACAGTTTGTGTTCTAGAGCTGAGATATGACTGTATTAAATTTAGTGCAAAATCTTTGAGACCGTAATCATGTAACTTCATCACCAGAGTCCGGCGCTAAACGCAATTGAAAGCCTTGTACAAGTGGCAAAAAACTCCAAGAGCGTTTTGAGACTTCTCCCTGGCATCAATTTTTTTTATTAGAGCAACACCTGCATCCGTAGTAGAATGATCATATTGCTTACTATGTAAAAAGTTGTTTGTGTTAAAATATGACATCAACTGTTCGAGTATAATGTTTTCATAAATTTTACTTAGCGCTGGTAATATTGAAATGGGCCGATGGTTACTGGGGTCTTCTTTGTTTCCTGATTTGAATAAAGGTATAACTTTACTAAACTTCATAAGATCAGGAAAGATTTCTTTGTCGACACAGTTATTAAAAATTTCAGCAAGATACAGTGCAATAGAATAAATAATATTCTTAATTTATTTATTAGATACACCCCACAAATCACTCGTGTTTTTCATTTTAAGTGATTTGAATGTTTTAATAATATTCACTGAATATTAAAATAATAAATATTTAAATTGAAAGGAAAGATTACATTTTGGTACATATTTTTAGAGTAAAGTTTGTGCAGCTTCTGGTGATGAATCTAAATTTGACCTTGTTATTACAGGTGTATTTACGAAAAAATCATCAAAAATATTAGCAATTTGTGAATCTGAATTGACTAAGTTGTCGTTTACTTTTAAAGTGGAAGTATTATCCCGTGGTTTAAATTTACCTGTTTGACGGTTTTTAATGTCCCAAGTGGCTTTAATTTTATTGTTAGACAGCATTAACAAGCAGTACACGTGCTTATATCACTCTTAATTTATTTGCTAATCTAATGGATTTGATGGAGGTGACGATGGCGCAGTGGTTAACGCGCCCGGTCTGCGAGTGCTGAGGTTAAGCAACTTTCACAAAGTCCGATAATCGGATGGGTGACCAAAAGTTTATCATCTCAAACTCCTGCGTGCTACGGAAGGCACGTAAAGCCGTTGGTCCCGGCAGCATTAACAGTCGTTAACAACCACCAATCCGCACTGGGCCCGCGTGGTGGTTTATGGCCCGTTCTCCCTATCCATCCATAGGGAAGGCTTGTGCCCAGCAGTGGGGACATAAAAATGAGCTGATGAGGATGATGATGAGGAATGGATTTGATTCTGTAACTTCTTCGTCAATAAAATCATTTTTTTCTCATGATTGTTACTACCATTATATAAAGTTTCTTAACTCGACATATCCACATATTTGCAACGGCTCTGAGCTGTTAAGAAATTTGTTCGTGAATGTCTATCGGTGTTGAAATACACATGTATGGGAAACCAAGCGTGAACGCGCTGGAATTTCATATGTTGGTACCTCTATAGAAACTGTATAGAGCAATGTGCAATAAATGCTTGTAAAAAATCTATTGTTCTTATCATTATTCTATCATCATTGTTTTATTTGCATGTTGAGAGTCGCAAATAAAATTAAGAAATCAAAGTAATTGCTTATCTATTTCAGTTTCATACAGCGAAAAAACAGATAGCTTTCGGCAATATGATATTTCAAAGCTCCAAGCTCTATGTGAATCCATTACACATTTGCATTTAATAGAGCCCTAATTGGGCATTTTCGCCAGTAGACATCCCTTCGCTTTTTACGATGTCCTGCGACTTTCCATTGCATTTTTTAATAATCTGGCTGGACTACTAACTCAAATATTAAATAATATCGGAGATTGTACATTCCTTTTTACTTCTAAATATTAAAAATAGAAGGAAGCATGTATTATAATTTAAAAATATTTTTTTAACTTAAAATGATGATAATTTTTTGCATGTCCCTTAGTGACTAGTTGAAGTTTAGAAAATTGTTGTTAATTTATTGTTAGCTCTATGCAGCGCCGAAGTATTTTACTTGATGCATATAGTAATGAATTTGAGGAAATGGAGTGTAAATTATTGAAAATTAATGTACATTATTTTTAAACTCATTTAATTACTCGTGTCGGATTTTGGTCCTGACATGGAGTTCAATTTTGTAACCGCCTTTTTGCCAAGAAATTATATAAAAACTACCAATGAATGTTACTTTTCACGGTACAAAAAGTTAGCTCTGCTTTGTAACCGTTAAAATAAAAGTTAATCAAGGTTTTTCTGTTCAGGCATATTTTGAGAGGTAAGTTTGATTATATTGCAATGCATACATACATTTATAACATTATAATTAACATAACATAACATTTATAATTGAGTTCACACTTTACGCGATTTTACAGTTTTTAGCTGCCGAAATGGAGGAGCGTTACTTCCACTTTGTTTGGTTATATAGGATGAAACAAAGTGGAAACATAAAACCGAATTCACATGTATTTTTTTAAAATAAATGTTTCGCAAACCAGATTCTGTAAGTATAATGGTAAAGTTGGTGTTGTAAAAGGCAATTGTTTTAATTTCATTTGATTCAGCCATTTTCATCATAGTTTTCGAACAAAATATTAAAATAAATATTATATATTTTTGTGTTTATAATGCCCATTTTCATTATTGACCCCTAAGCCATTATAGGTGACGGTTTTGCTCCAACAACTGTCACCTAACATGACTTAGGGGTCACCTAAAACTTAAGGGTCAATGGTGAAATCAGGCATAAGACACACATTTAAAAGAGTTGTGTTTGCTACATGTGTTCATTATGTTGAGGGTTGTAACTTGGACTTAAAGAGAATTCATTAAAGAATATTCATTAATTTTTTGGACAAAATTAGTTTGACATGGTGTCTGTGGATTTATAAGCAATAAATTAAAAAAAAAACAATTGACTATATTTGTAACAAATGAAATTACAATGCAATAACAAGCAAGTTCGAATAATTATTTACATTGTGTTTGTGTGTTTATACTTCCATTTTGTAACTTCATATTCAATTTTGTAACCTGTATCATTTTTCAAATACCCTAAAATTCAAAATTTCTTTAAAAATATTACTATGTTGTTTATTTTTTTATGCTAAGGCAAAAGTAGATGTTTAGTTTCGTATTATATAATTATTTGTTTAGTTATTTACGTTCTGAGCACAATGGCAAAGAAAATTAGTGTCCATTATGGACCACTAAGTGAAAAGTGGATCTTATTTCACCCATAAAATTATATATAGAGCCGTTAGCGCTTCTGTTTTTTTTTAATTTATCAAGCTATGCATAACTAATGAAATGCAGTTAAAATGCACATCTCAACACTATAGTTTTCATGTAAATTAGAAAACAGTGTGGTTACAAAGTGGAAGTCAAAATGGTGTTGTACACACGCCTGCACATCAACCTACCACAAACTGTCAAATTTCCTCAATAGACTTTGAACTTTATTACTAAGTTGTATGGCTGAAAATGTATTGAAGAACTTTGACAGTTTTGGGTAGGTTGATGTGCAGGCGTCTGTACCAACTTTGAATCCGTTTTTCGCAGGTTTCTTATGTTTTTACAAAGAAACTTTTATGTTCAATCGGTTGCTTGAAATATATGGAATATTTCTACATCTAAATAACATAATTTTATTACATTAAATAAAATGACACCCACTTTGTAACCGGGATCTTCGCATGAAAACGCCCAAATATGTTTATTATTATGAATTTTATATTATGTATTATTATTAGTAGGTATATCTCAAATGAAAAGGGTTTACTATAGGATAAGAAACTTTATCTAACTGTAAGGCTTACTAAAAGACATAACTTAAAATAAATTTACTGATTGACACTAAAAAAAAACAAAAGAGCGCGCACATTTCTTTCCAACAATGAGCTATAATTCCTGTCAGTTCCGGTATTGTGATGGTGTCTGAAACTGGTCGCTATCTCGATCGTGCGGTGAAATTTATTGGTAAGCAAGAACCTATCTGTGCATGCGTGAATGATTCACGAGTCACGTCGGGTGCAGTGAGTCGGCAAACCGTGGGTTGCGCCATGTTGGCGCGCCGGGTGATCAGGGATGCTGCTTTCTAGATTGAGCTGTTTTAATACTTTTTGTAATACTGTGTTGGCCACTGATCAATGTGGTTGTAGGAGTTCGGTGATGCGACGACTTCTGATGCATTGTCGGTCTTCGTGTTACGATTTTGTAAGTTAAGCAATCCTGAGTCATCGTAAGGAATCTATCTATTCGATCAGCGTGGTGGCATCTCACCACTGAATTTAAAATGTAAATTCAGTGGTGAGATATCATCATTTTAAATGTCCCAATGCTGGGCTTACACCTCCCCGCATGAACGATATGACATGAGGAGATCGCTTGAACGCACGCAGTGCGGCTTGGTGAGACTTTTCAATGAAGCCATATTACAACAGTAACTGGGAAGGCTTAACGTTCCTTCGAAAGCATGGACCTTGAGATTTTCTAATTTATAAAAAAGATTTTGTTTTGTTTATATAATTTTAACGCAAATTTTGTTGCGAAACAAATTACAAAAACACAATGTTGAAAAAAAAAAGAACCACGATAGCTCAATTGGAAGAGCACCTGACCCAGTATGTCAGAAGGGTGCAGGTTCAAATCCTGCTCATGGAAATTTTTTCAACATTGTGTTTTTGTAATTTTCTAATTTGGTCACCCACCCGGTGACTCAGTATTGTTTAAGTTGCTTATCTTGCAAGACCACAACCTATCGACTTCTTCTACTTTTTCTATAAGGTTGAAGATAGTTGCTGTCAAGCAAGCCTCGATTTATTTGTATGTGCCTACACACCTGCACATTAGACTACCACAAACTGTCAAATTTCCTTATTACACTTTAAACTTTAAGCATTGTGTCATATGGTTGAATATTTATTGAAGAAATTTGAAAGTTTTGGATATGTTGATGTGCACAACAATGTCTATACTGTCTAATACTTTCTACGCGCTTAATTAGAAACTGCTAATTGAAATAAACTATGTGAACACCACCGCCTTGACGCAGCGTACTAATGAAGTGAAAACTACACTCAGCGAGTTAGGGAATAGTTGTGTAACTCTGAGGTTACAACAATTGTAATTGAAGACTATCTATATTAACTAGCGGTAGCCCAGTGGTCGAAGTTCACCCCCAATTCGCAAAATATACCACGTTTATACAATGTAATGTAACACATGATACGAGTACATACATTTTATCGTTCTCCACTTCGTCTCGATAAATTAACGTTAACTATACCAAATCTCACACTACTCCGTGCTTGCAATGTGCTTATAAAAAGTTACAATGTTTTTTCTATTCAGAACCCAGGGTTTACTTACAAACATAAAGTAATAGGTAGACTAGTGATTGGTAGTGGCCGCAGCGTCCACTTCATATGCCTACTATTTTCCAGTAGGTATGAAGGTATGCGATCTAGTAAAGTCAAGTCAATCAATATCCATGTAGGAACAGCGTTTAAGGGCTTTACTGATTGTTTGCCATAATACGTTCACATTTGCCGAATTAGCCAAATATATAAAAAACATAACACTCCTTTTTTTGGCAGTCGTGTAAAAAGTATAGTCACACGTAAGTATTTCAGTTAAGCTCAAATGTTCAAACATTCTAGATGAAGCAATCTCAACATTTGAACAGGCAACCTAACTTGTTTGGGTTGTCCCTCTCGTAAAATGCGTGCCGAATCCGGCAAACGCGCACCGTGTGGCAACCTTACTGCCGTCTAGTACGTTATGTGTGTGCCGCGGCATTCCGGCGCGGTCACATTCCGACCTCCTCCGCGACCGGCCGCCATTTTGTTCAAATTCGCACTATCCTCGTAATTGCTTCATACTTTCATTTGCATACGACCTATTTTTTTAATATGAGTATACCGATATAGGTATGGCTAGTTATGTGATGTAAAGTAGGAAGATGCGATTAAGGTTTCTTTTTTAACACGTCTTTTGCTGATTTTTGTATTTGTTAAGTCCTTACACGAGGTGCTTAGAAGCAACTCGTGGGTCGACTCCACTAGCTGTCTTCGATCTCTTTGCCTGCTCACAATAAAGTGTATGCGTTTAAAAGAGTTAACTACATCCGAATAGTAAAATTAACTATTTACACGTTCGCATTTGTACTTTGTATATAAGTACATTATATTTATATGACATATTATCAAATTATAAATTATTATTATAAATTCCCGTGGCATATCTTCTCATATTCACGCGCGAGATACTTAACTATATTTTAAAGTACATAATAAAATTATTTGCGACCCTCACAATCTCATGTGACAAAGGGTGGAAACATCCGATAAACCTTTTTGGAGTGTGGTAAACTTTCCCAAGGGTTTATTGATATTTTAAGAATGCACGACCCGAAATTCAAATAAGTAACCAACTTTGAAGCGAAACTTTTTTATCTTTCATGCCATTCATATAGCGTAAAGAAAAGTTCATAAATACTTGCAAAATGTATAAAGTTTCAATATTTATGAGAGAAATATTTAGTAAAAACTACTTTTGGTTTTAAATCTAAACATTTGGCGACTAAGGAAACAGTTGCTTACCAATGTTTAACAAACATTATCAATTATACATTCAAAATTAAGGATACGGATGATTTTTGGACACTCATTAACATTGACATCGAAAGTGATTTGACGGGTTAGAAAGTGAACAGTTGGCCACTATTGATATTCGCGTTAGAAATTTGTGAAACAAACAATACTTTCTCACGGACGTCGGGCGAACTTCGCAGTCAGTTCAGTGGGTACGCAATGAGATTCTCTGAGACAGTAGGTAACGACTCACGATGCCTACGTCACTGCACTGAACTTCTTGTGCGATCATGAGAAACAAATGAAAATGACAACACAATATAAACTGTCAGATGAAGTTAAAAGGTACTAAATTAATACATTGAAGTTGTTATTCACAAATTTATGATAATATTGAAAATATAAGAAGCGAATGACTTAGATGAAAGTTTTGTCTCTGATGTAGCTTGTATCAATAAGACAATTCGACAAAAAAAAATTATTTACTTTCAGTTTTATTTGGAGATCCTTGGGGGGATGCCTTTGTCCAGCAGTGGACGTCTTTTGGCTGAGATGATGATAATGATAATGATTAAATGGTTTTATGATCTTCAAAAGGCAAGTACATATCTGATTACGATAACTTTAATAAATTCTTTCTAACGCACAGCGATCTTCTATCCAAAATGTTTAGAATCGAACGTCAATTTCAACATTTCCTTTCCAAATTCTTTAACATAATTACCGAGATCTATTAAGCTGATAGCCGCGAAAACGTCTCCGCCGAGCAATGTCGCATGCGACACGCGACGCCGCGCCGAGCAAAATAAATTAAGACAACTGTGTCAAAATATTTAAAATGTCTTTTTCGTGCAGTCTTTTGTTTCCTTTTTCTCGTTCCAATTAGTAATTAACGATGTTGCCGGCCAATTTGATTTCGTTTAAACGGCAGAATTTCGTGACAATTAATTTAAGTCTAGTTTTGGCGTTGTTCAATTTAGTTAAGTTCGGTTTAGTGCACCGCCTACTACTACGAAGGCTCCAGGTTCGATTCCCGACTTTTTTTTCATAACTTACATGTACATTTCATAGAACAAAGTCTGCCAACTATGAAACAGAGAGTGCAGCGATTCATGTAAAATGAAATGAAATGATTATTTATTTATTCACGCAAAACAAAGTACATTTTAGCTAGTGGTAATTTTTACATTTTGAACGTCTGTTTTGCCAAACGCAGGGCATGTGAATGTCAAATTACATCAAATTCAAACAAAAGCAAAATTAAATTAAATTAATGCAATAAAAGTTAAGGATATGAATTTGACAAATTTTATGACATATCATATAATTGTTCATTTAATGAAAATTTTTGTATCGAAATATTCTTTAATTGTATAAAAACATTTATCATTAAGCCATATTCTTAACTTTTTTCTAAATATAGGTATACTAAGCTCCTTTACTGACTGTGATAACTTATTATAAATTTGTATACAGCTCGGATAACGTGTGTGTGTGATGAACATTTCTGAGTACAGGATGTTTAATTAGCATTACTAGCTCTTTGCGCCGTATACGATTCGATTCCCGATTCATGTGTGTGATGGACATTTCTAACGCAGAGTGGGGTGTTAAATTATTTACTAGCTATTCGCGTGGGCTTTAGCTTTCAGTTGAATAAATGCTCATGTATTAGGCACTGGCGTTTACTAGGTACTGAAAAGGCCGATACATTAATAGAAGCACGCGTATACTGCGGTGTATATATTAAATATAACGCTAATCTAGCAGTATAGAAATATTTGATATATGATATACAGGTAAAATATTACGTACTTAAAAATAATAATAATAATACAAAAATAGCACGATTAGAATAAGTATTTCAGACCGTGATTTTGTTTTTATTTTTATTCTATGCTTTCTACTGCTAGCTATTGTTATTTTTTGTTTATCAGTAACAAATATACACAATGTATGTGTTTGTTGTTAGTTGTTACTAGCCTTAACTGGATGAGCACAATGCGTGTTTGTATTTTATAGTATTCTATTGTATTTTTTTGGTATCATTTGCTACCGATCTTTAATACAAACAATAAACTATAAATAGGCGAGATCGAGAGACGAGCCTTTCGAACGCACGGTGAACTCTATCAACTCTATCAAAAATGTTTTTATTACACTATTTTTTTTTAAATAACGTGGCCAAGTTGATTGCCGAACTCCAAATCGTTAGACTACTAACCCGTACCTAACACAAGCTAGCTTTCTAGGTGGTTTAACAGACCTGTTATCAATATGTTAATGACTCATAGTTATAATCTTTTACTCAGAAAAAGTCTGTACACTAACACCCAAATATATTAAAGCAGAATACACCTTCTCAAAATTTCAATTACCTTTAGTACTGGGCAAACACCTCCATCATTAAAATCAAGTTAACGCTACAATAGTCACGTATTTGCTAAATCCTAATTAATCTAATGAAAATAAATAAATGTCGCAATCACGACGTTCGTAAAGACAGTTACAGCGATACAAAGCTCTAAATTAAAAGCAAATACGAACTAACACTAACGCTCGGACGAACACTCCGTCGCCAATTTATATTTACTGCAAGTTAACTTTGGCCAAGATTGATGTCCTTTGGGGTTCCCTTTGTCACGCAAACAAAAGCACAGAGACACTTCGTAGAGAAGTGTCCCTAAGAGCAATATGCTTTTGAATTTTTACTAACACTCTTTGTTTTCCGCTCTGTCGACGAGCCCATTGTGAATATTCGCTTCAGCTAAATTGATGGTGTTTACGAAACATTAAATTTGCGTACAATTTGATTTAGAAAACCAAACTGAATCGCTTAGACGGTTTGTTGAATCATTTGATATGCTCATTAAGGTGGTACTTGGTGACGGTCTTTTTGTCATTATCGGCCTGCTGGTCGAATGCTGGTCTCAGGTCGTCATACATGTATTGCTCTGGACACTGCACTGGATGAATAGCACACGGGGAGACGCTGGCGCATAATGAATTAGGGACTTCAAATTTTGGTTACCTACATAATGATATGATGAGATGATACATGAACATTAAGGCAATACTTCTTTAATTACACAAAGATTTCCTTTAGTAAAATAACTGCAGTGGTCGTTACCCGTCCACATCACACAATTGTCGTCAACACATAATTTTTAATTTACTGTATTCAAAACAATACTCATATATCAAAACTTTACTTTTGTAGCTGACTTTTATAAATTTTATTAGTGTGAAAAACTTTCATAAAACGTAATGGGAAACTATCTTTATTTCCAAGAAAGCCCCACATCACACAATCGATTTGGGACTAGACCCGACACAGGGACACCACTCCAAACTAATGGGATGCGAGAAAATCTTAGAGGGGAAATTAAATATAAGTAGTACTGCAGTCTCTTCCGCAAACAATGATCTTCTTTTTCAAGTGGCGTTTATTGCCTTATCTCAAGGAGAATGATAGCATTATATCCCGGGACAGAAAGAAAAAAAACTTATCCCCCATGTCTTTGAACTTTGGCGAGAAATCTTGGACCAACGCCAATGTCATTGCTCGAGGCTTCGCAAAAGCAAAAACGTGAAATGTATTTTTTAAAGATTATGTTGATTTAGTAACGCCTCAATAGTGTGTCGGTAACCTGATTTTAACATTCAGAGTTACTGATATACCTACCTATGTATGCCAGAAGGGTGCAGGTTCAAATCCTGCTCGTGGACATTTTTTCAACATTTGTGTTTTTGTAATTTGTTTCGCTACAAAATTTGCGTTAAAATTATATAAACAAAACAAAAACATTTTATACCTACCTATATTCTCAGACTGAATTACTTATTTAGTTTATAGTTTTTAATTGTGCGTTTAGTTATTAGTGTAAAATTGTGTAATTATGTATAAATGCATGATTTGGTAACAACATAGTTTTTGTAAATGCCGTTACTTCGGGAAAGCTGTGCAGTTTCTTGTGCTCATTCTTATTCTAAAATACGTCCAGAATGGATAGAAGGTATACAATGTTAAAACAATTTAAAAGTACTTAACCAATAAGTTTATTTGAACACTTTTGACTTTGACTTTGACTTCGACATCGACATACGATTATAGACGTTTTCAAATGGTAGAATCGAGACCCTGTTTGTATATATAACAAAGACTTGATATATCTCTATAGACCATTTGCGAAGGTTTAGTACTGGTGTCCCATGACACGGTAGGTTGAGTATCAATATTATCGAAACAATGAACAGGGACCGTTAGGGGCGAGAAACGACCCAGTCGGAAGCGGTAAACGGAACACTTTAAATCCCTAGAAAGGCTTGCGAATGATTAAAATAAAAATGAAAACTAGAACAAGAAAATATTTCAAGCGTGTTACATAAATACAAAATAAAAAATACAAAAATATTTATTTCATTACTAGAGTTAAGATAGATACATTTAAAGATTTTTGGGGACAGTGTTTTTATTATTTACTAATTTTACATAATTTGCTTAGGAGTGGTGTGTGTGTGTGTATGAGTGAGGTTGTGTGAGGGTACGATATATTTTAAAAGATCTTCCGTCTCACTATAGTTTAGAGTTTTTATCCATTTAATTAATATAATTTTAGTATTATGTAAGTTTTTTGAATATATATTTATTATTTTATTTATTTTATTGTACAAGTGTGTAGATAGTTTGTTTAACGTTCATATTCGATCAATGATAGAAATGTCAATGGTTTTATCGACAAAATATATTTTGGTCAGTAGTTTGTTCGATCAGTAACAGAATGGCCAAATGTTTTGTCGACCTTATGTTAAACGGCGAAATGAATTTCGATATCCCTTGGTAAAGTCACTTTTAACACGGACCAACTGCTTCTTAACTGTCACCCAGTAAAGTTTCAATAAAATTCTATATTATCTATTATATATACTTGTGACTTTCTAGTTTTAGTTAACTAAAGACAAAATAAAACCTATAAATAAAAAATGTCCTCCAGCTTTGTTCAAATGGCTCATGGGAACGGTCCCAAGAATGCAGAGGCTCCCATGGACCCAATGTCTCCACCGCAAACGGAACAAATAAATAATTTGGAGCCAGGTTTGCGTATTTGTGCCGTTTGCGATTTTCAGCACTTACCGCAGTAGCCCCCACATGAAGTGAGGTGGCGCGTATGAAGCCACGGTGTCAGCACAGGTTGCATCCCGAATGTTATTGAAATTGAGTGAAATTCTATTATAGACAAAAGCCAGTGTCGATCACTGGTCTTTTCGTGAAACACTGGTGGCACTTCGTTACTTCAAATCATTATATTATTTTTATTCTCCATTTTATATTAATGACCAGCGCTGGAACCATCTGCCAAGAATCTATATAAATCATAAGCAGATTACCGTTAATGAAGGGAAATTGTTTCATTCATCTCATATAATTGAAACGTCTCTGTTGTTTCTGAAAGGTTCATTACGTTTATTTTTGTGAAAATACAAATTCATAAATTTTATTACACATTTAGTTCGCTTTTTTTATAAACACATGTCAGTACCTATTATAAATAATTTTAAATATATAGTCCATAGTAATCCAAAGTTGTTAGTCAATTGGGTAGTTGACTGGTTAGTCAATATAGAAACTTTTTAACAACTGTCAAAACGATTATTTTTAATAGAAATTGTATGGGATTTTTTTCCGCCGTTTGAGTGTTTATTAATAACTTTTTAAGTTACAGAAACTCATGCTTAGGTCAAACAAAAAATTGGTTAATGTTTTAAAAAACCGTTACGTGATTTCATTTATACTTTTATTGTTCTGGAATTAATTGTTGTTGTTGTCAACTACCCAATTAACAACGACTTAGAACTCGTAATTTTACAGAGAAATCTCACTAATATTACAACACATGATCACTGAGAAAGGTATTTTTTGAGAGAAATGATTGTTTCTGGATACGTGAAAAAATTCACGGTAGTTGTATATGACGAAGTTAAAAGGAAAACTATCACAGCTAACTAGGCTTTACAAGTTGGTACAGTCGACCAACTTATAAAATGTACTTGACGCAGTACAAATTCCTCATTGGGAACCACTTAGATAACTTTGTCAGGTGTGTGAAACCTAGTATCTACATTAAATAAATGTTCATAAAAGCCCTCTTCTCAGAGTCCGCATTATTGAGATGGGCTACGGAACCCTACACTGCGCGTGGCCCGACACGCACTTGGCTGGTTTTTAGCTGATTGCCTCAGACGCCATTTTTAGCTGATTGCCTCAGACACCTTTTTTAGCTTAACCGGGATTTTTGGGTACGGCGAGAAACTTAAAGGGTTCCTCAAGCCGTATAATTCGAATCGCCGTCAGACCATCCATTGTTCTGAGATTCATGTTGGTATTTCCTTTATAACTCTTACTGCATTAGCTTAAATTATATATTTCATCACAAATAAAAAAAATACAAAATGTATTTCTTGGATTATAATGACACATTTGTGTTTACAGATATTAAGGCCTAATCCATTTAAGTTTAAATAAACCTCTCCTAGGGAAAAGCCGCTCTTCGTGGGTATTAACTAAGTATTGCATGTTTTAAGAAAATAATTTACAAGATCACACAACTCATTCATTTAAAGGCCGGCAACGCATTTACGATTCCTCTGGTTTTGCGGATGTCCATGGGCGGCGGTGATTGCATCCCATCAGGTGACCCGCCTGCACGTTTGCCTCCTTCTAATATAAAAAAAAATTTCTATCTTCTCCATTTGTTCATACATAAGTATAAACAGACATGGAAAATTGTTTTCTTAGCCTTCTGGAAGCTTCCATCACAATTAAATCTTGTGTATGTTATTTCAGCGACCCTCCTCCAAAGTTAATAATAACGTTGTGAATTAGTCCTGCGGGGCTTACAACTTTTGCCTTTTTCACGAAACCTCAAAGACTGCTCTAGGGAATATCATTTTGGTCTGTCTTCGCAACAGCTTAACGGAATACGAGTAGCAGAGGTTACGCAACAAAACAGTGTTACAACAAAATAAGGAGACCACAGAATGTAAGCTTTACATATACCGCGCTCAAGCATTGCAGACATCCCAAGTAGCATTTAGTTCTCAATTGAAGTTCAACTTTACACTAAACGAATTATTACGTTTAGTGTACTTATAGGTGAACTTCAAGAATTTGAAAACTTTTATAAAAAGTTCTCACGTTAAAATCAACATCACATGTAAACCTCAAATTAGAGATTTCAATTTCTTTTAAGTTCATCTTGACACTAAACGTGAACTATTATTGAGAACTAAATGCTATTTGGGATAGACCCCTTTCACGGACACGAAATCCAGGACCATCTCACACTATGTAGTCCGAGCGCTGCTGTGCGAGATTCTGTCTCAGTGAGAAGATGTCAATGTGTGCGTAGCTCGAGCTCGTTTGTATGAAGCTTACCTTTTGCAATCACTTTGTTTTGTGGTGTAACGTTAATACATACACAAATCGTTATCTCTGTTGTTCTTTTTGTACATTTAATTTCATACACTAATTACTATTCGGGCAAGTATTTTCATTAACATAAAATTTTGAAATTCACGATTCCATTGTGCCTACAAAGCTGGCTCCACCTTGAATTAAATAAACGTAGCAATTAAATTGCTAAATTAATTTAATGAGTACCTCTACTCGTAAACAAAATTCTTCTCTTTTGTCTTTCAAATCTGTTAGTTGTATAAAATTAGGTAGAAACCCAATTAGAAGTTCCTACCCTCTTTGATTTGTTTAACATGGTTTAAAACAACAGGGTCGTTGGCAAGCTAGTCCATAGCATAACCATTTCATACTTTCATATAAATTGTATAAGATGAGCTCGATGGCGCAGTGGTTAACGCACCTGGTCTGCGAGTGCCGAGGTTAAGCAACTTTCGCAAAGGCCGGTCATCGGATGGTAGACCAAAAATAAATCATCTCGAGCCTCCCTATCCATTCATAGGGAAGGCTCGTGCCCCAGCAGTGGGGACATGAAATGAGCTGATGATGATGATGATGATGATGATGATGATGTATGGAAATAGCAAGCTATTGAGGTTTAAACTCTTTCCGTTTATGGATATTTGTGTTTCAGTCAAATCAAAAAATGAATAAAGTTTTTGAGGGTTCAATAAAAGTTTTGGATTTGCTTTTGAAAATATTATTAAGTATTAACGCACTATTTAACATATTATTAATATTGAAATGAAACAACTTTTACGGATCTACTCGCGTTTATTTTACACATTAGTTTTAATTAATGTTTATCCTGACGTTTCGAACCCTTTGCAGGGTCCGTGGTCACAGGGAGACTGAGGTGTTGGTCGTCTCATAATTAGTTAGTAGCTTGTATACCCTCATTTAAATTAATCAGGTGCATTCCGTTTTACGCAGAAAGAGCTTACAGTATCTTTTGGTCTGGCAGTATGGTGTTGGGGCTGGGATTTAATATTCTGTATGATGGGATCCCAGGCTGGTGGTAGATTCCAACCATCTTCTCTATTAAAATTAGGATGTTTTTTAATTTCAATAGCCTCGCGTATCATCCTAGGGATGAATCGTTGTTCTCTGGCGAGTATTTGTGGTTTATCAAATCTGATATAATGGTTGGGCCCCTCAAGTGAATGTTCGCATACCGCAGACTTATTTTCGCGCCTATGCTTGACGTCGGCTATATGTTCTTTAACCCGTGTAACCCTATGTTTAATCATCAGGAATCCGGACCATAGTTTGAGTCACACTGTGTATCGTAAAGTAACCCATACAGATAGGTACCTCAATGGTGATTCTCACCACCATCCTAGACAGTTGGCTACTGTAGGGAAATCTTTGTTTCAGAGAGCACGCGGTATCTGTGACACCCAACACCTGGCTGCTGAGCTTCAGCATGTCAAGCATGTACTACAGGATAATAATCTAAAAGTACCACGGCTTCGTCACAGAAAACGCAATAAACCAACCACAGTCGAGCGCCAACCTGCTGTACTTCCATATATGAAAGGTGTCACTGACAAGATTGGGCATATCTTAAAGCGAGCTTCAATCAATACTTACTTCAAGCCGCTGAAGAAGATCAACCAATTTTTACGACCTGTCAAGTGCAACATACCCCTTCAAGATGCAGGCGTGTACAAACTGGACTGCGACTGTGGGCTCTCGTACATCGGGCAAACAAAGAGAAGTGTAGGAACCCGGGTTAAAGAACATATAGCCGACGTCAAGCATAGGCGCGAAAATAAGTCTGCGGTATGCGAACATTCACTTGAGGGGCCCAACCATTATATCAGATTTGATAAACCACAAATACTCGCCAGAGAACAACGATTCATCCCTAGGATGATACGCGAGGCTATTGAAATTAAAAAACATCCTAATTTTAATAGAGAAGATGGTTGGAATCTACCACCAGCCTGGGATCCCATCATACAGAATATTAAATCCTAGCCCCAACACCATACTGCCAGACCAAAAGATACTGTAAGCTCTTTCTGCGTAAAACGGAATGCACCTGATTAATTTAAATGAGGGTATACAAGCTACTTACTAATTATGAGACGACCAACACCTCAGTCTCCCTGTGACCACGGACCCTGCAAAGGGTTCGAAACGTCAGGATAAACATTCATTAAAACTAATGTGTAAAATAAACGCGAGTAGATCCGTAAAAGTTGTTTCATTTCAATGTGTAGTGTTCGCGTAAACTTTAGAAAACAATATATTATTAATAGTCCTGTTAGCCCATACAAAAATCTAATACGCTTGTTTACGTAGTTCAAGTAAGTAATCTAACGAAGCTATGGGGATATAACTACGATCACTCGCAATAACTAATCGCATATATTAATTAGTGTTGTTGTCAACATTCCTAGCCGACAAAGCGTTAGTGTGCCAATCGATGAACATTAAGAAATAGGTCTCGCAATCGAGGCTGCATATCATATTCGTGCGCATGATATAATTAATGGTATTCAACACACAGCGGAGTCCTTCGACTCTATTCACTCACAGAAAGTGGCTCACGTAACCAACGAAACGGTAACCTCATACGTGACGGGAATTATGATGTATTATTGGAGTCATATTCCGTTGCGGCGGACCCGTTTACCAACTAATTGGTTCTGGCGGGCCCCGATGCCGCTATGTGAAAACGTGCCCACAGCAGTAACTCAGTGACCTGCCTTACCATAGCTAGAAACAGTATTATTGCAGTTGTGAGAGCGAGACGCGTGTAGCGGCATATATACATGTATCTCGTTTACACAAATGCAATAATACTGCTCTAATACTGCTCTATAATACTGCGATTGTTTACACAAATGCAATAATAAGCTCTTAGTAAGGAGGGTTTCACGTAGTTCTAATGTCAGAATCAGGCTACCGACACACTTAATTATGTTACTGAATTGAGGCCTTTTGTTTCTACTATTTTTAAACAGTTTGTCAGTGGTCTGGATTCATTTGTTTTTCCCACCATCAATAAATGGAATTCCCTCCTATAGGACACTTATTTCCTCCTTCCTACAATATGAAGTAATTTAAACGTGGTGTAAAGAAACCACTTAGAAAAAATAGAATCAAACATACTAAACAAAACAGAAATAGAAAATATAGCAAAACTCTACACAAAATCAATAACAGATGCGTGTAGTCTTTCAATACCGGTCAAAAAGAAGCAAACAAAATACTCACAGCCATGGTGGTCGGAGGAACTTGCTGAAATGAAAAGGAGGGTCGCCACTAAAAAGCGGAGAGTCAGAAACGCCGCACCACATCGCAGACAACACGTAATAGACGAGTACCTCGAAGAAAAGAATAAATACGAAGCCGCCGTGTCAACAGCCCAAACAACTTCATGGAAGGAGTTCTGCGAAAGGCAGGACCGCGAAAGTGTGTGGGACGGGATCTATAGAGTGATGACCCGCACCTCGGCTAGACCGGAAGACCAACTGCTTTTGAGTAACGGCAAAGTGCTAAATTCAAAAGAATCTGCGGAACTGCTGGCGGGGACGTTTTACCCGGAGGATTCAGAGGGGAACGACGGCGTGATCCATAGAAAAATTAGAGAGGAAGCCAAGAATGTGAATGCAGGGTCGAACACTGATGTGTTCGACCCACCATTTACAGACTCAGAACTCAAATCCGCCGTCGAATCCTTTAACCCCAAGAAGGCTCCGGGTAGTGACGGACTCACAGCAGACATCTGCCGTGCCGCCGTCGGTGCGGATCCGGACATTTTCCTAAAAATCACCAACAAGTGTCTGGAGTACGGCTCCTTCCCGGCAATATGGAAGCGCGCCACGGTCGTAGTGCTCAGAAAACCAGGCAGGGAGAATTACACAGAACCAAAATCTTACAGACCAATCGGTCTTCTCCCTGTCCTGGGGAAAATATACGAGAAAATGCTAGTAGGTAGACTTAAATACCACCTTCTACCACGCATGAGCACTCACCAATACGGCTTCATGCCCCAACGTAGCACGGAGGACTCCCTCTATGTCCTTATAAACAATATCAAAGCGCAACTTAAGAACAAAAAACTTATAACCCTGGTCTCGCTGGACATAGAGGGAGCATTTGATAACGCATGGTGGCCAGCGATTAACGTCAGACTTGCTGAGGAGGAATGCCCCGTTAACATTCGTAGAGTACTTCAAAACTACATGTACGATAGGAGGGTCACCGTGAGGTACGCCGGTGAAGAGGTGGAAAAGCCAACGTCAAAAGGATGCGTCCAAGGGTCCATTGCGGGACCCATTTTATGGAACCTACTCTTGGACCCTCTGCTAAAGGACTTGGAGAAAAGACAGGTCATAGCCCAAGCCTTTGCAGACGACGTCATCCTTATGTTCGTCGGAGAGACCGGAAAGGAGATTCAGGACGTGGCGAATCCCATTCTAGCGCGTGTTGAGGAGTGGGGATCGGAAAACAAGTTGAGATTTGCACCTCACAAAACCAACTGCATGCATATCACCAACAAGCTGAAGTACGACACCCCACGCCTCAACATGGGCGGAGTGGAAGTCGCCAATCGACCTGAGATCAAATTACTGGGCCTCACAATTGACGCAAAGCTGACCTTCAACCGCCACATAGCCAACGTATGCCGGAAAGCTGCAGGTATTTTCAACCACCTCTCTCGCGCAGCAAAGGTGAATTGGGGACTAAACCCGGAGGTGGTTAGGTCCATCTATATGGCTGCAGTGGAACCAGTTGTAACGTACGCCGCTGCGGCATGGTCAACAGCCGTGGACAAGTTAATGACGCGAAAGCAGCTGGATGCGTTACAACGAGGCTTTGCGCAGAAGATGTGCAGGGCGTACAAAACAACATCCCTCAACTCTGCCCTGGTTCTGACGGGAACACTCCCCCTGGACCTCCGAATTAAAGAGGCAGCCGCCCTTTATGAGGCCAGGAAAGGGGTGCCCCGGCCTGATCTACGGGGCAGATCCATAGAAACGCCACACCCTGCACTTACACTACCACACCCGGCTGAACACACAACGCTCGAGCTCACGCCTGTTACGCAGGACATACAGTTACACACACATACGCATGACATCCGCATATACACAGACGGCAGCAAGATTGGCGGCAAGGTTGGTGCGGCGCTATCTCTGAGAGATAGCACCGGTGAAACCAAAGCCGTAAAGCTTGTACTGCCGTCCTACGCCACCGTATACCAGGCTGAGCTCCTCGCACTACATAAAGCCTCGGAAATGCTGTTAACTAGGAAGGAAAGTACTTTTGGCATTTATAGCGACTCCATGGCAGCCCTCCAGACCGTCACAAACGTGACATCCCTCCACCCCCTCGCAGTAAACACGCGCAACAATCTGAAATTAGCAAGCAGACAATATAAAACTGTGGTTCTATATTGGATAAAAGCGCACGTGGGGTTGGAGGGAAATGAGAGAGCTGACCAACTTGCCAAGGAAGCCGCTATAAAGTCCAAGAAGAAACCGGACTACGACTTGTGCCCAATTTCATTTGTGAAGAGATGCATCAGAAATGAATCTCTTGACAAATGGAACGAAAGGTACGTGTCCGGCAGCACCGCCGAGGTCACAAAATTATTCTTCCCCAATGCCACAACAGCTTACCATACCACCCGGAAGCTGACGCATACACACCTCACTACACAGGCTCTCACTGGTCATGGCGGGTTCTCCGCATACTTGAACAGGTTCAAGTGTAAGGATAGCTCGTCGTGCGCCTGTGATCCTGAAATACAAGAAACCCTCCCACACATCCTCTCCGAGTGCCCTATACACGCTCTGGAGAGGATTAACATAGAAATACAAACAGGCATGGCCGTAAAGCCCAAAAACTTTGCCGACCTCATTGCGGGCGAACACCACAAAGTATTCATAGAATATTGTGAAAAAATTGTTAAAATAGTTATATTAAGAAATAAAAAATAGTAATAAAGTTAAATAGTTTTGTAAATTGGAATAACATACATAATTGATATTATGTATGTTCATTCGCAAGCAAATAGAAAGTAAGCAATTAAATTTAAGTGTTATTATAACTGTAATAAGATATAAGATATAAGATATAAGATATATAAATAAGTATTGTAAAGCAAACAGCCCCTATTATGGAAATGGAATAATATTAAGAAACCATCTTGTTAAAATTGCTGTGAAATATAAACTGTGTCATTTGTACTAAATAATAAATACCTGTGCTGAAAAACTTACTACCCTAAAGATATATAAAAGATAAAGAAAGAATAAGATTAGATAGGAAAATATTAAGAAAATAGAAGCAGAACACCCACTGCTTGGAATGAATGGTGATGGATGAATGCGTGGTATGTGGAATAAAAGTACGAGAGGGATAATTGCGAGAAATTGTATGAATGTAAATTAGCAAACATAGGCTCCGATAATGTTGGAGGTAGTATTTAAAAAAAAAAAAAAAAAAAAAAAAAAAAAAAAAAAAAAAAAAAAAGAAACCACTTGCGGGTCGGCAAAGTGAGTACGGCTAGTGAGGCACAATGCTGCTCTACTATCTGTCCTCGCATCGGGACTCTGCTCTACTTAACATCAGGTAGAAAAGTCAGTCATGCTAACTCTTCAATTCTGGCCTCGCTTCTGCTTAACATCAGATAGGGTAAACAGTTGTCAAATCTTCAATAAAATTAAAAAGTAGATTCTGACATTCTTCCTATAATCCTATAGTTAGAACCAGGCTACCGACACTCTTATGATACGTTACTGAATTAGCAGACTTGAAGCTGGGCTGAAGACGGTGACGCGGGTGAAATCCCTCGCATCCAATCTGTTACAAATTCATATTAGATAGACGTGCTTTCACCTCGCGTTAGTTTTTAATTAGATGCGACCAATTTCTAACCGGTAAGGCGCTGTGACTTTTGACCTACGATGATAGTAATTTAAAAGTTTGCTTGCTGGAGCGTTTATGCCTTGGCCTGCAATGCAGATCCGATGATGATACCAACAGTGTTGAGCGAATCAGGAGGTTGTGTTCATGTAAAACTCGAGGCACATTTTGTATTATATTCCATAATTGTTCTATGAAATTTTGAAAATAGTTAAAACATTAAACCTGCCAGCATACTCAGCAAATGGATAAATATTAAAATGTTTCTTTTATTTTCTTTTAAACTTTACTAATAATTTATACTACAACGATTATAACATATCACGGCAAACAGGTACTGCTGTAAAATCGGCAAACATTATCAGGACCTACTTGGTCTGGATACTAGATGCTAAGTGCGAGAATTTGTATAGCATGGAGCAATACTTTCTAGCGTCAAAATATTTATATATATTTATAAAACATATTCTTAATTTTATTTGTTTCACATAATCCAAAGTTATTAAATTAATAATATGAAAAGAACTTGCTCATATCTAATAATTGGTAACATTTATTTATTTGTGTTGCTAGTTTTCGCTGCACTATTATAAAACGAGTAGTTACCTAAATCACCTATTAAAGTTATTCAACCCCAATACTGTTGTCAGTTCTCTGTCATTTCCTATCAGACGCCAACTCTGGCCACCGGAAACTTGTGCCCAGATGACAGTTCCCTTGCAACTATATAATCAGGCAATAACAAATGGCCGAGCGAGTTTCCAAACAAATTTGCAACTACCACGATGCTGGTCGCGGTCTTTGTTGGAACTACAAGCGTAATTAATGGAACAAAGATCTCGATGCTGATATTTTATTGTTATATAAACATGTTATAACATGAATTGAACTGAAGATCGCGATGAACTTGTTAGAGATGTAACAAGTTGTAATTGAGTTTTTAATTAGTGATTGCCCAGGGGTCCAAATTCGACCGTAATTCACAAATTATACTATACATATTATGTAATAATATACCACTAAACATCATACATTTTATTTTTCTGCGTTTTTTCTCCGTACGACCTTGAATTCGGTCTACAAAATATCTCTGAGAGATTTGGTGACAGTTAGTTTTATTAGTGCATAGTGCATATAATCCCGAATTATTAAGTCTATATAAATAAAAATGAATCGCTACATGTGTTGCTAATCGCAAAACTCGAGAACGGCTGAACCGATTTGGCTGATTTTTTTCGTTGTGTTTGATGAAGTCTGAGGAAGGAACGTAAAAAAATACGTTTTTTTTTTCCATACAAACCACTCTCTACTGGACCGATTTAATAATTCTTTTCACCATTAGAATACTACATTAGCGCTGACTGACACAGGCAATATAAATAAAAACAAAAATGTCCACTTGTGCGAAGCAGGGGCGTGGCCGCTAGTAGTTAATAAAACTTGCATAAATAATTATACAATAAACAATTATTTATATTTATGCGGTATATTAAGTTGATTTTTAAAATATCTTAGTTTATAGTATCTGTTATTTCACTAACAATCTAATTTGAACTGTAACACAGTTTATTACCTTTTGTCGCTTAACCATACTCATAAATGTCTGAACTTTTTGAAGATACAAATTAATGCAAATTACATTATACGTCATAAAACTTTAGGGTCTATTTTTGATTGCAACAATCAACTGAGAATCCTTATTTCGGCCTTCACGATAATACCTATTCATTTACGCGAAGTTATCTTTAAACGTAATACGTATCTCAGACGAAAACATCTCAAAACTCTTATAAATGTTCCTCGCAATAAATATTTATTTGTAATCTGAACTCACAATAAACAGCGTAAATTTATTTGAGAGACGAATTTCTACCTAAGACTTTAAGTTATAGAACGGCTTATAATATTTTCTTAGAAGCCCGTAAATAAAGACTGCTTGGGTAAAAAGTGTAAAAAGTGTCAGTCGAATTATAAGCTACAATTCAAAAGAGTACAGACGCCTGCACATCAACCTATCCGAAACTGTCAAAATTCTTCAATACATTTTCAACCATATCCCTTAGTCATAAAGTTCAAAGTCTATTGAGAAAATTTGACAGTTTGTGGTAGCCTGATGTACAGGCGTGTGTACATAAGGTGAAGAATACTTTATTTTCTGACGTCAATTCCCATTGATGAAAGGTGTCCTTGTCTACACAATTTTTATGTTGAATAAAAAACGTTGAACACAAAATCAGATGAGCCTAAATTTTTCGGATCAAAGATGTTTTAGCATGGCGGCTACGTGACATTGTTCCTGATAAGAGTGTCGGTCTGATCAATACCGGGATTACAACTAATCCAAATAAAGTAGGGACTATCATTATGGGCTTATATTGTATCTAGGTAATACAATATAGCTAGGTCATGTAATAGTGACACTTATTTTTATTTATATACCACTGATTTTCCCTGACCTACGCCTGAAATATAGTTTTCCGTTTTATTTTATTAACGTACATTTGCACCTTCGTACCTACAGTCACGAGCATATACTTCTCGATGTATCACGTTGATGATTGATACTTTTGACATGTGAATGCTCGTGACTGTAAAATTAAGGGTTTAATAAGTACCATACATACAATCATGATACAAACAAACCCTTTTTATATTTTTTAGAGCAACGTTAGAATAATAAAACTATACAATAAACTGATAAGTGAAACGGCTGCTCATACGTTTTTTCTCATAAGTTAATTAAAAAACAGCGAAATTTTGTCTCGAAAGTCGCTAATTACCTTTGTCCGGGATCAACGTGGACGGTCGCAACAGCATTTTGATTACAGAAAACACGTGCAAACGGTAAAGCCACGTGTTACACGTTAATAACTCAAACTTTTTCTTTAACGTGTATAAGCCACGTGATTTTCCTGATCCTCGTTCTGCTCTGTAACAGTTTTTTTAAGTGTTCATGTATTTTTTTGCTTACGACACAATAGCAGCTTACTAATCTTATACGAGTAGTAAAACATTTGTAAGATTGCTATAATTGACTAATTGATAAACTTCTCCTAACTTGATAAAACTCAGCCTACTTAACTCTATAAAGCATAATTACTAAAAAGTTTTACAGTGTGACAAACATACTTTAAATAATATTAAGCTTTATGATGGAATACATCAAATTTAGTATTTATTTTTAATGTCTGCACATACGAAATAGTGGTTCGTCGTGAAAATGTAAAAACAACGTCTAAAGGTCAAACGGGTATACTCGTAACGTGTAATGCCTATGCTCTTCACAAATGAAATGCCAAAGGTTCTTTACAACGCGCCGCGCCGGTTGAACAAAAACAAGTCTATAAAATAAACGATCGATCACTATGACAAGCGTGAGACTGTTCAATCAGCTCATCAGTATTTCCATCTAACAGATTTTTTAGCATCAACTGCCAAACTGGATTCAAAAACAAGTCTGTTGTTTTCAATATTGGCTAAGTTTGAAGTCATACTGTAGTTTGGGTAAGATACTATATTATTAAAGATTACGACACCACTAACTCAAACGAAGGTAAAGATTTCCGTAGAACAAAACATGCTTGGAGACTTTTATAAAAGATTTAGATCAACGTAGGATAGTCCTGATTTCAAATTACACGAATCATACGTTGCAATAATTCGGCTAAAACTCATTTACTCAGAGAATTCGTCAAAATAACCGAAATTTTCATAGAAACTTCAATCCTGTTCCATGAGAACTAGTTTTTTCGCATTCTTCATCGACATATAAAAATACTTTACTTTACCTTTATAGAGTAGCTGTGTTTAGTATCATGAAAATCTATATAAAAGGTTAAACTAAATTTAATAAAACTTGACCATGTAGATAGTATATATCAGTAATCAAACAGTGTAGAATTACTTAGTAATCAAATAGTGTTTATCACCTTGCGCATCGACAGACACGTTCACATTTCAAATCCGTAGGTGCCATCTTGGTTGCGCAAGCGCCTATAGCCGTTAGGACGAGCTTCTGAGAGCCGGATACGTTTCGGTCACAGTATAGATATCGACAGTATATGGTCAAATTAGGAAAATCGCCAAAATTGAGTACCGTTGCATAGATTTACTTTTGAATCGCTAGTGCCTCAGTAATTAAGGATTCCGGGTGTATTACGCTTCCACCTTCGGCCTTATCATCACTTAAGGTTATGAAGGCAATGTACTTACCCGTCAGATAATTAAAAAAAAATCGAGTGTGACATGGCCACAATAAAGAACGATGAATTCAAGAAGAGTAACAAAAAGAAAAGAGATGGCAATGTGGACTGACGGCATTACCAGGATAGCGGGAAAGCTGGTGGATGCGTATGGCTTGGGACAGAGATGAGTGGCATATGAAAGGAGGCCTATATTCAGCAGTGGGTATCTCCGGGCTGAAATGATGATGATGATGATGGAAAAGAGAAGAGTGGCAAAAATCTCCCGATGGGTCAAAGTGCATCTTTTTAATTTGTGGTGCTACAGATTTGGGGAACCACACTATGATACTAAGATGATATGAGAACATTGATCAAAGCTCATGTTCTTTGAGTCATTATCTATATGTAAGCCTACGGTGCGATTTCGGGGGTATTAGAGACGCCCAGCGCGGCATTAACTTTAGCAGTGATTTAAAAATCAATAGCAGTCTTTTTTATTACATTTCATTCAGAAGTAACCAAGTTGCATGGTAGTACAGCAAAGTTGGATATTTTCCTACTTATTTAATAATAATTTAAATACGTTTTCTTGCAAGTTTCAAGACATATTTACTTTTTCCGTGAGACAACCTTTACGTTTCAGGCTTTTATTAACTAAAAATGGGAACGGACGATTTCTTCGGCTGTGTTTCTTGTGTTATGTACAATCTTGTACAGAACTTGTTAAAATGTTTGTCACTTTATAACTTATAGAAGGATTTCTTTTTATTATGAGAGTAGTCAAAATCTGTCAACAACAACTATATATTTTTGCACGCACCTGACGATCAGCGTTGTAGTGATTTATTTGCTGCAACAAATGTTGAGATGGAATCGCCTTGTGTATTAATTTTTAACCTTTAATGAAATTGTGTGTGCGAACAAATAATTTCAATTTTATTTCATTTTCATTTCCCATTGCTTTTCATCACAATAAGTTAACAACGTATCATACGGTCTCAAACGTCGACTGTGGAAAATGACCTCCAAGTTTCCAAACGTGACTAATCTCTAGAGATCCCCCAAACGAAGCTCAACCCACATTTCGATGTTAGTCTCATCTCAATGTCGAAGTATCGACCTTTGATTCGTAAAGAGTTCATCACTATTCATACAAGAGGATCGTGATTCATACAGTCTACTAACTACGAGTGTTCTCATGCAATTAATATTACACTTGACGTAATCTATCGAAATTGCCAGACGAGAGTATTACGTTACTAATACAAAGAATTATTGCGAATAGCTTAATCGAGTGTCGAACGTTGTTGACCGTTTGTGGCTCTACTTACTAAGTGGATGAGACTTACAAAGTAGGTACACATTATTTAAAAATAAAATGATTAATCCATTTATCTATTTGGGAGCACAGTCAAGAACTTTGTTATTATACTCGTTGGTCTAGACCGCCCGCCCGTTCGCATTACTATAATTAATTTTAGATACTTAAACATCCTTAAGTTTTGTATATAGTAACATAATGATAACACGATATTTTAAGATATAACTATATACATACCGAATGCTAGTTCTTAAAAAAACTTATTACATAATTTTGTGAGATAGCTGTGCCTCAATTTTGTTATTTTAATACTTTCACAGTCGTGTTTTATTGGCCAGTTTTTGACATTTGTGCTCTGAAAATAATAAAATGTCAAAATCGAGCTGACACACTATTTTGAGAAGCTTTTAGAGATATTAAATATTGGTATCTTAATTTGTCTAAAGACATTTAGCGAAATATAAGCTTCAACAATTGAATATAACTTAACATAATACATTATATAAAGCGAAAGATAAACAGAGCAAATTCAAGTCAACTGTCTACGCTTTGTCGAGCAACCGGATTAATCTTTTTCTATATGAAATTCCGAAGTGACAAGTGATTGCTAACTGAGGCGGACCTAGAAAACACGTAGGCATTGGTAGTGGATCGCTTGTTATGTATCTCTCGAGCGAGCCGTCTCGAGTCGGCACTCTTGGGTATATCACTGTATTTTACATAATGTATTGTTATGTATAACAGCTTGTGAATTCAGAATAATAAATTGTATTATTAAACACTTTTTAACCGACTTTTGTACCTATAATATTATAAATTTAACGTTTACCCGACATTTAGTATGACACAACAAAAAGTGCTAAAATTTTCGATGACTTATGGCACTAACGGTACACTGTAACAAATAAAATACATAATACAGATGTACTCGAGTTTTTTTTATGGCTTTGCACAATCATTTAGCCAATAAAAAAGTATTTTTTTTTTACAAGTAATACATAAATGAACAATATTTTCTTCCTATATGATGATGATGAATGATAATAGAAATGGGAAGTGAGAAATGATATACCCCCCAACCCCGCGAGTATCTCAGTAAAGATGTGGGGTTTACTAAGTTCTCACGCAGAGAGCAGAGAGACCGAGGTGTTTATCGTCTTATTATTAACTTGTAACATACCATCGTCAGCTATTTCCAATCGGATACATTCCGTTTCACGCAAAGTGCGTTTAAGAAAACAATTTGCTAGTAAAAAAAATAGATTTGCTAGCTATTTCGCATTAAGCTACAAAATTAAAAAGAAATTGGTTTCACTCTATTCCCTCTCCTTTCCAACAACAGATTTATCAAAGTAGTGCATTTATAAAGCTTTTCTGTGCACAAACTAATAAATCTCCATTGAAAACATTTTACGGAAAGCGGAAGGAGAAAATGCTTTTTGTAACAATTTAATGAATTATTGCTTTGAGTCAGCGTTATGACCGCGGTTGTACCCTGGGCTCAAACGTTACTTATTCGGGAAGTTTCAATAAATATTTCGTACTCATTACACTTTAATAATACAATGCGTAGGCTAACTCATTGTATTGACGTGACTGCCAGTTTTAATAAAAATAAATAATGGTAATTTCGATATTAGTCATTCTAATTATTTATTAGGTTCTTTAAACAATATGTATTTTTAGATACTATCATCATCATCAGCCTATACTAGTCCACTTCTGGACATAGGCCTTTCCAAGTGCACGCCACGGAGCATGATCTGCGGCTACTCTCATCCAGTTCTTGCCAGCCACCTTGCGAAGATACTATACATATACAATACTAATACAATATGTAGTACTATCAAACATTTAGGTTATATTAACAATAAGTATATAAGTATACAATACTGATACGATTGTACTATCAAACCTTTGTTAAAACTTCGTTTCTCTCTTACCTCGCAAGAAAAGACCAATCAGTGAGATACATATTACGAGTCTACATTGATGAAAAACGCAATTCCAACAAGTTCCTAAAACCAGAAGTTGTACCTGGAACCACAATAATTCGTAACATGTTATAATTAATAGAGCGTTTGTAGATCGTGACGGCGGTTACGAAACTCTGATGTTACTATAATGGTTGCTTGTAAAATTGTGAGCCGACAAAGTGAATGATAGAGTTTCGGTGATTAGGCAACGCCTTCATACTGGGATGGTTGCGAAAGGAACGGTGCGGTTGTGTAGTTTCTAAGATTAGAGGGATTTTTTTAGATTACACAATCATGTATAAAGATTTTTTGTACTCCTTTTTTATTTCAAACGCCTAGGTCGGTGTTCGGGTGTCAATGCGCTCGGACTGGTATCCGAAAGCCCTGGGTTTAATTCCTCAAAAAAATTCAAAATTTCATTCAAAATTCAAAATTATTTATTCAGTTTAGGCTACAAATAGCTCTTATGAACGTCATTGCCATCGGCTCGTAAGTCTAATCTGGGCGGGAGACCTTATACTGAGAAGAACCGGCAAGAAACTCAGCAAGTGTCAAGCTCTTTTCTCCCTTACAGCGTCAAAAATATTAGAAAATGCCCTATCATAAAAGGATCACTAATAAAAACACAAAATATTAAGGACAATCACAACATGTTAAACAAAACAAAACAGAAAAAATAATTATATCTAAGCTTGCAAGTTTACATCAGTTACCAGTTAAATTTTTTACAATTTCATACAGTACAGGTCAAAAATTTTCTAAGAAAAAAAAACAAAGTTAAAGAAAGGATACTTAACCAAATAGCATTTGGCAAGTGAGGTATAAATCATGGAGGCTTTTGCCCACCAATATAGGACTATGAAGAGGTCGTTATGGGTTGTCCGGCGCCATCTTGGTCTTCATCTCGTCTGATGATAAATGACGACAAGACCGAAGGCAGAAATTTGACTCAAAATTCTCTACTACTGAGGAACTGGTCGTCTTATCCCTGACTGTTAGAGCTCAACAATTCTTGTTATGGCAAATGTTTTAGTGATAGATAGTTACTTACGTTACTAGGTGAACTTAAAACAAGCCAAACAAACACATTATTGTATTCAGTGTGGTTGGTTTACTACCAATGGATATAGTACCAGGTTTATTTGGATATGAGACCGGAAATCTAATCACTAGACCACTGGTTAGGAAAGTTGGTGATTACAATTTGTACGGTGCGATCAAATGAGATGATAAATGCTCGCTTCGAACAAAAAGGAAAAGATTACGTCAAACACAAATTGAACATCTGTTATCTTTCAACTTCGCGTGTTTTCGTTATGAATAGTATAAAAAAAAATGTCTGGCTATTTTGTAACAAGTGTCATTCAAATTAACGAACGAGGAATCAAATTCAAATGTAATAGATTTGTGAAATGAGTTATTTCTTAAATATTCCGGAATAAAGGGGTGATATTACAGAATTCTTTTGTTATTCCAGAAAATTAAATAAACGTTTAGTAGACTTCTTTGCGGTAAGTCTGCGTTATTATTTTTATTTTCTTAAATTTGTGTAATGTCGACTATAATGTTAAATAAGGGTGGATTATTAGCCGTTAAGTGTATTGGCAAATAAAACAGTACAAAACAAAAACAAAACGTGTAGTCACTTCTCGAATTCTCTAAGAAGCGTGAGATCTCACTAAAGCCCGACATCTTTACAGGTCTTCAAGGGGTTGTGGCAATTATCATTTATCAATACTTATTTTCATTATCATTCATTAACATCTTTTAACAAAGAAAATATTATTTATTTGTCTATCTTGTGAGAAAAAATACTTTGAAACTGGCATTTAGCCAGCTAGCCGCACGAAGCCCTAAGAAAAAACCTTTTTACAGTTATGACGATTACCTCACAAAATGTCCTTTTGACACCAACTTGTGATATTGAAATGTCTTCTGATACAAATACGACTTTATTACATCAAACTAGCAACAGATAAATGAATTTAGGTCAATGGCAGCATCTACGATCGAAAATAAAACGGTCAAGCCCAAAACTGTAAATATCAGCATTTCGATTTTAGCCTCCTGAAATGAATTCTTGGGCAACCAATTTTGCCGTTCCAGACAAACAATTGGTATCCCAATTAGAAATTAGTAAATAATTAAGGACCCGTCTCCTAGCGGCATTAATTAATGTGCGCACATTAAGTCAACATTAAATAATGATACTTGCCGGGTTTTGGGGAACGCAAATAACTTTACCTGCGTCACTCGAACTAAATATTTTGTTTGTTTTGCGCAAATTAATTATCCGATAGAACTTATACGAGTAGACCTAAGTACCAATAAAATTAATTAATATGTAAATGAAATGCTGTTCGCTAATAAGCGTAGGTATCACTTGAGAACGGCTGAACGAATTTGGACTAAATTTAGCACATAGACCATCATGACCCGAACTAGGACATAGAATCCTTTTTATTCCGGTAATAAATCCGGTTCCGGTATCCGGTTCCTGTGGAATAGCGTAGTCCTCAAAAAAGAAGTTGCGGGCAGCAGATAGTAATGTGTTAAAATACAAAGATGTATTGTACAACCTATTTATAAATACTATTACTATTTTATAAATACTAGTAATTTGATTGCAAATTTTTAAGGCAGATAAAGGGTTTGATTTTTTTTCAGTGAGCGGGATCCGTTTCAGGCATACATGTGACCTTGCTATAGACTATCATTGCGTCCGCCAACAAATTCTGCCAATTCTGCTACAATATCCGCTTTCTTTGTAAACCAAAGTGAGAATTCAATGTAAATTACTTCGTCATTACCATCCGATTTTAACATTTTTACAAAATTTTCGGGTAGTTTTGAAATATTTTTATTTGTATTTAATTAATAAGATACAAAGTTTACGTTTTATTTATAAATATGTTTATTAATTATTTATATTATTAATATGTGAAGAGAGAGCTTTGTACCCAATTTTAAGCACATAGGGCGCACGGCGGAGTGTGAGATTTGGCATATTTAAAGTTTGTAAGGAGGTGTAGTGCAGCAAATATTGAATTTATACATAGTATGTGTTAAGTGACATTGTAACACTGAATACTTAATAAAACGGTCGAATTTCGACCACTGGGCGACCGCTAGTTATGATGATGATGATGCACCTAAGCTGTTTATTGGGAATATAGCAAAAACGACATTATCCCTAGATCATTTTATGTCCCCACTGTTGGGGCACAAGCCTTTCCTATGGATGGAAACACCATAGGGAGAAAGGGCCATAAGGTACCACGCAGGCCCAGTGCGGATTGGTGGTTGTTAACGGCTGCTAATACTTCTGAAGCACGGAGGTGCTCGAGATAAAATTTTGGTCACCCATCCAATGACCAGCTTCAGAAATCGCAGACCAAGCGCACCACTGGGCCATTGAGCTCCTGAATAAATAACACAAGCATTGGAAAAACGACTGTCTCTGGTGGGACATACCAGATGACTCATATTTCGATACCTTCATTGGAAGAGCAGTCGGCGTGTTTGCGAAAGTTCGTGGGTTCAGATCCCATATGAAGATATAAACAGAATGCCACATAGTGTTAAGATGTAAAGTTTCTTTAAACGTAAAATAACTTATCTACATACATCAACATGAACGAGGAGGGCTAGAAATAAGAAGATATTATTGACTTAGCCTTGTAAATGCTGAATAAAACTGACCTTCCTGAATGAATGATTGCTATATAATTAATTACAACAAAAACACGCATAAAATATATTTAAAAAAATTATTAACAACCGCATAATCAGTGCAAATGTATAATAATATTTACGTAAGTTGGTCGTTATGTGCGGCCAGTGTAAAAATGTTTATGCTTTTTATCATTGACATATTAATATAGAAATATAGTTATAAATGGGTACGTATATAAATGTCTAAAATTAAAAACCCTAACATAAAATAACCTACGTTTAAAATCGCTAAAATCTAAATACGTAATGGTTGTTTGACTTATATTTAAAATCCAATTACGTTTGTATAAAACCGGATTAGGTTCACGTATCTTGTAAAAGACATATAAATCAGAATGTTAATAATAAACGAGCACAAACTAACAATTAATGTAACATACCTAAACCTAACTATTTAGTAAATAATGAAACCGTGAAATAATAAATATTCACTAGTATAGATACTTTTTTTTTTACCCTATGGACCCCTTTTACTGAGAATTGAGAGTTCCTGAAGGGAGTCTTCACAGGACGTAAGGAAATGCTATTTATTATAAGGTATTCAAGAGACAGTAAACAGAAGTAAATATTACATGTATAACTTGGAATTATATTACGCTGCAACGACATTTATACAATAAAAAATAATGGAAAAAAAACAGGCAGAACAAAACAAAAAAAAAGGTTATCATAATTAAATAATTATAATAACGTAGCATTAGGTTAATCCGTACATTTAAGATTATAATCTTAAATTTACTTTATACAGGAGTAATAAATTGGTATGTTTCCTGGCATTTAATGTTAAATAAGAAATTATACTGAATAATATTGAATGTTTTATGAGATATCAGCTTCAATGCTAGTCTGACTGTAGACTTTAACAAAACAAATGCAAACGGAACAGGATGCTGGCCACGATTTTCTTCTTTTTAAGTTACGCGATTGACCAATTCAACAAAAACAGAAACGTGGTACAGTCTTTTTTCAAACAATTTTAGTTCAGTCACGAACACGTTCTACTATAATTGCAATGCAAATAAATCAACAAAAAAAATATGCAAGCGTATTATAAAGAAACAAAACAATAAAAAAAATAGTAGACTTACCAAAAATAAGTGACAATCCAATCAGAAATAAATCACAACAAAACACAGGGATGGACTATTGAGTGAACACCACGATACGCTTAGGATACGATAAAATAAAATAAAATCACTAGGGTCAAACAGGATCGCACAATTTTAACCGAGATTATGTTGTTCACTACTTACACAGGAGTCGGTTGTAAAGGCCAAGCTGAATGAAATCAGTGCTGCGGCTAAACAGTTACAGGCGTTTCATAATCAATGCGTGAGTGTTGTACTATTTACGTAATTTTTTTTTCAGGCTGTCATGTGGTCGCGGCGTTTTAGTAACAGCCAAGAGTACCTCTCCCGATGAACGCACGGGCCGCACTGCTTGCCCGTACCAACGAAAGGTCGTTCGTTACCCACATTCTCTTTCCGCGCAAGCCTTCCCAAGTAAGAGCGAGACAAACGACTCACAGCTCGCACTCCGCATTAGCTAAAACGAGATAGCAACACAGCCTCAGGAAAACCCGAATCCAAGTCTTGATAGTTCTAACTTACGGCCGTGCTTCGCCTTTGTGAATTATTTGAAAGGTATGTTTAGTTGCACAATCATACGTGTAAACGGAAACGATAAAAAACGGTTTAATTGTTACATTATGAGCAAGTTGGTAGCTATTTACAAGGTTATATCATGTCACTTACATATTTCAAACTTTTTAATAATAATATGTGTAGCATTTTATTGTTCTGTGGTGTAGCAGATCCTTGATTTCTCATACCGTTGTGAGTCACGTGTCGTTTGACATTTTAATAGTCGGGTAGAGTTCTTCTTTGTACAAGAAATCTGTAAGATATTAGTGTGTATATTGGTGTTGCATTTAATTAAGATTCTATAAATCAGAACTTATATTAGGTGGCATTGAACCACGTGCGGATACCTTTTGAGTAGAAGTCGTATACTTACACCTGAATAAAGAAAGGAGACCTAGAATAGAGAAATTAACCTTAACTTTATAATTCAATTATCGACCTGTTATACCAGCTGATTACTCTACTACTGTTTTTATTATTTTTCTATTCATTTGCGTTGCTTTCGCAATGACTTCGCGGCTGTTAAAGATTTTCGAGTTATTTACAGTATGTTTCAGAAATTTTCTAAATGACATCCGAGTATTAGTAAAGTTAGTCAACTCAACATATAAAATAAATAATGTATTAAATTATGGTTATCCTTGCGACCCATACACAAAAGATTTTACAAAGGGTTGACATTGAGACAGACAAAAAACAACTTCCTCAACTTTCCCATGTTGGACTAAGAAGCTTTTAGGAGTTAGCAAGTGCTATTGTCGTTTTACTCTTGCATAAGGTTGATGAAAAATTGAGGCGAACTTAAATTTTTAACATGTTTTAGTACTTACTCTACATATCAACAGATGCGGTATGGCGGTTAAAAAGAGAATTGACTTGAAACAATTAGTAGTAGCTACATCAGTAGTGATGTACTGATTTAATTACTACTTACTGATGTAAAAAACAAATTGAACATTGACATTTTAGTGCTTCAGTGATTTATGATTTCCTCGTTAAGGAATTTAAAAACAGCTAACAATTTGATATCAATTGTAACTACATCTAGGTGCCTAGTGTAAATTTTATTTGATATTCGATCACGTTAAAGAAAACGAGAATTTGTTTAAAACCATACATCGCCATACAATACAAGTACTCATTTTTGTTAGCCTTATCGAAAGACAAATAAAACTCGCACTACACACTTAGTTATTGATGGCTCTTAAAAAATAATAAAACTATTTTTAGGATTTGCATGGATTCTATCATTAGTTGTTTTAGACATCCATGCATACAAATTACTTCATTAACTATTCATAGAGATCTTAATCCTTAATTAAAGCTCACACACACGCTATTACCCAAGATTAACTCGAATCGAGAACTTATCGTATAAACAATATAATTAAAGCAAAATAAACAATACAAGGGATTTGTTTATGTGTGGATAAAGCTTAAATCCCCAATTTGATATTGGGATATACAGAACGTTACAAAACATTAATTTGAGCAAGCAAAATTGACTACGTTAAATTTTAATCTCCAAACTAAAAGGCCCACCTACACGTTCTCGAAGGTAAATTACTGTTAAGGATATTATAATTAAATTATTTCACGCTGTAATATATAGTTTAAGCGAACTGTACGCATTGAAATGAAAAGTATTTAACACTTTATAGTCTTTATTTTTTTTACATAATATCTTAGATTTACGACGACTTACAATTGGTATAAAGCAAAAGCACATAGATACGTGTTGCTTTTTACATTCACCACATCATATCATCACCAGCTCATTTATGTCCCCACTGCTGGGGCACGAGCCTGTCCTATTGGTTGAAAAGAGAGAACGGGCCGTAAACCACCACGCGGGCCCAGTGCGGATTGATGGTTGTCAACGATTGCTAATGCAGCCGGGACCAACGGCTTTACGTACCTTCCGAAGCACGGAGTAGCTCAAAATTATAAATTTTGGTCACCTATCCGATGACCGGCCCCTGCGAAAGTTACCTAACCCTAGCAAACTTAATAGCGGGCGCGTTGACCACTGCATCATGGAGCCTTGCGAAAGTTGCTTAGCTTTCGCAATACACTAACAGAACGCTTTAGCCGATGCGTGAAAGTGCTCCATTATATTTTTTTTTTATTGTGGCTTTACACAAGCATTGAGCCAATGAAAAAGTATTTTTTCTTACAAGTAATACATAACCCAGGTGTCCCAGGTGGCTTCGGCCAATAAAAAAAAACAAAAAAAATAGTAGGTACGTACACTAAATACAGAAACCTCATAGTAGCATTGCACTAATTTTTAGAGTTGAAATTAACATTTATGCCCTATTGTATTTCGTATTCACACTATTTATATCGCCGCCGCCGTGGGAAATTGAAGCGTATCTTCTTAAAATCTATTTCCTTTTTACGTTCGCCATGCTGTGTCTGCCGGTTCTCTTGAATCGGCTTCCCTTATGTACTGTAATTAACAGATTTAGTTTACATAACAACCGATTCTTTAGGACTGAGTAAGATAAATTTACGTTTTATGCTAATATATAATTTAAAGTTTCATTGTAGAGTTTTTAGGCTTACACGATATTTACTAAAGCTAAATTCAACATAAAAAGTCGGCCTTCTAAACAATTAACAACTATAAATAAAAATTGGTAATGATTAAAATGAATAAAAACCGTGCGCTTAAAACTTGCATCTAAAGCCAAATACTGACGATTATCACCCTGTAACACCAACGCAACTAGAATTTCCACAAAAACAAATGAATTTCGATTATCGCTTGCACATAATAATTCACACTTTGGCATCGTAAGACTCAGCTATTATTTACTATCGATTACGTTAAAGTTATAGGTAATAATGACGTAATTGCCCTAAGGCTGTCGTTGCCTTTTTTGTATTATTGCACGAACTGCAATATCTGCCATGCCAGCTCCGGTTATTGGCCAGCCGCAAGATTGGACCGCTCCACTTTGCCCAATCTATAATTTTAATAGCAATTGCATAGTGAACTGTATAGGTAACTTAATTTAATGTTGTAATATTAGTACTTGCATCAGTATTATGTTATACTTGTACTCAGATAGGTCTCGAAATCTCTTTTTATTTTAACGCAGATTTTACTATTGTTTGTTATGAATTACCACAAAATGTTTAATAGAACTCATGTAATATGTATTTTTATACAGATTAAATTTTGCTTTAAATCTACGAAATTTTCACTAAGAAATTTCCCGATTTCTTAAAGTACCTATTATACATAGTTCTCTAAGATTCGGAACTAAATTGCGTTTACCTACAAAATATTACTATGTAAAAGCTTACCTCGCCGTTTTCATAAAACGAACATACTCGTACACATTAAGTTTTCTAATGAAACTCTTTTTAGTCTTCAACTATTTACTTTTAAGTTTACAATGACAAAACATACTAAAAACTAAAATAGCAACAATGGACGTTAAACGTAGCTGTGTTAAATAAAGCGCACATTCACAACACTTCGACCAAAAATTCCCAAACCAAATCTAGCATTTTGAAGCGATTCATTCACCAAAAACATTGCATTTAAGCGATACCCTGACCAAAAACGTTGCATTTAAGTGATTCCTTGACTAAAAACGTTGCATTTTCTAGCAAGCAGTACCTTGACAAAGCACCCCACTGATATTGAACCTAAATCGAGTCAATCAAGAGCGTTTCGTATGTGTTTACTGGTAGAGTGAGCATGAAAAGGCCACGTACGATGCGCACAATGCGGGCTCAGTACGCGGAACCAATGCGGAATGTCTGGCCAACCTTGTCCAACATCTTTACAAAATATCAAGAAAATGTTATTATTGACAAGGGACTACGTATAAAGAAATGTGAAGTCTGATAAATATTTAGTTGATTAACTCAAGTCATTGTGAAACAGGGGTACAGCCGTCAATAGTAACATTGAAATACTAGAAAGATTTCAGACTAAAGCATTAAGAACAATGTTTGGTGTCCCAAAGTGCACAAGCAATAGATACATATACCTTGACTTCAACATAACAGTACAGTACAGTCAAGCAAGAAATAGCACAGTTTTGCTTATGATACCAAAAGAGAGTGACCAAACATGTAAACGAACTTGCAGTGGGCATTGAGTGGGGAGGGAGGCCTTCAGTACGTAAGATTAAAGCGAAATGACATTCCAGGACTGATTAACAGATTTCCCATAAATTGACAAAATAAGAGCCCTCTAAGTAGAACATCTTGGAGGGGCGCCCGGTGATGGTCAGTGGAGTCAAATTGAAATCAGATCAAAGAGTGGCTTATTGTTTCTACAAAAATATTATTTTTTGAAAAAAAAATTGTGAGCCCCGATTCCGATCAAAACGCTCCAAATTAGTAGGGGATGTGGATACACTTGAGTGATGCTATCCCCTCTAGAAACCATCTGAGGAGATATTACTACAAGGTTTGTGGCCGCCCCTAATATCCCGTAACTCTTATTTATTTATTTTTAAGTTTTTTTTTTAATTCAAAATTCAATTTTTTTTCTATATTCAAAATGAACTTTTACAAGTGTTTTTTGAACATCAATTCAAAGCCATGACGTGGAGACCTTGTACCGAGAAGAAGCCGCAAGAAACTCGGCAAGGGCTGTTTAAGACTTTCTTCTGTAGTGTTGAATGTGAATTAAATAATTATAAAATAAAGACGTAATTCAGTGCTTACATCAGTCTTCCTGGTAGCATAATGGTCAGTGCAGCCGCCCGGATTGTGGAAGAATAAGGTTCGATTCCTGGCTGGGTCGGATTTACTTTTTTCACTATATTTTATAATTATTTAATCCCGTTACTCTAAACGTCCTAATAGTTGCGGTTCACTGATATAACGATTCCATCTAAGAAAACCCCCGAGTTTAATCAGTCGCAATGATTTTAGGTGTTACCAAGTTTTTCATCGCACACTCACCTAGTCACGCTGTAAAGGACGCAGGCGGAATATCGCAAATTATTAAAAAAAAAATTAAGTTGACGACGGTCAAGAAAAAAAGGGTCAAGTCAGAAACTATGTCGTCAATGTTGACCCTATTCTTGGCATAGTGAATTATTTGAGACACTTACCTTACAAAAAAGAACACCTTTTATACAAAAAAATGTATAATTCCACAAAAAAAAACTCTGCCAAGTATAGGGCTAAAGTAAAACTGCATTTTTTTAGTAACGCTTGTACCTGTCCGGTTATTGAACCTCCTGTGAGTGGACTCCGTTGGACTTCCCCATAGTGACTCATATGGGTTGCTCAACGTGTAGGTATAATCCAGCTAAAAACCAAAAAAAGTGTAATTATAGAGTCTATAAACAACAGGACGAGGAAAAGGAGACACGATAAACGAAGATACGTTGCAAACGGTCGCAAATAGAACGACTCACTTATCTTGTTTATGTTCCTGAAAGTATGAGTTTTTCTGGGATGTATATGATGAGGAGCTCTATGATGCCATAGAGCTCCTCATCATAGACATACAACATAGTTGCAAATACGTGGTTGCTATCTTGCAAGTTAAGCAACGTTCGCAAACCTAATTTGACGACCTCCGTAGCCGAGTGGCTTGCACGCCGGACTTTGGGCGTGTGTGTGTGTTGTGGTACCTTAGTTCTTTATGATTGCCATAATACTAGTGCTTTAGCTACTTACTTGAGATTGAGATCAGAACAATGTATGTGATGTCGTCTATAATTTTAAAAAAAAAGGTCTAAACCCAGCATTGTCACATTTCTAGAATGATTACAGTGATGTTTCTCCAAATTTTATACCAAACTTCTAACAAAAGTGCAAACATCAAAGCATATGAAATATTTACGTAACATACATATTTCAAATTATTTCTTATTTTGGACAAAGTTTTCTGATGTTCATGGTTTTTTTGGTAGCCTTCTGTGGTTATGCAGACACCAATTAAGAAATATATTATATTCATTTAATTTCATTTCATTATTTTCACACTTATTTTCTTTAGAGAGAGATTGCTGATTGCCTCAGACGGCATTTTCAGCTTCACCGGGCTTGTTTGGGGGTGGCGAGGAATGTAAAGGGTCATTCAAGCCGGCGAATCACCCTCGGAGGTTTTCTAGAGGGAACGGCATCGCGCACTATTCTACGGCGCGATTCTTTCAAGTCATTACTATTCATTGTTATTGTTAAGAATATTGCAGAGTGTACTTGTAAAGGATAGCTTAGTATCTTTAGCACTAATAAAACTAAGACCTTTACACAAATGTACACACACACACATATGTACACTTAGTTGGAAATAATTATAAAAATTACTTTAAATTCTTTAAACTTAAAATAAAATAAAAAGGTTTTGATTTTCTAAAAAAGTATCTTAAGAAAGTTGTTTGTGAGGCATCTTCTAAAATAATAATAGTAATAATTAAACCCGTGTTGGAGATGTCTCATACGCCGGTCACGCCGGAAGGTTTTCGATATTTTCATAGGTTATACTATAGTTCACTTAGCCAATCTGTGACCGATTTTTTATATTCTTATGTCTGAGTAGGGTGTATTATTTTCTAATTTGGCTTTTATTTTTGTTTTAAACAAAGGTAGATTGCGTGAAGTATTTGAATAGTCCTAACCGATTGGGATAGGGCGACTTTATCCCTCTGTATTAAGGCTAGAGAGTAATAAAAGTCAACACTTGTAACAGGTAAATTTTTATTACTCTCCTATCTAGTCGCGAACTACTACTAAATCAACTGAATCACGGACATGACCAAGAACGTAACAGTCTAATAAAATTACTGAACATACTGTATTTCCTATAATTAGACGCGAAGCCGAGGCCCCCTCCACTAAATAAAGAGACTGCAGAAGGCAAGTTTCACACAAACGCTTTTTTTTTTTTTTGAGAGAGATTGCTTATTGCCTCTGAGGCATTTTCAGCTTCAACGGGCTTTTTTGGGGGCGGTGAGGAACGTAAAGAGTCCCTCAAGCCATGTGAAACGAATCACCTTCGGAGGTTTTCTAGAGGGAACGGCATCGCGCACTAGTGCGCGTCTTCGTGCCCTACTAGATTCTCCGAAGGGATCGAATCGGATCAGGGAGCGGAACAACCCGAGGGCGCCTCTAAAGGCAAGTGTAGTGGCATTTAGAGGATCGGGCGGGGGGGCATTCGCAACAGTTATGGGATCGTCGGGGTCGTCTAGGACGTGTCACACAAACGCGCTCGAGCAACGCACGCATAAACAAACTCTCACGGGTAGGTACGAAATCTCGGAACAGCAGCGCTTGGACTGACCGAGCTGTTCTGAGATCTGTGTCCGTGTTTGTGTATCCGATCCAGATTTTGTATGCAGAGTTACTAGTTTACTTTAATTTGTTATGTTTTTTAATTAAATATTTCTATTGTGTTGTCACATCAAAATAAGCAAGTCGCAGCCCTAGTGGTATAGTAACCTATGTGTACTTACATTTATGATCACTGCTGCTTGCTTATGCAGCATATATATAATATAAATATTTAACTTACAATTGCATGACAAATTTAAGTTAATAAATAAGTGTTAGGACTTCTTGGCGGGAAAGTGAAGTGAAGTGCGGTTTTGTTTTATTTTCTAAAATTTGTGTTATGTCGAATATTAATGTAAAATATTGGTGGATTATTAACCGTTAAGTGTTCGTGAGTGTGCATAAGTGTTAGTAAATGAAACAAAACAGTGCAACGTCACTTTTCAAATCCTCTCAAGATGTGTGCCCGAGGACTAAGTAAAGCGAAAGCCCCACATCTTTACTGAGATACTCGAGGGGTTGGGGGTATATCATTTCTCACTTCTCATTTCTATTATCATTCATCATCATCATATTGTATATTTATGTATTACTTGTAAGAAAAATTACTTTGACACTGGCTAAATGTGCTAATCGCACGAAGCCATCAACTAAAAGAAAGAAAATGAAATAAGTGTAAGTAACTCTGCGTACAAGATCTAGATCGGATACACTTTGGATCTTTTCATTTTTACCACACAATTCTGTTACACGTTGTATAATATATTGTATTATAGGTAGCTTACCTTCTGGGACCTCCTTGTTTTGTGCCCCCGCGCGGGTCGAGCGAAAGTGAATCGGGGCCATATCAAGGTCCCGTTTTTTGCGGCCATGTAACTTATGGAATGCTGAAATAAAAACAAATGAATAGTGCAGCGCCATTAAAGGTCTAAGATGTTGATACAGTGCGAATCAAGCTAAATGGCGGCTGTGAAGTTAGACGCAAGTGGCTGCGCGATACTAAATTTAGGTGTCAGCGGGTGGAAGAGGGAAAGGTACGGGGCATACTTCTACGCATGACGGCTAACTTCACAGTCGCTATTTAGTTTGATTCGCACTGTACCTATATTATATAAGTTGTTACAATTAAAATTATAAATACTTAGATATCGTAATAATGTAATGCCCTAGTGGAGGGTTTCACGTATTATTTATTGCACACAGGGTAAAGATACTGGAAATTATTGTCTTAACAACTTTTATACCACATGTGTGAGCTCCTGTCGCTCGATGACACAGTGGTTAACGCGCTCGGTCTGCGATTGCTAAGGTTAAGCAACTTTCGCATAGGCCGGTCATCGGATGGGTGACCAAAAATATATCGTCTCGAGCTCCTCCGTGTTTCGGAAAGCATGTAAAGCCGCTGGTCCCGGCTGCATTAGCAGTCGTTAACAACCACCAATCCGCACTGGCCTCCGTGGTGGTTTATGGCCCGTTCTTCCCATCTATCCATAGCAAAGGCTCGTGCCCCAGCAGTTATGACCTAAAATGAGCTGGTTATGTGATTATGTGATGGTGTGATGTGCAATAAATAAAAATTTAACTTCATTAATTTATGTAATTGCTAAATTGTCATGCACGTAGACTGGTGGCGCTTATGGGTCAAAATTTTCGAGCAATTCTTGTTATTCTAATGCAATAATAATTTATAGTGCATAAAAATAATGAATAAATTTTCTATTTTATCACATCAAGTTACCTATAACTATGTTAAGGGCTAATACACACGATAAAAAATACCCGCGCGTTTGAATTAATTTAGTTCAGGAAACTTCAGGAACCGAAAATCAGATACAATATTTTATAATACTCATAGGATAGGTAAATAATCCTAACAAATGTTTTGATACAAACAAACGAGACAAACCAAATCAGTCGTGTGTCTTGGCCCTCAAGTAGCCGTAAACTTTTTATTAGGGTCTGTGCTGATTATAACATTTTCCATTTAACATTATACCGGACTACATCTTATAATAAAAGCCCGTCATTGAAACTGTCTATCTGGTATTATTTTATTTTCTGTCTTGTAACATTTAAAATATTTTTTATTTTGCAACATTATTTTTGCAAATATCTTGTCTATGTCTAAGGCCTAGTTCATTAAATTGAACTAATAATACTTACCATTTTTCCCTTATCCACATTTTGTTCTTTCCGAAATTTCATCTCTTCTAGACAACAAACCTAAAAAGCACTAAATTGCTTTTGTAGTCTAGGAGAGAGATGGCTTTAAAAATATTTAAACTGCTATATTGTAAGTTTGTGTAGTTGTCTTGGGTTAGTCTTTTAACGTATTTTTTTCTGATGTCGCAATATAAGTATTATACTGAATTGCTTCGTTCTCAAGATTAGTTAAGGACAACTTGTAGTAGCGCGTACTAGCTCGCCATTCATCCACTATAGTTTAAATGATAAATATCAATTGAAAATTAAATAAAATTATTTTAATTAACAAATTAAGAATTAAAAATAAGGACACTATAACATTGTAAACACTATCTATGTATCACTTAGTTTGCAAATAAAAGTTTGAGTTTGAGTTTGAGTTTATATTGTCTAAAGTTTTTTTTTTATATTTTAGGTCAACATAGATGCAGTTTGTAGCATTTAGTTCTAAGACTAAGTGTTAATTACTTTTTTATTAATGTATTTTTTTGTGTATTTTTTTTATCAAATATTGGTATACCTACCTGACTTAAATAAATATTATTTAAAAAATATGGCATTGCAGAATGCTTAAGTAGTGCAAGTTTTATTCACATTTCGATTACGTTAATGTCGGTAATAACGAGAAATTGTATGACATTGAAGGTTGCGCCTAAAATTATTGTTTTCATTAACGCGATCAAATGGCAAACAAACCTTTCACTAGACACTGGATGACCAGTCCGTTATCAGACCATGTTTTACGTCAACGCAATCCGTACGTTAAACATAATTCATGACCCAAGACTTCATAACGTTAACGTAATCTGTCGTAAAGGACTACAGGTCCGGCGCAAGGCCATCTACCGGAACGGGGTCGCATCTTCCCCGGAATGGGCCGTAAATGTTTTATTGTTTCCGGTTCGAGAGCCGTGCATTATTCCGGTTTCCAATCAACACCGCTGCTGCTACTGTAATTAAACGTTTAGGGTTTTGTGAACAGTTCGCAATACGTAGGTATAGTAACGTATACACTTTTAAACTTTCGCGTTCCATAGATAAACAAAAGAATTTAAACGGGGATTAACGCATACTAATTAGTAACGGAAGTTAACGTAACATAACCTAATAGTAACGTATATTATGATTGAGAATATAGTTGGCTATGTTAGTGACAGGTACCTATAGCAGGTAGGCATTGCCTATACTTGTTCATTACTTCGAGTGGCCTGTCTGTACTGTCCATGTAATTGAAATGTAAATCGTGTGTAAATCAATCAACACAATCATCCCATTATGCCGTTGCTTGCCGTAATTGCCGTTTCTTTCTGTGCTGTCATGTCAAGTGTCACATTATTGTCATCCTTTTGTTTGTTCCAACCATCCATAGTGCAAACTTATGTTTTTTTTTAATTTTTTAGCTTTAAGAACGGGAAGGCAAGCAAACAGCCAAGATATTACTGAGTAGTTAAATGTTTAGTGTCATCATAAATCATTATTGTGTGTTTTTATTATTATTATTATTCTCTTTATTTATTTTATTTCTTAGCCTAGGTTTGTTATAATATTAATATAAAAGTAAAATACAAAAGCACATACAAAACATAAAAATATTATAAGAAACCTAGCCTAGGGTGCCGCCGGTAACGGGGCAGGGCTCAAGTTGCCGGTGGTTAGGGCTGCAAAGACAGGAACCTTCGGACTATCCGCGCCGTGTCCAAGAGTACCGCCTTCTTTTTTTCTTTTTTTTTTTACTTAGCACGGCAAATGACTCCACACCACCTGATGTTAAGTGGAAATGGAGTCCAGACGCGAAGACAACTGGTGCAGCGTGAAAACAACGCAGCATCAGTCAACCTCACTCTGCCGGCCCACAAGGTGCTTCTTCACGCCTCGTTTGAAGGACCCCATATCATAGGAAAGAGGGAAAACATGTGCTGGTAGACTATTCCATCTTTTGGAGGTGCGACAAAGAAACGAGTCACCAAATTTCTTTGTGCGCGATGGGATATGTGAGACAGTGAAGCGATGACACCGGAGAGCAGCACGTGTACTCCTATGGAGGAAGGGAGAAGGTGGGATAAGGTCAAAGAGTTCTTCAGAGCACTCGCCGTGATATAAGCGATAGAAGACGCTGAGTGACGCTATATCTCTACGCAATTGCAGGTGTTCGAGAGTATTAGTTACCTCTGCATTGCCGATAATACGTACAGCGCGACGCTGCAATCCGTCTAAGGCATCGAGAAGATACTTTGCGGAACCGTCCCAGATGTGCGAGCAATACTCCACGCAAGACCGTACCTGTGTCTTGTACAAAAGACACAACTGGTCAGGCGTAAAGAATCTGACCTGACTGAATCTGAACCTGAATCTGACTGAATTCTGTATCTGATCCTTGATCCAACCATTAAGTGAGAGTCTCTTAAGGTGTTGGTCGAGACTCTTCGCTACCAGACCGTTCGCAGACACAACTATCGGCACAATGATTGTCGAGTCAACATCCCACATTTGTCTAAGTGGTTTGTGGACACGTCACCGATTTAGGCCCCTCCAGAATACCAGCGTTGCAGCGGCTCTAGGTCGCTGTAGCACGTGCTGAGGCTGGGGCCAAGTTGGTTACACTATTATCTTTTGTTTTTGTTTTGTATTGTTATTGTGAATATCGTGATATTTTGTAGTGTGTGCCAATAAATGTATTTCATTTCATTTCATTTCTATTGAATTTTATTATTTGTTTATTTATTTAGGGACAGCTAGCAAGAACATACGCCAAAACAATGCATTGCACATCAAGATAACAAGACACACAAACAAGATACATCATCATTCGTTTCATCAAACTTAACGTAAAAGAAAGTAAAATGGCGAATGATTATGTTCACACTCGATAATCAGCTGATAATTTAGCCGTACATCATCCAGATGCAATTATGAGCTCAATAAATAACCGAAGCAGCTAGCAACATCACTATAAAGGCGCGGTCCCATAGAGAACTATTGACTAGTAGCTAGGACTAATTTTATAGTTCAACAAGAGCTAACTTGCAGTATAATCTACAAGGCTCGACAGAAATGGCAACATAAATTGTGTTATGGAAATCAGGTCAACGACGGTACCATAACCACCCTGACCCGAGAAAATATAGTAAAAGTTCGTTTTTTCCCACATTGAACCGACCGGGAATCGAACCCGGGACCTCGGAGATGGCAACACCTGACAGTGGCGTGCGAACCACTCGACTATGGAGGTCGTAAAACTAGTTTAGGTGTCTCGTTATAAGTTACTAAAATTCAAGCTATATGATTTACTAGGTTGGTATTCTTATTATTCTGAATTTTACATTCACAATGCTATATAGATTCAAGATACAATTGTACTAGAAAAAATCAACCAGCTTCAGGAAGCTAGAATGGGAATCGAACCCACGACCTTTCGATAACCGGTTCAATGCTCTGACCGCTGAGCTACCGAGGCTCAAAGCTTCCGCTGGCTGGTTTATATGTTCTAGTATTTACCTTGTAACTAGGTTGGTTTAGACAGAAATGGCAGTTTTAAAGTTTTTAGGTCACATTATTAGCTACTAACTAGCTGCCCCCGGCGGACTTCGTACCGCTTTGACAGTTTCCATGACAACACTACAAACAAATCATTTTGTATTGGAAAAATTTCAAAAATCAAAAAAAAATTAGGGGTGGACCACCCTTAACATTTAGGGGGATGAAAAATAGATGTTGGCCGATTCTCATAGATACCGGATAAGCACAAAAAATTTCATCAAAATCGGTCAAGCCGTTTCGGAGGAGTATGGCAACGAAAACTGTGACACGAGAATTTTATATATTAGATGATATTGCCATCTCTTCTAACCTTGAATATCAAATTATAGATTAACTCTTGTTGAACTAAAAAATAGCTACTAGCTACTAGTTATTAGCCCTCAATGAGATCGCGCCCTTACCGTACCCGAAATGTTTTACGCTCCACCGTCCAATATTTCATACGCGTTTCGGAACGATTTAATTGTACACTTGCGTTCCATTTCGTCAAGCGATCGTTTAACAAGTGGAAAATTCACGGAGCGCTGGGCAGATAATTCGATTCCTTTTGAACTGACCCAATATCACATATATTACCCTAAGCCTATTCAACGAAGGGCTGCTACAAGTGCGACAATGGAGACCCTTGAAGGGCTCAAACTTAAGACTTTTCTTATTCGGGACAGAATTAACTTTTTCCTTTACAATGTAACCGAAAGGAATTATGAGAATCTTGGTGTACAACCACGGAGCCCAAGTCTTATGTTAGTTTTGCATGTCTGCTTAGTATATCTGGTTTGTTGTGGTTGTGGCATAAAATAATTTTAAAATTTCGATTATTAAAACTTTTTTTTTGGACTTTGAAATATTTTTTTTTATAAAATGTGTTTATTTGATGGTGTGTAATCGACGCATTTTAGCATAATAATATTTATTATATTTTAATAAGTATCACATAGCATACAAATCTCGTAACTTCACGTTTCTAAAAAGTGCCGGAATAAATTGTATACGTGCTAAGGTGGATCCCCGCTTCACCATGTGTCTCCATTAGAGGATTATATCAAATATATGGCATTTTGAGATAATATTTTTATGGGCCCATGTGTCGTTGATGGCTAACCTAACAGCTGAATTATGTTTCTGAAATGTTATTTACATAACGATATTTACATGTTTTTTTTTACTTACCATTATGTGCAAATACATTTAGATCTAAAAGAATAATCAATAATCTGTGAAAGGTTATTTTTTTGTGATTTGTCACGCTATTTAAGAAAATTCTTCCTATATTTCACCAAAATTATAAAATTAGACACTTCTATAAAACAAAGTGACAAAACGCACTAATAGCTAAATAGCCTCTTAACGGTTGACGTCATGTCATGTGGTAGTAATAAAGATTTATATTTTTATAATCAACTAGGGGCTACAACGGTCTTATTGTGAATCGAAACCATCCAGAGATCCACTCAAGCAACCACAAATAAAAACATCAAAATCAGTCCTTCAGTGACATTTACACGTAGGTGTTGTTACATACTAATACTTTATAAGTATTGGTATAAATAAAAAATTAGTTTCCGTATTATATTAAAGATGCCGCAAATCATTACAAAAACTATAACGAAAATTTCCTACTTCACCTAATTGCAATTTTTAATTAAACGTCAAAGCACTTCTGCGACTGAACGGCAAGCAAGTTATTAATCTGTATTTTACGGAGACATTTCTATAATAACCTAAAGGTTTCGTGACAAATGACGAATTCTACCAGAAACAATTAATAATCCGTAGATAAGTACATCCGCACGAGCTTCCCCAGTTGGCACTTAAAACAAATTTGAGGCAATCAATTAAGAATAAACTTCCAGGCAGTTTCATGCGATTTGCCAAAGACTGAAGATAAACACCTCTTGCGAAAGCTTTTGCCCCGAACCCTCGCCATATTCCGGTCTTTAGAACAATAAATGATTTGCTTTCTGACTCGGCTTACGTGAATTTCTTAATTGAACAAAAGTTATAATCAACACACAGTAAATACGTTGACCTAAAATAACAGACCACCGGTCTCGGACCCAGAGGTCCCGGGCTCCATTCCCAGCGAGTACATGTTTGTGTACTCGGCTTGGTTGATGGTAGAGCTGGCCGCCTGGCTAAATACCACCATCTTATCTAAATATGTTGTCATAACACCAATGTTTGTAGCTTTGTTGTATTCCGGCAGCTAGATAATATAAGATAGTCAGTGCTTCAGTAGTTGAGAATTCACGGGTGAAGTGCGCTTCTATCATCACTTAACATCAGGTGAGACGAAGGCAATGTGCTTACCCGTAAGATATAAAAAATAAAAAAAACAAAACAAAGTGAACTTAATGTTTCTTCTTTTCAGACTCTTGGTTCTTTTCTACGTAAAACCACTGAACCGCTGGTCTGAGTGGTCATAAAACAAGTCTGCGAAGCGTCTAAGTGATCTTTTGCGGTATGTTCTTTTTATTTAACTTAAGAATCTACTATTACATAATAAATATGAGACAACTTTACATACATTCTTCTGATCCCAAGGTAAGTAGCTAAACACTCGTTTCATGGAAATCAGAAACAACGACGGTACCACAACCACCCAGACCCGCCCAAAGTCCGGCGTGCAAGCCACTCGGCTACGGAAGTCGTCAACTAATACTACATACTATTTTTACATAATATTATTTTTAAAAAAGACGTAATTTACCTGATTTGCAGTTTCTAAAAGATATGGAGCACCGTATGCCGTAGAATCCGAATTCGACCACCCACTACTTACTAATAAAAAAAGACAGCGCTGTTTTGCATTTCTGTTTCGATATAAAGGGCAGTACATTCAGGGAAACTATTAGGTAGATCTCCACCGTGGTCTTGATCTTGCCACTATAAAAGATTTTATCAAGGAAGATTCCATACGTTACTTTGATAACGCCGCCCTCCAACCCGCCAACCAACCAGCTCGTTGTGGCGGCCGCCAACTATGTTGGAAGCCTTCCATCAACAAGATGGTTCACATCTAGGCGTTCTAGACACGTTCTAGATGACCCCGACGATTCCATAACAGTTGCGAATGCCCCCCCGCCCGATCCTTTAAATGCCACTATACATTTACAGAATACACTAAACATGCACACTAGTTTAGGCCCAAGACACCGTACTCGTAGAACAAGGGTTTGAAGAACTGGTTCACACGCGTTCTACACCATGTATGTATGTCTGTAGACATGTACCTGGGCGCTTCTCTCCTCGACCACGGCCCGGTCAACCCAAGCCGAGGTCCGAGCCTTTAGAGGCGCCCTCGGGTTGTTCCGCTCCCCGATCCGAACCGAACCCTTCGGAGAATCTAGTAGGGCACGGGAACGTTCCCTCTAGAAAACCTCCGAAGGTGATTCCTTCCACACGGCTTGAGGGCTTACGTTCCTCGCCGTTCCCAAAAAAGCCCGGTGAAGCTGAAAATGCCGTCTGAGGCAATCAGCAATCTCTCTCCAAAAAAAAAACTACTAGGCATTAAAGTATAAGTGATAATTCTTCAGGGTAGGCAACGCGAGCGTAATGATATCCATAGTTTTGCTTATGTTCATGGATGGGTCAAGCATCGCCACCTTCATAGGTTTTAAAGCCGAAAGCCAACAAGAGACTGGCGAGCTCGACTTTCTCTTACCATCACTATTTTTTTTTTTTAATATTCATTGCAGAGACTAAATAGGTTAACATACAGAAACCGGAGAGGTTATCATAATATTTCAACAGCAATGTCGTAGTTATACTTTAATGTCTGTTAATAATTATATAATTAATTCTGATACTCCTAGATAAGATATTCAATAAATACTTAAGAAATACGAGGAATAAAGAAAATAACACTGTTGTTTGTTTTGTCCCCGATAGAAACCACATCTGGATCTCTAATAAATGGATACTTCGCGTCCTGATGAATTGGCGCAGGAAAGATAAAATACATTTTGTAGTAGGTACTAATAGAATAGTAACACAAAATCAAATGAACGTCCCCATGCCGTTAAGTTGTTACCACACAATTTTGCTCCATTATTTCTGTAGGCGTTTCATTGCCAACTGAATAGTCAATCATGACCAATCAGTACAATTACTTTTCTTAGTTAATTGTTCTTTGAAGTAACACGTGTACAGTTAATGTCAAACATCAATCATCGTTATGAAACACATGCTGAAGTTATGAAAGAAAAAAGGAAAAGTCAGCAACGTTATTATATAAATATATCTTAGTGAAATACCAGTAGAGTATTATATGGAAACTTACATTTTTAAACGTACCTCCAACCTTAAAACAGCTGATGGTATCTATCAGTGATATCTATGCAATGGTTATTGCAACCGATTGCTATGCAGATGCGTCTATACAGATGAAATACCACAAATTTGATAACACAACGCTATAGTAAATTTTACTTGTTAAATTTAATTTTACATTTAATTTTACTTAAAATTGCAAATATTATAACGAAACAAATGACAAAATGTTTTTATTTTGTTTATATAATTTTAACGCAAATTTTGTTGCGAAACAAATTACAAAAACACAATGTTGAAAAAATTTCCACGAGCAGGATTTGAACCTGCACCCTTCTGACATACCGGGTCAGGTGCTCTTCCAATTAACTCCAACCACGATAGCTCAATTGGAAGAGCACCTGACCCGGTATGTCAGAAGGGTGCAGGTTCAAATCCTGCTCGTGGAAATTTTTTCAACATTGTGTTTTTGAAACAAATGACATCTAAATTTTACTTTTTATTTTTAATTAATATTTGCTGCACTGAAGCTGAATTAAATATTTATAAAATACAGTGTAAAATACAGTCTGCTTGCTGTGGTAAAACACAAGACTTGTGTATGATTAAAGCGCGAGCAATCGCAATACATGGTGACCGACATTCAATCAAATTATTAATTATACAGCGATCGCTGTTCAAATCTATGTGTAAGTGCGCATAGCATTCTAGCGCACTTTGAAACGAGACTTCTGTACAAAATATCTATTTTGTTCCCCCGGGCACTCGAATTGAATAACAAATTGTGACAGCGGTGATTAGCCTTGCTTCGGCCTTACCAAGTTTTCCTTTTAGGAAAATCATGGGTGGTTCGAAACTGATGACTAAAACGTTCAAAGTTTCAAACCTTGATTTAGAACAAAATAATGAAATTTTAAAGAATTGTTCATTATTTAATTAAGATAATTAAATCTATTTTAATAAATTACTGTTCGTTAGTCTCGCTAAAACTCAAAAACAGTTTGACCAATTTGAATAATTTTTATTTTGTTTTATTCGATCTAATGCAACGATGGTTTAGAAAAAAAACAATGAAAAACTCAAAAATACAGCTTAGAAATCGAAAAATTAAAAATTGGTAATTTTGTAGTACGGGAATCGCCACTTTAGATTCTCATAATAGAATAGCGTTTGTGGCACATATTTATTAAAACTTAAACAGGACAACGTCTGTCGGCTCAGCTAAATATAATTATAAATTTAAAAACTCATAAGGATGTCAAAACGATATATGAGAATATGAGTACGCAATGATGAGTAGAACTAATTTATTTTTTTATAAGAGAAGACAAACAACTCTAATCCTGCTAATTGGAAATGGAGTCCAAACTAAAAGACAGCTTATATTATAGTTTTATACTTTATATTTTCTTTTACACATTTTATTTACCTAATTTTAGATTTAGAAAGAAATATTAAAATCTGCGCACTGAGTTAATTTATAACTTATATTTAAACATTATAATAAACTTTATAAAATTATGATGAGTAAGAAAACTGATTGAAGTATTGAAATAAAGATATTATTAAGATACAGACATTTAATTATTAACAATTAATAGTCGTTTATTAAATTTTTCTCAGTCAACCCCAGATTTTTATAATATTTGCAAAACAAACTGTGGTAAAAATAACACGCGGAAAGTAACATTTATTTAATAAACTGCCGATTCAAAACCAGAAACGAAAGCACATCCCTATTGGTTACTCGTCGTACAGCTGAATAACAAATTGTAACAGTGAACCAATAAGCTGGCACGGTAATATTATTTATATGCTGGTGCAGTACCGATTATCCGCCCTGGGGATCAATTTACTATTGCATCAACACATACGGACAACAAGCAGTGACGTGTGGTTAGTGTTTAGTTCCTGCGATAGCTTATTTGCTAAAAAGCTAGCAAAGTATGAAATTCAAAAAATTCTAAATTCAAAATCATTTATTCAGTTTAGGCTACAAGTAGCTCTTGTGAATGTCGAAGAAAGCAATGTGAAGACGCAGCTAAGTGTAAACAAAAATATATAAATATACCTTTACTATACATTCCAAACATTAATTATTTCACTACGACCATCATCATACTCATAATTGCATTTAATCAACCCCTATTCTAAATTGAATAGGATAATGAACCATAACATGTTGAAATTAAAGCAATTATTCCTTTGTTGGCTGCATTCAGTGATTTCGATGGGTAGGTAAGCGCTAACGATGCATCACAATTTGTAAAATTTGGCTTGTATAGTTTGGTCGCCCGAGGGTATCCGATAGAATCGCAAATTGTGACAACTGACCATTACCTAGCTACGCTCAATGTCCCTCTGCGCATCAACGTTATAACATCGATTCAAAGGCAATTTGAGAAACAAGTGAAGCTCCATTTTTCTTGTTTTTATATTCAACCCCTTACAAATAAACAAAGAATAAGATCCGAGTAGTTATTCCGTGTTTTGTTCCTGTCATGTAAACGTCATTTCAAATTAGAGTAAAAGAGACAAATTACGGAATAACTATTCGGACCTTATTCTTTGTTTATTTGTAAGACCCTAACACCCGTGTGCACTAAACTTATGAATCGCCTAAGTCTTGGCTTAACTACTATCCGGTCAAGTTAACTCAGCACTTGGCTCGAAAACGTCGCTTACACTCAAGTGTCTAGTGCAAACAGGTGTTAGTGCCTTACAAATAAACAAAGAGTAAGGTCCGAATAGTTAAATTAATTATCTTAATTAATGGCTGCGCGTTTAGCATTTAGCCAATTTTCTGTATTTTTATTATTATTAGTAGTAAGAGTTCGGTAGATAGAAATAAAAATGGAGTCTTACAACACGTGTTATTACGGCAAGAACTCGGGTGAAACTCCCGTCCGAATAGTTATTCCGTGTTTTGTTCCTGTCATGCAAACGTCATTTCAAATTAGAGTAAAATAGACAAAACACGGAATAACTATTCAAACTTTATTCTTTGTTTATTTGTAAGGCACTTAGTGTAATATAGTTGCCGTTTTCAAATTAATTAATGTCAAAGTTAAAACAGATAAAATTGCTACTGAATATATTTTTTACTTCTTCTTTCTTTGACGACCTCCGTAGCCGAGTGGCTTGCACGCCGGACTTTAGACGGCGCTAACTCTGAGGTCCCGGGTTCGATTCCCGGTCGGGTCAATGTCGAAAACTAACTTTTCGATATTGTGTCAGGTCTGGGTGGTTATGGTACCGTTGTTGTTTCTGATTTCCATGAAACGAGAATTGTCCTCCCCTTAAGTAGGGACTTAAGTAGGGGATGACAATTTGTACGGAGGTATCAAAACGGACCAAAATTACTTATACAGAGTGATCTTTATTACGTTGTTTTGTGTTAGACACTTTACTTATACCCTTATGATATTTACCTTTAATAAGTTTGGCTTTTATTAAGAATAAACACAAATCGTGTAGCCCACGTGAGCAAAGCCGCGAACAAACGCTAGTGTACATGAGTATACTAGCTTTTGTTTGTTTTGTTATTTTAATAACTGAATATAGGTTTGCAAATTATGCAGGTGGCCTGGTTTAAATTAGGTGATGAGGTTACATAACATGTTTGTGCACAGCCACTATTTAACCAGTTTATAGTAAAAGGCATATTTTAGGACGTTGTCTACAGTTAAGAACAGCTTATTGGAATGAAATTACTGAACTGCCATTTGTTTCTGGCATAAAATTAAAAGCAAATAAATAAAAACAATTTAGACCTTTAAAGCAAACGTTTGCTTATTATTTATAGTTGCATAACTTAATGAGTTACTTCATCCTATTTCGGGACGTCATACCCCTGTATGTGTGTAATGCCGGGTCTCCGGATAGGTGACCAAATTAAAAATAATATTAAATAATAAAGATCTTTATTGTTCAATACACATTTACAAAGCTTACATTTATATCTTGAACTCTTCCGTAAGTATGGTGAATTTCTGAAGACGGTACAAATAACCTTTAAAATATCTTAATCAAATTTTAACAAAATACACTGTCCAATATAGAAAACAATAATTTTAACAATTGTGTTGTACCATACATATGTGGGCTGCGGGACAGTGAACCGCCACCATATAAAATACAATATGCAAAATAATATCTCAAACATAAAAGGTAAAAGACGCACACCGTTACACTCGATTCGCAGGTACTTCAATACCACATCAAGATATGGACAAAATAACAAAGCATTTAGGATGAGACTGGACATAACCTATAAAACATCTAAAGCACATCTAAAAAAAAGTCGTTAACTTTTTGTCACCGAGATACAAATTGCCCTTCAGGTGCCTTCAGTTATACGCAAGTGGTAGAATACCCAAACCGTTACAGTCGATTTACAGGCAGTTCAACATCACACCAAGGTAGGGACAAATTAACGGGGCGTCGGATGACGTTGAGCATACTCGTAACATATAAAATATCTAAAGGACATCTAAAAAGTCGTTAAAATTTTGTCACCGAGATTAAAATTGCCCCTTAGATGCCTTCAGCTGTTTAGGTAGTAGACCTACAATGTTACAGACGATTTACAGGTAGTTCAACACCACATCAAGCTATGGACAAATTAACGGGGCGTCGGATGAAGCGGAGCATACTTGTAACATTTAGATTCTAAAAATCTTGTCACCGAGTTTCAAATTACACTTTAGATGCATTTAGCTAAACGCAAGAGGTAAAAGACCCACACAGTCACAGACGATTTACAGGTAGTTCAACACCACATCAAGCTATGGGCAAAATAACGGGGCGTCGGATGAAGCTGAACAGTGAGCATGTCACTTGGCCCGGAACAAGCCGCAACTTAATGAGGCATAATTCAAACTTTCCCTTTATTCCTTACGCTCTTCCTCAATCAACACTAATGATGTGGAAATGCGGCAAAGTGAACTTGTAATTTGTTAAGGTTGATTTAACTTTTGCTATTTTTTAATAGCGGTCACGTTAAGGGACCATCCGGATTTCTACGAGTGTGACTGGAATAGCTCGTTTTATTTTCTTTCGAAAGAAAGAGGTTATTCACAAAGTTTTATTAAATAAAAAACGCATAAAATTAACCATCGCGTGTGCATGAGACACTACGGTTAAGGTGCTACAGGACATAACGACAGAGCATAGCCAGGCCAGGAGCCCTAGACATAGCTTCGTAGCCGAAATCTGGATAGCATCGGGTGAGTTACTAGATCTTGATGTGTGTGTGCTTTGGGCGTGCTAGCCCACTGTATTTCTTGATCTATGTTTCCCTTTGCATAATTTACATTCTCTGAGTATAGCTCCACCAATAACAAAACCGATAACGCATTCTAGTGACACCATAATCTGTCACATTCCGTTTTGTAACACACGCAAAATATAACAAAACACGTTCGACACGAAACCAATATGGCTTCCCGTGTTGCCGAAACAAAACAGAAGCGTGGCCGACCTTTAGCACCCGGTCCCGGAGTTCGCAGTTCACTCAATAGGATGCCAGTGGATCCGGCTGTAGCGCGCGAAACTTCCTTATTGCTCACCGGTTATTCATCTCACCTGCCGATACTAACAGTTTGGGTGCAAAGTAGATATAGGACAGCAGAAGGCCAACTCCTTAAAATAGTGAAATAGGCTCTAAGATGAACTCTCCGCTAATGTATTTTTGTTATTCTGCTGAAAGTAGCCCTTGTTGTTTGATAATAACTAAAATCACAGAGCATATTTTTTGAAGCATACACAGCTTAAAAATTTGTAACTGTATACACAAAGGTGATAGTAAGATCATGACATATGTCACAATCACAATAAACGTAATAACTAACAGTGTATCCTGCAACGTACAGCAAAAGCTGTCATCAAAGACCGAAGGGACGATGTACCGAGTAGCCTGTATTTCTTCGCTGCCTCTAAGGTATCTTATCTTATCTTATCTAAGTAGGGCCTGCTGAAGTTTTCGTTTCCCCAGCAGCACCATCGGGATCGATCGACCCATCGGGATCTTATGTGCAACCCCATCGTTTAACGCTGGGGTTACTGTCTTTCAGGTAACAGTGAAATGGCACTGCAGGAGATAGAATCGGAGCCGTAGCAGTAGCGTGGCATAGTGATAATTAACTACCAACTCTGTCAATGCTACATACACAATCATCAGCTTATAAAAGTCCCACTGCTAAGCTCATGCCTTACATGGAAAGATCGGGCCATAGCCTACCACGTCATTCCAAATCAGGTCGGTGTGTGACCCACCACTGAGTATTTAAAATTGAGCACACACACAAATTAACCTTCTGTTCTATATATTTAGTTAGTGAGGGTTGTCGAAACTGTTTAATAGATAAGAAAGTTTATAGTGGAGTGGATAATTGCTGCTTTGGGACGGCTTATTCCCAAAGGTTCACGACTCTATTGTCCTTCTATTCCCACTGGGTCCATGAAATTTTAATACCTATAAGTGGCTGGAGATATATATTACTTCTCTTTCTACTTATAGTTTGTTTTTAAAATAAGGATTCAATAAAAAAGTCTAATTTTATTTTTATTATTTACGAGGGCGACATCGTATTATGTAAGACTCCAAACTCCTATAACTCTTGTTATTGTTATTATTTTTGTTATGCTCCTGTTATGGACATATCCGCTGTTTATCTGCCATATCTTTTATGCACCTTGACATAAAATACAATAATATTATATAATTATCCTCTTCCATTCACTGAGCTCCAAACTTTACGAGAAAAATACTTATACTGATTCAGTTCTGTTTGCGTCATACACTTACTTGTTTAATTCATAAACCCCATAGAAAGTTCCTGAAATTTAACACAAGTATACCTACCGCCTTTCACGAATACGAGATCAAAGGCTGGAATGGCAAAGTTATACTTTTGAACAACTTTTAAGTACCCTGCTTGCCGCACAGCATGGGTGCCTAAAACACAGCCCCGATGCCAAAATGCAAGGTTTTATTTTTAAAAGGTAAAGGTTAAGAATTGTTTGTAACTTTTTATCTATGTAGGTACTCGTAAGTATGTACCTGCCTATGTATATTCGAGTAGCTAGGTGCTTGGTGGTTGCATGTCAATCACACACTGCTGGGATCCTCATACCTATTTTGCGCCCAACCAACATTGCTTTGCATTAGTACCAGATTCGGTTTAAGTACAGGGCATAAGACAAAAGAACTAAAGCTTCGTTGTCGGCAACACACGCGTGTTACCAGTAGTGTTGAACGCGTTTATGGAAGGCTGTGGTCACCACTTTCCATCAGACTAGGCGTATGGTCATTTGCCGACACGTCATTTTCGTGTATATCAAAAGGTTTGCCTAAAAAAGTGCGAATAAAAAAATGCCTATGCGTGTAAAAAATGCGAGTTTTAACGCATTGTCGTTAAGATAAAATGCGAAAGCAAGTGTATTTCCGTAGTTTCATTTCGGATACAGACTTTATGGTATTTAGAGACTCAAATTTAGAGATTCGCGTGCTCAAAAAGCATTAAACATCAAAATCAAATTTCTGAAAACCAACGCACGAGTTACGCAACAAAAGCTCGCCTCGTTAAAATTAAAACAGCTCATTGCTTGTTACGAAATAATTCGGGAAAGTTACTTTGAAAAATGTTTCGGGAACCTTTTCGCCTTTTGTGTGTTTTGCTTAAAAATGATAATTTATCAAAGCGCGCGCCCTTCAAGCAAAGTTCGGAGACACAGAAACACTTTTGAGTTCTTTCTGTCGAGACATTTTTATTGCGAAATAAATATTCGTTTCATGCTTGATGACTACAAATTGCGAGGTTGCCGTGTCTCCTCGACATCTGCACTTTGCTAGTGCTTCGAACCGCTTTGATAACTTAACACAATGAGCATCATTGACTTAACAGGGCTATATATGAATTAGGTCATTTAATTTTCGGTAATTGTACAATGGTTATTGGTTAGTCCACAACCTACATAATTTCAATATAAATGACAGTAAAGACATAAAAATCTGAATACTACTTAGTGTTTAAATTTAGATACTTACGTAGGTAGGTATATTAGTTTTAATGAAACAGATTTTTTTCATTACTTAGATTTCGTTTGACTATTCAAACTTTACATAAATTTTGCCAGAGATACTTTATGAAAAATCAATTCTATCCTTGCGTGCGCGTAAGCCGGATAAGCCCAGACGGGCTGCGCATTGTGTCACGTTTCTCCAGATTGGCTTGTGGGAGCTCACATGAATACCTTCAGTATCATTGAGTTAGCCAAAGGTCTTGCTATACAGCAATAGAGAATAGATTAAGAGGAGCTAAGTCGAGTTATTGCTCACGGCGGTCCCGAGCCGAGACAACCTGGCAGCATGTGGGAGTTTCTAGTGGGTATGCCCCTCTTCCTCCTTTGCTTTATATATTATATAAATTTAGCTATATACTAAAAGCTTTATATAAATTTAGGGAAGGGAAAGTTATTATATAAATTTCCTCATGATATAATAGTTTTTGTATTAATATTTCGCAAAGTAGGTAACTTTATGTGAAATCATTTATTATTATCTATACTACCATTTATTATCTCTGCAGCTTATGTAGTAATGAAAATTCGTCAGATCACTTATATTGAAATAGCTAGACTTGTTTACTTTAATTATTTCGAAAGCGTAATGTCGTACGGCATTTTAATGTGAGGCCATGCTGCTGACATTCTAACTATCTTTGTGCTGCAGAAGCGGGCTATTCGAGCAATTTATAACCTAAAAGCTGGTAATTCTCTCAGGGAAAGATTTAAAGTTATATTTACGAGAACCTAATGTATGTTTAAAAAATATTGAAACTTTTTCTAAAAACCGTGATATTCACAATGTAAACACTAGAAACACGCAGTAAAAAAACTACTACAAACTAGCAGTACCTTATACTAGGCTCCACAAAGTAAATAATTCATTTAGAGACCTGTGTGTACGTTTTTACAATAAAGTTCCAATTAATATTCAAAAACTTGAAATTAATAAATTTAAAATCACCATTAAAGAAAAGCTTTATAAAGAAGCTTATTATAAAGAATCACTCCAATTAGCAATACCTGCTAATTTAAAATATTGTTAAGTTATTTTAAACTTGTATTTTTTTTATATATATTAGAAGGTGGCAAACGAGCAGGCGGATCACCTGATGGGAAGCAATCACCGCCGCCCATGGACATCCGCAAAACCAGAGGAATCGCAGATGCGTTGCCGGCCTTTAAATTGTATAGCTTGGTAACGGCATATAATTTTATAAATGTCGGTACTTATATTAAAGCTGTGGAGTTTCTCGCGCCCATTCTCCTCCACAGCTAAAAAATAGACGTCCTGAATGGTAAAAAATGTTTGGACGAGTCAAAAGCACTTTTCTAAAGTTTATTTGAATAAAAATATTATCTTTGACTTTGACTTTGACTTTATTTAGTTGTTTTAAAGCTAAGCTTCCAACGAGACAGCAATCCGGCTCAACCTCGCGTGCGCTAATCCGGATAAGTCCCGGCGGGCTGTGCATTGTGCCGCGTTCCTGTAGATTGGCTTGCGGGATCTCATACGAACGCCTTCAGTGTCATAGATCCAGTCAAAAGACTAGTTACTATGTCACAGCGTTAGAGAATTTAGTTACATCGTTGGACAAGAAGAGCTCGATAGCGGCTTTCAAGTTCGGCTTACAAGTTCGAGTTCGGCTTGCGATCTTGCAAGTTACTTTAGCAACTGACGCAATACTGGGGCACCGTTGACCGAATTTATATATCTTGGATTTATATAAAATAATAGGATGTGCTTGCCCCGATATCCAGAAGTCCTGGGTTTAATTTCCAGGTCATGCAAAGTGTAACTTTTCGTAGCGCTTCGCTTTCGTGTTTTGTGATCACCAACCGCGATCAGCAAGCGTGATGACTAAGCCAATACCTTTCAATAGTAGCGATGAAGACCTTTCCCACCAGAACAGTATTTTCTTTTATCAATTTTAATAGTCCTTAAAAGTCACAACGAATGCTTTGATTTTCAGTTTTCCCCGACATGACGTCCTAACTAGTTTCACATTACGGTTGTTGTGCAAGGCGTGTTTCGTAACAAGTTGTATCTCAAGAAGCCTGGTACAACTTTGCGGAGAGCAGAAATTTTAAAATTAAATTCTTGCGGAAATGTTATTTCTCGTATGCAAGCAACATTGCGTTTGGAAACTTATGGAACATGACTGTAACTACGTATGCCTCAAGCTGTGAGTACGTTTTTTTTTTTTTTTTGAGAGAGATTGCTGATTGCCTCTACGGCATTTTCAGCTTCACCGGGCTTGAGTGAGTACGTGTGCCACTTCTGTTACTTCCACCACGATTGAAGTGTCGCTTCAGCAAATCTCGTTAAAGTTTACAATAATTCGTATTAATTTTTAAGATTAAATATTTCAGTCCAAAATTAACTTTAAATAAGTATGTTACGAGAGTGGATACCGGTGTCTAAAAGGATACGATAAGTCGCAGTCCGACCTCTAATATGTACCCTATATAAACACTTAATTTCTCATTACAACTCTAATTTATAAGGACAAAACATCGCCTCTTTTTAAATGTAGCAGATAGTCTATCCATAAGTTTGTCCTTGTTCAACGACATAAAAATAAAATAGATAAAAGAGAATAGACAAATTAGTAAATCGTGAAACTGACATCTTCGTTTTATATTATGTGTTGTTTTTTACAATTATAAAAAACATTTATGGAACCTTATTAAAGTTTCATGTAATTTTTTTTTTAAATTTAATTTTGATTCAAAATATGAACAGGAAATTAAAAGCAATATTTAACGACATCAAGGCTGTTAAAGCAATTTTAATCAGTGCGTTAACTCATTAAAATAATTAGTACGAATCAACTGGATGGGTGGATGATCAACAAGCCGGGCATGCATAATGAGCAAAATCAATCAACGACCTACTAAATTACTGCGAATGTCGAAATGAAAACGTTTCAGCATTGGATTCGATGTACATTGCACGCTGTGTTTGCAAAATGTTAAGACAAGCCAGTACTGACGATATCATGTATAGTGAAGATTACAGATTTATTGTACTTTCCGTTATTAAAGTTGGCTACATAATTATGGCTTTTGGTTGTAATGAATGGGCATGTGTACTTACGATATTTATTCATGCGCTTACTTAACGTTGGTCGGTTGGATGCGACGAGATTGACGTTCAAAATAACGTTAAATAAATGGTAATTAATTCCATGACAATTCATAAATAGTTAAGGGTCTACATTGTATTATATATGCTCACGTTTATTTGATATATCATATTACACAGTATATAATAAATGCAATATTTTTTTTAAATTTAAAATCCATTGCAGGTTCAATCAAATCCTACTAATACTATAAACGCGAAAGTTTGTAAGTATGGATGGATGTTTGTTACTCTTTCACGTAAAAACTAATGAATGGATTTTAATGAAACTTTCCTCATATACAGACCATGACCTAGACCAGCATATAGGATACTTTTTTTTCTTTTTTTTTTTACTGTAGTCTTCGCGAACGAAATCGCGGGCAACAACTAGTTTGCTATAAATTAAGTTTGCGACGACTAAAAATAGCTTAGTGTCCATGTGACCTTTTTTTGGAGAGAGTTTGGTGATTGCATTAGACGGCATATTCAGCTTCACCGGGCTTTTTTGGGGGCGGCGAGAAACTTAAAGGGTTCCTCAAGCTGTGTGAAACGAATCACCTTCGGAGCTTTTCCAGAGAGAACGGCATCACGCACTAGTGCGTGTCCCCGTGCCCTACTAGATTACTCCGAAGAGTTCAGATCGGATCGGGGAGCGGAACGATCCGAGGGCGCCTCTAAAGGCTCGTACCTTGGCTCGGGTTGACCGGGTCGTGGTGTTGGAGAGAAGCGCCCAGGTAAATGATGTCTGTCCTGGTATAGAGCGCGTGTGAACCGGTTCGTCGTACCCTTGTTCTACGAGTACGGTGTATTGGGCCTAAATTAGTGTGCATGTTTAGTGTATTCTCTAAATGTGTAGTGGCATTTAGAGGATCTGGCGGGGGAGTCCATGATAAAAATATGGTTTCTATTTTGATGTTAATAATCCTTAATGTCCCACTGCTGGGCAAAGGTCTCCCCTATTTCCTTCCATCTCTTACGATCTCTAGCTGTCTCCGACCAGTCTGGGCAGAACGAATTCAAATCGTCACACCAACGCTTTCGTAGTATTCCATCGCGTTTTGGCCCTTGGCTTGTAAGTCGCCAATTGGTAGAAATATTCCTATTGATTTTAATTAATCATATTATATTAACAAAATTATTTAGGATTCAATTTCTTTATTTGCCCCTAAGTGATATAAAAGGTGATACAACAATAAAGAATTTATAACTCAGTACCGTCTAAGGTATTGCAAACATTTGCGATTTGGCATTTGACATTTGACATTTGAGGATTTACATTTTCTCTATTTGTTGTACGAGTAACCCTCAGAATAATAACTAAGTTTATGTTACCTATTTCATCAGGCTCGAACTTGACAAAGCTTTTTAAAGACCAAGACAACCACCACCAATATATCCAACCCATTTTAGAGTTGACAATTGAATGCGTAATGCGTACTTAGCAACGGATCGAATGCAATTAGGCAATAAGTGTGAAGATCTTAACCTAATTGGAGTGTGAATCATAATCAATTAATCAGACGGCAAGATGCAGACAGACGTGATATTGACGTATATGAGGATATGCCCTCTATAACGCTATGGCGATAATAAGGGTTTATTTTTGTAGTATATTTGTAAAAGTAGTTCATATAATAATATACATAATAATATATTATATAATTTTTTGTCTCCACCTAATTGCACCTACCATGTTATATCTGCACCAACCAGTAAATGACTGGTAGAGAATATATTAATAGGCATTAAGTCCGCCATGTAATTTATGTTGCAAATGTTTTTTATTAAATAAGGGGATAATATTAATAGTGATACCAACGTGATCAAAACCTTCCTACATACTCCAACTTCTTCCTATTCCTCCAAAAGATGGAATAGTCTACCAGCACACGTTTTCCCTCCTTCCTATGATATGTCCTTCAAACGAGGCGTGAAGAAGCACCTTGTGGGCCGGCAAAGTGAGGTTGACCGATGCTGCGTTGTTTTCACGCTGCACTAGTTGTCTTCGCGTCTGGACTCCATTTCCACTTAACATCAGGTGGTATGGAGTCATTTGCCGTGCTAAGTATAAAAAAAATAAAAAAATAAAATACGTCCTAGTGTCGCTAGCACTAGGCACGATATCCGGAGATCCTGGGTTCACAGGTCACATTCATAGGTCAGGCAAAGGTTGTACTGGAATTTTGGATGCATATTGCATATACCGAGTTTGTGATCACCAACCCACATTTGGAGTATGGATATGGAGATTGCAGTGGAATAATATAAGTAAATACTTTACTAACGCCTCGGTGGCCGAGTGGCAGAGTCAGCCCAATACCCGAAAGTCCCGGGTTCAATTTCCAGATTTGTTTTCAATTATAGAGGCCTTTGCAGTGGGACAATTATAGGCTATTTACTTTACTTTTTACTTGACTACACAAACTTACTTTACATTACTACGCATCCGCATCTTAACTTAAGTCACACACAGAAACTAAAAGTATTTCACCCGAAATTTGCATTCTATTCAGCCTCAAGTCGACACCCTTAAAAACTCCGAACCCCGACGCGCCCTGCCGACCGAAATATGCCGTCGAAATTGAGTTAATTAAAGAAAATCTTGACACTCGCACCACGCACGCCGCGGCGCGTACAACCCCTAATTGAATCGTAGTCTTTATCCACATATTTACTTAATGCTGAGATCCACGGCGCTGCCAAGCAAACAATTAAGTAAAAGCACCGCAATTTGTTAGTCGACTTGTTAAGTAAAAGCTTATTCGGGGGTTATACAGATGTTAAATTAAGCGAACACATCTTAGGGTTTTAAAAGGAAACAGCCAGGCGGCGTCCTTAGACCTGGTAATGCTGTAGCCACAAGAGGGTAAATGCAAGTTCTTTTAAAAATAAATATCCCTTCCATCGTTATTGAAATGAAATTAAATTAAATGAAAATCCTTTATTTAATTTAGGCATATAAATTTCACTTCTGAACGTCAAGTAGTTACTTAAAAAAATGTATATTAGAAATAATATAAGTACACACAATAATACTTACCATAGATATATGTAATGAGATTCTATTGCTGATTCGGAAGGTTGATTCTGCTAAGAAGACTCCAGCAAGAAACTTAGCAGCTACTCTTTTAAACTAAGAGTTGTAAACAAAAGTGTAGTTACTTACAATGTGAAATAACATGTGCAGGCGAGCAGACTAAGATGACCACACGTTCTTATCATTAAAATAATCATCAATTTTATAGTATAGTAAACATGTGTAGTGGCAATTCCGTTAGAGTGAAAGGCACTTTATTGTATATTCTTATACATTTCCCAACAAATGAATTACCGACCTTACTGAGTCTAAGTTTTGGAACGGCAAGTTTGTTGTTAAAATTATAAGTATTACTTTTTTTCGAATTTATCTAAGTTTTTTTTAAACATAAACGATATTTCCATAAATATACTGTGAAGCTACAGTTAAAATATTAATCTGCTTAAATAACTCTCTTAGCGTATCACGAGGCTTAAGGCTATAAATAGCTCGAATGGCTTTTTTCTGTAACACAAAAATGGTTTCAATGTCAGCCGGTGACGTACGTTTCGTCAGCGTTACGTTAACGTTAACTTTACGTCAGCCGTACGTTATTTAGTACAAGAATCGTTACTTTTCTCTTTACCAAAAAGCGATGCGCTTTAGCCAATCCGCGTAGAACGGTTAGTTGATTTACTGCTAAAAATGCCATACAAGTAACAATACCAAACAAAACGCTACCGTTGCTATTAACGTTATCCGTTAACGTGAGGAATTTAAAAATATGCGCGTTAAGGCAAATAAGTTTACGTCACACATTTCCCCACTTTGCACTGCTTTTCTGCATTAAAACTATACTGGACATTTTAAAACTCGTGCCAAGGTACTCCATGTAAGGTATTTCCATGAGTAAAATACGCAGGTGGTGCCACCTGCTCCCGTGCTTAAAGTTTTGGAGCATACCAGTCGTAAAATCTTTTAATAAAGCGGAGTGCTCTCATGTAGCTGCTTTGAGGTCGATTGCTAATCTAAGCTTTATATGTATACGCATAAGGTGTTCGATTAGACTCTATATGATGCTAAGGTAAAGTAAGGCATAAAAATGAAATTCAGTACGAGCAACGATACATGCTCATTGCATTTCGATCGTCATTGAATGTTTTCTTTTACTTATCTTCCGTACTAGCTAATTGTAACGTTCGTACCTTGCTGTCAAATAAAAAGCATCAAATGAATGCCACACAAAGCGGTAAATAATGGTACACACGCCTGCACATCAACCTACCACAAACTGTCAAATTTCCTCAATAGACTTTGAACTTTATGTCTAAGTAATATGGCTGACATTGTATTGAAGAAATTTGACAGTTTTGGATAGGTTGATGTGCAGACGTCTGTACAGTCAGAATTTCTAATTGAAAATAATCAACATTAATTTAATCATTATAATACAATCACATAGCCGACGTCAAGCATCAAGCATATGCGCGAAAATAAGTCTGCAGTATGCGAACATAGCCCTAGGGGGCCCAACCATTTCATCAGATTTGAGAAACCTCAAACACTCGCTATAGAACAACGATTCATCCCTAGGATAATGCGCGAGGCTATTGAAATTAAAAACATCCTAATTTCAATAGCGAAGATCGTTGGAATTTACCACCAGCCTGAGATTCCATCATACAAAATATTAAATCCTAGCCCCAACACCATACTGCCAGACCGAAAGATACTATAAGTTCTTTCTGCGTAAAACGGAACGCACCTGGTTAAATTTAAATGAGGGTATACAAGCTACTAACTAATTATGAGACGACCAACACCCCAGTCTTCCTGTGACCACGAACCCTGCAGAGGGTTCGTGGTCACGAACTTCCTGACTGGTTTTCAACAGACCTGAATAGCTACATATGTGTTTAGGCATATATTTCCTCCGCCTTTCTCCTGAAAAATTGTTGTGTTTGACACTTACGCGCTATTGACCAAATGCTACTTACGCGGTTTTCAACAATCCCCGATAATGTGTGCCTACAAAAGATCCGGATCGGTCGAATTGCTCCTGGGAGTAGGAAGCCTCAGCAGCCCTCACCAAGATAAAATAATAAGCCCTCAATGTTTTTCGCTACGGTCCGTGGTGTGCCACAGCCTTATGAACAACCCAGAAATATGTTACATAATGTAGTTAGTTATTGGAAAACTTATCCAGTCCATAACAAGTGTAATAAAAGCCGCTGCAAACAAGCCTAGTTCGTAGCTCGCATAAGTAATTTTCAAGTATACTTAACTTAAATGTGGTGTGCGGCATAGGAAACTTTAACTTGCAGCTCTGCATAAAACAGTTTTGCTCACATTTCTGTTTTGAATTTAAAATGCCAGTTTGCTGGGTCTACAAACGAAATGCACATTACGTCGCAATGTTGAACATGATATTTTCGTAACGATATAAAATTATATTTAAAAAAATAATTATGTAGCAAATAAATGTCGCCTAACTGGCAGAGGTAATCAGGCGAAGTGTGTTTCGGATTTTTCGATACATAGCCCGGTGTCGTAATCACCTACCCGCATTTGGCAAGCATGGTAATAAATGATGGTGGTGGCGTGATAGGTACAGACGCCTGCACATCAACCTATCTAAAACTGTCAAATTTCTTCAATAAATGTTCTACACTATGCCATATCAATAAAGTTCAAAGTCTATTGAGGAAATGTAACAGTTTGTGGTAGTCTGATGTACAGGCGTGTGTACAATGTCTGTTTAGATTGAGTCAACGAATTTTCATTGCGCACTGTTTTCTATATACCTATCTATCTCCCTATCGTGTGATCTGATGTGCTGGCGTGCGCACTCATTGTAAAGGTCGAAAGGTAAAAGAGTGAGGTTCGGTGCAACGGATTAAACTATAGTTCGCGGTTATAAGGTGCAAAATGGCTCTAATTATAATGTAGGAGATGAGTGTGCGCGTACACACTGCACCATCAATGGTAGCGATGACTTGATTTCAATGACGTATAATAGTTCGCGGTTATAAGGTGCATAATGGCTCTAATTATAATGTAGGAGATGAGTGTGTGCGTACACACTACACCATCAATGGTAGCGATGACTTGATTTCAATGACGTATGCCTTTGCCCGGAAGTGGGTCAGCATTTAAGTCAATATACTATACCTATAGGGTATTTACTTACTACCCAAGGCCGGTCATCGAATGGGTGACCAAAAATGTACCATCTCGAGCTCCTCCGTGCTTCGGAAGGCACGTAAAGCCACTAATTAACCAAGTTAACAAACCCCAATCTGCACTGGGCCCGCGTGGTGGTTAATAGCCCGTTCTCCCTATCCATCCATAGGGAAAAGTCGTGCCCCAGCAGTGGAGACATAAAATGAGCTGGTGCTAACTGTGGGTTATATCCATTGATCAAAACGAAAGGGGCTAATTTACTTAAAGTGGCCGACAACACAAGACTAAGACCACTATTTCCGTGATCCAGGATTCGATAAAAAAATTTTGGTGATTTTAACAACTCCTAATAGCCTTGTCTTGTCGGCAACTTTAGATAAATCTGACCCCTTCATTCCGATCACTGGTTCATACTCCATAGCTCCTGAGGATGCCCAGTAGAGGGGAGCAACACATGTCGGTGTCGGTGTGCATGTTCTTGCATCCATTTTTTCTTCTGCATGTGCATGGTTTTTGCGGGCGGGATTACGGTGCATGTGCACTGCATCCAAGCTGGATAAACGAGTGATTTAGCGGAATTAACACAACATTAGTTTTTCAAATCAACATTTTTTTCATACGTGACATTTGTTCTCCCAAGTCCCTTATTTGATATGCACTTCAATATCTCCACTGAACTACGCCAGATATATAAAGCGTATATACGCAAAACCCTCTTCCAATCTTGTTCCGCCAGCCGCTTCACTTCGATTTCCGCAAAAGCCAGTTCGCTCGCCGTCTAACACATTACAATATCAATTTTCAATATTTGAATTGCCAACTAGTAAATTCTATGTTAAAGTTACATTTAACCACTACTGACCGTTCCGGGTTAGCTTGGTAATGTTTATTCTAAGGATATTAGTTACCAGCGCATGTTCGCTTTTACTGTGTTTATTTTTATAACACTTTCATTTGTTTACACCAAAGCTAATTCGAAGGGGTACTAGCAAGAACAAAAACCAGTGATCGACAAATATTTTTTTTGTTTATTTGTTTATTTATGAACAAAAACAGATTACAGTCACAGAGAGTAACACAATAAAGATTTCTGGCTTAAAACTAGATTGTAAACCTAAACATGTAACCTTATCATGACTATTAGATTTACATAATATAATAGGTTATTTATTATGGAGTTTAAAATCTAACAGAATAAAATAGGGTTAACATTTCTGAAAAATGATACTAACAACAGACCGCACAAAAATACCACTAATGCCATTCATATCCAAAAATTCATGCTTTGCCGCGAGATCGTTGTACAAGCGACACATACGGATAATATTAGGGTTAATATTACAGGTATTATTCTTATACACCTGCAGCAAGAAGATGTTCGGATTACGAGTTCTATAACGAGTAGCTCAGGCTCTTTAATTTTTAAAAGTAGGGGTCAGCAACTGATCTTTGCCTTTACCAACAATTAAAACGGACCACCTGCTTTCTAGCTGACGACATCCAGAAAAAAAATAATAAAATTCTATTTTTTTTGTGTCGGACACTGGGTTGCTTTCACTGTACCAAGCACTGCTGATACTAAATATACTTCTGGAAAAGTCGAAAAACTGTACATTAACTTTTATACCCATTGTGTATATTATTTACATACATCGAGTGTTTTAGTTTCAGCGTTAGTTATTTATGCACAAAATCTGCATATGCGACCCAAAGCTCTCGTATTGAATTAAGCCTCCACATAGCTCAACAGAGGACTATCCATCACAAATATTCAATTGTAGACCGTGAATCACCAAAAGCAAATACACATAGGATTGGCGTAAACATAGCGAGCAAACCCAACTAGAACCAAATTTGTTTATCAGTGAACGTAGAAGGCGTAGACCGTAGACCCTTTCTAACAATGGAGCCTTCTAATATAAAATAAGGAGACTTTAGAAGGTAACCTTCATACATGAAGCGCTTAATCACATATAGACAACCTCTCATGGACACGGAATCTCGCGACAATATTGGTTGGTGGTAGGGCTTATTTGCCCGTCGGACTAGCTGCCACTATCGTAACTAAATACGTGGGACACTCAGAAAGTTTTGAGAAAATAAAAAACTAACTTATATGGATAAAATATTTTTATTAAATCTTTTCAAAGAACTCTCCACCAGCCTCTATACAAAGTTACATGCGTCTGAACCAATTTTCAAAAAAATTTTTGTAGTCCTCCGCAAACACATCCATTTTTAAATGAGACACGATAATTTAATTGGCCCTCGAATAAATGTGGATGGAAATTCGAAATTCGAACAATGGTATTTTTACTTTCAAATAACCAAATATTTCAAAAAAATTACAAGTGGCCAGTGCCTTATACATAAAAACTTTTTTTCGCAAAACTTTCTGAGTGGCCTGGTATGTCGCCATAACATCAATGTTGGTAGCATTGTTGAGTTCCGGCAGCTAGAGATAAGATAGCCAGTGCCTCAGTAGTTGAGGATTCCGGGTAAAGTGCTTCCACCTTAGGCCTTGTCATCACTTAACATCAAGTGTGATGAAGGCCAAGTGCTTACCCGTAAGATATTTAAAAAAACTGTGCTAGGACTGTTGAGAGTTGTTGAAATATAATTTATTCACATAAAATTGAGACATTAGGATGGAGTGTGATGGGTATAGCTCGTCTATATTGCCAGCGCAGGGCATGTGAAGTTTAGGTGAAGTGAATTTAACAAAATGTTAACTATATTATTAAATTGACATAACCTGATTGATGTTAGATAAGACCATAATAATCTATAGTTTCGATATTTTTCTCGAGACAAAAAAACACTTTAAAGATAAGTTAAAATTCATGTATTTGTCTGCATAATTTTAGTAGTATATAAGTAAAAACAAAAATAAAACATTATTATTTGTTAATATTATCTACTTAGATAGTAACTATTTTTTATTTGGTTTTATATATAATACTTAGTATTTTTATCGACTGTTGGTGGTTCACATATTTTATCTTAGTCCTCTCGCATCATGTGTCATTATTTTTTTTTGTTATCAACCTAAGCTAGTTGTGTACATTTATATTGTCCTTGGCCTTGTTTATGTACCGATTAAAATAAAATAAAAAATAATAATTAGAGTTGCGAGACTCCGTGTCCGTGAGAGAGTCTAAGTGTGCGTTGCTCGACCGCGACATGTATGAAGGTTACCTTCTGCGATCTCCTTATTTCGTGCTTCTGATTAGCCTCCTTGTAATCTAATCGCATATAAGATACTCCAATTCGCCAATAGTTACGGCCTATTCGCAACCGAAGACTAATTAACTACATATCGATAGGACGTAAAGACGTTTTCGCGCTTCACTGAACGCGTAACTTATTTATGATCGTGCTTGCTCAAATGTAATTTCAATTCCACTGGATCTCTTCAGAGGTTCGACAAAGACGACGACTTTCGCAATGAACGGAAGTTATTGTATAGAAAATTTGTTTGTAGCTTTGGTAACATTTAGTGAACCAGAACGGTGATAATCAATGTTTTGATGCGTATACCAAATGCTAAGAAAAATTATTGAAGACACCGTACTTTAAATAGAATATTATTATTTTATATTTTATTTTTAAATTTAATATCTATCTAATTACATAATGATGTGGAACTCAGCCAAGGGTTAAAGATCCACACAAAGGTTTTTACTACTTTTTGCAATGTTTATATCTAATTATCTCAAGTAGACAAGAAGTTCAATTACTCTTGCCTATGATGTGACTTGATTGATGAAATTTTAGTATATAAATAAATAAACTTTCCTACACTCACACCAATTATCTAGCCCAAGAGAAGCTTCGTTATGAAACTCGTTAAATGGTTACTAGACAGCGGATAAACATACTTATTATACATAGAAAACACCCAGACCCGAGACAATTTAGAAAAACAATAATTTCTAAATTGAACCGACCGGGGATCGAACCCAGAACCTCAGAGATGGCGACACCATGAAAACCGGTGTATAAACCACTCGTCCAAGGAGGTCGTCATGGTACACCAACGCGAAGCACACTTTTTTTTTAAACTAAATCTAACCTTGTCTATTCAAAGGTTTTCCGGAAGAGATCACTTTCAGTGATAAGCCCGCAATTTGTGATTCTATTTTCTTATGTCTCTTTGACAATTTTTTTTATTATTTGTCCAACCAATAACCAATAAGATTTACGCTTATTGAAATTCTTAACAGCTTTACTATAACAAATAACTAGTCCGTATCAGTAGGGCTAGGCATATTTCACCAAGGCAAAAACACAGTTTTGCGTACCTATCTAGGAAATAATGAAAAACTTATAATAGCGAAAGTTCAACCTTGACAAATTTCCGAGAGAGCGAAATTTATTGGCTCCCAGATACGGCCACCCCGCGCCCGATCACTTGACGCCACTGTGACAAATAGTTCCATTCCCTACTAGAGGACGGCTGCTTTTTATTCCCTTTGATTCGTTACCCCCCATTGAGACAGATTTTTTATAAGCAAAACGAATCTCCTTCTTTGATGCAGGTGTCCTTTATTACCCGGGAAGGGTAAGCTACTCCAAATTGTGTATCTAAGCGTTAGCCATTTGCGGAAATTACCATTTTGGTGTTATAGATTTATTTACTTTTGTTGTCTAGTGGTTCGTATATCCTACTAATATTATAAACGCGAAAGTTTGTAAGTATGGATGGATGTTTGTTACTCTTTCACGTAAAAACTACTGAATGGATTTTAATGAAACTTTTCTCATATACAGACTATGACCCAGACCAGCATATAGGATACATTTTTTTTTTACTTTTTTTTTACTGTATTCTTCGCGAACGAAGTCGCGGGCAACAACTAGTTATGGTATAGGTGGATAGATGCTACCGTATTCTTTGAGAATCGGAAACAAATTCATGATAATAAGAGCAATAACTACATTATCTCAAGAACTTTCTACGACCGCCTCTGTGGTGTAGTGGTTAGACCACTGGTTTAGAACCAGAGGTCCCGGGTTCGATTCCCAGCGGGGGGTACATTGTGTCCGGGTAAAGTGCGCTATCTTCGGCCTTTTCGTCACATACATCAGGTAATGAAGGCTGATTCACAGAATAACTGCCAAGCGCTTTTACAGTTCTACTTTATATTTTGTACTAATGAATCTTGTTTGTTAAAAAATATACGCAATAAAGAGTTCTTAGCCCGAAAGCAAATGCAAACTCATTAGAGTAACGAAATATTACAATCTCTAATTTTACACAAAGAACACACGGATTCTATTTCAATCGTGTTTCTCTTGCGTTTAGAAAGTATTCCACGCTACAAAGAGCTTTTCATCCCTTCAAATAGATGTAGGTAAGTTGTTTTACAAATCTTGTTCTAAAACGCCTGTTATTCCTTACATAATAGCACGGGTTTCCAGGTCACCTTCGGAGGGTGAAACCTCAGACTTCTTGTGCTATATTTGACCTCTTTCTTAAGTATACGTAACCTTTTTGTTTAGAAGAAAAAAGAAAAAAATATTTATATTTTATTTTTAATAGCGACCCGTCCCTGCTTCGCACGGGTGGACATTTTTTTTAGCCTGTTACTCAACGCTAATGTAGCGTTCTAATGGTGAAAGAATTTTTCATATCAGTCCTGTAGAGAGTGGTTTGAATGGGAAAAGAAAATTGTTATTTCTACAATTTTTCCCGTATTTTTTTCCGTTTTTCTCTCCATACGAACCTTCCTCAGACTTCATCAAACACAACAAAAAAGAAATCAGCCTAATCGGTTCAGCCGTTCTCGAGTTTCAGGATTAGCAACAAATTTAGCGATTCATTTTTATTTATATAGATAGATTAGGTGTTCTAGTAGAGCTTCGTTTTTGCGCAATGTAAATTGAAGATTATTAAACTTACTCCATAAACAAATTTTATTAGGAATCATTTTTGTAGACTGTACAGTTGACACAAACAATGCACATTGAAATAGAACAGTTTATACGGAAACGAAGCGACCGGCTACATGATAAAATGTTAATAAAACGCAAGATATTAGTGGAAATGTAATGTCAGAGTCAAAGTCAAAATTTTTTATTCAAATAAACTTACGAAAAGTGTTACAAATACACAAATATAGAAAAAAATTGCGTTAAAATTATATAAACAAAACAAAAACATTTTACGAAAAGTGCTTTTGAATAGTCCATAAATTTTTTACCTACTACCCATTCAGGACGTTTATTTATCTAGCTGTGGAGAAGAATGGCCGCAAGAATCTTCACAGCTTTAATAGAAGCAACGACATTTACAAAAAAAAAGTATGGCTTCACCAAATCATACAATATTTACAATTAAAAACTTTCAATTACAAATAATTCTTACCTCAGTTGTAATGTTCCCATAATGGACCAATGTATTATTATTTAAACTTAACATCTGAATGGTCTTGAATGAACGTATTGATGCATCTCTCTGACCCCCGGAAGCCTATATAAGGTAAGCTTCCTACAAACGCGCTCGAGGAACGCACACATAGACAGTCTCTCACGTATACGGAATCTCGTGAGCGCGGTATGTAGGCCCCGCCCGATCCTCTAAATGCCACTACACATTTACAGAATACACTAAACGTGCACACTAGTTTAGGCCCAAGACACCGTACTCGTACAACGAGGGTACGAAGAACCAGTTCACACGCGCTCTATACCAGGTACAGACCTGTACCTGGGCGCTTCTCTCCTCCATCTCGGCCCGGTCAACCCGAGCCGAGGTCCGAGCCTTTAGCGGCGCCCTCGGGTTGTTCCGCTCCCCGATCCGATCCGAACCATTCGGAGAATCTGATAGGGCACGGGGACGCTCACTAGTGTGCGATGCCGTTCCCTCTAGAAAACCTCCGTAGGTGATTCGTTTCACACGGCTTGAGGGACCCTTTACGTTCCTCACCGCACCCAAAAAAGCCCAGTGAAGCTGAAAATGCCGTCTGAGGCAATCAGCAATCTCTCTCCAAAAAAAAAGCAGTATGTAGGTTATAAGCTTACCTCTATTATTTACATGTCAATCTAAGGGCTCTTTTCACGTTACCCGTTTATTGTCGGACGACAAACGCACGTTTGCATTGCGTTACTTTTTAACGCGCCGCGCCTCGCGACTGTTTTAATATGGAACGCGCTGCAATTGTGCGTTAGCCGTCCGACTAAATTGAAAAAGCCCTTATAGGCGCGGTCGCGGGGAGAACGATAGGCATCGTTGCATTCAAGAACCTCAGATATTAAGTTCGAATAATAATAATGCAATGGTTCATATTGGGAACGTATTCCATAATCGGTACACTTCCTCCATTATCAAGAGATTATTAAATAATAAAAAATTACAGTTTCTTCTCAACTTTGACAATGACTAAAAGGTACAAACCGCAAAAAGAGGCATTCATTATAAAAAATACCTAAAATCTAAACTTTTTAGGCACACCGGTGTATTATTGAGACGCTAATTATGTTTCTTTTAACTTAAGGCCTGATTAGATAGGACTAATCCTTCGTTGAAAGAGTAAACTTTCGCAAGTCCATTTAGATAAGCCGTTGCTTAAGATGCTTTATTGTAATTAAATAAACAGGCTCGAGTAGAACAAAAGACTTCTGCAGGAAATGCCTCTAATTTTATTAAGCGACGGCCCTTTTTTGAGGCTGTCCACAGTCGCTATGTACAATAATTATATTTTATATAAGGAAACAAAGATAAGTTAAGAAATAAGTGGAAACTCTGCAAGCTTCCCTAATAACTTTAAAGATTATTGAATATAAAATGTTTTTGTTTTGTTTATATAATTTTAACGCAAATTTTGTTGCGATACAAAATACAAAAAAAACAATGTTGAAAAAAATTTCCACGAGCAGGATTTGAACCTGCACCCTTCTGACATACCGGGTCAGGTGCTCTCCCAATTGAGCTATCGTGGTTCTAACCAGCCCGCCGAAATTATTCAACATATTATTCAACATGCTTTCAAAGTAAAAAAGTAAATAGTGTTGAATAATTTCGGCGGGCTGGTTAGAACCACGATAGCTCAATTGTTTTTTTTTTCAATTCAACATTGTGTTTTTGTATTTTGTATCGCAACAAAATTTGCGTTAAAATTATATAATATTATATATATATATATTTTCATCCGTGCGGTGACGGAGAAAGAATACAATTCGCCGCCCCTCTCCTCCGGTGGGTGTCGTAAGAGGCGACTCGAGGATTTTCGAGCTTCCATATGCTCCACTGCGTGGTAGGGCTTGCCCGTCTGGTTAGTGACCACCGTACGCACGGTGTAAAGCCCGTCAAGTGACCGCTTGTCGGTCGCGTTTCGGGATCAGCCAGCGTATAACCAGAGCTCGAGTAAATGTTGCTGCGATGCATTTGGTCTGCGGAGGCTTCCGTCAAACCAGTGCCAGGAGGACTTCATTAACCCGCCGACCAGAGAGACCCGTAGAAACGGCTGTCCCGCTGGCCGCCCGTGGCACAGTACAGGGGTCCAAGCGAGCCTAACCAGCTCGTGAGGCTGCCTCACCATGCCACGCATAATCTCGGAGTGGCCCGTCGTGCCGGTTGGTGACCGGGAGGTGGGGTCCCGGCGGCCATTCCCGGGGGGGTTCGGGGGCCCTTCCGTTCGGCGGGTTAGTGAAACTCTTTAGTAGGCAGTTTACTGGTGAAACATGCCGCCACACTTTGACCATTCGCATCGCAGCAGCATTTCCTCGATTCACGCCTCCCTCCTTTCTTACACCATGACAGCGCATAACATTAGAACTGGTACTTCAGCGGTGCACACCCCCACCACAACCTTACCGTTTGAGGTTGAGTTCGCTAACATCCGCGGACTCCATGCAAACCTCAATGCCGTTCATCACCATCTTGAGACGGCACGGCCAGCAATGTTATTCTTGACGGAGACGCAAATAATCTGCCCGGCTGACACCACCTACCCGCACTATCCGGGCTTTGTGCTTGAAGAATCATTAAAAGCCAAAGCCGGTGTTTGCTTATTCGTTCGGGCGGATGTTTGCTGTCGCCGTCTGCGCTGTCTGGAGGACCCTTCCTTTTCTCTCCTTGTGGTACACGTCGACTTGGGCTCTCATAGCCGTGTCTACGTCTGCGTCTACCGATCCCATAATGGCGACATGGAGACAACTCGACTCATGGATCACCTTAGTCGGGTGGCAGATGAAGCGCAGGAGCGGTTTCCATCGGTGGAATTGGTGTTTTTGGGGGACTTCAATGCTCACCACGAGTTGTGGTTAAGTTCCTCCAAAACTGACCATGCTGGTAGAACTGCCCACGCGTTCGCTCTCACGCACGACCTGACTCAACTGGTGAACCAGCCCACCAGGATCCCAGATATAGTCGGTCACGCGCCCTCTTTGTTGGACCTTCTGCTGACGAGTCGCCCTGCTGGTTACCTAGTAGAAGTTCGAGCTTCTTTAGGATCTTCGGATCACTGCTTGGTATCCAGTAGGGTGCCTCTGGCCCCGCTACCGCCTTCAGCGGTATCGAAACGCCAGATTTGGCACTACTCGTCGGCAGATTGGGATGGTATGCGGGACTATTTCGCATCCGTTCCTTGGGGGCAACGCTGCTTCAGTGGGAAGGACCCATCAGCTAGTGCGACTGCAGTTGCTGATGAGATAGTTTTAGGGATGGAATACTATATTCCGCACTCCTATCTCTTCAGCAAAGGCAGGCGCAACCGATGGTTCAACCGCGAGTGTGCCAACGCTGTTGATAAAAAGCAGGTGGCATACCGCGCTTGGATCAGAGGTAGAGCTCTTGGGGATCCCGAAACCCGCACGCTGAAAGCAGCCTTTAATAATGCCACCAAGTCCTGCAAAAGAGCCTACATCAGAGCGGATGCCCAGCGCGTTGCACGGGTCGGCCAAGAACTGCTGACGCATCCTACGGGCAGCCGTAGCTACTGGCGTCAAGCCGTGCAATCAAACTTCTGCCACCTCTGAGATGTCCTGACGGAACTTTAGCTCACAAGCCGCAAGAGAAGGTCGATCTCCTGGCCAAACTTTTTGCGGCTAACTCCCGAATCGATGACTGCAATGCACAGCCACCTACAATTTCTCACTGTGGCCACACAATGCCCGATTTTAAAATCAGGCAATGTGATGTCCGTGCGGAGTTGCAGTCAATCGATGTCCGGAAAGCTAATGGCCCTGATGGCATCCCACCAATAGTCCTAAAAATGTGTGCAGCGGAGTTGTCCCCCGTGTTAACGCGCCTATACCGTCTCTCGCTCTCTTCAGGTTGTGTGCCGGAATCTTGGAGAGAGGCCAATGTGCAACCGGTCCCCAAAAAAGGAGATCGGTCAGATCCTTCGAATTACCGCCCCATAGCCGTAACTTCAGTTTTGTGCAAAGTCATGGAGCGCATTTTAAATAAACAACTTGTCCACTACCTAGAAGAACACTCCATAACGGCTCATGTCAGTGAATGCTGGTGTCCCTCAAGGTTCCGTTCTGTCCCCCACGCTGTTTCTTCTGCATATCAATGATATGCTTCCACTTGGAAATATTCATTGCTATGCAGATGACAGTACAGTGCACGGTGGGTATAACGGTCACCCTGCGGCTGGGCGGGTCGAGACTGAAGAGAAACGAGTGAATCTTGTCATTGAGCTCAATCGGGTATTGGACCTCATATCTAATTGGGGCTCCAATAATCTGGTTGAGTTCAATGCCAAGAAAACACAGGTGTGTACGTTTACGGCCAAAAAGTCACCATTCCTTCCTCTTCCAACTCTTCAGGGCACATCTCTAAGCCTGCAGAACAATATCAACATGCTCGGTATGACGATTCGCTGCGATCTGAATCAAAAGGACTATATCGAAGCCGTGATCAAAACAGCCTCACGAAAACTCGGTGTCCTGAACAGAGTGCGGCGATTCTTTACGCCTGACCAGTTGTGTCTTTTGTACAAGACACAGGTACGGTCTTGCGTGGAGTATTGCTCGCACATCTGGGACGGTTCCGCAAAGTATCTTCTCGATGCCTTAGACGGATTGCAGCGTCGCGCTGTAAGTATTATCGGCAATGCAGAGGTAACTAATACTCTCGAACACCTGCAATTGCGTAGAGATATAGCGTCACTCAGCGTCTTCTATCGCTTATATCACGGCGGGTGCTCTGAAGAACTCTTTAACCTTATCCCACCTTCTTCCTTCCTGCATAGGAGTACACGTGCTGCTCTCCGGTGTCACCGCTTCACTATCACACATATCCCATCGCGCACAAAGAAATTTGGTGACTCGTTTCTTTGTCGCACCTCCAAAAGATGGAATAGTCTACCAGCACATGTTTTCCCTCTTTCCTATGATATGGGGTCCTTCAAACGAGGCGTGAAGAAGCACCTTGTGGGCCGGCAGAGTGAGGTTAACTGATGCTGCGTTGTTTTCACGCTGCACCAGTTGTCTTCGCGTCTGGACTCCATTTCCACTTAACATCAGGTGGTGTGGAGTCATTTGCCGTGCTAAGTAAAAAAAAAAAAAAAAATATATAAACAAAACAAAAACATTTTATAAATAGCTTGCCTATCTTTAGTATTTGTAAAAATATTATGATCAGAAATTAATGACGGTAGTTGTTGACATTGAATTGGCACCTTTGGCTTTCAAAGTAAAAAAAGTAAATAGTGTTGAATAATTTCAGTGGGCTGGTTAGAACCACGATAGCTCAATTGGAAGAGCACCTGACCCGGTATGTCAGAAGGGTGCAGGTTCAAATCCTGCTCGTGGAAATTTTTTCAACATTGTGTTTTTGTATTATTAAATATAATAATTTTCTTAGATTATAATTTATAATCATCATTCGGCAGGCTGGTTAGAACCACGACAGCTCAATTGGAAGAGCACCTGACCCGGTATGTCAGAAGGGTGCAGGTTCAAATCCTGCTCGTGGAAATTTTATCAACATTTGTGTTTTTGTAATTTTTTTCGCAACAAAATTTGCGTTAAAATTATATAAACAAAACAAAAATATTTTATAATCATTATCTTAGACTTAACGAATATCTATGAAAAGTTGATCTATTTTTCTTGCTTATCATACTAATATTATAAAGAGGAAAGCTTAGTATTTTTACATTTTTGTTTGTAACGAATAAACTCAAAAACACACACTCTGGCACCATTATACTGCTTCATTAGCGCTGAGTAACATAGGCTATATTAAAAGAAAATTACCATTAGTTGTTTTATGTTAGTTAAGTGAAACTAAGTTACTATTACTAAGGCTAGATTTAATGTGTGAATTCGTGATACAATGTTCACGTTCGACTATTGACGTAGTCCGATTTCAGGGTGCCGAGTGTGAGTTTCATTTGACACTCGATCACGTTAACAAACACGAAAATTAGTATGGCATTGAAGCAGCGCCTCCTGGCGACATACGACAAGAGTTAAAATTTTGCCGTACAAATTTTCGATTTCGTCAACACAATCGATAGAATACGGATAGTAAACAAAAGTCACGCCTCACACTAGGCATTCCTATACAAGCATGGATCATAGTTTTCCGAAGACGCGAACGCATCTAGAAATTCAATGCTTTAGAGCCGTTTCACAACTATAGTTTAATAAGCGTAGGCGTTTGTAATTAATGTGATCAAATAATTTATGTGAATATGTAATTAGTCGTGTTATAGCTGAATTATTTCACGAATTTAAATGAACTTTAAAGTTATCTGAGCCCGTGATGGACACGAAGACTTAAGGTTCTGCTGAAATCTTTAAAACAAAATGAGTTAAAATATAAATTAAAGATGGATGAGCTATCTCCCTGACGATGAATGGCTATGCATTCATCATCCACCTCACGCGAAGAACTTTCTATGGTCCGATCTATCCATGTGCTGCCCATGTACATGTGGAATGTTAAATGTTAAAACATGTGGTAAGACCTGAACCCAGCATTAGGACGTTCATAGGCCGATTATGATGATACTAAAAATGTTTCTAGAACCTACGAAGGTTGCGAGAAAAAATGAAAAACAAATATTGCTCACCGTCTAATAGGAAAACAAAACACAGTTAACCTACTATGTAGCTAAGTACCTACCCGTAAAAGGGTCGTTAACTGTAAGTCTCTTAAAAGTTGAAATTTCTTTTCGCCATCTAAGCCAGGGGGGGCGTTCCAAAAACATTTCCTTTTTGCCAACCGCGACATGTCGCTTTAACAAACTTTGTAATTACTAACGACTGAAAGGCTGACATATACGAGTATAGGAATAGGATGCGTTGGGAGCCATCCAAAATTAAGTGCCTTGCTGGCCGTTGATGTTGTTTTAGTTAAATAAGTTGTAAGTATGTAGTTGGAGTAATTCAAGCTTAGTCTCGTCGTTAATCGAACCTTATGCCCAAACAAAGCTTTAAACACAATTTAGTAGAATATCGTTCAAAATGTAATATCATCTCCTTATTGAAGCCTCCGGTGACAAGAAGGCTGGCAGCTACCTCTGCCAACGTATTAGCTTGGCAATCCAAAGAGGTAATGTTGCCAGCATTCTTGAGACCGTTCCCATGAGCCCACAGCTGGAGGACATTTTTTATTTATAGGTTTTATTTTGTATTTAGTTATCTTAATTTTTTTTTCTTTAATGTAGTTAGTTACGTTATGTTTCATATAAAACAAGTAATTGTATCAACGAGTATCGATTCACTTGTAGTTATCTCAGCCTAAAGACGTCCAATGCTAGACGAAGTTTTCCCCCAAGAATGTCCACAACGACTGGTTTTGTGCTGTTCGCATCCAGCGCCTTACCGTGACCGTCGCCAGATCGTCGGTCCACCTTGTTGGAGGCCTGCCCACACAGCGTCTTCCGGTACAAAAAAATTACAGGCCTACTTATTTATTATATTCTAAAATTAACTGTTCATTACGTTTAATGTTATCAGGGTCCATATCTACTAACCCTGATATATAGGGTATGGCAGCTGGAACTACAAGTTCTGCTGTCTTTTCAAGGTTACCACGGGATTTCGGATGCTGGTTATGCCTTCGCGGGTGTCTCGGCAGCGCCCGCAGACATGGGTTGGACTTGTTGTGAATGCTAAGTGGTAAGCTGTAGATGTGGGGATATTTGTTTGCCTAAGTTGGCCAGGCTTCCATCTCGTGCTCAGTGAGGGGGTTTCAAGTAGCAGTCTCTGTGGGGCCCGAAGCGAAAAGATCTGCGGGTCACGTGAGTTGTCCTTAGTCGGTTGTTTTGCCCAGTGGTTCTCATTGAGCATGCATCCGAATTCACTGGTCCGGAGAAATAGTAGAGACGCCCGCTAGATGGTTGCTAGATGAGCCAGCCACGTAGGCTAGTGGAACTGGAAGGGTACCCGGATTGGTGCTGAAAAATTAGTGCGCTTGCCACAACTTCACCTACAAAGGACATTTGGTAGTCGACTTTAGAGTCGACGACCTAAGCAGTGGAAGTTGAGTTCTTCGTGCAACGAGAAGTAAGTGCGCTTGCCAACTCCGGTCATCTAACTGGACAACAGGAAGTATACTATACGTGTTCACGAGGCAACTCGCTTGAGACATAGTCTTAAGAATTCCAGATGAAGAATGCGCTTCGGTGGGTCCTGACGTGGCGTTATTTTCTGATGCAGTTGGTGCCTTGTGCGAGTTGGTTTACTTGCGCAAGGTCGTCTGTGTCGCAAGGGTTGTTTATAAATATTTGTGATAAAAACAAGTAATGAATAGTTACTTTTAAAAAATATCATGGTTTATAACATTTCTTTTTCTTTTCAAAAGTTTAAAAGTGTATAAAACTAATAGAGATTTATTAGTTATATCAAAATTGAGAAAGGCTAGTACTCGAAAAATTTACAAGACCAATTTTCGTATCCAAGGCAATCGCGCTAACACGTTGATTGCGGGCGCATGGCGGACGGTATTTTTCAAACAAGCTAACGACGACGCCCGCCTCAGGCGCGCACGTGAGCAGCCGCCGAGCCGCGAAAAGAAAATGGGAAGTCGTTAAGAGCCTTTATCGTTATCCATACAAACTTCTAAGTTATCTTCTAATAGTTAGTAGAAATATTCATTCATTCATCATCACAAGCTCTTTTTATGTCCCCACTGCTGGGGGCGCGAGCCTTCCCTATGGATGGATATGAGAACAGGCCATAAATCGCCATGCGGGCCCAGTGCGGATTGGTGGTTGTTAGCGACTGCTAATGCAGCCGGGACCAACAGCTTTACGTGCCTTCCGAAGCACGCAGAAGCTCGAGATGATACACTTTTGGTCACCCATCCAACGACCCCTGTATTATAAAGACGACAGGTGACAGGTGACAGGTGACAATATATATAGTATTTTACAATTTCCTGTCCTATGAAGATTGCGGGTAACAAAATTGTAATGGTGGAAAACGGACATTTTGTCGAAATGTTATGACAATTTTACAGGTGACAGGAGACAATTTGTCACGAAAAACTTGTCAACTTACCATAGTCCTTTCCCTCCAATTTTTCCATATAGTACCTCTCAAATACCTCCATTATTTTGAGAAAGTACTTAAGGCCCTCAAAGACTCTGTTACTTCCTTCTACTTAATTAAGCGTCCACACAACACATCCTTATTTTTATATATTTCAGAAAGAGTTATCAATTTATGGTACATATTGGCGTGTATTGAATATTGTCTACAAAATAACCAAGTAATTGTTATAACTATAGGTAAACCTACCTGCATTAATTTTCGACTCTTAATATAAATCACAATATTGTCAGTTACAATGACTCATTAATTTGTCATGGTTTTTTAATGTGTCACATAGTATTTGTCAGCGAAGTCCGACAGGCGTCTATACATTTGTAAAGTTTTATAGGACGGAGTTGACAAGTGGACCAACCTACTGCTGTTTACCTGTCACTTTTTTACAAATTTGTCGTGTTTTTATTACAGGACTTGTAGTGACAACTCGATAAATTTGTGAAGCTCTGACAAAGTTTCTGTTCAACTGAATCTATAACCCGGCGTGTCTTGTCATGGGGTGTCATGGGGTCCCGGGTGTCGTGCGGTGCGTGTTCGAATCCCGATCGTGGAAAAAAGTTCAATACTCCTTCATATTGAATCTATGAGTTTTAAAATCCACTATGAATACAAGTTCCATAAATCTTAAGTGATACATAAATATATTTTTTTAATAAACCAATTATGACAAGGTTACAAGTCTATTTAACGTTCCCATCTCTCTCTGTTCCAAAAAAAAAAAAGTTGTGTTCTAAAAAGCCTTTTTAGTCATTTGGTACACGAACGAGTAGTATTTCGCTGTAATACATGCATCAAACCTAAAAAAAAACGTTTTGACATCGCTTCGCTTCTATACTTATCTTATTTGTAATTCTTTTGGTCGTGGTACCTTTTAGGCATTATTATAATGTAAAGTTTAATAAAAAAAACCTAAGCAATGACGATCGCATTTCTAAAACATATATTGTTTTAAATATATTGCTAAATTGAAATTCCAATACAGAAAACACACAACAAAAGTTGTTTTAAAAGCACCACGCGTTTAATATCTCTGCAGAAGACGCCAATGTGATGCGACTTTACAATTCCAGAATGTTCTAATTTATTAATTAATTTACTCATACTGTGGGGTGTAGGTAATTAAGTCAAAGAGCTTTATAAATAGGGACACGTTTGAGGCTTAAAAGCTATAACGAGTAAGGCCGTAGTAGGTTTGTTTACGCACGTGGGAGTGCGACCACAAAGTAAGGAGACATCAGAAGGTAAGTTTCATACAAAAGCGCTTCAGCAACGCGCACATAGACTACCTCTCTCGGACACGGAACCTTGCAGCAGCTACGCTCGGCCCTACCCGATCCTCTAAATGCCACTACACATTTACAGAATACACTAAACATGCACACTAGTTTAGGCCCAAGACACCGTACTCGTAGAACAAGGGTACGACGAACCGGTTCACACGCGCTCTATACCAGATACAGACATGTACCTGGGCGCTTCTCTTCTCCACCAGAGGTCCGAGCCTTAAGAGGCGCCTTCGGGTTGTTCCGCTCCTCGATCCGATTCGAACCCTTCGGAGAATCTAGGGGGACGGAGACATGCACTAGTGCATGATGCCGTTCCCTCCAGAAAACCTCCGAGGGTTTCGTATCACACGGCTTGAGGAACCCTTTAAGTTTCTCGCCGCCCCCAAAAAAGCCCGGTGAAGCTGAAAATGCCGTATGATCAGAAAACTCTCTCCAAAAAAAAAACTGTGCTTGGACTGTTCTGAGATTCTGTGATGCGTTGCTCGAGCGCGGTATGTATTTAGCTTACTTTCTGGGACTCCTTATTTAATGGCGTGACTCAGTTCACGTTCAAGTTATAGTTACTGCGTCTCGCGAACCTCAACTTACGAACATAGTATGAAAATCTCTGACCATGTTCGCTTCAATTGCGCAGGTGTGCCCTACACAATCCTTGCACTTTATTTTTGCGGCGAGAAACATAAAGGGTTCGTCAAGTCGTGTGATCGAAACACCGTCACGGTGTTTCTAGAGGGAACGGCATCATGCAAGCGTGTCTCCATTCCCTACTAGATTCTTCGAGAGGTTCATATCGGATCGGGAGTGGAACAACCGAGAGCGCCTCTAAGGCCAGGACCTCGACTCTTGTTGATTGGGTCGTGTGGGTTGGGAAAATAGCCAAGGTATCGGGCGGGGGATCTTTGCACGCGAACCGTTCGCGTGATATGCGCGCGCGCTTAGAATGTGACGCGTCTATAGCCATTCGAGGCATGCGTAGCGTACGGCTCCGTCACTCCTCGCTTAGGCATGAAATAACTACTGACAGCTCGGCGCACCATAAGGGTTTGTTATCCTGTGCCTAAGGGTGCGTTATCAGTCGAGCCGTCGCGCTCCTTAAGCGAACATACAGCTCTGTAGTATGTTTCCCGTGCCCGTAACGAGTAGTTCGTTTTTACCCTTGTCAACAATAAAAAAGTGCAAGTTCTGCTAGTACTTTTCTTGGGGTCCTGCTGTTTGACCAAAAGGCATAATAAAAAACATACAAACATTTACTTACTTATTCATGAGAATTATGTCTATATATAGTTTCTCCCAGTTTAACAATTAGGAAAAACCATATACAGACACAAATACAAACACTCGAAACACATAGAATACAAATACATTCGAAACAAAACAGAAACAGAAAAAAAAGATAAATAACACAAATGTTGGCTGAACTCCTTAGCCATTGTAATTGGGTATAAACAAATAAAAACAACAACTGTTCATTTGTGAAGCACTTGTCTAGGATAAAGAATGATGTTTTGGACTTCTTGGCGGGAAAGTGAAGAGTCATGTCTGCGGTTTTGTTTTATTTTCTAAAATTTGTGTTATGTCGAATATTAATGTGAAATAATGGTGGATTATTAACCGTTAAGTGTTCGTAAGTGTGCATGAGTGTTGGCAAATGAAACAAAACAATGCAACTTTACTTTTCAAATTCTCAAGAAGTCCGCCGAGGAATTAGTAAAGCCACACATCTTTACTGAGATACTCAAGGAGTTGGGGGGTATATCATTTCTCATTTCTCATTTCTCATTTTTATTATCATTCATCATCATACTGACTGGAAGGAAATATTGTATATTTATATATTACTTGCAAGAAAAATTACTTTGACACTGGCTAAATGTGCTAATCGCACGAAGCCATCAACTAAAAGAAAGAAAGAATGATGTTTATAATTATTGCTACGTGGCGTCACGGCGCCATTTATGCCACATTAATGCAATAAGCAAGTGAAGTGCTTTAAATAAAAATAATGCAAATACATAGTTGATTGATTACACTCGTGTCTGACTAGTCGAAGCCAAAGAATAACGCAGGCAGCGACACGAATGGAAAGAAAATAAAAAAAATAGTTTGCAAATTTTGACGGACAACTTACATACTTACATAGTTACATATGAACAGTGCAAGTTAAATAAAATCTTGTAAAAATGCAAACATTTCCCACGCCTGACGAGCGCTACCCCTGGGTGAGTAAATATCGTAATAACATTAGAATAAATTCAACACAACAAAACGTTATCATAATATTTGTGTAAAGTGTATTTTTGTGTATTAAGTGACACTACTGGTTCGAATCTATGTAAAATGAACTGTGGAGCGCGTCGACACTGCAACTTTTTTAGTTTTACATGCGGATATTGAAATAGACCGCACTGTTCTTGTGGCGTAGGCGTAAGAGAAAAATAAGTGTAATGTACAAAAAGAAATTAATAAGTTGACAATGTTTTCAATAGATCGTTTTTTATTCTTCAAGCAGTCTCTTCATAGAGCTCGCCGCCTACCATAAATATACAACCTCCCCTCTCGGAAGAATTGCTTTAAGAGGGTAATATAGTTTTTCATTTAAAATTTATAATTAAAATCGGATAATACAGAAACTAAAATCAACGCGAACAAAGTCGCAGGCTAGGCAAAAGGATCAATTCACGATAAAAACAATATCTAAAGAGTAGATAAATATTTCCTGTGCTAGTCATTTATAGTAACAAATGTGTCGTTTCATAATTTTGCGTTTCATGAGCACCCAGTAGAATCCGGGAAGCTTGAGATCGCAAATGGCTGCTGCAAAACATTTCCCTCTGTGTAGTCGCTCAGGTGCCGGAACAGTGTTGAACATCTCTCATTACTTGATACAGCAAATGAACAGCATCAATTGTGAGCCAAGTAACCTGAAAAAATACTCATTTTAATTTTGTTTGTACTGTTTAAATGCGCTCTAACCCATTTAAGCCGACCAGGCGTTTGTGTGTCGTTGTAAATGAAACTTTAAAAGTATTTAATTAGGACACATCTATATAATATTTTTTAGAGGTGTTATAACACCCTGTCAAACTAAGTGGCTTGACCTTCATTTCACCTGGTGTTATGCGAATAAAGTCCAAAAATGGCCGCCCTTACTTATTGCTTGTAACTGTTGTGTTCCGACAGAAGAACTTAACTCTTAATTGTCGACACTTAACAATTATACTATTATCGTTAATATGGAACAGATTTAGAAAAAAAATTGTTTATTACCTATACAACGTGTAACAGAAAGGTGTGGTAAAAATTAAAATATTCAAAGTACCTATACCCGATCTAGATCTTGTACACAGAGTTACTAAGGCAATTTTTAATTAAATATTTCTATTGTGACTTCATATCAAAATAACCAATCCACAACCCTAGTGGTTTAGTTGCCTCTGTGTATTTATGATCGCTGCGCTCGCTTACGGCGCGCCTGACGCGCACTTATATAAATATGTAATTAACAATTAAATTAATTGAATTTAGTATTTGAAATAAAAAGGCAGATGACGCAGTTGTCGACATTGAATAGGGCTTCTTTGGCTTACAGAGTAAGCGTAGATAGTGTTGATTAATTTCAGCGAGTTGGATTGAGTCACGATAGCATAGTTGGTAGTGCACCTGACCCGGCATGTCATAGGGTGCGGGTTCGAATCCCGCTCGTGGAATTTTTCAAATTGTAATTTGTTCGCAACAAAGTTTACGTAAAATTATATATAACCACTATCATAGACGTGTACAGGTGGGACAGGTCAGCCCTGTAAAAATTGTTTTGTCCAAATAAATTTCTTTTTTAATTGTAGGCTGCTTGTGTATGCTAAACTTTAGTGTACAAATGAGCACCGACCCGTTTTTTTGGGGACCAACTGAGGGTCAGATTCAATTTCGCATTTCGTTCACCTTTATTTAGCAGGATAATCCTCAACGAAGTAAACGGAAATAAGAAAGGGCTTATCCATAGTTGTATGTTATAAATGCTAGGGTTTTTGTTTATGAACGAGTTGGGTTTGATTATTGAAACTATATTAATTTGATTGGTTAAAGCTATTTTAAAGTTTTCTTAGATATACTAATAAATAATACATTGAAGTATCGTATTTTAAAACAATATTATGATAATTTTAGACATATGGGTATGTCATAACAGTGCGAGAGTGATGATGATCGGATCCTAAATAAAATTCGCACTTTTGAGTTTTTTTGATGTCAAACGGGAAGAATTCAAATTTGCAATACAGTAATTACTATGCTCTTGGAGGAACCTATGTTCAGCAGTGAACGTGTGTAGGCTGATGTAGATGATGGTGATGAATTACTGTCGCGTTTCCCAAATGTATGTATACAATTTGTAAAAAAAACCCTATCCGATCGGAAAGAGGTACATAGGTATACAAATAACTATAACAAAAAAAATATAAAAAAATATTATTCATGAAAATAAAAGAGTTATCGTAATTTAAAAAGCAAGTTTTTTGTACCGAAATTGCTCAAATTACCCCAAATAATGCTAATTTTATAAATGTGACCACACTTTCCATCAATGGCGGTGGCGCCAAAGATCCTGACTACCGAAGTGCCGATAAAAGTATTGCCATGTAAGTTTTGTCATTTAACAAATTTTTTATCGGGGTTAATTTTTTTCACTTATTACTTTTAAATAATTACGTAAATAGAACTGAATCTCGATACCTAATAACACATTCACGGATTGGACAGGGTTTTTGTTACATAATGTACATACCATAATAATATGCGACAATTTTTGCGTATCGCGGTTATTCTGTCTGTGCCACCAAAGCAGCGCCTCCTGGTGACAATCGAGGTGAGTCAATATTTTGCAATATTATACAAATTTATACAAATTCGCGGTACTTTGTAGACAAATGTAGCTGTAGTCCGTAACAACCGTTCGACAATATTTTCAACCGTACTGGTCGTTTGCACCCATGTAAATAGTCGGCAGCGCGAGACAAATTGCTGCGGCAAATTCTATTACAACTATAATGTGTGTGGGTGTCCCGCTCAGCTGTCTGCAATAGATGGAATGGAGCACTAGAGATACTGGCGCGTGAACCCTGAAACGACATATTAGGCAATTCACACACGTTGACGGATTTCATTGCGGCGTGCGCCAATGAAGGAGGAGGAGCTTGATGGCGCAGTGGTTAACGCGCCCGGTCTGCTATTGCTAACGTTAAGCAACTTTCGCAGTGGCCGGTTATCGAATAGGTGACCAAAAATGTATTATCTTGATCTCCTCGGTGCTTCAGAAGGCACGCAAAGCCGTTGGTCCCGGCTGCATTAGCCAATTCACACTGGCCCCCGTGGTGGTTGATGGCCCCTTCTCTCTATCCATCCATAGGGAAGGTTCGTGCCCCAGCCATAATTTGAGCTGGCGATGTGATAATATTTAATGTAATCTGCGTCAATACGACCTTTATATTGCAAGGATTTTTATGAAACGGTTTTGTAGCGGTATCCCTAGATAAGATGACGGCGGTGGTGCTATCTAGGCGGACTTAAGCAAGCCTTTTATAATATACTCTAACTAAAACTCAGCACAGTATAATATACACCGGTTTGGAAGACAACCCGGGACCTCTTGGTTTGAGACTGATAAGTGCCCAGCCACGACCTTCCAATATTCAAACTAAAACTAAGCTAATATACAAAATCCTCTTATGTAAAACTGAGCCATGTAATAAAAACCTATGAAAGTTCAATGTATTTTGTTAAACTGGAAATAATAAATCAAAATATACAAATTATACCGGCAAGTTGGGCAACACGTAAACATTTCTTGATCCTAAAGTAATACCAATGTATTACTTTAGGATCAAGAACAATATATACAAAATGTTTTCTGCATCGAGGAGTTTTCTTAGTAAAAGGATATAATTCTTCTTTGCTGAACAATAACACAGGATTTCCCAAAACATTAAGGTGTGCTTCGAAGTACGCTACTAAGACAGAAGTCCGCGATACGCTAAATGAGACAAGAGGCTGTGACAGTGTCGCATGTGGCTTCATACTTCATCAATAATCACATCATATTGACAATCGCGACAAATACCGTCACACAAATATCGTCAAAGCGACTTTTACAATACTTTTTTGAAATAAAGACGAATATTTAACATACAACTACTGAGTGCCTAGTGTGAGTATTGTTTACTATCCATTTTCTTTCGATTACGTTTATAACGAAAATTAGTATGGCATTGAAGCAGCGCCTCCTGGCGACATACGAGAAGAGTTAACCTTTTGCCATACCAATTCTCGTTTTCGGTAACGTGATCAAATACCGAATGAAACTCGCACTAGGCACCCTGGTGGTAAGTATGAAGTGAAATTATTATGCTATGCCTTAGTAGCCGATCATGTGGTAATCTACTTTCATCATTAAATTAATTAGAATATTCAGTCTATTAACATCAGCATCAGCCTATAAACATGTCAATGCCTTCCCACTTGAACAATAACAAGGGGAGAACACTCAAAACCTGGGGCCCTACCGCCTAACTCGAAGCCCATAGCGATGCTCTAATAAATTCTATGGCGATGCCGTAGTCTATGCTGAAGTTTTGAGCGACCGCCTAAAATTGGAGTACTCTTGACAATGCTATTGCCATCGCGAATCAACGATGGACTGGCGAACTTGCGTTTTATTCACGCACATTGTTTTAAAATTATATAATAAATAAAATACCAGGATTATTTTTAAATTACTTTATTTTATAATGAAACGTATTAATTTATGTTGTTTTATAATTTAGTTTATAAGATGAGTTAAATTAAAGCTGTCAATCCCAAAATAAAAAAATCTTACAACTGGCCTAATATGCTGACCTTATGCAGGTTGGTTGTTTCAAAAGCAACAACCTGACCAACGGCTAAGCGGACCTTCTGAAGTAAAGTTAATCTTTGATTATTATTACACATTGTGTGGTAACGAAATGGCTTGGTAGCCATTTCGTTTCTTCAATTCTTATCATTGGCTATGAAACGGTCGCCAGAAAGCTGTCGCCTGGCTGTCGCATCGCGATTACTTGTGTCGGTGTAGGTATCTCTTTCCAAATGTTAGTCATAGAACTTTTCTACAAAGTGCCACGTGTCGCGATTGTCCGCCTCGGTCGCGTACCTCAAAGCATACCTTAACAATGTAACACGAGTCATGATTTACAAATAAGAGAAGAAATATTTTAAATGCAAAAAAAATAATTTGCACACGTTCATTTTACGTACAGACTAAAAATAGACGCCAGGGGTCTGTCTGTATATAGAGTGTTTCATTACAATGTGTATTCATTAATATTTTTTGTTGAATGATGAATGCCCTAATAATGATGGAGCTCGATGCCGCAGTGGTTAACGCGCCCGGTCCGCGAATGCTGAGGTTAAGCAACTTTTGCTAAGGCCAGTCATTGGATGGGTGAGCAACAATTTATCATCTCGAGCTCCTCCGTGCTTCGGAAGGCACGTAAAGCCGTTGGTCCCGGCTGCATTAGCAGTCGTTGGGACTGGGCCCGCGTAATGGTTTATGGCCCGTTCTCCCTATTCATCCTAAGGGAAGGCTCATGCCCCAGCAGTGGGGACATAAAATGAGCTGATGATGATGATGAAGGTCTGATTGATTGTAAGGCCTCGGTCTTGGTCACGAGCATGAGTATCTTGCGATGCGACGCGGCAAGGGAATTTCTGCTTAATTGCGCGGTACACAACAGATATCTTTAGTCTAGAATAGAATAGACTGATTTATTGACCATATAACTCGGAACGTTACAAATATATTATAAAAATTCAATGAACACATTTTAACATTTAAAAAAATACTACAAAATAAATTAATAAAATTTAACAAATGTCAAATTCAATTCCAATAATAATAGAAGAACGCAATGAACGGTAATCGCGTTCCGCTATAAACCGCTTGTGGTAGTGACCATGCAGTAGAGCTAGTAACGCAACTTAATGACCGTCCGACTTCGCTACGTCAACTAGCGGTGTTCTGCGTCAACTAGTGGTGTACTGTGTCAACTAGTGGTGTACTGCGTCAACTAGTGGTGTACTGCGTCAACTAATGGTGTTCTGTGTCAACTAATGGTGTACTGTGTCAACTAATGGTGTTCTGTGTCAACTAATGGTGTTGTTCGATTTCTGCTGTTGAATTGAGGGTAGATTGGTAAATCACCACTGAACTCGACTCGACGGCTGGCCGCACGTACTGCGGCAGGTAGCCATTGCGCGTTGAGCTGGACGGACGTTCTCTCCTCTCAATTTTGACCGTGTCGAAACCTCATTGTTAGACGTTCTAACATCCGTATTGTGTGTGTGGACTCACTGCCGTGTAGTGTGCTTCTTCCGAGACCTATTGAACCTAGATTAGCCGTGCTAACCCTTGAAATCCACCTGGACCCTGTGGCGTGCCGAGTACGCCTGGAGCCGAGCATCTTCCACCTGGTCGAATAGAGGTAGGTGGTGTTCAATTAACCTTCTTGGAGGCAGCAGGAACGAACGTTTTCCACCCTCATACACTGTACATACATCTATCCAAATTCACAAAAACCTGCCAGTAAAATTTCTCTAAAAAAGATTGTAAAAACTGAACAATCAAATTGGTCCTTCGTCAGCCGGATAGGTTTTTGTTTATCTAGAACTCGTAGTTCTATTCTAGCCGTGCTAGATTCATATTTTCATACCTAACTCGTACCTAGTTAGCGTAAACTTGTAGGTACAGACGTTCTGTACTTCCCAAAATATTTCTATTCCTAATTACATCAGATACCTAATTGTGTATTAACTAGCTCGTAGCTTTATAATACTAAGTAAAGACGTTCTTTACTGCCCTTATTTTATTACATTTACATTGCAATACTCATTGTTAAATTCCGTCATTAGCTTCAACAACCCTCGTTAACTATTTGTTGTCTTTTACTGGCAGCTTCATATTTATATATTTCCACATAACACACACATATATTTGTCGTACACATATTATTTAGTTTATTTGTGATTAATTTGCATCGTTTCATTCGTTAATTGTCGTTATTTTTGAACATTTTATTTGTCCACGTTGCTGTGTAGCTAGTGAAACAAAATGGCGCCTCCCGCTAAGAGCTCGAAAAAAGGTGACGATTCTGAGGAGGTTCAAGTTCCAAATTATGATTTAACCGTGTTAATGCATAAGAAACAACGAATGTTCGAGCAAATGCAAAAAGCATATGATTTATCAATCAAAATTTCGGATTCTCAGTCGATTGATTTATTTTTGATGCACGTGGTAGATATCGATAAATTACGTAGTTCATTCGAGGAAATAATCTTTAAAATTTTAGAAAAAGAACTTCATGACGACCCGAAGTCATCACTTCGTAGTCATGAATTAACGAGTTTTGATGAAATATATTTTAGAGTCAAGTTGAGTGCATCGAAATGTAGACCTAGTGCCCATTGCATTAAGGAGGAAATTCCCGGTCGCTCATCTCGACCACGTCTTCCAAAGTTAGAACTTTTTGTATTTGATGGAAACATTGAAAATTTCAATACATTTTACGAGACGTTCTGTTCCCTTGTTCATAATCAGACGAGTATTCCGCAAATAGATAAATTCCATTATTTGTTATCGTGCACAAAAGGTGCTGCGTTGAATATTGTAAAAAGCGTACCTATTTCTGCTGGTAACTATGGACTCGTTTGGAAAAGTCTCCTTGATAAATATCAGGATAACAGAATGTTGGTCGGTAGGTATTTAGATAAAATGCTAAGTTTTTCGCCGCTTCAAAAAGAAACTTCTGATAATTTAAACTCGTTCATTGAGAACTTTGACCATTCATACAAAGCTATAGAAGCATTAAATGTTGAAAACTTGAGCAGTTACGTAATATGTCACATTGCACTGAGAGCTTTAGATCCATACACACGTAAATGCTTTGAACAAAAATTGGATCAAAAATCTATACCAACTTTTGATGATTTGATTACTTTCGTTCAAAATCAGATCAAGGTTTTAGATCATTCTTCGTCCTATTCAGCTAGTTCAAGCGTGCAGCAAACTAACCAACGAAAATTCACTGTACCTAGGCAGGGTAAAAATCATTATTCGCATGCATCTTCTTCTAACACAAAATTTACGTGTTTGCATTGTGGAGAAAATCACATGATTTTCCGTTGTGATCAGTTTCGTAATCTGAGCAACGTTCAGCGCATTAGCCGTGCTAATGACCTGCAGCTATGCCACAATTGCCTAAAACCTAATCATACGTCAAAGGAATGCAAAAGTGAATTTAAATGTTACGTCTGTAAACAAGCGCATCATATACTACTGCACCGTGAGCCGAGCGATAGTGCGCCAAAACCGGTTTACTATTCCGAGTCCGCTGCGTCGGAGCAGCCTCAATGTAATACTCACTCGCCCGCACTCAATAGCAACAACCACCTCGCGTCTACGCATAACTATGCAGCTATACTAGGGACAGCTGTAGTACATATATTGGATTCGTTTAACAACTACCAAACTTGCCGCGTTTTGATTGACTCTGGCGCGTAATCGAATTTTATAACGCTGGACTGCTTTCAACGATTAGGATTATCTGCTCAAAATTGCCCGTACAATATTTATGGTCTAGGTGGCGAAAATGTAAAAACGAACGGAATGGTATCGTGCACCATAAAGCCGCGTAACTGCGCGTCGCCCTGTTTTAATTTAAATGCTGTAATATTAACTCGATTAACTTCCGAGCTCCCTACTGTTCAAATACCTAACAATGTTATTCATCATTACAAAGATTTAGAATTAGCTGATCCGTGGTTCTATAAAAAATCTCCAATCGATATAATTTTAGCTGCTGACATTTTTCCGTATATTTACGATGGGAAGAAATTAATTATTAATCCCGATGTTCCAATCGCGTTAGGTAGCGTTTTTGGGTATGTTGTGACGGGAAGACTAGAAACGCATTCTTCTAGCAACAATTGCCATGTTGTAGCGGCTACAACATCGCTGGTGTCGTACACCGTTGAAGAGAACTCACTTCATGAGACTCTCAAACGTTTTTGGGAAGTGGAAGCTTCGCCGTGCGAAGTTCCCATTGATCCGTTAGAGGAACTAGCGGAACAAATTTATGTTGAAAAACATTATCGAGATGAAATTGGCCGATATGTTTCTCCGATTTTATTGAATCCTGAGCATAGTAAACCACTTGGTGACTCGTATGACACTGCTCTGAAGCGACTCACTCAGGTCGAGCGGCGTCTCGCTCGATCTCCGGACCTTCGTAAGGCCTACGTCGACTTCATGAAGGAGTACGAGAACCTCGGTCACATGGAACCCTATGAGGGTACAGAACCCTCAGGTTATTTTATTCCACACCACTGTGTGTTACGTCCGTCGAGTACTACGACGCCCTTGCGCGTAGTTTACGATGGTTCCGCCAAAACTACTTCTGGTGCTTCACTCAACGATACACTTTTAACCGGCAGAAAGCTACATCAGAATATACTTAAAATAATTATTAAATTCCGACTTTACGATGTGTGTTTTACTGCTGACGTTTCTAAAATGTACAGAGCTGTGATTATAAATCCGGTAGACCGGAAGTACCAGCATATACTCTGGCGTGATAATCCTACGGAACCAGTACGTACCTACGAGCTGACTCGAAATACGTATGGCCTCCGTAGCGCTCCATTTGTCGCGGTACGCACTTTGCACCAGCTGGCGTCGGATGAACTGGCTCGAAATGACCAGCCGTTTAGTAACTCGCTACAGCTAGCCAAGGGCAAGGTTCACACTGAACAGCCAAGAACCAAGGCAGCTGAGATACTTAAAGAGGGGACATACGTTGATGACATTTTGTGGTCATGTGAAAGCCAGGAAGAAGCTTGCACGTTGCAAGATGATTTAACCACCCTTCTTAAAAGCGGGGGTTTTGATTTACGAAAATGGGCAAGTAACTGTCCTGAATTGCTAACTAGAATGCAATCGGACCAGGTTACTGCTATTAACTTTCAAGACGATACGTTATCGTCATCTCTCAAAGTTTTAGGTTTGACATGGTTACCCTCATGTGACTCATTCTCTTTTAATTACAACTTGACTGACGCAAGGCAAACTAAACGTTCTGTTTTAAAACTGCTCGCAAGTATATTTGACCCGGTAGGTTTTATATCACCTTGTACTTTTGTTGCAAAGTGTATAATGCAAGATCTTTGGAAACTTGGCTTGGGCTGGGATGATCAGTTGCCATCTGAGTTGACTTCCCAGTGGAACCGGTTTATCACCGAGTTATCAGCGTTAGGTAACTTGCGAATTGAGCGTCATGTTTTAATTTCGAACTTCAATAAAGTACAGCTGATAGCATTCTGCGATGCGTCATCGCGCGGCTATGCAGCTTGTGTCTACCTACGTAGCCTAGATAGGGATGGTCGCATAAAGGTAAGGCTGTTGACGAGTAAATCTAAAGTCGCGCCTCTAAATCCAATTTTGTCAATACCGAGACTTGAACTTGAGGCAGCCGTGCTCCTCTCTAAGCTAGTTAGTTTTGTCGTACAAAACTTAACTGATTTTAAAGTTTCGATCACTGCATTGGGTGACTCGAATAACGTTTTAGCGTGGCTACAAACGCCACCTTATAAATTAAAAACTTTTGTGGCTAACCGCGTTAGTCAGGTGACCGCTGTGGTGCCATCAAATTGTTGGTTTCACGTGAACAGCGAGAATAACGCTGCCGATGTTTGCTCGCGTGGTGCGATGCCGGCTCGCTTCGTGGAAGGTGCTACTGAGTGGGTTCACGGCCCCGAGTGGCTATATGACAATCAAGCAAAATGGCCAATTAAACCATTTTATGTAAAAGACGGTTTCAAAATTCCTGACATAAAATCGAATTGTGATACATTTGTTTTGAATTCGTGGGATGATAAACACATGATTTTAAAAAATAATTTAGAAGACACATTTAATAAATTCTCCTCCTTTAGTAGATTGCAACGTGTTATGGCATGGTGCCATCGATTTGTGGTTAACTTAAAATCTAAAAAATCTGATAGGTCAGGTGGAGCTCTTAGGTCATCTGAGCTGAAGACAGCTCATGACACTATCGTTCGGGTGGTGCAAGTTAATCATTTTCACAAAGAAATCGCATTGTTGCGTAAAAATAAATATGTAGCTTCCTTACGTAAGCTTTCACCCTTTGTAGATTCCAATGAATTCCTCAGGGTGGGGGGTAGGCTCGTGCAGTCCGACTTACCTTACAATATGAAGCACCCCGTGCTCCTACCTAAATGTCACACGATCAAATTGATCATTGAATATTTTCATCGATTGTATTTACACATAGGGCCGCGTACGTTGCAAGGTGTATTATGTAAAAACTATTGGATAGTTAGTGCTCGTAGCATTATTCGATCCGTGTTATCTAAGTGCAAGATTTGTTTTCGATGCCGACCAACCTCAATTCAGCCCGTTATGGGTACGTTACCCGCGCCTAGACTAAAACCAGATAAGGTTTTCAACCACGTTGGTTGTGATTTGGGTGGGCCTTTCTTCGTTAAGGAAAGTTTAAGGCGGAACGCAAAGGTCTACAAGTCGTACTTGTGCCTCTTCGTTTGTTTCTCAACAAAGGCTGTGCACTTAGAAGTGTTAACTGATTTAAGTTGCGATTGTTTTTTGGCTGCATTTGATCGTTTTGTGGCTCGCCGCGGACTTTGCAGTTGCCTTTATTCGGACTGTGGCACTAATTTTATTGCGGCAGCCAAGCATTTAAAAGAAGTCGTAAGCTTTTTAAACAATAAGGATAATCAAGATAAGATTATCAATGGACTGACAACTCGTCACGTAGAATGGCGTAACAACCCGCCCAATGCAGCTAGTATGGGTGGACTTTGGGAAGCAGGAATAAAATCTGCCAAACATCACCTTCACCGTGTGGTAGGTGATCGGTCACTCACCTTTGAAGAGTTGAGTACTGTTTTCTGCAGAGTTGAAGCCGTTCTAAATTCACGCCCTCTGTGTTCCTTATCAGACAACCCAAACGAGTTTGAAGTTCTTACCGCGGGTCATTTCCTAATAGGTCAATGTTTATTAGCCGTACCGGAATATGACTTCGATGATGTTCCTACGAACAGATTGTCACGTTGGCAATCCATTCAGAAGGCTTCACAGTCATTTTGGAGACGTTGGTCAGATGACTATCTTCACACTCTCCAGCAGAGAGCGAAGTGGTTTGAATCTCCACCTAACTTAAACATTGGTGATTTAGTTTTGTTGAAGTCAAATCTGACTAAACCTCTTCAGTGGACTTTAGCTCGAGTTGACAAAGTGCATAGTGGCGTTGACAAAGTTAACCGCGTCTTAACTTTAAGAACCAAAAATGGTTTAATTCAGAGATCGACAAATAAAGTATGTCCATTACCCTATGTCAATTAATAACTTCGACTTAACTATATTATTTATTTAAGTTTATTATTATGAACACTTTTAGGTAGGTACACTCCACTTTTGGAACACTTAACATTAATTTTATCAACTTCGTAAGTTTATTTATTTTATATATTTTTTTTTGTATACTCATCTATTTAGATACTCTTCATTCATTTTAGGGAAATCAATCATATTGATTTCGGTGAGGGGTATGTTCGATTTCTGCTGTTGAATTGAGGGTAGATTGGTAAATCACCACTGAACTCGACTCGACGGCTGGCCGCACGTACTGCGGCAGGTAGCCATTGCGCGTTGAGCTGGACGGACGTTCTCTCCTCTCAATTTTGACCGTGTCGAAACCTCATTGTTAGACGTTCTAACATCCGTATTGTGTGTGTGGACTCACTGCCGTGTAGTGTGCTTCTTCCGAGACCTATTGAACCTAGATTAGCCGTGCTAACCCTTGAAATCCACCTGGACCCTGTGGCGTGCCGAGTACGCCTGGAGCCGAGCATCTTCCACCTGGTCGAATAGAGGTAGGTGGTGTTCAATTAACCTTCTTGGAGGCAGCAGGAACGAACGTTTTCCACCCTCATACACTGTACATACATCTATCCAAATTCACAAAAACCTGCCAGTAAAATTTCTCTAAAAAAGATTGTAAAAACTGAACAGGTGTACTGTGTCAACTAGTGGTGTACTGCGTCAACTAGCGGTGTTCTGCGTCAACTAGTGGTGTACTGTGTCAACTAGTGGTGTACTGCGTCAACTAGTGGTGTACTGCGTCAACTAATGGTGTTCTGTGTCAACTAGTGGTGAACAGTGTCAACTAATGGTGTGCTCTGCATTTAATAGTGTGCTGTGTCAACATTTTGGGTCACGCATGCATCATGAGCATGTAAGCTATCTTGAATGAAAGTGTATGTTGCTAAGCATTTTAAGATTGGTCTAAAATTATGTAAACTAACCTACATAATATGGTATATTTTTTTTTATACGTAGCTCGACAAATGACTCCACTCCACCTGATGTTAATTGGAAATGTAGTCCAGACGCAAGGACAACTGGTGCAGCGTGAAAACAACGCAGCATCAGTCGCTCTCACCCTGCTGGCCCACAAAGTGCCTTTTGCCAAACGCCTCGTTTGAAGCACCCCATTGTGGCATGGTGAGGCAGCCTCACGAGCTAACCAGCTTGGGCCCCTGTGCTGTGCCACGAGCGGCCAGCGAGACAGCCGTTTCTTCGGGTCTCCCTGGTCGGCGGGTTAACGAAGTTCTCTTGGCACTGGTTTAACGGAAGCCTCTACAGACCAAATGCATCGCAGCAACATCCACTCGAGCTCTGGTTATACGCTGGCTGATCCCGAAACGCGGCCGACAAGCGGTCACTTGACGGGTTTTACACCGTGCGTACGGTGGTCACTAACCAGACAGGACAAGCCCTACCTCGCAGTGGAGCATATGGAAGCTCGAAAATCCGTTAGTCGCCTCTTACGACACCCACCGGAGGAGAGGGGCGGTGAATAGTATTCTTTCTCCGTCACCGCACGGATAATTGCGTTAATTATTGCGTTATTATATTTAGTTGACGAATGGTACTGCCCTAATATTCCAAACTTAGTAACTATATAAATATTAAAGTACTTTGTCATCAATTTAGCACTTTGTCAAACCAACTCAAATTATCTAACAGGCGCTTAACAACATAGAGTATATAATGACGTACTAAAGTAGCCAGCGACACTCCGTACTGACTGTACCACCGTCGCATTAAACACACCCCGTGGCCCTCCAACTTATATTTGGATCGTAAATATTATTGATAAATAGTACTCCCCCAAAATAAGCGATCCTATAACACCCACACGTATTTAACTTATCCAATATTTCGTTTCTAATTCAGCACTAAGATGAAAACGCCAACAAAAGCAAACGCCTACGCTCAATTTCATTAGCGAAATTTAATAATATCGCCACATTTCATTTCAACAGACCGTAAACAAAGCAAAGTTTGTTTTCACAGATATCTATTCAAATTAATTTGTTTCTTTGCCCCTCGAAATTCACAAAGAGTTTTTTTAAAAGCAACATTTTCGTATTTTTAATAAAAAGATCTTCTTTCTGACAACATAGTCCAAATTATTTATCTTTTGCGTTCATGGTGCCAAGTGCGATTTTTATTTGCCATGACAAACGAAGGGAGTTAAATTTTGCCTTAGGAATTTTCAATCGTGATCAAATGGCAAATAAAACTCGCACTGGGCACCCTGCAGATTTTAGGTCTCAATTCGAAAGCTTCCCATCACCGCCCGCCGTCGCAGCGAGACATCCTATCCACATTGAAATGACTTGTCACGGATCGTTGACGACCTCCGTGGTCGAGTGGTCGCGCCATCTCTGAGGTCCCGGGTTCAATTCCCGGTCGGGTCAATTTAGAGAAAAACTGTTTTTCTGAATTGATTTCGGGTCTGGGTATCTATATGTTTATGTATATTTATCCGTTATCTCGTTTGACAATATTAACGCGTTTCAATAGAAGCTTATCTTGGGCTAGATAATTGGTGTGAGCGTAAACAAATTTTATTATTCATTTTATTATCTACATACTCGCGTTTTTTTACACATTAATTTAATTTTAATTTTAGTGCCTTACAAATAAACAAAGAATAAGGTCCGAATAGTTATTCCGTGTTTTGTTCCTGTCATGTACACTTCATTTCAGAATAGGGCAAAAGAGACAAAACACGGAATAACTATTCGGACTTTATTCTTTGTTTATTTGTAAGGCACTAATAAATGTTTATCCTGACATCTCGAACACTTTGCAGGGTCCGCGGTCACAAGGAGACTGAGAATACGCATAGTTTACTTACTTTTTGACCACCTAATGTAGTGCTCGCTGAAGTGAGACTTGTACATTCAGTCATGCACGCAACACTAACAACATCCATCCCGTCCAACGTTTATTGCAGGAATGCAGGAGCTCATTCCTCGCTCGTATCAAAATTGTAACGTTGAGTGCAACGACCGGTCATGGTTGTGACCATGCTGCGAGTCTTTTTATTATACTACTTCTAATTATAATAACATACTTTTAGGAATCTAAAACGTATTTATTAAAAGAAACAAACATTACAAGCTACAATTTAATTATAAAATGAACAATTTCTTATTTAAATCGACTGAAATAATAATAAAGCAAAATTTAAACAGGGAAGGCAATTTCAATAGACGAACGGACAGAGTTTCCCCTTAGCAAGTGATCACAACCGCAGCTCGACGAAAAAGTGACCCGGAGTTTTTTTTTTGAGAGAGATTGCTGATTGCCTTTACGGCATTTTCAGCTTCACCGGGCTTTTTTGGGGGCGGCGAGGAACGTAAAGGGTCCCTCAAGCCGTGTGAAACGAATCACCTTCGGAGGTTATCCCCGTGCCCTACTAGATTCTCCGAAGGGTTCGGATCGGATCGGGGAGCGGAGCAACCCGAGGGCGCCTCTAAAGGCACGGACCTCGGCTCGGGTTGACCGGGCCGTGGAGGAGGAGAGAAGCGCCCAGGTACATGTCTGTACCTGGTGTAAAGCGAGTGTGAACCGGTTCTTCGTACCCTTGTTCTACGAGTACGGTGTCTTGGGCCTAAACTGGTGTGCATGTTTAGTGTATTCTGTAAATGTGTGCTGTCATTTAGAGGATCGGGCGGGGTGTGACCCGGAGGCGCTGCGCATCTGGTTTTATGTTCGTGACAGCGTTACTCCCACCCCCACCACGGCAACCCCTTCCATCTCACACACAAGATACAAACAAATTGACATAGCTATGGCGCATTTACTGAATTTGACTTTACTTTACTTCACTGATACTACTGACTACTACTACGACTACTACTACTACTACGACTACTACTTCACTGATTTGCCTAAATTCCTAAAATAATTTTTAGTTTATTTAGTTAATTATTATTTGTATAGTGACGACATGTCGAGTCTCTTCTATAAACGCCAACATTTTAGTATAACATGTGTAGTAATGTTTGAACAAATAAATTATCTTTATATAGATAAAAAAAAATAAAAGAAGACAGAAAAATAAGAACACTATACATTATACTGATAGAAAATTAAATAATTAAATATGAAATGAATAATAAAAATATATTTAGTTTACTGTTTCAAATATGCAAAATTTTAAATGTTTTATTCAATTAGTACCAGTTTGTAAATCAACATGGTAGGAGACCTTGTATTGAAACGCCTGGAAACGACATTAGTCCTTTTCTCTTATCGTAAAAAATTGGTAAATGCCCTCATTATTATAAAATGGGCACTTTCCACTAATAAACACACAAACCATAAAAATCAACAACACCATGCATGAAAAATCTAGTAGTGGTTACCTAGTAGAATTATTATATCGTTTCCAAGTACGAATAAAGACGTTACGCAAATTGTGCATTTCTGTAAGGCGTGTCGGTGTCGGTAAAACACGAGCGGGCTCGATACGGTTGATACAAATGCCAGCTATCCGATAGCGGCGGTAACAGATGCGTCCTACATTTCCTGAGGAGGGATGCTGTAATTGACTCGTTCTCAGCTCGAGCCCTTGTTGCTGCTCATTTTTTTGGAGTTTTACTTGTTCGAACGGGATAATTGACGACCTCCGTAGCCGAGTGGCTTGTACGCCGGACTTTGGGCGGCGCTAACTCTGAAGTCCCGGGTTCGATTCCCGGTCGGGTCAATGTCGAAAGCTAACTTTTCTATATTGTGTCGGGTCTGGGTGGTTGTGGTACCGTCGTTGTTTCTGATTTCCATTAGATAAACGAGTGCTTTAGCTACTTACCTTGGGATCAGAACAACGTAAGTAATGTTGTCTAAATATATTTTTTTTTTAACTCCATGTTTTTTGTGGCTTTTCAGCATAGAATAGAAGATAACCTTATCTTATCTTAGTGGTGCCTGCTGAGGTTTCCCTCTCGCAGTAACACTTCGACCTACCGGGATCTTTTGTGCAACCCCATCCTTTTACTCTTCTTCCTCTGTAAAGATAGATGCCATAAGTTTGGCAACGTCTTTAAGAGCCTCCGGTTTCGGGTAGGCCGACTCCAGGAGTCCTATTTTTTTCCTAGCCAGAGAGTCGCAGTCACACAGAAGGTGCTGCATTGACTCCGTTTTCTCTCCACATGCCCTACACAAGCTATTTGTTGATATAGAAGATAATAGAATAGAATAGAAATAATAATAGAATTTGTTTGACTAACACTGTAGGTACACACAACATACGTAAACAAAATTAAAAAGGAAAAGTTGGTAAAAAAAAGGGACGGGATGATGGAATATACTCCAATGCGAATTGTACCCGGGACCTCTGGGTCCGAGACTGGTGGTCTAGACTAGACTACACTAGACTATAAAAGCGGTAAATTAATTTGAATTTGACGACAGAACTCCGGTATAAATAGCTCCATCACTACAAAATACTACGTGCATGTTCATCATTAGCTCATTTTATGGTCACGAGCCTTCCCTATAGATGGATAGGGAGAACCAGCCATAAACCACCACGCGGCCCAGTGCGGATTGGTGGTTGTTAACGACTGCTAAGTGCTAATGCAGCCGGGACCAACGGCTTTACGTGTCTTTCGAAGCACGGAGGAGCTCGAGATTATAATTTTTTGATAACCCATCCGATGACCGGCCTTTGCGAAGTTGCTTAACCTCAGCACTCGCAGACCGGGCTTGTTAACCACTGCGCCATCGAGCTCCTCGTGCATTTTCGTTACACCAAAAAAGCGTAACAAAAAAGAATAACATTTTACTATATTTTATAATTTTATAAATGTTGCCTTTGTCCCCGTACTAATAAACAGGGTATAAGTAAGCTTCGAATAGGTAATCCAAGTTTGTCTCTTTTTCTTCTGAAATCTTAAAGAAAACATAACTGGAAAAGCACGGAACATCTATTCCAATGTTTTTGTTTTGTTTATATAATTTTAACGCAAATTTTGTTGCAAACAAATTACAAAAACACAAATGTTGTGAAAAAAAATTAACGAGCAGGAGGCCCTTCTGACATACCGGGTAAGGTGCTCTTCCAATTGAGCTATCGTAGTTAGAACATTTGCGTTTTTGTAATCTATTCCAATCTTACACTCTGCTTATGAATATGTCCCTAACAGTCTAACAGAATTGACAAAACGTAACCTTAATTGGTGAAGAGCTTAATTATGCAACAGTCTAATTAGAAATCATGCGCGAGTATGTGCACCAAATAAGAAATTGCAGAACGTAAACTTTATACATACCGCGCTCGAGCAACGCACACATAAGACTCCCACAGCAATCTCACAACAGGGTGTGAGTTTTGAATGAAACTCACACTCGGCACTCAGCTCGCAACAGCCCAAGCGCAGCTGTTGCGAGCTTCCGTGTCCGTCCGTGAGAGGTTGTCTATGTGTTCGTTGCTCGAGCTCGTCACCCCACACACGACTTTAAAGTTTATACTGACACCCCCTACCAATCTTGCGGTTACAAAGTAGGTGTCAGACATCCATACGTAAGCACATGGCACCATCTACGTCAGGTCATAACGCCGGATCAGGACGCGCCGAAGCGCATTCTTCATCCGGTACTTTTAAGACTAGTGTCTCGAGCGAGTTGCTCCGTGGACACGTATAGTCCACCAGATAGGTTACCGGAGCTGTAAGCTCGCTCACTTCTCGATGCACTAAAAGCACAACTTGCAGTTCCATTGCTCGGGTCGTCAACCCTAAATGTCCTCTTTGGTGGCGGAGTTGTAAGCCCACTTCTCGGTACCTATTCAGGCACCTCATCTGATCCAAAACCCTACGCGGCTGATTCAACCAGAGACATTGCATCTAGCGGACGCCTCTACTAGTTATCCAGACTAGTGCCGGAGATGTTGGAAGGCTACTCAATGAATACCACCGAGCAGAACAACCAACTATAGACAACTCACGTGCCCCGCAGATCCTTTCGCTACAGGCCCTACCTAGACCGCTACTCGGACCCGCTCGCTGTGCATGAAATGGAAGCCTGACCAGATCTCAACCAGGCAGACGAACATTCCCACTTCTACAGCTAACCGCATAGCCACCACGAGGTTCATCACGAGTCTCGGCTCGAGCTCGTCAGTATGAAGCTTACCTTCTGCCGTCTCTCCTTATTTTGTAATATGAGGGTGGCAAGGACAATATTGTTGCTGGAGATTAACGCAAGCTGTCTCGGCGTGCCTGCCAAGCCGTGGCCCAAACGTCGAGAGGTTGTGATAATATGGCAATGTGTTACTCCGGAAGTATTTAACTGGGATTTAGTTAATAGGGCATTTGAATCAATAAAGTAGGAATTAGATGTTAGTCCTAGTTTAATTTCTTATTTTTCAACGGGTAACCATTTGGTATTCATCTAGATAGATGATTAATGAAGATAAGGCCTCATCATTATATCATCAGCTCATTGTCCAGCTCGTGTCCCAGCAATGGGGATATAACCATTGCTAGGACACGACGCGGGCACAGTGCAGATTGGTAGCCGGCTTCAACTACTGTAAAACAGGCAGCCTTATCTCTGACTATTGAAAGTTTGAAACACAAAACACTACTAGTATTATGCGACTATGCGACATTATTTTGACAAATGAAGTTAACTAGCCTGGTGGAATTAAAATGCTTAGTGAAGGCATGGAAGGTATCCTAGGCATACCCTTTTAATTCCGACGTTTCAACCAAGTCGCGCCGGGGCAACACCGAGCGACGCGGTCGTGTTCAGCCCGTGACTCGTCTGCTGTCATGGTAAAACGCCTCTTTTAGCCAACATCTCATTATTTATCCAGCTAACCGTCACACATAACACTGTTAAAAACTTTATTTATAAATGAGCGCGGAAGTTGAAATATGTAGTGAGCAAGAGACTTGATTTGTCCTGCGGAGAGGTACTGGCAGTAAAAATGAATCAAATATGATACATTGTACCTAAACCTTACATGTAATGAAGATGGACGAATCTTAGCCCCTAATTTTCTTGTCGTACAATCCACCTAAACTATTTGATGCCATGATATGAGAACAGTGCGGAATTATATACTGTACGGACCCTTGTCTGACCTTCTTCAAATTTATATGGTACATTGCGCAGATGTACGTCGGGTACAATGTATGTCTGACACAGATTTGTTTACACCGTGATTTCTTTTCAAATTAAGCAAAAGTTTCCTTAGAAAGGTACTGAAGAAAAGATTCTGTGCAGTGACAGTGAAATTGCGGCCTAGAGCATACAATGGAAAGGTAATCTCATAAACTGGCATCACTAGTAACATATTGGAAGAAATAAAAGTTTATATTATGTCAAGAATTGGACGCTAATACTACCTAGTATAAGTTTCTTATTTTGTGGTATAAGTATCATAGGCATACCTTTTTTATACATAACGTTTTGATTGGGTTGAATCAGAGAGTATCTATAATAATATTATAAAGAGGAAAGCTTTGTATTTTTGTATTTTTGTTTGTAACGAATAAACTCAAAAACTACTGGACCGGTTTAAAAAATTCTTTCACCATTTGCATGGTACAGACGCCAGCACAGCAACCTATCCAAAACTGTCAAATTTCTTCAATACATTTTCAACCATATCGTTAAGACATGAAGTTTAAAGTCTATTGAGAAAGTTTGACAGTTTGTGGTAGGTTGATGTGCAGGCGTGTGTACATTAGCGCTGAGTAACATAGGCTATATTAAAAAAGAAATATCCACACGTGCGAAGCCGGGACGGGTCGCTAGTGTGACTAAAGAGATATAATTTTACTGATGCCTATACTAAGTAGTTAACGTTAAAACCCGTTAAATTACTTTCATTTAATGGAACGCGAAAGTTTATAAAGCTTTATTCAAAAACAATTATTGTGTAAAATTGCAATTTTGTCACGTAAACAAATATTTTATCACAGCACGACACTAAAACACTTTGCAGGGTTTGACTGCTACAACGGATCTGGCCTATAAATACATTGATACGAATAACCATTCATTATTATTGTTATTATTAGCTAATAACATTAACCAAATACTTATTATACTATCAGGCATTGACTGTAATCTGTTTGTGTACCTATAAAAATAAATAAATAATTCATCATCAAACTTAGATCACGAATTTAAGTTCTTTTTTTTTTTGAAAGAGAGAGATTGCTGATTGCCTCAGACGGCATTTTCAGCTTCACCGGGCTTGTTTGGTGGCGGCGAGGAAAGTAAAGGGTCCCTCAAGCCGTGTGAAACGAATCACCTTCGGAGGTTTTCTAGAGGGAACGGCATCGCGCACTAGTGCACGTCCCCGTGCCCTACTAGATTCTCCGAAGGGTTCGGATCGGATCGGGAATTTAAGTTACTCGAGAAAAATGCCGAGTATTTCCTACAACTGCATGGTTGGTAAGCGTGAATGTAATAACTTTGCATTAAGAAGTAAGAAGCTGATAATTTATTGCGCTCAGTCCACTTTCTCTCCATTATTAAACTCCTCGGGTATAGACGTTATGATTTTAAGAATTTCATATAATTATTAAATAGTAAAATATCATGCAATAAATCTATGTGCTTATAGACTTAGGTCGTCATTGACATGTTTCGACACCCAGCAAGTCTTTTTTATCACATAATTTGACAGCAATAGTCAAACCTCTAAAACCTAATGTCAATAATAGGTCTGCTAAGCCCGACAGGGTTCATGATGTGCTTGCAAATATTGTGATACCTCTATATATGACATTGTGTAAAAGCAATAAAAGGATTGAATAAAATTTAATTAAATCATTATATATCTAGTGCGCCCAGTGCGCTGCCTCAGCTCACACTGGCGTAGCACACGCCTGCACATCAAAATACCTCAAACTATCAAATTTCTTCAATATTTTTTGAACTTTATCTACATGGCATATGGTTTAACATTTATTGGAGAAATGTGACACTTTTGAATAGGATGAGTAGGCGTCTGTACTACAAAAATAAGCAAGATTATTTCGAAAAAAAAATGTAATTCTAAGTAAAGTTACAATTTAGTAAAGGCGAAACGAGTATAGCGGAAACACATTTAATTAACTTTCAATAACCAATTCTGAGCGCCAAATGATAAACAGAGAGAAGTTCTGTGACAGGCCATTAATTAAATTGCAAAGTTGTTCAATTTTTTTTTAAATAAAAAAAGCTCCGTATACCCACTGCGCCGTTAACTTCAAAGGGAAAATCAATCACCGGATAGCTTAACCGTCTCCAAATTTAATGCTACACTTGAGGTATTCAGGGAAGTTTTTGCGTAAATCGAAGTTAATTAAAAAGTTGGTTCCTCGCCTACGGAGCCTGTGGAATAGACAATGAAGACAGAACACGGTTTAAACACAATTCTATGGCTCACTTGGAAACCACGGAATTGTATAAGCAGGCATACATTAGTTAAGCTACTGCTGTTTTGCGCAATATATATTTTCATAGGTGTACTGTATAGACAGCATTAAAATTGTTCGGAGCAACCTAAATAATAAAAGCTATCTTCACATTTAAGTTTATTAAGTAATGCTTCGTAAACTCAGCATTTATTTTTGCTTAAATTAAAACTGATTGTGCTAGTCAAAAACTTGCCGTAATCATAAAGGTTTGTATTTTTAAGACGTCAAAATATATATTTTTTTTTATGTTAAAAGTAGGCAAACGAGCAGACGGGTCACCAAACCACGGGCAAAACCAAAGTAATCGCAGATGCGTTGCCGGCCTTGAGGAAGGAGTTGGAGGGAGGGGTGAGAGATGGGCCTCCGGTACTTTCACTCACCGGACGAAACACAACAGCAACGAGTGCCATTGTTTCTCGTCGATATTCTGTGAGAGGGTGGTATTACGCCGCCGGCCCATTTGTGCAGACAATGTCACTCATTTAGCACCACTCAGGGTCTCAAGAGTAAACCTACGGACGCGAGTAACTTTAACCCCCAAAACACCACTTTTTCACCACTTGTGTTGTTTCGATGAATCAATCACATAATTATTGATTTATTATATATGCAATTTGCAAAACATTGCTGTATAAAATAATAGGAATATCTATCGACTCGTATCAATCACCTGCCTATACACGATTTACTTTTGGGCCTTCTTACAATAACATTAGGACATGGGAGATCGAGTTATAACGACTACTATCTTACGACAACAATCGGGACCAACGGCGCCGGCGGCGCGGCGGATAAACGTGCTAGCCATTATTTAGCAATTTCAATTCTTAAATTACTATTTTTGAATTTCCAATGTTACTTCTAAAACAATACCATGTCTGAAAATTACTAAAAATCTATCTAGTAAAGTATTATGGTATTTGTTGGGTGTGAAATAAATAGTTACAGTTCTGAGGTGATTTACTAAATCCACAACACCAATATATATATATATATATATATATATATATATATATATATATATATATATATATATATATATATATATATATATATATATATATATATATATCTTATATTATATATATCTGTGAACTGTATGAAACAGAACAATGCACAGAAAGAACATTCCAGCACATGAAAGTACAGCACTATAACTACAGTCAGATAAGCGTGTAGGAAATAGAAAAGTCTATAGCACATAAAGTAAGCACAGCGCGAAAGTAAATAAGCGTATGTGGCAGGCAATATGCGAGTGCAGAGCAGCGTGCGTTCCGCGTCGAAGAGAGATCTCGACTGGTGTTACATGCGTGCGGGCACTGCTGCCCGGGCGCAGGTATATAGGAGAACAATAGGGTTAATGGCACTGCGTCGGGCTAGTGCGATGGTCGTGCTTATCGATAAAGTTTATCGATATCGACAAACCAGTACACACACGATGTGATGTATATAAATTATTGTTCTACATATAAATAGATTAACAAATATTAATAATAGATATAAGATTTAATAATAAGTGTAAATATTATTATGATAGTTTAGTTGTAAGTTTTCTATTTAAGTAATAATAGTAAATAATCAAAGTAGCCTTACAGTATTATTTTGTTTTTCTTTTTGCTGAGTCTGTTTGGGATTAAATTTCTCGTTCTATTCTGCATAGAAATTGAATTACTTAGGTATTATAATTTTAGGTACTTGAAGTGAGATATTTTGTACTTATTTTTATTATCTTTTATTTATTTCTTCATGTCATCACGTCTCATTTTATGTCTCCATTGCTAGGGCATGAGCTTTACATAGGGACGGAAACAACACAGAAGAACGGGTCATAAACCACTACGCGGCGGGTCCTATGACAAGATGATAAGGCCAATGATGGAAGCGCACTTCACCCGGGAAAGAAAAACACGCGATGTAATAAGCAATGTCATAGTAGGCAATCGGTGACACCGAAGATCAGCACGCGTGGTCCTATTAAGGCAGAGATAACGAGGTTTAGGCTGGGCACTACGTCAGTCAGTAAGTGATGCAGGAGGTTTCCTTATATAGGTTATATAGGTTACTAACTCGTGTCAGCGATGAAACTCCTTTGTCAACTCCGGCTGTTGCAGCATCAATGAGCTCATCAAATAATCCAATCTTCAGCCGTTTCATGTCGACCTGTCCAATTCTGTTTGCGACAGGTTCGAGCCAGTCTTTGAAGTTTAACATTAAGTTGTAGTTAGCAGCCCTTTGTAGTTCGATTCATTGCAAACCGGCCCAAAGCAGGGTTGAACCTAATTATGTAAGGATTTGATTTTGTTTTCGGGAATGGACTTTGTATTGGTATAACTAGCTCGAGATGTAATTAAAAATAATTAGAATTATTATATTTCTTACTATTCAATAATAGTAGTTTCATATGCTATGTAGGTATATTACCATCAATATTTAATAAGTTCAATTAGGTATTTCAAGTGAAATGTGTAATTTCTTGAGACAATAAATATTCTCTAAAATCAAATATAGATTAAGTGCACTTAAGAGCGTTACATTTAAGTTATTTCGAGATGTTTTATAGTTTCATCATTTGTATTATGCATTGGTGTTGGAGCTCCATTAAAATCTTTCACTCACTCTTTTGTGATTTTAAAGAATGTCAATTTAATAATTACAGTCAACAAGGCAGCAAGGCTTTTCTTGAATACACACAAAGCAACCTCAGACTTTATTAACAGCACCGAGTTATATATTTTTAATATGCTCCATATAAATCTCGAAAGTAAAATATGTGGAATGTTAGTGGCCTGTTCCTTTTCGCCAGAACTTTTAATTAAAATTTCACAATGCGCCTTTGGCGAATTGTTTGGTAGCTTGTTACCTGGCCGGTATTGTGCGCGATAGTACCGGGGCAGTTATTGAAGTTTCGCTACAAACAATAATTGGTGAGGTAACCTTTTGTGATAACTTTGGGCAAATGTTAATTACGTAACATGGGTTGGTACAGTCACTAATAAAGGTTATTAAACATTTTGCTACTTTGATCAAAGCAAGTCACGAATCGAACAGGCGCTTAATCATCATTACCAGCGTATACTAGTCCACTGCTGGACATAGTCTACTCTCCAAGCGCACACCACATGCGCTTGTCAAACTATATTAATGTTATTATGATACGGTACTTAAGTGTTAAACGGCTTTCGTTACTGACCGTACAATATCAAAAGAACATAGCTTGGACCAGTTTTGTTAGGCCAGGTATTGTGTGATTAAAAAGTGTTACAGATTTGTTATGGTCCCCAGTCCTTAAACAAAACTGACAGTTAATTGCATTTTTTAATGCTCCGCAATTTTGATTATGAGAGAGGGAGAGATAAAGAGCTAAGCAAATGCTAAACCTTTAGGATTGCTAGTCGACTCAAAGATTTTTGAGCTCAGTAAGGTATACATATTTTGCAGGATTTTTCGGTTTACTTGTGTTTTTTTGTTATTTCTCGTCTAACATTTCAAAACTAGTATATTGTACATTTTTCTAATTTATTTAATTATTTATTTATTTCTATAGGTACACAAACAGATTACAATCAATGCATGAGTACAGTAACATATTTGGTTGACCTTACTAGCTAGACGGTAATCCAAAAGGAGTGTACACAGCATGACATTTTGGGTATAATTTGAAACGCAACAATGCTAATTCTAAATGAAGTTGTAGTTAAAACAATAATAATAATAATAATACAAACAAGATTAAACAATGTAAGGACATTAACACTTACAATAGTAAACGGAGTAAGGTGGGCGTCTATCTAACTGACTGACTCCGCTCCATTGGACAGACGGAGGAGGAGGTTGAAGAAACATTTGGCCTTCATTACATCAGTGACCATTTTTTTAAATTGAGGAAACCTACTAAAAACCTCCACATCCCTATCAAAGCGTAACAAATCATTAAAAACTCGACACATTGTATAACGATGTTCATCATCGGCCTAATAATGAGCGCCATAGCGCCCTGTCCTCAGTTTTACGCATCCAGCATCTGCCTGCAGTCTTTCGCAGGTCATCATCCCTTTTAAATGGGAACATTTTGGCCTGAAACAAGGCCTGGAACAAGGCTTTGAACAGAACCACAGAATCTCTCAGCTCGCTACTGAATGCGCCTTACGAATGACCATTCGAATACATAATTCGATGTTTCACACGTACCACAACCACATCACAATCATCCGTCATTATTGACCGCGTGTTTGATACCGACTACATCGCAGCCACATCGCAACCACAACGTAACCACCAGCGACACCGCGAACTATCCGATAGCGACAACGCGACCACATCCACTTTTTGTAGGTAACACAACGCAACTTCAAGAAGCCGCAGCGACACTATTCACACGTAACCACAGCTTGACCACCTTTTGTCGCGACGGTATGGTGTGGTTGTGGTACGTGTGAAACAAGCCTTATGCCACACAAATTATAGTTTTTGATCGATCGAATGGTAAATGAGACTCGCACTTAGCACAATGCCCTTGAAAATGAGACGGGCGAGAGCGAGTATAGATTATCCGTCTATGGTAAAAAAAAACGTTACCGCTGTAGCGTGAGCATATAGGTGCCACTCTGGTGATGATGATGATGATGATGACATTATTTCATCGATTCGCCATCGGTAACAATACCTTGAACAAAACTTCAAAGTGGTTCCCAAATCAATTTTCGAGACCGTACACAAGCATGAACAAAAAATACCCGATATCAAGCGTAGCGTGTGTGTGAATTGTGATTTTTGTTACCTAGAAAGATCAAAGACAACCCTACACGTGAATCAAACAAGGGTCCAGTAGGCAATCACTTGCGGCGAGCAGCGCAGCCGACCGGAAACTGGGAATTACTTCAATCCCGAAATAATGAAATTATCGGCCAGCCCTAGTGGAACATCATTCAAACAGTATTGACTGTTTTAATGCTTTAGCTCGATCGAATTCTTGTTACTAACCGGCTTCGCTATTCATTGTAATTGCAGAGAGTATACTTTGAAGTTTAATTTGGGTTAGTATAGTCTCGGTTCCTTGTCCAATGTAGTCGATAAGATAAAATTGGATAAATTACTATACTTGAACACCACTTGTACACTCATGATCAGCTCATTTTATGTCCCCACTGATCCAGTTTCCCGCGGTTCCAGTGCAGATTGGTGGTTGTTAAAGACTGCTAATGCAGCCGGGACCATTGGCTATACATGCCTTCCGAAGCACGGAGGGGCTCGAGATGATAAGTTTTTGGTCACCCAATCGATGACCGGCCTTTGCCATTGCCGAGGATATATTTTGGAGATTTTATTGAAAAAAAATATATATTTATTTCTTTTATAGCCTCAGGCAAATCTTTTCACGTTATATGTAGGGGCCGTTGACTATTGTGATTTATTAACAGTAAAAGCCAAATATGACCAAATACCAATCTACCTATCAACTCTATACGGTAATCGCACAAAGGCACAGGACCAGTGCAATCACTTTTGCGGCGGCCGATACGACCCGACAAGGGCCGCTGAAATTGAATCCCGAAATAATTAAATTATTGGATGATCGCGAAACAATTTTCAGCCAATATTGACTTGCCCGGTGAATGCCCAACTAAATCAGAATTCTTAATCCAAATAGAATCATTAAAAGCGAGGACAGAGCAGAAATGCTCGCGGCATTGCCGCTTTTTAACCCTGCTACGAGGAAACAATTGATTCAATTATGGAACGGATCGGGATTAAAATCCTTTGGACTCATTATGAGACGTTAATGATGTAACAAGCTATGAAATGAGGGTTTATTGGGGCATTTGTACAATGTTATTATCGGCAATTTGTGAGCAGCTGTTTATGTAGAGTAGATGGAAAGTAAATAAACGATGATAGTGTAGCCACAAAATAAGGGTGTAGCTCACTCAACAATTGAATTCAACCTAAGCTAGTGTATTATTTACCACAAATACCCACTAGCTGAGGAGCTCGATGGCGCAGTGGTTAACACGCCCGCTCTGCGAGTGCTGAGGTTAAGCAACTTTTACAAAGGCCGGTCATAGGATGGGTAACCAAAAATTTATCATCTCGAGCTCCTCCGTGCTTCGGAAAGCACGTAAAGCCGCTGGTCCCAGCTGCATTAGCCGTCGTTAACAACCACCACTGGCCCGCGTGGTGGTTTATGGCCCGTTCTCCCTATCCATCCATAGGGAAGGCTCGTGCCCCAGCAGTGGGGACATAAAATTGAGCTGGTGATGATGACCCACTAGCTAAATAGTAATACCACCATAATACTAATATAGTATTTTTTTTTATCATCGTCATTGTCATATACAAGAATAGCCTATAGTATGAAGGTACTTGTTATTTTATTATCATCAATAATGTTAACAATGTAGGGGGTTAATTAATAATTAATTAATTTTGAAAACACATAAATTATTTTCTTAAAAATACTACAGTTACATTTGTTAATAACGTAATTCGAGGTCAAAGAAACGATAAGTCAAGACACAGAGCTCAGAGGAAATTGCATACTAAGCGGAATCGAACAACCATATCACAATAAATCGGTCACTTTGGCACTTACAGGCAGGAACGTGCGATTAAATGTCAGATTTCTTGTGACAAAGTAGTTCGATGCATCGAAGTGGAAAATGGCATTTTCCGTGACCGTAGGTTTCACACAGATGAATTCTTTTATTCAACGGTTACAATATGAATGCGTATAAATCTGTAACACATGTCCTATACTATTAAGTCCACCAGCTCATTTTGGTCCCTACTGCTGGGGAACGAGCAATAAATCACCACGTAGGTTGTGCAGATTTGCGGTTTTTAACGACTGCTTATGCAGCCAGGAGCAACGGCATTATGTGTCTTTCGAAACACGGAGGAGCTGGAGATGATTTTTTTCCATTACGTAAGAGCTCCTATTAGCTCAACTGGTGGTAAGATGCAGCCTCCCGCCAGTCAGCCACTGCCACTAGACGGTGCAAGTGTAAAATGTATGGGTCGGACTGCTATACGCGCCGCTGTCGCCGAGAACGGAATGATTTGGAAACCTATGCATCCTAAGTTGCGCTAGCATCGTCGTCGCCATTGCCCGCTGGCGTCTAGTTTGTGGCCTTATACTTATTTCTGCCGCCAATCAGTGTCGCTGAAGTTGCAGTACATACAGGCATCTCTATGTATTAAATTCAGGGAAAACTTCGTGCCCCTTTTTATGCACGTTGTGCGCACGGAGGAGTGTGAGATTTGATATTCTCGTAGTTTAAGTTTATATGAAGCAAGGAGTCCCGAAATATAAAATTTATTTGTAATATAATAAGTGCTACATTTCATGCTATAAACATTGTATATTTTGTAAGCTACGGTCAAATTTCGATCCCTGAGCAATGACCGGCGAGTAACAAAGAAATTCAAACATGTTCTATGTGAAGCCTAACTAAAATTCAGGCTGGTTAGTTAGCATTCACAAAACAAAAAAAAACAGCGCACGCACTGACCGAGCGGAAGGCACGTGAATAGGCAACAACTGTTCCCGAATTCATACGCTGGCCGACATACGGCCAATGAAATATGCAAAGGGCCGGCTAACGAATATCGATGTTACGGTCCAATTACATCGAGTGTCGATGGAGAGTGGAATCCTTTGTCAGGCGGACGCGGAGTGTGAAGATGGAAACACGGGAATGACAATTTAATTGACGATTCTCTGGCGTGACGTCGTCGGTCGCGGCGTGAAGCGTTTGACGCATGGCCGCTCGCCGCTCTCGATGAGTGTGTACGAAATTGGTTGCGCGGTTGCTGGGGATGGGGATCGGGGACACACCGCCACCCATGGCTTTGCTGATATTGTAGTTATTCGGATCGAATCGTGGGATATGCGCATCATTGTTGACCTTACCGACATTCCAGTCCTTCATGCCGATTCGTAGTTTCATTTTTTTCAACAGTTTTAGATAGGTATAACCTAAGTATTCAACAATAGCCAACAGAATTATGGATATGAAAATATCCATTATTCATACCATCCATACCACCATCCATATATGTTGATTATAAATTTTCCAAATTTAATGATTGATTTAGTAATCAATTAATACAGTTTTCTCACAAGAAAATTTCAGTATAGTAATCTTTACACAAATTTTCTTGATAGAAAATTAAAAATTGGTAGAATGTCTAAAAACATTCCATGAACGACATTTAAGCCCGCATCCTTTGATGTGCCTCCCTACCCTTTGACACTGAATAAGGCTCCTTTACAAGATAGTGTTGATAAATTTGCACGGGTCGGACACAGCCTTGACAGCCTAATTGGTAGTGTACCTGACCCGGTATGTCAGAAGGTGCGGGTTTTAGTGTTTTTTTTTCTCTTTATCTAGTATATGTTGCTTCAAGTATTTTTGTTAGTCTTTGTTGTTTAAATGTTTTTGTTTTACAGTACCTACGTCGTGTGATAAGTCAATAAATGTTTTTGTCTTTCAAATGTCCCATTTCCACCAATAATCCCTGAGCCATTTTTGCTTACTGGCTCTTTTACACATATAGTCAGTCATCACCCCGAGCCTGGGAGACATAAAACTTCAAGGTCGTTGCGTTGGCATTACATTTAACAGATAATGTGTCTCATTTTAAACCGATTATCTCCTTCACTAGGCTGCTTGATAGATATTGATTTCGTTTCAACGCTGCCGTCTTTTCTACAATTTTTAAAACTAATTTAGTTTATACCGTATCTTTTACGTTCCATAAACAATTATGTTCTAATTTAAATTCATTGAAATTGATCACGTGAAAAATTCTCTGAACGCTGTACAATACAATATATTACAATATATTCTAATGTGCTTTTACGTATCTTTTTCATTAAATTCTTATATAAAATCAATGAATTGAAAACTTCTCTTGAACATTCAAAGGTATTTAATTATTCCATCTAAAAGGATCATGCGTAATGTGTAAACAGGTGCCTAATACCACACACCACAAAGCGTCGTACTTGAAAAAGAGAGGAAAAATAATTTTCCCAAAGCAAAAAATGAGAACGACACTATTCGTCATAGAGACGGCGAGTAATCGCCGCTGAGCCGTCGTATCTCTGCCAATAAAATTGTCTTCCATTTAGTATCGGCCTGACCTAGAACGAGCCTCGTTCATCAGACTTGTTTATTTGCAGAATAATAAGTTCTCGTGACAAATCTTTCGTGTTCGAACATTAATCTTGCAAAATCGAACTTAGAGTAATAGCAGTAATATATACAACTTATTCCATTAAAGTATGTATTGCTTAACCCCATACGTCGTGTTTTAGGTACTCATATAAAATATATTTTTATTAATTTAATTATATAATTAATTTACTAAGAGAAGGTCGATGGCGCAGTGGTTCGCAAAAAGCCGGTCATCGGATGGGTGAACTGAACTGTATCATCTCGAGCTCCTCCGTGCTTCAGAAGGCACGTAAAGCCGTTAGTCCCGGCTGCTTTAGCAGTGGTTAACAACCACCAATCCATGGTTCTTTATGGCCCGTTCTCCCTATGCATCCATAGGGAAGGCTCGTGCCCCAGCAGTGGGGACATAAAATGAGCTGGTAATGATGATGATGATGATGATGATGATAACTAAGAGAAGGCGCCTTCATCTCACTTGATTGTAAAGATGAGAGTGGAAACGCAATTTACTTGGGACCAATGAATACTTATGAACAGTCATATCATTATATCTAAATTTAAGAACACTACAATGCCCCTAGCGTTGTTGTTATGGCGACAGAGATACTCAGATATGTAAGATGGTGGTAGCTAACTTGGTTGACTTAAAACTGAGTTAAATTGAATAAAACCTGAAAACCTGAGTAGGAAGACCGAGGGGTTAACCACTACGGCGACTTTGATGACCTCTGTAGCCATGTGGCTTGCATGCCGGACTTTGGGCGACGGTAACTTTGAGGTTCCGGGTTCGATTCCCAGTTGGGTCAATGTCGAAAACGAACTTTCCGATATTGTGTCGGGCCTGGGTGGTTGTGGTACCGTCGTTTCGTTGTTTCTGATTTCCATAAAAACGAGTGCTTTAGCAACTTACCTTGGGATCAAACTTATGTAATGTTAAAAAAGCTACTCCACAGAGGCGGTTAGGCGCAGGTTTGAAACACGTGTTTTGCTTTTGTCTCTCTTGGTGTCTCATGCTCACATATTGGTATCGTTGTCATCTTTTGTTTTTAACTATGAGACCATGCAATAAATGAATTTGAAATTTGATTTTTTTTATCATGTTACAAAAATATACAAAATTCTGAATTTGGCATTCTCTTATTATCAAATGAGAAATATGAGCATGTGCGAGTATTATAACTACATCATAATTGAATTATACGACATACCAATGGACATGTCTATGTGACTATAATGAAATACGTACTCAAATACCTTGATACAATTTCTAAGTTGCGAGGTATTCATTTCAAAGAATTATTGGAATGATTATATTAGTACCTAATCCTACATAATGACCTTTTGTATAAGATGTTTTCTCAGTAAGAAATGAATATTTTATATTTAGTATAACTTATAATCAGCCCGTGCTTGGGAAGGCTTGTAAAGCCGTAAACCCCGCGGCTGCATTAGCAATCATTAACAACCACCAATCTGCACTGGGCCTGTTGCGTGGTGCCCCGCCCGATCCTCTAAATGCCACTACACATTTACAGAATACACTAAACATGCACACTAGTTTAGGCCCAAGATACCGTACTCGTAGAACAAGGGTACGACGAACCGGTTCACACGCGCTCTATCTAGGTACAGACATGTACCTAGGACCTAGGCGCTTCTCCACACCCCCACGACCTGGTCAACCCGAGCCGAGGTCCGAGCCTTTAGAGGCGCCCTTGGGTTGATCGATCCGATCCCAACCCCTCGCCGAATCTAGTAGGGCACGGGGACACGCACTAGTGCGTGACGCCTTTACCAAAAGTTTATCGTAAAGTTAACGTTAGTTTATTTGAATAAAAAAAATTGACTTTGACTTTGACTGCGACTTCATCATCTCGAGCTCCTCCGTGCTAACAACCACCAACCCGCACTGGGCCTGCGTGGATGAATCCATAGATTCCACAAACCACGAGCCTTCCCTATGAGGAAGGCTCGTGCTCTAGCAGCGGGTACATAAAATGAGCTGTTGATGAACTTCAGTTATAAATTGTAATAGGTAGATTGACTAAAGTTATGTAAGTAATTTCACTGTATTTTATTTTGAAGTTGATATCCAGTTAATGAAGTTACAGTGAATGAATTTGTCTCTACGTTTCAATCTGTCGCCAGCTTCCTGCGGAATAGAAGGTCCTGTATTTCTCAAGTACGAATGAAACGACGACGTAATGAATCACTACAGAGTGCAATTCATTTGCGTTTATTGGAAGAAAATTGTAGTTGTGTAACAGACTTCGTAACCAAGTGGAAAAAAATAACTATAATGCTTCATCTAGAAATCAAAACAACTAAATCGAAAACACAAAGTAAAGGAGCTTAATAGTGCAGTGCTTGGTCTGCGATTGCTAAAGCTAAGCAACTTTTGCAAACGTCAGTCATCGGATGAGTGACCAAATAGTTATCATCTCGAGCTCCTCCGTGCTTCGGAAGGCACATAAAGCCGTTGGTTCCGGCTACAATAGTCGTTATTAACCGCCAATCCGCACTGGGCCCTTGTGAGGAAAGCTTCGTGCCCCAACAATGGGAACATTAAAATGAGCTGATGATGGTGTTGAAGTACGCAAGCTAGATTGGCAAAGTGAAATGGTGTTGTATTCTCCGCTTAAGCTACGTCAACACTAAGGGCTCTTTTAAATTTGTCGTTTTGTGTCGGACCGCTGCCGTGCGTTTGCACTACGTTTCGTATTAAAACAGTCGTGCGGCTGTCGTGCGGCTGAGGTAATATGAGAACGCACGGACACGAAACGTATAAGTTTAGAGCCCTTTTTGTAAATAATGTCGAACATAAAAAAGTCATTGATTCATCCCTAGAATGATACGCGAGGCTATTGAAATTAAAAAAAACATCCTAATTTTAATAGAGAAGATGGTTGGAATCTACCACCAGCCTGGGATCCCATTATACAGAATATTAAATCCCAGCCCCAACACCATACTGCCAGACCAAAAGATACTGTAAGCTCTATCTGCGTAAAACGGAATGCACCTGATTAAATTTAAATGAGGGTATACAAGCTACTAACTAATTATGAGACGACCAACACCTCAGTCTCCCTGTGACCACGGACCCTGCAAAGGGTTCGAAACGTCAGGATAAACATTAATTAAAACTAATGTGTAAAATAAACGCGAGTAGATCCGTAAAAGTTGTTTCATTTCAATGTGTAGTGTTCGCGTAAACTTTAGAAATCAATAAAAAAGTCAGGTAACATAGAGCAATTTTTTTAGAATACAACATTTAAAAAAAATGGAATTCGATTTTGGGTTAACTTGCTGCACGTTCGGGTTGCGATCAGGGTGCCTAGTGCGAGTTTTATTCTCCGTTCGATCACATTAACGAAAACGAGAATCTGTAACGCAGAATTTTAACTCCCTTTGTTTGGCACCGTACTCGTTTACGTGATCGAATGACGGATAAAAATCGCAAAAGACACCCTGCAATTAAAATTGTTATGTTATATTTTTCATAACTTCTAAATGCTTATAGTTTTTTTTTAAATACGTGGATCAGGTCAGGTATCACTCTCCTGGTACATTTTAATACACAGAAAAGTAAGAAGAATCTCTTTGATTGGCACGAAAATTCATCCGAGAATCCTTTACGCCCAACAACGTCATTTTCACTTGGCGAGTGAAACCTAATAAAAATACTAACGGCGACGACGACGCAACTGGCTCGTTTTTCATTTACAGTCCATTTAATGTACAGCCGGGCTTATGCGATAGCCATTACCCTAGTCATAAACATATACGACACTACATAAAAACGGTATTAGAACTACCGCGTAACACATTCCGATATTAGCGAGCTGGAATACGGAGCAAGTGGCAGTGGTTTCAGGAAGGGGCATGCTCGACATCTTGTTTTTGTAAGGGCCTTACTAATAAACAGGGTACCTACCCGTATAAGCTTGAGAGTATTGCCTTGGAATAGATGTTTCATGTTTTGTGCTCGTCAAACTTTATTTCAATCTAGAGCAAAAGAGACAAAACACGGAAGCAATCCGACGCAGTTTATAAAAAACAACAAAACAGCTATAAAAATTAACCCAAAATACCTGCACGTTTGCAAATCGAAAGCAGTAAGCATTACATTAAAGCGAGCTTTATAGTAAAATAACGTTATCACATACGATTACAGCAGTCTTACCATGAGCTTTTAAAACAGTATTCATCATCATCATCACCAGCTCATTCTTGTGCCCCCACTGCTGGGCCAAGAGCTCTCCCTATGGATGGATAGAGAACAGTTCATAAACAACCACGCGAGCCCACTGTGGATTGGTGGTTGTTAACGACTGCTAATGCAGCTAGACCACCAGCTTTACGTGCTTTCCTAAGTATGGAGCACAAGTTGATACATTTTTAATCACCTATTAGATGGACGCCTTTAGGTTAGGAAGGTAAGCTTATTTTTTTTTTAATGTTGAAAGGAGGCAAACGAGCTGGCGGGTCATCTGATGAAAAGTAATCACCGCCGCCCATGGACACCCGCAAAACCAAAGTAATCGCAGATGCGTTGCCGGCCTTGAGGAAGGTGTTGAATCTTGAGGAGGGGAGTAGGGATTGGGAGGGGGGAGGGGTGAGAGATGGACCTCTGATACTTTCACTTACCGGACGCAACACAACAGCAACGAGTGACATTGTTTCACGCCGATATTCTAGGCTTAATACAAGCAACGCACACATTGGCCCTCTCAAGGCTCAACCACCCGCCCAAACACCGGTTGGTCGCCGATGATCTGGCGACCATATTTCACGACGCGTCCCCGACTCTGCTGGCAGGCGACCTAAATGCCAAGCACCCGAGTTGGGGGTCGCGCGTCATCAACCCACTGGGCAGAACCCTATTGGACTCCCCGACAGACTTGGATGTGGAGGTCACCGGCCCAGACAGCCACCACCCACACCACACCACCACCACCCACATCACAACCCCTGCTACAGTTCACGTGTTGGACATCGTGCTGCACCGGGGGCTGCCTTTTCCGGTCAGCGTCGAAGCCCTGTACGACCTTGACACTCAACACCTCCCCATTTTAATCACACTCGGGACGGATGCCTTACATGTACCCCCCCGACCCCTGCCGCCCAAAGTGGACTGGGAGGCCTATGCCGCAGCGCTTGAAGGCTTGTCGCTGCCGGGGCCGCTAACATCCGCTCAATAGGGGGAAGCGGCGGCCCGGCACGTTGCATAGGTCATTCACGCGGCCAAGGAGGCTGCAAGCACGCCAGCCGCCTCAAGACAAACCGCCCACCCCTACATACCCGTTGCTGGATAGCGCCGGTAGGAGCTGCTTTGCGACTCAGGACCGCACATCCCGCTGCCACCGACGACGTCACCGTCGCCCACCATAACGAAGTCAGCCGTATGGTGGACAAGTTTCTCGCCGCTCCGCCTCCACCTCTCGTGGCGATGCTTTTATCTCGCTGACGGAGATAATGAAGGCGATTCGTCGCCTTCCCAAAAAGAAGGCTCCCGGCCCTGACGGAATACCGTCGGCGGCCATTACCAGACTGCCTTGGAGAGCTGTGGTAGTGTTGACCCGGCTCTTCAACGCCATCCTCCGCACTCACCACTTCCCGTCGCCCTGGAAGGCGGGTAAGGTAATCGCCATCCCTAAGCCAGAGAAAAACAGAAGGCAGGCGGCCAGATATAGGCCGATCACCCTCCTGTCGCATGTGGCCAAGCTGTTTGAGCATCTGCTGCTGCGTCAAATCGTACTACACGCTCCCCTAAGGGTAGAGCAGTACGGATTCCGCAGCGGCCACTCCACGACGCTCCAGCTCACAAGGGTCCTGCATCTTCTGGCCAATGAGGCCAACCTTGGCCGCCAACCATCGGCGTTTTTCTCGACATAGAGAAAGCGTTCACCCGGGTGTAGCACACGGGGCTCCTGGCCAAACTGGCCAACAGCCCACTACCGCCAGCCATCATGCACCTCGTAGCTAGCTTCCTCAGAGTCCGCAACTTCTCGGTCTCCGTCGAGGGGGCGACCTCCTCATCACGAGTCATCGCCGTTGGCATGCCGCAGGGCAGCTGCGTCTCGCCTCGACTCTACGCCTTATACACTGACGACATCCCAACGCTGCAGGGCCACGCCGGCAGGGCGAGAGGGACGTTATGCTGGCGTTACTCGCGGACGACAGCGCCTTCTTCTCGTCGTCCCTGAAAACAGACCTCGCCCGCAGGCGCATGCAGCGCCTACTCGACTTACTTCCTGCGTGGCTTACCATTACCATTACTTACTTACCATTGCTTATCGTACCATTTTTGTCAGCCGCCAACACAGACCACCAACCACCCCGTTAACGCTACGAGGGCGACCCGTAGAGTACCACCACACACAGTCACTAACCTAGGTTGCTGCATTGATCGAGCACTGCGGATGGCACCACAGGTCGACCACGACGTCGGCCGCTCTAAGTCCGCGCGCGCCCTCCTGCGCCATGTACTTTCATCCCGACTGCCGCTGCGTACTAAGCTGATGCTATACAAAACGTATGTGCGCTCTCTGCTCACGTACGCAACCCCGGCGTGGTACGCTTTAATTAGCCACGCCCAACGCAAGCGATTGAAGGCGCAACAAAACATCACCCTCCGTGCGGTTACAGGTGCCGGGCGCTACGTGCGAAACGATGTCATCGCCCGGGACCTCGACATCGAGAAGCTTGAAGAGTTCGTTGTCCGCTTGGCGCGTCCTATGTTTGACCGCGCCGACAACGGACCACACAAGCATCTCGCCCCACTCCACGCGCGCTCACCCGACGGCCCCCATAGACCATTGCCACGGTCGCTTCTGACCGCGGCCGAAAAAAGCATTTTGTTCGCAGGAGCAGCGGCGCCTCCTATACCGGCGCCACCTAGAACAAGACAGGCGACACCTGTGGTCTCACACACCGCGGACAACTCACCGGCTATCGCTCCAGCAACGACAACGCCCCTATCTACCAACCAGCAACAGGCGGCGGCTTTACTGAGATACTCGAGGGGTTGGGGGGTATATCATTTCTCACTTCTCATTTCTATTATCATTCATCATTATAAAAATTATAAAAATTACTTTGACACTGGCTAAATGTGCTAATCGAAGCCATCAACTAAAAGAAAGAAAGAAAGCCAATGTCTGCGCAATGCTCGAACGCGTTTGTATAAAGCTGACCATCTGTGGGTCCTTATTTTGTGTTGTGTGATGTCAACACTGAAAAGCATCACAAAGAAGCGTCCTTTGAAACAAACATCAAAGTAATGCGTCGCTTGGATAAGCATTAGACGGTTTCCTTGTGGATACGACCACATCCATTCAATAGAACTCGTAATTTATTGGAATGCCAGGCAATGGATACCTAATTGTGTGTATATGTTACGGCTAAAACTAGGTGTAGCCGCACTTCGGCTATTAGCCGTAACATATATATCATTCGTTTATTTGTGCGTGTACTGGCCAAGGCCCTAACTATGTTAGCTTGGGATAATTGTCCAGTAAAAGGCAAGTGGACTGTATATTAAGTGCTGGTGTATTTTGCAAACATACAAATTCGACCCGACAACTGAGCGACCGCGGTGTGACGTGCGCCCGAGTGGCTGGTGCGTCGTTGAAGTAGTGGGGGCCGATTCGATATGTCCGCCGCCGTTGCGGTGGAGGCGCGGCGTAGCATTAAGCCCGCGTTCCCCCGCGCGCCTCTTCCGTGGCCGCGGAGCCGGTCCGTGCGGCCTTGTCTTGACCAGTGCGGCTTTTTCTTATTGTCATACAATATTACCTACAGTAAGCGCATTTTTTTAGATTTCTCTACGGGTAAGCATTTGCCTTTCATTCATCTTAGCTGATTTTAAGCAATAATAAGGCTGAATGTGGATGGTGTCACATGAGACCTTTGACTACTGAGGAACTGGCTATTATATTTCTAACTGTCGGAACACAACAATTCTACTAACATTATTGTTATCATTATTGTTATGACTTATAAATTGAACTTTAAATGCACACATTTCTGTGAATGGTATTTTTATACCGGTACAGGTAAGCACTTGGTCTTCAGCACATTGATAGTAGTTGACGATCAGGCAGATGGTGGAAGCGAACTTCACTTGAATACTCAACTACACAGGAACTGGCTATATTATGAAAGTATCATGCCTGGAGCTGCACCTCTCTTTGACTGGAACCATCCGGCAACCATCAGCATCAGCAGCAGCAGCAACAACCATCAGCGTCATGTCAATGACACGGCATGAGCAAGTATGGCATTTATTTCGGTTTATCAACATCTTCATCGTCAGCTCTTTTTATGTCCCCACTGCTGGGGCACGAGCCTTCCCTGTGGGTGGATAAGGGGAACGGATCATAAACCACCACGCGGGCTCAGTGCGGATTGGTGGTTGTTCACGATTGCTAATTCAGCCGGGACCAACGGCTTTACGTGCCTTCCGAAGCACGAACCCATGACACCCATCCGATGTCAAGCTATTGAGAAAGTTGCTTAACGAACGTCAGCACTTGCAGACCGGGCGCGTTAACCACTGCGCCATCGAGCTCCTCCATTTCGGTTACATGATAATAAAATAATAATAATAGCTTAAATTCGGTTATATAGTTTATTATGTCAATTATGCCCAAATGCCCAGTAATTTTAAAAAAAGTGTTTCACTTCAGTGTAATAAACAAATCTTACAACACTCATGTAGGTATGTAAATCTTCAAGGATAACAATTAAAATTGAAATTAGCCACACAAAAAAAGAATTGCGGGTTCAAAAGCATTTCTTGTAGGCCCGTTTTCTAACAATTCAACCGAAGAAATGATTAATTGGCGTAATTTTAAACGTTTAAGGAAAATGTTGGTAACATTTATTGCCTTAATAAGGTACCGCAATAATCTCTTGGAGAAAGGTTACGGGCACTCTTTCGGCCAATGTATCTTTTCATTTCAAATGAAAATGTATATTAAATCAGAGTTTCCAGCAGGAATTAATGGGAGCCGTCACAGTGGGACGCGTTTTGCGCCCATTGTTCGAATGGACGATAAATGTAGGGTCGCGGTAGTAAGAACTAATGTATTATTATTATAGCACCTCGGTGGCAAAGCACTCGACCCGCAACCGAAGCGCCTCTCTACAATTCCTAGATCGGTCAAAGTGGGTTTCGCATTTTTAGGGTTCCGTAGTCAACAAGGAACCCTTATAGTTTTGCCATGTCCGTGTGTCTGTCTGTCTGTCTGTCTGTGTGTCTGTCTGTCTGTCTGACTGCAGTGTAGCTCATAGACTCTTAGTACTAGAAAGCTGTATGTCACGCCGACAAAGTGGTAAAGTAACATTTTGAAAAATATTTTTTTTTTGACTGAGGCATCCGTTTGTAAGCTATTAAGCTTTAAAGTGCAAAATGTTGTTAGAGTCAAGTGTCCCCCCCCCCCCTGCCAGCTAAATGGTTGTTTTTGGATACTTGAAAAATTCACGGTAGTTGTATATATGACGAAGTTAAAAGGAAAACTATCACAGCTAAGTAGGCTTTACAAGTTTACGAGTAACAGTCGACCAACTTATAAAATGTACTTGGCGCAGTACAAATTACTTAAATAACGTTGTCAGATGTGTGAAACCGGTAGTATGTACATTTAAGTATATGAGCCATCGTTAAATAAATGTTCATAAAAGCCCTCTTCTCAGAGTCCGCATTATTGAGATGGGCTACGGAACCCTACACTGCGCGTGGCCCGACACGCACTTGACCGGTTTTTTCGATACATAGCTCGAGTTAGTGATCGCTAACCCGCAATGACAAGCATGGTGATTAAGCTAATTGCAGCGGCACGCGTCTGGATTCCATACCCACTTAACATCAGGTTTAATGGAGTAATTTGCCGTGCTAACTATAAAAAGAATACCCATCAATTGTAACGATGACTTGATTTCAATAAAGGCTTTGCCAAGTTGCAGATGGGCTATTTCATGAGATTGGGTGTGGCCTACAAGACAATAGGCCATAAACCACCTCATTGGCTCATAGCGGGTTGGTGGGTTGTCGATTAGTATTATCAATGATAAGGATATCGTTTTATGACGTGCAACGTATGTCAGATTTGGTAGACACATTTTATGACCTTAACATAATGTGTAATAAAAAGCTTTCTCATGTAGGTTAGGACCGAGTCACCGCATCATCTCTGTGCTTTTCTCATAACAACATTACACTATTTAAACAAACCACAACTTCACAGGTCACAGGGAGATTCCTAGTTTTCCTGTGTTTAGTGACATGTCGCTGTAAGGGTGAAAAGAAATAACCTAGCTGAGTTTCTTGCTGGTTCTTCTCAGTACAAGGTCTCCCGCCCGGAGTAGACTTACGAACCCATGGAATAGTGACATTCATAAGAGCTATTTGTAGCCTAAACTGAATAAATGATTTTGAATTTTGAATTTTGAATTTTAGGCTCATCCTCTCACAAAACCAAAGTGCAAAATAAACATGAGTAGATCCGCAACATTTGTTTTATTTCGATGTGTAGTGTTCGCGTAAAGCTTATAGACATACAAATTATCTAGTCAATATTATTTATTAATAAAGCTTTTTTTTCCTACTTCCTCCGACATTATCGGAGATCTTATTATTAATCATAGTCTCTTTCACTCCAGTTCTATCTCTTTTGCCTCTTGCACTTTCATACCACATAAACACCATTCATTCATCGTCTTTCATTCCGATCAGTAGGCTGCTTTATCTTAATATTCAACTAGCTATTTATTTTATTTGTTTATATAATTTATGTAAGTTTCAGGAAATAAGTTTTTCAGCAGGGATTTTACTTAGAAAATATGGAACACAAATTAATATAGCTAAGCGTTAATATCGGGTCCTTGTCCGTCGACCACAGGATCTCTTGACAAGCCGACTAAGTAATTCATCCTATGCAAATGTCTGGGCCTAGCTAGGTGAGTACGTGATGAATCCACCGTTCAATTGCTCCCTACATTATACATTGCTACAGGGGTTGGCAACCAGTGTTTACAAATTAATATTAAAAGCCACGTTTAATTTATATTTTAATATTTTTACATTACATTACGACTCTACCTAATCATCTAATCTCATCATCGAAGGAATGAAGGACGGAGATGAAGGTTAATAGTCCGGCTCAAGGACCACATATAAATATGGCCACATTGCAACTAAGTAAACTTAAGCACTTAAGTAAAAACGTTAAACTTCAATTATTCCATATTAACTTTAATATTATAAAATTCTTGGCATGGCGAAAGTCCAATGACTCTCGTCTTTCATGCATGCATAAATGAATTCATTCATACAAATCAATTTCATAGCACATTTATAAAAAGGCAAAATATCAAGATTAAAACAAATGACGTCTAGTCATAAATAGGTGAACCTTAAATAAAAGTGATAGTTTGCAAACAATAAAGTAAAGGTTTGCTATCCCCGGGTGTTACAACGTAGCCTTTGAAGCTGTCGGTTGCGGCTGAATACATTATCAGTTCGTGTTGTACCTACTCGATATTATTTCTCGTTCTGATTTTGCAGTAGCGCTATTTAAGTGCTATTTAATATTAACTGGTACGACTAAATCGGATTTACCACCTTCACCAATTTTCAAGTATATAATTGTGCTTGCAAACACTACCAACCGTCAGGTCATGCAAGAAGTCCCCACGTAACCATCTTCCTGCAAGACGGAGATTTCTCCAAGTATATTTTTTTTAAAGTGACCAGGTTTGTTGTCAGATGTCTCATTGTACGAGAAGCAAAATTCTCAGTTTCCAGTGATTGGCTTCCAAAAGCCCTCTTTGGTAGCAGAGTTGTACTACTTCTTATCACCTATCGTGAACTTGTGCTGACCTTCGTGGCCAAGTTTGCTGGAGACTTGCATCTGTAAGTACCGCAAGCAGTCGCAATGATCAATTGCGTATTTGTATACTAACAAAAGGCTGCCGTCTCTTGTTTTTATTATAAAGAGATACAGTGCAAAATTAAAATTTTCTACATCCAATAGTTTTGGTTGGGCGTTGATATGTCAAACAGTAAGTGAGTCAGGAGTTTTCCTTTTATAATATGTAATATAATAAATTATTTCACCCTCCAACCCTACTAATACTATTCTCAGTTTCGCAAGAAACAAAACTATGAGCTGTAAACAATGCCACCGAGCGTTGACCTGGCCAGGACACAAAGAATTCAATTTACCTTGCCCACGTACACCCAGATATATGTAAATTTTTATGTTTGTGCAATAAAATGTAAATAAATCCAGTGACTTCCGAGAGGCCCCTCTGAATATTACAGGACGTGTCAGGATAACGAATTTGGGGACCGCGAATATTATATTTTATTTTGCCTTTTCGAACCTGGGACACGTACAAAGGATTCCTGTTGGTACTTTGCGAGCGTCGACAGTAAACAGATATGTGGTGAATTCTAATTTAGCATTGTTTACACACTCCCTTATTCCTAAGAAATATTAATTGTTAAGTACTTCGTGGTATTCTAGACGAGCATGTGACTCTATCAAGATTCTTAACGCGTATAGACACATTACAAAAACACAAATGTGGAAAAAATTCCACGAGCAGGATTTGAACCTGCATCCTTCTGACATACCGGGTCAGGTGCTCTCCCAATTAAGCTATCGTGGTACTAACCAGCCCGCCGAAATTATTCAACACTATTTACTTTTATTTAATTATATTTATTAAATTGTTGACATTGAATGGGCGCCTTTAGCTTTCAAAGACTGTCCAATTAGCATTTTGAAAGAGTACCAAAACCATTGCATTTGTCCATAGAGGTAGAACAATGAATGCTTCATCACATTCCATACAATGTGAAATGGCAATAAAGTTATGCTTTACTTAAACGAAGGTTTGGAAACGGGAAGAAGTTTTAAAAACTGTTCAAAGTTCTAATTGGACAGTCGAACGCATAACCTAAACATTAGCATACAGATCTTTGCAAAAATATATTGACATTTTTATGTATAGAGTCGCAAAGTGAAAAGTGTGAGAAAAACCTACATATTATTAACAGTAAAAAAATATAGCAGAAACATGCGTACGAAAAGTTGACCAGTTTGAGTAATGAAAAAAGTATCATTTGTCATATCGCCGGACATGCATAGAGCGTTCCAGCGGCTTGTATTCAAAACACAGAGCAAACTCGTCGCCAACGTTGAAAAAATATTGAAAATTGTTCCAATTTTTTGTGAAAAATTTAAAAATATCGAGGCCAGCGTTGAACGTTTCACCCTACACGCCTGTCGACGATACACAACACACCTTTGTTGCTTGTTTTCCTAGTCCAGATAAACAAAACAAAGGGTTCTTTTTACAAAAATATTGACGCTTACTAGATGATGTTGTAATCACAAAAATCTATGTGTAAGTCCAAAATTTTACTATATAATAGACCGATGTATTAAGAATACTTATTACGCAAAGAAAAAGCAGTACTTTTTTTGGTTAAGTAAAAAAAAATCTCAAAAAAGTCTAGGTAAAACAATCAAGTTAAGTCAATGTTTTTGGCGATAACATAGTATTTTTTATCTGCGATATTTCCGATTGAGAGTAAGATTCGAAGAGTAAAAATAGCTAAAAATAGCTAATTAATAAATATAACTTCAACATTTTAGATCTGATTTAAAATTTAACCCCTTATTCATAAAAACTATTAAAGCATTATTAAGTTAATCATTGTTTTGTCTCTTTTTCTCAAATTCAAAATGGTGTTTGTGTGACATTGACAAAACAATATTTAAGTAAATAATGCTTTAATAGTTTTTATGAATAAGGGGGTAAGAGTTTTAGGTTTTAGGCTATCTAATTTAGAAAACTGATGTCCGAAAAAAGCTACGTAAACCCTACGTAATTCTTACTAGTATTCGAAATGAGTTGTATATATTTTTTTTTGCTCTTATTTATATGGTTAAGTTTGTTATTACTAATTGCTTGGAAGATTTACCTATGTAATTTTCCCTTCTTTAAAAGTTACACAAACTCTCCACTAACGCATGCCGTGGCGGTCAATAATAGAAGGCTGTACTTAGTATTTAAGATGTTAATTGTAAGTATGTTACATAGTTTTTTTATTTAGTATAAGTTTTCGCTGACTTTCCTTATTAATCTAGCACATCTTTTTTTTTTAATAGAAAGCGACTCTGCTCTGCCTTATGTTAAGCAAAAGCAGAACCCAGATGCAATTTCAGCTAGTATTTATCGAATTAAGTGTGTTAATATAGCAAAGCAATCGCACAAAAATGATTATGTGAGCAATGAGCTGCCACTTTCTCTTTGGCTGTCGCTTTTAGAATTTATTTTTCTCATTCGTTGTGGCAGTTCATAGTTTATTATTTTCTTGACTTTTAAATGGAATAGCTTCACAACTTGTTACAAGCAAACATTTTATTCGAAGCACTCGCGAGTTTAGACTATATATAAAAAAAAATCTTTTTATAAGTATAATTATTAATCGAATATCTAATAAATAAAGGATTAAGAATGCTTAAACAAATCCCAGTTGTGGATTTAATGTGCATTTCGGTTGAAGTTAAAGAGAAAACATGTCGAAAAATAGTAAACATTTGTTTTAGTTCACTGCCCAAACATAAACTCTTCATAAATATTGAAAATATTCTTCTCATTCTTCTTACAATATAGCTATATATAGCTACTGGTGAAATCTATATTACAAAAACACAAATGTTGAAAAAAGAGCAGGAATTGATCCTGCTCCCTTCTGACATACCGGGTCAGGTGCTCTTCCAATTGAGCTATCGTGGTTCTAAACAGCCCGCCGAAATTATTCAACACTATTTACTTTTTTACTTTGAAGCCAAAGGCGCCGATTCAATGTCAACAACTACCGTCATTAACATCTGATCATAATATTTTTACAAATACTAAAGATCAGTTAAGAAGTAGGCAAGCTATTTATAAAAATCTATATTTGCAAGAATTCATATTTTGTTTTATTGTACCTATAATAATTATCTATTCCCAAACTAGTTACTAGGTAGTTACTTATTTAAAGAAATGAGTCATACAAAATTTGGTAAAGAGACGTTGAAGCATTCAGCTGTTATAATGTTTTTCTTCTAATAACTATATTTTTTCTGTGTTCCTATCCTAGTATTTACCTATGATGTTTAATGTACATACAATAAAGGTTTCGGCCCCTTTCATGTCAACTAATAAGATATGTCGTGCAACACATGTACGCTTTATTTGATATACTTTGTGGGTTCCCATACAAAAGAGGTTCTAATCTTACAAAAAGAAACTGTCAGTATTAATTACAGTCCATTTCCTTATTTCCTGTTCATTATTCTTCGATAAACTTACCCGAAAGATTTGTCTTTAGATGTGTAGTGATATATTTTTACATAAAGGTAAAGTAAAAATTAAAAAACATATAGGTATATCCTTAATATTTTCGAACAGTTTAATAAGCAAAGCCTGCCAAAAATAACGTAGTAAATAGCCTATAATTGTCCCACTGCTGGGCAAAGGCCTCCATCATTGAAGTCAAGTCATCGCTACAATTGATGGGTAAAGCTTTATCACCACGCTTGCCAAGTGCGAGTTGGTGATCACAAACGCGGGCTATGCATCGAAAAATCCGAAATACATTTTGCCCGATCTGATGGGAATTGAACCCGGGACCTACGGATATCGGGCCGAGCGCTCTGCCACTCGGCCACCGAGGCGTTGCCTTGAAAAGTGTGGTAAAAATGAAAAGTTCCAAAGAGTATCCGATCTATATCTTCTATACAGAGTAACTAGACATAACTATTAACTCTTATAATTGTTATCCAATTTTAATTAAATATTTATATACGTCACATAAAAATAAACGAGTCACAGCCCTAGTGGTTTAGTAACCTCTGTGTACTTACATTTATGATCACTGCTGCTTGCTTATGCGCGCCTGACGCGCATGACTTCACTTACATAAATATTTAATTTACAATCGCACGACAAATTAAAGTTAATAAGTCAATTTTACCACACCTTTCTGTTACACGTTGTATATATATACAACGTTATTTTTACTATACACAAAACCTGACCACCGATTATTCAGTTTCGAAAACAAAGTTGAACTTGCTAGTCATCATCACCATCACCAGCTTTTTTGTATGTCTCTACTTTTGGGGCACGAGCCTTGGCTATGGATGGAAAAACCACAGAGAGAACGGGTCATAAACCACCACGCGGGCTCAGTGCGGTTATTAACGAAACCGAATGCAGCCAGAACAAACGGCTTTACGTACGTGATCGAGATGGTAAATTTTAGATTACCCATCTGATGACCGACCTTTGCGAAAGGTCGAAACCTTAGCAATCGCAGACCGAACGCGTTTACCAATTATTGCAATTGGCTTAGGCCTGTAATTATTACGCAAATTGGTTCGCTTACATGGTGTCGAGGGTGTGCTATGGTAGCAATTTGGCAAACAATTGTTCGCCTAAATACAGTGACGATTAATAATGGCAACAATCACAGTAGATCTTGACAGACGATTAATGTAAAAGCCACAGAATAATCATGTTAAAACAATACAATTGTTTATTGGTAATTTGGCTTAATGCCGGTAAAAACGTATATATCTATTGGTTAAACCAGTATTTCCCTAGCAACAATTGAAATATTTAAAGATTTACATTCTACTGAAATGTAAGAAAAAATCTTGTCATTCCCATGTATCTAGTTAATTTTTAAATGAAGTATCTATGTACTGCTTGCCAAAGGTCATATTCCAGTCAAAAATGATGCCAACAATGCTTGAATTTAGGGCCCCTTGAACCCATAGCTTCGTAGATATTATTAAGCGAGTATAAAGTATGGAAACAAAACTGCCTTGGCAACACTATAGCCCCAGCTCATTTTATCCCCCTTTAATTAGTTTTACAACAAAATGAATGGGCCTACAACGTTAGTGGTTACTATGGCTAGTAGCCTCAATCATCGGAACGATCTCGATTAGCTAGGTAAGTACTGTCCTCATATTTTTTCTTCCGCCAAGCCACAACATCCAATCCAATGTGAAGTAGTTATTTGAAGGATGCATTAATAATAAGTAGGTCGTGAGCAGCAGGTCCACATGAAATTAATATAGTGGCAATCCCTCCTTAAAGGTATTTGCCCACTACAACGTAGCATGAACGTTATAGGAACGTGTCAAATACAGACAAAAGCGTTCCGATCACTGCTACGCAATTACGCATACTGCAGCGGATTAACAGCGTTATACAACGTCACGTCCCTCCGATCATGGCAAGATTGGGATTACTGGAGTTTACCATGGCATAAGAACAAATCATTTGTCCTTGCTATTACTGATCGATCAAACAACTGACCAAAATATATTTTGTCGATACAAATCGTTTGTTCGACTCGATAGAAGAGTCCTTATAACACGTTCATTCGATTAAACGTTTATTCGACCGAACGTTCATTCGACCAATGATGGTAATGTCATTTGTTGTATCGACAAAATATATTTTGATCTTGTTTGTTCTATCAGTAATAGAAAGTAAATAGATAAATAAATAAATAAAGGCCAAATGTTTAACGACCCTATGTTAAACGGCGAAATGAATTTCGATATGGCGTGGTAAACTGTGGGTTACTGTGTTGGTTTTTTTTTTGTTAATGTCTTACACCTGCAACATGATTGGAGCTCTTTTTAATCTTATTACTCTTTCATTCCAGTTCTATCTTTCATGCCTCTCGTACTTCCATACTTCATACTAACTCTTTCATACTTCGTCCTTTATACTGTATTGCTACATCTATGCTAAGCCTATCTTTAATTTCTTTATTTTTAATATTTTATGGAAAGAAAAAGGGGGTACACAGGTTTTTATTTTAGCATCGGTTTTTTAAAAGCTAGAGTATCTTATACTATTTATATTCTATAACATTTCTTACTGTAGGTATTACGGTACAGTTTACAATTTTTGTTACACACTAGTTTACATTTTATTTTATGATGTACTATGGAAGAGAAAAACCTTATTTGCTAATTCACAATTTGCTTAAAACACTATAATCAATATTATAGATTAAACAAAACTTATGTACTAATCCTTATTCCTATTTTTAGCTATTTCACAAATTTTTATGCAGTATTCTACAAAATCACTTCTTGTAGTCTTACACGAGATAAGCTCCTGTAAGCTTTCACTGCTAACTACTCTGCCTATTTTTTGTTCCAGTTTGTATCTGTGCGTGCCTGTGGAGGGACATTCTATTAATAGGTGCGGCACGGTCTCCTCTACGTCGGGGTCACACACGCATGATGGGCTCGCCCTTAACTTGAAACGGTTAAGTACTGGGCGAACCCCCCATGACCTGTCAGGATCTGCGTTAATGGACCCCTTGGTTGTATCTTTCTTACAATCTTATGCGCTGTTTTGGCGTCCGGGAAGAACATTTTAGTGACGAAAGCGGTCTGCCCTTCGCGGTAGCGTTGGTCCCAGTTGTTAATCGTATTATCCCGCAGAAGTCTTTTGACGTAAGAGACTGGATATGCGTCGTAATCGGGCTTTCTCTTTAGCGTCAGTGCGGCCGTTTTGGCCAATTCATCGGCCCGCTCGTTGCCCGGAAGTCCCGCGTGTGCCTTGATCCAGAACAAAGATACAATTTTGTTCTGGGTGAAGGCAGAAGGCACCTCGCAGGTTCTTCCGTGCTTTCACCGCCAGGGGGTGGAGAGAGTGATGGTTTACGATCGTTTCCAGCGCTGCCCTCGAATCGCTATACACACCATAACTCTCTTCCTTTCCTCGCGCAATCACATCCGTGGCTTTACATATCGCCAGTAGTTCCGCCTGGTAGACTGTGCAGTACGCGGACAGACTTAGCTTCAAGGATCGGGTCTCGATCTCACATTTCCATGTGGAAAGTGCGGCTCCGACCTTCCCTTCAAGCTTGCTGCCGTCGGTGAATATTCGCACCTGCTGCACATTGTACCTGTCTAAAGCTTTGATCTTCCAGGCACACAAACTCCAGGCTCATATGCGCCGCCGGATGCGGAGCACTTGCGAAGTCCACCACACTCTCGGTCTCTCTATCTCCTAGTACTTCCAGTAATGACCATCTCTTTGCCTCATACAGAGCGGCTGCTTGGTTTGCTGTGTTGGTTAGTGAAGGAGCGGTTTATGTTTCTCTGTTTTAATATACAGAGAAGGGGCACGGCATGATTTTTAAGTTCTTCAAAGGCGGCTTTCACATATATGAATTACCTTAAATGAAAAATACACAATATGAAAATCGAAAATTTCTAAAAAATATACAGTAAATTCGATTAGTATTAAGAATTTCCTCTTATGTTACCATTTGATGTATCATCGGTTTCTTTTCCCGATACCTAATAATATAATATAATAAATCTTTCGGAATTATCATCACTCATGATGTTATCAATAACATACATCTTTTTCCCCACATTATTTTTACGTGATTTAAAATGTCTTCCCATATGTGTCGATCTGTCTTATCTTCAGGGTATCTTTATGCCTTCATTTCAGCGATTTTGAGAGATTATTAATTGGCTGCTACCAAGCCATTTTGCCATTTTTGGAATTTCATAACCTTGCTTATCGACTGGTTGATTTTTTTATAGATTTTAAAACCACTTTAAACAAGCGTTATTGGTAATGATCAATGATATTACATTAAAAGGTAGTAGATATGTTACTACGCGACTTGAGTTGAAAACTCATTTATAGCCCAATCGTATCATGTGTCAATCAGTTTGCATCAAACAAGCCACAGGGCGAGTCGTTCGTGACAGTTGAAAAAAAATAAGTAAAATGCCGTCGTGTGTGTTTCGAAAGTGCCCAAATTATGACTCTAAAGTAAACAAAATACAAGGGATCTCTTACCACATGTGAGTATGCAAAGATACTTAGATTATGTAGTATATTTCAATTATTTTTCCAAACCATCTAATAACTGACGCAAAGACGCCATGTTCAGATGAAGAAAGAGAGAGCGATCTAGTTTTGCCGCTAGAGCGATAAGGATGCATGCGCTGCGGACATAGATTAGTTAGTGCAGAATCGAATATTGATGATGACTTCATCATCATCATCATCATCATCATCATCATCATCATCATCATCATCATCAGCCTTTACTTGTCCACTGCTGGACATAGGCCTCTCCAAGTGCAAGCCACCGATCACGATCCGCGGATGACTTAAATGCCTACAATTAAAGTTCAGTTGTTCTTTATTTTTACTTCGTTTTTATAATAGCTGCTGTTGCCTGCATTTTCATTCACGTTTAATTTGTTTGGTCAGCATAGGTACAGTCGAGTTCAATAAAGTGGCAATACTTAATACGTGATTGACCATACCACACCGAATAATATTTGCTTTTTCAGGAACAAAAAAATTATTACTTTCAGAACTGTCTGTCGAGTCTAGACTATGTCAGTTTGCCGGAGTTGGAAGAAATTCTGGAAACACCAAGAAAGTCAGTACTAAGAAAACGTGTGCGTGAATTAACTTTTACTAATAACAAGTTACAATTTAAAATATGTATTTTATTTCGTTTCTTTTATTATTAAAGATTTCATTGTTCCAATAAATATGATTTACTTTTATAAGATGTTTTATTTCTTACCTATTTACTTACTTTTCAATCAAGTGTCCACTCTACGACTATAATGTTACTCTATGCAAAAGAAACATTTGAAGTCCAATCATTAAAATTATGGCTATCTCTTTCATTTGCGTGCTATTTCGTATATTTTGTTTTACTTATCAATGAAACTTGAGAATGTGTGCAGTTTTGGATTGCTCGGAACAGATTTAAAACGCAAATTACTATGAACGTAACATATCTATAGTTTATAATACCATTGGTAATGATAGAAAAAGGTCTACTGCCCTCAATTATAGTAAATTTTTGTACGTGTTCATTTGGTCATGTCATGTCATGGCTTGCTCCGATATAGTGGACAGAGACCCTTACGAACAAGTGAAAGTCATGCTTTATTATGACACTGGCCATATTAATTGTGTGTCGAGAGCTCATATCGGCCTTTTGTGCCTCCTAATGACAAAGAGATGATACCTCGCCCACACATTATTATGTAAGTACTAGGCACACAATATCTTTTCACCGCCAGAAAATTGGGTAATTTTGTTATCGTAAGACAAATGGGGAACTTTAATGGTTTTCCAAGATTTCTAGCGAAAAGGGGTTTGTGGAAATAATTGAGGGAAATCTCTGATTTTTTTCTTATTAACTTATGTATACCTAAAACATATTCAATAATTCGAATATAATGAATAATATAGAACACTTCTCCTTTTTTTAATTAGTTTTAGTTTTAAAAATGTTTGACAATAATTAATCTTTCTATCTTCTTTTCTGCATTAGTTTTTAAATCTTTTAAAATTTTGTACTTTTTATTTTCAAGTGCTAATTGCTGCACTGAAGCTAAATTAAATATTTATAAAATTTATAAAATACAGTAAAAAATTAAACGCCCACCCGATACCCAGCCAGGAATCGAACCTGGGTCTTCCGCAATCCGGGCGGCTGCACTGACCGCTATGCTACCATGCTACCGGAAAGGCTGACGTGAGCGCTGAATTTTAACACTGCTTTTTAATTTTTGAGTTTCTTCTAAAAATGTTTGTTTTCCATATCAAGCACATTGCGCGCACGGAGGATTGCGAGATTTGGCATAGTTCAGGATTATAATGTTGAATAAAAAAATAAATTAGAAAGATAAAATTACATAATCTATAATCATGTATTACATCTACAATTGTATCACAATTATATATTGCACAAACATCACAAACATGTATTGTAACAAGTAATCTTGTACTCAACCTCCAAGTAACAATTATCACGTTGTATGCACAACCCTTGTAACAAACGGCACGAGTTCGTCACATTAAGATGACATTTGCAAGATGCCTTGCTCGGCGGGTAGCGCGTTGCCATGGCAACGCTTCCTTTAAGGAAATTGCTAGTACCCTGCCATCCATAAATCACCCCTCAGGTGAAAATTTAATATCTGTGCATGAATCGTGCGGGACCCATAGTTGGCACCTTTTAAAATGGTTCCGATGTAACTTCCGCAGGTTTCATAATATTCAAGTATACGCTACGTTATTGCTTTCCTGGCACCATTGGTCTGCAGAACAAAATCAAATTTTAGAGATAAGTTTATTGCCTGTGCTTTGGTACTCGAACACCATTTTCATAGCCATTTTTGTTTATGATTATGTTACGAAATAGAAACGTACAGTCACGAGCACTAACATGTAAACAATTTTGCGGTTTAGGAACTAATTCGTCAAGCAGAAAGAAAGTTCCAATTGGTCAAGCGTGTTTTTACCGCGTGTTTTTGTTCTGATTTGTCAAGCAATGCAAAAGTAATAATTAGTCAAGTCCCAATTTTGTTTCGATTTGCCAAGCCTTATTTTTGTTTCAACTGGTCAAGCCAATAAAATGTTCTGATTTTCAAATGTTGTTAATTTACTTGGTCGAATAATCATTTCGCAACATTTTACTTTTACCCTATTGTTATTTTTTTTATTAGACAACAGAAATACTAGCTGCTCTACTCCCGTAGGTCACGTGAAAATTGTGTTTAATTAAAAAAAAACATTTGATAATTAAGAACTTTTTATTGGCTTGACCAGTTGAAACAAAAATAAGGCTTGGCAAATCGAAACAAAATTGGGACTTGACTAATTATTACTTTTGCATTGCTTGACAAATCTGAACAAAAACACGCAGTAAAAACACACTTAACCAATTGGAACTTTCTTTCTGCTTGACGAATTAGTTCCTAAATCAATTTGACTCTTAATACAATGGGATAAGAGTCAAAACTAGTCAAAAGTGTAAGTATACATGTTAATGCTAATAACTGTACAATCCGTCCATCATTAATTTTTTTTTCTTGCCTCCTATTACTTTGGAAGTTATACTACAGTATGACTTCGACAACGATCGACAAATTTTTAGGGGCGGTTATATTGCTGATATTACATTACTTTTGCGAAAGAAAAAAAAATGGAGTTGTCAAAAAAAATTTTTTTTTTCACCTTGCTACTTTTCTATATCAATTACTGTAGGTAGGTACTGTAGCTCGCTTACTGTAGGTACCACAGTAACAGACTGTACTCTATGCACCCTATGCACGCTACGCTAGGTACAGCAGCGCGCAAAATACGCCAGCTGCAGTTAATATTTGCGATATATCATTTTTATAAATATTATTCCATTGAGACTTATACTTGTATTTTATCATTATTTATAAGGATTACAATGTCCTCTAAAGTTTGGTCTACTGTTGACAAAAGCACCCTGCAGAAGTGCCAGACGATCACAAGCATAACTCGCACAACTCCAGTGGCATAGTGCATTCTTTATCCGGTACTCATAAACTAGTGACTCAGAAGAGTAGCCCCATAGACACGTACAATCCACTCCCCATTTTCTAGATAGGTAATAGCAGCCGTATACAGGTAATAGAGCTTTCTATATATGCAATATCATACGACTATAGTGTCTCAGAAGAGTCGCTCAATAGACACGACAAGAATATTCCACTTTCTCTTCGATGGGTCTAGGGGGTCAGGGCATAGTGTGAGTTTTGTATACTATCCGTATTCATTCGATTACGTTTACGAAAACGAAAATCGGTATAGCATTGAAGCAACGCCTCCTGGCGACATACAGGAAGAGTTAACATTGTGCCATACAAATTCTCGGTTTGTTTACGTGATCGAATAGTGATTGAAACTCGCACTTGGCACCCTGAACTGTCAATAAAATAAGTGCATTCGTTAAAAGTAGTCCGCGGAAGTGTACTAGGCTACAGGTTTGAAGCCTCTGAACAGCTGGAGGCGTATTTAGTGTGACAAGCGGCTCGTGACGAAGGCTTCAACTACACGCTACACGCCCTTGAGACGAGCACTGAATTATCCCAGAGGCAGGGCCGTAGCCGCCGCTGTCGCTGTGGCTGGGGCCCCGATTCTGCGTTTTGAAGTCTTCTATCGTGCTTCAGTGACGGGACTTTTACACGTTTTGCCTGGAACAAATGATTAAAGTTAATCACGTTTGAAGTACGTACATTCGGGGGCTTTTCCGATTATAGAGATTGTAGGTAAGCAAGAATCAGAAAGTAGGCATAATGTGTAATAAATAAAACGGTCCCCTGAGCTACTTGCCCAACTTGCCCCAAATAATGAGCAAGAAATAAATTCTGAAAAAGGAACTGAATATTGTCTCTCGTTTCATTAATTTTTTTTTCTAAGAAGATTTCATAGGTTTCCATGCCTTTGAGCAGAAACTATACGCCGTATACGCCGTACACGCCAAACGTCCGAGTGAGTATTTCCCGGCTGCGGCGGTGGAGTAGAAGGCTAAACCTAACTCATTAAAATGCGAGATCATGATTCAGCAGCCAGTAGATTCCTGACTGACTGGTTATGTTATAATACGGCCATCAACATATGTCTTTGAGCGTCAATAACAATATATTGACCCAGTAAATAAGGGCCTACTAACAACTAGCTACGTCTCTGCTTAGTGTTACACAAGTTAGCGTGCGACCGACGACACGCAAGGAATCTTAACTACGAGCCCAGTATAGTAAAAGAAGTTTTCCCGGCATAGTTTAATGTAGGCAGAGATCATTTAAAGAATGTTTTGAGATGCTTTGAGCTGTATGTTTTTAATAGATTTGAAAAGATTGACGTCATATTATTTCCTTTGGCAAACATAACGGTAGGAACATCATCTTGCTTGAGAATTCGTTTGCATATGATGTTATGGACGATAAGATCGCTGAAAGGGTGTGAATGTGAACTGCATTAAATTTTAAAATAGTTGATAAGTCGGACAAAATATAGAAAGATCTACACGCCGATTGCAATATTAATGCCACCAACTTTTATTCCCGTTCTGTAGTCTCTGCGGCGGGAGTTCTATGTAGTTCTAAATAAACTACGATCCTGCTTGATACCTTAATAACGGGTTACCTACTTGAGTGCGAAAGCCATATCATCGAATTTTAACAAAATATTTTCGGAACGAAACCGTTTGCAGTACCTACAGTTTTTCCGTTTGTTACTCAATGTTTTAGTCAAGTTTTAAGCAATATACATACCATATAACAAAACAATAAATAGACTACATAAACATACTTAGACATCCAGAAGCAAAGATGATGGGAATCTCTTAAGTGGGTGTTGATTCCTGTAGAAACAGTTTATACACCATTGTTTTAAAGACCAATTTACTTGGAGCTTGTCTTACTTTTTCTGGGAGAGCGTTCCATAATCGAATTGCCTGAACCGTGAAGGAATCTGCAGTTAATCCAGAATGATGCAAAGGAGTGGCGAGAAGATGATTATTTAATGAGCGAAATTGGCGGGCATGAGTTGAGCTAAGGAAACAGCAACTACATTTTAAGTAAGAGATAATTAGGATCATTTAGAATAAAATACAGAGTTGTTAGAATTCTGGACTTACGACGATGGTCAGCGATTAAAGCTGAATACGATAGGAAGATATATTGTCGTATTTGCGTAAACCAAAAATAAAGTGTATTGAGCTATTGAGAAGTCGATCCAATTTATTAAGAAGGTCCTTATTTAAATCGGGATAGCAAACATCAGCATAATCAATAATTGGGAGTTTAAAGGCTTGCACGAGCGAAAGTTTGGTTTTGTGAGGCATGAAGTTCTTAAGCCTGTAGAGATAACGTAGTACTTCGGTGACTTGAGACCAACTGAGTGTGCTGTTAATTTGCAAGCCAAGGTCTTTGACGCAGGAGCAGAAAGGAATGTCAACACCGTTTATGTGACAGGTGAGACGGCAGAGACATTAAGTTTTCACAGCTGACGTTGACTACCAATAATTATGGCCTGGCACTTACCGTTACTCCATACTGCCTTGAGATACTTGAGATGCTGCAACGTAATAAAAATTAAATGATAAACAGCGTAAATTCTAGATATTGTCCAAGTACAGAAGTCTGCTCATCTGATTACCACAAACTGTCAAATTTCCTCAATAGACTTTGAACTTTATGTTTATGGAATATGGTTGAACATTTATTGAAGAAGTTTTGATAGATTTCACTTTTTATTTTCAAGTGCTAATTGCTGCACTGAAGCTAAATTAGTATTTATAAAATTTATAAAATACAGTGAAAAAATTAAACGCCCACCCGACCCAGTGCAGCCGCCTGGATTGCGGGAGACCCAGGTTCGATTCCTGGCTGGGTCGGGTGGGCGTTTAATTTTTTCACTGTATTTCATAAATTTTATAAATATTAGTTTTTGATAGGTAAATGTGCAGGCGTCTGTACTCGCACAATATCTAGAATTTACGTTGAGTGCAGGCGTGTGTACCAAGAATCGGTGATAGAATCCCGAGAATGCTTTTGAAAATGACCTTACATTTTAACCTTTACAGTTTACGTAAACACACCTACTCAGTTTATAACAAGAACATTTGCTTCGTAATTAGACACTCCACTATACACTTTACAAATGATTAATTTAGTTTAATTATCATATAAATCACTTAAGGGGAGGTGGCTGCCACATACACACGCCACATACACGTATTAACTATTACATTACACTCAATGTTGAACCGGCACACTGAGGAGATAATCTTAATTAAGTTGATCAGTAATTAAAAAACATTTTTTTCACTTAGCAAAATTTATTTATTTATTTATTTATTGATCATAACATAATACTTACAACTATCATTACAGGTGGGTACCTAATGCGATAGCAGAGTTAGTTTTACAACTAGACATTACAAAAACACTTACAAAAAATAAAGAATCTAAAAATATTAATTAAAAATCACATTCATAACTATATAAAATAACAAAATAATAATAATAACAATAACATTATAAATTGATTACAAATGATTACAATATAAAATTTTTGCATTAAAATAATATATAAATTAAATTAAATTTACAAATAACATAGGACAAACAGTGTTGCCTTTGTGAATTCGGTCAAAGTGCAACAGAATACGTCAACTGCGTTAGATATCTCTGTGCTCTAGTGGTTAAGACCACTGGTCTCAGACCAATGGGTCCCAGGTGTAATTCCCGGGGGGTTAATGTTTGTGTACTCGGTTTGGTTGGTGGTAGATCTTATTTGTCCGCCTTGCTAGCTACCACCCTCTTATCTGAATATGTCGTCAAAGCATCAATGTTCATAGCATTATTGTCTTCCGGTGATAAAGTAGCTACTGCCTCAGTAGTTGAGGATTCCGGGTGAAGTGCGCTTCCAACTTCGGCCTTATCATCACTTCACATCAGGTGAAATGAAGGCCAAGTGCTTAGCCGTAAGAAATTATTTAAAAAACATAAAGACCTCAGTAACCTGTGTGCAAAATTTCAATTTTCTATAGTCCATATTCCAAAGTCTAGCTAGGTCCAATTGTTTGGGCAGGGTGAAGATGAATTCATGGTTAGGTAATGTCAGTGAGTGAGGCAGCAGGACTATAATAATAAATAATAAATAAACTTTCCTACACTCACACCAATTATATAGTCCAAGAGAAGTTTCGTTATGAAACTCGTTAAATGGTTACTAGACAACGGATAAACATACTTCAAATACTTAAACACATACTTATTATACATAGAAAACACCCAGACCCGAGACAATTTAGAAAAACAATAATTTCTAAATTGACCCGACCGGGGATCGAACCCGGGACCTCAGAGATGGCGACACCATGAAAACCGGTGTACAAACCACTCGACCAAGGAGGTCGTCAAAACTATGCTTTCTATAAACAGGGTAGAGGCACCAGTATTCGACTGGAACCGACACTTGATCGACACTTTCTTCCTTTAACCACTAAAATTACGGGTCAGCAATTGGTTTTTGACTTTAGTAACAATTGAATTCAGACCAGCTATCATCCAGCAATAATTTCCAGTAGTAATTTCGAAGAAATTCTATGTTATTATTAGGCAACGAAAAAAATGTCTTTCTTGGAGAGAGTTGGCCACAAACGGTCTTTTCAGCGTCTCCGGAGATTTTTGGAGTGGCGAGAAATTGAAAGGGTTTAAATCAAGCCTTCTGATCGAGACACCGTCAAAGGTTTTCTAGAGGGAATGGCATCACGAAACAAGCGTCTTCCCGTTCCATACTAAATTCTGATCTGGAGCGAAACAACCCGAGGGCACCTCTTTAGGCTAGGACCTTGGCTTAGATTGACATGTGTCGATCATTGGGTTATTGTGACGAATACTGGTGCCAATACATCTTACATTATATAGCTGACCGGTGGACTTCGTGCCGCTTTAACAACAAAACGTTGACTGTTTCCATGACAACAAAAGAAACAAATAATTCGTCCGCTTCTAGAAGAATACCCGTACCCCATGATGGACCCCTATAGCAGCGCCACCTACCGGGTTCAATTGTGAATCTAAACCATTCTCGAATCCACTTGAACACACACAGAAAATTTCATCCAAATCGGTCCAGCCGTTTAGAAGGAGTTCAATAACATACACACGGTCAGAAGATTTATATAATACTAGCTGACCGGCGGACTTTGTACCGCTTTGACAGTTTCCATGACAACACTACAAACAAATCATTTTGTATTGGAAAAATTTCAAAAATCTAAAAAAAATTTAGTGGGATTAACATTTAACCTTAACCTTAACATGTAGGGGGATGAAAATAGATGTTGTCCGATTCTCCACCCTAGCCGATATGCACGCTAAGATTCACGAAAATCGGTCGAGCCGTTTCAGAGGAGTTCAATAACGTACACCGTGACACGAGAATTTTATATATTAGAAGATAGATATAAAGATATGGTAATAAACTACTTTGAGCGTTTTCCTTTAGACGTATCGTATGCTTTTCTGACTCATTGTACCCAAACTATTATACTCGTACTAGCATACGTTCTAGTTCCATAATAACGATTTGCACTAATCAAAATTCATAACAGATTTATAATGCATTATGCTAATAAAGCCAGTGCGCCTAAACACTGGTGAAACGGTAATGGGCCGTTGTGGGCGGAACGCGGTGATCAATTAAAAGCAATGTTGCGCCGCTCGCATACTTAACGAGCGTTTTTGTTAAACGGGTTATAATAATGATCCCTGTTACGGGCGGTGAGAGGAATTAGTTAACAACATATCTTTTTTAAATTTAGAATTGACTAGATTATAGACTAGATAGATTGAAAATTGACCGTTTTTAAAAGAAATTTACCGCAGAATCTTTCCGCACGCTTTCTATAGTGATTTCGTGAAATGTGACGGAAGTAGGTGTAACATTGTGACAGGAAGTCGGGAAGCGCGCAAGCTCGCGTGATTTTGGAAATTTAAAATCGATATTATGAACATGACATATTATTATTATATGTGACATATTGTGTCATTTGACTACAAAAGGTCATTTTGATATGTCAAATGTCTCGTAATTAGTATTTACTGCATTTATTTTATAGTTATAAAATGAAGTAATACCTGACCCATTTTTTTCAGAATATAATGTTAAAATTGCTTATCACTAAGGTGAGATGTCATATGTTACACATCATATGCGACTACTGTAAGGCTCGCTTGTTTCTTTTTTTTGTTTTTTATCATGAATACCCAAGTACACAGGAAGCATTTTAAGAAACGAATAGTAAACTTACGTAGAACTTAAGGTCTGTATAAACTCGTACTTTCATATCTTATTTCATTCTCTTAAGTTCACCGAGCACCTTGATACCTCATATTGGAATCTCAAAACCATTATGATGCTTTACTTACACTGTATAACGGTAGGATATTGGCAAAACAAAATGCTTTTGTAAGGCCTTTAGTTGTAGTGCAGTAAATTACAAAGGCAACTATACAGGCTTTAGCTGTTTTTAGTGCATTTGGATATACAATAGCATTCTTAAATAATAGATAAATGCTTAATGCTCTTTAATAGCATAATCATTAACGATTACACATATAATGCCACGTAAATCCGCTATACAGCTTTCAACAGTTTTTAGTGCCTTAGGAAGTACAATAACATTTTTAAATGGTAAGATATACCATTAATATAATACGTACATATAGTATATTAGTAAATTATTAATTTAACTGTGGTTTATAACTAGTTCAAGTCTAGTAACTCGTAACTCCTTACGAAAAATAACTAGTTTCTTGTTCGAGTCGAAACTAGTGATTCGGTTAAAGGATGCGTAACCTTTTTAACTGGTTTATGATAAGTTTCAGGCGTATTTGATTTGGCAGTTTAAGTTTTTTCATTCAGGTGTAAATACCCATTATTCGTGGACTACAATATGCAAAATGGAGTTTTAATGGTTATTTAACGAAATATTTTAGGTCACTTACACGTAGGTAACAAAAATTCGTACAGCTTTCACGGGCATCTTTTTTCTTTACCCAAATTAATGTTTAAGCATACAGTTATTCTTTCTTTTACCAAATTGCGGGTACCCGTTTGATGCGAATGCGAGTAACACGAAACCTGTCTTTGTGGAGATCCTTGGGGGAAGCCTTTGTCCAGAAGTGTCTTTGTCGTCTTACGGGTGAAATGATGATGATAACAGTACTTTTACTACTACTTCATCACGTAACAGTACTTCATCAAGTATGAATAAAAAAGCGTGTTCAACGCAGCCAGCCGTTCAACTTTATAAATCATGTGTAACATTTACTGAAACTGATACTCGAATGAAACTATATCTAGGTACTTTCATTTTTTTGTTGACAGCACTATAATCATTTTAATAAGCCACGCGTATTGGTTATGTAGATAATACGTTCACAAAGCTTTATCTAGCCTATCAACTTTTGGCAAACGGATTCAAGTAGTACAAAAAATCTGAAAAAGGTTTTATTGTTTTGCTCAAGGATCCCCAAAATGGCGTTCAAGTAATGGCACTATTTCAGCCTACATCAAGTCTACTGTTATACCAGTAAATTCATATAGAACTTTTATAGACATTGGCACTACAGTGGTTAATAACAAGTCTTTTCTCTGGCCTCTGGCTTAACAATTGTTCACGTGTGAGTATTTACACTGCTGGCGGCATTAATTAGCTTTTTTAAAGGCTCACCGGGCTGCTATAGGCAGACACCATTTTGTAAATATTTTATAACCTAAAATATTATCATTCGGACCTATTTATAAAAGCAATAAACCTATACAAAGGATAAAACCTAATTTAATATACTACCCCCAACCTATACTACACTCGGCGTCAAAAAAATCGCACCTCTTAGAAAATCACTTTCAAATGTCATTTACTCTTGATATGCACATGCAGTCGCATTAATTATGATTTTATTTACAAGGTTACTTAATTAACTTAATAAAAAACATTACTTTTCATTATCAAATAAAACCTAATGCAACAAATAAAGTGTCACAAAAATTCGATGCAAATTTTGCTACCCGTGAGAGTTGCTAGTTGCGCTTCCTTTGTGGGTATAAAACGGTCAACACGGGTTCAATGTGGGTCATTCGCTATTCAACCGTTGAAGAGGACACACGCACAGATTTTGATGGATACCACAGCTGATAAAGCCGCTCAAGTGGTTGCACTACTGCAATCAGGGGTGCGGCAGTGTGATGTCGCCCGGCAACTGAACCTGAGCCGTTATTCCGTTCGAAGAGTGTACCAGCGCTTCATAGAGACCGGTGGCTATATCCGCAGACACGGTTCGGGTAGACGTCGCTGCACTTCGGAAAGAGACGACCGGTTCGTTGTGTCGAACTCTTTGAGAAATCGTTTCTCCAACGCTGTTGAGTTGCAACAGCAGCTCCAGGCAGTTCGCAGACGCACCGTAAGCGTATCTACGGTTAGAAGAAGATTGAAGGAGAAGAAGATAGCGGCCCACAGAGCTGCTACGGGTCCAAAATTGACTGCAGCGCATCGGCGAGCCCGCTTGCAGTTTGCTCGTGACCACGTCGATTGGACCCTTGAGCAGTGGAGAGCTGTTCTCTTCTCAGACGAGACGCGAGTGTGTCTTTTCTGCAACGACCGACGGAGAAGAGTATACCGGAGGCAGGGTGAACGTTTCGCCCAAGCCTGCATCCAGGAGACGGTGGAATATGGTGGCGGATCCTGCATGTTCTGGGGCGGTATGTCTGCTGCCGGCAAAACCGACCTTGTCTGCGTCTCCCGGACTGGAGGTGCTCGCGGACAAGGGTCGCTGACTGCTCGCCGCTATGTCACTGAGGTCCTGGAAGTGCATGTGGTCCCCTTTGCCGAATCTTTTGGCGAGGGGTTCACATTAATGCACGACAACGCTCGCGCTCACACTGCAGGCATCGTGAGCGACTTCTTGCAGAGGTCCCAAATCTCTGTGATGCAGTGGCCAGCGCGAAGTCCGGATCTGAATCCTATAGAGCACCTCTGGGACCATCTTAAACGTAAGGTTCGATCTCGGGATCCAGCTCCTTCGACTCTACAGGAGCTCCAAGACGCGGTGATTGAAGAATGGGGGCTTATCCCTCAAGAAGAGCTCCTGAAGTTGGTGAGGTCCATGAGGGACCGTATGGAAGCCGTGATCAGGGCAAGGGGGGGTAACACTAGATTTTAAGTTAATTTTAAGACACTTTTTGTACATTTTTCTTTGTAAATTATCTGTTGTTAATTAGGACTTAATTAAGGATTTTTATTATTTTATTAATTTTAATGTTGTTTGTATAATTATAATTAAACAGAAAGTTAAATTTAATTGTTTTTTGATACTCCTTTTTGTTACCTTTCTAATGATACCCAACACTATCCTCTACATAAGGTTTAAGAATTTTTAAAGATGATTTTTAAAAGGTGCGATTTTTTTGACGCCGAGTGTATTATGTTATTTATGCAAAATACGTTCTATACTAGAAATACACAATTGTTTTGGTTATTCTACACATATCTTTAACATTTTAAATCAAAACCACAGAACATCGAAGGCGCGTGATAATTTTCAATTGCGCATTAATATTTGATGGCATGAAATAACAAAGAGTCAAAAACTATTACCCAGTATTATAAATTTTGCGTTTTGACATAGACAGTCTTCGTCCATTATTATATTGCGAGACAAAGTAGTTTAATTACAACGTCAATGTATTATAAACATTTGTACCGTGGTGTTAGAGATGTTTTTGCAATGATGTAGGGTTTATTAAGTTCTACCTGTGAACACTTAAATAGCTTGTTTAGTGCTTTTATAATGTAATTAACATCTTCATTACCGCAAAATTTGCTAACTTAGTGCTTCTGTAATGTGATTAGCAACTTCATTGACCATAACAATGCTTCTTTAATGCAATTTTTACCTTCTTTGACCACAATAATTTTATTGCCTCTAATGCCATTAAACAACTATTGTGAACCTATTTAGGAGCTAATGCCGTATAATTTGTGCCCAAATATGCATTACAGTAGCCGTATAAACGTTTGTAATGCTTTGTTTGTAGCGTTTGTAGTCGCTAGCTTACACAAACTTGTTGTTTAAACGTGCATGACGCTTGGACATCCAACTTTTATTCAGTCAATATTTCTAGCCAGTCTTTTATTTCAAATTATGAAGGCTAATTAACATTCGCCGTACAACGTAAAACCTTAAAATGAAGTGGCTAATAAAACATCTGGAATGGCGGCTCGCATTGGCTTTATTTTGCCGATTCAGCAAATGACGTTGATAAATGGACCACTCTATCAATCAACCTAAATTGTGCGCTAAGCCTTTAACAGGTAGCGCCAGATAATGGGTGGAATTAAACGCCCCGAAATATTTGTCGTTACATCGAAGAAGCGTGTTTTGCTATTGTACCTTTTTATATATAAATATAGCGCGGCAAATGACCACTCCACCTGATGAGTCCAGACGCGAAGACAACTGGTGCAGCGTGAAAACAACGCAGCATCAGTCACCCTCACTCTGCCGGTCCACAAGGTAAATCTTCACGCCTAGTTTGAAGGACAACATTCCATAGGGAGGATGAAAAACTGGCATGTCTGCCAGCACACGTTTCGGTAGCTCAGCGGTCAGAGCAGTGGACCGGTTATCCAAAGGTCGTGGGTTCGATTCCCACTCGACTTCCTGATGCTGGTTGATTTTTGTAGTAAAATTTTGTCTCGTAACTATACAGGGTGGAAAGATCGAATGCCACATGGATGGAAACTACCTTAAATATTGGAAATAGCACATTCTGCGAAAAGGAGACTTTCCTTTATTTTTAAAAATAATAAATTCTGCATTTATGGATTTTTTTAAAATCGCTTGCCTTATGCGGGACTCGAACCAGTCAAATGCGACAAAAAATAACATGCCGTATTTTATGATGCAGATCGGAAAAGTTACTGATAAGGTTAATTTTTCTCTAAATAACAAACACAATCAAAATAACGGAAGGCCATGAAAACTAACCTTGCCTTTTAATTTTGTTTTCTTTCACCCGTCACATGAAATGCACCGCAACTACTTTATTTATTGAAAATAGCAAATATCTTTATTTAATTCATGGTACTTATGTATTGTAAACGATCAATATGAAAGACCCTTCCGGTCTGCATCATAAAATACGGCATGTATTATTACCACATTTGATCGGTTTGATTCACGATTTTTCAAAAATCCCTAATTGCAGTATTTATTATTCTCTAAAGTAAAAGTAAGTGTCCATTGCGTATAATTTGCTTATTTAAATTCAAAATATTTTTTTTATTTTGTAACTAAATAATGTTAAATGATAATCAACATTCTCCTCTTTGGTTATACGAGTGTCCGTAACAGCTTGCCTGATCTCACTTGTGTGGTCGATGTTAAATAAATTCTTTTAGAAAGCTACCCTTCAAACGAAGTACACCAAAGGTGTTTTCGGTCGCCTCGGTCGCCAACTGTTCATCTTGTTTTGAATGTACAACATCTTATCTTAGAAGCTTGCATTTCGCTTTTTTTCATCAGTGAAGACGATTTGCTATATTGTACAGAGTTATTTCAAGATGGTAAAACTATCTTTTGAGTAAAACCAAAAAAAAAAAACAAAACTTCGCAAGACATTCTACGAAGATTTTATACTCTTTAGTATCGTCTGTGTTTGGCTGATAGGTTGCTGAATTGCTAGGTTCTGATAGTAGTAAAAATAAATACCAGGGCTGCTGAATGACACGCCTTTATTCTTTTATGAACGCCGAGAGAAAGAGCAATAGTTGCCATTACAATGGGTGACAAATATACATAATATATACCTTAATACATACAAAAAAACTGTCTCGTCCCTTAAACAACGATGCAAAATTGCAAACCGATTTAATCAGTACCAAACATGTTCACCTTAAAACAACTACCGAAAGACTTTTTAATTGCCCACCCCTTAGACATTAATTAACGGGGCACCGAGCCCTTCCAGAGATGTAGCCCTAAAATTAAAGATCCGATTCGTCTTGGAACTAATTTAATTTGGTGGGGAACTTTTCGCGACAACCCTGGAGCAAAGGAATTTATGCGGATACCTCAGGCAAACTTGTTAATTAGGCATGCCATATTTCAGACGGGTCGCGACGAGGACGCAAACGCTTCCTACGAGTATAGCCGCAATACCATCAATCCGCTATGCCGGCTGTATCAACACTCACGTGCGAAAGTAGAGCACGGGGATTATTTTCAAAATTCTTAGTTCGTGTTATGAAATCGAAATCGTTATTAATTGTTTTTAGCTTTTAATTGATTTGTTTTCACATCAAAATAGTATTGTGATTTTTTTTTATTATTCAAAATTGAAATACTTACTACAGAGAACATAATACATCAGCTACATAGTACATAATATAGCAGCTTAATAGTATATAATATATCAGCAAAGATACCAGCTACATAGTACATAATATACAAGCTACATACTATATTATATACTACCTAATGGGTACTTTATATATTAGCCATAAAGTACATCATATACTAGTGTTAGGGTACATAATATACCAGCTTTGCATCACATAATGTACCAGCTACTTGAACATAATATACCAGCAACATTGTACATTATATAATTGCTATAGGGTATATAATATACCAGCTATACAGTACATTATATACCAGAGCCTCAAAGTACATAATAAACTAGCTATGAGGTACATTATATACCAGCTACAAAGTACATTATATAATAACTACATAGTATATAATATATCAGCTAAGTAGTTCATAATATACCAGCTGTAGGATACATAATATCCTAGCTTCAAAGTACAGACGCCTGCACATCAACCTATCTAAAACTGTCTTTATCAACCATATTGTTTAAACATAAAGTTCATAGCCTAATAAAGAAATTTGACAGTTTGTGGTAGGTTCATAATATACCAGCTATAGGGTACAATATATACCAGCTACAAAGTATATAATATACCAGCTATATAGTACATAATATACAAACTGCATAGTAGATAATATACAGTTATAGGATACATAATATACCAGCTCTAGGGTACATTATAATTATACCAGCTACATAGTACGTAGGTAATATTCCAGCTATAGGGTTAAATATACCAGCTTCAGAGTAACCAAAAAGTGTCCAACCTTAAGATCTTCTTAACATAAAACTCGCGATTTAAATCCAGACGAGCACACCATAATATCGCGGAACAGCTGCGCTCAATCCTACGAATATTAAGAATGTAAATTTTGGCTTTCGCCTTAATCACTAGCAATAGGAAGGACGTCTTTTCGCTACACAAACATAGTGAGTTGTATAATATGCTAATGTATGGAGATTCTTAACAAACGATGCGCCTGATGGGCTCTCAATTGGTGGATTGAAGTTATCTTGGTATATTAGTTATATGTACTTAGTGGAATAGGTCGAAGGCACGGAGGCGTTTGCATTCGGTTTTGCAAATAATCAACTTTTGCAAAGCTGGGACACCAGATGGTTGACCTAAATGTATTAGAAAGAATTGGATTGAAAGCACGTCTAAAGTTGCGCCATCTTACTTTTTTGAAACCGACTTAAAAAAGGAGGAGGTACTATGTTCCACTGTTCGTATTAGATGAAATACTTTGCATGTAATTCGAATTACGTCAAAGTGGACAGTTACAATAAAAAAAAATTAAGTACAGACACGGCGATAAATGTCTTGCTGTTCTTGGCGGGAAAGTGAAGAGTCATGTCTGCGCTTTTGTTTTATTTTCTAAAATTTGTGTTATGTCGAATATTAATGTGAAATATTGGTGGATTATTAACCGTTAAGAGTTCGTGAGTGTGCATGAGTGTTGGAAAATGAAACAAAACAGTGCAACGTCACTTTTCAAATTCTCTCAAGAAGTCCGCGTGAGAACTTAGTTAAGGAGTTTCACCCGAGTTCTTCCCGTAATAACACGTGTTGTAAGGCTCCATTTTAATTTCTATCTACCGTACAGTTGTACCCATAGTACTAATAATAAAATAAAAAATACTTGAAATTGGCTAAATGCTTAACGCGAAGCCATTAGTTAAGATAATTATTAATTAACTTAGTAAAGCCCCACATCTTTACTGAGATACTCGACGGGTTGGGGGGTTTATCATTTTTCACTTCTCATTTCTATTATCATTCATCATCATCATCATACTGGAAGGAAATATTGTTTATTTATGTATTACTTGTAAGAAAAACATTTTGACACTGGCTGGCAAATCGCACGAAGCCATCAACTAAAGGAAAAAAAATGTCTTGCTATCAACATATCAGGCCCTCTTGCGGCAAAGTTCACTTATAGCCCTCTCAGCCTATCATCTAATTTACGAGCATTTTACACTGCCACCGCAAGTTGATGGTGCACTTTGTTGACGAATAGGAGCCTCAATGCAGGGCATTATGGAGCTTTGGTATTATATATTAGATTTCAATGCCGCCACGCACACTCGCTCAGTTTTTAGTAGCAATGCTTTTGTTAGAATCGATACATATGGAAACTCCCTTTATTCCCATTTTGTATATTTATAAATAAATAAGTTCACCTTTGTATATGTCTTTTAAAATGTCGCATTTAAAGTGTATTTTCTATGTACAACAAAGGATTTTATTCATTATAAATCAATAAAAAGGTAATAATAATAGCTATTTTGCTAAACTAATTACAGTTCAATATTATGAGAGTAAAACTTTCTCATAGAAAAAAACTATTAAAAACAAGATCTAAAACATCTAAAAGACGTAAGATAGTTTCGGCACAAACAATTTTAACGCTTGAAAATTTATATGTATCCCACATTGCATGTACTTAAAAGTATGCGTAATGTTTACGAAAACATAGCTAAAAATAATATTTTATTTTGTTACTATTTTACAGGAAAAAATAAAGAAAAAGGAACTTTATTCGAAACTAATTTCCCGTGTAGATAACTCATCTAAGATTTATTAGTAACGAGACAAATCTAAATATGCAAGGCAAGAGGCCGGATGGTTTGACCCTGGTACCCTGGGAGAAGGGTCGTAGCTTGTTGTGGGATGCGACGTGCGTTAGCACCTTCGCGACGTCGCACATTCAAGGCACAATGCGGACCGCTGCGCTGGGTGGCTGAGTCCGATCCGATCCGAACCCTTCGGAGAATCTAGTAGGGCACGGGGACGCGCACTTTTGCGCGATGCCGTTCCCTCTAGATAACCTCTGAAGGTGATTCGTTTCACACGGCTTGAGGGACCCTTTACGTTCCTCGCCGCCCCCAAAAAGCCCGGTGAAGCTGAAAATGCCGCAGCGGCAATCAGCAATCTCTCTCCAAAAAAAAAAAAAAAAAAGGGTGGCTGAGAGTGCCGCGAGACAGAAACATTTGAAGTATGCTGCCTTGAAGTCACAGTACCACTTTCTCCCTTTCGCTATAGAGACTTCTGGGGTGTGGGGCACGGAAGCGAAATCTTTTATTGCCAAACAGTGCACCGTTTAGCGGATCGTGGGTACGACCGCCGCTGCGGGTCATACCTGGTTCAGAGACTCTCCCTGGCAATACAACGTGGTAACGCTGCCGGTATCATGGGAACCTTTGAGCCGGGAGTGGCCCGTGGTGGTCTTTTAGAGAAAATATTTAATTAATACAATAAAATTATTTGATTGTATTAAATAAATTTAAAAAAATAATTTAATATAGTTGTATAAGATTTTAAAAAAATCGAAATATTGATTGTATCTCTACAAAGTACGATGCACCGGTAGAAGGTACAAACTAAAACCATGCCATCATGAGTATGATAGGCAAAACCGTACAAAATAAAAAATTTAACGTTAAAAAAATATATATACTATGTGTATATATATATTTTTTTATATGTTATATTCTTTTATGTAACAACCCCACCCAACTCGCAACGATAGAAGAGCTTGCGATTCTGCGATTGTTATGTTTAAGCATCTTTCGCAAAAGCCAGCTCCTCCGTGCTTCGGAAGGCATGTAAAACCGTTGGTTCCCGTTGCATTAGCAATAAACAACCACCAATCAGCACTGGGCCCGCGTGGTGGTTTATGGCCCGTTCTCATATATTCCGTAAAAAAATTTAAATTTTTTTTTTCATATTCTCATATTCTCTCAGTTGCGAAAAAACAGCAACGAGAGTGCGCGTACGCCGCCGCACCGCACTCACCGCGTTACCGTGAATTACTTCTTTTGTCACGATGCCCGAGTATTCGTACCATGAGTACTACGAGATGGTGCGTGTTACTTGATTAGTGGGGAAAGTCTTACTGCCGTACTCAGAGACGTCAATTTAGTTTTAATGACAATTAAGTCTCTTGCTGTCACTTTCTTATGTATAGTGCTAAATAGAGAAGGAAAGACATTTAATTGTCATTAAAACTTAATTGATGTCTCTGAGTACGACAGTTTGAGCCGCGCAGAGGATTCTCTTTATTATAATGATTTAATCAGTGATAGAAATCAAACTTCTGCATTTTGACGGTCCTAAGTCCAAAGAGTATGAAGGGAAAATTGGTTTCAACAATGATAGGCAGAAGTCAGCTCTGCGCTAGGGCGGGAAGCCGGCCGGCGCCAGCGATGGAGCGGAAAGCAATGCCCCCTGGTGCGCGGGATCTGTCGGTTATCAGTAGTCAAGAGTAGAGTAACCATGAGTTGATACGTTTGTATGGAATTCATTGTTTTCTACGTCCAATGTTTGTAAGTTAAAAATATTTAAATAAAGCACACGTGTACAGTTTTCGATTGCAAATAAATTATAAGCCTTTGTGCACTAATAAAAAAAAGTCCTGTATATATTATATATATTATATCTTACGGGTAAGCACTTGGCCTTCATATCATCTGATGTTAACATATGATAAGGCCGAAGGTGGAAGCACACTTCACACGGAATCCTCAAATACTGGCTATCTTATCTCTAGCTGCCGTGAAATAACAATGCTACAAACATTGATGTTAGGATACTCGTTTTCAAAAGACAAAAAAAAACGGCCAAGTGCGTGTCGGGGCACGCGCAGTATAGGGTTCCGTAGCCCATCTCAATAATGCGGACTCTGAGAAGAGGGCTTTTATGAACATTTATTTAACGATGACTCATATACTTAAATGTAGATACTACCGGTTTCACACACCTGACAACGTTATTTAAATAGTTCCCAATGAGGAATTTGTACTGCGCCGGAATATACTTAATAAAAAAAGTAAAAAGTTTGAAATAAACTAAATTATTAAAATAAACAAAAAACCCGACTGCTAAAACAACTATATAAAAAACCGGCCAAGTGGGCTGATAGACAGACAGACGGACATGGCAAAACTATAAGGGTTCCTTGTTGACTACGGAACCCTAAAAATAAAAATTACTACCGGACTAACATAAAAAAATAACTGCAAAGAGAAAAAACTGAAAAGAAAAAAAAACAATCTCTACGATCCCAGAATTCCATTTGAGCAATGTTGAATGCAACGTGAAATATTTCCTTGTCCGATACCTATATACTTAAATAATAAAATCTATAATAAATATGTATTTTTACATGATTGAAACAACGCCGCAGAGGCACCAATCATCTAACAAATGCCAAAGTATATAAGCTTCGCCCGTGTTCAACAAACTATAAATTTAAATGCATACTCCATTTGAACAAACGCAAGTTCCTACTCACTGCACAAGCACACAATGTGGCGCAATTGCATACAAAACTAACTTCCAACTCACATTTACGTAACCAGTTAAAAGTTGAGCTTCAGTTACAAATAATTTACGGTATGGAACTATCGAATGTGAATGAATATGGATCTCTATATGGATCAACTCACAATGACATTTTTTTTTTATTCATTACAGGGAAGGCCTCGTCCTTCATCACAACCGGTGGTAAGTGACGATAAGCCCGAAGGTGGAAGCGCACTTCACCCAGAATCCTCAACTACTGAAGAACTTATCTTATCTTATTGCTTATTGCTATCTGCTGGAATACAACAATGCAATGGCGACATACATTCTTTAGATGGTGGTAGCTAGTCAGACGGAGTTAAAAGCCTTACACATAATACATTAAACGAACCGGGTAAACAAACATGTACTACGCCACCGCTGAAAATGCCGTCAGATCAGAAAACACTCTCCAAAAAAAATTTTGTTATTTTAGTCCATTTTGCCAATTTTACCACTAAAAGCTTATTAAGCTTCTTTTGTTATTTTAGTCCATTTTGCCAATTTTACCACTAAAAGCTTATTAAGAAAAGATGGTGATTAAAAGCCATCCTGTCTATTCACTATGTAGATCTGGGTATATTCTCAAAATGACAAGTAGTATAATTTTAAGAGTTAAGTTCGTCAGTGCCGCAGCGCTTGCTCGGGCCCGCAGAACTGGTCGTTAAAACTCCTTAACTGCCTCTCGGTATTAAGGAGGAGCCACCAACCCCCAACTTAAATCGCCATCAACGAAATATGATCGCCACTTTTCTTAGCGCAGGTTTTTATTTTGTAATTGTATAATTTTACGCATCGGCGGTAGAGTGGTAAGGCGTTCAGTCCAATGTCCGGAGGTCCTGGTTTCTGATTCCCAGGTCGAGTAAAGTGTTTATCATATTTTTCGATGTTGTTGCTCGGGTTTGTGATCACCAATCCGCACCCGACATTCATTCCAGTGACAAAGGCTATGTCCTTTCCTTTTTTTCTTCACTTTTATTGTATATATTTTTGTCGCTATCTACCGACCCTGGTAGGTAGGGTATGGCAGTTGGAACTACGGTTCCGGCTGTCTTTTCAAGGGTATCACGTGAGTTCCGGATCTTAGGCCCCTTCTCCGGTTATGCCTACGCGGGCGTCTCCGGCAGGTCCCGGATATGGGTTGGACTCGTGGTGGCTATGTGGTTAGCTGTAGAAGTGGGAATGTTCGTCTGCCTGGTTGAGGTCTGGCCAGGCTTCCATTTCGTGCACAGCGACCAGGTCCGAGTAGCGGTCTAGATGGGGCCTGTAGCAAAAAGATCTGCGGGGCACGTGAGTTGTCCATAGTTGGTTTTTCTGCTCGGTGGTTTTCATTGAGTAGACTTCCAACATCTCCGGCATTAGTCTGGATAACTAGTAGAGGCGCCTGATAGATGCAATGTCTCCGGTTGAATCAGCCGCAAATCAGCAGTAGGATTTTGGAACTGATGAGGTGCCTGGATGGGTACTGAGAAGTGAGTGGGCTTACAACTCCACCACCAAAGAGGACATTTGGTAGTCGACTTTAGAGTTGACGACCCGAGCAATGGAACTGCAAGTTGTGCTTTTGGTGCAACGAGAAGTGAGCGAGCTTACAGCTCCGGTAACCTATCTGGATGTTAGGTAGTGTGGACTATACGTGTCCACGGAGCAACTCGCTCGAGACACTAGTCTTAAAAGTACCAGATGAAGAATGCGATTCGGCGCGTCCTGATCCGGCATTATGACCTGACGTCCCATGAGTCCCAAGATGGTCCCATGTGCTTGCGTATGGATATCTGACACCTAACTTTGTAATCGTAAGGTTGATGGGGGGGTGTCAGTATAAACTTTAAAGTCGTGTGTAGCGGGGTGTATATACTTTTGTAGGTACATCAAATTCTGAGTAAATAAACTAAGTCCTTCTAAAACTAATGTCCACATGTCTTACTATTAGCTGTTTCCACTACGTGCTATACGATAGTTACAACCGTGTCATATGTCACATATATATTTATACATACCTGTACAATACTCGTATATGTCGCATAATATGCGCCAAAACAAATGCTTATAGGAATAAATACCTGTATTAAAGAAATTGTTAATCAAAATTGTTTTGTTTTGTTTTTCATCGTGACATAATTCTGAAGCACAGGATTATTATATCCCTATGACTTTATCCACCAAAACAAGATGGAGATATACGTCAGATGCTCCACAAATACTCTATTTGCACAGCATAATAGCACCCTCTGTTGAATTAACGAACTTCGCCAAAAACAATTTATCAGGGCAGACGATCTTGGAGAGTGAAAGAGACGACTCTTCGAAGGCTATTTGTGATGCGAATGCTGGTCACGGTGCATAACCAAAGCGACAGAATCTCATTTCTGCACACCATCGCCTAAAAACCTTCTTATTTGTTTTATAATTTCTTACCTGGGTGCCTATTTTGAGTTTGGTTTTCTGTCCGTATTAATTCGATTACGTTTACGAAAACGAAAATTAGTAAGTAAGTATAGTGTTAAAGCAGCGCCTCCTAGAGTTAAATTTTTGCCATACAATTCTCGTTTTCGTTAACGTGATCGAATAGTAAATGAAACTCGCGCCTAGTGCGAGTTGGTGTTAAGTGATGATAAGGCCGGTGGTGGAATCGCACTTTACCCATCCTCAACTTCAGAACCGTCAATTCAATATCAATACGATACTTGCAACAATGAACTAGCAAACCTTTGTTCAACGTAAGGGATATTTTTTTATTAGGTAGGTTACACACGCAATTAATAAATTAGCTGTCAAAACGATGCATGCAGGTCACGTGATGTCGTGACGTCATCTTTTAGCTTTTAGCTGTCAAATCACACCATACAAAACTTCGAATGACATTTACTGTAAACAAGCAGGAGACGTTACTTCAGATTCAGCCAAATTCCGTGCGTTTTCGATCACGTGGTCAATGATAAAAAAAAATCTATTTAATTAATGATTTTTTATAAAAATCATACTTATTTTAAAATTATGTGCAATGGATCAATGGCAATTATGGCAACATTGGTTTAAAAAAAAGTTTACTGATAAGTTACAGTTTGATCTATATTTTCACTGTAGTTAAATACCCTATTGTGGCTCAGTGGAATGATTCTGACATTTATGTCAACATGTCAAAACCAGCCAGCCGAGACACGATTTTGGACGTTGCAGAATAGCTACATCGACTTCCAGTTGCTTTGTTGTTTGACTGTACCTACATTTACAGCGTCACCGGTCGTATTTAGGGGTTGCGAAAAACTTAAAGGGTTCCTTAAGCCGTGTGATCGAAACACCGTCAGAGAGTTCCTAGAGGGAATGTGACCACGAACCATCAGAGAGTTCTTAGAGGGAATGGGATCACGAACCATCAGAGAGTTCTTAGAGGGAGTGGGATCACGAACCATCAGAGAGTTCCTAGAGGGAACGGGATCAAGCAAACGTGTCCCCGTTCCCTACTAGATTCTCCGAGGGGTTCGGATCGGATCGGATTAAAAAAGGGCTACCTAAAACTTAAGGGTCGTAAGTAAAAACGGGCATGACAATACGAAAAAGTCAAGGTACTGCTATCCTCCAATATCGGTACACCATGTTGGGACTGTACCACAGCCGTCGGCGGAACATAATTGATATCAATTACAAGTCATCACGTGGAATCTCTTTGAGACCGTTCGCGATCTTCAAGCGTTTTTGCTTGGCCGACTGATATTATGAAAGTTAAATGAGTTAAACGTCTTTTGAGGGAGTAAAGCGGTTTGTGTTAACTCAAATTACCAATTTGTGGTTATCTACCCGCGTCCCGACTTTGAGCCTGCGGTGAGGTCAACAGGCTTCGTCTGTCACTTCATGTTAGAACTTAACTTTAATTAATAATACCTTGATGTAATCAAATTCACTTTAATTAATTTGTTATACACACGCCTGCACATCAACCTACCACAAACTGTCAAATTTCCTCAATAGACTTTGAACTTTATGATTTAAATATATGGTTGAAAATGTATTGAAGAAATTTGACAGTTTTGTATAGGTTGATGTGCAGGCGTCTGTACAAACACAAGCGAGCCACAAGTAATTGGTATCGGTTTTAAGGTTAATTAGTGCGATTAGTAAAGCAATAAATTTTAATTAAAACGTCATGCATTAGGTAGTTTATTCTCAGTATTATTAAGTTTCGATTCCTTTGTAGAGTGCGTGGGTGCAGAGAGAGTTGTTGTTTGGCAAACCTACATAATCAAACAATATCACGATAAGCTAACAATTTGTATAAAACTAAAACAATCGAAGTTTGTATAAATAAACATTTTATACACACTTCGATTAAATCACAATCATTAATTTTCCTTCACCTACGAATGTTATTACTACGACCATGGACTAATAAATTAGTGCATGCTAATGTCCGATCTGCCCGACGCTACGACCGTAGCAACTGCTACGATCTACGAAAGTGCTAAAAAAAATTTTATATATTTTGTTGTAGCAAGTTTCTAACTTCAGAGTTCAATATTTTTCAAATCTATACCCAAACTTTTTATGCTTTAGGACTTCTTACGGACTACAAAGACCAAGGAAGGTAATTGTCAATATTAAAAAACAAAACATTCCATCATCGCATAATTGAATAAACGTTGCATTAAAGTGTTGTCTATTTACTTCTTTTTTCATTTGAATTGGCTTATTATTATTATTATTATAATATAATCTTCTATATTTCCATATTATGGAAACCCTCTTAAGCGCAAAACATAACGTCTTCTTAGCGATCCCTTTTTACCAATAACAAAACTTTACGCGGACGATGGAATCGTTAACAGTCGGTTAGCCAGGGTTGCGTCATACGAAGCCTCCTTCAACGGGGCGTGTTGTATCGAATTCGGGGTGTAATTCAATGTGCCACAGGTAAAGGAAAAACGGGTACCTCGTAAGGTCCCGGACTTGTTCGGCGGAGTTACCCGCGGGTATGGGACGTATGAAACTCAACCCTTCGCTTCTGAATACTCGGGTAGCTACGTAATGGCCCGAGAGTGCCAGCGGCATTGATGGCCCTTTTTAACTTACAAGTGAAACTTTACAGCTGCTTATTATTTAAGTCGTTTTATTATTTTGTTCATCCAGTATCGCACATGTTTTTTAGTTAGTTAGTTATTTACTACTAGCGCAACAAACATTGCAGCGAGTACCGTATTACTTACTTGCCCTAGATTGCTTTGGAAACACGTGTAGGTATGCATAATGACACTGCTATATGAAAGTTTCTGTAGCACATAACTAATATACAGTTTGTAACTTACACCCTTGCAACTATGTAGTGTAATTAATATGCACCATTTTTTTATTTACTCGTATATCGAAACAAACTAATAAACGATATAGCTAAAAGTAAGTTGAAAAAAAAAAACAAACTGTATTGGCCTTGATTGATAGATAAGTAAGTTAAGAAATTAGCCTATATGCGGTCCCTAACTGTTTGGCTAGGCCCACATCATTGAAATCAAGTCATCGCTACAATTGACGGGTTTGGTGATTTATCTGAGATAAACAATATTAATATAGATTCAAAACAAAAAAAAATTACTTGGTCATTTAAAAACTCTTTCCTATGTTATTATCCTGATACGAAATTGATCACCGCTTTCGCGGATCTTTCGGAGATTTTGTCACATAGTATATTATACAAACTCTGACCAAAACAGTTAGACCGCGGTCCCCGAACATTAGAGTTCGCATGAAAGCTCTTCCTTATTTTATTGAACAGACAGGCTTTCCTACATATTTGTGTAATATTATTTTTATATCCACTAGTGCAATACGCGTAAATAATACTTATGGATACCATTTTTCGTTACTTACGACTTTGCTAGGGTTGCCAATTCTAAACATTAAAATATTGAAGATATACTACACTATCTTAGTACGAACTTTAGTTCGTTAACACTGGAGACCCGCCCGCGACTTAACCTACCCGTGATGGTATTACCGAATCAGAAAATTTACCAAAGTCTCATCGTAATCAAATGAATGGTATACAGGACTACAAAGAAACATATTTTTTAATAAACAGGGTGAGTATGTGTGCGTTTATGGATGGCCAAATCCAAAATATAAGCAATAACCAAGATTTCTAAGTTTTATAATTCTAAGGGGTCTCGTGTCTCGGAGCAGATTTTGATAGAATCTAAAACTGCGCCTTTCATTATTTTAATTTTTATAATACAGTTAGATAACAAAATGAAGTGCGTTTCAATATTTTGCTTGCTGGTATAATTTAATTAAATTAACAATTGGCATTAAAAACGAAATTTTACTGGCTGGAGAATTTGACATTAAGTCCTCAAGCGTTTGCTTTTATATATTTTTTTTTAGCCCTAAGCACCGGCAGCTTGAGCCCTGCCCCGTTGCCGGTGACACCCTAGGCTAGGTTTTTTATAATATTTTTATGTTTTGTATGTGCTTTTGTATTTTACTTTTATATTAATATTATAACAAACCTAGGCTAAGAAATAAAATGAATAAAGATAATAATAATAATGAAGTCGTTTACTTGTCATTTAACAAAAATATATTATAAAAGGTTACACATATTGTGCAATAAATTTTTTTTAAAGTAATTGAAGCGGTTTATTTAAAAAGAACTAATAAATAGTTAGTATATATTACAATAAAGAAAAGAATATAAATAATAGAATAAAAGTTGGCAACCCTAATCGACTCTAATGCGGTGGGATATTACGTATGTGACACCATTAACATTTGTCTCAATTTCTATGCGAAGGAGGAGCATACAACTCTTTATCGGACTACCTACCAAATGTATCTGGAGACTTATGGGAATGTGTCTCTTAGGGTGTGTTTACAGTCCGCAAAATGAATTTAGTGTTCCACAATATATAAAATTACATGGTGTTATGGTCTTCTAGTCTGTACTAATAGTATAAAGAGTATTTTTTGTATTTTTGTATGTGTGTTTGTAACGAATAAACTCAAAAACTAATGGACCGATTTAAAAAATTCTTTCACCATTAGAATGCTACATTAGCGATGAGTAACATACGCTATTATAAAAAAAAATTCTACCCGTGCGAAGCCGGGATGGGCCGCTAGTATAGAATAAAGCAGATATGAGGCATATTTTTTCAAATGCTATTTTCACTTAGGGCACCAGAGTTCGACAGGAACCAGTGACCGACACCAGCTTCCTAGCTGTCATCCTGTACCTATCAATGATAATCTGTTATTTCTTGGCGGCGAAAACTGTGTCGGCTACTGGGCTAAAAGTGTCGAACACTGCAGCTACTATATAATATAGCAATGTTAATCCAAAATAACAATTAAAAACAACTGAAAAGTAAAACAAATTAATTCACATTCCTTTGCTTTAATAATAAAATGTTTTACCCATTTCAGTAACGGAAATGTGGCCGTTCTCTACAAGAATATACCTAAGTACCTACTAACTAACTCGCGGCAGACTATCGTTTGAACCGGTTTAAACCGGTTAATCGATTAATCTCCTACTAATTGAATGGATTTGCCGCTCCTAATAGCTATTGTTAGCTTCCGTGCTCTGAAGTACCTTTACTACACCTACACAATATAGGCATACTAAGAGAAACGCTGCCTTTTCCATCTCTTGCACACAAACAATATTTGAAATAGAAATAGAAAACTCTTTATTTGGTACAACGACACATATAAATTCAAAACACAGGACTATTACTTTTGCATTAAATTGCTTTTTTTTTTTTTTATACTTAGCACGGCAAATGACTCCACACCACCTGATGTTAAGTGGAAATGGAGTCCAGACGCGAAGACAACTGGTGCAGCGTGAAAACAACGCAGCATCAGTCAACCTCACTCTGCCGGCCCACAAGGTGCTTCTTCACGCCTCGTTTGAAGGACCCCATATCATAGGAAAGAGGGAAAACATGTGCTGGTAGACTATTCCACCTTTTGGAGGTGCGACAAAGAAACGAGTCACCAAATTTCTTTGTGCACGATGGGATATGTGTGACAGTGAAGCGGTGACACCGGAGAGCAGCACGTGTACTCCTATGGAGGAAGGGAGAAGGTGGGATAAGGTTAAAGAGTTCTTCAGAGCACTCGCCGTGATATAAGCGATAGAAGACGCTGAGTGACGCTATATCTCTACGCAATTGCAGGTGTTCGAGAGTATTAGTTACCTCTGCATTGCCGATAATACGTAGAGCGCGACGCTGCAATCCGTCTAAGGCATCGAGAAGATACTTTGCGGAACCGTCCCAGATGTGCGAGCAATACTCCACGCAAGACCGTACCTGTGTCTTGTACAAAAGACACAACTGGTCAGGCGTAAAGAATCGCCGCACTCTGTTCAGGACACCGAGTTTTCGTGAGGCTATTTTGATTACGGCTTCGATATAGTCCTTTTGATTCAGATCGCAGCGAATCGTCATACCGAGCATGTTGATATTGTTCTGCAGGCTTAGAGATGTGCCCTGAAGAGTTGGAAGAGGAAGGAATGGTGACTTTTTGGCCGTAAACGCACACACCTTTGTTTTCTTGGCATTGAACTCAACCAGATTATTGGAGCCCCAATTAGATATGAGGTCCAATACCCGATTGAGCTCAATGACAATTTCCGCTCAGCATATGTCTATGTCTCATTTGCTAAGGGCCTGTTTCACAATGTCTGATTAGGAGATACTTGGCAGTTAAAGTGACAGTTTTGTATGGACTATCTGTCAAATAAACGCTAATGGGAACTTACTTGTAGATGGTGAAAGAGTGAGAATTAGACTAATAAAATAAATGTAGTTGATAAGATAAGATAAACTAAATTGTTATGAACTAATAAGATTACTGGTATTAAAAGGTGTTTATAGACTGTATTTAATTTATGACTGATAGAAATGACGGACCAAATAAAGAAAGAAAGATCTTCACGTGGATTACAATATAAATGCCACCGACCTTTAAGTATTCCCGTTCTGTAGTGTTTGCAGCGGAAGTTACTACACTGACAAAGTTTTATACTACAAAAAGATGTAGGTATACGAATACTAACTAACAAAGACTAGCTAGAATCATAAAAAACTCACTTTATTAAACATAAAATCGTAACAATTAATAAATCTATTTACATTCTCAAGTCATTAACGACGATTAACACGAAAAAATGGGTGGACCTGATTTACGATGCGCTCGAGTCTTTCTATCCTGCATTTGTCCGATAAAAATATAATGAAGTATAGAAATTAGAATATAATTAACAGGTTAAATAGTAATCAAAGGTTCATAACGGTAAATAATCCCCGTTAGCGTTAACGCGAACTAATATGTATGGGTGTTATATACAAGATATACGTAATATTTATATAACCTGGTGCACATAAATAATGAGGCATAGAGGGTCATCATTTAATTTAAATAAGTTATGTAAAACATTTAATACAAATAAGTCTATGGAAAACTCTTTGTGCCCATAGCGGAAAAAAGATCAGCCTAAGTAAGACCTAGTCGATACAGAAATAACAAAAGATAACATTGTAATAGTAGTTCTTTTCTGTTCTTTGACTTGTGTAAGTACAAAAGAGCCTGCCGCGTTTCTGTAAGCCCTGTATTGACACTAGGCACAGACACTTAGGAAGCTTGCTGTTCGGCGTTCAATGATTGCTTTTCTCGACGTTCGCTTTAACTAAAAGCTCTCGAGGACCTTCTTCTTCTGAGTGTAAACAAACTCCATCTGTTACAAAAAAAAGTACAAAAAAGTAGATATTAGATACATAGATAGCAGTTTAATTATTTATACTGTTACTGTACAGTGCAAGCACTGAACATTGGTTTGTGTCAGCACTTTACCCGCGACGCGCGGCAATTTATTAATTAGTACACAATTATCATTCATATCGCGTGCACTCATATTTTGTATCAATTTATCAGCAAGTTTTGCCTATCATTTCTATCATCTAAAGGTGAGTATAGACTAAAGCATTTACTTGTAACAGAACAACGAGCCGCTCTATGATATGTTCTAGTGTATCACCTTCGCGAACCAGACGTCGAGCACGCTCGCCGTTTTGTTAGAACGTAATTGTACAAATCAACGAGCGTATTGTTGTAACATTTCGTCGAGCCTTTGCACGAGCGCGGGCGATGTGTATTGTAAATGTTCATTTGCCACCACCTTCTATTTCTATTTTTATTTTTCTTTTAATATAATTTATCAAAATAAACGCAGCACACGCAACTAGGTCCGAAATTTCAACAAAGAGTGAACGCAATGTACATCGAAATGTTTCGGGTAAATGCACACTCGCTGTGGGCATTACGCCGAACAGAGCGCCGAGCATTCGCAGGAACGTTACATTACATGGAAATGCTTTGGAAACTGAGCTTTATCTGTATTGTACCATTCGTAAGAACGTTACATTACATAGAAATACTCGAGAAAATGCTCTAGTGTATATCCCCCTTAAAGTTGTACGGTACAACAGATCGTACAGTTACAGTACACACACATACACCCCCACACACACACTATACTATATTACTATAAATATGAAAACGTTATAAACGATATTGAGTCTCAAATCCTCGACCTCTTGCAATCCAGGCGACGACGCGACGGCTCTTCCAGGATCTATCTAACTCTTACTAATTTATCAACATTATATATTATATTTTTATTAAGTAGTTAGCTAATTCTGACCTAATCCTTGGTAAAGAAGTTGTTGACATTAAATAAGGCTCATTTGACTTGCTCGTTGTGACAAAATGTTCTTCTTTAATACTTATTGTGCTTTACTTATGATTATTAAAATGATTTTTTTTTATGTTTTGATGTACGATTCTTAGAGTTGAAATAAGTAATCATTAAATATTGTTTTGGTAGTTTTAGTTTGCCCGCTCTATTACGTACCTACCTTGTTGCTAACTTGAAGAAAATGTTCCCCTGCTATCCTGGTTATGTTACAGTCAATGAAACCTCATAAAACTACAAAAAAAGTATATTTTTTTTACCATTTCAGTATGTTTTCCGAATTATAGAATATACAAATAAACAAACGAATTAATTGGAATTGAAATTGTATCCAAAAATGTGTTCAACAACGCAGCCATTAACAATATCACATTGATATTCAATATAACAATCCGCCAATTAGTGCTACAACGACGCGTTATATATGGGTTATTCCAATCTCACTCATATTTTATTTATTTATTTGAGGACGGTCAACAAAATATACACCATTACAAAAAAAATATGCATGTTTTGGCGAAAGTTGGATGCGATTTTAATGTCATAAAAAAAATCTTAAAGTAGGTATGTACTCCACGGGAATAATAAAAATAAAATCATTTAAATATTAATTATGTTTCATTCTACTCCAATCTTAACTTAAGACCGCCAAATTGTAACTTTGTAATTTTTTTCCTTCATGTTTATTTTTATGTTTTATAGTGTTGTTTTTAAGTATTATCTATCTATCTGTCTATCGTATGGGTTATTCTTGAAGTACTCCATTATATTGTTTTGAAAACATAAGAAACCCATTACATTACATTGATTCTCAGACGATTCTTCTCCAAAGAATTATTATTGTGTGTGTTTATTTGACATTTGATTATTTGTCGTTTTTTATTTTTTTTTATTTTTGTAACATGATTAATTTAATAATTCTATATAATTAAAAGAAATTGTAATTTAAATGTACCTATGTGTATTCAACACAATGTATGTTGTTTGGAACACATATAGTAGTATAATTATTATTTCAAATATTTTTATTTAATGTAGCATACACACAGGAGTGCTTCGAGAAAAAACCTTTTATTATTTTTTATTCTCATGGAGTGAATGACACATAATTGTATAAATGATTTTATTTATATTTATTTTGTAAAATTTTCTTAGAGTATGATTGGAATGACCCATATGATTCATTTAATTACTTTTCATCGTCCAATGCCGAATGTAAAAACATTTATTCGTATTCAACGTTCCAATTTTATCACACGTATAGGAAGATAGATAGGTATATAGAAAACACTGCGCAATGAAAATTCGTTGGCTCAATCTAAACAGACATTGTACCAACATCGGCGACGGACACAAACAAAGTTTTTATTTCGCGACTGGACCGCACAGCTCGTTACAGGCCCAATATGCTGGAGTAACCGTTGTCATTTCCAACGAAACTTTTAATTAAGTAGCGAACTACTGCTGTGAACACTTGCTAATTGTCTTAATGTGCACATTAGGACGGCCGCTGTTGGTACTTTGAATGTGTAAAAAATTCAAAATTCAAAATCAAAATCATTTATTCAGTTTAGGCTACAAGTAGCTCTTGTGAATGTCACTATGCCATCGGTTCGTAAGTCTACTCTGGGCGGGAGAACTTGTACTGAGAAGAACCGGCAAGAAACTCAGCAAGTGTCCAGCTCTTTTCTCCCTTACAGCGTCAAAAATATTGGAAAATGCCCTATCATAGCAGGACACTTTCCATTACAAATAAACACAAAATTATAGAAGACAACCACAACATGTAAATAAAAAACAAAAATATCACAAAATAAAAAAAAAACTAAGTTAACAAATTTATATCAGGTAAAAGTTTCAATTTCCACAATGTCATACAGTACCACTACAGTACTCTAAAAAAAAAATAATAATTGGTTAAGAAAAACCAAGATGTAGATAGATTTAGGCATGATTTAGGCTTCGAAGCGTTTACCTACTAGTTAAGATAGATAGATATTAGACAACATCACATACATTGTTCTGATCCCAAGTAAGTACCTAAAGCACTCGTATTATGGAAATTAGAATTTAACGACAGTACCACAACCCAGACTCGACACAATATCGAAAAGTTCGTTTTTCAACATTGACCCGACCGGGAATCGAACCCAGGACCTCAGAATTAGCACCGCCCAAATTCGGGCGTGCAAGCCACTCGGCTAAATGACAAAGTGCTTGTCATTGCGTGCGATGTTCGAAAAAGAATACCGTACTGTCTGCGTACTGTCTGTTGGAGGTCTTTGAAAAGAAATTAACTAAAAATACGCTTGACGCGTCGCAAGACTCTTTTTGCTTGAAGCCTAGGTATAGCACAATTTAATATCAACAGGGTAAAACGGGACCCTATTACTAAGACTCCGCTGTCCGTCCGTCTGTCTGTCCGCCTGTCACCAGGCTGTATCTCATGAACCGTGATAGTAAAACAGTTGAAATTTTCACAGATGACGTATTTCTGTTGCCGCTATAACAACAAAAACCGAATAAAATAAATATTTAAGGGGGCTTCCATACAACAAACGTGATATTTTTTGCTCGATATTGATAACAGCAACAGGTAGACGCTTGAAATATTCACAGAATATTGAGTTATATTATTCACTTTAAAAATAAATAATTAAATTAATCGTTTGTTGTATGGGGAGCTCCCATACAACAAACGATTTTTTTTTTAAATTTTTTTCTTGTTCTTAATAACGATAACAGTTAGAAACTTGAAATATTTTTATAGATAATAATAGTACGGAACCCTTCCTGCACGAGTCCGACTCGCACTTGGCAGGTTTTTTTTTACTATCTATGTATTTGAAATTAACTATAAAAACATATATTTTGTTGATGGGCTAAAGTTATATGGCGCCCAGTTTCAATACAATCTAAAACTGTTGGCACTAGCCGGCGCGATTCGCAAGTCGTTGTGACTATTAAATTTACCCGGGTGTTCACTTAGCCTGGCTTCACCACAAAACAGGTAGGTAATGGGCGGTGTTTTTTAGGCCGTGTGATCGAAACACCGTCAAAGGGTTTCCAGAGGGAACGGCATCATGCACGTGTCCCCGTTCCCTACTAGATTCTCCGAGGGGTTCGGATCGGTTCGGGAGCGAAACTAAAGTCTAGGACCTCGGCTCGGGTTAACCGGGTCGTGGGGGTGGGGAGTGATATGGAGTGATATGTGAACCGGTTCGTCGTACCCTTATGCCCTAATTCTACGAGTACAGTGTCTTGGGCCTAAACGAGTGTGCATGTATGTGTGCACGTATGTATGTAGTGGCATTCAAAGGATCGGGGGGCGGGGGGAAGTAGTACATATTTTAACAAAGCTATTATAGGTACGAAATTCATTAGCATTTTTATTTTGCGACCTAGATAAGACTTCACTAGCTCAAATCAATAGTACCTATGTAGGTAGGTATTATTATAATTAAAATAAGCCATTATGCATATTGCGCTCTGTTTCTAATAACCGTCTAATTACGTTAATTTCTCTTTGTAATTAAGTACCTACTAATTAATTATCTAAATGCGCGTTAACCGCAAAGGATGAAATTGTTAGTGGGTTTAATATGATGCCTGTTATTCTGGTTGTAAACAGCTCATCAGCTCATTTTATTATTCCCACTGTTGGGGCACGTCACGAGCCTTCCCTATGGATGGATAGGGATTACGCGGGCCCAGTGCGAATTGATGGTTGGTTGTTAACGACAGTTAATGCAGCCGGGACCTTTACGTGCCTTTCGAAGCACGGAAGAGCTCGAGATGATAATTTTTGGTCACCCATCTGATGACCGGCTTTTGCGAAAGTTGCCTCGCAAAACCGGGCGCGCTAACCACTTCACGCCATCGAGCTCCTTCATATTATAATACTCATATATAAAACTTTTTAAGTGGCCTTAGGCGTGGCCAACTAGGACCGCGGTGGGCGCGACGCTTGCGGGTGGCCAGTGCGTCGCGAGTCGCCTATTTCAGGTGTTGCAAACCAAGGTTGACGACTTATTATTACTAGACAGTCAGAAATGGTTTGATACCTCTGCCAACCGCGCGTTAGGTCACTCACTGCCAAGGCCCGTAGTGTGGCCACAACGGCTTAGGAACGTTTGAAAACTACGCATCAGTCACTTCGCCTTAGCTACATACGACGGTTTTTTACGTTTAGTATATCGCACCCGCCCTCGCCACCGCGCTAGTTCCTCGCTGTGGACGAGCACGGCTTCAGTTACCTTGGCTCTTTACAGATTCATCTTGTGTTTTGAGTTTTTTGATTACAAGGGTAAACTCTGCTGCAATACCTGCGCTAAGTTTGGTGTAGCAAGCCATAGCAAAGTGTCATATTTATATAATGCAAGTTTTTTTCCAAAAAAGCGAAATTCTCAATTGAATTTTTTTGAATATCTCTATTATTTTGTTGTCAATCACTGACACTGCTTCGATGCCATTACAAAAACATTCGTAAATGTAACAAAACGACAAATAAAACAAACACTAGGCACCCACCTTACACATTACATATAAAGCTGCAAACTACATTTACCACTATTGTTCCCTTATAAGTGGGAGCAATAATTTAGGCGGGCAACATATAAGCATAGTAAGCTTTTCGTGATGTTTGGCTTTATTTGCTTTTCGATCATCATCACCATCATAATGCGTGTGCCCGGAGCCCCAGAGGGCGGAAAAAAAATAAACTAATTTGTTTTCATTTTTAGTACTTGTAAATACAAGAACTATGTTAGTAAATACTGACATAGTTTTTTAAGTCATTTGTATACTAACAATATTATGGGCAAGAGCCTGAAATAAGTAGTCTTTTTTTTCATATAACTCTCCTCGTTTGTCAATACGGCGCGTACATATTCTCGTTTCCCAGTGAGACATAGGAAAGTTTCACACTAGGCACCTGCCTAATATACGTTTTAAGCTACGAACTGCAGTTACCACTATTAATCCCCCATAGGTGGGAGCAATAATTTAGGCTGGCAACACCGTGCGAGTAGCTAAACGACTTCGTAAACTGCTGTTGGAACGCGTTCTAATTCATTACCTTCACAGAGTCGTGCGTCTTCCTAACCATCGTGGCTGGTGTCATATGAAATATATTCTAAAGACATTTAGCTGCGCTCCAATCTTAGGAAACTTTGGTAGTTGGCTCAAAGCTATTAGGTCTTGGCGCGTTTCTCGTACGCTGACTTTGTACTCTGTACATAAGTTAGTAAGTAAATCAGTTTTGTGATCTTAGTCAACATTTTATTTTAAATTAAAATGAGAATACTACACTTGAGAAATATTTAATTTAGGCTCATGAATTGCGCTTTTGATGAACGTCGGTAAAATACCTTCTTGTCACATGAAGTTGAAAATTATAATTACAAATTAGTTTCGTTACGAATTAAAATGTTGGCTTGTATTTAAACGCCTACAAAAGATGTATTATACTTCCAACAAAATTCGAAACGCTTACCAAAACGGATAAATGATCAAAAATGTTTTTGTTTTGTTTATATAATTTTAATGCAAACATTGTTGCGAAACAAATTACAAAAACACAAATGTTGAAAAAATCCTGCTCGTGGAACTTTTTTAAACATTTGAGTTTTTGTAATAGGATAAATGATCACCAAATTGTGTTTCCTAAAATATTATAAAAAGGATACAATTTATATTTTTATTCAATTGGAAGAGCACCTGACCCGGTATATCAGAAGGGTGCAGGTTCAAATCTTGCTCGTGGAAATTTTTTCAACATTTGTTTTTGTAATTTATTAAATGCCTTAAAAATATATGAATACCTTTTAACTGCATTTGAGACCAAATATCTTATATTGTCACCTAATAGACAATACCAATATTTTATGCCTCGAGTTTCAATTTGGTAGTTTTAGCTTTCTGTTGTCTAATTTAAAAAAATATTTGTACAATATATGAAATTATTGTGATGTGTGTTTATTTATTTTGGACCATAATATGGTATATTTTTGGAACCTTTTTATAAAAGCAATTAATTAAATTTATTTAGTACTTAGGCTTAGGGTCTAAAAAATATTTCTGATGAGCGTTTAAATTATACCCTTAAATGTTCCATAAAAAAATTACAAACTATTGTTTTGATATCACCTAACTGTTATTTAGTTATAATTAATAATAATAATAAATAATAAATTTCAGGCAACGATTTAAAGTTACAAAATAACAGGCCCATAGATAAATACCTTACAAAGTAACATATACTTATATACCAATATAAAATTTTTGTTAGTAATATAAAAGTTTTTTTTTTTTATTTACGGGTAAGCACAGTGCCTTGATCTCACCTGATGTTAAGTGATGATAAGGCCAATGATCTATCTTATGGCTATCTTATCTCTAGCTGCCGGAACACAACAATGCTACAATCATTGATGTTATGGCGACATATTTAGATAAGATGGTGGTAGCTAGCCAGGCGGACAAACAAGCCCTACCACCAACCAAACCGAGTACACAAACATGTACCCCCCGCTGGGAATCGAACCCGGGACCTCTGGGTCTAAACCGGTGGTCTTAGCCACTAGACCACAGAGGCGGTTAAAATATATATACTTAATCTATGTTAGTAATTATTTCGACACTTTCGGTATCGTATCGGTTGCGCTCAAAGGTAGTCCTCCACGAAAACGTCTGAACATCTGAATTAAGAGAGAGAGAGATACAGAGAATGTAGTAACTAAGTTAAAATATATTATTTACAAAACGATTCCATACAGCCTCCCGTATCGAAATAACCTATTGCTACTGAAATGCAAATAAAATTACGTTCCATCAAGAGCGGGGCTTCAATCGAATAACGAATCACGATCCGAGTCGTATCATAAAATAAATTCATACACGTTCGTAATTGAAGGCACATCAAAGAGAAGCAATTTGCCGATAGCCTCTGTGAAAACATATTATGCCTTACCCTTACTTTGTATGAATGTTTATTTCTTCTGTCTTTAGTTAGACAAACTGTTAAGTATCAAAGAAATTGGTTCAGAATCGGCTTTTCTTTCCCAAAAACTATATAAATTACAATAATTCCTTCGTTAAACAGTTGAAACAGTCGAAATATAGAATAGGGATTTTTCATAGGAAAAGAATATGTTCTGCAAAATTCTTAACAAACTACTTTCAAGTAAAGAATAAACTCAAAAACTACTGAATCTTTATAAAGGGATTAACTTATAAGAAACATAACATAACTAACTACATTAAAGAAAGAAAAAATAAGTTAACTAAAGACAAAATAAAACCTATAAATAAAAAATGTCCTCCAGCTGTGGGCTCATGGGAACGGTCCCAAGAATGCTGGCAACATTACCTCTTTGGATTGCCAAGCTAATACGTTGGCAGAGATAGCTGCCAGCCTTCTTGTCACCGGAGGCTTCAATAAGGCGAGCACTCAACTCTTTAACAAGCTGCTTGGCCTCCGGCCCCCATGGACCCAATGTCTCCACCGCAAACGGAACAAATTAATAATTTGGACCCAGGTTTGCGTATTTGTGCCGTTTTCAGCACTTACCGCAGCAGCCCCCACATGAAGAGAGGTGGCTCGTACATGTGAGAGAGCCACGGTGTCAGCACAGGTTGCATCCCAAAGTTATATGTTGAATATACATAAAAATGTATGAGTCTTTGTATGTCACCTTTATATGCGTTCTTACACCGTTTACCCAATTGCAATATATATATTTATATCTTGTGACCTTATTTTTATCTGATGTTAAGCGATGATAAGGTCGAAGATGGGTGCGCACTTCACCCGGAATCCACAGCTAGTGATGCACTGGCTATCTTATCTCTAGCTATCGGAACACAACAATGCTGCAAACATTTTGGTAAATTGTTAAGCTTACACCCACGATAGATTCTAAGTTAGAAAAACATCACGGGATACGTACGGGTGGTGTTGACACCATTGAGGTATTATTATCTCAGTGGTTCACGCGGACGAAGGCTCAGTGATCTGCTAGGTCTAAGAGAAACGCGACACGATGCGATTTATTCTAAGGTGTCAGCGGCGCCGGCGGGGTGGCGGGCGGCGCGGGGAATAGCGCCATTTTTTTTAATTTAAACACTTGTCGAATTACTGTAACCTAAAAACGGTTTTTCTTCTACAGCGCCACATCGTACACTACTGGACGTACGTCCTTTAATCAGCCCTATCGCTTGTATGGGAAAAGTGGTTATGATTCAATTCCATTCAATTAATGAAGCACAATAGTGACGTCATACTTCGCTACTCCCACACAATTTCTATTCAAGAATTTAGTTTGGACAGGTGCTAAAAAGTTTCTCCATCGATCGACCAACCTGTCAACTAACCTATTGTTATACGCGAATCGTATACTAATACATAAGGCGGCTGACAAGACTGACAAGGGACCAACGTACCCTGTCACGGTCGCTAGACTATGGGCGGTATCAAATAGCCAAAGCATATTATGATGGTAAGCTCTATCAATTTGAAATACAACCTTCTATTGAACCTTGCCGCTGCAAACTAAATGTAAATAAGTGTTTTTTATATATTTTAGCGTTTTATTAACGCTTAAATATACTTAAGTAAAATTTAAACACTGAAAAAAGACGACAACCTCAGGCGGGAATCGAACCACGCACCTTCCGCATTCCGGGCGGCTGCCTTAACCACTTGGCTACCGAGGTCTGGCTTTCACCCGTCGAAATTTTTCAGTGCTTGATGCTTATGTTTTTTAGTCAACATTAGTGTTTAAATTTTACTTAAATGTAAATAGTTCATTTTATGCGTATAAATGGTTTCATTGGCGTTAAGGAGTAATTATCGTGTGACTGTCGGGACTTGATCACCATTCAACGTCACTGTACTTTAAATTGATCCGTCACTTGTTGATACTAAAATATACTTAGTGCAGAGTTGCCACCACTTCATCTATATGTATTAGGGGAAGATGTATGATATATACTGATAAAGTAAATGAATGAAGGATAAGTTTCGATTTCCCCAAATATTTATTAGTAAGGTAACTTTATTGGTAAGGTTATGGCAGAACAGCCCCTCTAGACAAGTGGCATAACGCTAATAGAATAGAAATGAAATAAAATTAATATTGTATGGGATTGACATAAAGATCATTTATACGTATCATTGACCCATGGGGCTGCAGAGATTGCGGACCCATCGCCAATACTGAGTTATAATAACCAAACAGTTGAACGCGACAAGTTATAGCGCGATTCAGCGGGCCAGTGGTGGTCTTATAGCAAGTTTACACAAATTAATCTTAACAGTTAGCTATTCACTCCTCAAAGCTATACTCAACTTTATTGTAAGGGTTGGTAGGTACGTCGTTTACGTTACATTTTTTCGTAGAAGCAGTCGCAACAGCAATCTAAGGAGACAATATACGATTTGGACAAGTTTGAGATACGGCTATCGAAAAACCCTCCAAAGGTATGGGTCCCATACTCTTTCATATTCATGATGTTAAGATCCAAGCTTGCCTAATTGGCACAAGGCAATGAAAAATATATTTATATAAAAATAATTTTGGTACGAAGTTTAATAAATAATAAGTAATAATATGTTATGGTATGTATGTATTTCGAGACGAATCCACCATAGGTACCGCCGCAACACCAGCGCTGCTGCGGCGTTGGCCTCACACTATTGTATTTTTTTAATTAAATTTTTATTCTTTTACTCTTTTCTTCTTTTCAATGTAGTATGTCGTTGTGTTATATTTGTACTGTGTCTTTATAAAGTTTTTTGTTACTGTTTGTGAATTGAATGAATGTTTTTTTCTTACTTTCTTTTCTATTCATATTTTAATTTATTGAGACAAGATGGCGTGCTCATCATTTTCATGCGCCCCGCTTCCACAAAATCCTCGCATACTTAGGTACTTTCCCCGAAATCACATTCTGCGGAGTAGAAGCAGGCGGCACATCGTTTCCTGTGCCAGTTTCATTATCGATATTGATACGTAAGCTCTTTCGATTCAATTTCCCCGCCAAATATTTGGTTGCTAACCTATTATCTAAAGGCGGGATTTATATTTATGTAATAACTAACTTCCTAACTAACCTTCTACGAAGCCAAAAAGATATTATATTTATGTATCTAAATATGTTGTTTGTCTTTAATCGGCTCTATATTATTTTGCTTACCTATGTATATCTAGCGGCCCGTGAACATTTCTTTTTTACTATAGCCTGTTACTCAGCGCTAATATAGCATTCTAATGGTGAAAGATTTTTTTAAATTGGTCCAGTAGTTTTTGAGTTTATTCGTTGCAAACATACAAAAATACAAAGCTTTCCTCTTTATAATATTAGTATAGATGTCTATTAAGCCAAGTCATAACCTACCTACACTAATACATAATTCCATTCAAGTTATGTACCTGCGTAAACCACAAAGTTATTGCGTAGGTATCTAATGGCTTTATGTATGGCTGGGCCCCAGGCTTTCCCCCATAAAATTTACCTTCAGTATAGACTTCAGAGTTTATTAAGACCTTAGACAGATGTCTTAGAATCAGTTGAGTCCGGATAGTTACAGGAAAGATAGCCTTATACCCAACACTCCAGTGATACAAGATTTTACCATGCGATTCTAGAAGTGCGTCTGCTCCGGGCGGTCAGCAACTCGATGAAATGGCAGCTACAACTACGACTGCTCAAGCGGTCCTTTTGATTACTGGCTAACTGCTTGAGCAGCCCGTGCATGGAGACCCAAAGCGTGCAATTTAAGCTCAACACGCTCTCAAATAACTCATGTAGTTTAGGTAAGAAATCAATCTAATTTTATTGCAATTACGCGGTTTTTACAATTCAAATTAATAAACAGTCAGTGAACAGTCACTGTACATGTATATAAGTTTCACTTTCTTTATGTGCCTAAATTAAATTTAAGAATTTTACATTTAAATTTTTTGAAAGTACTTCGGACAAAACATCTTTGATCGAAAACTCGCATTTTACGTAAATCTAAAAGTAGGTAGGCTAGAGAATTCCTCCCCGAAAGTTTCATTTCGTCAAAGCCGAGGTCGAACTGTTGGCGCCCTTGCCAGCGCATGATCTGAATAAAAATGTTGCCATTATTTATTCTACCTTTGTTGACTAAAATGCCTTTGCGCTCCCGACCGTCTTAGCAAATAGGAAATATTGACGTAAGCAGAAAACTTTTTTCCCGTCACCTCTTTGCATCTGCAATCCATTTCCCTGAGAGGTTTTGCGGGTCGTCTTTGTGACTTGGCAACTGTTTTATTGTGCTTTACTACTTTATTGTTATTTTTTCGAGTGACAACACTCTCATAGAAACACACACAACACTCATAGAAAGTGCTTTAGAATGCCTGTTTGTTTTTTGACAAGAAAGAGCTGCATCACATCTGGCTACATTGTTTTGTGTTCTCTTGTTTATATTTATTAATTAATTTCTTCTTATTAATATTTCAAGTAACAGGAAGACTCAACGTCGGTAACCAAAGTCTATTATAGTTAAGTATATTATAGTTGAATATTATCTTACTGAACAATACGTAGGGTATTGTTCAGTAAGTTATTAGTTCATGGCAATACTAAACAACTAACTACTGTTAGGGACTTCTTGGCGGGAAAGTGAAGAGTCATATCTGCGGTTTTGTTTTATTTTCTAAAATTGTGTTACGTCGAATATTAATGTGAAATAATGGTGGATTATTAACCGTTAAGTGTTCGTGAGTGTGCATGAGTGTTGGCAAATGAAACAAAACAGTGCAATGTTACTTTTCAAATTCTCACAAGAAGTCTGAGGACTTAGTAAAGCCCCACATCTTTACTGAGATACTCGAGGGGTTGGGGGGGTAATATCATTTCTCATTTCTATTATCATTCATCATCATCAATATTGTTTATTTATGTATTACAATGAAATTAAGAAACTATGTAAGATTTCGGCATATGGACACGAATCCCTGGCATGTACAACTTTAAATAAAAAAAAACTACTGTTACGTAAACAAAACACTTAAGATAAAACAATAAAATACCCAGAGGTAATAATAGGTTTACAACGTTCCTAATAGTTACTGATACAATTAGATAAGTAGATCAATCGATTAATCAGGTATCACTTACGTACCTTTATATTGATAGGTATACCAAAATATATACCTATTTACATTGCTAAATAACCATTGCGAGTTTTTCAAATTAATTTATTTCGATACTTTACATAATTAACGATCAATGCATAATAGCTTAGAAAATAGTAAAGCATTTTTTAAAAACAAAAGCTATTAGGTATTGATAAAAATCGTCAAAATCACGATAGCATTAGTGTGATCGAAAAACAAATTAAATTCGCACAAACCAACCAACTTCACACTAGATGGCACTGCGTCGGTCCCATACAATACGTACTTAATTCGGTCGAATAGTAAAAACCTACAGTCGGTGGTAGAAAACTTTTTAGCCGGCTGTATCTATCTACACTTCAGTCATTGGCTGACGTATCTTATTATGGTTACATGTAGGTACAAATTTCATCGCTCAATGCTCCGCATATATCATTATAACAATACCACGAGCCTTTGAACGAGATCTCGCAATAACAACCTAATAAAGAATTCCCTAAGAACGTTTCGCCACATCTCTTCACCTTTATTAGAAAATTGTCTTCATCTTTGGAAGGATTGGGGGCTGACATGAAAGACTTCGAAGTAATTGCTATTTGTGTATAAACTCCATTATTATGGGCCTCGTCTCATGTAACAAAAGCCTATTATGCCGAAGCACTCTGCGAACAGATAACGTAAATCTAATATGAACTCTATCTGGCTGATACTGTCGCGCAAATTGATTTACTTGTCTTTCCGCGTAGGTATTTCCTTACGGAAAATATTTATAGCAGACATTGCCCGTAATGTTACTTGTACATCTGAGTTCGGCAATGTTTCAACAAATTTTGTCGTTGCTTTGCCGCTGTTTTTTTACAGTCCTGAGTGAAGCGAGGTGTTCAAGCCGCCCAAGACGAAGACATGCTTTATCCCGAGAGAATTTTTATTCTCTCTATTTTACTCTGGCTTTTGCCAGAGTTACATAAATAAAGCATTTAATTATATATACAAAAAAATACGAATTAAAAGTTAATATTAATATTGGATACATTATGGAGAGACAGAGTAATATTTTTGTTAGGCACATTTATGGATGTTGCAGTGGAATTTATTTGAGTACTAGCACTTAAAGATTCAAAAACTTGTTTCTGTGTCTCGTTTTGATCGGTGAACGTTGTTGCGTTCATTGAAGTTGATGGCTGTGGTGTCTAAGGATCAACAACAGAGGTACTATTCGAATAAGTTGCTGCGTTTATGTTTTCATTGATGCGGAAACTTATTTTATTCTTGTTTTGAACTGAATCTTCAATGTCAGCCCTCTGCTACGGCATCGGACCGCCAGCCAGCGTTTATTTGTGTTATATCAGCGCTAGAATCTGCCAAAATAGTAGCTGAAGTCTTCCTAAAGCATTTTCGTGTGTAGTGTTCTGCATTCTGCAGTTTTAGGTATTTGGCGACCACCAATTTTATTTTTGCCAATAAAATGTTTGGTGTATTTGCCATTATTGTAAGATAGAAAAAAATCTATTAGTATTAATGTTAGAAGGACGTATATCTTGATCTTTTTCGACAACTCTTGCTTGCTCTCCATGGACTACGAACGACCGCTCTCTCTTCGTTTTAGTGTCAGGCAACTTTATCAACAATAAATTTAAATGTTTTTTTTTAATATCCTCGATTTTTATGTTTGCCACGACAAGCGCCATTTACTCCAAGAATCAAGGCAACCTATAACAAAAAATAAGCAATTAGATACAAATATGAAAAATAAAGAAAAGGTTTTTGGAAATTCTACAGTTTGTCGTACTATACCTAATGTAGTCAAAAGGTAGCTAGGTATTACTTACTTTCATGGCAAGAAAGCTGTGATCTGGTGCTTCATTCAGAAACGTTCCCACAATTTGTGTTGTGAATAGTTTTCACTTTTTTGCTTGATGACCTTAAAGATAATGGTATGATGCGATAAGTGTTTATTTGGCAGAAACAATAAAAATATGAAAAATTTTGACACTAACTTATGCAGGTAAACTATACTACTAAAGAAAACCAAATTATCTTCAGATTTCCTCTTTAAAAAAGGCAACAATCAGCTGTAGGTAGGTATTGATTTGGATATTGTATTTGATGCTTAGTGTAGATCTGGGGGGTAACCACGAGCTCTTATAGCAGTATTATTGCGGTTGTGAAAACGAGACGCGTGTAGCGGCGAATATACTCGCGTCCCTTTTCCACAACTGTAATAATACTGCTATAAGAGCTCATAGTCAGGGGGCTGAGCATTGAATAAATACACCTTAAGCTGCTTGACTTAGTTGATGCTAAGTGTTCGAAGTAACGTCTCCGACACAGTTTTGATTCCTTTTGTTGTTCTCCATTTATTAAAATCTCGGCTTTGTTGAATACCTATTTATATTTTGACTTTTCTGGTAGAAGATTATTAATTATCCCTAAAGCGTCCGATTTAATAAACTCCGGAGTCAAATCACTATCGCATGACGACATTTCAATAAAAATAACAGCAATCTTGCACCAAACACTGTTTTAATTTATTTATTTTTTTATTCTATTTTTGGTGACCAGTTCGATTTTATAAAAAAATCGACTCATTACAATGCCCGTACATTGTTAATAGGAGGTAAACCTATTTGCTGAGAACCGTCAGAACCGTAGCCTACTAGATTTTTATAGACCAATCAAATGCCTCCTTTGTGAATGGCATGCCCGTGTGCTAAGAGTTTTCATACGAATTTCAACGTTCCAAACTCAAAAACACATTAATCCCAAGGGAGTTTCATACAACATTATCTCCCTTGGGATTTCAATGACTTGCTTTACATTGACATTACTAGGTCTGTAATCCGAGATTCTAGATCTGAAGGTGTGAAAAGGTAATTAAATCACTTAATGACTTACAAATAAACAAAGAATAAGCTCCGAATAGTTATTCCGTGATTTGTTCCTGTCACGTAAACGTCATTTCAAAGTAGAGTAAAAGAGACAAAACAAGGAATAACAATTCGATGCTTATTCTCTATTTATTTGTAAGACCCTTAGAGTAGTGGCACCAGTGTTCGACAGGAACCAGATACTGATTTTAGTATTTAACAACAATCGAATACATACCACACCACCTGCTTCCTAGCTGTCACCCCGTATAACATTAATGAACATCTATTTAAATGTTTGTTGAAGAAAATGTTGTTAAACTCTGGTCTTAAAATGTCGAACACTGGCTTACATATAAGTTGGAAAATGTCAATCAACTTTTGGTATTAAATGCAAGTAGGTAAGTAGATTCTTTTCTTCCTCAAGAGCCTTCATTTTTGTATGTTAGTAGAACGAACGAAGTTCGTTCAACGAAGTAGGTAACATTATTTCGATACAGGCATGTAGTTGCACTAATGCTAAACATAGAAAAAACATAGAAAATAAATTTATTTTTCACCTCACTTGCTCGAAAAGGCTTACGTCCTCCTTCAAAATTTGGGTGGAAAAGCGCTTTTTCCCCGCTTGGTTGGAAAAGGTTTTTGAATTTAGAACGTGACTATGAACACTATAGTGCGCACTATTCTTATACTGCGAAATAAGAAATTCGAACTTCGTATTGTGTCGTCCCGCTCACACTAATAGGTTTGTAAAAGAGACAGTATAATACGAATTTAGAACTTGTTAGTAGACCCCCTAACTTTTCACCGACTAACTAGACGGTTAGAGACCCATAGAGTCATCTAGTTTCAGCTCTATAAAGCTTTTTCGTTTAGTTCCCACAGATATAAATCAACAAAGTTCGACGTCCGGCCGGGCTGCTCTAGTCGCCTTAACGTTCATCGCTAAAAAGTTTTGGGCGACTAGTCGCCCGGACGTTTCAGTGGACAAAGACATTGTCGTATCTTAAATTGTCTTATCTACATGTCTTATCTTCTTATCTTATCTTCCCTCTCGCAGTAACACTTCGACCCATCGGGATCTTTTGTGCAACCCCATGCTTTCACTCTTCTTCCTCTGTAAAGATAGATGTCATAAGTTTGGCAACGTACTTAAGGGCGAAGAGCCTGAAGTTCTCCGGTTTCATATAGGCCGAACCCAGGAGTCCCATTTTTTTCCTAGCCAGAGAGTCGCAGTCACACAGTAGGTGCTGCATTGACTGCGTTTCCTCTACACACGCCCTACACAAACTATTTGTTGAAAGGTGCATTCTGTGAAGCATTTGTTTTTTGGCATAGTGCCCTGTCAAGGCACCGATGGTTAGTCGGGCCTGCCTTCTACTGCCTCCGCATATGAACTTACTCCGTCTTAAGGCGTTTTCGCCGAGGAAGGATTTGGAATGTTTCATACCCGGCTGCTCTTTCCATTCGATCCCGTGCCTGTTTTCGATGTAATCTTTTAAGGCCTTGTTAATGGTACTTGGTGCAAGTGCCACGAACGGCTCAGGACCAATGAGCTGGGTCTTATCTTAGTGTATAGTCAGACAGACAAAGTAACACTTCAGTAGGTAGATCTTCTGTGCACCCCATCCGTGCACTCCTTTGTGAAGAATTACCACTTTTAAAAAGAAACAAATAACTTTAATCCTATCAATAATTCCTATGCCTAATTATAATTTAACTTTGTAATATTGTAGGTAAAAGTGTCTAGCAAAGTATCCAATAAGGTACAGCAAGCATTAAATTGAATAAAACGTTTCATCATATTAAAATGTCAGTCAAAAACATATCTACAATAAATCAAGGACAAGTTTGTCGTCCTTGAGTATAAATTTGCTACTACTAGTTCATAAGCATCGATCAATTGGATGCGGACTGTATAAAGCTTTTTAAAATAACTTTTTCTAAATAAATTTATAAATGTTTTTAGCAAAACTGAATTCTGCGAAGAATCCTACTGTGAGTGTGAAACTGCGAACACTCGTAATTCTACTAACAGCAAAAGTTAACTCAAAATGTAACCTTTTTGGGAAATAATGTACCTATGATTTTTAACCACATCTGTTTTGGAAAGTTTCCAGGGTGCCAAGTGCGAATTACATTCGCCATTCGATCAAGTTAACGAAAACGAGAATTCGTATGGTAAAATGTTAACTCGTCTCGTATGTCGCCATGAGGCGCTGCTTCAATGCCATACTAATTTTCCCTTTCGTAAACGTAATCGAATGATTACGGATAGTAAACAACACTCACACTAGGCACCCTGATTGCCTCAGGCAGCATATTCAGCGTCACCAGACTTTTTTCGGGGCCGCGAGAAACTTAAAGGGTTCCTCAAGCCGTGTGAAACGAAGCATCGTCAGATTTTTTCTAGAAGGAACGGCAGCACGCTCTGCGTCTCCCCGTACCCTACTAGGTTCTCCGACGGGTTCGGACCGGATCGGGGTACTACATCTGTGGTTTTATGGTTGGACCACCCTGGACCACCACCAACACTCCGAGTGGTGGTGTCACTATGTTTAATCAAATAAGCAATACTGAATAAAAAAAATATTATTTGATTCACAAGTACTAATGTTTGCTGGACTGTTATTGCCATTTAAAACAAGCAACATTTGTATCCTGATCTCCAAACTTCAGTATGAAGATGACTCTAAATGATGATGACGATGTGAAAGAATAGGGTATTTGACAGTTTTTAGAAAAATATGTCTAATGGTTATTTATAGCATAATATATTTGCAATTTGATTAAAGCGTTGTGAATTTCTTTATTTTTTTGAAAATTTAAATGTGTTTATTAGCCACCAAAACGATGCATGCAGGTCACGTGACATCGTGACTTCACCTGCTTGTAAATAACGTACCTACCTCGTAATTACTTGCTCAGTGCTTGTAGACAAACTTTTAGCTGTCAAATCACACCATACTTTTTTTTTTTGTGTATTGTTTTACGGTTCCGGATGAAATCCCTCAAGCCTATCCGTTCGTTCTATCTTCTTATGTATAACATAAATAAACAATATTTCCTTCCTATATGATGATGATGAATGATAATAGAAATGGGAAGTGAGAAATTATATAACCCCCCACACCCCTCGAGTATCTCAGTAAAGATGTGGGGCTTTACTAAGTCCTCACGCAGACTTCTTGAGAGAATTTGAAAAGTGACATTGCACTGTTTTGTTTCATTTGCCAACACTCATGCACACTCACGAACACTTAACGGTTAATAATCCACCATTAATATTCGACATAACACAAATTTTAGAAAATAAAACAAAACCGCAGACATGGCTCTTCACTTTTCCGCCAAGAAGTCCCACACCATACAAAACTTCGAGTGACATTTACTGTCAAGTGACGTCACTTCGATTCAGCCAAATCCCGTGCGTTTTCGATCACGTGGTCAATCATAAAAATTTAATTATATTATAATGATTTTTTATAAAAATCATACTTATTTTAAAATTATGTACTGGCTAAATTGGTTTAAAAATATGCTACTGTTAAGTTAACAACAGTTTGATCTATATTTTCATTGTAGTCAAATACCCTATTGTATACCTATGTATAGTGTTTACAGTAATTTATAACTCAAATGAAGAAGAAATCAAACCTCTTCATCTCGCGGTATCTTTGTGTTTGTGCAGCGCCATCTGTAGTATTGTAACAAAAGCACCATCTCGCAACCTTTTCTGTGCTTCCAAGCTCCTACCTACTCTACTTGGCTCTGGTGTATAATGTCCGTAAGGTGGCAGCAGCAGATAAAACTAATTCAAAACTCTTACCGAGTAAGAAAATATTGTTTATTTTTATGTAGGTACACCTACCTATACCTATAGATAGTAAGAAAAATTATTTTGACACTGGCTAAATGCGCTAATCGCACGAGGCTATCAACTAAAATAAATTTTGTCTGTGGTTCAGACAGTTTTGTAGAGTACACACTTACGAACATATGTGTTCAGATCGGATAGACCCAGACCAGGACTTCTTGGCGGGAAAGTGAAGAATCATGTCTGCGGTTTTGTTTTATTTTCTAAAATTTGTGTTATGTCGAATATTAATGTGAAATAATGGTGGATTATTAACCGTTAAGTGTTTGTAAGTGTGCATGAGTGTTGGCAAATGAAACAAAACAGTGCAACATTACTTTTCAAATTCTCTCAAGAAGTCCGCCGAAAAATTAGTAAACCCCACATCTTTACTGAAATACTCGAGGGGTTGGGGGGCATATCATTTCTCACTTCTCATTTTTATTATCATTCATCAACATACTGACTGGAAGGAAATATTGTATATTTATGTATTACTTGTAAGAAAAATTACTTTGACACTGGCTAAATGTGCCAATCGCACGAAGCCATCAACTAAAAGAAAGAAAGACCCAGACCAACAAAGCCCCCATTATTCTCGAAAATAAAGTGGCATACATATGTTACCTACCACGGCCTTTACGTCTTTTTAGAATAAAATTAGCAAATATTTATATTTAATAAAATTACTTTTACAGATCTTACACATTAGATTTTATTCAATTTTATCCCGACGACGGACGTTTCGAAGTTATAACAGAGTCCGTGGTCACAGGGAGACTATAATGTGTTGGTTGTCTCTTAATTTGCAACTTGCATACCTCGTTCCATTTTACGCTAAGACCTGTGTCTTTTGCTATTTTCTTTAATAAAAGTGTACGAAACGCCCCATTTAAAAGGATTTATAATTAACTGTGCCTGTTAGTGTAGGTACCAATGATAGTCAGTTCTTCTTGGTTAAGGATTCCGTGAAGTGCAACTCTATCTTTAGTCTTATCGACACTTAAAATGAGGTCAGATGAAGGTCAAGCACTTCGGCGTTGTGGTGTTAATAAATAAGAACTTATGCTATGAGGGTTAAATAAAACGAACACTGTGCTGAAATCGTGTATTCCAAACTTAGTGATAACCATAAAAAACGCAGTAAGTCCTCTTGGATTCGTAAAAACTCTTACAGCTTAGTCTCAGGATCATGAAAAACTGTAAAACAGCTTCGAAAAGCAAGCGACTAGCACTCCATTAGTTCATTTTTTGAACCAATCAGAATCAACAATAGGTACACAAAGCATTTTAGATTACAGATTAGAGTATACAACAGCCATAAAGTTGGCAATGAATAAATAATTTATTTACTTCAAATAATAAACTATGCAATAACTTAAATATCTACAACGTTTACATACTTATGTATGTAATAAACAATATAGTTTTCAAGTTCAAGAGCCATTTTAAATTTCAATATTTCATACAAACTTCAAAGTTCTAATTCACCACTAAGCTAAATTTGATTAAACTTTCTATGCTTTAGAGAAATACAGAGATCTGGACAGCTAAAAAAACCTTTGTATAAGTGAATTTATGCAATTTAAAGTCGTTTAATTACAACCGTTTTTTTAAAATGTTTTCTTTTAACTGTCAAGATCTCTGTATTTTGCTTACCTAAGCAAAGAAAGTTTGATTAAAATTGACTTATTGGTTTGAAAAAATTTTAACTTTGAAGTTCAAAAATGGCTCTTAAGAGTGAATTGTATCAAAACTTACTAATCATGATTAGCAAAATATACTTCTGAAATTAATTAATACAACCAAACATGTCGCCAGATCTGATCAAACTGCATATATCATCATTTATTGTACCAGCTATTTTCGATTGTTATTTTGCATTCACAAACATAGCTTATTTATATTGAAACAGAACTTGAAAAAAGACTATTTGTCCCAAATGGGACGTGAACTTAGAACCTTTCTCTTCCGACCGGTCTTCTATCTAAGCTACTACTGAATCCTTTAAAGGCTTGAAAACTAATAATTAAAATAAAAAAAAGTAATTATTAACAAAACTTTAAGAATGATGTTCTTAACTATTTATCTTTATATTTATTTATTATTTTTAAAATAAAATACGCTGTAGTTTTGATTAGTAAGTATTGGTGCAAACCGCCCTTAATAATAAATATTTGGTTATTTTATAAGATGATACAAATTCAAGTGTAAGCTAAAAGAGTATGTAATAAATAACGTAACTTAGTAGCGTAATATAAAGACTAGTCAAAAAAACTTTTAGGGCCAGTTTCACCACTTTTAACTATGTGTCAGATAGCCTACCCACAAGTTTTATCTCATTATACCAAAGGCAAAAAATTTATTAGTACCTAAGCACTTCGGCTTTCTGCCACATAGAAAACGGTGGAACCTATCTTATAGTAGAAGCTTATAACTATTACAACATAACTTATTAAACAAATTGTTTTGTAAATCTTCATAAAAGATGGTTAGAATGACAGATGAAACAGGAATCAAACTTTCGATTCGATTACAAGTTGCAGCAGAATTACGCCATTAGTATACTTAACAAAGTAAATTATTAAGTATAGTCTTACGTATATAGGCCAGGGCTCGGAAACCGGTTAAATTTATTAACCGGTTTGGGTCGTTGACCTTCGGTTACCGGTAATTAACCGGTTAAATGAAAAAACTGTTTTTATTAATTGCGATTCCGTTAACCGGAATTAACCGGTTAATTTGAATTTCAAACAAATTGTGAGCAACGCCATCTGTTGTGTTTTGTGTAAACTAATGAGGCTCTCGCCTCATCTCGCGACGACGCCGCCGGCGAGCGGGGGAGGCTGCGCCTGGCTGAGTTGAGGAGTGCATATGAGATTAACCGGTTAAATCAGTGCCAAGTATCGGTTTACCCGAGCTTTAAAATTCCGTTCTCTGTATTAACCGGTAGCCAACATTTTTTCGGTTTGGTTGGAACAGAATTACATGAATGAATTACATTAACCCGAATGAATGAATGAATTACACCCGTTTAAAGAACTATATTAACCTCTATTTGTTAACCGGTTCAGAGCCCTGTATAGGCTCCACGTAAATGACCCCCACACTATAATGTGTCTGGTCAGCGGTCGGAGTAGGTACTATTTATAGGGTAAATTTAAATAACACAGTTTTTTAACTTATTTTTAATCGGGAGGGTTTATTTGAGGTGAGTAGGCAAATGCCTTCGCTGCACTCATCCACCTGATGATTTGGAGATCAGTAGATATTGCTTATTAGTATGTATTAAATTAAATATTGTATGATTTGGTAACGAACGACATACTTTTTTTTTGTAAATGTAACTTCTATTAAAGCTGTGGAGTTTCTAGCGCCCATTCTTCTCCACAGCTAAAAAATAGACGACCTGAATGGGTAGTAGGTAAAAATGTATGGACTATTCAAAAGATCTTTTCTTAATTCTATTTGAATTTTGACTTTGACTTTGACTTTGAAAAAACATACAAGGGTTACCAAAATAAACTTCAGACCCGAGCATGCGCATGGACATGTGAGGCAAATCCAAATTTGTTCCTAAAGACACGATCACAGGCAGCGCAATAAAGAAAACCGTTTGAGCTTAAGTGTATTTGTAGGAGGGCCTTAAGACGCGTTTTCCGAATCTGGCGCTTGGCATCAAGATTGAGGAGACAGTGAGGTGAAGACGCATTTGTTCAAAGGCAGTAGTGCTTGTTGCCTAGAATATAGTTATAACGACCCTATAACCGCTCCAACACCGCTCACCAGACACAATGGTACACAGGCATATCTGTTAAGTTTATTGTTTAAAAGATTCTAGCTCAAAACTAGGCATAGCTATTACGGCCACGGAAATTGTAAACTGATTCCCCTTATAGAAATGACCAACCAATTGTGAATGGTATGTAGGTACGTCACATGAGTTCATACCTAAGCACGTGTCACATCACATTAATTAATTCTTAGTGTGTAGCATGGTTTATCCTTACCTTCAAAGTGTTACAGTAATTTCCGAGAACGTATTAATATAGACAACTTGTAACATTTATATTGTAATTTGGTTCTATAACAGCTATACAAGACAACTGCCTTCAATTTGTATTTACTAATTTATTATTATTAATAATTATACGACAACGTTTCATCACACAGACAGTCTTATTTACTTGGGCAAGTAATATCGATAGGTACCTACCGATAAATTATAAATAGAATAAAGGCGTTATATACTATTATTGCAAAAATACTAGCTAATATTATTGTAATTCTGAAGCTTCAAATAAATTATTAAAAATAATCGTCAAAAGTCTAACTCTGATTTTTCATTGAGAAATAATATGTATTAATGAAATTATTGATACTAAGTAATTCGCTTTCAATTACCGATAACGTGACATACGATAACCGTCTCTGTGATTAAGACCACCGGTTTAGACCCAGAGGTCCCGGGTTCGATTCTCAGCGGGGGGTAGGTACATGTTTGTGTACTCGGTTTGGTTGGCGGTAGGGTTTGTATGTCCGTCTGGCTAGCTACCTCCATCTTATCTAAATATGTCGCCATAACATCAATGTGTGTAGCATTGTTGTGTTCCGGCAGATAAGATAGCCAGTGCCTCACTAGTTGAGGATCCCGGGTGAAGTGCGCTTCCATCATTGGCCTTATCATCACATAACATCAGGTAAGATTAAGGAACTGTGCTTACCCGCTAATATTTAAAAAAAAACGTTTGATGTCTCTTAACATTAGCAATTACTGCCAAATGCATGTTTAATTGTTTAGTATTTTAAATGCAAAGAAGAATTATTACAATGAAAAACCATAAGTGCTAATGAATCATTAATGTTAATTAACGTCTTATTAAAGTGATTAAACCTTAAACGATAAACTCTTTTGCTCATTCAAGTTACAAAACAGCTGTCATTTTAACCATCCTAAATAATTAAAATCTACTATATTTCAAAGCTGATTTACACAGGGCTGTTACTGGCATCTGCACTGGCATTACATACATCAGACATCTCAGCACTGACAAAAAAACTGACATGCCAGCACTGAATTACCCCTTGCTTGCTCTCCACGGAAGACCAGCGTCGCCGTCGGGGTGATTTTTAGATGCCCTGACATTGTGCTGATTGGGAGCCTTTTTGTGCATAGAAAATGTTCATGTTATATTCTTGTAAATCCTATTCCTGTATTTGTGAAGCAAATAAAATAAATATTTTTCATTTCCTAATGTAAATTAGCCATTAGACTGGTGTCAGTTTCCGTACTACTGCTAAGTGTCTAATGAGTGCGAGTATATTCATTCATCACTTGATCCCGTTAACAAAACTAGAATTTATATGGCATTGAAATCCTTCGATAACATCGGTGACAAACGAGGACAAATAAACGTTTTTGTTAATAACGTCTTTAAGTGGTAAATACAATTTGCACACGGCTTCCTGGCCCAGTAGATACCTACATGGCTTGCGGTCGAGCCACAGAAGAGAGATTACCTCGACTCGACTGCCACAAACTGTCAACTTTCCTCAATAGACTTTGAACTTTATCTGAATGGCATGTGGTTAAAAACATTTATTGAAGAAATTTGACAGTTTTGGATAAGTTGATGTGTAGGCGTATGTCTGTACAAACAAAATTAGTGAAACGCAGAGGGATTGTCATCGGTAAACAGTTTGAATGGCAACACTACGCTACCTGATGTAATGTAAGTACTACCAGTAATTGCCCCGTGTAAACTTACCATAATTACAGTCTTACTGACAACGGTTCCACTTTTTTTAAACAATAGATCAACATGTCATCTTTTATCAGACAACTGATCAAGCCTTCTCAAAGAAAGATCTAAATCCACAGCCTTATCCTTAGATTGAAACAAAAAAGTGCTTCATTAAGCAGAACAATTAAGTAAAACAACAATTTGCCTCAGATTTAATCGAACTGACGTTTATGTGACTATTTATGTGACTATAATGAGTATTTAATTTTGGTATATGTAAAAAGCTACATATTTTTTGTTTCAATCTAAGGCTATATCACATTCGTTACCTTTAAAGTTAATCTATGTATTAAGAACATTAAAAACAAACCAACATCAAAAGTTTACAAGGCACAATTATTAAGTTAAGATTGACTTATGTTGACGTATTAAAATGTATGTGTAAAATTAAAACTATTCATAAAAACGAAGAAAAAAACTTCTATGGCCGTTTCCGTCGTATTGCGATCCCTAAAGCCCCAGTGATCGAACAATCACCAGGGCTTGGCATCACACATACGTGTCCTCGTATACTAGATACTCCGAGGTATTCGAGTCTAGAACGAAGGCTAGAACCCCGCCTTGAATTTATCGTATATATCATCGCTTTTCTGACGAAGGGACGTAACTGACAATGTTGGCGTAACTGCGCTAATAATATCATAAATAATCATTATGTAATTGTATAGTATAAGTAGTATAATAATTAGAAAGATTTTAACTCAAAGGTCATAGAAATAATTTGAATGTATCTTTACTTGATCGATTTGCCACCGTACTTATTACTATAAGTACGGAAAAAGAATTTTGTCCTGAAAAATTTAGTAAATCTCAGATACGCCCCTTCGTCAGAAAAGCGACGATATCTGCTGCAAAACGCGCCGTAGCCACAGCTGTCTGCGGCAGCTGTGGCTACGGCGCGTTTTGGATGAATGGATGGATGGAATGTTTTAAACTACAGGTGTAGCTAAACAGTAGAACCATGACAATCCATCACTTATATGTTATGATAGCAGCAACATTACCTGCTACATATACTAGCAACTAGCAACGCTATTGCTACTTTATTCGCCGGCAACATCCATCGAAGTTCGATACTTCGCGTTTCGTAATAATACTTGTTTTGTTTTCCACAGCAGTGACTTTATCAGTATAGTTCCAATTGAATAGCGAAATGAAATGTTAGATAAACTTTGATTAATAAACCGAATCTAGCATATTCAATAATATAATTTTTTACATAAATAATATGAGGGATACCTGTCAACTTATTGCTATGCAAGGAATATGAACTTCACGAGCCAGTGAATATGAATGAGTTTTGTTTGTACGCCAAAATCTGATTTTCATTTTCGTTGTCAATTTTGTAAGACCCACATAGTGATGTAAGTAATGTAAGTGTAGATTTAAAGAACACTTTTGGTAAAGATCCTTATGTACACACGCCTGCACACTAATCTACCACAAACTGTCAAATTTCTTTAGTAAACTTTGAACTTTATGCCTTAAGCATATGGTTGAAAATGTATTGAAGAAATTTGTCAGTTTTGGATAGTTGATGTACAGGCGTTGTATACATTACTCGGAATAAGATTACACGCGTCTCGTCTTCACAAATCCAATTTTACTGCTTTAACAGCTCATGATGGTAAACCACCAGAGCTAAGTTTAAACATGGCGTTTTATGCATGAAAGTTTATTAAAGTAGGTAAATCATATTCTTACATAGTCCATAGTAATCAACTGAAACATTTCCTTGGAACAAACCTGTCTGGCCATGCTGAATTTATCTCAAAGTCTTTGAAATATTGATCTCTTAATATTTGAGCTCCTGCAAAGAAAATTTAAGCTTTTATAACATACACACAGAACTTTTATATCAAGCAACAGTGTACTTATTATTAATAATGCATAGAGATGCTACAAACACGACAATATCGCCGAAAAACAGCCAAATTCACTGTATTAGTTAGTACTAGTCAATTTGTAATTGTAATAATTATTTTAATAATTTTTTTTATTATTATTATTAAAATCCACAGTATAATGTTATAAAAAAGTTTTTTAATTTATATTTATTAAAGTGGTACTTTTTTGCATTATTTGTTGAAAGAGTATTTTATAATTTATAATGTTTAATATTACAATACACAATAATGATAAAACTCTGACCTGTATTTCAGTCTTAACATAAAAATCAAGCAATTCTGACTTGAATTGTTCTTTCTATGTCACTTCTACATAATGGACATAGTTTCATGTTATTCTTAGCACATGACAAACAACAGCACATATGGCCGCAAGGTACGAAAACTGCTTCACACTTTCCGTCCATGCAAATGACACATTCAGACTCATATATTGAGCCCTCTATTTCAACAGCTGTAACCACACCAGTACAATTTTGTTCCTCAACAACCACCTCGGGAGCGCTAGGTTTAAAGGAATCAGGTTGATCAATATCATGATCAAAACATTGGTTCTTCGCTCCCACGTAACTATCTATTGCTTTCAGTATATTATCTCTATCAGCAGTTAAACAAATGCCGCATTCTTTCAAATTGTCATGCGTTATATCTAAAAGTGAACCCTCTGAAAATAAGAATCTGACTAAGAAAGGCAAACAGTGAATCACACCGTGCTGTAATAGTTGATTTGCAAATATGGGATCCAGATGTTTTCCCACATCCAACAAACTTCTTGGGGCAGAGTCTATCAACTTTTGGTAATTTTTTAGCCAAAAATCGGAGCTCTTAACATCTGTATCATTCTCCATTTCTCGTAATGTTTTTATTAGCTGATGTCTCCTTTTAGACTGTTGGTCCAACAAGTCATCCAATAAATTTACCATCTGTACTCTCTGGTGTAAAAGTTCATTGTAATTAAAAGAGATTTGCAATTTCTTCTTCTCTTGTTCAATTGCACTGAGCCTAGCTAAATGTGAGGAGATTAATGATATTTCCTCGTTTAGACTCCAACTTCTGGCATCAGTTCGTTCCATCAAAGACGCAACTAAAGCCTTCTGGACATCCTGGTCCTCCAACAACTGACCAACTAAAGCAGTCCGTGACTGATCCTTGGCACGAAGCAACTCTTCCAATTTGTCATTGCCTTCCAGATCTTGTAGGAGCATACCTTGTTTCATATGACTCAAGCTATCTTCATAATGCTTTTTAGAGTGTTGAATTGAATAATCCTCTTCTATTAGCATTTCCATAGCTTTCAAAACTTCAGATTTCTTCACATTATCATAGTTTTGTCTTACAATTTCTAGTAAACGGTCATGCTCAGATTGTTCATGAGCTAACTGCTGTTGTAATATTTCTGGTTTCAAAAATTCTGTCTGAATAAATTTGTTGACTAAAATTTCAATGTCTTTTTCATCACCTTGTATTGCTTTTAGTAATTTTTGGCGTTCAAGTTCTTTTGTTTCATGGACTTTAGCAATTTCATAATCTAATTCTTGCTGTTCTTGCAAAACTTTTGAGAGAAACTTTTCTCTTTGTAATTTGGCAGCTTCGTGAAATTTGTTTTCTTGTTCAATTATAGCAGCCTCCTGCTCCTCCCATGTTGTTGTGTTGTGTTTGATGAATGGATCAACAACTGCACTTGGCGATTGAACTGATGACAGTTCCGAATCTAATGGAATTGGTGAAATGTAATCCACGTTTAATTTTTGACATAGATATTTCATTATTTCCTCTGTGCCAAGTGATATTACATGTGATGGGGGATAGACAAAATTGTCACCATCTAATTCTATACAAATTATGTTGCTTGCTAGACAAAGCTCAGAACACAATTCTTTCAGGTCATCATTATCTGTAATCATTAATTTTCTTAAATTCTTTAGTTTTCCCAACGAAGGTGTTAAGCTTTTCAGCTTGTTTTTGGAGACATTCAAAATTTGCAAACATTGTAATGCTTCTATGGGTTCAGGTATGTACTCTATGTAATTTTCTTGAACATGCAACTCGGTCAAACTAATCAAATATTTAATATCATTAGGTATCTGCAAAAAGTTATTGCAACTGAAATTTAGCACTTTAATGAGATACAAATCTGACAAGAGGCCTCCACCGTCCAATGATTGCAATCTATTGGATTGCAAATATAAATTAAGCTTTCTGTATACTCTGCAACATAGGTAGATGCCGGACGGTACACGCCGCAGTTCGCAGTCGGAAAGGTCAAAATCAGGTTCAGGGGACTCTTTGGCGATATATAATCTTCTATCTATCTTAGCTTGCAAATCACTGACACTGCTATTAGATTTCTTGCCGAACAACGACATAGTCGTTTGCTGTATGCATGAAACTGCACAACCCATTAAAAAATCAAAAATATCACACACAATAAGTTTCCCGATGTCACCGACTTCTGAATAACATCGCTGCTAGCATCACTAGTCACTCATAAATTCTTAAACATATATTTGTGATAAGGTATAATCATTTTAAGAATATAAAATATCGTGCATTTGCGTCCATCCATCACTTCAAACTCCGCCCATAATCATAAATATGTCAATGTCACTGTCATTGTGACAGTCAGAACTATTAGAGCGTTCCGAATTGGCGAAATTGTGCATGAAGCTGTTTAGTTACCATAAAGCTGTAGAATTATATCTACAGATTTATGAAATTATGTTCGGCAGTAGACACTGAACATGCCATAAATAAAAGAAGAAGAAGGAGAATTGTGAAATACTATTGAAATTTAAAAGGTTTGTACAAATAATCAATCACATCATCATCATCACCACAGCCCCTCTCGACCCATTGCTGGGCATAGGCCTCTCTTTGCTTGTGCCATTCGCCTCGATCCTGCGCTAGTCTGGGCCACGTGCAACCCACGGTCTTGGTTATATCGTTGACCCATCTCGCCGGTGGACGTCCCCTTTTTCTGAAACTGTCTCTCGGCCACCACTTAGTCGGCTTTCTGGTCCATCTATCGTCACATCGTCTGGCCAAGTGTCCTGCCCAACTTCACTTGAGTCGCTGCTCACTGGCATCTTGGACTTTAGTCCGCTTGCGGATTTCGGTGTTGGGGAAGCGGTCCAAAAGTAGGCCGGCAACGCATCTGCGATTCCTCTGATTTCGTGGGTGGCCATGGGCAGCGGTGATTGCTTTCCATCAGGTGACCCACATGTTCGTTTGCTTCCTTCTAATATATAAAAAAAAAGTGTGATGCCAAGCATGGCGCGCTCCATACCCCTCTGTACAACACTAATTTTGTGCATAGCCTCCCTAGTCAGGCGCCATGTCTCAGCACCGTATGTCATAGTTGGCAGGACACATTGGTTAAAAAGACGTGTTTAAAGACATTATGGAATGTGGGTGGAATTAAAGATGTCGCCTAATTTGCCGAAAGCTGCCCCCTGCCCACCCCAGTTGAACACCTCTGGTAACCTCTTTCAACTGATACTCTCTGCCAAAAGATAAAACTTGGCCAAGATACACAGAGATATGAGTTAACTACCTCTAGCCTCTCGCCCCCAACCATGATGTTAGGATTCGAAACACCATAATCTTGGTCTTGCCCATGTTAATCTTCTTTTTTAACATTATCTCTAGTCTAGGTCATCCATCGTACTGGCCACTACTGGCAAACGACACAAGATCTTCAGCGAAGCGCAAATGAGACAGATAGACACCATTTATATTTACAAATAATCAATATTTTTGATATATTTATGAATCAACTTGCTCGTTTAGTCGTTTTGCAAACAAAGGTGATGGAACTGAACAACGTGTGACCGACAGGCAACTGCAAGATTCTGCTGCTATGATTAATTTCTGGCGGACTATTTGGTCAGTGCCAGTAGAACACACCGATGGTGGTTGGGTGATGATTGAGCGTGAGTGTGAGACACGTGTGAGACCATCGAATCTATGGGGGCTGTAACAATCAAGCACAGAACTGGAAAAGTCCTGGGACGGATGGATCCAAAAGTTGTGCAACTTTTGGATAAAGTGGATTTGAAGCTCACACGAACGCTTGGCAACACATTTCCAACAAGCCCTTGAACTTGGTTCTCTTCCATCTTTCCTCACTACAGGTGTCACCTTCCTGCTCTACAAGTCTGGTAAGTAGCACGGATCCTAAAAATTATAGACCCATAACATGCTTACCAACTCTCCTCAACCAAGCTCCTTACATCAATTTTGAGAGAAAAAATCACATTGTTGCAAATACCATCATGGCTCCTTCTCAAAATGGATGTAGGGTTGGGTCCCGTGGTACTAAAAAGCTCCTCTTCATGGACATGACCATGTGCAAGCAAGTCCAACGGAACAAGGCAGCCCTGTCTACTGCCTGTATTAACTACAAGAAAGCCTATGGTTCGGTGCCTCACTCATGGTTGGAAAGGATCTTAGAGTTGTATAAAGTTAAAACAAATTTGAGATCCTTTCACCGAGAAAGGAAATGGTGAATGAGGCAGTGAGGTGAATGAGGCAGTGGACCACAGTCCTTCGTCAGCCGGGCGGAGAATATAGCCCCTTGGATCCGATGGACTTGATAAGGATTGAGCGAGGCATTTTCCAGGGTGACAGTTTGAGTCCATTGTGGTTTTGCCTAGCCCTGAACCCTATCAGCAACCTAGTGAATGAATCAAGGCTCGGCTACCGCCTTCGAGGTGACGAACGCGAACGCGCACAAAGATTAGGTACTTAATCAAATTACTCATTTTAGTCATGATTTCTTATTTAATTTGGCCCGTTCTCGCCCGTTCTCGAATGATTTAAAGATACAGGAAAGACGGAAAGATGTGCGTCGCCATTCGAAATGATATTAAAGTGTGCAAGTAGGTACTTTACTTCACTAGGTACTTATCGTCAATATTTACTAAAATCGCCATTCAAAATGCACTCAGAGCGTCAAGTTGCTCTAAATACAAATAATTGAATTATATTTAGCCAAAAAGTAGGAAATTAAAAAAATAACACTAAATAGGTACTTTTATAAAATTTTATTAGTCTAACAGTCTTCATCACATTTATCATTTATGTAAAAAAATATGAAAAAAGTTTACACAGACTTACAAAGTAATAAAATAATTAAAAATATGTAAAATTCTACGGTATATTTATATAGATAAAAGCATTCAATTATTATTTGTGTACAACATCTATCACTTTCGGGGTTCCTTAAACAGAGGTTATCTAGAAGAGGGTTTTTATAGGCGGTAAGACTGCCTTTGCCCACACTAACGTTGTGAAGTTATGTAATTAATCCTTCACCATTGTGCGAGCAATAAAGTGAATAAGAATCTATCAATAGCTTTATTTTGTCGCATAAAATAATATATGGTAGTAGGTAAACCAGTTTATTTAATATGTAGCACACGCGTGAGATAGCATTTCACATATTGTGTCCGCTAGATGACTATCACCTTCATATTAATTAATTTCTGCCACCAAGGGCAATACTCTGTATTGTTGTGTTACTCTTTGAGGTATGAGATCCAGTAAAATTATGCGTTAATAACTAACATCTTCAGGAAAAAACCATGCGCAAATTGTAATTTGCGCTGGAAAACGCGTCAATTGCATTGCGTTGTTCGCGCACCATTGGACTGCCCATAAAAAATAGTGCTGCGTAGTAAAAACATATTCTTATATAATTATAGTCTTTCCCTACTATTAACTATCCTTATTTATTTCCTCCTCAGAATGAGACGTTTTCGCAGGGTGGTAATATTTATAAGGATAATTTTCGTTTAGTTTTTGATGATTAACTTTATACCAGCCCTTAGTTAATGGCACTGGTGCTCCAAATAGTTTGTATTCTTCTTTCTTTATTGGTGAATATGACCCAGAGTAATACTCATTAGAATTTTCTGGATCATATTCAGAACTCTCTGAAGAACCATCGTGACGAGTAAGTTTGCTTAGTTTATTCATATTGTCTGTGTATAATTCATGATTATAATCTACGGGATGCTGTTTAAGTTCTTCTCTTTGATACCAATCACCATAAGTAGGTACCGATTTTCTGAACAATGCATAATGTCTTCCATGTTCAGTGTTTTCTTTGGTGGTACTTGGTGAATAAAAACCACTGTAATCGTGAATATCTTTTAAATTTTTGTGTGAAGCATATTCTGGTGTCTCTATTTTAAGTGACCCGTTCGAATAATGTTGGTGGATTTTAAATGGATATGAAGTTCTAAGCGTTTGTTCTTCTTCTCTTGTAATATTCCGTTTGGTCTCAGGATTTGCTTCTTCAACTTCTAAAAGGTCGTGGTTCTGTTGTTTTTTCTCCGAGATAAGTGAGTCCGGGCCATCTTTGTATAAGCTTTTGATGTATTCAGCTGACGCATTTTTGTTATTTTCAGTCTTTTTACCTTCCGAATATATTGGAATGAAATCGTAAGCTATTTTTGGTATTTTGTTGGGATCAGAAAAGTCAGAATAGGCTGTGTTAAGCTTATAAATTGAGAAATCGGGTGTTTGAGAAGGATATACGTGAGTTTTTAGTATATCTGATAATCGATTGAAAGCTTCATATAATTCATCGGTATTGTCAATCATTGTATCTTCTTTTTTTTCTTTCGATGTGCCATCTAATGTTTTCTCTGTATTCACATAATTTTCATCTTCTTTGTCGACTTTATTTGTATCTTCGTGTTCAGGTTTAACGTTATATGGACTTTCTAAATTTTTATCATCTTGTACTTCATATTTTCTTTTTGTGGTATTTTCTACTGCAGTGTACGGTTTATAAGGACCAGCTAAGGATTTTTCAATTCCGTGGCCTTCAATTTCCTTCGTTGACAGGACTTGCGGCGTTTTACTAAAATAATCAAACATATGATAAACGGGTTGACTGGGTATGTGATATGTTTCTGCCTTTTCGTCGGGAAGTAATTTTATAACCACTATTTTACCTTGATGGTATCCAATACCGTGTCCATCGAAAGGTTTGTTTTTAGGCGCCTTCTTTTTTATTAAAGTTATTTTTGTAGTACTTTCCTCTGCTTCACTATTAGAGTCAGCGTCACAGTACATTTTATTAAGTTTTTGGGTATCTTTATCTGAGAGGCCTGTTCGTTGACCAATTTGAGCACCACCCTGAAATATAATACAAAGTGCAGAATAATAATGGTTTTATGTTAGATCGATGGGCGATATTACTCAAAAGCTTGCGTTCGACGTACAAGCTATTCTGCTACTAGTTACTAAGTTAGGTTACTAACTTAACTTTAAATACTGTTAACTTTGGACTTTTGTTAACGTTGGAAGAGCACCTGACCCGGTATGTCAGAAGGGTGCAGGTTCAAATCCTGCTCGTGGAAATTTTTTCAACATTTGTGTTTTTGTAATTTGTTTCGCAACAAAATTTGCGTTAAAATTATATAAACAAACAAAAACATTTTTAAATACTGTGCTAAGTTACTAACTTTCCTTTAGATACTGTAACTATATGATATATAATTATTATTTATCAATTAACAAAAATGAAATAATTCGGAAAAGTAACATTTGAAAGTTTCTACAATAATACCTTTTCCCATACCCGTTCCCTACCCATTGAAAGACTACGCCACTGCAGGCAGCGTCATCTTCTAATAAATCCTGCGACTTGTAATGTAAGAACGTAGATCGTCACCTGTTTTGGCACTCTGGTGTCCTGCCTGTTGAAAGAAACTGTCCACCGATTGTTTCCAAAATTTCACGCCACTGCAGTGTGATCTCCTAATATGGACTGCTACGTGTTAGCATGTAGATCGTCACCTGATTTGGCAAGATGGTGTCCTGCCTGTTGTTGGAGAGAGCCCGCCGGCTGCAGTGCCGCACATTGTTCTTTCCAACATCAATGATCGCACTCACGACGTGATATTACCTATTTAGATCGTCACCTGTTTTGACGCGATAGTGTCCTGTCTTTTGAAAGAAAAAGCCCACCATCTGATGTTTCACTCGCCACTGCAGTGTAAGTACCTAAACTATGTAGATCGCCATCTGTTTTGATGCGGTAGTGTTCCTGTCATTCGAAAGAATAAGCAAGGACACCGTCTGTTTGTTTGCAACATCACCGCCACTACAAAATGTGCTCTCCTTTTAATGTGTCTGCAGCGTGATCTCCTAATGTGTCTGCACGTGATAGTATGCAGATCGTCACCTGTTTTGGCACGATGGTGTCCTGCCCGTTGTTGGAGAAAGCCCGCCGGCTGTAGTGCAGCACGCTGTCGTAGTCGTAGCCGACACCGAAGTCGGACACAGCGAACGCGTTGTACTTGCGAAAGTTGTGGCGCGCCGCTGTCGATCAGAATAAGCAATTAAATTATCATTTTAATTATTATAAAGTTTTTGAGGCGGATTCTGGCGACCGTAATAGCGGGTCAATAAAATGAGGTTGCGGTTTCTCAGAATATGTAGTTAATTAATTTAGTGTGATTAATATTGTTTTTACGATGCCAGTAGGACGATGCCAGTAGGAGCAAGGATTTAATGTTGTTGTTTAAGGTAACAGCACAAGTAACAGTACCAGCTAAGGATAGGACACTGTGATTCATCATCTGATGATGATGAGACTACCAAAACTTTAAATTATAAACGTTGAACTACAAATGCACACCACCGACCTAGGTACTGAATATAATAAATATAAATACTGGATCTAGGTAAAGTTTGACTAACTCTGGCCCGGATCTCTAATGTTACTTAAAACAATTCGTATTCAACGTTTGATAGCACGACTTTAGTAGGTGCCTATTATCATGCGTACAACACAGGGCTAAAGCACAAATAAAGTCACTGCAGAAGGTGCTTACCTACTGCGTACAAACGCGCTCGAGCAACGCACACACAGACCCTTGCACGGCGGGCACGTATTCTCGGACCATCTCGAACCAGTCCGAGCGCGGTATGTATCGAGCTTACCTTCGGAGTCTCTATTTTTCGTGGCTAATCTAATTCAGGGGGATAGAGTCACGCAGTGTGCGTTCACGGAGAAGCGACTATTAACAGCGCCACGTGGGACTTCTTGGCGGGAAAGTGAAGAGTCATGTCTGCGGTTTTGTTTTAATTTCTAAAATTTGTGTTATGTCGAATATTAATGTGAAATAATGGTGGATTATTAACCGTTGAGTGTTTGTAAGTGCGCATGAGTGTTGGCAAATGAAACAAAACAGTGCAACTTCACTTTTCAAATGCTCTCAAGAAGTCCGCCGAGGAATTAGTAAAGCCCCACATCTTTACTGAGATACTCGAGGGGTTGGGGGTATATCATTTCTCACTTCTCATTTCTATTATCATTTATTATCATCATCGTACTAGAAGGAAATATTGTATATTTATGTATTACTTGTAAGAAAAATTACATTGACACTGGCTAAATGTGCTAATCGCACGAAGCCATCTACTAAAAGAAAAAAAAACAGCGCCACGTAGGTATGCAAAGAGTTTGGTGAATATGACTCTTTACTATTAGTACCAATCACCAAACAGAACTTATTTTTTATACAAGATGCCCGTAAAGCCGTTGATTATATTTTAAAGAGCAATAATACTCATATATTAAAACACAAAGCAAAATTATTTGATGCTAAAACTATTTGATACGGTAATGAAAACCCTGCGCGCGACAACGCTTTTACATGAACGCTGTCATAGCTAGTGTTATTTCTTCTTTGCTCATTGGTAGTAGCATGTGTTTGACCCCGAAGTTTAATCTGACTGCGCCATGCACCACGCGACCCTGGAAGCGCCGCGTGACTTCCCGCGTCTCCCTGTAGACGTGTAATATGGCGCCATATCAGGATATTCCCATTACTATTACTATTGTTTTGACAGGTGCAAAAAAGTTTCTCTATTGACTAGCCACTTCACTACCTTAAATCAATTTTGTTTTAAATGTAGGTTTCCAATATTGCCATGTCACTTTACCAACCGCATTGTTAATAGTAAATAGATCTGATGGACCGCCCTGACTTTTTGTGCGCCTATTGTGATCTGGTAACCAATATTTATTTATTATAAAACGAACCGTCACGAGTTTCACTGAGGTCGTCGGACGACCGCCTAGGCGACAAATTATGCAAATATTTGCTATAACACACCCACTACTAGCCACCACATAGATATCCTTCGTGATCACTTTCGAGATATGTTTTCACCACAGAACACGGAAAAGGTTTTCCGTGTTCTGTGGTTTTTACCATACCAAAGGCGGGCACAACTTTAAACAGATATTTAGATCCAATTTTTTAATAGAATGAGACTTTGAACTTTATGCCTTAAATGTAAGATTGAAAATGTTTTGAAGAAATTTGACAGTTTTAGATAGGTTGATACATATTTATTTTTATGTGATATTTTCAAAAATTAAGTTTAGTTTCGCTTTTCTGTTTACGGAGTTCGCTAGTGGTTCCCTTTACGTAACGATTTGCGTCATATGGCGTTCGTTCCATCCGCGGACCTATAGTGTAGGATGTCGAACGGGTTCCCCTAAGAGGTGTCCCTCGTGCGCTATAACATGAGGTTTTTGAAGAAGCGTATGAATATAGGGCTCTCAGTCGGTTGGGTAACACATAAACAGCTCCCAGAGATGTCTTTGGGCGGCGATGACCACTTCACAACAGGTCACCAGCACGTTTGTCGTCTTTACATATTTTTAAATCATACGGATAGTACAGTGCTTTCATCTCATCTGATGTTAAGCGATAATAAGGCTAGGCACTGTGGCTATCTTATCATAGCTGCCGGAACACAACAATGCTTTAAAAATTGATGCTATGGCGACATATTGAGATAAGATGGTGGTGGCTACTGGCTTGCCAGGCGGACAAACAAGCCCAACCACCAACCAAACGGAGTACCATAAATGTATCGCTGGGAATAGAACCCTTTTTTTTTTTTTTTTGGAGAGAGATTGCTGATTGCCGCTGCGGCATTTTCAGCTTCACCGGGCTTTTTGGGGGCGGCGAGGAACGTAAAGGGTCCCTCAAGCCGTGTGAAACGAATCACCTTCAGAGGTTATCTAGAGGGAACGGCATCGCGCACAAGTGCGCGTCACCGTGCCCTACTAGATTCTCCGAAGGGTTCGGATCGGATCGGGATCGGAATAGAACCCGGGACCACTGGGTCCGATGGTTTTAACCACTAGACCACAGAGGCTGTTTAAAAAATCTATTAAAAGTGAATGTAACTCACGTTGCACTATGTTCTCCCAGACGACGTCGACGTATTCATCTCGGTCGGGGCTGCTCTGCATGTGGTAGAAGCCGAGGGTGTGCAGCATCTCGTGCACCACGGTGCCGTGTCTGAAGCAGCCGCGCCCGACGGGGTGCCGTCCAGAGAGGTTCAGGACTTGGTAGCCGCCTTGGTAGCCCACTTGGGAGAAGCAGCCTCGTCTACTACCCTATAAATATAATAAATACCATATAAACCCTTCGAATTAAAATTCAATTGAAATAAGACTCATATCTTTGCCGCATTACGAAAAGGTTGGTTCGTTTCCCAGCCCACGTAATTCCACCTACAACTTGGGGTGAAGATACTAGACCAAAGTAACATATAATAAGAACTCCTCCACGCTTCGGAAGGCACGCAAAGTCTAGATCAGCTTGTTGTTGTAAGATAACAGCCGTAAAAACCCACCAACCCTATTGGACTGTGTGGGGGGGCTATAAACCGATCTCTTAATATGGATCTTCTTATATTGTTAAGAAGGCATAAACCTAGCAGTGGGTAGGACTGATGATGATGAATAATGATATTAATATAAATCACTTACCTGAATGACTACAGCATCTCTATCGCCCTTCTTATATGGTCTAAACTTGATACAAGACGCACGACCTATATCGTCAATGCCACTCTGGATGGCTTCCACTTGATCGTCACCTGAAAGGATGGATACTGCATTATCATCCGACTCTACTAACTGGACGGTTCAATTGTTTTTGCATGGTTTCTCACTGAAATGCTCTTTTTGGATGTAGTAGATGACTTCGTTGTCCGGCCACCTCTTGGTGCTATCCCTCAGGCCATTCCGTGACAAGCCCTCGGCGACGTCTTGCACGATCGTCCGTCTCTGTCTGTCGTTCAGGATGAGGTCGCCCTCGAATTTGCCGCTCTCTTCCCACGCGTGGTCTGACACTTCTTCGTCTTCATCGAAATCGTGGGGATCGGAACCCTCTATAAAGGTGAGATTGTGGTTAGTTCATTTACTAATTTATTTATTTATAATCGCGGTGCTTTGATAATAATAAAATTAACAAGCTTCCACTGTTTTGGTACTAAACTAAAATAATATATAAATGCAACAACAACCAATTTAAATAAGACAATTTTAATAGTGTGTGGATTCACTAAAAAGTTCCTATCGTTGATATCGGTATCGTTGCCCAAAATGGCAGTCAACAAATTAATTACCAATTTACCAATTGGTGTTTACCAAATTAATTTATACCTACCATTAATACCACTGTAGTCTAGTGGTGAGAACCGGGTTTGAATTCCAAAAGGATACATAATGCTCAGCTCAGTTTACTTTTAGCCCGCTTGATAAGCTACCATCAAGCAGAATTGATGTTTATAGACAATTTATTAGACGTAAGAAATCCTCAGTTCAACATCATTCAGTATCAACATGTTTGTAATAATATTTAAAAAAATCACGGACAGTCGTTTTGTATAGCAAAATCTAATAGCCTCTTTATTACTAGTAAGTATGTACTTACTTTTCAAAGTTTCATCCAAATGAGACGACTTCTTCAAGAAGTTCGAAAAGTCTTCCAACTCACTGACAGACATGGCCGAGCACTGCACCAACTGCACCACAAAACAAACAAAAACGAACGCAAACATATCTCTCAGCTCCATCGTTTCAATAGTGCACCCATAAAATTATGATCCAACAAAATAGTCTGTTCAACAAACATGCAAACGAGCCACCCGCATTCGTAACTGTGTCATATTACGGTATCGCCAACATTTTTAGTATCCAAGTCGTTTGCGTACGCTATAAGTGGCCGTGCGATTTTTTCCGTCGAACAAAACCCATCGATGTGGGGTGGGATTTAATATAGGTTCAGATACGACCATTTCACAAGGTGTTGGACCGTAACTGCGCGGTGCCGCTTGCGACAGCTCGCCACGAGTCGGTGACAGCGCCACTGTCTAAGGCTTTGCGCAAATGCGCCACTGACCAAAACCACTGGTGGCTAGCGATATGCATTTTACATGTTTTTTTCTAATTGTTATTTCATGGACTCGCCGCACACGTGTAGTAAATATGACTACAGCTACCGCCTGGTTAGCGACAAGCACATTTACAAGATTTTTCATAAGTATTGTATGCATGAACACGTCGCCGCACACGTGTAGAGAGTGGCGGCCTCCGCGGCTCAATGTCTACCATTAACGACTTAGTATTTGCGACACGCCGGTGTTGGCCACTCGCTAAACAAAACGCCGAGACTCGCTATAAAGTGCGACTGTACAGCAGAGTGTTAACTACAAATTGCGATGGCTACCGACCGACCACTCGTGGCGGCCACCGATTACTTCCGCCGGTCACCGGCCACTCGTGGTGGCCACCGACCTACCGTGCCGACTACCGACTACTCGCGCCGGCCACCGACCACGCGTGGCGGCCACCGATCACTGGCGCAGGCCACCGACCACTTTCATTTGCGCAGTACCAAAGAAAATGGCGCGCGGCAGCCACCGGGTGGCTGTGGTCGGTGGCTCATGTGCGTAGAGCCTTACGCGCCTCGGACGTGCAAGAACATTGCTAAACCGGCCGAGTTATTTTACCAATTCATATAATAGCTATTTTGCCCAACAATTGATACTCATTATAGTAATTGTATTATTGAAATAGCTGAAAAGAACGAAACTTGCTGTATCTTTACATATCTTTGTACCTAGTCCGAGATTTATTTCACATTCGATCATTTTATTGTTAAAGTGATCAAATGGTAAATAAAACTCGCACTAGGCACTCGTTCATAGACCCTTATTAATGAGTTAACGACTTCTACTATCTTAGTAATTATGAAATGAGAACTTTACTACGGCTTTATATATGGCTAATCATTTTACAGGCGTTTCGTGAACGCAAATGTTGATCCTAATGTTTCATTTCAATGAGTGTTCGCGTAAACATTCATTAGACTGACTGACCAATATCTTAGGGACTATAATGAGGGAGTAGTAAATAATAATCACAATCATTTATATACATTTTACGTAAATACCATTGCGGACAAAGGGAAAAAGAGCTAGTTTTGGAAATTTTACACGGGTCGGACATCTCCACGATAGCCTATTTGGATGGGCACCCGTAATTTACGTCTTGCCTGGGAGCCCATAATTTAATACCCTAATTATTATGACCGTGTCTAGAATTAGTAGGTTAAGTATTAGTATATTTAAAATATCGTCTGGAGTACTCGATCGGTCAGCAAATGCACGATCGGCGCAGTGGAGAATTTGCGGCGTTTACTGAGTGCGAGTTTCATTCGCAATTCGATCACGTCAACGAATTTGTATGGCAAAATGTTAACTCTTCTCGTATGCCGCCACGAGGCGCTGCTTCAATACCATACTAATTTTCGTTTTCGTAAACGTAATCGAATGAATACGGATAGTACCTAAACAAAACTCACACTAAGCACCCTGACCATACTTCCTCTCTCGCCCGGTTGGCTTAGCCCTTTTTTGAAATAAGATAAAATGCAATAGGCTGACCACTACGCCAGAGAGAACCCCTTCGAGGGGGAAGGTAACCTACTTAGACTCCTTGAGGTACAGGACCTCGTTAGAACCTTGAAGAAAGTACATGATCCAGGCTCGCCGTAAGCAATCACAGCAGAACTGTGGGACACTTCCGGATAATCAGACCTCGCGGTGACATGCAGCTAGAACGTCAATAAAGATTTACCCCTGTCCAAGACGAAACAAAAGAAATAAAACAAAAATAACCTGAGTACGTATATAGGTATCTAGTCAATACCTAATTAACTTGCAACAACTTTTGCGCAAACCGTTTTAAAAACATAGAAAGCGTGAATAAAAATTAAAACGGTACCTCAGCAATTAGATACCTACAATAAATTTAAATGCATTTACATATAACCAAGAGCCAATGTAGAAGTCCGATTGTAATTATCTACATACTAGTTATTTTGCTTTAATTCTAATAAATAAGAGAACTTTGATTATGTAAGTACAAATACAAAGTATTTAAGTACTTATTTGTTTGCTTTTTGGGAGATTTACAGTTAAATATCAACTAACTAACCAACTAACCGCCTCTATGATCTAGTGGTTTAGACCACCCGTCGTCAGACCCAAATGTCCCGGGTTCATTCCCAACGGGGAGTACATGTTTGTGTACTTCGGTTTGGTTGGTGGTAGGGCTTGTTTGTCCGCCTGGCTAGCTACCACCATCTTATCTAAATATGTCGCCATGACATCAATGTTCATCATTGTTTGTTTACCCAAATGAAAAAAAAAATATGTTTGTAGCATTGTTGTGTTCCGGCAGCTAGAGATAAGATAGCCAGTGCCTCAGTGCAACTTGCAGGTAGATAATATGAGGATGGCTAGTGAGGCATAATCCTGCTTCACTAGCTGTCCTCGCGTCTGGAGTCTTCTTTTGCTTAACATCAGGCAGGGCAGAGTAATTTGCCTAACTATATAAGTACACACGCCTGCGTAGGTTGATTTGCAGGCGTCTGTACATTAAAAAAACTAGGTATTACAAAGAAATTTCAGTTAACCAATGCCATTAACAAATCTCCACATATTGAGGTTTATAAAAGTTTCTAATAAACTTAAGTAGTATTATGCAGAGATGGCGGATCTTTTATCCCTAAAGAAGCATACTTACCTAAATAGTTTAATTTTCTTTTAATGGCGGCGACTCGGTGCTGTCAACTTTAACCAGAATTAACCTTTTTGCCTGCTCTACAATAACCACCCGATAAAAGCCATTCTCGCATGAAATTGAGTTAGCGAAGATTATACAACCTTCGAATAGCTACGTTTTAGCAATTATCTATTCAATGCCATTATCAGCTATTGATGAAATCATGAAAATTGAACTTTAACATAAAATTTAAGTCGCGTGAAAAACAGGTTGTGTTCCGATTTCACGACCTTGTGTTGTGTGGTTAGAAATGATTTCAACAGGGTATACTAATATAATAAAGAGGAAACCTTTGTATTTTTGTATGTATGTATGTTTGTGACGAATAAACTCACAAGCTACTACGACTGATATAAAAAAATCATTCACCATTAGAATGCTACATTAGCGCTGAGTAACATAGGCTATGAAATAAAAAAATAGTAAGCCCGCTAGTAGTTAATAATTGTTGATATTACAGGGCCAATATTTGTGTTTTCAATAGGTTCAAACAAACATTTGTATACAACAACGAACGAATAATCTATAAGTGATGCTAAAACAACTATGGAATTTTCACAATAATGGAGAATAATCTCCCCTACATGTTATGTGATGACTTTTTTTATATTATTTTCTTTAAAAGGTCTATATCAGAGATACCCAAACTATTTTGGGCAAGAGACCCTTTTTCCAAAATGAACTGACCCCTCAGACCCCCATAGCCAAATTACTTTAAAAATTATATCTCTAATGAAACAACTTTTACGGATCTACTCGCGTTTATTTTACACATTAGTTTTAATTAATGTTTATCCTGATGTTTTTAGAAAACAATATTATATCTCTAGTTTATTTCCTATATACAAAATACTTACCAATTAAAAAACTTCGCGGGTGGCTAAGTAAACTTGACAATATTTTTCAAATTAAACAGTAGTGAACGTTTCAAATTAGAACTTGTGTTAATAGGGGTCGATTTTTAGACCTCGTCGATCCCCAAAATCAATTTTCGTTTATGTCGACCCCTGGGAAACCGATTCTGACCCCAAGGAGGGGTCGATATCAACCACTTTGGGAATCCCTGGTCTATGTAAACCCAGTCACGTAAATAAAAGGAGGCATAACCACCAAAAACTCTAGCACTACCCCTTACTTGCCACCAGGGTAGATCGCACTATAGTGCGGTTGCGATTAGGATCAACAGTAACTATAGGTTATTATAACCTACCATAAAAGTTGAGGGAATTTGCTTTATCATTAGGTAAACCATTGTTATTATTGCATTTTACCATTACCAATATTTCCTTGCGGCCAGTACAATTTCACAGCTTTTCAAATATTACTGCGCCATATAAGAGAGCCGAAGTGTAAGTGATACAATTAGGAAATTCGAAATGAGATTAACTTATTTCATGGCAGCCGGCACGACAGTCGTTCCGCACCGTAACCGCACGGTTTGTGAAGCAACGAGGCGCAAACACACCATTTGTCACCTATATTTACTTACTAATTGTTTAACAATGAACTAATATATTTATTTTGCGACTCTACATACAAATGGTTTTGTCCAAATCCCGACACTTAACAATACTGTGAGTTGTTGCGGGATCTACACCTCACCTCACCTTACTTATACATGAAGTGTGATAACAGGTGTATCATACGTAAAACATAGTCATGCAACTTAGTAAGAATTCTTTATACCCCCATATCTTAACATCCTGTATAGCAAAGAAAAACAATTGTGAGGATTGAGGAGTGAGGATGACTGATGCTACGTTTGTTTTCACGCTGCACCAGTTGTCTTCGCGTCTGGACTCCATTTCCACTTAACATCAGGTGGGATGGAGTAATTTGCCGATCTATCTATAAAAAAAGTTTCTCAGGTTTATTAGCAAAAAAAAAAGTATTAATTCAAAAGAGCAAATCGCCAAATCTCCGGTTGTACGAGTAGTCACGCACGAGCTTAAATAACTATGGCCAAATGGACAACAATATCTGCACCGAAAAGTATTCGACAATTTCAAATCATAATGATATCTCACGGCTTGTAATCCTAGCTCATAAATATGTGATAACTTGAAACGCAAACAATAATAATATAAGGACCAAATGATGACAAATAAAGCTAGTTATTGATCAACCCTGACATGTATTGATTTCTCTTCTGTTTTGTTTGGATCTTGACATAAACGACCAAAAACAATGTGCCAGCGGGACTTCTTGGCGGGAAAGTGAAGAGTCATGTCTGCGGTTTTGTTTTATTTTCTAAAATTTTTGTTATGTCCAATATTAATTTGAAATAATGGTGAATTATTAACCGTTAAGTGTTCGTGAGTGTGCATGAGTGTTGGCAAATGAAACAAAACAGTGCAATGTTACTTTTCAAATTCTCACAAGAAGTCTGCGTGAGGACTTAGTAAAGCCCCACATCTTTACTGAGATACTCGAGGGGTTGGGGGGTAATATCATTTCTCACTTCCCATTTCTATTATCATTCATTTATTTATGTATTACAATGAAATTAAGAAACTAATGACATGGCAGCATGGTCTATGACCTTAGCCGGTTCCTCAAGGAACGAACTACACTTAAAAAAAAAAACAATGTGCCAGCTGGACAAAGGGTACAATTTTATTTAGTAACAAATAAACTGAATATCTCTGCCATATGATGCTTTTCATGTATGTTTATAATTTTCCGGGTTCTATGCACCATGCCCTATCGGCCATGTTCGGGATTTTACATGTACTGCATAGATCTATTGTGTGTCAGGCTCCGCCAATCTTTTTTTAGGTAACTTATTCGCCTTTATTTTATATTATTTTAGTTATACTTATACATTAAAAAGTTTGCGTGAACTCTATAAAACATTAAGTATGTGCAAATCTTCCTCTTAAGGTCTCAAATCGCCAATTTGACATATCTGTGGCGGAAATTGGGATACCCGTTTAAAGGGCAAAGGTGTTAAAAATAATTAAAAAAAAATCTAAACTAGACTAACTTAGAAAAGTTAGAAAAGTTTCCAAGAAAGTTAGTCGCGCATAGTTAAGCTACATTCAACTAAAAAAGGAGAAACTTTCATGCTTTTTGCTTATCTTTCTGAAATTAGTTCGTCCTTTGTACTATTAGCATATTGTGCAAATTAAGATTTGATATAAATAATAGTCAGTAATATACCATTTTTTACCTTGTTTTTATTTACAAATAGCATCTATACAATTACAACAAAATTATCTTTTGTCAAACAACTTCGCAATGTGTGAACAAAGGCTTCAGTGTTGAAATCTCTTTGTTAAAATAAACTGGTTAAAGTCTTGCTTGTAAAGCTTGTAAGGTCGCGGAAAAAAACATGTTCTGATTCTGAAGTAGCTGTTTGAATCTGCAATTTTAAAACTTCCTACAATCGTGTCTAAATGATCTTTTTTTTTTGACGGCTTTGTGCGATTAGCACATTTAGCCAGTGTCAAAGTATTTTTTCTTACAAGTAATACATAAATATACAATATTTCCTTCCAGTATGATTTTTTTTCCACGGGCGAACACCTTGAGAATTTGAAAAGTGAAGTTGCACTGTTTTGTTTCATTTGCCAACACTCACGCGCACTTACGAACACTTAACGGTTAATAATCCACCATTATTTCACATTAATATTCGACATAACACAATTTTTAGAAAATAAAACAAAACCGCAGACATGACTCTTCACTTTCCCGCCAAGAAGTCCAAAAAGCCTAAATGATCTTATTTTGACATTCAAGTTTTTTTTTTATATTAACGGATAAGCACAGTGCCTTGATCTCACCTGATGTTAAGTGATGATAAGGCCAATGATGGAAGCGCACTTCACCCGGGAACCTCAACTAGTGAGGAACTGACTATCTTATCTCTAGCTGCTGGAACATAACAATGCTACAAACATTGATGTTATGGCGACATTTAGATAAGATGGTAGTAGCTAGCCAGGCGGACAAACAAGCCCTACGATCAACCAAACCGAGTACACAAACATGTACCTCCCGCTGGGAATCGAACCCGGGACACCTCTGGGTCTAAACAGGTAGGTAAAAAAAATAATCGGAGTACGGACTTGAAAAAATTTAGAGAAAATAATAATTCACTTTTTTATTTACACTATTTTCTTCAATTATCAAAAACAGAGGTCAGGTCCGCAACTGACTTTTTACTTTAGCATCAATTGAATATAGATGACCTGATTCCTAGCTGTCTATGAATTAAAATTTAAAAAAAATTTTTTTTTTAATAAACCCGTATTTTTTTTATTGTTAATGTACACACTGGTGCCACACGATGTTATATCTTCATATTCATATTGTTATAATATAAAAGATGAAAACAACTTTTACGAATCTACTTGCGTTTTTTTATACTCTACTTTTAATTAATACCCTTTGCAGGGTCCGTGGTCACATAAACGCGAGTAAATCCGTAAAAGTTGTCACGTTTCAATGTAGAGTGTTCGCATAAACTTTAGAAAACAATATACAAAAAATGGTTATGTTAAGGTGTGTACTGGGGGCAGTCAGCTTCTATGAGATACTTTCACGTAGTCTTGGGCGGATTCATCTTTGCAGTACATTCTGTTTAGCTTTAATATATCGCTTTCGGACAATCCATTCCTTTGACCAATTTTTGCGCCTTCCTGTAAAAAATATTTCTTGATGAATTATTTCACTATCTAATCGTATATTCAATGGGTTTGTCAAAGTTTCCCTCTCCTATTAGCACTTGGACCTATCGGGAGTATCGCAACGTCTTTCAGAGCGAAGAGCCTGAAATCTTCTGGTTTCGGATTGGCCAATCCCAGGAGACCAAATTTTGACCATAAATATTCATAGTGATCATTCTCAATTCTGTTGCCTTAGGTCTTTTGACATTAACTTAAGCACACGGAGATAGCCATATCCCGTAATGATAGGCTAATGCAAGGAGAGCGGTACTAATACTTTTATGACAAAACAATAACTGAGATCAGCGGTATAACGTTAATTCCAAAGTGTAAACCTATACCTTTATTATTTGCCCATGCTTTTACTATATATAATAAGGTGAAGGGAAATAGTTTCTCTGTTTTTAAAAAGAAGCAAAAAGTGACTTACGTGAACAGGAATAATAGTTCTATTTCCGTTACTGGAGAAAGCCACCTCGGGGTAGTGCATCACGCTGTCATAGTCGTACGTGACCCCGAAATCTGTTACCGTGTCATTGGTATACTTGGCGAAGTTATGTTCAGTTCCTGTATATTAAATATAATACTTATAACATGATTTGCCTCTAAAATACAGTAATTATATACCATAGTCGAGCTCTAGCCCGCACAGACACATTACTTATTGTAAGTACATGGATTGGTTGGTGCTAAGGAAAACTTGTTAAGGTCCGCCTGGCTAGCTGTCACTGTCTCCAAGTTGTTATGGCGAAACAAAAACGTTAGCAGATGTTGTGTTTCAACAAATAGATAACAGTGTGTGCACTGAGCTCGACATTTTTCATCAGAGTGCTAATTGCTTTAGGAATAACTTGTCTAAAATTACTTTTAACTAAAACATTGTATCTAATGCTGTTAATGATGTGCTTTATTTTTTATTTTAATGCCGTGTACAATATTTAGGTTAACAAATTTAGAAAGAACTCAAAATCTATATGTATAACCAATTGAATGTTACAGTTTGTTATCTGTTTTTGTACCTATCAAATAAATAAATAAATAAATAGATTAACACAGACTTGTCCTTGAGAGTTGAGAATTCCGTTAGAATTATGCTTGTATCTTTAGCCTTATCATCACATACCTACAAATATATATCTTGATAATTGAGAAGGTTATTGAGCCGTTGCTTCGGGATACAAAAAACTCGTTGTCATGTCGTAGTTACAGCTCAGTAAACCCTGTCCACCAGTCTGGGCGAAAATAAATGGACCGACAACATATTGTTCCGTGCTGTTCATCTGCAGATGGTTATGTGGGACCCTTCCTCCCACCCCTATCCCCGACTCCCCTCTCCGAGGGAAGGGCAAACACATTAAAACCTCCTATACTTCCCCTCACTTGCTACCAGGGCAATCCGAACCGCCATCAATTGCTCATCTTCGACATGAGCTTGACTACTGTAACATTACCTGGTATAATGTTCTCCCAGACAATCTTGACGAATTCGTCCCTGTCGTAGGTGCTCTGCATGTGGTAGAAGCCGAGGGTGTGCAGCATCTCGTGCACCACAGTGCCGTGTTTGAAGCAGCCCTTCGCCAGGTTTAAGACCTGGCTCACCTTGCCGTCCTCGTCGGGGCTGCTGAGACCGACATTGGAGAAACAACCGTTTGCTGTGCCCTACAATCGGTAATTACTATCAGTAATTTAACGAATTAGTTATTTTTGTAGAATTTGTATTTTCCAGACAATGTTGTGATTTGTAAAATTTGTCATTACTAACTTTAACGAAATAAATTCCCTACCTAAGTATAATTAAAATTCACAAGAAAACAAAATCAATATACCTAGTCTGTTCCAAATTCCCATATAATTTTCTAGAAAGATGGCAAGTCTATAAGTATCGAATAAATCTAATAATACAAAACATCTTATTTAAACTGGAAAACTTATTTATTAAGATGAACCTATTTTTTTAAGATGGCGCACCAGAGGCTAGCGCACTCGGGTTTATTCGTTCTTGTAAGTCAAACAAAGCAACATTTGCAATGCCAGGACTGATGATAGATGACCAAACTGTGTCTGCCTTCTTGTACCTATTTCGGAAGCACTCGAAGACTTAAGTGTCATAATATGGCAGTCGTTAAACCCTGTATTGCGCCAGATGGGTGTATGACCACTATGACCACCCACTATCTCCCTCTTCCTATTTATTTGGGAAGTAAGTTTAAGAGAATACGTTCCTTAGCCCAGCTGTGGGACGTTTTAAGGTTGATAAACAGCTAACGACTAAACGACCCACCCAACGATTAGAACAGGGTCTTGATTCGGTTTTTTTAAACGTTTACAGCTAGGTCACAGTGGGCTGGTTCTCACATTTTTTTCATAGTCCAAATATCTAAATCTGAGCCTGCGACACGATTGTAGCAGAATCCGGGCCCAGACTAGTAGGTATACCGCTTGGATTTTATTAGTTTACGAGTACCAATTACCTGGATGATGACAGCATGTTCATCCTCCGACTTTCTTGGCGCGAATTTTATACAGGACTTGTTGGCAAGGTCCGCCATTCCCAATTCAATCATCTTTACTTGATCCTCATCTGTGTTAATAAAATATTAAGTAAAATAACTGCAAATTGGAACAAAACAAAACAAACTGGAATAAAGTCTTCAGGCAAACTCGAGTCTGCTAAAGTCTTGGGTATACCTACATTTCGATGCATAGCTCGGGTTTGTGGTCATCAACCATCCCGCATATAAAGTAAGCGCGTTGGAGGGCTATCGTTTTATCACCAGGTGGCGCCACTGTAGAGTGAGGTCCTAAAGTACGGCAGTATCACGGCAAGTATCACGGCAGCTTTTGTCGACATAAACTGTGTATCTTAATAGCAATAGTGCTTCTAGGAGTATTTTATTGTGACAAATGTTGTTTTTTTTTTATTTCCAGTTTTTTGAAGAAACATTTGAAGATACAAATTCAAATGTCTCAGTATATCTATACAATGCTCTTTATGCAAATGTGAAGAGAGCTTAACAAATACTGCCAAGTTGTCAGAACAACGAGAGTAATAGAAAAAGCACATTAAACATGTGTCAAATTGTAAATCTTGAAGAAAAGCCTTATGTAATACAATTTTACACTGGTTTTGACATTTCGGAGACCTCACGCTACACAAGCGCCCCTAGCGGCGAATTCATACGCGATAGCCTTCATTCACGAGATGGCTTGATTTTTATGATGGAAAGCCCAGCAGTTTTTTTTTGGAGAGAGTTTCCTGAATGCCTCAACGGCATTTTTAGCTTTACCTGGCTTTTTTGGGAGCGGCGAGAAACTTAAATACCTGAGGTAAATTCGTTTACTTAGATTTCTAATTTTGATTTTTTTACATGTTGTCTTCTATATTTTTTTGTTTATTTGTGATGGAAATTGTCCTGCTATGATAGGGCATTTTCCAATATTTTTGACGCTGTATGGGAGAAAAGAGCTGGACACTTGCTGAGTTTCTTGCCGGTTCTTCTCAGTACAAGATCTCCCGCCCAAAGTAGACTTGAAAACCGATGGCATAGTGACATTCACAAGAGCTACTTGAGCCTAAACTGAATAAATGATTTTGAATTTAAAGGGTTCCTCAAGTCGTGGGAAACGAATCACCTTCGAAGGTTTTCTAGAGGGAACGGCATCACGCACTAAGGCGTGTCCCCGTGCCCTACTAGATTCTCTGAGGGGTTCGGATTGGATCAGGGTTGCCCAGCAGTGGTACAACATATACTATAAGCTATTACTAAGCTGAAGCTAACCTTCATTAAATTAAAGCAAGTTGTGACTCTTATTCCAAAGGAAAGATTGATTTAAGTTCATATTATTATGTTGCTTATCATACATTTAGGTACGAGTAGGTACATGGCGGAAGATTTAGAGATTTCGAGATTTTTCCTTACATATAGCAGGGTTTTCCTAAATATTAGGGTCCATTTATTTTATTACAACAATTATAATAATTTTTTTGTCCATCCAAAGGTTGTCTGGAAGAGATCACTCTTAGTGATAAGACCGCCTTTTGTACGTGTATTATTATGTAGTATCTTTTGTCAAATGTTTTATTTTTTGATGTAAAATAAAGTGTATATATGTTATCTTATTATTTTTACAAATAAATTGTGTCTAATTATTTGTGTGAGCTGTAGGTATTTTATAGCATTATTGCATTTCACTATCTTTACCTGTTTCAGCTAGCTGTTTTGGTCCACTGCAACTACATTGTTGGGGATACCCCGCATGTAAATACACAACTATCTGACCGGCAAGGTCGATGTCCAGCCTATGTTATTCATTGTTTTTATTTTGTCTCAATATCGATGTTCTTTAGAGATTAGTTGTGACGTGATTGTACAAAGAAACAATAGAATCGAGAAACACTTGACTGATAAAATGTCTATTGAAATACTTAGGTATGAGTACCTATTACTATTATTCTGTAGCAAGTACTGTCTACTTGAAGAATTGCTATAAGTAGGCACTTAAGTATTGTTTTCTAAAGTTTACGCGAACACTACACATTGAAATGAAACAACTTTTACGGATCTACTCGCGTTTATTTTATACATTAGTTTTAATTAATGTTATCCTGACGTTTCGAACCCTTTGCAGGGTCCCTATTAAAAAGTTATCCCGCTGGCTAAGATTTGGTCATTATATTATTTTTTGAACATTATTATTTTATAGACATTATTATACAGACCCAGATTGTTTGCCATTGGCTGATACCTTCAGCCAATTGTGAAGCTATCAATCTTTCTAACGGAATCGTATGTTTGTGTGTAGCGTGTTTTAATGTTTCTTTGTTTTATTGTATAGCCCGCAATAACGAAGCATACGGCCAATATGATGGAAAGTGGATACAACAGTCCATGAGCACAGGTTTTGTTAACACTAAGGGAACCGCGCGCGCATATACCGTCCGCGTCCCCCCGAAGCTTAAGTTCTTACGCCTCTAGTTTCACTGGACTGGACTACACTCCCGATCCCCGAATGCCGCTACATACCCAGACACCAGTCATGCACACTAGCCAAGGTTCAACACACACCGTACTCGTAGAACGAGAGTACCTACGAAGACCCGGTTCATACGCGTGCTAATTATATACCTAGGGAGCGATTTTTAAAGCGGTGACTTATTATCACGCTGCGATATCAGTTCTGAGTGCTCTATTTTTCTTATTCAAAGCCACACTGGTACCAATTTTTGACACTGATAATTCTCGAACGGCGTGTATCTTAATAATGAAATTGTAAAAAATTCATAGCTATTTATATTGTGGTGTATTCATGTCACTTTTAATTTCGAGATCACCGGTGAGGTTCAAAAGTTACCCTTCTGGGCGCTTTTGTCCTCCTCCCTGACACGGTCATTCCGAGCGGAGATCTTTAGCTTTAAGAGGCGTCCTCGGGAGAAACTAGCAGGGGACGAGGACACGCTGCTTGCGTAATGCCATTAAGTCTAGAAAGTCTCCGGTTCACTGCGGATCACTGAGGAACCCTTTGTTGCTCGCCGCCAATTAAAATCTAGTTACACCGTTAAGACCTTAGGCTACCAACAGCAAACTATTTCCATAAAAACAGTACCCCCCATACATAGAGCTTTAGCATGAGCTCTAAAAAAGTTTTGTAGCGGTGTTGCGGTCGTGTTTCGGTGCGACTTTCATCTGACATTCGAATACGTTAACGCTTATCGAAGGTTTCTACTAGACAATATTTATGTAAAAATGCTTGTACATTGCTCTTTAATATCCAAGTTAACTAGGCACATTCCACTAACTTATCTCTGTTACAAACCAAAGTCCTCCTCCTCGATGTGGTAGACGACGGTGCGCCCCGGCCACCGCTTCGCCGCGCCGCGCAGCCCGTTCCTTAGCGAAGCGGAGAGGACTGCGCGCATTTGGTCCTTCGTAAGCAACATGTCTCCCTCAAAGTGCTCACCCAACTCTCCATACAAGTTCGAGGAAAGAGCATCTAGATGAAGGAAAACATTTCTCTACTTGATTGAAGTTAATCATGAGTTGAGTATGAAACTGGTTTGGGGTACACACGCCTACACAATAGACTACCACTGTCAAATTTCCTTAATAGATTTTGAACTTTATGTATATGGCATATGGTTGAATATTACTTTTGACAGTTTTGGATAGGTTGATGTGCAGGCAGGTCAGTACTTCAAAAACAAAGGATTTCTGTTATTCTTAGCTTAATTTGGGAAATATTTGGATCTGACACTAATATCACAATTACCTTTTCAAGTTTTAATAAAAAATTTGGCAATTTCACAAATATTATGTATTTTAAGCACACTGATTAAGTCTTGTCTTTAAATTACAAATACAAATTAACTCACCATCTCCTCTATTAAATTCGAGTATACCGAGATCTTTATCCTCCGTTATCGGCGCGGCCTTTACACAAATAAACAAAAGAAAGGCGATAAAAATTCTTGCAGACATTTTATAAACAATATTTCAACTGACAGCTATTGAAAGACGAGCCGCCCAAATTCGACTACAGACTGTGGCTCGTCCTCCCTGCTTATCTATTTAAAGAGAATCGCCAAGGTACATTTAACAATAGGATAGACTTTTGATCACCTAATTACGTAGATAACAAATCTAAAACACTTCTTAACTTTCGACATAAGTGGTTTCTGTTTCGCCACTCGTTATTATCACTGAAGGACCCCGCTGAGCTCTCCACAGGACACTTGGTTCGACTGCACACCAATCGACTGTTTCACAACTGTTAATGACTTCTACTTACGTTTGCCCTCCAAAATACGCTATCTGTTTTGATAAATTATCACCTTGACTGAAATACATTCGCCCCACGAAGTGCAGATGATAATAAGACGACAGTCAATTTGTTGTTACGACTTTAAGGCATACGTTCCCCGAGTAGAGGCGTTTTGAAAAGACTTCATAAAAATATCACTTTCAGGGAAGCTCATTTAAGTTTTACAACCCATCACAGTAATTCATAAATATTATATACGTTAATAAAAGGCCAGAATAGTAAAATCAAACTAAATTATTATGTTGTAAATAACGTGCTATATTTATTTTACAAAATAATTACAAAAAAAACTTGACACACATATGTAATGTAGACTGTACATGCATGCATTTCGGATTATATGGTGAACTTCACTAATAACTCAGATAAATGTAATTTGCATAATATGTAAAATCTAATAATATAAAAAACTTTACTTAAAAGTAATATTCAACATTATAATATAAAACATAAAATAGTTTCCAAAGTAAACAATAAAATATTTTCATTTCATACATTATGGCATTTCATGTTTTTAAACATAATACTGAGTTTGCTAATACAACAAAAATATGTACGATGTTCATTCACTAAATGAGAAGTCTGATTCTAATAAAAATAAATACTTACTACAGATTATTATATTACTTACTTAATCAACAACGCGAGACCTGCACCGGGCCGCTACTATTGGTTGGTACAATCTATCGTGTGACATTTTAGGAGACAATTTAATTAAACAATCATTAATTTACACGTCAATTATATTGAATAATTAATTTAGGCAGTCTTTAATATACTTCAATTAATAATAATTATATCAAACCGTTACATAACTTTTCACTAAATAAATAATTAATAGCAGACAACAAAATGGTAACATACTACAACTTAGCTAGCAATCAAAATATTTATACTATACAAATACAATATCAGCACATAATTCCAAGCACTGTAAAACATTCTAAATATTGGTCTAGTTTATTTATTGCGTGGAACTTTGATGTTCCTTTTTGAACGACACACAAACTACCAGATCGTTGAGAATTATATTATTTTTTTCACTTTGACCAGCATTGCACGGCACTGTCTCGTAACTTATCGGAAGCCGTAGAAGACCCGGGTAAGTTTCACATAAATTTACAGTTGGTACTATCTAAACGTTAATTGAAACACTTGCTTACAGATCTAAATATGTATATGCGCACAAAAATGTTGTACATATGTTTATTTAAAGACTTCGTTGATCAATTACATGATACGACTACTTCGATGTCACTACATATATATTCGATTTAATGTACCGATGATCATTTTGTGAAACCACCTCAGGGTGCCTCTGCGGAAAGAGTAGTACAAATTGGCAATAAATTAAGGCAAAACTATCAGCTCGCAATGTTCTAATCGATGACCAAACTAAAGTATATCTTTAAGTTAACTGAGAACACAACCAATTTGTACCTGTCCCCCAACTGGTATGGAAGATTATGTACTTTTAAAAGCAAGCATCATTCTATCTTCTGACATGATCTACAGTCTCCACTGTCACCATAGTTAAATTTCATTATTATAAGTAAAGCTCTTTTATACTTCATGATTTATTTTTATAAGCAAAAAAAACTATATATTCATAATCTTCCAAAATTTTTATAAAGCATTACAATACTACTTCATGCTACGAATAAACGTTATGCAATAATTTTGCCAACCGTGCAATACCGGTCAAAACAATCAGATTATAATATACTGGGGTTTAATTAAGCTTACTGCTAATATTCGCCTAATATAATTGCCTACGCGTACGCATAGAGGTTGTCAAAAGACTGAACAGTCCAGAAAACACGGATGTTGTCCAAAATATGTTGTACACAGCTGCCATTTTATATTAGAACAGTTTTACAACTTTTACAGTATTCTTAATATAAAACAGCAAGCAGATGATCGTCATCAGAGCACACTTGGGACAAAGTTCGTGTGAGCTGGACTAAAGCGGCACGCTACATGAATATCACAATTTGTGCAGCGACTCTACCAACAATTAAAAATTTATTGCTATTTCATTGAAGACTCATTTGTCTTAAGGCAAATTAAATGCTGATTACACTATTTATTTAATTTCCTATCAGTATATTAAAAATGTGATTACTGTTAACATGAATTCGACACTATATCAAACGAATTAACCTCAACACGATCCAAAGTTTACATATCTAAATACGGCTTCATAGCTTATATTGTCTCTAAAGCTTATAGAGTAAAATGACACAAACCGTGACGATTAGTATAAATAAGTATAGATCTCAAAAGTTCGTTATCTTTTGCTTCCTTGTAGGTAGCAAGCAACCCATAGGAAAAATATAACTCCTGAATATCAAAAATAATAATATGCTTGAACTTTTTATTATTTAAGAGAATGCATAAAAAATATCGCAATGACTTCATCGAAATTGCTTTCTCGTGAAATTTAATAAACGCTAATTAAAAATTTCACGTAGTTCATATTAGGTACATCGTTAAAATAGGAGACGTAGCTCTCGTTATTGATGACACTGGAATCGCAGACAAGTAACAAGTTGAATGGGTAGGCTCCCAGTAACTCCACTAAATGTAGTGCTTCCACTAAATGCAAAATCTCACTTGCGCGTAACTTTGTACCATGAGAGCTTCATCATAAATTCGAAAGAATGTCTCATTAATAATTATAATAATTGTACTATATCGCAAAAAGCACTATCATTATCAATCACAATTAAACATCCATTTAACTATATAGAAATGGGACATTTCTCTCATTCAATTATTTGGCACACACTTTTAATGATATGTATTAATTGTATTGTACGCAGGTTGCACATGGTGCTGAATAGAAAAATATGATTTTTAATATCTATTATTTTTATAATTGTGTGTCATAAAACGGGGGGGGGGGTCACATCTTAGTCAATTAAAGGCATGGAATGGCCCCGTCAACGAAAGCGAATCATCAAATAGTTTCATATCGAAAATCTTCAGAGTATTTAAAGAAATTGTCCCATTTCTTATACATGTTTTCACGTTCAATACAATGCTGGCTCTCTCTCTGGCTAACTCGACATATAGTAAAAATATGTAACCGATATAAAAACGAGAACATTAGAAATGTTTAAAGACGGACTAAGTTACTATAATCGAATAGTAGTATGACTACCATAGCTACAATCTCAAAGTTCCCCTAATTCGATGTATTGAAAAACGTTTACTTTCGAAGCTGGCACATTATGTATACCGACAAAAACGGCAAATACGACAACAAGAATTATTCAAGGACATCACTAAAACACCAAGGCGGCGCTCGCTTCTTTAGTACACTATTCAAGTCACATGCTGATATGTAAAAGACGACAGTAACTCGATTCAAATACTGATAGAGATATTTGGCTTCCATATTTCATAATTGTTTCGCATGAAAAGCGTTGAAACTGTAAGCGAGTAAATGCATCACACGCGGCTTGCGCCCACGCACACATTCGCTCCCAGACCAATCACAGATGAAATCGCACGATTACGAATAAATACACTAAAATTAATTAGGCCTTTTTAGGACAGATAATCACAATTCATCTAACTTACACAATTCCTTTTTTGCATTTTCCTTTGAGCGGATCGCATCTTTGTCCATAAAACTTCATTCTTTAATTTCTTTGGGATTCAATTCTGCGAACAAAAATTTTTATTAGTATATGCTTTTAGTGTTTTTTCCACATTACAATTCTAGGGCAATGGGTACATTTTACAATTTATTAAAATATTCTAAATACTAGAAGTTTATAATAACGGAATTTCATCCATAATTTATTTTGCAATGTTCCTCTTAATTTCAGCTTTCTGATTAATTTAATTTCAAATCGCATAAATATAGTTGAATATACGTGGTTTTTAATTTCATTCTCAAAACTCTATTAGAATGTAAGCTCACACTTTCAATTGTGATGCAATACAGGGTCTATAATTTGTACTTATTTGGTAAAATCAAAGAGCTCAATGGCGCAGTAGTAAACGCTCACGATCTGCAATTGCTGAAGGTAAGCAACTTTCGCAATGGCCCGTCGTCTTCGGATAGGTAACCAAAGATATCTCCTCTCGATCTCTTCCGTGCTTAGGAAAGCATGTAAAAGCCGTTGGTCCCGGTTGCATTAGCAGTCGTAACAACCACCAATCCGCACTAGGCCTGCGTAGTGGTTTATGGCCTGTCATTTTTATCCAAGGCTTGTGCCCCAGCAGTGGACACATATAACGAGCAGGTGATGGAAATAAATAAATAACTAGGGCGTCAACCTACACTATACAATGCAATTTTTTTTATTATTTTTTTTTTTTATATTTACGGGTAAGCACAGTGCTTTGATCTCACCTGATGTTAAGTGATGATAAGGCCAACGATGGAAGCGCACTTCACCCGGGATCCTCAACTAGTGAGGTACTGGCTATCTTATCTGTAGCTGCCGGAACACAACAATGCTACAAACATTGATGTTATGGCGACATATTTAGATAAGATGGTGGTAGCTAGCCAGGCGGACAAACAAGCCCTACCACCAACCAAACCGAGTACACAAATATGTACCCCCCGCTGGGAATCGAACCCGGGACCTCTGGGTCTAAACCGGTGGTCTTAGCCACTAGACCACAGAGGCGGTTGTGTCCGGCCCTGACTGGTTGTAGAGGAGTACTTGAGTAGTAACACCTTCGATCTATGTAGGTACTAGATAAAGAATCCGAACCAAAAATGCATCACGAAAATGGTCCTGTTTGCTCATACCTATACATTTAAATTTTGAATAAAAATCTGAAAAAAACATTGGATAGCATCAACAACTTCAACTTACTGTAAACCTTAAATCTAAAACATAATTAACGTTGCAAAATATTTGTACTTAATATTTACCGTCTTCGCCACAAACAACATTGTGGCCCCGTGGTCCCAATGGTGATCGTGTTTCGATTTTCAAGCGCTCATCGAGAATCTAGCACATTGTTGATCGAGTAGTAATACTTACACATCGCGTAATTACGCGTCTAAGCAGCTGCCTGCGCGGGCGCGGGGGCGGGGGCGGGGGCGGCGGCGGTGCGCGTGCGTCCTCCGCGCGGTTTGATGGTCTCCGAGACCTGCCACATGGCCTCTTCGCTGAGCACGTCGTCGAACTCGTTGAACATCGCCTGGATGCGCTCGCTCTTCTTAAACTTGTATTGTCTGTTAGGACAAATTGAGTTGTATATTAATGTCGGCGGCATATTACAGCACACTACATACTGAAATATGTCGGCGGTTATATTTGATAGAATCTTCGTCAAAAGATTCGTTATTTAAATACAGTGTGTCGTTGATTAACACGTGGCAGGGCAGACAATAGTACTACAGGTTTACCGTTTAACTAAGAAGGCTCCTAAGCTGCGCGGTACGGGAGGGGTGATAGTTTACGGAGGGGTACAGCCACGAGCACGAGCTTCTCGGCAAGCTAATTTCTAGTTCATTGCGCGTTATTCCACGGCAGTCATAATCAATGGTCATAGGAAGAACGCAATAAATCACGCAAGAGCCATTTATTTATTTTTATTTATTTGTTTATTTAAACTTTTACAACATAAATATTACATGGCAGACTTAATGCCCGAGGCATTCTCTACCAGTCAACCATAGGGTGGTGCAGAGATAACATTGGTAGGTGCAATTAAGATATATGATTGTAAGTATTACATATACATAAACATATATGTGTATTGTAAATACGTAAACTACAATAAATAAACATACCAATCAATCATTTACCACATCGCAAGAAGTCAGTGGTCCTACGTAAACATATCATTCCTCCCGCACTTAGGATCAGTCTTAGTTAAGCGGTAGGCCTGTAGAAATTACAATTTACCACGGTATTCAATAAACCGTGTTTGAATCGTCATGAAGGTGTCCCGGCGTATTACAAAAAGCTAAGACATTGTACGATTAGGCTGCACAAACTAGCGACGCTATTTGTAAAATGACGAATTATAGAACGCTAAACTCCCTTGAGATCACGGGATATGTGGTTGACAGGCACGAAGCTGCGGGGCTTGCTAGTATATTTATTGTGGACAATTTTGTTTAACAAAAGATCCCGATGGGCCAAAGTGCTACTGGGAGAGGGAAACCCCAGCAGGCCCTATTAAGATTAGATAATATATTAACAAATGTACTTACTCTTTGTGGAACCGCTTCATGTTCTCCATGATGTGGTACTGCTGCCACCGCTTGGTGAAGTTGATGCTGCCGTCCTGGAGTAGGTCCGGGTTACCGATGTGCACGAACGTCAGATCTTGGAGGACTAGACCACTGCATAAATATACCAATATTTCATTATTATTATAATTGATCATAATTTGTTAAGTGTTGTGCGAGACATAGGAGACTATTGCCCGTTTTCACCATTGACCCCTGAGTTTTAGGTGACCCCTAAGCCATTTTAGGTGACGGTTTTGCTCCAACAACTGTCACCTAACATGGCTTAGGGGTCACCTAAAACTTAGGGGTCAATGGTGAAATCAGGCATAAGAAAGTTACTGAACGTTTTCCTTTGTGGCCGACGGGAAAAGGGTGTATTTTTGGTCAGTGCGAATTTAAATTTGAATTTTAGGCTGTGTTGCCACAAATTCAAGGATATAGATAGCTAGCTAGGCAAACTTAAAACAGGCTCTATCACCTATTAATTCGGAAACAACAAGGGTAGGGATCGAATACGGTTAAGTTTACACTAAAACGGTTACATAACCGCTTTAGTGTAAAATTTAATCGCAAAAGTATACTATTAAGTATACTATTTCAATTAAATTCATACTAGCGATTAACTTTATGACGGTTAAGTTTACAACTATAAAGATTAAACTTGTACTTTAACAAAGCAACAATAACACTCACATGTAAGGTATACAAGGAGGCTGCGTCTCAGCCAACGCTTGTCTATAGGCGCGGAACGACGACGACGAGTCTATAATCGCACAGTGGTCGTGCAACGCGTCGACGATCGCACGAGGCCAACCCAGACGGCGAACGGGCGGCGAATCGAGTGCAGATACTAGAGCCAAGTACGAGTTGAAGTTGTTCATCTTCCGTAATGCCTTCATGACTTTGAGGAACTTGCTGGCGTACTTCTCTCGTTCTCTGGCTTCGTCCTGTGAAAAGATTTAGTATTTTAGGCAACATAGACATACAGCGACAAGATGGAACCACGATATAGGCAACGTCATAGGTCAAATATGGACTAAGCTAATACTACTGTATTCTCTCCGGAACTCTCAGTACTCTGCAGAAAATAGCGGGAGCAAGGAGATGCCTATACCTAACCTCACCAGGGGGTGAAAACTATGGATGGGTGTCAATGACTTTATAGCTTTATTACTCACATACATAAGAGATATCAGTTACATATTACAGTTACCGTAAGCTGCCGAGCCATATTATTAAAACTAAATCAATTTTATAAACACCGATCTGTTTTTATTGGCGACTTCACATCAGCTTATCTTATCATGATAACACTTCGGCGGTGGTGATGCGAACGAATAACGCCGCGTCGAGTAGCGTCATCTGCTCCGCTAGCTTTGTGGCTACGAAGTCGAGCAGTAGATTCTTTGTATAGCATAACGATGTCATGAACTCGTGTACCACATTAGAAGTCTTATAAACAAATAAGGAATAAGCTTCGATGTTCTTTCGTGTTTTGTCTGTTTTACTTTAATTTGAAATGACGTTTAAACACGGAATAACTATTCCGAACTTATTCTTTGTTTATTTGTAGGGCACTATGAGTTTAAAGAAGATCTGACCTGTGTCCGCGACTTCACCAAGCAGCCTTTGGTGAGGCGGCAGATGACACAGTATCAGCTTTCCGTCATAAAGGCATACTACGAGTAGTGTGCCACCAAATTAAAACTAACCTGTTCAAGTATCCGCGAGCGCGCCCAGTAGCTCATCTTATTAAAGTGTTCGGTAAATCGCGTGAGGTTTGGTGAGCTCTCTTCAGACTGGTCGCGTGGCCACGATAATACTTCGGCGGTGGTGATGCGAACGAATAACGCCGCGTCGAGTAGCGTCATCTGCTCCGCTAGCTCTGTGGCTTTGAAGTCGAGTAGCGTGTCTCTTCGTAGCGAGACGGTGCCATAACATGGGTTGTCGTACTCGTATCTGTTGTTGGCCTGAAATCAATAGTTTTTTTTTTAATTCTAACAGTCATGATTTTTTAAATAAAAGTGTTTAACTAAAAATCCTGTGTATGCCTATGCCTTACCGACTTTGTAATCCCTATTTACAGAAGAGCAGAAGAGTTTACTATCAGCAGAAGAGTCACTTGATGAGAAATGGTCATTGCCCGCCCTCAAGTCTTTAGCATCCTAGGAACTACCTATTAGTTGCCGAATTTGAAAGCCCTGATTTGAAGGAGTTTTAACCTTTACGCACCTGTTGGAAGTGTATTTGTTTTTGTTTGTCGACTAGTATTTGCCTAAGCGCTTTCGCTATGGGAAGTTCTTCTACTTCAACCAGCCAATAGATGAATTCCATTATTTCTTGCATCAGTGGACGATCCAAATCCGTCATTCTGTAAACAACAAATATTACATTAAGCAACCTTCAAAAAAAATCATGAAATTGTGGCCACGAAGTAAAATGACCCAATGCTGGGCCTTTAAATGTGGACCATTTACTGAAGTAAATATTAAACAGTAGATTGTATAGTAAATGCTACATTTTTTGACTTCTCTAAATGGAATAATAAAACGGAAACAAAATTTTAGGTCAGAGAGAAGAATATTACAGTGATTGAATACTCTTAAGTACAATAAATTGCATATTTACTTATAAAAATTCACTATGGCGCGGTCCAGGTACAGATAAGCTACCCTCTCAGTAGGAAGAATTTTCGTTTTAACAAATTACTAGTGGTCGCCCAGTGGTCGAAATTCGATCGTAATAGGATATTTGACTACAATGAAAATATAGATCAAACTGTTGTTAATTTTTTTAAACCAATTTATGAACTATAAGTGTGGGAAATTTCATACTCTCCTCCGTCTGCGCAATTTTTGTAAAAAGGGGTACAAAGGTTTTGCTTCACGTAATAATAATAACTTATATATTTGTTGTAAGACTTTAAAGACTCGGAAACGTCATCCTAGAAGAAACTGTAGAGTGAATGCACTTTTGAAATTACAAACTGCTACGTTTTTAAATAAGAAAGCCAATAAATCTTCGATAAAGTGTACTGACGTGAGATCCGCCACCACCCTGGTGAGCAGCCCCAGCGTGGAGCGCAGGTCGTGCGGCCTCGGGCGCAGGTGGTGCGCGCGCCTCACCAATCGCCCTACCAGTCCGCTGGGCGACACCCACGTGCGGTACGTCGCCAGAAACGCCTCCTGGTACGCGAAGTCTGCGGGGAGGGTACAGGGAATGAGTGATAAGTTTATCAGTGAAACCGTGAACTGGATAATAGCGGCGGAGAGCGGCGCAGCGACTATGGCCTGTACTGTAAGGACTCGTTCAGGGAGATGTGGTGCGTTATGTTGAGGCTGCGCTAAATAAGATGCAAACGCGCGTATTAACGTTTTTTTGCATAAAAGCTTTCATATATTGCACTTCCATTACAATACTGTTCTAACTCAAAATATATTGAAATTTGAAATTAAACTGTAATGTTATTACAGCCGAAATTTTCAAATATCCGGATATTTTGTATATATTTTATTTAGCTGCTTTTAGCGACCTACGAAGCACCAATATTTTATTGATCTTTTAAAAATTTTACATCATTTTAATATGGTATATAAATATTCTAACCATGCTTTACAGCCGCGTCGTGCGACGCGCATTATGTGCCGCGCTACGCATCGTTTCTCCCTGAACGCGACCAGACTCCGCTTTCTGCGCCGCTAACAGCTCAATACTTATCTATGCATTTGAATGCCGCCGCCCGCCACGCGTCGCTTCCCCTAGCATCCAGTTTACGGTCAAATAACTATCGAACTCGTGGCGTAAAACTCGCTTATTAATTGCATATGAAAGCTGTCACTACTGATTGATCACTAATTGAACTAAAAATTGACAAACATAATTTAATAGAATTTATAAGTGACGATTTTACGCTTCGATTTTCCTAAAACTTCGTGCTGTCAAAGATTTGGTATTGGTAAATAGTCTTGTTTTGAGCCCATCTTCGTTCAAATTAAAGGTTCATTTATATTTTCAAAAATCAAGATTAGATCAACGTTAAAACTAATTTTCACAAAATTATTTCACAAAACCACCGACCGACTAACAGAGCGGGATTCAAAAATGAGTTATTTACCAACAAAGCCAAGTAAGTAACACATTTTGATGGCTAGTTCCAATATTTTACTAGAAAGCATTGACTATTGATATTAATGGGCCTCAAACAACTGTGTTACTATTGAATAAAGCAGAAAAAGCTGCTATATTGTGAGTGCAAGAAGAGCTAGGAAGAACATTCCACCTATTATTTACAACTACATCTTTGCAAAAAATCCAACTCAATTTGGGCAGGTTGTAAAGCGCATCGTGTTTGTGTCTTATATACTTTCAAAGCTGAATATTTACATTAATTATATATTCTTTTAAATATGTCATAGTGCCTGTACAGCTCTGTGATATAAAAAATAAAACCAACTCGAGCAATGTTGGCAAAGCATTATTATAAAACATTCGTAAACGAAAAGCGTATCTAAGTATTAGCCCCAAATCAAACAACGGTTGAAGAACTTACACTCGTCCGTTTCTGTAAAGTGAAAGCATGAAAGTTTAGATGTTAAATGCGACGGCTAAATGAAAATTTATATCAGTATTATATTAGATAAATGTAAAGACATCAAATTTAGGGTTAGGTCCTAAACATTTCACTAATAACAGTCATGTAAGTTGTACTGTACAATGTTTTGTACAGTTTGTTAACTAACAACATAGTTTCTTTACTTTCCCAAATATGAATTCAATACATGCAATATAAGAGGTATATGCCTCACGGATGATTGGTTATTCTCAATTATTAGACAACAAACACGAATTTTGTTTTTCATGCAGATGATTAATTTATTTCCCTTCTTTTTAACGTTTACCTACATTATGTCCCCACTGCTAAGCCACTAAGACTCGTGCCTAGGCACGAGTCTTCGTCAGTCAGTCAGTCATCTATAGGGAGTCTTCTGCAGCAGCAGGAGACTCCCTATAGATGTAAACAACACAGGGAGAACGGGTCATAAGCCATCAAGCGGGCCCAGTGCGGATTAGTGGTTGTTAACAACTGTTAACGACATCCGGGACCAATGGTTTTACGTGGCTTCTGAAGGACAGATGAGCTCGAGATGGTACTTTTTTGGTCACCCATCAAATAATCGACCTTAGCGAAAGTTGCTTAACTTCAGGAATCGCAGACCGTACATACTTTATTATAACGTTACTATGGGACTGAAAGGTATAACTGTAGGGTGGTTTACCTTTGGTAGCTTTAGTGGCGAGGACTATGAGGGCATCCGGGTGCCCTCCCCGTACTTCGGGCCCGTCTTTGCTAGGCGCCTTGAGCAGCAGCCACGAGCTGATGTCCGTTTGGAGGATGATGTCGTCGCTGTCGGCGGTTGCGGGCGTGTCGTTCGTCTCGATGGTGGGTATAGCGGGCTCCGAGTTGGTTTCGCTTCTCTGTAAATGGATGAATGGAATACATACATACATACATATAATCACGCCTCTTTCCCGTGGGTAGGCAGAGACCACTTCTTTCCACTTGCTACGATCCTTACATACTTGTTTCGCTTCGTCCACTTTCATTATTCCCTTCATACAATCATGCTCTTCTCGTTAGGGTACTCTTGACCTGGCCTTTTTTCAAGACGTCCCTGATTTGATCTCGAAACGTCCGCCTAGGTCTACCCCTACCAACACTTTCATTCACACTCGCCTTATACACTTTTTTCGTCAATCGTTCTTCATCCATTCTCTCGACATGGCCAAACCATCTCAGCATACCTGAATATATATGAATGAAATGGAAGGGATATTTTTAATTATTGATTACTTTTTATTATTCAAATTTTATTTTATTTTTTATATAAAGGGGTGATGGACGGAGAGAAGAGACGTGTCTTAACCTTTGATATGCGCGAGCGCTGATCAGCGCCGCCAAACAATTAAAATTCGATTGTGTCTGTTTTCACGGCAGACGACGGATGAATTAACCAATAAATTAAAAAAAAATAAGATTTCGTTTCTATCTTTCTCGCTTATTAGTCACCTATTCTTCTCTCCGCTCATCTCTGCTTTGGAGGACACAGTACCTTACTGCGAAAATATTAATGTAAATAATCATAGCAATGTTCCTTTTTGCAAATCTTTAGATTCTTATTTTATAACGTCTCAATATTTAGTTGCTTATATAAAGATACTGTATAGTGTATTTTATAAGCATAGGTTAATACAGTAAACGAAAGTCTCTAAAAAAATGTGGAAAACACTATAATACCATATCGTAGTAACTAATTAAGTAATTATCTTAATTAATGGCTTCGCGTTTAGCATTTACCCAATTTCAAGTATTTTTATTATTATTAGTAGTAAGAGTATGGTAGATAGCAATTAAAATGAAGTCTCACAACACATGTTATTACGGCAAGAACTCGGGTGAAACTCTCGTAGTAACTTAAGAACTTGACAAACGCCTTTTAAATTCGGTAGTTGGTTTGACAGTGTTCTGCAACGTTCAATCGACTGTACACAAAAATCTACTAAATAATCTGACAACAAATGGTTCTATATGTTTATTTTGAAAGTGTATATCTAATTATTTACCTGAGACGGAACGGGTGACGGCGCTGGCGGAAGGACAAGTGTCTCCAACTCATCTTCTAGCGGGAATTTGCCCGGAGTTGACGTGCTCACGTACGAATCATCCGAATTCTAAAACGCATATTATTACACTCAGACTAATATCAAAATAGAAAACTAACTATGAAACACTGATTAATGTATAAGCAATTCAGCACAGTACAGAAGCACATAAATTAAAACATGTGACAATACATTTTCATAATTCTCGTCTGCGCGGGCGCTTGACAACATCGTCACATGTCAACGACTGATAGACTGCGCCAACTCGTGTCATATTTTAGGGCAACACACATACGTATACCAAGCACGTACATTATATAAACAAGTAAGGATCGCAGTTGCGGATTCCAAGTGACTTTCACTGTAACTTTCATTGATTTCCGGACAGTATAAAACTATTACAGTCATTATAAACGGGATTAATACCTACCATGTTTTTAGTTGACTTGGTGCATACGATATTTCGGCACAGTTGCTCAAAGACAACAAAAACATTGTAGTAATGATAATATTAAATGATATAACTTTTTTTTAGAAGCAACATTTTAGCTTTTGTGCAGAATCAGAACAAAATTCAAAGGAAAGACACTTTACTTACCATATTATTTGATATCAACTCATCAGCAGAACGCGTGCTATTGTGTGATGACGGTCTTGGCGATGGGGGAGGCAAAAGTTCGTTGCTTGAATTCATTTGTATCTAAAATATTAAGCACACATTTAATATACTTACCAATCCTTTTTTAAGTATTTGTTAATACATACAAATATTATAAATGTACCTGTTTAGTCTTATTAATTTTAGGCGGCAAAGCTGGCGGCTCTACCGGGACGGGACTAGTTCCACTCCATCCAATCATACTTTCATCAGAACCACTGTACAAAAAATATTCATCATTTAAAGTAAATACTACGCATATTGAATTTTTTTTATATAAACAATCACTTGTACAAAAAAAAAGTAATCTCCAAATAGTTATTCCGTGTTGCCTCTTTTACTTTAATTTGAAATGAAGTTTACATGACGGGAACAAAACACGGAATATTTAATTCAAACATATACTTTGTTTACTAGTCTTACTCTCTTGTCTTTGACTTCAAAGACGCATCTTCATACCTTAGTGGAGGCGTGCCAAAGTGCTGTACTGTGAACGATTGAGCTATGGATCGTTGCACTTGTTGGTGTCTCTGTACACTTATCACGCCAGCGGCAGCATGCTGCCCACTGTGAAACATACAATACTTTAAAATGTGAACCTTCATACTCTACTCTACTCCATGAATACGATAACACAAAACTAAAGCAACGTAAATATATCTTCACAAAGAATACTTGATTAGATAGCATACATCGTTAATACCGATAAATCAGATGATAATAATACGCACCTGGCTAAATTGTAAGTGTGTATCGAGTGTCGGAACATATCCGATGGCGCCGCCGCGCTGTTCGGCGGGTGACTGCAGTTGCCAAACATCTCCATGTACGCCATTACTGTATAAACAAACTAGTTGTATACAGGTGTGACGCAGCTCGATGTCTACGGGAAAGCTATACAATACCTACAACACTAAGGTAAGTAATGTACTGGAATGAAGATACTACTTTTAAATAGAGCCAATGTAAATTCACTTAATCAGACAAGTGGACTACCTTCGGACCACATACAAAGTCTGGCCTTTGAATTACCAAGATACAGAGCAAGGGCACATTGCTAAATGAAGCGCTAAGCACGTAATCACCTTATGTGATAATTGACTATGCGCGCAAATTCTTTTAGTTGTTAACTGAAAAACTAAGCGGCGCCGGCGCTTCGGCGGAAGCTAAAAACAGAAATTATGTGTAATGTTACCAACAAAACGCGTGATGTTCTCTGCGAGTGAATTAAGCAAGCCTTATTGGTATTGTTCAAAGTGTGATATTGACATCATCTTTGATTGTACTTTAGAGTTTATTAAACCTATTTCCGAATGTTCATCAATAGCCTATTAAACCTTTTTTTAGCTAATAATGTTTCGTGTATTCCTTTGCATTAAAAATTTTGCTCAAAAGATAACAAAACACTAATAGCTAAAATATATTTCGACGATCGATGTTTTTATTTCAATAATACGATTATACTATAAAAGCTATAATAATATTACAAAATATTTTATTTCTGACTTTAAACAGTACCAAACGCTAACATTATCTGAATATAATGGCCAGTGACATAAGCTGTGAACGTGGACGCTAAAAGCACGCATCTCCAATCCGTCTGCACGTGGAGTGACGTCACGATATGGAATTCAAAAAAACTCTAATAGTGACGTGCGATACGCTATCACCGGTATCCCCGTGTGACGAGCTAAGTAGCGCTTCATGCAAGTATCCACTCACCGCTGTACGCGACGCTTTGGAACACTGCGCCGCCGCACCGGCACAAGAGACAAACATGCCGTTATAACCCCACATAATGCCAGGTAATACTAATTTTAACCCACACCTCGAGTGAAGCACCCATAGCATAAGAATAGTAGTATATTCATGTAACAAATTGTCTATTGATATAAAACTAATAACTTATTTATTTATTACTCAAAGACAATAATCACAAGAATATACTGAAAGAGAAGTCATATGCAATAAATTTGTAACACTTCTTAATACTTAAAAATTACTATTTTTTAAAAAGCTTTATTCTCATTGCAATAAGAGTTAACAACTGTCCAAAAGTGTATACATATTTACGCATGTGACAACAGACATTCATTTGTGATGAATGAAGTCCGTTACATAAATTGTAGTAACACTTACGATGCATTGTTTTGCAATCCACATACACAAAACATTACAAAATAATATACATGAGACGATGAAATAGTGCAACCGGCGACAGGCACAGTGGTTGCTACAGATTTATTATATAGCCAAATTACGCATCAGCCGTGACATCGCATCTCATTGTGATTATCACGCATAGTGCACCGGTTTGTGCAACGCTTGAAACAGTTCACCATTAATGCTTATGGTGTACACACGCCTGCACATCAACCTACCACAAACTGTCAAATTTCCTCAATAGACTTTGAACTTTACTTTTTAAATATATGATTGAAAATGTATTGATGTGCAGGCGTCAGTACGTATGAAGAGAAAATATAATAACTTTGTCATCCACATTTTCAATATCAGAAGATAACAGAGTTTATACAAGATTTAGACATATAAAGACAGAACTAAAAATATAATAAACCAACAGAACTTTAAAGGTGGTAGATAGATACTGTTTAAAACTATAACTCTTTTAGCTAGATACCACAACAAGTATCGCTATAGTTATTATAGTAAACTAGTGGCCCGCCCCGGCTTCGCACGTGTGTGTTTTTTTCTTTTCTTTTTAATTTAGCTTATGTTACTCAGCGCTAATGAAACATTCTAATGGTGAAAGAATTTTTTAAATCGGTCCAGTAGTTTTTGAGTTTATTCGTTACATACATACATAAATACCAAGGTTTATATTATTAGAATAGAATATAGTTACCCATTGTTAATCTAAACTGCGTACACGTTTAACATATAAGTAAATATAAATTTTGATATTATAGAGATGGCACAATACTTTAGAAAGTAATGTGGCATGTAATAAGGCTACCTTAGTACACATTTTTAGTTCTGTCAATATAAGTTTAGCGTGAACCTTCACATAACATAAATTAGTACGCCCCACAATCTTACTTACTAGGGAAAGCAGTGCTAGGTTAGCTCAACCAATCACCACACTTGATCCCGTTTATGTGAGCTCTAGCTCGATTTGCTTACCTACCCCCCTTTTATTTGGTACAGTGAATAGAAACGAATTAACGTTTTTGATTGGTAACTTATAAAGTTTGCGCTCTCGATATTCTGGCTCAAGCGTCCCGGAGATTAAATAAATAAATATCAGCACACGCACCATTGTGTCAACAACATGGCATTAAAATGAAGAGGCCACTATATCGACTGCATAACTTTAATTAAATTTATTATTTTATTAAACATTTAGATAGTAAAAATTGTTTAACTCTTATTGCAAACACACATGGTTAAATTTATGATGGTCTAAAATTGTGAAACTGTCCTTGTAAATTAATGTTAGCCAATCATAGACGTTGATTTTCTTTGCTCGCCCATGCATTCGGTAGACACGAATACATCTATCGTTCACCATTCAATCCACACATGCTTCAGTTTGTCTTTGTAGTGTGGAGAAATGTGATTGGACAGATGGACTAGGGTATGGTTAGTGGTGTAGTGTATACTACTAGGTGCCTGCTGTTCATGGTCCCGAGCCACCTCCGCAAGTGCTGGGATGATACTGCGTTTCAGTGGGTATGATCCTGCGGTCCGTTGATATTCTCAAGATTGGGCAGAGATCAGGGGGAGAGCTTTACATAAGCCGCGTATTGCCCCCAGACCCGCGAGTATGCAATGCTATGCATACTTTCGCAGTATAAAAAAAGTTCGAGATCCCGAGCCACCTGCTCAAGCGGATGGCACTGTGTTTTTAGTGGGTATGCCTCCATGCGCCCTGTTGAACTTCTTAAGATTGGGCAGGGATCAGGGGGGAAAGCCTTAAATAACTCGCGGGTATATTTTCGCAGTATACCTAAAATAAAGTATAGTGTTGAGTGTATGTATACTGACTGTGTTTCTTTTTGAGCGGCAGCGGCGGCGGGCGCGGCGGATGGTGGTCGGCCAGCGTATGCGGCCGCGCCTCGCCGTGCAGGGAGCACACGGACGCTTGCCTAAAAACATTATGGCATTCTTTAATATAGCCGTAGAGAAGAACTTGTTAGCGCGCGATAGGGCTAGTTAAGCCACTTTCGGAATAGAATATAGATCTAATTTTTATTTTCAACTAGCTGTTGCCCTTGACTTCGTTAGCGAGGTCTACACTATCCCACAGGAACTTTTTACCGGGATTAGAAGTTTCCTATGTCCTAGTCTGGGTCATGTTCTGTCCGTAAATCCATTAACCGTTCTCGAGTTTTGAGCTTAGCAACATTCATTTTTATTCGTATAGATTAATGTAGGCACAATAATCAGGAGACAAATTTTGCAACACTTTGCCTTATATACCATGCATGCGGGTTTCCAAATTAAAAAATAAAAGATCCTGAGTTTTGGACGGTAAGATGGCAGTCGTTAACACAAGTTAAAATACAGTTTTACGCATAAACTGGGGCCTATAGAAACCCCGAGTTGGGACTCTCCTCCCATTGCCTCGCTCAGTTTTCAGACATATTAAATTACATATACATTCATAGCCCGACAGAGGAAGGGTAATCCACTAACAGCCTAGGCCCAGCAATAAGACGTCCACAATAGGCTGATCATGGGTACCAATAAACCTTGTTGTAGTATATGCTAGATAAAAACATTTCTGTAGTGATGGTCCCTGATGGTGCTGTTGTTAAAATAAGGCAGTAATTAATAACCAATCGTATTATCGTTACCATACACATTTAAGAATAAACAAGAATTTACGAATGAGTAATTCTATAACAATAACTGGGGTTTTCCTAGTAAGTTTCGTATAATGGTCATTCGCTATTGTAAATCGTATTTAATTCATAAAAAACAATAAAAATAATTTGAATCAAAACAGGAAAATAATATGTATTGTCCATAGTAGCCTTTTCAGATTTGCTAATCTAACGAAGGTTTTTCGTTTCATCATCATCATCATCATCATCAGCCTATTCTGATCCTATCCTAGCCTATCCACTGCTTGACATAGACCTCTCCTCTCCTCTCTTCGTTTATTGTTGCAAAAATATATAATAAGTTTATGACGTAACACAGATGCTACTATCAACGTAAAAATTGCTAGCCAGCCATGACATTATATTCCAATAGAATGATATGTATATTTCTGATGTAAACATTGTTTTGGGGTCCTTTTTATTAATAATGGGAAAATGTCTCACAAAATAACTCGTCTGTAACTCTTAAGTGTCAGAGACGAGAGTTTTATTGAGTACATAAAGCAACAAATATTAAGTAAGTATTTTGTATTAGTTATTTTGCAACCAACTAATTTTAAGTTGTATACTGTTTAGCATACGAAACAAAAAAAAACTGCATAATTAGTTTTGATACTTTGACCTGGTAATTTGTAAACGCCGAAAACAGCCACTACAGCGCATTTAATTAACGTCTGACACGACGCGTGATGTGCAGCACAACAAACGCAAGAGGCACTTTCTAACTGACAACACCGTCACGAATCGTCATTGCCAATCCAACGATTCAAACAATAAAACAAAACAAACCACCAGCAAAAGCGTGTGCAATACCGTTAATTCTCGTTCCGCTTAGATCTCGAGGTCGCTGTGTGTGTAGTAATCACCTGATTTTGTTTTCTTACGGTTTCGGTAGGACAGAAGATGCTATTTTGATACCTTTATTTTATGATCTGTTCACGCCAAGGTTTGATAGTTTTACAGTCATCACGTTAGTATTAAAGAAACCAATATCGAATCAACTTCCGCTTAATTCTGGAGGTCAGTGTAAAGTAAAAACTTTTGTTTGAATGTACCTATATCTAAGACTATTTGAAACGATTAAAACTTCAATTTGATTAACGTTACCTGACGTTTCAGACTCATTTGTAGGAACTGATCCAAGAATCAATTCGCTTAGTTTTTATAAAAAATAAAACTAAACCATTAAAAGCGTGAGCAATATAATTACTTCACGATCACGCTACTCTCAGGGTCAGTATGAAGTAAATACCCGATTTATTTATTACATTTACCAGAACTCCTAGCATTGAAAACTTGAAAAGTCAAGTGGAATTGGTAAGAGTACCACTTCCACTTGACTTTTCAAGCTCGAATTCCGTAGCAATAAGAAGTTTTTACATCTTATTTATCACAATTATTAAATTATTTGGTTGCAGCAAAACTAACTTTCACAAAACACTAACAGTGAGTTGAGTACACACTCAACATCACTAAATTAACAAAACATCACTTAAAAACTCTTTTGTTTTCATCAGTCAAAACAAAAACAATCATACCGTAATCCCGTAAAATACAGTCACTTCACTTGACGGCCATACTTAACTCTAGAAACAAGGTCTCCGTCAAAACAAAACACTATCAACACCGTAATTTAGCCTACGATTGTAAGACTGAAAACTTTTTAAAAACAAAAGCAAACAATAGCGCGTTGCTAGCCTACGGACTGAAAACTTTAAAACAAAACCGAACAGTAGCGGTAGCGCGAGCAATTCCGCTAATTGGTAGGTACTAAGATCTCGGTTAGTTTTATGAGGTAATCACCTGATTTCGACGGTGGGGAAGTGTTGTTGCACGTCGGCGCGAATGTTGCGGCGCGTCTTCGCCGGCAGCTCGGGCGGGGTCTCGCTCTCGTCTGACGTGATGCTGGCGAGCCTACGGAAAGGCACGGTTATGCAACCACCCTTGGAAATGCACGTATATTTCTAAAGGCTGTTTACTAATATGTGGACACAATGAAAGTGGCGTTAAAGCTTTACGTGACGATGTATACATTGAAATTAAACACTTTATGAATCTACTCGGTTAAAATTTTATAGTAGTATTATTCTGTCATTTTTTAAGTGATGCATAGTTTTATTAAAAATAACTTACTTGTAATGAAACATTTTATACGAATCTACTCGCGATTATTTTACATCTCATTTATATATCTTCAACATGACTTTTCGAACATGTTGCAGGGTTTATGGTCACTGAGAGATTTTATGATCTGCCTCAATTGTTTCATTTTAATGTAGCGTTCACGTCAACTTTACAAAACAACACGCCTTGCATTATTTTTATAACATTTTAGATAATTATGCATTCGCTAACTATCAATAATAATTGTAAAAGGTCCACATGTTAGTTATCAACATTATTTAAAACTGTATACATATACATGCAAGTTGATACTTAATAAACAAAATCATGGTACAACTTTCTAATTCAGTGCGTAAAAAATACCTTTTTGTAAACAGCTTCACCAAATGATATTTGTAATAGCAGTGTGTGTTCTCGCTAAATAATTGTTGATTAATGACTTAAATGTTTTAGCTTGGTAACTCTGTGGTATATCAATCTACCTTTAGTAATAGTATTAACATTTGTATTTAATTATATTTGAAGACATTAGTATTATTGTGCTTTCATCTTATAATTAAACCTCTAAAGAGGTTCTAAACCATTCTCCTGCAAATAAATATTAATAACAATGTGAGTAGTGGTGTGTCTGTGAATGGACAGTGCGTACAAAGCGTGCTTGTGTGTGATGTGAAAGAACGGCTACTTCCGGTCAGGTCCACTTTCCATTTGGTTAACCTTTTAACATATAAAATTACATTTTTTTACTGATCGCTACTTAAAGAGAGAAATGACTGGAGCATTTTGCCGTAACGTAACATGTCATGAATGGGTGCGCTTATTACCGTGCTTGTTTCACGGCGAGGAGCGCTCTCATTATTTTGGACTGCATCGGCTACTTACCATCAGGCAGGATGTGGTCAATATGATGAGTCAATATAAAAAATAAATAAATGCTCAAGGCGAGCATTCGCATTGTTAGTACGAACCTTTTCGTATTTACATCCATCGATCGTACCAAAGTCGTTCAAACGACGTTCCGACCAACTTTATCCAAACTTACCGTATACAGTTGGTTGTAACTTTGTTCGAACGACTTTAAAATCGGATGCGAGTATGAAATTAGATTTCAACGACTAATAGCGACTTAGTCGATGTCGTTACTGTTTTTGATATGGGAGTCATAGGGCTTTTATCGGTTAGTCAATAATGACGTAACAAGCTCGCCGCGAATGGTACGTTACGACGATACACTCCGGTTAGTCGCCACCATTAGACTGCATAAAATGAGATTTACCAAATGGGAAGTTTGCTAAACGGGAAATGGCCGAAACAACTAAAAAGGACACTCACTTCGAGGCATGGTGCGCGGTTACACTGTTCATTACATTCATGCGGGTCTCAAAGCTTTGCCGAGTGCACCTCATTTCGCTCACACAGTCTGTACTGTCAAAATGACTGCAAAAACAATAACAGGAAGCGTTGACAAGGTGTTCAATGTACATGAGGACAATTTTTGTTTAATTATAATTTTACAATTGACACTATTTATTAGCCATGTGTTGGCTCGATAAAATCAACAGTTAAATTCTATTAAAAAAAACCCTTTTGCATAATCTTTTTTTGAGAGTGTATACTCTATTGAGAATTGATCTCCCGAAATTGCACGTGATTACTTAACGGTCACAATTATTTATAGATACTTAAGTTTTTTTAAGTTAAAAATAACTTTAGATTCTAAAGACTTTAGTTTTACTATCATTAGTTTACAATGGCGATTATTATTATCAATTTGTCAACAGTACATTTAACACATGAAGAGATGAGATAACAGAAAACTGCACACAAGTAACAAAGACAATTAATAAATAAAAACATGAAAAACAAACAAACAAAATATAGAAGGAACACATAATATGGAAGATTTAATAAAAGTAGAAGTAATCAACAAACAAATTGAAGATGAGAAAATGTGTGTGTTACCTATCCGAGTGACTGGAGTAGTGTTGCGAGGAGAACGAGGACGTGAAACTGTGTTCTGTCGACACCTCCGTGTGCCCAACAGAAACAAACCCGGACTCATTGGAGAAGCTTCAAAGAAATTCACAACACTGGTAACACATTCAGTAGACGGCACTTAACTAAAGGAAAGGCATTCAAATAGTTTCACAAACAAACAGAGAGGACACATAAAAATTAACAATAATTAGAAGCGTTCCGGTGGCGATTCAATAATAACTTTGCAAACTGGTAATTATGTAGAAACCTTGTTACTTCAAGATATAGTCTACTTTATAATGTCTCCATAAGTTTCGGAATAACATCGTTACGAGTCGCATAGCTTTTGCAATCGGCAAGGTAATAAATTTTGCATAGTTCTTTCTTTCGCTACAAGCAAGAAACTAGCTCAACACTAAACATTATAAGAAGTTTTCTTTTCTAGAAATCATATCTAATTTCGTTTAGACGAAACAATTATGATTAATATAAAGAAGTCTGTAATATGTAGAGCCAGTTAGATGCTGAAGTGTCAATCTTAGTATTCACTAGGAAATAAAACAGAAATTAATATCTATGCAATGTCGCGCCGTTTTCGGCGATCTCTCGCGACGCAATATGTCCTAATGAATACAAGGCTACATGCAGGTAGTAGTCGTAATACATAAGCAGTAATATAAACATCGACGGTGAAGTGTCAAAAACTCCTATCTAAATTGTTAAAAAAAAAAAGTACTTTTTTTAAAACACGACCGTTTAGTTAAGGTTGTAAGTACTTAAAAAAATACTTTTTTGGTAAAAAAAAAAGTACATACGCTAGCACATCAGACTACCACAAACTGACAAGTTTCATTAATAGACTTTGAACTTTATGTGTATGGCATATGATTGAACATATATTGAAGGTTTTTTTTTGGTTTAAGATAGCCTGATGTGCAGGCGTCTGTAGGTACATATGATACCTCTTATCTATACACTTTGCAGTGGATACTACGTGTTGCGTCCCATACCGGTTGTGATTGTGGTTCTGGTGCGGTGCGCTGAGCTGTGATTCTTGAGATTCCATGGAGGTTCGCATCTCGTTCGAACTGTTGCAGCTGCATATACCTGATCGACACAAAAAATGATTTTGTTAACAAAAAGTGAGTTGACGAACTCTTGACTAAAAGCATGTATGCACTGTGCTTTAGGGGTTTTATTTAACTACGGGTTAAAATTTAACCCATAGTTAAATAAAAGCCCTAATGATAATCTACTCTCCTTCATTGTATTATGGCAACCTACATAGATGAGCTCGAAGGCGCAGTGGTTAACACACTGCCATTGTTGAATTTAAGCAACTTTCGCAAAAACCGGTCATAGGATGGATGGGTGACCAAAATTTTAAAATCTCGAGCTCATTCGTGCTCCGGGAGTCACGTAAAGCAGTGTGTCTAGGATGCATTAGCAGCCGTTAACAACCACCAATCATTACTGGGCTGGTACTGGTTTATGTCCCGTTCACCCGTGGTGTTTTCATCCATAATTCTCTCTCGAGGTCACAACCGGCGAGTTTACTCAAAGTTGGTGATTTCTATGCTCTTATATATTACATATTTTGAGAGCAGTTATGTATGTGCAATACTGTCTGGCAACTTACGTGAGAGTATGTATGTATGTATGTATGTATGTATATATGTATGTATGTATGTATGTATGTATGTATGTATGTATGTATGTATCTATGTATGTATGTATGTATGTATGTATGTATGTATGTATGTATGTATGTATGTATGTATGTATGTATGTATGTATGTATGTATGTATGTATGTATGTATGTATGTATGTATGTATGTATGTATGTATGTATGTATGTATGTATGTATGTATGTATGTATGTATGTATGTATGTATGTATGTATGTATGTATGTATGTATGTATGTATGTATGTATGTATGTATGTATGTATGTATGTATGTATGTATGTATGTATGTATGTATGTATGTATGTATGTATGTATGTATGTATGTATGTATGTATGTATGTATGTATGTATGTATGTATGTATGTATGTATGTATGTATGTATGTATGTATGTATGTATGTATGTATGTATGTATGTATGTATGTATGTATAACAGTGTCTGGCAACTAACCCAGCATATCGTTGGGCGGGGTGCTGAAAACGTGGTCGCGATTGTTAGCCTCGTGCGCGGACCGCTCCTCGTCGTTGGACACGTTCAGCATGGAGTCCAGCGAGCCGCTGCTGTGCGACTGCAGGGATAGCCTGTAAATTAAACGGAATTGATTAGTCTTTGGGGATAGTTTTGAAATGCTTTTTTTATATATATGAGTAAGCAATTGACTTCGCTCTACATGAAAGAAGCATAGTCCAGATACAAGGAAACTCGCTACTGTACAGAAAGAGCGTCCGTATAATTCTTTATGATAACGTGAGAAAGCGTGATTAAATCCCCGTACTATTGACATTCCACTAGTTAAAAGCTTTTGTGCTGGGTTTACTGGGCAAATTTTTTTGTGTTAACTTAACAACAGCAAGTAACACTACATTCAATTTTATAACAATCTTTAAAAACAATGCATTCGAATGGTAATAAATATACTATTATTCTAACAGACGTTCGCCAAAAGATAGCAAATATACTATATTAAAACAGATGATGAAGACTTGACATACTTCTAAAGTATTCCAAGTACGAGGGTATAATCTATCAACTATCTGGAAATCAAGCAAAAGCATTGGTTTGTTTAGGGATATCTCCAGGTCGATACACTGCATATGGGTGACCAAAGACTGATATATTTTCTTTGTTCATAATAAACAGACGACAAAGTAATAGGAACTGAATAAAAACGGTGCCGTGAGCCTGGCTAGGCTGCATAGATTTCTAAGAATCCACAAGTAGTACACTCATATTTTAAATTTAATTGACTGCGCTCCGGTGATGTTAATACAGGCATTCCAAGAAACGCATTCCACCCAATGAAAAACGGCAATGGTAAAGATGAACTGGGAATATGAAGCATTTAATTAAAATCAAAATATGGCACTATTAATCCATAATCTGCATACTATTGTTATTTTTAGTTGGTTGTTGTTAATTGGCGTGACAAAAGTGTACGAACACGAAGCATTTGGCAAAGTATTGTATATTCAAAGTGGTTTCTAAGTTCATTGCACTTGCATTAACTTTCACGTCGCCGCTAGCGAGTGCGGCAGACAGCGGTCGCAAATAAGCCCTTATACTACGAAAGAGAAACTACCGGTAGAGTAACTGATCGTTTACTATAATGCACACCATAGTACGGTAGAGTTAATATCATAGACCCCGACAACCTTGTAAGTGTATGCTATTCTTCTTTGGCATGGAAGCGATGTTACTTTTGCGCAAGTTATTACTATTATTAAAAGTGATTTTTTTATACTCTATATAGTCTTCTCAACAATCTTTATGTACAGCGCAATCTCTAGCGATAATGACAAGATCTTAGTTCGATAACAACATTTATATCAAAAAATGCTCTTATTGCTATTTATCACGAAATATTAATATTAATTTGAGGTTTTCAAATAAAATAATATAATTTAATGCATTTTAAAGGCTTAAGTTATATTGATCGTTTGATTTGTCTATTGTGCAATCTTTTAAAAACTTAGAAAGAAAGTCTTAGCGTTACCATAAGATCTTTCCGTGAATTAATTAAATTTAAAACTATTATGGCTACCAATATCCATACCTGTCAATAGACAGAGCTAGAAGCGAGTTGTCGTTCGCTGACTTGCGCTTGGGCGGTAGTGGTGGGGCCAACTCGATTTTCCTGAAACAGAATTTCAATCTCACTCAGGATGTAACTCGTTAACGTTTAGGTTAGTACTTAATAAATTTTACCCTTTAATGAGCCAGAAATAAGTTTCTTAGGAACCAAAGTTGCGTAACCAGATAAAGGTCTGTACGCACATTAGTCATCATATTGGTTAATTTTGCCTTAAAATGTGGCATCGGATGACGTATACAGTCTGACTGGCTGAATGAGTAAAATATTCGAGCGGGATAAATTGTTCTTATTTCAGTTACATTTGTAAAGAAAAAAATAAAAATAGTGAGATAAGCAGATAAAGCAGCAGCTCTTGTGGAAAATTTATTTGGCAACTAAGATAAAATAATACGTAAATTAATTTGAGAGTTTACAATTTTACATGTGAATATGGAATAAAACTTGTTATTATATTTATGCACTTCTGTAATCAGAATCAAGAACTGAAATCACTTTCATATTTCACTTGTCTAACCAGTTTCGCTTTATATTCATTTTCATCGTAAACATAAACTTTCATTCAGAAAGTGACGCATAATAAATAATATTGTATGTTTCTGTAAGTTTTTTGGAAATTAAGAATTAAAACGATTTCTTGTTTAAATATTAAATTAGCATTATATTATGTACAGTTACTAATCAAACGTGCGGTCTGCGTATTCTATCAATGCTAATTAGACTAACAAGGCTTTATTACACAGGTGTTGTAAGCTGCAATAAAATTATACAGTAGCTACTATAAATCCACAATACGACGTAACCGTTACAAGATTTAATATAGCAACATTTTTATTTTCTGCAACTGTACTTATACCACACTCGTTTTCTACGCGCATCTCGTAAAGTTTATTAAAAGATAACAATCGACCATTCCAGTAATTATATTTCAGTTCATTGTAACCAGATGTATCATTGCAATTAATGGCGTTAAAGCAACAAGATAGATAAAAGTTAGATACATCATTTATAAACTTGTTTCACAATTTGTTTACACATTCACATTGTCTGCACTGAACCATTTTAATTCCAGATTTAAGCTAAACGTTTTGCACTCACTATTACAATCATTTGTTACAGTCTAACCTGTTAATTTGTTTCGAAAAGTAAAGACTTATAAGTAAGAAATTATCCGGCTCGTTCTGATCAACAGCGGTGGTTAAACAGAATCGTGTCCACATAATACAATAGAAAATTGTAATAACAATACATACGATTCATAAGGACATGAAAAAAGAGACACCCCTCAACGAGAAACCTAGAAACTTTTTAAACAGTAGCACTTTTGCTAGTGCAACACAACATCAGATTTAAAATACCGAGGTTTACCGCTTTTTACGGATTATACAGTTTTGTGATTAATTGAAATGCGTTAAAACTCTTCATAAAAGGCTAACAAAAATAATATTAATTGCAAACAATTTTTCTCCTTGAATTTCTGCCATACCTACTTGTTTTTAAACAGCCTATGTGCTTGTATATCAAGTAAAATTTTGACTTATATTATATTTGTTGTAAAAGGTGATAAGCTTTTGTTTTTTTTTTTATTTATTTACCGGTTGGGCCTGGCTGGCTTAGGCGGGGGTGTATCGGGCGCATCCAGCACAGACTCCGACGAGTGAGATGCGCGTACGCCGGCCGAGTCGCCCCCGCTCTCCCCCGTCAACAACGAGCGCTCTTTTGGAGTTAGGGGTATATCTAAAAAAAAAAGTGAGGGATATTAATTAAAATTCCTACAAGAAAATTTACAAGTTTATGTTAAAATTAAATTAAATGAGCTTTATTGACTGAACTTTCTAAAATTCTCTAAAAAACTAGTATAAAGACTATAACGCAATTAATAAATAATTTGGATGTATTTTTTTTAATTAAAAGTTGTTTCTAAATTATTCTCGTACGTACGCGTAAGTTAAGAACGTTGTTTTGTTGTACATGTTTTCTGTTAGTCATCGAAATAACGCACTTGTCATGTGTATTTATCAATTAATCAACTTTAATTTTACTGCATGAATGCAACGGTATATTAGTACAAAAATTATAATAATGGTTATGACATGTGATGACGACCAGGAAAATGGTTCAGGTGATATACCTATAATGCTTTAGATAAAAATATATGACGTCGTTATAGTATGCGTCCACATATCAGTAACAGAAGTTCCTAACAGTTGAACCCCAATGTTTGCGTTTGCCAACTAGGTGAATTTATGACTATAAAGGATAGTGTACTACAGCTTTCCTGTTGGGTAAGCCATGAATCACACGAGAACTGTAATCTAACCATGTCAATACAACAAAGATTGTCATTTAATAAAGTCAACTCGATAAGTAATATAAGCGCTCAAAAATACGTAATTACCTCATCCAAAGCGACATGTTACTGCGATCTCGAAGTCAGTTATGCCGTATTTTATAGAAAACTTTTCTTTACTAGGCCTTTGCCTATAACCGTCTTTTACGATGCAATAGAAATGGGTTATTCGCCAACAGTTCTGCATGGACGCATAGTATGCTAGCACCTTGTCTAGTGAAACTACTGATCGGGTGTAATGAAACCCCTTAGAAAGTTCACTGCGCTAACTATTACAAGCAAAGACAACAATAACGGCGGAGTCAATAAAGCAGTCCCCGTATTAATGCAATATGCAATGCTCACATACCAGGCAAGGAGTTCCTCTGTGTGGACGCGCGCGGTGACACCAACGCCGGCCGCGGCGACAGAGCAGGCCTCGTCATATGCTGCTGCGCCAGCGACGCAACCTCTTCCACAGCCGACGTCACTCCCTTGACAACCGAGCTGACGTGCTCGGGCGATAGTGCCGTCGAGGATGTGTCCAGCTCTTCATTCCCGGCGTCGGCACGAAGGCTCACCGCCGTAATCTCATCGCATAAACGGATAAGCATGGCCAGCGCTGTGCAAAGACGTTTCACGGCACTCATTAGCTGCGGCGATCGACCGCAGTATGGCTTTATTTCTGTAAATGGACAAAATGTTACAAAATTGTTTTTTAAAAAAAATTCACTGCGTTAAAAATGAGACGAGACAAAATACATCAATTGAAGATAAAAAAAGGTTGATCGTAGCTTTCATAGCGGTATTTTATGACAAGCTGTTAATAGCCATTTTAACGTTCCTAACATTGAAGTTTGATAAATTGTACGTCGTGTAATGGTGGAATAACAAAAAGCATAATGATGAGACTATGCATACCTTTATGGATGTTAGCAATAGATTCGAATACAATCGTGCCATTGTCAGGCAGCATCTCTAGCTTCCTTTTTGTGATGACATCGGAGAAGTGTTTCAGGCCGAATGTTACCTGCAATCGCAAAAAGTCGTGTAGACTAAACAATGAATGCAATTTATCGGATGAATGGTCAAGTACGATGGTTAAAAAAGTGGTATATACAAAACAGACCTCTTTGACGAGTCGTTCCAATTCTTTGGCAGGCGTGACTTCCCCCTCTTCGGGGGCGACTGTCTTTGCACCCATGTTCCGAAGTTTCGGACTAAGTGGGGAATGTGATCTGAAACAAGCAGAAATGTGTGCTCCTTTATCATTCTTCGTCTGATGACAATCGACAATAGTTATTGATAATTAATTTTTGTGATTGTTTACAGTTAGAAGGCAGCGCTATTGACTTGGTGATTGTTCTACGATGAACCTTAGTAGTTTTTCTACAAAATGTAGTCTAGATAGCTTGTGACTCTTACATTACTTTATTACAAAGATCAAATTCCGAAAACCCTCAAATTGCGCCTAGGGGGTGGTTTTTGAGCAGTGACTAATTATCATGCTATAATATTAATTACGCGTGCTCCTATTTTTCCTATTCAAAGTCACAGGTAGTTTTTGACACCGAAAATTGTTAAACGGTATCTAGGTGTATAACGAAATTGTAAATAAAGCAAAAAAAATATTCATGTCACTGTCATGTCGAGATCATCGATAATCTTCAAAATTCGTCCTACTGCATCACCTACAACATAGTCTATTGACATGGTTCAGTTGATTTCAATTAGACCATCCCAAATTTTGACCGACTAGCCACTACTCCGTTAAAGTCGCCTCACATCGCATTATTAAGGATTATATGCTAAAAGATTTATTTCCAGCTCCTTCTAAAGAGTTGTTCATGATATAATTATTATTCTACCTAAGTAGTTAGTTATCTCGCGTGCCATTAAAAGAGAAACACCTAGTCATTACTGGTCTATTTTTATTCTTAGCCTTAACTAAAAACCTCGGCTGAATGCGGCAAGTGATTGTCACTTACTCTAGTAGTAGTCACTCTGCTGAATGAATATGAAGCCGATATAACATTGTGGCCTTTAGAATAATAGGAGTAGGTATTATGTTATTAAAGTTTGCTACATTACATTTTAAAATATTTAATGTTTTTAATACTTACCATTAAATAAATTGTATTTGTTTTAAATATACTGAGGTACTTATAATTATTTAATTTACTTATCAATAAATAAATTTACTACTTTACTGTCATTAAAAACGATATACAATAGAACACCGTAAGAGCCCTCGGCGACGTCGGATAATCGGTGACTGATTTTTTAGTCGATGAAACTGAAACGTATGGAATTCTATATTGCATTGCAACGCACACGTTCTACAATCCGATCCGATCTGAACCCTTCGGAGAATCTAGTAGGGTATGGAGACGCGCACTAGTGCGCGATGCCGTTCCCTCTAGAAAACCTCCGAAGATGATTCGTTTCACATGACAAGCCAAGCCCGGTGAAGCTGAAGATGCCGTCTGAGTCAATCAGCAATCTCTCTCCAAAAAAAAACGTTCTACAAAAAGTCGGTCACAAAATCGGTACTAAAACCTCGGCGAAAAAATCGGTCCTATTATCGGTCCTACAAAAAGTCGGTCGTGGGAAAGGAGCCGTAAAGCTCACTTAAAACTTAAATTGCGTTTTACAACCGCATAATAGTAAAAGCTTCACCTAAGACTACAGAATTGCTTGTAAGGCATAACTTATTCGTTTGTCTGATAACTGACGCCAATTCTTAGAACGTTAAGAGTTATAATATAATGTATTGATAGGTACGAAACCTTTGGCATTACTTCGAATCGTCGTTAGTCAACACATTCAAAATCACTGTTCATTGTATATTAATTGATTACTAGAAACCTTTTAATTCATTCCCCTACACGAAATAGGTACTAAATAAATGTAAATTTTTGTCTGGTTTGCTGTTACCGTAAAGTAGCTGATGATTGGTACTATGTTTTTTGTTTCTTAATCCTATTTGATCTAATCGTAAATTAATAAGTAGCTTAAGCGTTATTAATTAATTGTACGAGGATTGCGGGATTAAATATTCACAATTTAATTTACAACTAACAACCAATCACTAGCTAGCAAGTTAAACAAAATGCAACATAAACAGTATTTCAATATAAATCAAGTAGTAATTAAATTTGAGTAAAAGGAGTTCCTTGTAAATCCTATTTTACTCATAAATAATGAACAGAAATAACGAATAACATTTACAATTAAACTATATTAAATCACGCAGTTAAACTATGATTCCATTAAAAAACGACAAGCAAACCAATTAATTTTTTATTAGTATACATTAGTCGCGTTTCATTTAGAACACGTCACTAATTAGCATCGAAAATTTCATTGAACCTAATGCGTATTACATAAAGGATCACTAAAAATGATCTGAGTAGAATGCATTACGACAGAGTCTGCTTTGCATGCGAAGCCCACACCACAACGCGAATAACAACGTCGCTCGAAGTACTTGATATTCAAGTAGGAGGTCCCGGTTCACCTCCATGCACGACCAAACCAATACGATGAGTAAATAGCAAACATGCCATTAGAAACTATGTTGTCAGTCATTGTCTTCGACGAGATATTGGGAAATCGATGTCGTAGCGAAACGATTGTGGTCTATCCCACTTGTCCAAATGCGGTCGAGTTTTTGTGACAACATAAAGAAACTAGACTAAAAAATAGTTACAATCTTTCAACACTTTGCCTTGTTTGACATATAAGAATTTAAAAGTATCTAAAGCATTTTTACAATCTATTCTTGCGACACGATAAAGTGCTTAGTTGTTTCAATGACATGAATTGATTGCAAAAACGATTACTTGAATTTTGCCTTAACTAAAAACAAAAAGCGTTTAGCCTCAACATCGAAAATTTGTTAAAGTTTAGCATTAACTTATCAAACAAATCGTACCGTCTTCCATTGTTAGCAAATCTCCGCTGTAGTTGATTAGTGCGTTTGTTGAACCAGTCACCGACGGGCGACCGCACCGCGTTCGACATTTATGTGCGTACACCTGAACCACTACGGCCGCGCAGCAAAGAACACTTGACCACACTAGTCGCACGGACGTTTCACAGAGAGAACTACTTTCGAACAACCTCAACGGCAATAAAAACTCGCGGTATACAACAAATAAAAAGCGATTCAGTCACGCTGACAGGCCAGGCGCGGACATAATAATGTAATCACTTAACATTGCACGCACTAACTAATGAGATTTTAGCGGACAGTCAGTAATGAGTGCGACAGCAGCGTGTCGCGGTCGCCGTGACTCATAAACATCCACATTTAGTGCAATGTCTACATTAACCACCCGCAATCGGAAACGGCAAAGCACTCCGCGACTAGCACAAAGGTTTGTTACACACGACCGGTATTAAATACGTGACTATATTATTTAAAAAAAAATCCAAAACGCTATACATAAACCATGGCATTGTTCTTTAGTTGACGGCCAAGATAATACTGTTAAACTGAGCGACACTTTCTTACACCGCTGTCACTTAAGATAAGAAAGTTATGTATGTAAAATTATCATTTAGATAAGAAACAATACAATGTGAATATTTGATCGCAATGTACATAACACGTCAGATAATGCGGAGATACGGATGGTTCTTGTTAAAATCTTGACTGTTTGAGGAACAGTAGCTTTATGTTCTTTTAAATTTTATTTTATTAATGAATCCAAATCTGCAAATGTTCAATCTTGCTAAGATCTGCATCATGGTTTATATTGCAGCTTGATCTGACTGATATTTTCTTAGTAGGTACATACAATGATATTTCGAAAACAAAAGAAAATTGAGTTGATGAGATCTTAAGTCTGACTTGGCCCCAAATTGTCAGGTTTTAACAATACACTAATAAAGTAATGTTTTTCCCCTGTTGTTTACCACAGTACCTACTTACTAATATTTAGCTAAGTAATAATCCTTTGTAAATAAGGTTATTCCCATTTTCAATTGCACGTATTCGCTTATGACTTATGTAATACAAATAACACTACAATCTACTGGATGTTATAATTTTGAAGCTATTTGGAAATACTAAACTATACTTTTGACATGAAGTTCGGCGTTCGTATATTTTCAATGGCGTATATACCAAATACTATTTGGTATATTTTATATTTGTATATTTCTGAACATGCCTCACTTAGGTCCAAGACCTGGGCACTTCTTCCGACCCTCACGACCCGGTCGACCCGAGACCCGAGCCGAGGTCCTAGTCTTAAGAAGCGCCCTTGGGTTGTTTCGCACCCGATCCGATCCAAACCCCTCGGAAAATCTATTAGTTAGAAGAGTTTATTTGGAGAGAGAGATTGCTGATTGCCTCAGACGGCATTTTCAGCTTCACCGGGCTTGTTTGGGGGCGGCGAGTAACGTAAAGGGTTCCTCAAGCCGTGAGAAAGAATCACCTTCGGAGGTTTTCTAGAGGGTACGGCATCGCGCACTAGTGCGCGTCCCCGTGTCCTACTGGAGTCTCCGAAGGGTTCGGATCGGATCGGAAGGGGACTCTTACGTGATGCCATTCCCCCTAGAAAACCTCCGACGACGGTGACTTGATCGCACGGCTTGAGAAACCCTTTAAGTTTCTCGCCGCCCCCAAGTCCGGTGACGCTGATAATGCCTTCTAAGATACCTAATCAGCAAACCCTCTCCAAAACGGAGAAAATAAATTACGCATACCTGCGCCCGAGTGCGCTCGTGGAGACGCTGATAGTTAGAGACTATCCCTTTGACCGGTAAAGTGGAAGGGTATCATCATCAGCCTATACTAGTCCACTGCTAGACAAAGGCCTCTCCAAGTGCACGCCACCGAGCACGATCCGCGGAAGGATACCCACTAAAAACTCCTGAACCTCTCCTCCGTTATAAACAATCACCGGAGTGCGTTGTCCACCTTGAGGTATATTCATGCTCCTAGGTATGCCCTGTAATTTAACTGGATTTGATACCTTTTTCGAATAATGCATGAGACTGTTGCTTAGCAGCGAAAAGGTATTAGCTTAAAATAATGGTATTAGATTAGATGTTTTTATTGTTGACTGCGGGAACTACACCGACTTAATTAGTCCATGACGTGCATTCGATTGTTAGCTATAAGGTGACAGTCGTTAATTAGCCGACCGTACGTCAATCGTACCTGATATTACAAATACGAAAGTGTATTTGTTTGTTTGGAGCATCGGATATACCTACGTACCTACAACCTTGTACTATAAAACAGTGTTTAAAGTTGAACAATGTCTAAATAGGTACGTGTTTAAAATATTGCGTCTGTCTAAAAAGCTAAAAAGTGACAGCATTTGTTCTATGCATTTATCTAACTTTAGCGATCGTTTTGTGATAAAGCAGACAACGTTTTGTTTGTTGTTTTGTGTCAATCTGAATTTATTGCATATTCCTGAATAATTCAAAAGGCAGTATCAAACAGGAGTGATAATAAATATTTTATTCGCCATAAAGCTTAAGTAGCACAGCGATGTCGTAGACAAAAGTCCTTAGAAATATTACCATAAACAGCATTCAACCTTACTTATACGATAATGAGAAAAACAGTAACTTAACCGTTCTCGCACGGAGCTGGCGCATTCCAACATCATCATAATATTGCGAATCTGCGTAATGCTTTGCGTGAGTCGACCTCAAAAGCAACCGTGTGGTGTTACGATAACAGTGATGTCCTCCAATACATCATCGTCAACTCTTAATAGTAGTAAACAAGACATTTTCTAAAGTACTCCCGTGATCAGACCAGCAGGCCACAGATAAAATTATAGTTTAGCAACTTGGCAGTTCTTTAAAGCACACCGATTTAGTCGGTTTTGCTCGGATTGCGAAAGGACGTGAGTTGATTCATGACCAGCCTCAGGCAAGTTATCTTTTTTGAAGCTTTTTTAGGTTAATATATAAATATAGTACCTATTGCGAAAACAAAAAAAAACAAATTTAATAAACAATATTAGTTTTAAGTTATTTAGGTCTTGATTTGATAAAGTTATATCCTACGAAGGCGGCTGAGTAAGAAAATGTTGCGAGTGTGTTAGTTTTGTCAAGCTTCAAAACGTATGTCAGCGTTTCTCGATAAGCCAAGATTTGATTACAAAACCAAACATCGAAGCGGGACGGTCAAAAAGCACGGTCGCAGATACGGTAGAGATCCGGGTGCCAAACAACCTTTTTGTTAACCTAATCGTATCATGAATAAAACTCGCATTTAACACGGCGCGCAACAATCAAAAGTTTATCTTTAGAGTTAATCAAACTAATGGAGGTTTGTTCTGTCTTACCTTAAAGCTGACGAGAGATGCGGCGGGTGATGCTGCTGCGCCGGCGAGCGCATGTTGGAGATACGCTCGAGCAGGTCGTCCTTGAAAGAGCGCGCGCGGCGAGCCAGCTTGTTAGCGCCGCGCAGCGACCCGCGGTGCCCCGACCCTGGCTCGCAGGGTTCGTTCTCTGTACAACAACGAAACAGGCATTTGTTAACGGCACAAATTCAACACTAAAAATATACAATAAGAAACATCAATTGAGGACAGGTATCGAGCCAGCAAAGTCAGTGGGGGTGTTTCAATTTAAGCCGTTGGTGTTGGACTGCTGCCGCACGGTTGCACTGCGTACCGTATAACACAAGGCTGTCACGCGGCTGCTTTTGTCTGTGTCTATGTCTGACACCAAACCTGTATATATTAAAAGAGCCCTACCGGCAAGATGGCGCGACGATACGCAAAGTGACCAGTCACTTTACGTATCTTCGGCTCTTCTCAGTGGGATGCATTAAGAGAGTATCCAGCAGTGGACTGATATGAGTTTATGATGATGATGATGATGATTCAATCAGGCCAGCGAGTCAACGGTTGGTAAGCTACGTCACATATCAACATCCGCAACACAATAATGCAATTGCAATGCGTTACCCGATTACACACAGATATGCTACAAATTACATAAGCCTCTACACTTAAGGACAGTTGGAGATTGGGCCTCCGATGAAACTTTTTAGTTTATTATTACAGAAATACCTATTGTCAGAGATTTAAAGTAAAAAACTTTAAAATTTGATAATGTAGTAGGATTTAATATATCTATTGGAATAAGTTGATATTGTGTTGAATAAATGAAGGACGAATTACGTAAACGTATAGACAAATAATATAAGGTCTGGTAGTGATCAGCAGATCAATACCAGGCCTAATAATGTTATAACCATTATTACTGAAATGTCTTCTAAAATAACCTATAATGATGCTATTTCTAATGAAATGACTAATAAGGTCAGGTATGAGTATTATTAATTAGTCACGCGACTGGGTCAAATCCAATATGAACTGTTATCCAATTATTTGAACTTACAGAGTAATAGAATTACTGTTCTAGTAGTTAGGACGTACTAATATTTATCTCAATTTGAAATTTATCATTACCATAAAGCACATTAACAGCTATAGAGTTTTAAGCAACCAAGTACCAACATAACATTCAGTCAGATGATATTAATAAGGCAATACGAAATAGCGACATATGGATATTTTTTATGTGTTTATGATATTCTACTTATTCATCCTACAAGGTCAGTAGCTCCAACAATTTGTTGTAACATATGTAGCCTCTGACATCAACAAAAGCGCCAATCATGGTCGAACGAATCAAAATCACTTCAATACTATTTAAATAAAAACATACTTAAATAATTATAGTGCCAGGGTCCGGTTGAATAATCGTATATATAGGTCAGTCCGTATGGCCATAAGAGTAAAACCAAGCACCTTTATATGGATGCATGGGCATGATTATTTAGTGCAACCATTTATGGTAACGCATTCATCCAATCATTACGCCGCCGCCGTATTGAGGTTGATTTGCACAAATGCTGAATTGCATTACTGCAAAACGATAACATCGACATGAATGGAGAGCAAAGTTCTAACAAAAATGTGAAGTTAAAATAAAAATGGCTAAATACAAAATGTACAAGGTATTAACTATGTAAAGACAACACTACTAAACATCAACACAAAACGAAGTTGATTGATAGTAGGTAGGTACTTGTTATTAAGTGACAAGTTTAACAAACTGAAACCAAACAATGGAAATAATCAACAAAAAATAAAGATAATCAATAAAATGATTTGTACCTGAAGACAATGACGTAACAGAAAGAGCTCCTTCGTCCGTCAAACAGTAGCACCCAAATTAAACACTTCTTTGTCCGTTACTCAATGAGCACAACTGAATTATGAATGAAAATTGGGACTACTTAGATCCAATAGGGAGCGATACTAGTAAACACCAGTATATCACTGTGATGAGATGATGCACGTTTATTTATAAACTTGAAGGCGACAGGAGGACGCGCCCATGCCGCGGTTTGCGACGACTGAGCGCGCGACCGAGAGACGCCGGCCCATACGACCCGTGTGCGTCATACATACACATCATAAACACTACCGATATTAAAAAGCCACTTAGCATGCAGCTTTGGTACCACCAGCCTGTCATATCGTCTCCGTTCGACCCTTCGTACGCACGCACTCGATAACCGAGAAGGAAACACGATAACGCTAACGCATTATAATAACCACGCTTTATGTAGATTGGTAGACATTCGAATAGAATCAACATTGGGACAGTTAAGTGCTTCCAAATATAAGACAAGAATAGCCATTTCCTGGTAGCACTGTCTAGATTTCTAAATTGATTTCTGAAGATACTGGAAATCGTTTTCAAAACTGGTTTCTTAATTTACTTTCTCTCGTTTACTTAACACGCGTGAAAAAAGAATGGTAACACGAAATTTTACAATAACATTTCATTATGATAGCGCCTATATTTAGAGAATTCACGTAGGTATGTGAAAACAATGTCAAGTTTTATTAAACGCTAATTTTTTATTTCTGATTTCAGTCAATACTCTTGGTGATCTTTAAAGTAAAGCTGCAGACGCGTAGGACTTGCTAGTGCCCTGATTCCCGTAACGAAACCCGTAACGATATCGCAGCAACTTAGCCGTTGAACCCATTTTCGTAATCACATCTGTCATTCGAGCCAATTTTTAAGTCGATCATTTGAAGTTCCATCCAACCGTATTCAAATCTACCCCGTACACGGTTAGTTGAAACTTCGTTCAGACGACAATCGAATGTTAGTATTACTATAATCTGTGGTCTAATCGCTTATCTAAACGAATGAGTATTGTCAAATATAAATTGATGCAAATAATCGATCTTGAATCACCGCAAAGTAAGAGCAGAGTTAAAAATATATTTGAAATACTTAAAAGCGATAATTAAATGACATTTAAATAAATAATTTTAATTACAATACAAATTCACGATATTATGTCATAAATAGATATTTAATTTATAACCGTAACAAAATAACTAGACACTAAATAAAGGAGTTTAACGGTTTTACAAATCTACTTCTTACAAAAACACAATGTTGAAAAAATTTCCACGAGCAGGGTTTGAACCTGCACCCTTCTGACATACCGGGTCAGGTGCTCTTCCAATTGAGCTATCGTGGTTCTAACCAGCCCGCCGAAATTACTCAACACTATTTACTTTTTTACTTTGAAAGCCAAAGGCGCCAATTCAATGTCAACAACTACCGTCATTAACATCTGATCATAATATTTTTACAAATACTAAAGATCAGTTAAGAAGTAGGCAAGCTATTTATAAAATGTTTTTGTTTTGTTTATATAATTTTAACGCAAATTTTGTTGCGATACAAATTACAAAAACACAATGTTGAAAAAATTTCCACGAGCAGGGTTTGAACCTGCACCCTTCTGACATACCGGGTCAGGTGCTCTTCCAATTGAGCTATCGTGGTTCTAACCAGCCCGCCGAAATTATTCAACACTATTTACTTTTTTACTTTGAAAGCCAAAGACGCCAATTCAATGTCAACAACTACCGTCATTAACATCTGATCATAATATTTTTACTAATACTAAAGATCAGTTAAGAAGTAGGCAAGCTATTTATAAAATGTTTTTGTTTTGTTTATATAATTTTAACGCAAATTTTGTTGCGATACAAATTACAAAAACACAATGTTGAAAAAATTTTTCCACGAGCAGGGTTTGAACCTGCACCCTTCTGACATACCGGGTCAGGTGCTCTTCCAATTGAGCTATCGTGGTTCTAACCAGCCCGCCGAAATTATTCAACACTATTTACTTTTTTACTTTGAAAGCCAAAGGCGCCAATTCAATGTCAACAACTACCGTCATTAACATCTGATCATAATATTTTTACAAATACTAAAGATCAGTTAAGAAGTAGGCAAGCTATTTATAAAATGTTTTTGTTTTGTTTATATAATTTTAACGCAAATTTTGTTGCGATACAAATTACAAAAACACAATGTTGAAAAAATTTCCACGAGCAGGGTTTGAACCTGCACCCTTCTGACATACCGGGTCAGGTGCTCTTCCAATTGAGCTATCGTGGTTCTAACCAGCCCGCCGAAATTATTCGATTATTATATTTATATGGGATATTTCTTGCGGTATACCTCAAGGTTCTATAATCGGGCCATTGCTATTTTAATTTACGTCAACAATATAAGTAAAATAGGACTAACCGGATACCTAACACTATATGCTAATGACACATGCTTGATTTACTTCTATCACTCAGTTCACGCCACAATCGCCAACGCCTAAAAAGATTTAGATACCTTAAACCAATGGTTACTGTCTAATTTGTTAACAATCAACACATCAAAAAAATCGTACATTATACTGCTGCAACAAATAAAGATATTCCTGACTTCGAACAACTCAAAATAAATAATGAACCTATTCAAAGATCATATCAAGAAAAATACTTAGGGTTGCTGATTAATGACAAACTAACTTGGAGGCCACACATTGAGCACGTCAAATCTAAATTAATATCTGTACTGGGAGCACTTCGTAAAATAGCAACTGCATACCATATTATATACAATTCATTAATAAAATCACATTAAGAATACCTAATTGAGATCTGGGGAACAGCCGCACCAACTAACTTAAAGTCGCTACAGAGATCTCAAAATAAAATAATAAAGACATTGTTCCATTATCCATTTCTTACACCAACTAAACAATTGTACGATAAAACTAAACTAATGAACCTATCCCAACTACATAAATATACAACATGCATTCTAATAAAATAAAAAAACACAAAGAGTATTAAATCAAATATACAATTAGATATTAAAAAATACGCATAATGTCCGACGCAAAAACAAACTCAAATTAATTACACCACAATTATGTTTGACAGCACACAGCTGTTTCATAGGTTACCAGATGAAGTGAAAACTTGTGAGACTATAATACATATTGTTTAAAAATAAACTTAAACTGCATATCGCAACCAGTACTACAGAGTGACAATTTGTATACTGTAATTTATATATTGTATCTCATTATAAGTGAAATGTAATTTCGTATGAGAAAGATCTTTAAACCTAAGAAAACGAGAACATAATTACAATAAATTTTACTCATGGAAAATAAGTGTTTCTTTTGTACGTAAATTTTAATTATATTTGATGAGCATTAAGTAGCAGTAAGTAAGCTTGTTGAATGCAAGTGAATTAAAACGGATTAAATTCGAATTTATAAGTACGAGTATGTTGGCGCGTAGATCACGCGTTCTTGCAATGTTCGCAAAGTCTAAATTCGTAAGGCTAACGCATGTTTCAACGACGACGACAATTGCCGAAGTACCAGTAAAATCGTCACCTAAGAAGGCTTAGAGGTTGCCTAAAACGGGCATAAGGCTATATTACAAAACGCAGTCTAGTGTATTAGGTATGTCTTACTTAATAATATATTCGCAATTTGTAACGACATACATAAATATCTATATTACTACACACACTGTTGCTTATGAAAGTCAATGTCCGCATAAATTTCTATAGATAAGGCTTAATTTATCATAATACATGCAAACCTACTTTTCAAAAACAGAAAGTTTCATATTAGAAACTAACTTATTATGGAATAAAATTATAATGACATTAATTTTCGCTCATTTCTAAAGACCGTTCTATACAGAATGAATGAATTAGCACTATCAAGAAGTGTAAACGTAACGATTTGAGATGAAGAATTGCACACATCACTGCAAGCGCGCGTAAAGTAGTGGCGTTTTGTAGCCATTATTTAACCCAAGTTTTTGTCTACGGCCTTAACATTATCGCAACAATGGAGTATGGACACAATAGTGCGATTTCCCGTGTCTCTTACGCCTTGTTATACAAGATCAAGTATTTCCACAGAATACATAATATAGTAGCATTTCATTAAATGCACTAGCTCATTACGAAGCGCGACGCCGAGAACGAGGAAGAAAAACCGAAAGCTCTCCAGTTTCCAGCTTGCGTTCTCTTCCGCTTCGCTTTGTGGAAACAGAGCATTACTCTGTATCTTGTTACGTCCGACTTTCAATATTGCAACACGACAATGAAACTAGTTATCAGGTTACGAATGTTGTATATCAAACGTGCATGCGTACACGAGTCTAGATTTAAAAGTTTTAAAATGTTTGAATGCTTAAAGAATCAACATCAAACCCGTAGCGAACTATTATACTGTGACGTAACTCTAAAGAAAGACATATTTTCGAGCGTTGCTAAGCAATGAGATAAGAAAAAGGGAAGGTCGTGATAGAGTTGACAATGAGAGTTGAAGTAGAAGCGAACAGATTTTTGCATTGATATCAATATTTGAGTTATCATACCACGAGTATTTCCTGTACTTTTATCGCCAACGATCTGCCGATAGATTCCAAAGCCCGGAGCTAGAGGGCTTCTTGATACACGCCGCTGCATTGGACGTCGCCGTGCCTCCACAACGGAATATGAATTTTTAACGTCATCACCACGGGTATTGGCCAATACCTCTTCCGACGGAGAGACGTAATGTTTCAGTTTTCCATCATCCAATAAATTCTGGAGACTGATCCCATTTCTTATTCTGTGATTAAACGCTTCAGTTCGCCGCACAGGTTTAATAGTCAAATTATCGAAGCTTTTGCAAGGAGACAGAACATTAATGTTCCTATAACCATGGTACTTTTTAGGATCAAAGACACTGATTCTAGGATAGTGGTCTACTATGATATCTGGAGTTTTATATTTTATATAATCAGAAGGTCGTATGTTTGGTGGCTCCTGTATATACCGGTCATTACGATGTTTTATATTTTTAATGTTCTTTTTAATAACAGAGGTTCCCCTTTCTTCAAGGTTGTAAAGAACGCCGGCGCCGTTTGTTTGTAATAAACTATATGGACTCAGACCATTTTTGTAGACATGATAGCTTCTCTTATTTCTTCGTTGATTTTGATTATCATCGTGGATAAAACTTTCGTCGTAGTGAGGCATGTTTTTCTTTTGTTATGCTTCAATAAAGTTAATTTATCGGCATTTTATTATCTTATTGAACTTTCACGCTTTTTCAGTCATAAAGTTTAGATAAATTACTTTACAACTTATTTTAACTTTCTCCAAATTTTAATTCTTTTGAATAGTAATTTATAATTATATCCCTTCAGTATTGTTAAAACCACTGCATTTATCTCGTTACGATATAAGTCAGGTTCAGAAATAGCGAGTTCGTTCGTGTATGTACAATTAGGTCATTATTTATTTACAGTGAGCGTCGTGACGCTCGTCATATGCGCATCACGCACTTGCTCCACACATATTGGTGTCCAGCATGCCCCAACAACCTTGACACTAAGAAGTAGTCTTCATTAATAACTGTAACGTCACACCAATCATCTATTTACCGAAACTGAAAGGTCACTTCAATTTCACAATAAACACAGCACTGATTCAAAATTGACGTCTCTTGATTATGGTAATATTTTCCTGATTTCTCTTCTAATATTGACACTTGACAAGTTCGAAAATTGAACACATATATTCACAACTTTCTCGGTTTCCGACAGTTGATTTTAGACATTCCTGTTTTCACTTCAATCGACAACCTATAAGAAGCTCGACACATCACGTAATGAACGAGAAACGAGTTAAGGCGGCTATCACCGGAACGCCAAGAAAATCGACTTGTACCAAAATGAATCGTGAAATAACACTGAACTAAGGACAAGGCAAAACTAAAAATAGCCGGGAGTTTTTCACAGCACGATCTCGATATGCAAGCGAAGGAACGAATGGCGGGCCCATACGCAGCGGAGCATAAGATTGGCACAGGTCGGGCGCGTATTTTGCGTGTGCGCGAGCAAAGCGGTGCGGCCGACGGCGTTGGCGCGGCGGCACTGCGGCAGGTTGCCGCCAATGCTGCTGTGGAACCGGCGAGAGTGAAAGTGTTGGCTCCACCGAGCATCTCCGCCAGCTACGCCCGTGCGCACCAGCTGCCCTAGCAAATGACCGATTCTACGCTAATATGCTATAGTTACCTAACACACGTAATCTCTTCCTACACTCTGTAATGCTAGTATTTCGAAGCATCATAAGGTATTTGCAATGTCTGATGAAACGTACGTTCATCCACCTTAGGTGCAACGTTACGTGACTACATAGCAAGAGATAGTAAACTACAATTATCGTAAAAAAAAATGTTAACCCCTTTACCTATAAACATGTAAGTATATTACACTAAGACTTATAGTCCAACTTTTGTCACGTTTCTTCAATAACGTAATCGAAGAAGTAACAAACAAATTTATTCAAAGGGGAAATCAAGCTCTCTTCACTTAGACCAAAGCTAATCTTTATGTGCGATTTCAAACATTAATTGGTGTTTAAATTCACAATTATAGGTTTTAACTAACAACGTACTAACTAACAAGGATTTAAGAAAACAGGTCAATAGTGAAGCCAACAAAGCAGTAGGTACTTCAGTTGACGTGAATCTCGAATTTACATGTGTTTATGGTTTAGTAGGCTACGCAATAAGAAGTGTGCTAAAGATCTGTGTCACTTGACCATTAGCAGTTTGCACCAGGCATCATGCATCTGTGAACTGCCCGTGTAATGCTACAGAACACGCAATTCACGATGATCACGCTAAGGAAGATTTTCATTTATTCTATTTGGAGTTAATATTATAGACGCTAGCAGAATATCAATTGACCCATAATAAAATCAAAAACTTCTAATGCGAGTAAATTAAATAAAGAAATTTGCACGTTTTGTGTAAAATACTAAACTAAACAACAGATTGGGATACTTGAAATTTTACATATCAATTGTTTGCATAGCCGACAAGAAACTTCTTATTAACTTTGCAATATCTACGCTGCTGTATCTTTAGACGATGGTGACGAAAACCACGAACGATACGCATAAAGAGTGCGCATAATAGTGCAATGTTTAAATCAGGCAATTAATCTGTTGCTATGATAGTTTTTTTCTAGCGCTACAGCACTGACACGCACACAGACACGCTACAGCGGCCACGGTCCGCGCAACTCACTTTCCAATAAACTAGCCGGGCTCTGGTACCTAGTCTAACGGGATCACACTATCTAGGCATTGCCCGATCATTACACTCAATAGCAATACACGAGCACTTTAAACTTAAACCAATAATGTCACAGTTTTAAAGTCAATGTCAATTCACATTTACCGCCTCTGTGGTCTAGTGGCTAAGACCACCGGTTTAGACCCAGAGGTCCTGGGTTCGATTCCCAGCGGGGGGTACATGTTTGTGTACTCGGTTTGGTTGGTGGTAAGGCTTGTTTGTCCGCCTGGCTAGCTACCACCATCTTATCTAAATATGTCGCCTTAACATCAATGTTTGTAGCATTGTTGTGTTCCGGCAGCTAGAGATAAGATAGCCAGTACTTCACTAGTTAAGGATCCCGGGTGAAGTGCGCTTCCATCATTGGCCTTATCATCACTTAACATCAGGTGAGATCAAGGCACTGTGCTTACCCGTTAATATAAAAAAAAGCCATTATCAAATTTAAATACAGAACAAGATAACAAAAACTTACATTAACCATTGTCTAATGAGTTAATTGGCACAGTTACGAAAAACTCAAAACCAGTATCGCTATCGTTGAATAATTTTCTTGATGTTAGACAGATTACGAAAACAACATCGTGAAAGATAAGTGAGTTGCCACAAAACTATGGTTACTAAGGAATTTGTTAAGAAACGTCTTCCTAGCAAGAAAATGTGCGACGTTAAAATATACATCATTATTTAATAGATAGTACCATCAGGTGCCGGAGCTTCAGCCTTGATGTTGAGCGAGTAAAATATGGAAACAAAACTACGCTGTCAAAACCTGAGCTGCAGCTCACTACACCCACGCTTGTGTCTGAACAACAACAAATTGGATCGACTATAGAATTGTTCCAGGCAATGTGAGGCTGCGGTCCCCGCCGACCAACAGTGGCGGTGCCGCGTCGTGAGCATCGAGGAACGTGAAAAAAGATCATCACGTCCGAAGTCCCGTACAACATTCTCGACGGAACAAGCAAAAACTATGTTTATGCTACTAGAACAGTTGTTTAGTTGTTAAGTATTTTTTATCACGGTAAGACGATGAGAATTCTATAATTCGTTAACCAGTTTGTAATTATTTCACGCCTTTTCGCGAGTCCGTCTCACGTTCACGGCCGTAACAATGGTAGCTTTCAATCATATCAATAACAGGAAGACTAGACTCGTGGGAAGTTCTATTAAAGATTCTTGAGGAGCTATTAAAACATAATATTGCGCTGAAGCAAGGTCGAAATCCTTTCAACTGCAATTTGTCAATTCTTATAATTGACCATAATTGGCGCACATTAAAGGAGTCCGTATGTTCTCACGTTGTAATATTTGTTTTGTGTATGTAATAGTCATTCTCTAGTAGTACGAGTGCGTGCGTATACGTTTTATATTAAAGAAGTTGTTATCACTTACAAGTTTTTTTTTATTGTTAGGTAATTTCTATTCCATGCAAATCAATAATTAAATGTATTTCTTTTTCTGTCATTATCATCCTCATCATCATCATCATCACCATCATCATCACCATCATCATCACCATCACCATCATCATCATCAGCATCACATTTTAACAATGTGAAGATCGGGCTTAAAACCTACCACATTGGCCTAATACGGGTTTAACGATTGCTATTATACGACATCAATCGGGACCAATGGCTTTTAACGTGCAACAACACTGAATCTGCTAGTGTTTTTATTATTTGACCTGCACAAAGTACGAAAGGTAAGCCTAAATTACAATGTTAAATAGGGGCGAGCCCGAAGAACATTATTTTCAATAGTTATTTTAAATTAAATATAAAAACTTTCAAAGTTGACCTTTTTAGTGAAGCCAGTGCTCAATAAATAGATTTTAGAGATTGTAGCTGCTTATGAAACAGTTACATGAGCGAATGGAATGCAAAGCAATTGAATGTGGTTACGATACTAACTTCTGATTGGTCAATAAATAAAAGCGAACAATATATTTCTGTACAAACATTATGGGAGGCTTTCACTAAAATCTTTCTCTAAATCGATATTTAGAACTAAACTAATTAACTGATTAGATAACACTTATTTCAAACTCAAAAGCCAAATCCGATTTCAAGCTAGGGGTCCAAGTTGTAGGTATTCTGGTTTGATTGTGGTAGGGCTTGTTTTAAAGGCTTCGTCGCAGAATGTCCCTTTTGAAAAAAGTCCCTTTCGCAATATGTCCCTTTCGCAAAAAGTCCCTTTCGCAAAATGTCCCTTTCGCAAAATGTCCCCCTGGTAGCAAAAATATGACTTACCAAATTTCCATTTTTTTGAAAGTGTTCTATTGAAATCAAAAAAAGTCGAATATGTAGTCATTATGTATATTGTTGTTTCTTTACACTACATTTATTTTACATAACACGATATATACGTTGTTATTTTCGATTATTGATCACAAAAAACAGTAAATTTCTTATGTGTAAACAAAACAGGTTTCCTAAGTAAACACGCATATCTTTCATTTTAAGGTCAACTTATCAAACAATACAAACAACTTTTTGTTTTGGTTACCCCTCTGAAAACCGCAAAAAAGCCTTTTCTGTACTATACGTATATACATACATTTCAGGAGATTTACCAGAGAAAAAGTTTTTCGTATTATTAAATCGTTAATATTACAAACTAACATTAGTTGTTCAAAATCAATAAATCACATAAAAAAACTTAAAAGTGACACCTAATTGCTAATTATAACCGATAAATATAAAAAAGTATCGTTATAATACGAATAATTTTTATTTATGGTAACCCTCCTAAAAATCGCAAAAAAGACAACTTTTTTACGTTTTATATATTTAATATATGTATTTTACAGGGCTCACCAGATACAAAAATTTCGTTGTGTTCAAGAATATTTATAAAAAAATATTAACGTTTTATACAAAACGCAATAAATAAAAATTATTTAAATAATAATTATACAATTAAAGGTTTTTTTCTATTTATGTAACTGCAAGAAAATAATTTGTTTGATAAATTATTCCGGCGTTAACTGAGCTGCTTGTAATTTATTTAAAAGTTTATTATATTTCCTGTCAAAATAAATGTGTTTATTTCGTCTGTTTGGTTTTGTGTTTTGAAACAAGCTGTCCTGTAATCGTTTATCCCAAAATTTACTCTCTTTTTTTAATTTATATATGAACATATACAAGCTGGGTTTCTTTGGTATGCGGTATGCGACGATGCACACTACGAATAAGCATACTTTGTCCCTTTTGGTTATTTTCAAAATAAAATTCGTCGCACATTGTAATTTTTACTTTAAACTTCATATAATTGCAACCATACAAGATTTATTCGCTGACAGAAACAATAAAACATTTTTTTCATAAGTACCCTCCTAACTAATGTAAAATATAATTTAGTGTTGCCAGTAGCTTAAAATTCTCCGAAGTAGTATAATTCTCATTTTCATAAAACCTTTCATAGAAAATTAAAATTTTGTGAGTGTCCATTTGTGAAAGTGTCCATTTTGTGAAATTGTCCATTTTGTGAAAGTGTCCATTTTGTGAAAGTGTCCATTTTGTGAAAGTGTCCATTTTTCGTCGCAGAATGTTCATTTCCCAAAGGGACGACGAAGCTGAGCAAAAGGGACATTTTTCGAAAGGGACATTTTGCGATAGACACATTTTGCGAAAGACACATTTTGCGACAAGGGGACATTTTGCGAAAGGGACATTCTGCGACGAAGCGGTTTCAAGTTCATGCTGTTCATGGCTAGCTACCACCAACTTACTTAATCAGGGTTTATTGTATTTCTACCTTGAAGCTCATCGTATCTCTCTTCACCGTAGTAGAATGTAAATATTTGAATAATATTTAAGCAACATTTATATATCAACATTTAGGATGATGGTACAAAAAACATCCAACCTACGTACCTATGCAATAAAACAAAGATAGACATGAATGTCATTATCGTCAGTAATAATAATCATAACTATATAATAACCATTACTTGCAATGGCCTTAACTTTTATACCAAGGTCTATTTTTAATACCTACAAAATCTTTTGGATACGACCTTCAACAGCGTTTGTTTTGTCGGAATGTCGATAGAATACCACGTGTCGTGTGATTACATTAAAACAGGTTACACCTAACGTGATTATGACGAGACACCAGAAGGATGGTGTTCCCCTTCACTTTCAATTTCGGCAGTCAAATGAAACGATTTACTACTGTCGGATGGTCCCTCGAGCCACTCAAGGTCGTTATCAAGTCGGCGTACGCACGACGCAATCAACTTGAATCTAGATTTTTTATGTCATATTTATTTTCTGTCGACTCGTAGCAGCGTACAGTTATAGCAATGCATGTTGGCATAATTTACAAAGCGTGTGGAACTGTGAACTGAACACATTCGTCATTATAATAAGATATCATTATGATAAGGTATTTATTGTAACTAACCCAAATGAGCCATTGATGCTTGAGATAAATAAAATGAATTGAATATGAATTATCAGCATATAAATGGCCATAAACAAATAACCATAGTGAAATTGGGCCATATTTTACACGTTGGCTCAATGTGGGCCGTGGGTTTTAGCGACTGTCATCTTACAGGAAACTCCAACGGATACTCCACCGGGACCAACGGCTTAAAGTGCCTTCGAAGCACGGAGGAGCGCAAGACATTTTAATTTGGTCACCCATTCAGTTGCTTAAACTTGCAAGATCACATTCCGTATGGCGTAAGCCGCTGTGCCCTACCAGTTTATAGGGGACCTTAATTAATACACGTATTAAAGTCAACAGTACTGGTGGGTTGTAGGTCTTACTAATCAAGGCCTAAGGGTAACATAAATTACTTATTAAGAAATTATATTTTTTAGAGATAAACACTTGCAGTGTACTTATAGAATACGCGCATTCAAACAAACATTTGCATGGAAGACATTATGTAAATAACTCAAGGTAATTGAGGCAACATGTGGCAAGTGCAAATGTGTTTCTCATAACGGATCACTATACAGGGTGTAATCGTTAAGTGTGCACAGGCGATTATTCCGAAACTATGAGAGATATCAAGAAACTTAAAACTGATAACGAAAGTACGTTATCTAATGAGTAAAATGGCATCAATAACTTTTTAAAAATCAAACGAGAAGTATCCAAAATTTTGACATTAAACACTCCCATACATTTAGTATGAGATTAGTAGAAAGGTTTTAGTTTCCTTGTTTTAAGTGGTCTAGTATTCATTTTACCTGAATCATGCACAGAATACACATTCTGGAAGAATTGCAGAATCGTGTACGTCGTGCAATTGCTTTAATTACTCCGCAAATGTTACGGAAAGTTTATTTAGAAACTGTAAATAGAGCTCGTCATTGTATCGCACAACAAGGACGTCATTTCGAAATCTACTTTGATTACAAAATTTTGTGCTTTTATACAAAGAAATAAATATTCAATTCAAAGATAATATTTTTATTTTTGATATACATTATCTTGTTATGTTAATAAAGCTAAATTAACCTTTTAAAACAAGGAAACTAAAACCTTTCTACTAATATCATATTAAATATATGGGAGTGTTTAATGTCAAAATTTTGGATACTTCTCGTTTGATTTTTAAAAAGTTATTGATGCCATTTTACTCATTAGATAACGTACTTTTGTTATCAGTTTTAAGTTTTTTGATATCTCTCATAGTTTCGGAATAATCGCCTGTGCACACTTAACGATTACACCCTGTATATTCAAGCCTACACTTGTATGACATTTACGATGTTAAAATTGGCACATGGAAATTCTTACATAATAATAGATGAGCTTACTGTTCCATATCTTTTAAGGACTACCGAAATCAAATTGGATAAATGATTACATCAACTAAGTGTCTACCTACTTTATTTTATTACGTGAAAGGTTAATCTCTAAACAATTGCATAAGCCACTTATCTGGGCATAAGCAATAAAAATTAAAATAATAAGAGTCATTATTATAATGGTTTCTAACAACTGGACTCTTATTCGTTAATGGAGTGTTTGGTACTTTTGAATTATTAAAACCTTGTGTTTTCTTGCAGTTGAAGTTGAAGTCGTGCTTGTCCTGCTTGCGGAACTATAAAATTCAGAACTGTATGCTTTATGTTCCGAGTTGAATTGTTCAACATGTGGTATCTCAAGTGTGTCGAACATGAGATAACGATCCGAAGATCGTACTCTTACAATAATATAGTCCCCGACTATAATCGCAACATGCAACGCGCATACTATAAATCAAAAGTAGAGAATTCAAATATACTACAAACTCTTGATTTAACACGTTGACTGCCGCAAAACCAGACACAATAGAAAACTTATTGTTTGTCGGTCACCGGTGACCACCACGGCGATTAAAGACTTAACGTTTAACAATTACAATGTCGATATGTTCATCATCATTATCAGCCCACTTCCGCCCACTGCAGGGCATAGGCTTCTTTCCTCGCTCGTCACTCTTCTCAGTCAACATAATATACGTATACATAATTATATGTATATTCAATATGTTACAGTTTTGAAAATATATGACATATGTTGCAACAAATAAAGGGCTTAGGGTCAGCGTAACTACAACCAGTTATAAAAAATCCTGTTTTTAACCATCACCTCGAGATTTAGAGAATAAAAATTAACTGAAATGTCTGTCACCGATATATCATGATCATATGTCAAGTCTGGTCATTAAATAAAATGTATTTTATGCCTACATAGATAGATAAACGTTATAGTACTATCTTTACCTTTTTCTTTAGGTGAATTCTTACTACGCAAAAAAATTACGAAAACTATAGGTAAAGTACATTTCTACCGACACACGCTTTTTTGATAGCAATGTTTAGCACTTTAGTCCACAAATTTATCTTACCCCGATTAGTTCTGTGAGATTGAAGAAAGAAACTACTAAACTACTATAATTCGCTCAGTTCAGCACGTGCGCCTAGTCGTGAAACAGCGACGCAAGCACGGTCGTGGTCCCGTTATAGTGCCGCAGATTTGCGCTGTAGATTTACAGGGTACTGCCACTAGCGACTATTATATATCACATAGATAGGGATCCACATGCCGTCCCCTCTTCTGCGGAAGTGAATAGTTGCAAACAAGAGCATTGCAGAGTTGGCACAGATTAACCTAATCAGAACGTGCGCAATAGAACTAAATATGAATACAATGTAAATAAGAGAGGCTCCGAAAAGATCAACTCAAATAAAGGAATATCCTTATTTTTTCCTGCTATCCATGACTGCGGAGATGGCCACCAATAAAAGATTTAGACAGTTCATAAAAGGAAGAGTCTGCTGCTCATGATCTTCAAATGTTATTTATAAGCCGCCTATCAAGAGCGTAATACAAAGTGATTACTGAAAAAACACTTGGTCTAGCGCAATTATCTTCAGCAAGTGAAGCAAGGGGAACGGATGGCCGCGATCACGTCCAGCCTCGTCCGTGACTACAGAACCAGCAAGACATCGCTTATCTTTAGAGTCTGAAGAAGGTCAGCAGAGACGTTTATTAACGGAGATCTGTACGATCATTATCCATTAAATAATTTTATATGACTTGCAAAATCGTGATTGTGTATTAGGCTAAAGAATTCAAAACAACAAGAAACAAACCTTCGGACGTCAAATTTGAATTGACTTATTTATTTTTTATTAGGACTGCATGTCCTCACGTGAAATTGTACACGTTGGAAAGAATTCTAAGATTGCAGAAGCAGTGACACGCTTAATGCTAATGATAAAGAGATGAGAAAACGAAAAGAGGAACGCTAACTGTGCGATGGTATTGGTAGTGAATGTCATCCTCATTTGAACGTTTAGTGTGGTGTCTGGTTCAACGATGTCACTGTCTGCCATTATCAGTATTAAATAGAATTTTAAGTCGCTAGATTATTGTTTTTACATTGTTACTCACAGAGGTTTTAATGAGTCGATAGTAATAGTAGAATTGTAAGCCAAATCGCACATGGCTAATTCTACAAAATTTGTCGATTTTCTTATCGGAGTGATTTTGTTAAGATAAGGGTCTACTAGGTATATTGCTTTAGTTCTAAACAGCGAGACATAGAGAGAAAAGTTTATGGACAAGCCAACCTAAGGCAAAGGACAAACTGAAAATGTATTCTTACCTAATTGAGTTACATTTCTTATAATTTCAGAAATAAAATTACATAATATGTTGAGTGAAGTTATGACTGGCCTAACATAAACGATCTTGCGTCCCCGCTACCACCGACAGAGGAATGTCTAATTCAAATAGCCCGCAATATTGAGAGAGCTCAGTACCGTTACGATCGCGGCCAGGCTGCATTTAGAACCTATCCATTTACTCATGTAGCAGAAGTCTGATCAATGTCTCAGATCATTTCTTGTTCAGATTGGTAACACCGCTTACTTGAACGTTGCGAGAGTTCAAATGTTGGTACCTAATAGAAACTTTGTAACAAAACAAAACAAGTTAAGAGAAATCTTCAGTTAATAAGTATGTATTATTATTTCACTGTTTACCATTGCGTATTTGCTGTCGCTTTTCACTTCACGGACAATTTAAGTACCTAGCGACGGAAACACAGTGAGATTTTTCTCTATTAACTAGAAACTCGTAAGTACAATATAACATAATATCTAGCCGTCCAGCTTAAGTGGATGTAATCAATCGTCCGCTGGTATCAAATGATTATTTAATTTTGTCACGACGATGTGCCAAAAGGAAACCTACATGAGTTTGCAGTTTTCGATGTCCCACTTAGGTAAACAAGTATGCACCTTATGTAACGGCTTGCTTTAGTTGACTTTCCGGCACCTTTACGGCAGGTATGCAACGTAACATGTAAAATTTCTCTTAGGTAAGCAATTACATGAACCTATAATGGTCGATTTCACATTTACCAAATTAATTAGCATCAATTTACTAAGTGATAAATTATTTTTCGTGAGAAGCTCCTCACACGATACGGAGTTTAATAAAAATAAACAACACAAGGGAAATAGATATAACTGACTGGATTATAAATTGCTTACCATCTGGTAACGTGTATTATTTTAGTAGTTAATTTTTAACGCTCTCGGACAACTCAAAGCAGTTAAGGTTTCGGAATTCTATAGCACAAACATGCACTCCATAGCATGCATTGTTCACGCTGCTGCAACGGATGGATGGATTTGGATAAACTTCGGCATACAGATAGTTTATAACATTATTGGATTTACACATAGGATAGTTATATATAGATAGTTTTTATGCCGATATTCCCACGGCAATAAAACTCATACCTTTTCTTTACATTTGGTTTCACAATTTACTACTTAGGTCTTGGATTTGATGATAGGAATTTGTTTGTTTTGTTGTCACAGAAACTGTCAAAGCGGTACGAAGTCTGCCGGGACAGCTAGTATTATTATAAACGCGAAAGTTTGTGTGTATATTTGTTGCTTCTTCACGCTGCAACGGATGGATGGATTTGGATGAAATTCGGCATACAGACAGTTTATGACCTGGATTAACACAGAGTTTTTATCCCGGTAACAGGTTCCTATGCGATAGTGTAGTCGTCGCGAACGAAGTCGCGAATGTAGGTCAACGCCTCGGTGGCCGAGCGGTCAAGTGCTTGGCTCGATATCCGGAGGTCCCGGTTTCAATTCCCATGTCGGACAAAGTGCGTTTGAATTTGTCGATTCATAGCCCGGGTTTGTGATCACTAACCCGCATTTGGCAAGGGTGATGATTTAAGCCAATACCCATCAATTGTAGCGAAGGCTTGATTTCAAAGATGGAGGCTTTTACGTTGCAGTAGGCCAGTATACAAAAAAATGTTAAAAAACCATAATGAAAATAGGCTATAAAAATTGTCAAAGGTTTCTGTATTTTATGTTTTGCTGGTTTAAAATAGATATTTATAAGCAGTCCAGTGTGTTTCAATAAAATATTTGTTCAGTAGTAAAGTGCTTTCTTGCCACACCCCACAGATTAAAGGTATGACCTCTCCGCTGACCCTGTGCTCAAATTTAGTTTTGTATTTTTTATGTGACGAAGCATAACCTCTGTCTGGCGCCCGAATCTTTATTTAAAGATAATTTCCTTTACTTAAATTTTTCACATTCAAAATCTTTTATTTTACATTACAACTTTAAAATTTTCAACATTACAGTAGGTACATTTCCAAACATCATGGACTACCAGGAATAGTACCTTGCACCGCCAAGTTTCGCAATTTTCTTTACCTTCTAAACAACCGATATAAATTTTGCAGCTTGTTTTCGAAGTTGGCATTTTTTTTGTATCCTGCTCGGCACAGCAATCTGTTTTTCTACATTTAGCTGCTACTGTGTTTGACATGTGTCTGCTAGTGTCTTGAAACTGTGAGGATGGTCCACTGACCTCACTCACTTATTATTGGAATCGATTTTGGAGGGTTGGGACACTGTTCCTCCTTAGTCTTGAGAAAAGGACACTGCCAGAGCCTTTTAGGTGTGTAGCCAAGGTGTTGACATGGTTAGATAATTTATCCTGATATTTGAGACTTCTCTTTTTTATTTCCTGCTTTACAGTTGAGTTGGTTCAGGTCTTGTAGGATGTAGTTATTGCTTATGCATTTTGGGATGTTGAACATGTGTCTGATTGCTTTTGTCTGAAATCTCTCCAATATCTCGATGTTGCTGTTTGATGCTGTGCCCCAAAGTTCAATGCCGTATGTCCAAACAGGCTTAAGTATTGTTTTGTATACCGCCATTTTGCTGTCGTTGGATAGTTGCAATGTTTTTCCAATTAGCCAGTGCATGCTGCGTAACTTTGTATCCAGTTGTTTACGCTCATTCCATATGTGTTTTTGCCACGTTAGTCTCCTATCCAGGTGCAGGCCTAGGTATTTGGCGCTGTCGGAGTGCGGTATATGTTCTCCGTTCAGGCTGATTGCGGGTCAGTTCCATTTTATAAGGGTAAATGTGACATGCACCGATTTGCTGTTGTTTGCTTTAATCCCAAGCCACTTTTCAATTTCTGTGAGGTGGTTCTGGAGATTAGCAGAAGCTGCGATGCGTTGGTGTTTGTGGACAGTATGGCAGTATCGTCGGCATACGTAGCCATCACCGTGTCTTCTTTTTTAGGGATGTCCGCAGTGAAGATAAGGTACAGCACGGGCCCAAGTATGCCGCCCTGTGGGACTACCGAGCGTATTTCATAGAGTTCTGACGTTTCATTAGCAAGTTTAACTCCAAAGCATCTTTTTTCAAGGTAGCTTTTTAGTATAAAGTAAGAGTGTGGCAAGTATTTTTTTATCTTGAACAAAAGGCCTGTATGCCAGACCCTGTCGAAGGCTTGGCTAATGTCCAGGAAAACAGCCGAGCAGTACTTTTTGGATTCCAGAGTTTGACTGATGGTGTTAGACAGTCTATGCACCTGTTCTATACAGCCGTGCTTTTGCCTGAAGCCGAATTGATGATCCGGGAGTATGTCACTTAGGTGCAAGTGCATTCTATTGAGAATGATTTTTTCAAAAAGTTTGCTAACCAAAGGAAGGAGACTGATGAGTCGGTACGATGCAGTTTCCTCTGCTGCTTTGCCTGGTTTTAAGATCATAACGGCTTGAGTAAGTTTCCATTGGCATGGGTTGTGACAGAGCCTGAGGCATGCGTTGAAAAGTATCACCAGAAGAGAAGAGACAAGACAAGACAGAGAAGTTGACATTTTGACAGGTTTTGATAGAATATTTCAGAAAAAAAATTTTTTTATGTGTAACATCTTTCCTCTCGCCTTCTATATACAATTTGTGGGAGTGATTTCGTAGAAATGTGACAGAAGTACCGTAACATCTTTCCGCTCGCCTTCTATGGGAGTGATTTCGTAGAAATGTGACGGAAGTAGGTCCGTAAGAGTGTGACAGGAGGTCGGGGAAGCGCGCAAGCGCCATTTTGTAACTTTAAAATCGATATTATGAACAAGACATTATTATTATAAGTGACATATTGTGTCATCATTTTGATATCAAATGTCTTCTAATGAGTATTTACTGCATTCTCTTTATGATTTGTAAAAAGCAAGCGCGCGCCATTTTGTAAATTTAATATCGATATTATGAACAAGACATTTTATTTTTTATTTTTTTTAATGGCTTCGTGCGGTTTGCACACAAAGACATATTATTATTATAGGTGACATATTGTGTCATCATTTTGATATGTCAAATGTCTTCTAATGAGTATTTACTGCATTCTTTTTATGATTTGTAAAAAAATATTCATTCATTATTAATTCTATATTCTATTTTCTATTGTAATATTGATTTCAAAAGGTGAGATGTCAAAAGTTACACAACATATGCGACTACTGTAAGGCTCGTTCGTTTTTTTTTCTTCGTTATTTTTTATCAATATTAATTGAAAAACTGCTACTACATTAGAAGACCTCATAAGGATCTAAAATATATGAAATAAAATTATAAAGCGATATTCCGTTATATATATTTATGACATGACAGAAGTATATACATTCATAAATCAATGACAGTAGGCAGTCAGCCCCACCATAAAGCTTTGTTAAAAACACGGTATAACACCTTCTTTAACACAATACACTCCATATTATAAATCAGAAAACCTAATATGTAAAGGACAACACTCACCTAGTATGGAAAATTAACCCAGGCCCGGCGCAAATGATATGTCTCTCAAATTGCTGGTAGGTAATAATGATCGTAATTAATTATGGCTTAGCCATCACCGAAATATTATTCTAAATATATAAAATTGCTATTCAAGGTTTTGCAGGGGTCATATTAATGTTTTAATAAAAGTATCATTAAATTGCTAATATGGATGTTTAAACATGAGTGACAGAGGGCAACATCCAAATATTTTTTTACATGTGTAAATTGCCATTACTACTTTAAACTACAAGTGGTGTCAAAAAAACACAATGGTAGTTACATGAATAATTTTATTATTAAAACATTATTTGCTTTCTAAATCTAAGATTACATCGTCCAATGAGTGTCCGGGATGACTGAAGTTTTGTTATTAAAAAAAATATATATTAGTTATTTTTTTAGATTTTGTTATTATTAGTTACAAAAACACAACACACACTCACTGATAAGATGGGAGGTCTGGGGGTCGGACACACTAGACATAGAAGACCTTAAGGATCTGAAGGTGGAACAGATAGCAAGATTTACAAAGCGACCAAAAGATTCGACAGGGCGCCGTGATAGCTGGATGAACCTTAACTCCCTCAAAGGGGAGAACGGAGAAAAGGATGAATTGGCCCGCAGATAGCGCGAGTGGATCGTCCGTTCGGCTAGCGACGTCCCCACAAGAAATAATAAAAAAAATATACAAAAACACAAATGTTGAAAAAAAATGGACGGCCATTCAATATCAACAACTACCGTCATTAATGAATGTCGTCGACGTCATGAATGGGCACCTTTGGCTTTCAAAGTAAAAAAAGTGAATAGTGTTGAATAATTTTGACAGGCTGCTTAGAACCACGATAGCTCAATTGGAAGAGCACCTCACCCCGTATGTCAGAAGGGTGCAGGTTCAAATCCTGCTTGTGGAAATTATTTCAACATTTGTGTTTTAGTAATTTGTTTCGCAACAAAATTTGCGTTAAAATTATATAAACAAAACAAAAACATTTTATTATTAGTTGTTAATTTAAAAAAGGTTTCGTTTATGTCCATAGGTTTGTAGTAATTACTTACTCACTTGGAAACACCCATTTTTGCGATTTAATGATCCTTTTACTAAAACTTTGATATGAACCCTGCAAAACTTTGAATAGCAATTTCACACTTTTACAAAAATATTTCGATGATTCTAACTATGCAGTAGTTGATTACTCATTTTTTGTAATAATCTGAGATACATTTAATTTCCGCCGGGACTGGGTTTTTTTTTAGTATTGTCCTTTAAAAGTTTTAATAAATTTTTAAACTTAATTTGAAATTATCCAAAATGTTTTCTCCATTTCGCAACCATTGATAAGGAAGGATAAATGTGTCAATAATTGAATATAATAATATATATCTAACCAGCACAACTATTTTCCTAAATCATGAGTAATGTATTTGTTGATCTAAATAAATTGCTCTAAGTACCTAAGTAGTATTTATAATGTTCACTACCTACTTTTGTTCTTTATTATTATAAAAAAACTGCTAGATCTCTGTCTGGAAGCACAAATTAAATAATAGTTTCCTACTGCTAAGACCTCCACCATACTTCAATTCATTTTCAATGTTATATTTTAGTAAATCAGTGTGACTCAACTAAAATATTCATGTGGGTTAAGAAACAAACAAAATTTGTGGATAGCCTCCAGAGGCTATCCATAAATTTTGTTTGTTTGTGTAAACAAACGTTTTTAACTCCTTGAAAAAACACCGATACAATTTAATTAAACAATAATGTGGAGAGGTATTTGCGTTTCAAGATAATATTTTATTAGTTACATAGATCTAGACATCAAAATAAACTTGTCTCCAATATTGTTTTAACTAATAATAGATAACTTTTGCTAATTATTGTATCTCCTATGACTAGAAATTAGCAGATTACTAATGATGGAAAATCAGACTTGTTAAAGGAACCTACTAGTCAAGACAAACTGTGTGAAACTTGTCGTTGTTATGTATAAAATTATCATACATGTCAGTTTCTTATAAATAACATTAATATTTGTTAAGCAAGACATGCTACACTGCATAAAGAGATAAATAAATGTTACGCATAGGTAACTAACTTACCTTGTCCGCATTTCTCAGTCTTGGGAGTAGAAGTCATAATGAACATGTAAAGGATCCGTTATGGCATATTATCAAAGGTCACACTGGGATTTTTGAATAAATGGAATACAAAATAAACTATTTATCCACAAAAATATCAATACAAGAAGACCCAACCGGCAGCCATGTTTAGAAACAACTTGCGGATTGTTTTATGGAATTTCATACATGTTACGCAGGGTTGCCAGCCGTAAAAAAAGATCCCTCGTACATAGGATAGGCAGCTAAAAATCTCGTATTTTGATTTTCAAACCTCGTACATTTATTATGCTTCGAAAACGTGCTAAAACCAAAATAATAACCATAACGATACTTCTATTACACCACTAAACAATGGACGAAACAACGAAAAGACTAGGTAGGTATTTAACAATAAAAATCTTCTTTTTTACAAAAACTTCAATTAGCTACACGTACCTACTAACATAGTACAAATAAACACGGCCGGCATGCAACGAATGGAACACGTAAGGAACAGAGAAAGTAGAAATTTGCGCTATGTGTGACAGAGACGGGATTGACGGGATTGACGGGATCTCTGGGAATATTAACTAGACGGGATAGCTACCATAAACAATCATCGCGTAAATGCGGCAATTACATTTTTGATGTAAGAAGTTCCTAGAAGTTCTGATAGATGGCACTAGTTTTTACTTTGTACGGAGACCACAAATCTCGTATTTGTACAAGGAACCTCGTACGGTTGGCAACCCTGATGTTACGCCATCTACTGGCACCTTAGGTAACTCTTAACAGTTTACAAGTTACTGGTTAACAAAGTTCTAAACTAGATGGCATTTTAAAGAAATGTCAAACAACAATAACAACATTGGACTTCTTGGCGGGAAAGTGAAAAGTCATGTCTGCGGTTTTGTTTTATTTTCTAAAATTTGTGTTATTATGAATATTAATGTGAAATAATGGTGGATTATTAACCGTTAAGTGTTCGTAAGTGCGCATGAGTGTTGGCAAATGTAACAAAACAGTGTAACTTAACTTTTCAAATTCTCTCAAGAAGTCCGCCCGAGGAATTAGTAAAGCCCCACATCTTTACTGAGATACTCTAGGGGTTGGGGGTATATCATTTCTCATTTCTCATTTCTATTATCATTCATCGTCATCATACTGGAAGGAAATATTGTATATATAAGTATTACTTGTAAGAAACCTTACTTTGACACTGGCTAAATGTGCTAATCGCACGAAGCCATACACTAAATGAAAAAAAAAAAAAAATAACAACATTTAGCGACTGTCTGTCATTTATGTCTGTATTTAGCATCATTTTAGCCACATTTTAGCATTCTATTTTTTATAGACAAACTATAAAAACTATATTTAGAAAGATTGAACAAAAACGTCATCACCGTGAATATCTCAGGATTTTTTTAGAAAACCCGAGTCAACAGCAAGAAGAAGTAAACACTTAAGAAGCTTTTTAAAGTAGCTGATTTATATGAAACAACTCAACAATTTTTTTGGTAATGCTGCTTGATATGGAAATTTTCACCGTAGAGTATGTTCAATACATTTTAAACCAGGAGATTAATATAAGATTAATTGTGGAGAAATAAATGGCTATGTATTGATCGAAAGCAAAGACAAGAACTTGACTGGATAGCTACAAATAATAGCAGAGTATGTTCTTCTCACTTTACATCGGACGATATGTATACAACGAACAAATGATTAACGAGAATAACAAAAGGCCTTATTTTCTGGTATGCATACTTAATTATAAAATTAAATGATAGGTTTACGAATGTCTTATTTATTTACGGTGATTTGAATTTTAATTGAATGGGAAACCGGATGAGGATAGGTTATGCTGTACTTTGACTTTGACTCGACTTCAATAATAGTTTTTCTGTTTTAGGCTGCAATGAAATCTACCAGCTACACTTGTCGAGATCGGATTAGCCTAACTCATTGCATAACGAAGATATTTCTGACCTACATTCAATCTTCGATACTCCACGGAAAACATTTTTAAAATAAAAAATGCGAAAGTTTTAAATGCAAAAACAAAACTTTTAAAAGACAATAAAAATCAAAAAATAAAATAAACGGCTAACTGTAAAATGTAAATCTTTAAGAGAATGTGTCGTAAGATTAAAAAAGGTCATTAGTTAAGGTGAAGACCAATTCCAAGAATTATTTCTAAAAGCTGAACCGGCAGATTTGTTTTCAAGAATGATAAAACAAAAGAAGAAAAATAAGGAGTTAAAAATGGCATACAGTCCGGCCTTGAGAAAGTTTGCCCTCACGGTACATTTTTACTCTCCCGCGGCGTACAAATACGTGCACAAAATATGCGAAGATGCCATAAGCGTACATAGAATTCTATAACCAGAAGAACTATGCTTTTTCTTTAACACGTGGAAAGCTTGTGAAGTAAATCCTGGTGAAGCGTCAGTATTTTTGTACCATTTGCCGAGTGTACGAGGATGAATTATAAATAGATAAAGAATTGTTACTAGTGCCGGTAACCAACTTACCCTAGATAGATAGATTTGAGTTTTTTTTTCTCAAAGCTCAAATCTTTTTGCCAATGGTACAGTTCCTTTTTTAATTCTTCTCAAACCTTTGTTCGTTGTATACATATCGTCCGATGTAAAGTGAGAAGAACACAGGTACTCTGCTATTATTTGTAGCTATCCAGTCAAGTTCCTGTCTTTGCTTTCGAACAATACATAGCCATTTATTTCTCTACAATTCATCTTTAGGAAATCTGGGGACAAATAATTATTTAAAAACAAAATCAAAGCAATAAATTTTGTTACTGTTTTGCTGACTGTACCTCCGAAACCAACGCAGTGGGTAATACGACCAACGGTACGTGTCACTCGCGCGTGTTTTCGTATAGTCTATCCCTTTTTCACAAAATTATGGCTGGAAAATATTTAAACAAAATGATTTTAATAAAATTTTATAATTATTCGAGTACTTACGTATGAACGGTAATTCCAGTAGACTGTTTTTGTTTCCCTGAATGATTCAGGCACTTGTCAAATGAACAAGAAGGCATTCTGATATAGGTAATTAAAAGGTAATAAATTGCAGGGTGGTGTGACAGCACGGGCTTACCCATTACTACAAAAATACGAGTAACGAAATGCATTCGTTTGTAACGTTTCGTTACTCGTTACTAGGTAGCGCACCCGTTACTCAATACCGAAAACATACGGTTTGCTACAGCTCTAGCGCTCACGCACGACACAACGCTCCACTGACAACTGTTTGCTAGTGAGTCAGCTAGACGCAGTTTTATTGTCTCATTCGCTGTTAGTAGGTACCGTATCTTCCCTTTCTTGTTTTAATCTAAGCATACAACCGTGAGTTACAGTGATTGACCCCCTTTAAAAGTTTCCAGTGAGTTTTGTAAGTATTTTTGCATTAAATCTTAAGAATCCAATTACTACTTACAATTACTGATAAAAAACAAAGCATTGAACACGAATTATCATAAAACAATAAGTTAAAAGTAGAAAAGCTACCAAGTCTTAGCGGATTTTCATAAAAAATCAACAATATTGTTGCATTCGACGACATGACAGATATGTTTTTTTTTGCGGTGTCAAAACACTCTAACTACTAACCAGTGTTGTCAATAAATAAATTGTATATAATTTAAAAAAAAAGGCTAACTTATTTGACCGCCAGCATTTCTTAATAATTGCATTAGCAGTTAGCTCCGATCCAAGTGCAGTACAAACAGTACGAGTGTACTGTTTGTACTGCACTTGGATAAGTAGGTACTGCACTTGGTAAGTAGGTACCTACTTACTTAAGGGAGAGTAGAGTTACTCCCTTAAGTAAGTAGGTACCTACTTTTGCGATGCGATTGCGTTGCGACGTTTGTAAAATTACGTTTTGTAAGCAATGTTAGGATTTGAATATTTTGTGTTGTGTAGTATAGTGAAATCTTCTAAATGATGTAAGTACCTAGTTGGTGCTCTTGCTAAATAGTTGAATGTTATTATTATTTTGTATAATTTGTGCACAACAGTGTGGAAGCTGAAAATCCAAGGAATTATTCCGACGTAATCATGGCGGATCCGCTGAGCTTACTTCGCCAGTATAATGTAAATAAAAAAGAAATAGTCGAACGTGACAGCCAAATCATATTCGGTGAATTTTCATGGCTTAAAAATGTTAAGACAAATTATTATCGTGGGTGGGGGTAAGTAGTCTACGTTTAACCTTGTGATTTTTCTAATAATATCATCAGCTCATTTTATGTCTCCACTGCTGGGGCACGAGCCTTCCCTATACACAAAGCCTCTACCGCACTTCCGCACCCGCTGCGGTTCGCGTGCATTTTAGAAACAAAGAATACTATAGCATGGAATGGAATCTCCTGTTGTGTCTGCCTCAATCGCTGCGTCATAAACCTACCTACCGATCACCGGCAATTAGGTACTCATTAGTCGAAGTTCGATGATCCTGATTCAAGGCTTATTCCCATCCGTTCCGAGTATATTTTCTTTTAAACTAATATAAGGTAACTAGGGGCTTACCTACGCCCACAGAACATATAGCCATAGACACCGCATTCAGCGAGTTTTACTAAACCATGCAATCGTCAAATCAAAAGTCAGGGGGGTGCGGAAGTGTTACTCGGGCTGTGATTGTCTATTTCAAGATAGAACTAGCTAGGTCTGTGCCTACGCCATATCGAAAATCAAATAATCAAATAATTGTTATATCGAAATTCATGAGATTGAATTGTTATTATCAACATCATCATCAGCTCATTTTTATGTCCCCACTGCTAGGGCACGGGCCTTCCCTATGGATGGATAGGGAGAACGGGCCATACACCACCACGTGGGCCCAGTGCGGATTGGTGGTTGTTAACGACTGCTAATGCAGCCAGGACCAACGGCTTAACGTGCCTTCTGAAGCACGGAGAAGCTTGAGATTATAAATTTTTGGTCACCCATCCGATGACGGGCCTTTGCAAAGTTGCTTAACCACAGCACTCGCAGACCGGGTGCGTTAACCACTGCGCCATCGAGCTCCTATTTTTTTTATATGAAAAAACATAACTAATACTTTCATTTTCTTTTTAGTTCTAGAAAAAAGGCCAGTGTTAAAGAGTATTACACTTTGGAATGCCTTCTTTTTTTCCTCAAAAACGTACAACTAACACATCCAGTGTATGTTAGGCAAGCTGCTGTAAGTAAAAGAAAATTGGCAAACATAATTTGATGGAATCAAGACACTTTTATTATTGTTAAATGATGGTTTTTATAGGCGGCGAATATTCCCGCTGTGTGGCGTCCGGACCGTAAAGAGCTATTAGCTTACCTCAATGGTGATACTGCTACATGTGCTTCCATTGATAAAAGTGCACCTTTGGAGATTCCAACACAGGTAACTGTACAGAACCCAAACTACTGTTATTAAAAGGCAAATTTGTTGTTTGTTGGTTCAACCCTCATATGAAATTGTTTCTTACTTGATTTCCAGCCTGTCATGTTAACATACCTGCATGCATGCATTGAGCCATATTACATCTCGTCTGATTTTTGCGTAAAATGACCAATTTTGGCGTTCTTGATCTCAGAAACAAAAATACATTTACAATTTTGACTTATTGAACAGTGTTGAATAGCTATTTGGCTGGTTCGTAGTGGCCTCGCTTTTTGTAAATTTTGCTTAACTTTTTAATTAAACCAAAATTGCAGAGAAAGATTTTCTTAATGCGCGAAGGCACTTTTTTGAGCTCCTAGATAGAACTACTGTTCTAAACAAATAAAAAAATTAGAATGTTATCTCTTATACTATAGCCGTATATATCGTAGCGGCCTCGAAATTTTTAGATATCATTGATTTTATATAGAAAAAAATCTTATTCTATACCAAAAAACTTCGAAAATCGCTTTAAGTTAACTGTGAATTTCTCCTATCTACGATAATATTATTGAACAAAATTTATACCAGTATAATTATTATTTCATAAGAAATAAAGATTTTATAATTTTTAAGCATGAATTTATTATCCTATTTCGATAAAAACTATAAATACAAATGCAAAATTACTACAAAATGCGATGCGCCGGCCGTTCGAACTCAGTACTGCGAGAATGAGTGGAGATTTGTAATAGGGCTCTTAAGCCTCGGTAATGCACACACAGCGAATACTCGCTGCGAGTGCATTCGCTGCGAATAGTGATCGCAGCGTCAATTCGCTGCCTGCCTGTCACACGCAGCGAGTTCTACACGAGAATTTCGACAATCTGTTGGTGCGCAAATTCAAAATGTCGTCTGCTCGTCACACACGTCAGTGTATTCGGTTGGCATGTGCAGAGTTAGCAAACCAAATACTGATTAAGCTCACACAACCCACAAGAAACGAAAATGGGTTCGTAAATGGTGTTAGCGTGCATAATAAACTTACTATGTTTTAATTTGTATTAATTTAAGATTGTCTATTGACTCCATAATAAGTTGTTAGTGGGATGACATTATTTTCCCCGCCACGTGAATCTGTCACTCAATTGACTCGTTCAACTCACTCGCGTCTTCGTAATAACTAATTATGGAGTCAAGTGGGCATTAGGTGATTGACTCTCGAAGTGAAAAGTATTCAAAACATTATACTGGAGTTTTGTGAATTTAGTGCTGGAATAAACAACTATAAGCAACGGTTGAAGTTATTATTTGTCTACCTGAACCTTTATAGTTCAGAAGTGGGATAACATCGAGTGTTATTTATAGCTTGGTGAAGGATCTAACGCCCAAAAAGTTACAAATGGGAAAAGAGAGGAAATCTCGCAAGCGAACCATGAGTCGTGAGGACTCTTCAAGGTCTAAGTCATCAGATTCAGAAAGAGAAAGCTTGCGACACTACAGTGACCAGCGTTCGCGTAAAAAGAAACGGTCGCGACATGGAAGGAGATATAGACGCAGTGGACGGAGTGGATCACGACGTACCACTAATACGCCATCGCCGCGTGAACGTGAACCCCAGAATTTGGAACAACTAACCGATTCACATAAACCGAGGAACCAACGAGAAGCCAGCCATGCTACATCACGTAACGCTGTAGCAACGGTGGTGCCACCAGTGAGTACGTCGACGAGCGGTTCTGTTGAATTAATCACGGCTTTTAAAGAAATTATTAATAGCATTAAATCAGATAGTAATACTACTATAGATCGTTTTCCGGTTATGAATGTTATTCCTGAATTCGACCCATCGAAACGGAACCAGACTATAGATACATGGATTTTAAAAGTAAACGAATCTGCATCCATTTATAATTGGACTGAACGACAAATTATCCATTACGCATTGCCTAAATTAGTTGGTTTAGCCCAAAGGTGGTACCAAGGTCTACCCAGTCTGTTGTTTTCATGGGCCGAATGGCAGGACAAATTAAGATTAGCTTTTCCTAGCGATGAGAATTATGGACAATTGTTGACGGAAATGCTTGCTTGTAAGGCTCGTTTTGGAGAGTCTTTAGAGGAATATTACTATGAGAAAATGTTTTTTTTAAACCGCTGTAATATATTTGGTAAAAACGCTATAGACTGTATTTTGTTTGGAGTTGAGGATAGGTCTGTGAGAACAAGTGCAGAAGCGGCACAATTCACAGAACCTGATAAACTTTTAGTTTTTTTTAGAAATGTCAAAGTAAACAAAAGGAATGAAAAGCCTGTGATGCATTTACAAACCAGCATTTCCTCAAACCGACTGCATAAGACAGTTAAGGCTGCTCAGTCAAGTACTGAATCAAGAAACCCCAAGTGTTATAATTGTGGTGAAGACGGTCACCCATACTTTAAGTGTAAGCAACCAATTAAAAGATGTGACGTTTGCCACAGGGTGGGTCATTTAGCAAATGACTGTTTAAAAAAGAGAGAGTCTATTCCCAGCAAAACTGTACTACATATCTCGCAGGAACAGAACAATGATCAAAAATATTTTAAGTCTGTTAAAGTAAGTGGTCATGAGCTAGATAGTTTCGTGGACTTTGGAAGTCAGTGTACTATGATAAAAGAATCTGTAGCCAAGAAAATATTTGGAATATGGTCTACTGATGATTTACCGATTTTGAGGGGTTTTGGTGACTCTATGGTCAACTGCTTAGGCAAGTGCACTGTTCCTATTGAATTAGACACTGTAGTAGGGTCCGTTGAAATTCTAATAGTACCTGATCACCTTCTGAGTATATCGCTTTTGGTTGGGCAAACATTTACTGAACAGGATCATGTAGTAGTTTTAAAAACAAAAGATAACCTTAAATTTGCATCTCGTTTGACAAAAGAGGTTATGAAAATCAAACTGTACATTTCGGAAACTGTCACCGTGAAAGAGTTGACTAAAGTGATTGTTAATTCTATACCAGCTTATGACGGCAACTTATATTTAGAGTCCTGTACATCTCAAAAACCCAATCATGAATATGAAATAGTACAAAGTGTTATAAAGTTGACAAATAGTATCGGTTACATTTTTATTAGAGGTTTAAGCAGTTCTGAATTTACATTAAAAAAAGATGTTCTTATAGCTCGTGCACTCCCTTTGAACGAGCTTCCTATATTGCACATAAATAGAGTAGAATCTGAGAGTATTGAAATAGCTTCTCGTACAGCGGTAACACTTGATATGATAAGAGTGAACGAAAATTTAAGTAAACACGAGTTAGATAAACTTACAAACCTGTTAAATGAGTTTCGTGAATGTTTTGCTTTTTCTATCGATGAGTTAGGTTGTGTAACTGACACTGAAATGAAAATTAATATTGACGATACTACACCTGTGGTTTACAGACCTTATCGTCTTCCTCACTGTGAGCGACAGGTTGTTCGTGATATGGTTCGCGAATTGGAAGAGACTGGTATAGTTAGACAATCTACGTCTGAATATGCACATCCTATTTTACTAGTGCGTAAGAAAACAGGCGATTACCGTCTGTGCGTTGATTTTCGTTCACTCAACAAAAAGACTATAAAAGAACATTACCCATTGCCAAGGATAGATGACCAGTTGGATAGTTTGTCTGGTTATAAGTTCTACACATCATTAGATATGGCATCAGGATACTATCAGATTCCTTTAGCCGAATCCTCAAAATCTCTTACCGCGTTTGTGACGCCTGATGGGCATTATGAATTCACCCGAATGCCATTTGGATTAGCCAATGCTCCTTCAACTTTCCAAAGAACCATTAATAATATTCTTGGTAATGCTAGATTTAAAGAAGCGTTCGCCTACATGGATGACGTGATAATTCCTTCAAAAACAGTAGAAGAAGGCTTCCAGAAGCTTCATGACATCCTCTTACTGTTTCGTAAGTCAGGCTTAACTCTAAAATTACCAAAATGTAATTTTTTTATGCAATCCATAGAGTATTTAGGCTTTGAAATTTGTGAGGATGGAATTAGACCTGGTACAAAAAAAACACAAGCCGTCGAAAACTTTCCAATACCCACTGATCAACATAAAGTTAGACAGTTTCTAGGATTGGCTAGTTTTTTTCGGAGATTTGTTAGAGGCTTTTCGAGTATTGCAAAGCCACTAACACAACTATTGAAGAAGGATTCTAAGTTTAATTGGGGCGAAATAGAGACAAATGCATTCAATACTTTAAAAGGGCATTTAGTAAACCGACCCATTCTTGCTTTTTATAATCCAGTATACGAAACTCAATTACATACAGATGCGTCAAAAATGGGAGTAGCGGGTATACTTATGCAAAGACCCAGCAAGGAAACTCCTTTTAATGCTGTAGCATATTATAGTAGACAAACGTCACCTGAAGAATCCCGTTTTAGTTCATATGACTTAGAAACCTTAGCCGTAGTGACTTCCTTGCAACGGTTTAGAGTGTATTTGTTAGGTATTCCCTTTACTATTGTCACAGATTGCAACTCACTGCGAGCAACTTTTGAAAAGCGCGATATGCTGCCAAGAGTTGCTAGGTGGTGGAGTGCTATACAAGAATTTAACTTTAACATTATGTATAAGCCCGGCGTTACTATGTCTCATGTCGACGCTCTCAGCCGTAATCCGGTCGAAGCCTTTTCAAATTCTCTTGAAGTACGAAGAATAGATATAAATTGGATAAGTACAGTGCAGCAAAATGACTCAGAACTACAACGTATTGTTAATATATTAAATGATAAAGATACTGACACAATTATTGATATTAAAAACAATTTTGTTTTAAAACGAGGTTTGCTCTATAGGAAAACGACTGAGGGTGATCGATGGGTAGTACCGAAAGGAGTTAGGTGGCACGTGTTAAAGGCTAATCACGACGACATAGGACATTTTGGTTTCGATAAAACATACTTTAAAATTAAAAATGATTATTGGTTTTCCAAGATGAGAAAGTTTATAAAAAAATATGTAAACTCCTGTTTAGAGTGCGCGTATGCCAAAGTTCCCTCAGGTAAGAAAGCTGGGGAGTTACATCCTATAGAAAAAGTCGACCGACCTTTTCATACTATTCACATTGACCACTTGGGCCCCTTTGTTCGCAGTAAAAAGAAAAACTCATATTTACTCATTATAATAGATGCGTTCACTAAGTTTATTGTGTTGACTCCAGTAAAAAGCACTAAAAGTATACATTCATTAAGAGCTATGAAATATTATTTCCACACTTTCGGAGTACCAAAGCGTCTTATTTCCGACAGGGGTACATCATTCACTGCCAGACGATTCCATAAGTATTTAGAATCATTAGGTATAAAACACATAATGAATGCGGTGGCGACGCCTCGTGCAAACGGGCAAGTCGAGCGCTATAACCGCACTGTCTTGGCTGCTTTGACAGCAAGTAATCATGGCAAACCAGAAAACTCATGGGATGAATGTATTTCCGAAGTTCAGTGGGGTTTAAACAATACCCACAATAAAGGCACAGGGAAAACTCCTGCTCAAGCGCTATTTGGTACTAATACAAGAGGTCCGTCAGACTCTTTATTACAACTAAGCACGCATGGTGAGACCGAATCTGTACAACCCAATATTGAAGTTATTAGGAATGAAATATCAGAACATATAACAAATAATCAAATCAAACAGAAAGAAAACTTTAATAAAAAGCGAAAGAACGTTAACTACGAGGTCGGTGATCTGGTACGCATAGAAAGAGACATTCCGTCTACTGGTAAAAGTCGCAAGTTAATTCCAAAACTCAGGGGTCCATATCGTATAACAGAAATATTAGATAAAGATAGGTATGTAGTAGCAGACACTCCGCTATCTCGCAAAGGTAATAAAAAATTCAGCGGCATATTTTCAGTTGATAAAATACATCCTTGGCTTGTTTTTAACAGAACCAGTGATGTAGATGATTCAAATACTGATGGTGACGAATAGTCTAATAATTGGTTGCATGTAGTTAATTGTTAATTATAGTTATTTAAATCATTAATTGAAAAGAAAATTTACGTGATGTATAAACCAATGGTATAACAGATTAATTAACTTTTAATGTCTTTAGATAATAGTTATAATGAAATGGTGGGTTGCTGTAAACTAATTGGTGTGGACGTGAAGGGGGCCACAACAATTGGTATTAGTATTCTTGATATTTATGAAGTGTCCAAGTTGATATATGGGTACATTGTTGTGGACGTGCCGGGGGTCACAACAATATTTTAATTCCTAGAAATGATAGATAAATTGAATTTAAACACATTGAAGACATGTATGGGGCTTCATTGTGGTACAAATAAATAGTAACATAATATTGTTGTAGATGTGCAGGAGGCTACAACAATTCAATTTTATAATGATACATATTTAGATATATACACATTGGATACATGTATGGGGCTTCATTGTGATACAAATACATATTAAGATAATATTGTCATAACAACTACATAAATGACAAATGATTTTGTAAAAAAAAAAAAAAAAAAACAGTAGCTAAACATATTATGTTATTAAATTATATCAACATAGTAATTCTAATAATAAGTACCTACGTTATAGTTGTAAGTAGAATTTAAGGTATTATTTATTTAATTAAGTAACAATAATGGAGTATGTTAAATTAGGCTAAGCTATGAGATTCTTATGCTATTAAATCTAATCAATCTTTATTTTGTAAATGTATAACAGTAATTAATAAAAATACAGTCTGATGTACAAAGGATCATATAGTACAAATGAAAAAAAAAAATAAGATAGGTTTCATTCATTGCCTATGTATAGTCACTAGCAGTCTACATTTAAAATGATGCGCTTTATAATATTTTTATTATATTTTTTGTTTCACGAGACGTGAAATTGACAGGAAAGGCCGACTGTTAGCGTGCATAATAAACTTACTATGTTTTAATTTGTATTAATTTAAGATTGTCTATTGACTCCATAATAAGTTGTTAGTGGGATGACATTATTTTCCCCGCCACGTGAATCTGTCACTCAATTGACTCGTTCAACTCACTCGCGTCTTCGTAATAACTAATTATGGAGTCAAGTGGGCATTAGGTGATTGACTCTCGAAGTGAAAAGTATTCAAAACATTATACTGGAGTTTTGTGAATTTAGTGCTGGAATAAACAACTATAAGCAACGGTTGAAGTTATTATTTGTCTACCTGAACCTTTATAATGGATTGAACGCAGATGGGGCTTCTAATATCCTTTTAAAAGAATTGGCTACAGAAGAACTAGGAGATTACAGAATCGTTCTACGTTTATACGTACGGAAGCGAAATTTGTAGAATTATTTGAGTCCCGCAGCTCCTCGTATTTTCTATACACACCCAAGAAACTAATTATATCGTTATTTCCCCACTTTATTTTCTATTTTTGGTTGACTCATCATTATATACTCGTATCTATGCGTACTCCCGACAAATCGACTTGTAGCACAGACGTGTCTAGTCTAGTTTAGAGCGGCGCGCTGAGCGGAATGGCTATTCGCAGCCAGTACCCTGTCACATACAGCGAATTCTCGCGGCGAATGTATTCGCCGAGAGTAAAATAGAACATGCTCAATTCAAATCGTGGCGAATTCAGCTCGCGGCGACTGAATCTATTCGAGTGCGATGGGCGATTACTCGCACTACTCGTTCGGGGGCGACTAGCCCTGTAGACATGAGCAAAGTCGTTATTTTTCAATCACCGTGACTGTCGTTCCAGTTATACAAGAAAAATCATCGTGACTTTGTCACGTCGATCTCGTCGATATCGTACATTTAAGAAACACAGTCACGGTATATTTAAGAAAAAAGTACATCTCCTTATTATTTTATGTTGTTCGGCGCTTACTCGCCGGCGGCGGGCGGTGGGAGAGCTGCCTTAAGAAGTGTTGAAATTTTTATTTAATTGGTAAACATGTTATATTTAATTAATAATACCGTAGGTCAAGAGAAAACATGATCATGATGGTGGGGAGTCTGCAGCCAAAAAGCCTTGCATTGATGAGACCCATGTCCAGAAAGTAGGCGAACAACTTGCTGCTCGTCTCGATGCACCGAAAGAAGCATCTGTTACTGTTGATAACTAGCTCAGGACTATTAGATTAAAATTGACCAAATACATAAAATCCTTTTAAACTAGCTGAAATTTCGTATACTGACGCTGTATTTGATAATTAACAACTAGTCAAAACTCCCTAAGCTTCAGCCTCTCTTGGGTCATAAATAAAAAGATACCAGGGTGTTAAAAGAATATATATATAGCATATTTTTTTACAATAGTATCTTCTTAAGCTGAGGCGGGGTCCTGATTGACCTATTGTTTGTTTTTTATTTTTATTTTTATGTGTGTGTGGTCAATAAATGTTTCTCTCTCTTTATAACATATTTTTTTTACAATTATAGTATCTTCTTAAGCCGAGGTGGGGTCCTTATTGACCTATTGTTTGTTTTTATAAGCTTTTATTTAAGTTGCAATGTTCGTATGTAAGTAAGTTGACCGTCAAAATTTGCAAACTATTTTTCGACCATTCGTTGGTATCCGATTAAGCTGAAATTTTGCATACACCTTTAGTTCTGGTGACAATACATACAATGTGAAATACTCAGTATTGTAATAATTTCAAGATGGCATATTGCAAATTTTTTCTCAACCCTATTAATATGGGTATCAAATGAAAAGGCTTGAAGGGTAGAAAACGATAAAGGTAGTAACATTACACTAAATTCAATATGGTTGCCGCTCCAAGATGGCGGATTAATTATATTTTTATAATATGGGTATCAAATGAATAGTAGAAACGCTTTTTTTTAATGGCTTCGTGCGGTTTGCACATAGCCAAATAGCAATCAGTTTGCGTCAAACAAACCAGTCGTCCGAAACAGTTGAACAAAAATAATTAAAATGCCGTCATGTGTGTTTCGAAAGTGCACAAATTATGGTGCTAAAGTGAATAAAGCTCAAGGGATCACTTATCTATCACCTGTAAGTATTCGATTTTTGCTAAGTATTCTTAGTTCTTTCTTTCTTTTAGTTGATAGCTTCGTGCGATTAGCACATTTAGCCAGTGTCAAAGTAATTTTTCTTACAAGTAATACATAAATATACAATATGATGATGATGAATGATAATAGAAATGAAGTGAGAAATGATATACCCCCAACCCCTCGGGTATCCCAGTAAAGATGTGGGGCTTTACTAAGTCCTCACGCAGACTTCTTGAGAGAATTTAAAAAGTGACGTTGCACTGTTTTGTTTCATTTACCAACACTTATGCACACTCACGAACACTTAACGGTTAATAATCCACCAATATTTCACATTAATATTCGACATATTACAAATTTTAGAAAATAAAACAAAACCGCAGACCTGATTCTTCACTTTCCCGCCAAGAAGTCCTCAAAGTATTCTTAGTTAACTTCTAAGTTTTTCGTAAAAAATACAAGTGCTAAGACGACGACGTAGATTAAAAAACATGCGACAACGTAAGTATCAATATGGCCGGGTGAATCATACCATAAGCACAACGTCAGTATATCTGATATGGAAGAAATTATAGAGTCACCTAGAAAGGCAGCACTTAAGAAATGTGTAAAAAAATTGACCTTGATTGAGAAGAAAAAATTACGAAAAAGAACACAGCGTTAAAAAACTGAAAAAAAAGGTTGCCAGAATGGCAGTCATACTAAAAATATTAAAAAAAAACGTTTTAATTTTTTATTTTTTTGTCTTGACAAGTTTTTTCAAAAATTGAGGCGCGATAAGCAATCCTTTTTTTCATACATTTTGGTATTTTATATGAGCAATTTTTCACAAACTATGCGGTTTCTGACTTTGCGTTTATTTTTTGCGTCTCATTCAATTTGTTTGCAAAATTTAAACATTTTATTTATTTAACACAAACACCCTGTTTTATTTCTGTCTATTTCCAACATCCGTTCTTTTTTGATTTCGGTTACAATTCTTAATCTATGTCTCTGTCGTCACACTCGTAGCGCAATGGCTTGGAGATAGCTATCTCTTTTACTCTCGCGCTCACCGTATCTTTGTTCGTCATTCATTAGCGAATCACGTGACCATAATGTAGTTTTATAGCTATTATATGCAGCGAGACGTTTTGCAAACGCAATTTACTAGAAACGTAACATATCTATACTATTAAATATCATTGTTCTTTAAGCACTAATTATTTTGTGTTTGCAGTAAATACGCACTAAAAGAGGGCCTATGTTAACAAAAGTGAGTAAGACCATGTGTACGCCAGCATAACGGACACTTGGATTATACATAGTCTATGGTTTTCACAGTCTGTGGTTATTTAAATCCTTTTTACTCTATGTACCTACTCTGAGTTCGTTTGATTGACTGACATGACAGATCGCTAAAAAAAATGGATGGGGCGCTACTTTTGCGACGTTTGTGATTACGTTTTGTTGTAGCAATGTTGGGATTTGGATATTTTGTGTTGTGTAGTGAAATTCTCTAAATGATGTAGTTGGTGCTCTTGTTAAACAGTTGAATGTGATTATTATTTTGTATACTTTGTGCACAACAGTGTGGAAGCAGTTATAAAATCCGAGGAATTATTCCGACGTAATCATGGCGGATCCGCTGAGCTTACTTCGCCAGTATAATGTAAATAAAAAAGAAATAGTTGAACGTGACAGCCAAATCATATTCGGTGAATTTTCATGGCCAAAAAATGTTAAGACAAATTACCTTATGTGGGGGTAAGTAGACTATGCCCTTGTGATTTTTTTTATATGAAAAAACATAACTCTAATACTTTCATTTTCTTTTTAGTTCTGGAAAAGAAGGCAGTGTTAAAGAGTATTACACTTTGGAATGCCTTCTTTTTATCCTCAAAAACGTACAACTAACACATCCAGTGTATGTTAGGCAAGCTGCTGTAAGTAAAAGAAAATTGGCAAACCTGATTTGATGGAATCAAGACACTTTTATTATTTTTAAATGATGGTTTTTATAGGCGGCGAATATTCTCGCTGTGCGGCGTCCTGACCGTAAAGAGCTATTAGCTTACCTCAATGGTGAAACTGCTACATGTGCTTCCATTGATAAAAGTGCACCTTTGGAGATTCCAACACAGGTAAGTTTATAGAACCCAAACTAGTTATTAAAAGGCATATTTGTTGTTTGTTGGTTCAACCCTCATTTGAAATTGTTTCTTACATGATTTCCAGCCTGTCATGTCAACACACCTGCTTAAGCAGGGTTAAATGTTTTATTTAATTGGTAACCATGTTATATTTAATTTATTAATGCCATAGGTCAAGAGAACACATGATCATGATGGTGGGGAGTCTGCAGCCAAAAAGCCTCGCATTGAGGAGACCCATGTCCAGAAAGTACGCGAACAACTTGCTGCTCGTCTCGATGCACCGAAAGAAGCATCTGTTACTGTTGATAACATTAAGTAAGATTGTTTCTCTTTGAATTGAAATGAAGCTAAAGCTGATTTTGATAATCTAATTTTCATAACATGTTTTTCTGTAACTTTCTACATACATTAAAATTATAATTCCTTTTTTTAGATCGTTATCTGAGGCTATGTCTGTGGAGAAAATCGCAGCAATCAAAGCCAAACGTTTAGCTAAGAAGAGAACTACTATTAAAAGCAATGACTACTCTGATACTTTAGGAGTTGTAGGTTCTGACTTAAGAGCTATTCTGGACTATGACGTTGATCTCACTAAAGATATTATTAGCCGAGAGAGACAGTGGAGGACCAGAACAACAGTACTTCAGAGCAATGGCAAAGTATGTTGTTGTATTTTGTTTATAACAAAAACTTTTTAAGATGTCCATTTTCTGCATATCTACACTATTTAACTGTACAATTTTTACAGATATTTTCCAAAAGTATTATGGCACTGCTGAGCAGTATTCGAGCTCGCGAAGAGGGCAGACCTGGAGTGCCCAGGCCTCAACCAGTGGTTATGCCACCACCTACTACCATTCCTGCACAACAAACTCAATACAACAGATACGATCAGGAAAGATTCATTAGACAGAAAGAAGGTTGGTTATCAATCATTCTTGAAGAAAGAAGTCTTAAGATTATATATTTTAAGAATGGATGCTAATGAAATTGATTTTTCTTTACAGAGACAGAGGGTTTTAAAATTGATACAATGGGTACATACCATGGTATGACCCTGAAGTCCGTGACAGAGGGCCCAAGTGTGCCTCTTGCAGCTCGGGCTCCCCAGACTCCTACACACCCACGACAAATGTCTCGTAAGTTCTTATCTTCATTATGTAGTTGTCTTTTATGTTTGTTTTTAAATACATTCCAACAACCACAATGACCAATGACCACATTGATTATGTAATTCTAGCTTTCTTCAACAAAGACAATTTTATTAATATTTTAACTTGGCCTTTGCCCAGTGGTTGATATTCAACTGTTTCACAATGAATAATTGTGCCACATATGGATGGAATTAATATCTTTTGTTATGTTTCGGGACTCCTTTTCCATATAAACTTTGACTATACCAAATATCAGTCAACAGTCCTCCGAGCATCCAATGTGTTTAAAAAGAGACACGAAATTTTGAGCTTTACATATTAATAAAGGGTGGTGGCACCAGTGTTTCGACAGGAACAAGTGATCGACATTATTTTCTTAGTCATTAAAAATAATAGTAAGCAGCTGATTTTAGTTTTTAGCAAGAATTGAATACTACAGACCACCTTCTTAGCTGTCGTCCAGTAAAATTTCAATGAAATTTTACGGGACAACAGATTACATAATTTTATGTATTTTTTGGCAACGAAAACTGTGCTTTAAGTGTCGAACACCAGTGCCATTACAATATAGATATTTAATTTGTGTAGAGAATGGCTCAATGCCGAACAGTACGCCGGGCAGGCGCGAGCTGCTGCCCGTGACCGCGGCGCGGCCCCCGATCGGCGGCGGCAAGCGGCCGTCTCGAACACCCATCATCATCATACCGGCCGCCACCACCGCGCTCATATCCATGTTCAACGTTAAAGACATGCTGCAGGATCTCAAGTCAGTGCTAATGGGTTTTTGTGTGTTAAGAGTTAAGACTAAGTTTTTAATCTAATACTACTAAAATACTAATATTAAAGTCTGCATTTGAGCAGGCGGGCCGCCTGATGGTGAGCGGTCACCGCCGCCTAAGGGCATAGTAACATCAGAGGTGTTGCTTTTGTGTTGCCGACATGAGAAAAAACTCTTTATACTCTTTTTGTAAGTATCCATATCGTAGCTCGATGGGAAAACCTAGGATGGCAGCTTAGTTACCAGCTGTATACCATAAATGGTGCGTGGAATAAAGCTCTTCTGGAAGCGAACCGTTCGAGAGAACAGTGGCTCCAGGTGTCATTCATTCAATTTCATTATAACTATTTTTTTTAGTTACTACTACTGCTTTCCCACTAAAAAGTTAGATGGCGTAATGTTTAAGCACCCGTTCTGCGATTGCTAAGATTAAGCAACTTTCGCTAAAGTTATTGAATGTATGACTAATGGGGTACTACTTTACTAGTTCTATAAATCCTTTTTGTTTATTATTGGGACACCAATTTTTTATACAAGCTATCCCAGCCTTTTTAGATAAAATAAAATTTTAAAAAAAATGTATGTAGTTGTACATGCACGTTGTAAAGGAAATTGATATTGATTTGCCTGTAAGCCATGCATTAGCAACTAATGAAACTAGTGTAGACATTTCATGAAATAAATAACTTTTTTTATAAATTGTTTTTAAATTTTTATTATCCAACAGATTTGTACCAATGGAACAGAAGAAGGCAGAGGGTGCAGTACGTGAAAATGAAATTCTATTGCAAAGAAGGAAAGGCCCAGCTGGTGACAATGTTCCGGCTACTAATGCGACAACAACCACGGTTTGTGTATATGTCATTTTTTTATATTGATTTCTCATAAATGTTCATGTCTGGACCTGATAAAGCGTGCTTGTGAACCAGGTTTTCATACTAAATTAGTCTCCCTGTTTAGTGTATCTAGGTGTAGTGGTAATGAGATAGCAATTTTATAAGTGTGACAGTCTTGTAAACTTTGGATATACTTTCCCATGCCTTATAGGAAAGCATGCACTATCAGCCTACATTGATTGTGTATATAGTTGCAAACAATATGATCAAAAATCGTCCTGTCTTTGTATTGTATCAACAAATTATTTGTTTCTTTGAGAGTTTGCTGAGGGTTACTCAAGCCGAGTGAAACGAAACACCGTCAGAGGATTATTTGAGGGAATGACATCACGCACTAGTGCGTTTCCCCGTTCCCTACTCGATTCTAGATTCTCCGAGGGGTTCGGATCAGATCGAAAAATTAATTGTATTTTAGAAAGAAAGAAAAACCCTTTTTAGCAACACATACATAACATAGAAAATTTTATGACTGACAGAAAAATTATTTATATTTTAGAAAGAAAGAAAAACACTTTTTAACAACACATACATAATATACAAAAATTTAATGACTGACAGTATACACACAAGAGAAAATTTAAGATGAAACTGTCCGCCAGTGAAGCTAGGTGACCACCCTCTCCCTCACTGTGATTTGGTGAAGTATCTTGGAATCCACCTAGACTGCTAGTTAACTAGGAGGAAACACCTACAAACAAAGACGAACTTAACCTGAAGTACCAATGACTTTACTGGCTGCTGGGCAGGAACTCTAGACTGTCATTGGACAACAAACTTTTAATTTACAAGACCACCTTGAAGCCGATATGGACCTATGGAATACAACTTTGGGGATCCGCTTGCATTTCTAAGATCCAATTATTACAAAGAGCTGAAGACTATACTAAAACAAATAGCGAACACCCCTGGTTTATTAGAAACCAAGAACTTCATGACTATCTGGAGATCAGGACTGTAAAGGATGAAATTAACTTGTTCTCCTAAAAGTACAGAGTCACACACCATCCGAATATACTGGCGGCGGAACTCGCTGCCCCTGACTATGAAGCGCTTGAAACAACGCAATATCTGGGACCTGTGCCTGTGAACAAGTGCTATCGGAACAAGAAAAGGGAAAGTCCTAAAGGGGAATCTCCCTCCTCCTCAAATGTAGTACTACAAACCATCTGCTTAAAGTCTATAAAGACTGATCGCAAGATTAAAAATAAAAAAATAAAAACCCTTTTTAACAACACATACATAATATACAAAAATTCAATGACAAACAGTATACACACAAGAGAAAAAATAAGATAAAACAAAAAGAGTAATTAAAAATAAAACAAAGAGTGTGAAGTTTAGAAATGCAACTAGAAAGATAATGTTCAGCCAGCAGAGATTTTCAATGACGTGCATGCATTTGCTGTGCCTTTTTTATTTCTCGGTATAAGTATCATGAGTATGATGTATCATCACATTGGTTAACGCGCCCGGTCTGCGAGTGCTGAGGTTAAGCAACTTTCGCAAGGGCCGGTCATTGGATGGGTGATCAACAATTTATCATCTCGAGCTCCTCCTAGCTTCGGAAGGCACGTAAATCTGTTGGTCCCGGCTGCATTAGCTGTCGTTAACAACCACCGCACAGCACTGGGCCCGCGTGGTGGTTTATTTCCCCTTTTCCCTATCCATCCTTAGAAATGAGTTGATGATGGCGATGATGAACTATCATGTAACATTTAAGCTTAACAAAAACACACACCATACCCGCAGGTTCCATACCGCGTGGTGGACAACCCCGGGCGGCTGTCGGCGGCCGAGTGGGACCGCGTGGTGGCCGTGTTCGTGCAGGGCCCGGCGTGGCAGTTTAAGGGCTGGCCCTGGGACGGCAATCCCGTACAGATCTTCGCTAACAGTAAGTATCAGTTTGTTTTCGGATATGCAGGCGGCAGACATTATTAATTAGGATGGTTTGGGTGTTATATAGTGGAATTTAACAGTGTAACGTCACTTTTAAAATTCTCTCAAAAAGGTAGAGTGAGATCTTTACATCTACGGTAATGTTTCACATCTTTACTGATTCTCTGTTTGGGGGAATCAAATCGGTTTTATCAATGTCAAAAAAATCAATGTCAAATGATATATATTTGACAATTTCACATTTACTAAGATTACTTAATTTTTGCACCAGCTCCGTTTACAATAAATTACTTATAATAAAATTAACATTAAAAAGCTGTTTATATTGTTTGTATGATGCAGAATGCTAAGAATATCAAAAAAAAATGCAGGCGATATTAATCACAATAAAATGCAAGAGAGTTTTATTGGATTCTATCAAAACACTATAAGTAAAAATCTTTAACAAGTCAATAGTGCAGTGATTGGACGCATAGTAATGAGTATTGACTTTACAATCAGTCACAGTTATTGTTGCGTAACTATAAATGTTAATATGTACGTGCATCGTACGGACGCCCTGCACATCAACCTATCCAAAAAACTAACAAATTTCTTTCTACACAACAGTGTTTAAAGTTAAACAATGGCTAAATACGTGTTTAAAATATAGTATTTAGCCATTGTTTAACCCTTTCGCAGTCAGAGGGATGTATATTCCCACCAAATTTTGAACTTTTTGTCATTGTAGCTTTGTCTTTATGTCTTTAAACACTGTTGTGTAGTAAAAAATCTGTCTGCAGCATCTGTTTTAAGCATTGTCTAACTTTAGCCATCGTTTTGTGGTAAAGCAGTTATGTTCAAACGTATGACTAAGGTATAAAGTTCAAAGTCTATTGAGGAAGTTTGACAGTTTGTTTGTTTGTGTCTGATGTGCACGCGTGTGTACATTGTCAATGTTTAAAAAAGCATATAAAGCTATAATTGCGTTCTAGTCTGCGCGTTCCACCTGAAGTACGACGAGATGAAGCTGGACGCGAACGTGGCGCGCTGGGCGGTCACCGTGCTGCACCTCAGCCGCACCAAGCGGCACCTCGACCGCGCCGTGTTGCTCGGCTTCTGGGAGACGCTCGACAAGTCAGTACTTAGTCCTACTAGTCCTTGTGGGCCGGCAGAGTGAAGTTGACTGATGCTGCGTTGTTTTCACGCTGCACCAGTTGTCTTCGCGTCTGGACTCCATTTCCACTTAATATCAGGTGGTGTGGAGTCATTTGCCGTGCTAAGTATAAATAAATAAAAAAATAAAGAAAATAGTCTTTCGGTATAGGTTAAAAGAATAGAGGCCTTTGCTCAGCAGAGGTATGATTACCTGTAAAGATAGTTGTAAGTAATTATAAATAAACTAGCTGACCGGCGGACTTCGTATCGCTTTGACAGTTTCCATGATAATAAAACAAACAAATCATTCGTCCGCTTAAGAACACCCGTATCCCATGATGGAACCATATAGCAGCGCCACCTACCGGGTCCAATTGTAAATCTAAACCATTCTCGAATCCACTTGAACACGCACACAAAATTTGATCCAAATCGGTCTGGCCGTTTAGGAGTTCAGTGACATACACACGCACAAAAGATTTATATATACTACTCAAAACAAAATAAGGGCCACGAGGTATTTTGTCTGTACCATGAAAATAATAAAACCAATATTAATTTTTTTGTCTCCATAACGAAAACTAATGTTGTTTTTACCGTGTAGACCAATAAATTTATTCCAATAATAATGATTAAAAAGTTTATTTGCTTTTGAAAGAAAAAACACATTTAAGGTTAAAAATAAAAACAATGTAAAGTTACTGAAAACAAAAGAAAATACTCCATGCTCATCTTTTAGTAACGGGTATGCCCCCCTCGTTTCGTTACGCACTCCTGAAGCCTGGAGTGCATGCTCTCAATCAAATGCCTGACATTTTCCATTGGAATCTCTTCCCAGGCCCTTTTAACAGCGTTGATGAGTTGCTGTTGGTTGTGGATTTCCTGATCACCGTCTCTAACTCTTCGTTTCAACTGATCCCACATGTGCTCTATTGGATTTAAGTCCGGACTGTTCGCCGGCCACGGCAAGACTTGAATTTGAGACGCTTCCAGTAAAAACCGAGTCGCTTGAGCCGTGTGTGCACGAGCATTGTCTTGCATCAAGATGAATCCAGGACCCGCTCGCTGGGCAAATGGGATCACATGTGGTCTGACGACTTCCTCAATATACCGCTGAGCAGTAACAGTACCCTCATTTAAAATAGCGAGCTCAGTTTTGCCGTGTAAGCTTATCCCGCCCCAAATCATTACATTTGGACCACCAAAACGATCGACTTCATGGATGCAGGCTTCCGAAAATCTCTCGCCGCGTCTTCTCCATACTCTAATACGCCGATCGTCGTTAAAAAATGTAACTTTGCATTCGTCTGTGAAGAGCACCATGCCCCATTGGTTTATGTCCCAGTCCAAATGTTGACGGGAAAATCTTAAACGATTTGCACGATGATTTCTGGTTAATGGAATACGGATACTCGCCTTCTTGATGCCTGCTGGTCTTCATGCAATCGATTACGAATAGTTTGGTCACTGACACGAGTACCGGTTGTGAGCCGTAAACGATTTTGCAGCTTGCGGGCCGTCGTTGTGCGATCTCGGCGCGCACTTAATCGAATGTAACGATCCTCTTGAGCTGTTGTAATGCGAACTCTGCCCGAACCAGGTCTTCTTCTAACACTGCCGGTCTCTTGGAAACGATTCCATAGATTTTGAATAGCTCTTCGAGAAAATCTCAATTGCAAACCCACAGATCGCTGCGAATGACCTTCTTCAATCATTGTAACGGCTCTGGTTGCTGTCAGCGAGTCCATATGACGCCTGCGTGCTTGTGGCATATTGCAAAAGATGTTTCTGACTCGAGATATCAATGAACTCTGATAATTTCTAATAAACCAAGAAGCTAAGGAAAGCAAAACGTCAAAGAAAATGGATCAAAATTTTCAAAAATAATTTTAAATCAAATTTTATTTAAAATTGTTGCCAGCATTAGATGAATACTACAATATTAAAAAGTTTAGGTATCAAAGAGTTTGTATACTCAATATTTTACTACTTTCACCTTTTCACCTCACTTTTCACCTTTCATACTTTTACCTTCCGCATTCCGGGCGGCTGCCTTAACCACTTGGCTACCGAGGTCTGGCTTTCACCCGTCGAAATTTTTCAGTGCATCAAGCACTGATTCTGATTCTGATTCTGACTGATTCAAGCACTGTTTTTTAGTCAACATTGCTTCATCAATCTTAGAAGTTTTCACCTCTGAGATCCGAAAGAAATATTTTTACAAATATTTGAACATTCGGTTAAGATGAAGCTGCGTTATAGATAAGTGTTTTTTATATATTTTAGCGTTTTATTAACGCTTAAATATACTTAAGTAAAATTTAAACACTGAAAAAAAGACGACAACCTCAGGCGGGAATCGAACCACGCACCTTCCGCATTCTAAAATGTTGACTAAAAAACATAAGCATCAAGCACTGAAAAATTTCGACGGGTGAAAGCCAGACCTCGGTAGCCAAGTGGTTAAGGCAGCCGCCCGGAATGCGGAAGGTGCGTGGTTCGATTCCCGCCTGAGGTTGTCGTCTTTTTTTTTTCAGTGTTTAAATTTTACTTAAGTATATTTAAGCGTTAATAAAACGCTAAAATATATAAAAAACACTTATCTATAACGCAGCTTCATCTTAACCGAATGTTCAAATATTTGTAAAAATATTTCTTTCGGATCTCAGAGGTGAAAACTTCTAAGATTGATGAAGCAATGTTGACTAAAAAACATAAGCATCAAGCACTGAAAAATTTCGACGGGTGAAAGCCAGACCTCGGTAGCCAAGTGGTTAAGGCAGCCGCCCGGAATGCGGAAGGTGCGTGGTTCGATTCCCGCCTGAGGTTGTCGTCTTTTTTTTTTCAGTGTTTAAATTTTACTTAAGTATATTTAAGCGTTAATAAAACGCTAAAATATATAAAAAACACTTATCTATAACGCAGCTTCATCTTAACCGAATGTTCAAATATTTGTAAAAATATTTCTTTCGGATCTCAGAGGTGAAAACTTCTAAGATTGATGAAGCAATGTTGACTAAAAAACATAAGCATCAAGCACTGAAAAATTTCGACGGGTGAAAGCCAGACCTCGGTAGCCAAGTGGTTAAGGCAGCCGCCCGGAATGCGGAAGGTGCGTGGTTCGATTCCCGCCTGAGGTTGTCGTCTTTTTTTTCAGTGTTTAAATTTTACTTAAGTATATTTAAGCGTTAATAAAACGCTAAAATATATAAAAAACACTTACTTTCAATATGTAAATGTTTAATAATTTACACCAAAATGAAAAAATACCTCGTGGCCCTTATTTTGTTTTGAGTAGTATATATATAAAGATAAAAATAAATAATTTGAAAAAATTTTGTAATGGGGTGCGGGTTAGAATCCCGCGTGGAATTTTTTCAACACTGTCTTTTTATTTAATACAATTTAAATTTGTTCGCAATAAAATTATATATAAACATAATCATAAAAATAAATAAAATAAATATACGCCTACTTTACCAATTTTTTACCTGACCACTAGGGTTGGCTTTAGTATCTAGCCGCACGAATTTCGTTACTTTTATAGCTGTAATCAATAAATAGTAATGTCTGGATACCCTTATTATTATTCTTTTTATGCGAAACTTTTTTTTACTTTTATTATTTTCCATATAAATCAGACAAGGCTGTATGTGCTACGACTTATTTGCCTGTCCCGGAAGATTTAAAAAAAAAAACATTCTGATTACGTTCGCGTGTTGAAATATTGTTTGCTTCTATTTTTCTGTTTATTTCGGATGGTTTTACCCGCAAGCCAACCCCGAATGAGATAGATTAGGTTTCAAAGTTAGTTACAGAACCGAACAGCCAACCCCGAGTCCACCCAGAACCGACTCGGGACACCAGGGAGGCCCGGGGGGCACAGCCTCCCGCAATAAAACAAACCCAAACTGGGTCGGTTCGGTTAGTTGTACATGTAAGGAAACACAGAGCGAGCGTGCCACGGCAGCGGCCGGCGAGCGTTTAAAAGAAACTGCCCAGAACCGACTCTATAATATATAATAATGGGTGCTATAATGTGATGGTAGTCAGGTGGGGAGTGAAGGAAATTGGTTTGATGACCTTTTTTATTTTAATAAAAAATACATTCACTCTAACAACGACCAAGTCCCTGCACTTTAGATGTTAGGGTAATGACATAACCTCCAAATATTAATTTGTCAATATCTCGAAAACTACTCATTTTCGCAGAATGGGAGTGGGGGGGGTTCCCCCTCCCCCCTCCCCCCATCCCCCTAAAAAATACCTACTCGTGCGGCCAGATACTAAAAAACCCCGACCACTATCATATTAATTTAAAACTACGTTTTATTAACTCTAGAACCACAACATGATATTTTGTTTCACAAAATACAACATGGGTTGCCGGTGACCCCAAATAAAAATACCTTTTTATTTTTACACTATAAACTTTAATTGCCTTTAACAAACAAAATACATGTCTTTGGATATTTAAGGATCTTTTTAGAAACAAAAATTATGAAAAAAACCCTTACTAAACACACTGGGAACAAATCGGTAACCTATGCTGTGCACATAGATTTCTTGAACACTTCACACATCGCTCTCTGCCCTTTCTGTCTTTAGACCTAGGACATAAATAGCAACGAGCACTTGAAGTGATTACTCAAGGACTAATAAACGTGTGCACTTCGCAAAGTGGCACGTGCTACTGATAGCTAAAAACGGAAGGTACTGAGATGCACAAGTTTTTATGTCTACCTCTCGCAAAAATAAATAGAAAAATCAAGACGTGGGGTCACCCACGACCCCATGTTGTGGTTATAGGGTTAATCTTGTTTTATTCTGACGTTTGGTCATAAGGAGACTTATGAGTAGATTTGTAAAAAGTGTTACATTTCAATGTGTGGCGGCCGTGTCAGTTTTAGTTAACTACAATGATGAATATATTAACCCGATACCCTTCGGGTATCATCGGAACCCAGTACCTTCGTGCTGGGTTCAATTCCCAGGTCGGGCCAAGTGTGATTCGGATTTTTCGATATAGGTATAGCTCATATATATATTTGTTATCACCAACCCGCATTTGGTAAGCGTGGGGATTAAGCCAAGGCATACCAATCAATTGTAGTCTTGATTTCAATGATGGTGGCCTTTTCCCAGCCGCGGGACAGTTACAGGCTATTTACTTCACTTTACATAAAACCTAATAACAACAGTTACTAGATCGTTCATGCTATTTATTACTTTTATTTTTGTAAATACTTTAATAGTTAATGTATGTTTAAAAAAAGGAATACTATTATCAGACTAACACTCGTTTTTTGTTTCAGGCACATGATGAAGAATAAGCCTCACCTTAGATTTTAAGTTTGTTGTAGCTATAAACAAATTTATCTTAAAGAATATAATAGAGTTGAATATCTAAATGCCTTTCAAAAACAGAGCGAATCTAAGTCAAGTCATTCCATTTAAATGATATTTTGGCCACTTCTCAAAACCCACCTGACCGATTTTAATATATATGGACTATTATGAACTCTGTATATAGTTGTAGAAAAAATTGTTTCGATCTATACAGTAAAAGATATTTTATGGCGTTATTTTATCTATTTAACTGCTTACCTGGTTTGTAAGCGTTTGCATTTGAAAACAGGTAATTGGTTAAAACATAGTATGAGATATGTTTAACGTTGGATAATATTAATATAGTTGTTTTGACCGGACGTGTAAAGGAATATCGCATATTTATCGGATATTCTATTGGCGTTCTTGTTACCGCCGGTCTAGGTCGACGTTTCAACCATGTCGGTCCGTCGCTAATGAGAATTAAAAACGCAAATAGATCTAATAAAATTACTAGTTAGTTCCTATGACAAGTGTTCGTGTTGACTTTAGAAAACAATAGTGAACATACACACGCCTGCACATCAGACTACCACAAACTGACAAATTTCCAAGACTGAGAACTGAGAACTTTATGACTATGGCATATAGCCGAATATTTATTAAAGAAATTTGTCATTTTTGGTTTGTCTTATGTGTGGGCCTCTGTACGCATACAGTGTTTGGCGCATGGACTGCGACATGAGTTTTTGAGAGAACTTGAGGGTCGTTTGCTAGTTTTCACCCATACACCTCGATGAACCCTAGGATTCCTCAAAAAGCGGTTTCGGTCCATGCGCCAAACATCCTGTATATATATTTTTTTATCAGACATGACATATACCTGTACGGTTTTGACTCGAATGCTCTACTTTTAGCTTGGTTTTTGTTGCTCTTATATTTAGTTTTTAGTATGTCAGGCATTTATTAAATCTGTAACTCATGCCTATACTGACATAAGATTTTTTACAGTTCTGACCCTTATGTCTAATGCATTAAATGTTTAAAACTACTTCTTTATTATTAAATGTAAGAATGATGTTTTCTTTCGTTTGTTTCACTTACTGTTATATATGTTGAGATACAGATGTTATATTTAGATAATTATTATTGTAACATATCTGTGGCTGAAATACTTTTAAATGGTATTGAAATGTTCAAAGATCTGTGATCTTTGTTTTTCACAACAATAAATTGTTGAACATAAATGCGACTTATTTTATTTTTAGTGGTGCTCGCGCAAGTTTTTTCGCTATTCGATCTCGTTAACGAAACGGCGAGAAAAAGAAAATGCGCAGGCGACGGACTTTTTGTCGGTCAAAATAGATCTGGGCTAGCGGAGGTCACCTGTCTACGCGCTCTCCCTCAATATGGCTAAATTTAAACTATCTTCGTTTTTCACTAGGAGGCGCTGCTCCAATGCTATACAAATGTCGTTTTCATTGTTGTGATCGAATGGTGAATGAAACTCGCACCTCCTCTTTTGTAGGGTTGAGCGCTGTGCTGATAAGGTCGAAGATGGAAGCGCAAACCTGGAATCCTCATCACTGAAGATTTGTTTTTTTTATTTATACTGATAAGCATAGTGCTCAAATCTTATCTGATGTTAAGTGATGATAAGGCTAATGGCGGAAGCGCACTTCATCGGAAACCTCAACTACTGAGGCACTGGCTAATTTATCTCTAGTTGCGGGAACACAACAATGCTACAAACATTAATATTATGGCAATATATTTAGATTAGCTAGCCAGGCGGACAAACAATTAACAAGTCCTACCACCAACCAAACCGACTACACAAATATGTACCTTGATGGGAATCGAACCCGGGGCCTTTGGGTCTGTGACCGGTGGGCCTAACCACTAGACCACAGGTGGTTAAAACAACTCATATACACAACGTCGTAACCAAGCATTTTACTATCAGTTTCATTATGGCGACAGGTTTAGATGAGATGGTGGTAGGTATTAGACTTATACCAAATACCATCAACCAAACCTAGCACAATATGTAATCAAATCCAATCTGTTGGGAATTGGCCCTGGGACCTCGGTATCACAGGCTGTAATAACTTACTGTGTTATATAAGTTTTCCATTATGGCACGCAATGGCAATGCCAATAGAGTGCGATGTTAAAAAATAGCGCGTTAGAGCAATTAGTCTAAGATGTAGAACAGACAAGAGCTGAATACGAGTACAAATCAATGCGTTTAGGAGCCGCTGGCGCCGGCGTCGTCTGCTGCGATGTTCGTTGTTGCTGCCGCTGTCACCCAGTTCATGGCTTCCGTGCTAATCCGTTGACTAGTTAACTTAGGAACTATTAACTAGTTAAAACTGTTGTCGATCATAGAAACTTGCAAATAGAGTTGCTATGTCTGCGCAGTTTCTTTAGGATATAAATCATTTAATTCAGGTAACAAATTATATATAGATGGTATTACATAGAGGCCCATATTATAGATAGGTACCATACATACAATTTATATACAAAATTATGCTACACGTAAGGACGGCCACGTGCGTGTCCGGTAGCCGGCCTCGGAACCGCCGGAACATGACACCCTTCGGCCAAAACTCTTCTTTTATTAAAGTCGACAGATGTTCGATCGGTATTCTCACCACAAATGAATTAAAGCTCTCATTGTGGCGGGACTTCAACCGTTCGACCCTCAGAGGGTTGAACTCTTTAGTTTAGTTAGGTTAATCCATGTACATGGAAACAACTAGTTGCGACTTGCCAGTTGCTGTAACACAGATCAAAGGTGCTCGTCTGTGGAGCACCTTTGATCATAGTCATACAGTGACGCGGAGTTCCCCATACGAAAGACTACTTAATATCTGGGAGGCGATTTTTGAATGCAGTGATCTCGAATTAAAAGTTACTTGAAATCGTTGTATAGTTTACAATTTGATTATTGAGACATACCGTTCGACAATTTTCAGTGTCAAAAGTAGGTAAGTAACAGTGACTGAGAAAAAAGAGCACTCTTAATACAGCGTGAGAATTAGTCACCGGTTCAAAAATCACCCTCCTGTACGTTCTATATGTATATGTTATCCAAATTGAGAATTGTGTGGATTTTTTAACCCTATTCTTTTTCACTAGGTGGCGCTGCTATCTGTAAGCTGATCGAAGCAGCGCCACCTCGTGAAGAAATTGTGCAACCAACTTGTTAACTCTTTCGATGCAATTAATTTCGATCGAAAAACGTACGGCTTGTTGCAATCCTCTCCTTAGGGCTGCTTTATCACCAGACCTGCGCGAGGTGGCTATATAATAAGCGGTGCGCGAGAAAAAGGCCACCAAAGGATTGCTTGCCCGTTTTCGGTGTAAAATGTTGTAAAATGTGTAAAAGTACCATAAAAATGGGACTACTTTTGAATCAAGTGTAACATTAATCACAGCTATAGCACCTATACCTATTGTTCTAGGAGTCTAGTGTGATTACCTCCAGAATCATACCGTAGAACTAAGACGACAACATTAGAGAACAGGAGCTTTGATCAATGTTACACCTGATTCAAATTAGTCCCATTTTACCGTAATCCTAAAATGCTGGATTTTCTTCTCGCTTAGCTACCTCGCACTGTTCTGGTGGAAAAGCAGCTTTATTGAAGTTGAGCGGTTTCTCTTATTAGACCTAGTAAATATCACAATAAAAAAAATAGGTAATTATCTGAAATATAATTAGTAAAACTAATTAAAAACACAGTATCAATTTTGTCTTTATTAAAATTTCATTTCATTCAATGGTTGTGTATAACAATAAATATTTCTGTTCTCTTTCAGAGATAAGTACATAGAATTAGGTTATATTTATGTAGTTTAATTTTATATTGATACTTATTTTTTGTACACTAAATAAAACCATTAAGTAGCTTTACCCATAACAATATCACATCGTTAGAGGTGTGTACTTATTATGTGCCCGTAATTACGTTGTTTAAAATTATTTTTTTTTTAATTGCCAGCTTATTTGTATATTCAACCTACTTCAAAGAAATAATATAAATATGAAACCAATTAGCCAAACAAAATTGCAAGCTTAACAAAATTGCCTCTGATTTTATATACAATCAATAAATATAAAAATATCTCAACCGAACGTAATGTCGTCAGCTTCCGTTTGCCCCGGCAAGGAATGATAGGACCAAATTTTACCGGTCGCAAGCTTCAACTGTCTAACATTGTCAGTAATTGTTAGGAAAAACACACTTTAGTCTTTATAATGGGATAGATATTGCCTTAACTCCAGACTCCATTGATAAATTAATTATTATTTATGTAAACAGACTCGTCGAAAAGCTCTCTCATTTACATTAATATAGGTAGGTACTTTATATGTTTTCTTGTAATATTTGTTATTTTACCATTAAACTATTGCGACTCTGGAGGTAAAAGCCTAAACAATAACAACTACCCCATGTAATATGAGTAGACAACAGCAAAATACAAATTCGAATAAAACTCATTACTACTTAATGTTCACGTCTAAGGTTGCCTAGTATGGGAGTATGAACTACAGACTATGAGTTTAGCACAATCACTCATAGTGATATAACCTGGGTTCCAAACCGACGAGATTAGCCATCGTTAATTATATAAAAATATTTAAAATATAATCTTTGAGCCAATTACTTAATCAATGTAAGTATCAGATCTCGATATTTTATTATCTAAGTCTTTGATTTCCTTTAGTTTTAAGAATTAATCATAATAACAATCATTACAATTTTTTAATAAATTCTCATTTGAAAGTAAATTAAGATTCAAATGTTAAAATTATAAAAATTACTACAAAAACTTTTTTATAAATGGCTAGGCGCCTCTCGCTTAGCCTGACCCCCACAGGAATGATTCGTGCAAACTAATGAAATGAGCAATGAGTTTCTAATCTCCTAAAATTTCACAAATCTTGCCATTAGGCTATGAAATAAACTTTTTGGTAAAATACAAAAATTATAAAACTCATGAAATTATGAACTGTAGCAGTAACATACTGTAAGATAGAAGGAGGCAAGTAGGTAATGAACACATAATTACTACCGATTTACGATTTCTTCACTTGTACATTAACATTGAACACAATCCAATACGTAATATTTGAACAAGGTTATGAATTAAAAATGCTGTGCCAAATTATTGTAAACTTTATTGATTTTATTTTAGTATACAATATACTTACAAGGATATAAACTTAATTGTTATTAGTTATGCCTCCTTCTTCCTAATAATAAAACATTGTTATGTAAAATATTAGTATCAAATCTTTGAAATACCTTATGTATAATAATAATAAAATACATAATGCATATGTATTATAATTCGGAACCAAAATTGCATTTAATGTGACAAACAAATAATGTTTAATGAACAAAGAACACTTTTCTCAGTCAAAAATATAACAACCGATTGAAAAATTATGACAGATTTTTATGTATTACCTGATAATTTTATTAACTAAGTACCTACAATAATTTTGTTTCATGTGGGGCATTTATTTAACAACATGCAACACGTACATCATAAATATGTTCCGAATAACAAAATATTTAAATAGCTATCTTACAAATGATAATGTCTAATTTTGTCACAAATGCTTTTTTAAAGTCCAGCACAGACTTCTAGTATTCAAATGTTGTAGATGTAGGTACCACTTCCAGTACCATTTGCAGAAAAACAGTTATTTTATCTGAAAAAAGAAACAATTGAGATTGAGAGTGCGTTTGGTAATATCTGTATAATCTGTATAATCTCGAATAGTGCAGATAGGGTGCCGAGCATAGAACCCCGGAAAATTATGAAAACCACCATATGACCGAAATTTTGAGGTTGTTTGTTACCAAGTAAAATTGCTCTTTCTTCTTCGTTTTCTTAATCTTTATTCGTGGGGTGTTCAATAAAAAGTAATAATAGCATATAAACTCCTTAAACAACATAAAAGTAGATACTGGCAAGTAAAGCCCAGACATTCGATAAAATAATTTTTTTTTTTTTTTCTTTTGATAATTAAAGAATAGAAGTCATTCGTTTTCGTCGTGTCGGAGCGAGGTACGCAAAATGGATAAAATTGAAATTCGCGCCGTAATAAAATATCTCTGCCTGAAAAAAAATACTACTGAGCACGTAAATCTAGATTTGAAAGGAACATTAGGGGTTAATGCTCCTCAGTATTCTAAGGTTGCGCGGTGGTGTGCCGAGTTTAAGAGAGGAAGAACTTCAACGACGACCCGCGCTCGGGACGCCCTACGACGGCAGTTACCGAACAAATGATAAAAAAAAGTTGAAAAAATTGTTTTGGCAGATCGTCGTGTTACTGTTCGTTTTGTAGCTGAACAACTAAAGATTTCGATAGGAAGTATCCATATTATACATGAACATTTAGGCATGAAAAAAGTAGCAGCGCGCTGGGTGCCTAGAATGCTTACAGACGAGCATAAACAAACAAGACTGAGGATTTCTCAAATCAATACAACAATTTTTGGCTCGCTTCGTATCTATGGATGAAACATGGCTCCACCATTATAATCCTGATACGAAACAACAGTCCATGACTTGCTTTAAGGCATTTCCATCCGCCGGTAAGATTATGGGCTCTCTTTTCTGGGACAGCCAGGGGGTGATAATGATTGAATACGCAGAACAAATAAAAAAAGTGCGTCAGGAAATACGCGAAAATCGCCGCTGCAAACTTGCTAAAGTTGTGTTGTTTCCAAGATAACGCCCCCGCACACAAGCCCCGAGTTGCGATGACTGCTATCATACTCACCTGACCTTGCCTTGATTTCTACCTGTTCCCGCGGTTAAAAGAACAACTGAGAGGTCACAAATATGGCAATGATGAGGAAGTGATTGCCGCCGTACATGATTTTTTAAGCGATCAAGATGAAGATTTTTTCAAGAAGGGAATTATTAGAAAAACGATATACCAAGGGTATAAACCTGAAGGTGATTATGTCGAAAAATAAAATAACAATAAATAATATATAACTGCTTCAAACTCATTATCACTTTTTATTGAACACCCCTATATATACCCCTATGTATTTGGTTGCATTTATCGGGATTATACACAATAACATATTACCAAACATCCTGAGAGGCGAATAATAATCTCACCGGTATTCTTAAAATTAAATTGACATAAAATATACTATGAAATATCATAGTTTTTGTATTGGGTATTTACAATTTGTTTGACTTTATTTTATTCAGAAATTTTTTGATTAAATGAAAAAGGAGCACTTGTAATTAAGCTAAAGCATTAGAATAAAGAATGAATAAAAATCGTCTGCCTTTATATGAGGTTTTTCTACTTCTCTATGTAAAAATCTTACCCATGAACGGCAGCGAGTATCCCCACTTGACGAAGGGTACGTAGACCACCAGGCCGGTCAGTATGAACGCCGCAGCGTACAGGTACTCCCACTCCGGCTTATCCAGGATCGGCGCCACCACCAGGTACGTCGACACAATCAACACCACGTACGGGATAATTATCGGCACCTGGTCCAAACGCAGTCTATGTACACACGACTGCACATCAACCCATCCAAAACTGTCTAATTTCTTCAATAATTCTTAACCATAATTATACCATATTCGTAAAGTTCAAAGTTGAGGTAATTTGACAGTTTGTGGTAGTCTGATGTACAGGCATGCATGTATGCAGCTTTGGATAGGCAGGCTGCGCATCTGACTATCCAAAGCTGTCGAATTTCTTCAATAAATATTCAGCTGCATACCATAGAGGTAAAGTTCAAAGTCAATTGAGGAAATTTGTCAATTTGTGGTAATCTGATGTGCAGGCGTGTTGTGCACATTGGAAGGTATGTCCTTTATACTCACGCGTACAGTTCGAAACGACGATACACGCTCATAGAGGAAATTAATAGGTTGGTTAAAGCTAAATAGCTTGGTAGCGGTAATGCAGGTAACGTTATCTACAAAAGTATTGTTACATAATGCGCTTTAGCCAATTCACGTAGAGCGGTTAGTAAATTTACCGGTAAAAAATGCTACCCAAGTAACGACATCAAGCATAGCGTTGTTTTTAACGGTATCTTCGTTTACACGAGTAACGCGTTATTATTAACAAATTTTGACGGTATTCAAAGCCCTGCTCGAAGTTAGGTGCACTATAACTAGAGTTACCTTGTAAGGTCTCGGTGCATGGGGCTTGGTGCGGCGCATGACTATCAATGCCAGCATCGCGCCGCCGTAGAAGATCCACGCCGTAAACGAGAAGAAGTCGATCAGCGAGTCTATCGTGCCGTACAACACCATCGCCACCGCTATCAGCGACTGGAAAATACAGTATGTACTACGTGGGACACTCAGAAAGTTTTGAGAAACTAAAAAACTAACTTCTATGGATAAAATATTTTAATTAAATCTTTTCAAAGAACTCTCCACCAGCCTCCATGAGCTTTCATGGGTCCGGAGGGTTCTCGTGTTAAATGTGGCAATGTTATATACTTTGCATCTCTTTGTTAGAGGGTGGCGGTCTAAATCTCTCGCGGGGACCAGCCGTGGTGGTAGACGTTTTCTTCGTTGTGGTTTGTATAGTTGCATTGGATATCCGGTTTTTGGTGACAGTGAGTAAGATCTTTCGCGCATGAACTGAAACGCATCTTTCCTTTGGATTTTATTAAGGGACTTGTTCGGATTACCTGGACTTGGTGTTTCAGATCTTTTTCTTTTTTCATTATCATTTTTGTATCTGTTTTTTTCATCCTTTTTAGCTTGCAAAACTGATTTTGCCAAGTCTTGAGTGATGTAAGAGTTGGGCCTAATTTTTTGTTTGTTTTTAAGTAAGTATCTGGATTTTTTTCTGCAGGGTGGTAGTAGCTAGTAAGATTGGTCTAATTTTGCCTGTTTTTTACCCTTTTTTCCAGATCTCGGCAGTCTATCGATCTCCCCTTTTTCAATATCCACGGCTATTCCTCTAAGTGTTGATGTAACGAGCGTCTCAGTAGCGTATTCAGAGCGTCATGATTTTCTTCCTGCGTTTCTGGGAGTCCATGGAGTATGACATTGTTTTTCTAACTGTTTGGTTCTAGGTTTTGTATTTTTTTGTTCAATTTTTCGACTTCACCTTTTAATTTTGTATTTTCTTCTATTATTGGTTGTAACTTTTAATCAGGTTTTAGGCCACATTTAAAATCGTAGAAAATCATCGCACGAAAATGTTCTCGATGCAGATCCATTTTTAAATGAGACACGATAATTTAATTTGGCTCTCGAAAAAGTGTGGAGCGAAATTCGAAATTCGAACAATGGTATTTTTACTTTTAAATAACCAAATTTTTCAAAATAATTGCAAGTGGCCAGTGCCAATACATAAAAACTTTTTTTCACAAAACTTTCTGAGTGGCCTGGTGTTTTGATATTGTAGGTATACTTATACAATAAATTAAAAGTGTACTGTACCGAAGGTATACTTGGGAGTTGGGACATCTATAACAAGGAGTTTTCTGTACACACCGTTGAAACTTTAATTTTAAGTACTCTTTTTAGCCCCCGTATAGAAACGATAACTTTTTTTTATTTTGTATTGAAGAAAATATCGGATATAGCTATCTATACCCATAAAGAAATAGAATAATAATAAGATCAATATTAGATAGTTGTTCAATATGAACCTAGTATTTGAACTTCACAAAAAAAATATCTGATATCTACTTTTAAATTGAATGGCGATAAATAGATACATTTAAAGATTTTATTTATGTTGGAAGGTTTTGGTCGAAAAATTAAAAAAAGTATGTAATATTTTTATAATTACATGGAATATAAGTCCGGGGGCGGGCGTGAACCGACGCACGTGTACGTACGACAGGATGTCCAGCAAGTGGCCCTCCCGCGATGCAGCGAAGCATAATCTGTGGAGAGACAATGTTTGGTTCATACGTGCCGTCTCAAATGCCCCGAAGAAATGTATAAGATATAGGGACTAAAGCTCGTATGATGCCGACCACTAAATAGCATCCGGGGTATGATTGGCCATAACGGTTATAGTAACTACAAAACTCGTAAAAGCCTTTACCTGTGTCTATGGTGTTTACATGTATCTATGGCCATTACGTGTGTCTATAGCCTTTATGCGTAGCTATGGCTTTTACTCGTGGCTATGACCTCTACGAGCAAACTGTTTCCAAAATAAATAAAATTCAAAATCCTACCTTCCAGCTACAAAGAGCGTCCCGTTCGCCGAGCCGAAGGTGGATATAGTCACCGCCAGCGGCATCAGCCACGCCACCGGCCCCAGCAGCCGGTTGCCAAACGTCACCGCCACCGCCTCACTATCCGCCATCTCGCTCACAGACATCACCGCCAGGTACGACACGTTCACCAGCGCGTAGCACAGCGTCACCAGGGGGATCCCGATCGCAATACTCAGCGGTAGATTCCTAAAATACACAACCGCATCAGTGAAACGGAACGTTCTATACTTAATATAACAAGTTTAGTTACGAGTTTACCGAGTGAGCTGCGCTGACGCAGCATGTTGGGGGACTGTCTGACAATATACAAGGTTATACATAGAAGACGTAGAGGATAGTTTTAGAAAAGTATTAGAGAAAATCTACTGTGTAATGAAAAATCTTTACTTTGAGATCTGTAACATCGTTTTTATGTTTTAGCTATTACGTCGTACCAGTAAACTTACGTACTTAGACCGATAAAATTGCTTACAGAAAAATCTTTTTGAAATTCAACAGATTACAATGTCATTAATTTATTGCTTAACTTACAATGTCATTAACTTTGCTCAACAGTGGAACAAACTCTCAACACTTTTTGCAAGTTATTATAGCATTACTAATTACTTTACTACCCATCGTACCAACTGTGCAAAAAGCGGATAGCAGGTGATAGGAGAATCAAACCACACAGAAGGAGATCAGAACAGACACACGTCTCACAGTAGACATTGGAACAGAAAAAAACTTACAATAATGAAAATTTTGTCACGTCTCTTACTTATGCCTTGCTACGTTACTGTTTCCATTTTGGTATCTATTCGTAAGTTTACTGGAAGACATGGAATTGTTTACCTAAAAATTTTCATCAAAATATAACAATACAAAAGTCTATGTACACTTCTTATATCTTTGCAGAGGAAAAGGTTAATGAAATAAAGATCTAATGCAAAAGTATTCAAACAACACTTACTTGGATGGATTCTTAATTTCTTCAGTAACATAGTTGAGGTTATTCCAACCGTCGTAGGCCCAAAGGCCCGTGTAGAAGGCTGTGGCGATGTTCCCCAGAGTAGCGGTGCTACTGGCGAAGTTGGGCTCCTGTAAATGTCGCGTATTACCTGCACCATACGGACACACCACCCGTCAGTCTTTACAGATTACTTTACGTGCTGTCGTGATGTATGTTACTTTACAATGAGCTTGGATGGGGATTAGTACCAATGGCATGCGTGGTATTGGTGTTCTAAGGGAATGGGTAAAAATCCACCCAAAAATTTACTTTTCCACAGTAGCTGTAGAGTACGGCCCAACACTTGATTGAAATTCTGATTAAAAATCATTGAAAGCAAATGGACGATTTAAGTTATCATAATTAGAGAGCTGTTTCACTTTAAAGAATTTATGATCACTATACGTATTCGACCGCAACTTATAAAACAAATGCTACGATTGATATCTTGTGTTGTGCGCTTTACAGAAACTCGGTAGAAAAAGAAAAGCTCTTTGAGTCTTTGGAATCAAGAAAGGGGTAGGTAGGTAATAAATATAATAATAGCATTTTTAACAGAGAATAACTCAGATGATCAGTGTAATAAAACGATTGTTTAAGGTCTATTTGTATGATAGGTAAGTATTACTATCTTCTACTTGAACTTACTCAATGAAAAGTGATGATGAATAAAAATCGTTAATAAATACAATAATTGTACAATAAAAACTTCTTAAAATTACAAATTATTAAATCGTCGAAAGTCCTGTATACATCAGTTTATTACCTAATAACAGTTTGTATGCTCCTCCGCAGACGATGATAGCTATCGCGACTAACTTCGCTGCTGTAAAGATGTTCTGAACGTTCGTGGCCAAGTTCACGCTGTAGCAATTCACTGCCAAGATCATCACTGGAATGGAGACGTAAGATTGATTAAGACGTTTAACACTTTAATTAGATCAAGGTGACTTTTTGATGGGAATGAGCCGGCAACGAGCATATGATATTACTGATGTAAAGCGGCCATCGCCGACCATGGACGCTTGCATCATAAGTGTAATCACGCGCGTTTTTAGCCTTTATCTTATACCTATATGCCAGGATTTCACTGGCATCAATGCAAAAGTATGCTGCTTGGCGGCAGAAACATGTATGTCTTCAGCTCAGCATTAAGACGTTTGTAAGCTGACGTTGATGATGTATTTCTAGCCTCATTCTGTCTGAGGTTCGTGGTTCCGAGCTACCTTCGCAAGAGCTGGGATGGTACTGTGTTTTAAGAGGGTACACCCCCAGTAGGTGCAAACAAGAGAGACCACATTTAAATTGTTGGCATAGTGGATTATTTGAGACACTTAACTTACAAAAAAAATCCGAGTATTGAAAAAAGAACACATTTTATACAAAAAAAAATTATAATTCCACAAAAAAAAACTCTGCCAAGTAAAGGGTTAAAGCATTTTTGTAATTAAAAATAATAAAAACAGTCAGCTACAAATGTCGCTATTAACACTTTAATACAAGGTCAAAGCAACTCAGAATCTGTCAGGGGTTTCTAATAAAGTTATTTTGACACGGTACTAAAGTGATCAGCAACTTTCTTTGCTGACCGTAGTAGGTACTATAATTTTTTTTTTATTAATAGCAACTTACCAATAGATATGACCGCGACCAGCTTGACGAGGCTTCCAGGGGGCTCGCACTCCGATACGAACGGCTCCACCGCGTATTTGGCGAAGCTCAGACAGATTATAGCCATTTGAGACGGTTTCAGCACCAGGGTCGATACCTGAATATGTCATATTATTAGTATTAAGAAGAAAATTTCAGTCTTGATGCTATTTATAATAGTTTTTTTATTGCTCTACGGGGAAACGCTCGGCCTTTATCCCGCCTGTTGGTAAGTGACGGCAAGGCCGAATGTGGAAGTTTCATTTCATTCGCTTAGCTACTGAGGAGTAATTAGTCTTATACCCTGACTGTCTGAAAAAAGCAATGCTTCTAACATTTCTACGAGTATTAAGGCGACATACTGAGATAAGATGATGGTGGTAGATAGCTATGTAAACTTCGAATATGACATCTACAAGCTCTATCACTAAACAATCCAAGTAGAGTACAGTCACGAGCACCGATATGTATACACTTTGACTCTTATTCCAATGTGTTAAGAGTAACAATTGTTTATTTTTTTTCGTGACTGTGCCTACTTTCTGATGGAAATTGAACTCGAGAACTCTGGGTCTTAAACCGGTGATCTAACCAGTATACCACAGGTTGCATAATATTGTGGTTGAATGCTGTATATTCTCCAATTCATTTGGTGCTAGTAGTAGTATCACATAATCCATATAAAGCTGTCACTGTTACATAGGTACTATTTCTGCCTTCAATACATATTGATTTCCGTTTCCAACCATCAGTGTCCCGCATTTGGCGATGCGCAAGTCATACTCGTTATTTTCAATAGGCTAGGGGGTTTTATAGCTCTCTATAATATTCTGTCTCTGACGAATATAGTTTTATATGACAATTCGAGGAGCTTGACAGCGCATCGGATAGTTCGTTTAGTATATGATCATGGAACATAAGCAGCTTCTCCAATGCCGGATCACAAGATGGGCAAATTAAAATATCTCAAGCCCGCCTTGCTTCATATGTATGCTTGTTGTATTCGTAAGATGGCAGACGTTATCGATAGTAGCTCTATTACCCATCAACAGGCAATGGGAGAGCGTGTTGGGATATGGTCCGATCTATCTATTTGTTATTGTTTATATGAGAAGGCCTGACCCCAGCGGTGGGACGTTTCTAAACTTTTTTTTATATACGTAGCTCGGCAAATGACTCCATTTCACCTGATGTTAAGTGAATATGGAATCCAGATGCGACGACAAATGGTGCAGCGTGAAAACAATGCAGCATCAGTTACCCTCACTCTGCCGGCCCACAAGGTGCCTCTTCACGTCTCGTTTGAAGGACCCCATATCATAGGAAGGAGGGAAAACGTGTGCTGGCAAACTATTCCATGTTTTGGAGGTGCGACAAAGAAACGAGTCACCAAATTTCTAAATGCGCGATGGAATATTTGAGACAGTGAAGCGGCGACTCCGGAGAGCAGCACGTGTACTCCTATGGAGGAAGGGAGAAGGTGGGATGAGGTCAAAGAGCTTTTCAGAGTAGTCGCCATGGTATAAGCGGTAAAACACACTGAGTGACGCAATATCTCTACGCAATTGCAGAGATTCAAGAGTATTTGCGACATCTGCTATGCTGATAATGCGTACAGCACGACGCTGCAATCTGTCCAAGGCTTTGAAAGGGTACTCTGCGGAACCGTCCCAGATGTGCGAGCAATACTCCACGCAAGACCGTACCTGTGTCTTGTACAATAGGCACAACTGGTCAGGCGTAAAGAATCTCCACACCCTGTTCAGAATATCGAGTTTTCGTGAGGCTGTTTTGATCACGACTTCGATGTAGTCCTTTTGGTTTAGATTGCAGCGAATCGTCATACTGAGCATGTTGATACTGCTCTGCAGGCTTAGAGATGTACCCTGTAGAGTAGGAAGGGGAAGGAATGGTGACTTTTTTTGCCGTGAACGCACACACCTGTGTCTTCTTGGTATTGAACTCAACAAGATTATTGGAGCCTCATTTAGATATGAGGTCCAATACCCGATTGAGCTCAATGACAAGATTCACTCGATTGACTTCGGTTTCAACCCGCCCTGCCGCTGGGTGACCGTTATATCCCCCATGCACTGTGCTATCATCTGCATCTCATCTGCAGCAATGAACATTTCCAAGTGGAAGCATATCATTGATATGCAGAAGGAACAGCGTGGGGGACAGAACGGAACCTTGAGGGACACCAGCTTTCACTGACATGAACCGCCAAGCGCATCCATCAGACAGGACACGGATTCTACACTCATGCAGGAAGCCAGCGACCCAGTTGCAGAACTGAGCAGGCAGACCGTATGCCGGGAGCTTGGAGAGTAGGGCTTTGTGCCAGACCCGATCAAAAGCCTTGGCTATGTCAAGGCTAACAGCCACCGACTCGCCACGCTTATTAATAGCCTCACCCCAGAGATGTGTAACGAATGCTAGAAGATCACCCGTTGGCCGTTTCGGCCGAAACCCGTATTGGCGATCGTAAATTATGGAGTGTTCTTCCAGGTAGTGGACAAGTTGTTTATTTAAAATACGTTTCATGATTTTGCACAAAATTGAAGTAACGGCTATGGGCGGTAATTAGAAGGGTCTGACCGATCTCCTTTTTTGGAGACCGGTTGCACATTAGCTTCTCTCCAAGATTCCGGCACACAACCAGACAAGAGCGAGAGACGGTAAAGGCGCGTTAACACGGGAGACAAATCCGCTGCACACATTTTCAGGACTATTGCTGGGATGCCATCAGGGCCATTAGCTTTCCGGACATCGATTAACTGCAGCTTCGCACGGACATCACACTGCCTGATTTTAAACTCGGGCATTGTGTGGCCACTGTGAGGAATTGAAGGTGGGTGCAGTCACCAATCGGGAGTTAGCTGCAAAGAGTTTGGCCAGGAGATCGACTTTCTCCTGCAGCTTGTGAGCTAAAGTCCCGTCAGGACATCTCAGTGATGGCAGCGAAGGTTGGCAGAAGTTTGATTTCACGGCTTTGGCCAGACGCCAGTAGCTACGGCTGCCCGTAGGATGCGTCAGTAGTTCTTGGCCGACCCGTGCAACGCGCTGGGCATCCGCTCTAATGTAGGCGCTTTTGCAGGACTTGGTGGCATTATTATAGGCTGCTTTCAGCGAGCGAGTTTCGGGATCACCAAAAGCTTTAGGCCCTAATCCAAGCGCGGTATGCCGCCTGCCTGTTATCGACAGCGTTGGCACACTCACGGTTGAACCATCGGTTGCGCCTGCCTTTGCCGATAAGATAGGAGTGCAGAATATAGTATTCCATCCCTAAAACTATCTCATCAGCTACTGCAGTCACGCTAGCTGTTGGGTCCTTCTCACTGAAGCAGCGCTGCCTACATTAGAGCGGATGCAATGCGGATAGTCCCGCATACCATCCCAATCTGCCGACGAGGAATGCCAAATCTTACGTTTCGATACCGCTGTAGGCGGTAACGGGGTCAGAGGCACTTTGCTGGATACCAAGCAGTGATCCGAAGAGCTTAAAGGAGCTCAGATCTCCACTTGGTAACCAGCTGGGCGGCTCGTCAGCAGAAGGTCCAGCAAAGAGGGCACGTGACCGACTATATCTAGTATCCTGGTGGGCTGGTTCACCAGTTGAGTCAGGTCGTGCGTGAGAGCGAATGCGTGGGCAGTTCTACCAGCATGGTCAGTTTTGGAGGAACTTAACCACAACTCGTGGTGAGCATTGAAGTCCCCCAAAAACACCAATTCCGCCGAAGGAAACCGCTTCTGCACTTCATCTGCCACCCGACTAAGGGGTCGAGTTGTCTAAATGAATTAATGATGCTATGAGACTTACCCATGAAAACAGAAAGGCGGGCGGTCCCCCGAACGCGTCCATGAAGTACGCGTACTCCGCGCCCGACGACGTGTTCATTGTTCCCAGTTCTGCGTATGCGAGCGCTCCTGGGGCATCAAATTAACACATTTATACAGTCCTGTTAACAGATAGCTAATATACTTGTATCACGTCAGTTGTTTATGGGGATTTAACCACAAATTTCTGCGTTCAACCCGAGCATCTATCCGTTCGGGTAACGACGCATCTCATACTTCTTATTCACAGACCAAATCGTCTGCGTTCTCATTACAAGCTGAGTATTAAGCTATTATGCTTGCAATATAACTAATTTATATTAGTAAACATGTACTCTACATCAAACAATTATATAGTAATCTATAAAACAGTGATAGCTTAGATTGTAATATGAGTATTAAATGTGTTTACGTATTCTAAAACCACTGTCTAAAATTGTCCCGTAGGCCCCAGAACATAGTCTTTCTTTAGATTTATTTTTTCTTTCTTTCTTCTTTAGATCTTGGAAAAATCGCTTCTATTGATAAATCACCTTGGTGTATGGCCTGTGTCACGTGTGTTTTAATGTGTATTGTTTTCTATTTTTAATAAAAGATTAGCTATTTATGTCGTCCCAAACTATCACAGCCCTTTTTAGCCTCTCTAAGGACATTGCTCACAGGAAAACTTAGGCTGGCATACAGTTTATATCACTCTTTTACTTAATTTATAATAGTTTGTTATGGTCATCGACTTTGCTGTTGACTGTACCTCTATACATGCGCACGTTCCTCCACGTACGCAACGTGCGTTCATCACACAAACATTTGCGTTTAAATTTATCGGTGATAAATCTCAGACCCACCCAGCGACTGAACAAGGTAGGAATTTTCCAAAGCATTGTTTGCTATTGAGTTTCTCTACATTTTTTTACGTGTTGTTGTGTACAGCAAAGACCCTCTATACTTTTTAAAACAGTTTGTTAGTTTTGTCATATATATATATATATGGTGTCAACCCATATATTATGCTATGCTATTTGCTGTCACAGGTTCTCGCACAAACACTGGCATTCGATCCCCTCTGCATCGCATGGTCGACACATATAATAAAAAATCAGTACAGTAAACATATTTTCTTGTAGTACTACAGTTCATCTAATAGACAGATAATTGAATTATTGTTAAATGCCTAATTATATATTTTTTATATACATTATACACATATTATATTAAAATTATGTACACGTACAAACCATGGATGTGAATGTGTGTGGGTATATGTATATTATGTATTAAGGTGTATGTATGTGCCCACACATAGTTCATATATTTAATATTTCATATATTATATCAATCATTTCAAAAAATTGTGCTTCAAAGATTTGATATTTTATATGTTTAATTTGAGTCCCCATTCATTTTAGTTTTATACATAAAATATAACCATTGCCGTTGAGTTTACGATAAGAAATAAACTATTCTTATATTTAAGTTTACCATAAGCTACATTGTCAACTTTGTGGTTCCATAAAAAAATATAAAAAAACCCAAATAAATGACATTGGACATGCATAATGTTGGATAATATGTCATCCGAATATTGCGAATAGGTCGTTCAGGTTAACGACTACGGACGAGTTACCCATATATAGTTATTTTAGCAGCAGCAGCAGTTATATATCTACTTGCTAGGTATATAACTTTGTAGGGTAACCATTAACAACACGGTTGTTAAGAGCAAGGCTTGCAACCGTTGCCGAAAATACAGGTATCATATAGGTAAATACGAGTACCTTCATTTTCGATTTCGGTTCCAGAATACCGATTTTTTTTTAGCCAACCCATGCGCCACTCATTTATGTGCTAATAATGCACTAATAAATCTGGTTACCTGGTACCGGTATTAGTACCTGTATACCGGTACAATACTACTTACCGGTACTCATCGGTTAACCTGTATTATTAATACCGGTATCAAATCGTAACCTGAAAATACCGGTATTCTAAGCCCTGGCTAGGAGATGCTTTTCAATAGAGAATCCTTAGTTTTTTTCCTTGTAAAATTAATTCCTTATAAGGAAATTGTTTTAGTGATGATGGCGCATACATATCACAGTTACTTTTTGTGGAGTGTAACACGATAAAGTTAAGGATATTTCGAGTAACTCATTGTAATCGGTCGTTGCCTGCAACACATAGAAGCATTATACCCTACAGTAGAGTTTTTCACAAACACTAAGAAGACAAACATGCTTCAACTTGAAAAGATTTGATTATTTGCGTCTCAGAAACTTTACCACGATTCGTTAAATTATTAAAAAATCACACAACTTTATATTTTTATGCTTTTTAAATGTTATCTGACTTGCAATCGCGACTCTTTAAGCAAGACTATGCGACCTCTAGTAGGTTCACGAACCACCGCCTGAAAAACACTGCTCTACAATACTGCCGCGCAATTTATAAACGCAGTAAATAACATGTGAACAGTTTCGAGAAAACAGATCGTAATGTCAACACCTTAAATATCACAATCACAAACACAGTAAGTAAGTATTTACTGCGTTCATAAATTGTGCGGCAGAATAAGTATCTGTAGTATGGATGCACCATACATTTAGAAATGCAAATTAATTAATTAATAAATTAACTATATTGCAGGTGCAAATTAACTATATATATTTCGATACGGCATGGCACGTGCGCGATCGCATGCTGTCGGCAAAGTGCTGGCAGTTGGCAAAGATAACAAATTCAGTACATGCTAAAGGGTACAACAATACGCGACTGAATAGTCGTCACGCCAATACAAAGGCGTAAGATAAAATCGTGAATAATTTAACTATTTCAACTTTAGGTTGGTATAAAGTGAGTACTCATTAGAACTAAACTAGAATTTATTAAAAATGATTTAACCAGGATTAAACTCTAACTGCTGATAATTATAGACTGAATAATCTTACATTAATATGGAAAAAACTTTAAAAGACATACAAAGCTGAGCTAATCTCTAAAAGAGATGTCTTTAATCAGGAAAGGAAGTCAGTAATCTACGATTATTGAAAACCGTAATGTGGGTGTTTTTTATATACATTTTGGACATAAGTAGTTTATTTTACGTTGTATGTGCTAAAACATAAAAAAATGCATACTTGTGTATACCCACTTTTGGGGTATTTTTTAAAATATGTACCTATGCCTACTTAGGCCAAATCGATATAGAATGTTTGTAAAAAAAACAAAATATATTTTACTGATTCTTCAAAGAAGTCACCATTATTTATTTATTCGTGGATTTCATATAACTCGCTCCAGTATAAATCTATCTGACAGTAGATATTTGCATTTATTTACATCATTCTACACTGAATGTGGCCGGAGTATAAAGCTAAATGAGGGAAAAGGAGTGGATAAGAGTAGCCGCGCATCGTGCGCAGTGGCGTGCACTTGAAGAGGCCTACGACTATCAGTATTCTAATATTTACCGATGATGATGACGATGGTATTAGTTAAAGGTTTCGTTATTATTTTTATACCTTACTGTGTAACTGCTAAAAAGAAAACTTACCAAGCAACGAGAGCACACCGCAAGCCATCCATATGATGAAGCTTATGCCCACTGAGCCCGTGCGCTCCAGCAGCCCAGAGGGCGAGACGAATATTCCTGATCCTGCCAACAAACATCATGCATCAATACAGAATACAGGGTGACTTTAAAGCACGAGTTCTATTTGTTATTCGATCACGTAAACGAAAACGAGAGTTTGTATGGCATAAAAGCACTTTGTTTTTTTGGAAAGTGATTGTTGTTGGCTACCGATGTCCTTTATAGCGTAAACGGACTTCTGAGGGCAGCGAGAAACTAATGGTTCCCCAAGCCGTAATGATCAAACATCTCAGAGCGTAATGCTAATCGTAGTTTGATTTGCCATTCACCGGTTTGCCGGTCACATTAACGAAAACGATAGTGTGTATGGTATTGAAGCAGTCGCTCCTTGGTATTTAGTGCCAGTTTGATTTGCCATTCGTAACGTTATTAAGGATATTTTTAATCTCCTTGTTTGCCACCAGAAGGCGCTGCTTCAATGTCATTTAAAGTCTTGCACTAAGCACCTAGGACTTTTTACTATTTTTTGCAAATTAAACTCGCTATAGCCACCCTTAATGATTAATAATCAAAGCAGAAAGTGTTACGGCAGCACATAAGGCGACGGAAAGGCGCGTAGGCGTGGGAAGCAATGGCGAAATGGCGAAATACGCATTTGCTAGAGACTACAGGAGTTGCACGACTATGCGGAGTCTTATAATAATAATGCTTTCTTGATATTTTACTTTTTACTACTTTAATTCAAACGAAAATAAACTTAAAACTTACTTTACTTTATTATTTTTGATATCTACTGATACGTAGGTACTGATGAAGACATTATGCCGACCAAGTCAAACAAAAAAAATTAAGAATCTTCGATTATTATAAGTAGCTAAGATTATACTTAGTTTAAATTCATTAACCTATGGTTGTCTATTGCAAATCACGCTGTTACGACCTCTGTCTGTTCTACAGTTGTAAATTGACCGTCACCTTCAATTGGCTTGGCTCGGTTGACCGTGCCGGGATGTCACAGCACTGTATCGCTGCCGATCTGTGGGGGTTGTATGTTCGATAAAACGTAATAGTCCCCCAGAGTATAACATGACAACACTAAGTGTGAGTAGTTATGACAACACGCTCCAGACAATACAATCACAAACATCAATCGCATTTGAGTCGTAAGTAAGGATAGCTGATAATCAAGTAGTTCGGACTTAGATTCTGCTGTTTTTTTAAATTATATAACTTACGCATATTTTCTGTTGATGAATCTCTGAATGAAAAATATAGAAATACCATTTTAGCTGAGTCCGTATATGATTTTATTTGCGATCACGATCTTATTAAATTAATTAGAAGCATTCTAATATTTTAACATACTAAATGTATGGAATGTTTGTTAGTTTATATGTATGTTCAATAACGCCGAAACAGTTAAATGTAATTAATAAGTTAAACACAGGGCTAGATAGAATATATTCTACGTATTAATCCAGGACTACACAGGAACACGAAAAATACCTTAATGCCGGGAAAACTTTTTGCCCCCTTGGTTCCTTAGTATCTGACCGATTTTAAACAAACACGGAATCAGGGTGCATTATTTTATATCACAAAAATATGATATGTCTATAAATCGTACTTAAGACTTACAAAAATATTCTGTTTTTTATGTGGTATCACTATAAATAATATTGGATCTACGATAGAATAATGCAGTTACTTCGTTATTTTAAGAAGGAAACGACGCGATTTCTTTAAAACTATTTTAAATCTAAACAGTTCTTTCATAGAGATTCACAGCGTGAATTATGTTATAGATAATTATTAAATATAATTTTAATAGTAGGGAGATTTGGATGAAACGACCTTTCTGAGTTAGAGAGAACTACAACGATAGAAGGTAATCGTCACATTAAGCGCCTTTAGAGACACGTTATAACACTGATCACAATAATATTATAAATTGTTCAAAGTTAATGAACGAAGAATATACTGTGGCAAGGCACTAAAAAGTTGAGATTTATTGAAAGAGATATATCATCATAGCAAACAGATACAGAAAAGTTACTTAGTTCTTGCTAACAACTTTAGGTAGGTATTATCATTGCTCTGATTATAAATATTAGGGGTTAAAGTATGAAATTGCCGATTTGTACTGAAAAATTGAATATCCTTTTTTTTTAAATGTAACATATTTATTTAATCAAAATAATTACCATTATCATCGATACATTGCTGCCATCTAATAAGAAGGTCATTTATGCCTTTGCGATAGAACTCCCGTGATCTAGATTCGACAAACTGTGTGAAAGCATTTTGTACTGCCTCCTGAGAAGAAAACTTTTTATCACGTAGAAAATTGTCCAAATCACGAAAAAAATGGTAGTCCTTTGGAGCAAGGTCTGGCGAATACGGAGGGTGACGAATGGTTTCTAATTGCAGTTCCTGTAGAGTTAAAACGGTTTCTCGTGCTGTATGAGGTCTCGCGTTATCATGGAGCAATAATGGTGAAGATCGATTCATGAGTCGGGGCTGTTTCACTGCTAGTTTTGTTATCATTGTTCGAAGTTCGGCACAGTAGACATCTGCCGTTATTGCTTGAACCAGATCGGAGAAAGCTATAGTTAATAACACCATGCTGAGACCACCAAACAGTTACCATTACCTTTTTATTGGTAAGCTTTGCTTTAGGACACTGTTGCGGCGTTTGACCTGGGGTCAGCCATTGCATTTTTCGCTTACGGTTATCGTAAAGAAACCACTTTTCATCACATGTCACAATTTGATCCAATATTCCTTCATTTCTGTATCGATTCAACAAGGCAACACAAGTTTCAACACGCGTTTCTTTCTACAGATCAGTCAAATCACGAGGCACCCATTTCTCACATTTTTTTATTTTATTGATTTGACGCAAATGAGTCAATATTGTTGGCAAGGTAACGTTAAACCATGCCGCTAATTCCTGGGTAGTTTGGCTCGGATCGGCTTCCACCATCTCTTTCAATTCATTGTTATTCACCTGTGTGGGCGGTCTTCCACGTGGTTCGTTCTTCAAATCAAAGTTTCCATCACGAAAGCGTTTAAACCAAAATCGCACGGTGCGTTCATTAGCAGTCCCCTCTCCAAATGCAACATTGATATTGCGAGCTGTTTCTGCCGCGTTAGTTCCGCGTCGGAACTTGTATTCAAATATAACTCTAATTTTCGAAGTATCCATCTTTCTTGTCTAAGCTGAATAAAAAAACAACTGAAAGTCGATAATCGAATGTTGCACATTTTTTTAAATAAGAACTTCATAGGTACCATGTGAAAAAAGTTTCACTCAAAAATCTCAAACCATGAAGGTTCTATGTCAATTCGAAGTACCTAATACAATAAAACGGCAATTTCATACTTTAACCCCTATTATTTATAGACTATACCTACTTTTGTTTGAAATCATTTTATAATTCAAGCTAAATTATTGAAGAGGGGTAATTGTTTAATTAAATAACAACTAAGAAATGTTGTAATAAAATGCAAATAAACTATGTTTGGCAGACTGTTGCCAGTGTTTATTATCACGTTTACCCGTGTGTTGACATAAAATTAATCAATAAGTCAATGTTAGCAAATAATTTTATTTTAGTCGCCTGCGTGGTTTTGTAGTTACAGCAAACAGAAAGCCCAATAATACAAATCTCATTTGTTTTTAGTTTAGAACGAACGAATAAAAAAAAAACAGATGGCAGACTTCTTTGAGCCTGTTTTTTTTTCCATCCAATATTTCCTTCCTGATGATGACTGATAATAGAAATGGGAAGTGAGAAATGATATACCCCCCAACCCCTCGAGCAACTCAGTAAAGATGTGGGGCTTTACTAAGTCCTCACGCAGACTTTTTGAGAGAATTTGAAAAGTAACGTTGCACTGTTTTGTTTCATTTGCCAACACTCATGCACACTCACGAACACTTAACGGTTAATAATCTACCATTATGTCACATTAATATTCGACATAATACAAATTTTAGAATAATAAAATAAAACAAAACCGCAGACATGACTCTTCACTTTCCCGGCAAGAAGTCTAGTAGTTAGTCAGTAGTGAAACTTTTTAGCAATGTCAAAACGATTTTTGTAAGTAGAAATTGAATAGGACTGATAACTATGACGCCACTATTTTGTTCAGTCAATTGAGTGTTTGTTAATAACTTCTCAGGTTACAGAAATTCATGCATAATTCAAATAAAAAAATGGTTAATGTTTTAAAGAACTGTTATGTACATGATTTCATTTATACGTTTAATGTTCTGTAATTAATTATTATTGTTGTCAACATCCCTAATATATGTAGTATTATTATAACCGTAAGAAACAAAACGCACTACACCGGGAACCCTCATCTACAAAGAAGTTCACAGAACAGGTTATCTTATCTGTAACTTTCAAAACAAAACAGTGACACGAATATTCTTTTCACCGCGAAATATTTAGATAAGTTGGATAGCTACCATCATGGCATGTAGCTAGCCAAGCGGACTTAAAACAAGCCCTATCGATGAATCGTCTTCGAAAAAATAGAAACATATTAAAAGGAAAGAGACAGGCCCATTAAGTGCTCTCTACCTATAGCAATAATACAACCGTCGCGAATGACAGTTATAAGTGTTTTATGATCTAGCCACTAGATCTTACATAATATCCAAAATGTCTTACCAATCATGGTGCCGACGATTAGAGCCACCCCACTGAAGAGTCCCACCCGTCTCTTGAGGTGAACAGGGTCGTCCGGAGCTGCGTCCGTCCCCTCCAACTATACACAACAAAAAAGTATAGATTTATATAGCATAAACTAATGGGGAAAAAAAATTGTCCATTGCTAATCATGTGGCAATTATCACAATGTATTATATTACATTCATAATAGTATAGTAGCTGACCTCTTCAAAGTGCTGGGTACAAGTTTTATTGTCCATTCGTTCACGAACATGATTCAAATCTGCGCTAAAGTTTATGGAGATTGATAATTAGCTAAGTGAACTGTTAAATTCCTTAAAATAGTAAATAAGCAAATGAATAAACTACACCTTAAATTTATCTCTCGCCCAGTGACCAAGCAAACCTCCAATTAAGCGTAAACAGAGCATTATTTAAAAGGGTACTAATTGCTTTTTGACGCTTTTTCTTTATTTTTATGATACTATCGATTCAATCATCAAATTAATGTTCAGAAGACCGTCAAATTAATTAAGAGAATTTATGTTTTTTATGTTGATCTTTATTTAAGTGTTCCAGTAAAACATTAGGTAGGAGCTTCTATTCTTCTAAGTACTTAAAAGCATCTTACTGCATCTCAGAAGCTTAAAAACTTCAGATACTAACTTAGTGCCTCAAGCGAAACTGCAAATAACATCTTTTGCTATAAAACCTTTTCAAGGAGGCTTAAAGTAAGGCTTTTAAAATAATAATAAAGCAAAGAAGGCATTATATGCAATGCATTTAAAACAACCTCGGTAAAACTGTTATATATTGCTAGATTATTATATCAATCACAGAAAATTGCGCATTCAATACCACGTCACCCTACCTACCTATTACTTGACATCATCGTCATCATCACATCGCTATAAACATTTAAGCTCGGGTGATCCCACATGAACAAATTAACACACCCAGTTTGTATTTCAAAGACTGTAATCTAACCAAAACAACTTCATCTCAACCGGGTTTACGAATATTGTGTCTTCCAAAGTGAAAAGCAGCTCGAGATACTTTAATTTTGTCACCCATCCGCTAAAAGCGTTCGCGAAAGCCGCTGGTTATTAAAGAACGTAGATTTTAAAAGAGATACGCTATCGAGCTCCTACTTACTTACATACATCCTACTTACTTACATACAGTATTGTAGAGTATATAAGTTTAATAATCAAATTAACTCTATATTTTGTCGCACTGCAACACAATTTCGTTTAATTTTGATGAAATTAATGACACTCACTGAAAACTTTTTCTATCATAATAGAATATACAGGGTGTAATCGTTAAGTGTGCACAGGCGATTATTCCGAAACTATGAGAGATATCAAAAACTTAAAACTGATAACGAAAGTACGTTATCTAATGAGTAAAATGGCATCATTAACTTTTAAAAATCAAACGAGAAGTATCCAAAATTTTGACATTAAATACTCCCATACATTTAGTATGAGATTAGTAGAAAGGTTTTAGTTTTCTTATTTTAAGTGGTCTAGTACTCATTTTACCTTAATCATGTTTTATGATTACGTATGATATGAATTATCATATACATATCATATAAATTTGCGGAGTAATTATTAAATTACTCCGCAAATGTTAAGGAAAGTTCATTTAGAAACTGTAAATAGAGCTCGTCATTGTATCGCACAACAAGGACGTCATTTCGAACATCTACTTTGATTACAAAATTTTGTGCTTTTATACAAAGAAATAAATATTTAATACAAAGATAATATTATTATTTTTGATATACATTATTTTGATATGTTAATAAAGCTAAATTAACCTTTTAAATTATTTTAAACAAGGAAACTAAAACCTTTCTACTAATCTCATACTAAATGTATGGGAGTGTTTAATGTCAAATAGATAGAATTTTGGATACTTCTCGTTTGATTTTTAAAAAGTTATTGATGCCATTTTCCTCATTAGATAACGTACTTTCGTTATCAGTTTTAAGTTTTTTGATATCTCATAGTTTCGGAATAATCGCCTGTGCACACTTAACGATTACACCCTGTATACAGATGAATTGAGATGCTCCTAATGGCATCAGTGTTCAACACTTTAAACCAAGTTTTCGACACAGTTTTCGTCGCCAAAAAATAACGTAGAACTTGGATGACATCTCAGCAGGCGATCCGTTACAATTGTTGCTAAAGACTAAAATCAGTTGCTGACCCCTATTCTTTATTATTAAAGGAAAATAATGTAGTTTAGTGGTTCTTGCCGAACACTGCTGCCGTTACCCTACTCTTGTTGAAGTCGATTATAAAGAATATCATGCCTTGTCTCCTGGGTTGGCGTTGCCGTCGGCGAGCGCTCCCGCCGCGCCGTCCTCTGCGTCGAAGCCGGCGGAGCACCCGCGCCACACCAGTCCGCCTTCCCGTGTGCCCCCTGCGACACAGATAATGTTAATAAAAAACAAAGCGCCACAGAGAAAGAAGCTCTCGTATTCGGCCTCATTCCCGCTAGATCATCAGGTCAGAAGCGCCACGATGTGCGCAAAGTAAACTAATTAAGGTATTCGTTATATCTATCAATGTTGTTCACAAAAAAGTGAAGTGTATTTCTTTAAATAGTAACAAAAAAAACTTTTATTTAGGTAGGATTATGTCGAATCTATATCAAAAACATTACTACCTTATTATTTTTATGTTGATATTTTTGCTTTTACAATGCTTTGGTTTCATATAGAAAGTAATATGAAACAGCACACCAGCTGATGCAGTATTCAATGCTTATTATCGTTTTCGAGTAATATAACTAAAAATATAATACGGACAGGTACTACGCATCAGCAGAACCAAAAACAAATACTCAAGTACTTTGAGCTGTCACTATTAAAAAATGTTTAGAAAGAGCTTTCGAGAAAAACGTTTCTTTTTAAACTAGTAAAGAATTTATAAGACGTCGCCACAATAAAATGCCAAACAATAAAACTAACAACAGACCACCGCGCATTGTACCTACAGGCTCTTGATGAAAAACATTTTGTTTCGATTACTTCGACACGCTGGCGGACGTTAAATATAGAAATAATGGGTGTGCTCACACTGAAAATACTGAAATCTAAAACATTATGTGACGTCACAAGGGTAATAAATTTATTACTAAAGCTGAGATAGAAATAACAAACTTGTTGGTAACACTTGCCAAAACGAAGTTTAATCGTAATAATGACTTTTTCAATGAGCCGGTAACCACGCAGTATTTAGTCACTGAGTTTACTAACGTAAGCCAGGTAGGTAAAGGGTTTAAGTAAGTACACATCATCCGATATGATCTATGAGAAGTGTTATAAATTGCTTATTTATAATGTATTCTTATTTGTACTAAAAGTGCATACAAATGCATGGTACAGTCATTACTTTTCTTTTCTTAAGTTTAATGTGACACGGTCGTAAACTATCATTTAACGTGGCTCACCTCAAATTGGTTTTTTGAGTAGATAACTTGATATTACAGGAAAATCTGCGTGATGTAGCGAGGGCGTAGGCTCGCGTAACAACATCAAGAAGTCTTTCAGCCGAGCTGCCCTTCAATCTGCATGCATTTCTTTTCTTCTATTACTAACGTTAAGCTAATAGTTACTTTATATTAGAAATGTTAAAGACTTTTCGATTAACTCGTTAAGTTGAAATTGCTTAATTGCAACCTAGGCATTAATAATGCTAGGTATTCAATCAATATCGAGTTAAAATTAGAAATAAATGGCACAATCGATACAAGGCTAAGTACCCTTCGGACTGTATTAAAGTCCGACAAGTTCATGATCGGCCTGCTGATAGTTGTGTGACGTCATCTTAGCATGATCGGAGCTATGGAGATGCATCTCAAGATAAGTCTTTAAGGGCTGTTTATATCTAATTTTGTACCTTGGCCAGAGGCTAAGCATTGCCATACAACGTGGCAATGCCGCCAGTCTCTTGGGTACATTACCAGTCGACAGCGACGCGGAGGAATTTTTTGACGCCATATTTTAGTTTCGTAATAGTTTTAGTTACTTTAGGTTATTATATTATTGTGAATACTATTAATAAATGTATTTTGTACAACGAACGAGATTTGTACAACGAAAGAGATTTGTTTAATAATGAGTTATTGAAATAAATAAATAACATTAATTTAATAATTGACATTATTTTCCTTATGTTATTTATGAAGTGCATTGTTATGAGCAATTGTGCAACTTATACAATAAGTTTGTACCTACTTTTTCAATTCACAAAGAACCTAAACTATATCTACATTGTTCGCTCGGATAAAAAGTGACAATCATAATTGGACACCGTAATTTTAACTTTATTCCCATAAGGTCGAACACTAACGAATGATCATGCTGCTGATGTACCCGTAAACAGACATTAGCGGACAATGTTTCGAATTTTCCCTTTAAACATTCAAGGGAAAACAAACACAAAACATTGTCGGAAGACATTGGCCAGAGCCCGGATAATGAATCAAAAAACTACAAAGTTGATACATTGTCAAGATAGGTGTTTGTTATGATCAGACTAACAAGCGAGAGTGTCTAATTGTCTATCAAATTGAAACAGAACAGAGCAGCTTTTTCAGTCATTAGTCTTAATCCGTCTGGGGATTTAGTGGCCTAGTTATAAATTGTCCGATTGTTGTCGCGTCGGAAAGTTTTTTAACATTGTTATGTCTTCAAACACAAGTAAATATAATTATTATTAGATAGTTTTTTTTTCAAAGAGCGTGACTTGATTGCCAGTATTAGGTGAATTGCCTATATTTGTCCTGTGCATAACATACACTATTTACTTTTTAAGCCAAAGATGAAAATTTTAATATATTTTATAAATTAACAAGTTGTTCGCTTGTTGTAATTAATTAAAGTCATATATATTTATAAATACAATAATTATATTAAAACGAGAATAAGTCGCGTTGAAAAATATATTGTAACTCCTCTTGGCAAGTTTTTGCATTGCTGAAGATTTTCGTAACAGCGAGAATTTTATGAGCGCTCCTTTTGCTACGAAAACGCTACGAGTTGAAATATATGAAATCGTATATTTTCCACACATTACGCAACAGACGCGGGGTTTAAGTGCAGCATGTATTGTGGGCTTATTACTCAACTATATAGTTAGTCAAATCTAATTTAAACTTTTGCTTTGCATTTTGATCAACGGGGATTAACGTAAACTACTTTTTATAGGTATCATAGACAGACACACCATAAGAATAGACCACCTTTATACCCGACGTAAAGTAGTTTGCGTTAATCCCCATTATAAACATTTGATTATACAGATTCATTCACGAAACTATCACCATATTTAGTTATATATGAAAGAGAGAGAGAGAGAAACATTTATTGACCACACAGACTAATATACATAAAAATTAACAACAACAATAGGTCAATCAGGACCCCGCCTCAGCTTATGTTGTTGCGAACGAAGCGTGTCGCAACAACGCTGGTATTCTGGCGGAGCCTGCCGCCGCCGGTACGCGGTGCAGAACATAATAATAATAAACATACAAACATTTACTTACTTAAACATGAAATTTATGTCTATATATAGTTTCTCCCAGTTTAACAATTAGGAAAAACCATATACAGACACAAATACAAACACTCCAAACACATACAATACAATTACATTCAAAACAAAAGAGAGACAGAAAAAAAAGAAAAAACACAAATGTTGACAGAAAGAACCAGACTCCTTAGCCATTGCAATTGGGTATAAACAAATAAAAACAACAACTGTCCATTCGTGAAGTACTTGTCTAGGATAAAGAATGATGTTCCTAATTAATGCTACGTGGCGCCACGCGGCACCATTTATGCCACGTCTTAATGCAATAAACAAGTGAAGTGCTTTAAATAAAAATAATGCAAATACATACTTAATTGATTACACTCATGTCGAAGCCAAAGAATAACGCAGGCAGCGACACGAATGGGAAGAAAATATCAAAAGTAAAATATAAAAATAGTTTACAAATTTTGATAGACAACTTACATACTTACATAGTTACATACGAACAGTGCAAGTTAAATAACAGCTTGTAAAAAAGGCAGACATTTCCCACGCCTGACGAGCGCTACCCCTGGGTGAGTAAATATCGTAATTACATTAGAATAGATTCAACACAACAAAACGTTGACATAATATTTGTGTAAAGTGTATTGCTCGTACCACAGTATATAACACTGATTGTCTTTTCCAGATCTCACCACTTAAAAAAAAAAAAGAAAAAAAACGGCTCAAGCCATTCACCAACGTTTGCTTTGTCCTTAGATCTCGCAACAGAGGAGGAAGATCATTCCAGCACTTAGTGGCGGCAAATCGAAACGAACCTCGAAATGCTACAGAGCGGTGTCTCGGAGTTGAGAACACATGAGTACAGGATCTTTTTGGGTACTTACAGTGATCTTGTGCCCGCTCCAGTTTTTCCAAGAGATAATGTGGCTTACCCTTGTGGATGATACCAAACAACAGGGACGCCAGATGTACACGCCTGCGCGCTTCCATTTTCAGCATGTTGGCAGAGTTAAGAAAGGGAGCGACGTGTGTTCGTGGTGGAATGTGGAAACAAAAGCGTGAGCACGCACTTTGCACTCTTTGTATGAGCCGGGCTGTCCTTGCCAGTAAACATGGGCCATAGACTGTGTCGCAGTAATTGAGCCTGGACAAAACCAATGACTCGCATAGCGCAATTCTAAGTTGCTCTGATAGATATTTTCTTAATTTGTATAACAGCTTTAACCTATAGAAACAATTGCGTGCACACTCTGCAATGTGGGTCTTGAAATTAAGAGAACTGTCAAAAGTCAAACCCAGGCTTTTGGCTTTTTCCACCCGCTCTATGATTACACCATCAATGTGTACATTTAGTATATATAGTATATATATAGTGTATATATTTAGTGTATATTTAGTGTACTGTCATTGAGCATATATGTACAAATTACAGGCATACACAACGTTTATTACAGCATTGAATTGTAAAAATAAATTGATAGTAACTTAAATGAAGATGTGGTTTCCATCATAACAATATTATGCAAAAAAAAGAAAACGATAGCATACTACTGGAAAGTTTGCATTGCGTTTAAAAACCTTTCAAACATGTGCATCGACGCGACACATTGTAAGTTTGACGCAATCTCGACAAGCTAAAGCCAATAATACTAATCAGGATTTTAATCACTCTCGTACGGGGTGGATGCCAAAAACTATATAACATATAACGTACCTCTAGGCCGCTGTCAGTCAGGGCTCTACCGGGACATGTATAAATGTTATGTCTTTAACGCAAGAGAAACACTAATTATAAACTGTTTGATATATTTATTATTACATTGTAAACAAAAGCGATGCGAGCACCTTTTTAATACCCCCCTATTACAGAGTGGCAAGCATACTCTAGCAAGATCAAAGGGTCTAGACAAGTGGAATAACGCTAGAAGAATAGAAATGTAATAGAACGATAAACATATGGGATTGACATAAAGCCAATCAAACGTTATTTACGTATCGTTGTCTCATGTCAATCTCAAACGGTATAATATCATTCTATTCTTTTACTATTATATTAGCGTTATGCCATATCTAGGATCCGGGATGTAATAAAGACATTAATATGTATTAATTTATATTATTACTAATGCGTATAAGACTGGCAATAAAGTTTCTTAACATTATTGCGAAATAACCTAAAAAAATTAAAATAGTTTATGTAAAATTAACTTTTTACATAGGTAGTGTTTCTTTTTCATACAAAAGTACACCTTGGTATGAGGTAAAGTAACTATCTAGTAACTTTACTTCATTATTGTAACTTCAAAAGCGAGTGTGATTAGAAAAATCGACATTATTTTAAATAGATAAACTTTGTCAAAGTGTTATTTTAAATTAAAAGTGTGCAAGGCTTCTCGTTAATGTTGTATAAGCGAGTTTTTTTAAAGAGTGTTTGCGGTTGAAATTAAATTTTCTGGTAAAATACCAAAATGAGACGCCTTTAAATGCTTAAAATTGCGTTTGTTACTAAAAGGTACCGATAATAATTTATTATATCGGTGTTTACTTTGTGATTGCAACTGATAGTTTTATAGCCTCAGATAAGAAACGGTCTCCTAACAGTGAGTTATTACTAAAATTTATAACTCTTATCAAATTAGCAATATTTTTGACTAACACAAAACTGTCTGTGAGTAGTCTACCTTATAAATATTTTTAAATATTTCAATCGAAAACATCTTAAACTTTGATTATTATGTTACTGTATGTTTCTTGTTCAAGCAACTCGCGGTAAACTGCCTACTTGGTAATGCTACTTGACATATTTTTACAAAAGTTTAATAATTAAAAGCAAAGTTATAAGAAACAATATTTAAGATACTTTAATCTCGAACAAAGAAAGGTCTTCCAAAGTATACATGTTAGATGTTTAGTTCTTGAGGCACATTTTAATTAAACTTGGTATTGTAGGCGTACCTTGGACGAATTAACCACGTACCTTACATTACCAACTTACATTAATGTACTTTTTACCCTTATAGAAAAGGTACTTATGAGATTTGAAGAAGTTTTCTATTACTTCTAAAAAATTGTTCGTATATGTCAATCGAAAGTATTGATTGTCACTATTATCATGGAATAACTAACTCAACTTAAATTTTGTCAATTATTTCATTGTCAAAAGTTTGACGCATTTATATTTCTTTGACGATCACTTATATTCACTTAATATTAAGACTAAACTTAACATATCCTTAACTTGACTGTACCAATGCTCGTATAACAATAAGTTTGCGTGCGATGGAGAGGTATTCATGACAAGGGCAGATAGGTACACAAACTCTTATATTAGTAAATATAGGCAATTCGTAGTATAGGTATCGTATACTGACCACAGAACAAATCCATTAGGAGCGCTAATTAAAATGTTGATCTAGGAAAAACCTATATAGATAGATTTTGTTTGATAAATTATAATACTATATTTATTTCAAGTAACAAGACGCATTTTACTTATTCTATGTTATCCAAGCTGTCACCAGAACAATGTCTATTCTCAAAATGACTAAAACTTTAAAAAATATTATATTATTATTTTCTTAAATGCTTCGAGCAGTTTAGTTTATTATTTTATGAAACACTTTTTATAATATCAGATAGCCTTTTTTATATGTTTTGTATGTTTTATACGATTTAAATTTGAAAGTGACAAATTTTATGGTTGTTATATGATGTGCCAAAAATTGTGTAAGTTGATATTGTCGGTGCGAGTCGCGTGAGAGCAGTTTGTAAAAACCACGTATCTGCTTTTACACAATTTTAAAGAAAGACGTAAAAAGTTAATATCTTAGCCATTAATATTTTTCCGACTGAACTTGTTTGTTACTTCTTTGGGACTTATTTTATAGGAATTATATTTTATTCTGTAATTTTTTTTATAAAATACAGTGATAAAATTAAATGCCTTTTTCACTGTATTTTATAAATATTTAATTCAGCTTAAGTGTAGCAATTAGCACTTAAAAATAAAAAGTAAAATCTATAAAATTTTGTAAAAGTAGATACGAAAGTGAAAACCGTTACAAATTGCTGTTACGCGGTCTCGCACGCGCACCGGCGATATCAAATACTGTGTGTGTTCTTAATACAAAATTTAAAGGTAAATAAACAGTTAAAGCAAGTTTTTTACTTTGCAATGACGATGGATACATATAAAAAAAAACTATTGTTATTATTCGAACCTACCAAAGTTTTTTCAAACAAACAGTTTTCTTCTAACATTATGTTTTTTTAAATATTCGAAGATATATTTCAGCCCACTAATTGTGAAGCTACTGGTAATTTATTATTAGTTATAATTAATAATGCTGGTCAACATACAAATAGTATATTTCTTCACTTTATCCAGGAATGTCTAAAAATATTTTTTACATTCTAATCTTCTAAGAATGAATTAAAAGAACTTTCAAAAAATTACTATTTTCAATGTATGTTTACATTTACGTGATTTCTTTCTACAGATAAGCTGTGAATTTAATATTTACCTATAAACACATGGATTACATGCTAGTTACCGAATATCGAGTATACGTCATTAACGCATCTCTGCCAAATGTAACGTCAACAATATATTCATTTAATATGAGTTTACGAGAATACTGAGAATTAGCATCGCCCGTGCGTGACATGCTAACACAATATGCAATACCACCTTACAGCTCTGATTCGAGCCAACACCATAAAATCCAACGGTCAGTACATAATAGACAATATACATACTTGTATTGTATTGTACATAAATGTATGTATGACCCTTATCGCACAGAGAATAAGGTTTTGAAAAAGATTATATTATCATGTATCTTGTATCAAAAGCAGGTTTATAGTGTTTACTGTGTTACTAATCTTGTGTGTTTTGATTGGCAGCATATCATCCAATATTTACTTAGACATAGGTTAAAGAATCATTTACTGAAGCGAATTACTTTATTGAGGAAGTTTTTTAAGGGACTTCCCTTGTCTAATCTACTTACTGATAAGACATAGAGCAAAACCCATTCAAATTAACAAAAGATTGCATCAGCATAGTACTCGTATTCGAATAAGGATTCTAAGAACGATAAATATTGTAGGTTTCTAAGAAGTAATAAATTAATACACACACTTCTTCTCTTTTTGTGTAAGCAGAGGTTTTTTAATAACACTTCAATTGCTATCCTATAGGCAATTATTATCCTATGGATGAAACTTGACGGACATTAAGATTTTAAAAAACCTACTTTAGCCTAGAAACGTGTCTGAGCTGTGCGTAGTTGATTGATTTACGTTACGTACGTACATACGCACTTTTATTTGTAATTACTTTACATCATTCCAAAACATTTATATGCAAAAACACCTTTTACGACACACTAATATAAACTCTCATAATAGTTTTGGGAAAATCGTCCAGATACCCACGGTTTAGTTTACCTACAAAATAAAGTAGATTATTTTGAGTGTGAGTACGATAGTACACCTTTTAAAATTTGTATTAGTCGCTGATCATATCATAAATTAATCTCATAACTCATTTGTTATAAAAGTAGGGCTTATTTAACAAATCCATTAAAAACATCGTAACTACTTAACATTAGACAGTAGTGTATGAGTCTGGAAGCATTTGATTTTCATAACATTGAAACGGGCACTTTTAATAACACAACACATTGTAAGGCTGTATATAAATATCCACGTTCACGGTTCAGTAATATGACATTTATATTGTATTGAAAAATTTTACTATGTTATATCGTTTTCATGGCATTCCGATCTATTGTAATATACTTTGAAAGAAACATAACTTTTTTTATTGCATCCGTATGTAAATTACATTACAATGTACATCTTGTGTTTTATTGCTTTTTGCAGATACTATTTTATAGTTATTTGTCATCATATTTCATAATCAGTTCAAAGAAACAAAAAAAATGCAACTCACTTATATTTTAAAACAATTAGTGATAGTCTTGCGCAACAAAATTAATTTAATATGAATCAGCATTTATTTTTGCTAATCGTGAATTTTGTGTTTGTGCCAGTTAATACAAAAGCCTAGTTTAAAATACCTACCTAAGAAAGTAATTGTAAAATGGTATTTTAATTAAGTGTTGTTACATTAATTAACATTGTTTCAAGTATAAACAAAAAAGTATTATTTTTTTGTTTACTAGCTTGTACTTTCTTAATACTCGGTTTGTACCAGCTTTATGACTCTGCTAAAATAATTTATACTAACAACTATAACAAAATACAAATACAAATATAAATACAAAATACTAAGTATTTTGTTGAAGAAATATCTTAGTATAAATTATTTTAGCAGAGTCATAAAGCTGGTACAAACCGAGTATTAAGAAAGTACAAGCTAGTAAACAAAAAAATAATACTTTTTTGTTTATACTTGAAACAATGTTAAAATTGAATAAGTATATACTAAGTAAGTATCATAAAATGATTTTGCTTTTCTTATTTACTTACCTTGTAATTTTGTTATATGAAGACCTAGAGACATAGGCTTCATGGCGGGAAGGCAAAAATCATGTTTGCGGTTTTGTTTACTTTTCGTTATTTTTTTTGTCGAACGTCAAGTATTTAATGTGCAATAATAGTGAAGCATTATTTATTTATTGAATAAAATCGTAAATGTGCGTGAATGTGCGTTTTATCGTAAGTGTTGACTGGTGTTGAAAATGAAACAGAATATTCACCAATTATGTTTTAGGAAGTCCGCTTTGGTTCACCTGCCAAGTCCCACAGCTTTACTGAAAGACCGGCTTTTTAATCATTAATTCAATATAATTTTTAATACCACCTAAAAATTTATTCTAAACCATCTTTCCCTAACTTTGGCAATAGTAGTGAGCTAAACGCACAAAGTAAAACAAAATAAAAAATTACAACAAAGAAAAACTTATATGTATGTGTATACGTATATGTATTGGTATGTTTATGTGTATATATGTGTATATATAATTTCTGTATTTATATCTAAGAGTATGTATATTCATAGTAGGTACCTAAGCAATTTGCATTGTAAATTAATTTTATAAGTTAGTTTCATCTAAATAAGTGTGCTCTTTTTATCCGTGAATAACTATAATTGGCTTACGAACTTGTAACATTATCTTTACACAATCACTACTGTAAAATGCTGTTGTTATCCCTAATAAAGAAAAAAAAACACCGCATTATCTCTTTAAAACTTTAATTTTTAAAAAATTACTCAATCCCGGCAATAATACGTTTAAAAAAAACTTAAATAACGGCCTAACCACCAAAACAAGTTTTTTTTCATTTTATTTAAATAATTTTAAAGCTTGCTTATAAATACATTTTAATTAAATTAAAAACTTACCGATGCTTCCTTTTCTTTTCATTATATCCGAATGTATATTAACAGGCTTGACTTTTCTATGCGATGTAAAAATTAAAATAAATAATAAAAATATAATATGTAACCTTCATCTGGGAACACGAGTACTGGTGTGATGGAGCCATTCTGTAGTTTTTCCGTGTTGTGTTGCGCTGGCGCGCGCACCGAGCCCTGCAGCAGCGCGGCGAGTTCTCGCATCGCATCGCACATGCGGCGGCGTCGAGGCGCCCTCACCGAGCCAACACTACGTACTTAATTCTTACGACGTTACACTGATACTGATGACACACGTCACACGCAGCGTTACTTTTACAATTGATTACTTTTTTGACACAACCTTAATCACAATCACAGATCAATACACGGGGAAGCATAATTTTGATTATTAATAAATATTTAAAAAATACACGTTACAATTAGTTTTTATTATAAAAAAATGTTTCTGTTACGAATAAATGAAGCGCGGAGTTTTTCCGTTGGCTGTGTGAGCGGCGAGCGGCGGCACAAGGCAGACTGTCTATTCCGAGCGCGAGGCACGTGGGCGCCGCCCGCCCTGCCGCCGCGCCGCCCGCCCGCCGATCAATGGCCACGAGATCTGACACCTACCCGGCTACATCCTTATCAAAACTTCACATAAACAAAACATACGCGACATTAATTTATATTTTTATTTATGCATGCCCCGACAATTAGATTTATTTTCAGTTTCGGTACAAGGTTAACGGACTAGAAACAAGTGAAAACGGTTGCCACGTGTCTGGCTTTAGGTACGAAAATTAATCAATACTAGAAGTTATAGGTTATAACCGAAATCAAATATATCTATTATTAAATAAGGAAATACCAAAACAAACGAACGTTATTCGCGTTTCGTTATCGTAAGGTGGGAAATGTGTCGCCTACGTCATTTTCCCGATGACGTGTCCTTTAGCTTAGCCTGAAGTAAAGATAGAAATATTTTCATTCATTATTCACGTTGAAATATAGAAATATGCATTCCAACATTGATTGTATTCTTCCTTGGCATAATTAACTGATGTAAAATGAGAGACAAGTTTTATTGTTTTTAGGATTCCCGTTTGGAAATGAATAGATTATGGACTTAAAGGAGTTTCGGTTCTTTGGTAAAATATGAAAAATAGTTACCACGTATCTATATGATATCTTGTTTATTGTTACTATTAAACACTTAGACAATGAAGTTTCTGCTTTTAATTATTTAGCCAGTCTAAATGTCGTTTACAGCCTTCGTACCTAACATCAGGGCATCAGCCCATTCAACTGTAACTTTGTCCGTGTTATTGAACTTCGAAAGTAGCATGACCCATAAGATAAAGGGTACCGAACTCACCCCCGAAGGGCTATGAACAGGTCGTGTGTGGCTAAAAAGGTAACTCTGCATGTATACCACGTTACATTTACGTAGAGAACTATTCAGTTGTATGACGCAATTTGCGTTGTAAGTTACACGAATGAAATGCTGTTGTCTACGATGCGTTAGTCATCGTAAGACTGGACAAGTGCAAAAACGGTAGATTCGGACACATAGCCGAAAAAACTTTGTTAATTGGGAGCTGTTCAACGCGTTTAAATAAATACCTACTTTTTAAAAACTGTTAATGAAAAAGGTTGAAATTGACTACTATGCACGCGGAAGTTATTGTTTCTTTTTATTCTGAAAAATTTCAAGACGAGTCAAAGAATTAGACATCAAACAAAATCGCAAAAACGTTAATCTTGAGAAGAATCCATGAGGTATTGCAACGCTCATAGTAACGGAGACGGATTCTTAGCGCCATTTATTTCGGAGAACATTTTTTGTGCGCTAATGTCAAAAATCGCAACATTTTTACTCAGAAATTGACGAAAGAATTTCGTACGTTTATTTGATTAATCGCACGTTCTACAAGTGGTAAATAGAGACAAAACGTCACCAGTTGTTGTACGTATCGGTACGCTTGGTACGTACCACTTTGGCACTTGCCACAGTAATCACGAATACCACCCGAGTCCTATTACAGATGCAACATAAATAACTGTTGTCGAGTTTCCCCACTATTGTCACATTCTGAATCTTAGTGCTACGAAATAGAGCTGATGCACTAATAGAACTACATGTATGGTCGGTTTAATAATGGGGATCGTCAAAATAGTCTGCGTCCATTGCATTGAGAATGAGAATGTCTTTGAAAGTGCTCTAGTTGGGTGACCGTCTGGATTGAGTGTCAGCATGAGCTGATGACATTATTTTATGGTGAAATCAATGTATAAAACTTAGTTTATTCGTCGTAACTAAGCCCTATACTCTCCATTTTTTTACTTTTATATAGAGTACCTAGATATAACACGACGAAGAAGGCTAAAGTAAAACTGTCATACTTAACTAAATTATCTTTAATATTTAAAATATTCATTTTTATATAAAGTTCAGACGGATGAAAAGTAAATAGTATGTATAATTTTAAAAGTCATCCAAATATTTCCTCAAAAGTTAATCTAAAGATTACTATACTAATTATCCTTACAAGTAAGTAAGTAACATCTTACATACAGCCCGGGACAGTAAATAGGTCATTAGCAGAATCCGCAAACTCACTAAAATAAACTTATCACTAACGGTTTACGCTATTATTGATTACTGAAGTGACCTCAAACAGTAGGATAGCTTATCTAACTAAACAAAAATCTGTCTTAGCACGCTAATCATCGAACACTCCAGTTTATGCAGTCGAGTGGCCGCTCACGATAAGTAGCCAGCCATCGATGTATAAAACTAAGACCATTATTCCGTACTTATCATTAAACTTTCCATTAGCACTTACCACCGCAACGCGATGATGTCTACATTAAGTCTTATTTGCTTTAGAGACGTTTGACGATCTGGCCCACAGCCAATTTAATGGTATTCGGTATATTTTTCTTCTAGTAAATGTTGAATTGGATCAGGGATCATTCTTAAAAAAATATTTACAGTCAAATCATTGTCGCAATTTCCGCACGGAAATATATATAAAATAGAACGGAACGGAATAGTCTCGGTGGGGATTACAAAATACGTGTTCCTTCAAAAAATAACAAATAAAGCAAAATTTTACAAACATACTGCTTCCATTCTAAGAAAATCTGTTCATTCATAGATATATTACATACTCTATGTTGTCTAATAATAAATAAATATTGATAATAAATCTGTTTGATTTTACTGATTTTATGTTCGATAACCTTGGACACTATACAACATTTTAATATCCATCGCGACGAATTGGAGGAATGTCATTTCATGCATTTTTATCACAGATTTTTATCGTACGTATCTTACTTAAATATCAACTACAGTATAAAAGCTCTATATTCAATTGGTTGGATTTATTTAGAGAATCTTTCATAGTTTAATTATAAAAATCCCAATTGCTTATTTATTCTTATATTTTATAGTGTTTAGATTGTGAAGCGAACTCGCTTTGTTATTTATTTGTTATTTATAAAACAATGAATGATTTGTTATTTATAAGACTTTAGTTTTAAATAAATTGTGCCAACAATGGCGAAACCATAAAATGATATTAAACTTTTTATGTAGCGCCTTTTGCGCGGGTGCTTATTTCATTGATTTTAGTGGTAGTTTTAGCATAGAAATATGCGCTATGTTATCTAAAGGACATAAATATTTAGTTTGATGAAAATCATCAAAAATAATGAGCGCTAGGCCATTGTGAGATAGCTGATAATCCTAAATGGCATTTTTCACTCTTGATGAAATGTATTGACCAAGTATAACTTTGATTTATAGATAGTATTTTTTCCTTTATTATTTAAGATTAGCGGCCTCTGTGCGGCTTTTTACCCACGAACACCGGTATCCCATAATAGTTTTACCAACTCGATAACCTTCGCGGGTGCGAATTTACCAAAATGTTTAGTTGTCGGAATAATGCTATAGGAATACATACGGGAAAAACATAGAAATATTTATTTAAATACATATTATAGATATTTTCTATAACCATTCGGCTGTGCAACGTACGCAAAACACAAATGCGATAGAAACTGAACCGCAATTAGGTTTACATAAAACGCAATCTACAAATCAATTTCCGTATAGTTGGATTTGCAGAATAATTGATTCGTTGCCAATTCGTCTACTTATCGATGAAACAATTTCAAAAAGCATTGTTGCATATTTGCGTATTAAAGAATTAGACATGACTGTGCAAATGTTAGGTCTTGAATTTAGTCTAGATTGTACATAAAGTGTATGTACCTACACATACTCGTAGGTACATATATAATTATTAGTATGTTAGATGGTGCAGGCTCAAATCCCAATCGTGGAATATTAGATTACGCATTAAAACTTACTTTACTTATTTCTGAAGATCTTTTCGAATAGTACCGGCTTCGATAGTTGATCGAATCATTGGTGACTGTGGTAGACATACGCTTCCACACCCCTATATCACTTTGAGCCCGATCCGATCCGAACCCTTCGGAGAATCTAGTAGGGCACGGGGACGCGCACTAGTTTTTGAGAGAGATTGCTGATTGCCGCTGCGGCATTTTCAGCTTCACCGGGTTTTTTGGGGGTGGCGAGGAACGTACAGGGTCCCTCAAGCCGTGTGAAACGAATCACCTTCAGAGGTTATCTAGAGGGAACGGCATCGCACACAGGTGCGCGTCCCCGTGCCCTACTAGATTCTCCGAAGGGTTCGGATCGGATCGGGGAGCGGAGCAACCCGAGGGCGCCTCTAAAGGCACGGACCTCGGCTCGGGTTGACCGGGCCGTAGAGGAGGAGAAAACCGCCCAGGTACATGTCTGTACCTGGTGTAGAGCGAGTGTGAACCGGTTCTTCGTACCCTTGTTCTACGAGTACGGTGTCTTGGGCCTAAACTGGTGTGCATGTTTAGTGTATTCTGTAAATGTGTGCTGTCATTTAGAGGATCATGCGGGGGGGCGTTCGCAACCGTTATGGGATCGTCGGGGTCATCTAGGACGTGCTTAGGACGCCTAGACATGAACCGTTATGTTGGTGGAAGGCTTCCAACATTATAGTTGGCGGCCGCCACAACAAGCGGGTTAGGGTGGTGGGGGGCGTTATCAAAGTAACGTATAGAAACGTCCTTGATAAAATCTTTGATAGTGGGAAGATCATGATCGCGGTGGAGATCTACATTGCGATAGTACCACGGGCAACCCGTGGCACCACGCATGAATCGGTTTTGTAGCGTTTGTTAACGATACAAATAGGAGGGCGCGGAGTGCGCGAAAACTACGCTAGCGAAAGTCATGACGGGGCGGATGCAGGCTTTGTAAATTGTCGTCTTATGTCTAAGAGACATTTTACTCCGCCTGCCTATAAGGTGGAATAACCGACCTAATATAAACGCGGCCCTGTTACGGAAGATTTTAAGGTGAGGCGCAAACGTCATCCTTCTATCGAGGGTGACACCGAGATATTTCACCTGCTTCACCCAAGGGATTGCACGGTCAAATAGACGTATAGGAGGGCGACGATCGTCGTTACCTCGAGAAAAGAACACTGCGGCACTTTTCTCGGGGTTAACTTCGATCCGCCATTTACGAAACCAAACGCCGAGGGTGTTGGCGGCCGTTTGGAGTCGGTTGACGCGCACTAGTGCGCGATGCCGTTCCCTCTAGAAAACCTCCGAAGGTGATTCGTTTCACACGGCTTGAGGGACCCTTTACGTTCCTTGCCGCCCCCAAACAAACCCGGTGAAGCTAAAAATGCCGTCTGAGGCAATAAGCAATCTCCCTCAAAAAAAAAAATATATATCACTTTGTTGCTAGAATTCCTTCCCAGATCCCAAAAACTTTTTTGCTAGATAAAAATAACTTACCATTTTATGGAAATGGTCAAATTGTTTTTTATTTATTATTTAAGTACATTAGTTGAACCCAAAATAACATGATTGTTCCAATCCAATTGGCATTCGATGATTATACTTTTGGTTTCTATAAACTAAAAGCAAAATCATTATATCTACAATTCTACATAATTATATAAACCAACAAATGTTGAGTTAGCGTAAGTAAACTAGTTTTAGTTAAGCGGTGGCCTTACGTTTCAGAATGTAGGATGTAGGTATTAACGTTTTTGGGTCAGTGAAAATCAATAGGTATATATAGACTTCAACCTAGTCCACAAACAAAACATATAAAAATAACAAAGTGTGCTAATACCTATGCCAGTTACTACGAGAAAGTCTTTCCGAAAAAGGATAAAAAAACCCCTAAAATTTAAAAATATATATGCTGGCTATAAAGTAACTGAAGGCTATAATACGTTGCAGACTCGTATGAAGATGAAATCGAAGCCTTACATTTCACGACTGATTCTAGTTGAATCACAAAGTCAGGGATTTAATTCTCACGCAATAGAACTTTTTCAGTATGGTAAATTGTATGCGAAGATGTCCTTTCTACTATAAAGTTCGAACGTTTCGTATTTTTGTATTCTGGGGCACGATAGAACAATTACCACTCGAACTGTCCAATTTATTACGTTTCATTACGGCGTTTTTAAAAACGCTTAGAAAATAATTGTAATTTCCACCTAATAATTAATGATTTTCATAAAATTCGAAGCTCGTAAGATTATGTTTTAAACCTAAAAAAATATTGTATAATTAATACCGTAAGAAGAAGAATAAGAAAGAAATAAGAATAGTACCACCCCGTCTCTTCCCATGCATGGGTGTCGTAAAAGGCTATTAGAATCGGAGGATGGATCCTTCTGTTTATCATATACTATACTGCGGTCACCAATCATCATGGTTGCTGCCTGCCGCAAGGCTAATAAGCGTGGTGACTACGGTAAATCCCCATCCCCCCAAAGGTGGTTCAGGTGTGGTGTACCAAACTTTTTGCTGTAAAAAATCTAGGCCGAGGCCCTTGTCCAGCAGTGGCTTTATTATGGGCTTGTAAGAAGGAAGAGACAAATTTAGTTCTGATTAATTTTAGTAAAGCACACTTACATACCTACTGTTTTGATTATAATGCACTCATATGTTAGGTAAGGACCTACCTTTGTTTTAAACTCAATCTGTGATCGCTGGTCAATTACTGGCTCGATAATTTGTGTAATTTTTGAGGCTAATTCTTTATTTAATCGGAAATGTTTTTTGAACTCTGCATCACTTAATTAAATTATATGCATCTTCAATTGCGACTCTACGTCGTCGTGGCGGGTGTGCACTCGCTGCCTCTAGCTCCTCAACTAAATTCCCGAAGAAGTCTACTATGAACTCTTCTTCGTTCATTTTTGTCAAATGAGAATACAAAATCAAACTAAACTTATCCCACATAACCTCAACAAACTCGTTTTGACAGCTGAAGTTCGTATACGAGTTTCAACTTCGATTGGTCAGTACCACTCGTTGCGTTCGAGTGATGCACGATCGAAATATATCGATTGTGAAGTTCTGAGAATACGCAAAATGTGTTGCCTTCGAAAAATATTCGAATGTCGTACTTTTTTACGTACGTGAACTTTTCTCTATTGCGTGAGAATTAGGCCCCAGTACGTAACTTCCAAGTTCACTTCAACGGGGCGTTTCAAAATTCTCTTTTGCTACTTGACGGTAACATATGTATATGAAATTTTACTAGCATTGTTATGTACACTCTTACTTTTATGTTTACAAACATAACCAGTGCAAATGAAAAAGTTATTACCGCGTACGAGTACAGCACAGCTTATAAAGGCAACGAGTTTTTTTGCCTTTTGTGGGTGTACTCTCTAGATTATTTTCATAAAATCTTTTATGCCAAATGACATGCCAAGTAGTGAACTTATATTCACAAGTTGAACAACCCAAACACTATGAGCGAGACAATGTGACGCCCAGAGGCGTCCTTGCTGCCATTCAATTGACCTTGGTTCTGTGCAAGAAATGGTACTCTTGGACAGAACTAAGGTCAATAATCATACGTCACGCGGATCGCTTTTAGGATGAATTAATCAAAATAATTTATTCAGTGTCACAAATAGCTAAGATTTTTTGTGAATATATGGTAATTGTGGGTATGCATCGAAAAATCTGTGACACACTTTTAGTAATTTGGAAATATTCGATATAAATATATCGGCCGAGTGGCTTACCAGCCACCGAGGCTAGGATTTGGGACTTATTGGAACACCAGTCGAAATCTCCTCCAACTGAGGCATTGGTTTTTCTGTCGAATTGTAAAGTGCTTGCATGTCGAGGTATACAACTCCGAAAGATATATTTACATTAGTTCAAATGTGTTCGCAAAGGCCGGTCATCGGGTGGGTGACCAAAAATGTTTCATCTCGAGCTCCTTCGTACTTCGGAAGGCACGTAAAGTCGATAACAACCACCAATCCGCACTGGGCCGGCGCGTGGTGGTTTATGACCCGTACTCCCTATCCACCCATAGGGAAGGCTCGTGCCCCAGCAGTGGGGACATTATATGAGCAGATAATGATGACAATGAGATGTATTCCACTATTTGAATATTTAAATATTTGCTTAGAAATAGTACCTGTGAAAAGACGACTTGCGTCAGGTGGAACTCTTTCCCCATAAATAAACAAAAAAAAATATTTTTGATTAATTACTTTAGTTATTATTACCGACCACGCTTTATAGGAAAAACAAAGCCTAAACTAAGATGTAAACAATAGGCACCCAACAAAATCCAGTTCTTACTAATGCAGAACATGAACTGTAGGTCTCCATTTCGCAATTCTCACAATAAACATTGTTTACAGAGCACGAACACAAATCCTGATGCGGCTAAACGTGACCACAGATCGAATGTCTACATTCAGGTTTAGTATTCAAACTTTTTACACTGGTCGGTCAAGCTCTTTTATTTCCGCATTTAATGGATAAGCATGAGTTGTAAGTTTACTTCCCGCACCGGCACAAATATATATTTCTTAAGCATGAAAGACATCACCGAAATATGAAGGACAACCATTTTTTTTGGTGTGTTTCAGATTTCCATTAAAAACCTAATAATTATAATAATATATAATACATGGATATGTAATTGTGGTAACTCATTACTATTCTATGGTGTTAAAAAATGTCAAAAAATAAATTTTAAATTAATAATTAGAATTTTATTAGGTTAATACAAACTTTATATTTAACGTAAGCAGATACACATACAAAAACTTTATAGTTGATAAACCTTTTGCATTTAAATACTCGTACAATAAATCACAGTGTTTTATCGATAAATAAGCCCATAAAGAAAAGAAGAGTCTGTTATACTTAATCAAATACAAATGTTATTTGCATGATAAGATCAACGCGTTATTATGCTCTAGATCGCAACAGCCAGTAAAATTGCTTATGAATATAATACCTACTTTACATTCTAAAACAACTATACAATTTAGATATTCGTGACGCAGCATCAAATAAAAATTCTATATAAGAAAACATTAAAAAGTTTGATTGTTTTAACACAATTTTACTTTAAAAATTCCGATTTCTATTGGTAAAAGAGCTCTTGTTCAATAAAAACGAAGCTAGACAGTAGTGATGCGTTTTATAATTAGACTGGGCGGTTTATTCTGAGATTTCAACGATGTCATGTGACCCGAAACAAGAAACGAGCGTAACATACCTACTAATAAACCTGCTGTGCTAAATCGCACGTTAGCTACAAACTGATATTTTCTGATATTACTTATTGAGCTGTTACTACAGTAATTGAGACGAATAATTGCGAGACTCGTAGCGTGGCGCACTTGGTCAATTAACGCGAAAACGCCAACGACGTTCAATGGTTGCAAACAGTTAGCCAACCACGATGTACCTACGTGTTCGTTTCATTAACTAACGTATCCAAGGTCACCTTCTCCCTACGGTCAAAGAATGAGCTTTGTAAACAACATCTCCCTAATGGCTGTTGAAGATTCTGTAATCTTACTGCGAATTTCACAAGAGTTTGAGAGCGAATTCGACGGTGGACCAATCAATAAACTTTACGCATGCGTCGCGATCTCTCTAAATATCTCAAAGAGAACACGAGAGCGCAAGCTTTGACATTTCTGATAGTCTTCCTTAACATAATCATTCGTTCAAGGTTACTCCAATATCAAGGTTACAACAGCTCCACATTTATAAATCCTCCTGAATTGTGTTCTGAATATTGTGATTAATATAAACGTCCTTTAAACGAGGGCAATCCAATTGTCTATTGCCGACTGTTGTGGCGTGAGTGATATACGAAAGATGTCCAATGCATTTCTAGATACTAGTATTTTATTTAAACAGCTGTATTCAAAATCAAACTGTTGATCTGTGTTTAAAAGTCAACTCAACATTGGCGAGCTGATTAAAACTTGTTTCTGAATTATAATTCAAATCGTAATGTACGTTATAGTATACCTAGAATGTAAAAAAAGATCCCGATGAGTCACTACGACTCTTACTACTGGGAGAGGTAAAAAGTATGGGAAGCCGCACTAAGATAAAATAAGATGGTTTAAATACTATTTTTAAGTCATCTTTAACAGCAGCTTATTAACGTCAAACCTTCATGGACATGGGGAGAACTTGAATCCTACTTGCTTACGACTATCTTCATACGATAAACGACGAACTGCTAAACATGCCTTCCGAAGCATGGAGAGCAGCTCGAGATATTTTAATATGGTTTTTTATCCGGGGTCTCGGCATTGCATAGTTACTAATAAAAAGTAAATTAAATATATATGAAGTAAGTTACCACTGATACGGGATACTTAAAAGGTAAATATATATGACTACGACTATCTTGCACGATCGCAACCCAAAAGCGCTAGTTGCGTAAACGAGCTCTTTTTTCTTGGGTACAGATCTTAAGTACCTATATAATGAGAATTTATATATTGATTCAACGGAAACCCTTGACATACCCTAGCTGAAAAATGCCACCTAAAAGAAGACAATTTGCCTTAGTTCGTTTTTTTCATGAGTGCTATTTTAGTTTACAATTTCAGAAAAATTATAGAAATGTCAGTAAAAATACGTCAATATGTATAGCTTTCAACCATTTCAGAAAAGCTGTATATGCTCGTATATATAGTACCTAACATACAAAGCGATGCTAATATTCCAGTTATAGAGGAACATATATACACCTGCACGTCAGCCTACCACAAACTGCCAAATTTCCTCAATAGACTTTTAACTTTATGACTGAGGTACATGGTTGAACATTTATTGAAGAAATTTGACAGTTTTGGCTAGGTTGATGTGTAGGCGTGTGTACATAGGTCGGTAAGCTAGCTAGCGCACGAGTACTCTGTGTATCACAGCTGCAAGTTTAGTTCAAGGCCCGGCAACCACAAGCTGAAAACCACTTTTGGCTTTTAGATATTTAACGTTTGGAAAAGAAATAAATAAAGGAACAAGTTGTTCATTAAAACGTTGATATGGCCGCGACGTTTTCGGCTCTAACACTATACATTTTTCAGTAAGTACATGTATAATGCGTATGTGTATGTATTTTAATACATTATGATTAGTTTATGTATGTATATATATCAGTAATCATTATTGTAGAAGAGTCTCGCAGACTTCCTTTCCACACCACAGCTAGGATTGGATGGAAATTCTAGAAATAAACTTACTCTTCTATGCCTTGTGTTAGGTGTGTTTTGATATAAGTACAATAAAGGGTTATTAATAAACTCGTAGGTGATTTTACTATTATTAAATCATGATTTGTTTTACGTTTCTTTAGTATCGTAGGTATTGTATAGTATAAAGAAAAAGGTTCCAGGTACGATGTAGATCTTTTGTAGCTTATTTTATAACTAGCGGCCCGTCCTGGCTTTGCACGGGTGGACATTTCTTTTTTAGTATACTGATTTTAAAAATTCTTTCACCATTAGAATGCTACATTAGCGCTGAGTACAGAAATGTCCACCCGTGCGAAGCCGGGACTGGCAGGTAGTATTATATATTTATGTAATAAAAACATATTTTCAGCTAGTTCATAATTCAATAATGAGAACTATCAAATATCACAAGTCTCAACAAGGTTTTTTACTTCTGATTTTGTTTTCTAATAATTTACTGGATTTATTTTAATTTATTAAGTTTATCAATAAATCTGATACTTGACATTATTACTTTTGGTCAACTGTTACTTTTTACAAAGTACGTATTTAATTTTTTTTGCAACGCTTATATGAATCACTTTGATATATGACACAACTATTCGATAATTGACTTCCGTAGAACACAACACAATATGTCATACAGCTACCTGCCCTAAATTGTGTCGGTCACAAAGTACGAACTACCGAGGAAATGTTTGAGAATGATGAATTGTTTAATTAATTGGCAGTATAAAGTTAGCCTTTATTATATATGCTGGATACCTGTGTATCAAATACAATCAGTTTTGTCGTCCGTCACCATTATCTTCTGTCGTCCGGTATAATTGAACAATAAACAAATAAACAATCAAACATCCATACTTTTGCAATGAAAATAGTAAGTTTGCGACTGCGACAACTTTATCATTATCTTTAAACGTTAACCGCTATCTATATGACTATGTAATTTAATATCTATGCTCTATATAATACCTGTAAATTTTTGTACCTACTGATAATATTTAAGCTGCCAATCAGAGTTACGATAAATTTTGTACAAAGAAGCTGTCAAACTATAAGCTCTCTGACAAATGACCGAGATGAATAGCCAAGTTGACAAAAAAATAACTAGTATTTTTGCTTATATTTCCTAATATATATATTTTTTTTTATACGTAGCTCGACAAATGACTGCACTCCAGCTGATGTTAAGTGGAAATGGAGTCCAGACGCAAGGACAACTGGTGCAGCGTGAAAACAACGCAGCACCAGTCACCCTCACCCTGCCGGCCCACAAGGTGCCTCTTTACGCCTTGTTTGAAGGACCCTATGTCATAGGAAGGAGGGAAAACGTGTGCTGGTAGACTATTCCATCTTTTGGAAGTGCGACAAAGAAACGAGTCACCAAATTTCTTTGTGCGCGATGGAATGTTCGTAATTAATTAATTAAGTAAAGAGGCGCTTCATCATAGGGTAAGTAAGTCGCACGAAATGACGTTTTATATATATATATATATTATATTATATATATAAAATTATATATATTTATATATATAATATAATATTTATATATATATAATAATATTATATATATATATATTATATTATATATTTTATATACTTTTTACAGATTTACGAGTACATACATGGTATTCTTAATGCAAATTTCCACCGAAAGCGTGTAACTATAAGTGATCAGCCAATCACCAGGAAAATATGTAATGGACTATTTGCTTCTATGGGGCAAATCGTCTGAGGCGTAGGTACCAGATTGCCAGAAGAGTGCGAGATGAAGAATTCTGCTCATTTCAGATATTCTGATAATATGGTATGGTGCGTCCGACGTAGATGGTGGCCTCTAAGACAGTTGTTTTTTAGGTTGGTTGGTTGGTACACCTAGGTTGTTTTTTTGCGCATGGTATACTGACCTTTTTCGTATAACCTTAAATGTTGTATGAAAAGGGTAGATAAAAAATTTACAGAAAATAAGAAAAAAAGTTTAATTATAAAAAAATAGTCTTCTTATATTTGTCTAATTACTAATGACCGCAGACGTAGCCTAAAGTGTACAAAGGTTCCCAAGTTTAACCATCAATAAAGTACGTTTGGAAAATATCCTATATTGATTCAAGTTCAATTTTATGAATGAAAAAATGTGACTACGTAGTCTCAGACGTTGCAGGGGTTTCCTTTCAAAAAGGGGTTTAGGGGTTTTCTTTCAAAAATATAGCTGTGTCGATGGGCGAATGTATGAATACTTTAGACTTAAAAAGTGAAATTAAAATAATAAATTCTCAATGTTATTGTCAATACCCATTTAGCGCGCATCTTATTATTAACGCTCCGCAATCATTCACAAATTGCAGGCTATGGAATCAAGTGCTGTTTAGATAAATTGAATGCATAATTTACTCGTACACGTGGGTACATGAGAGGAGATGCTCCGACTTGTATGTACGTTAGAGCTGACCTGACTCTTATTTTTACCACAGTCTATTATACTTTTTTTGTGATCGCGTCAATAGATGGGTGACCAAAATGTTTTTCATCTCGAGGTCCTCCGTGCTTTGGAAAGCATTTAAAGCAGTTGGTCCCGTCTGCATTCTATCCATACGGAAGACTCGTGCCCCAGCAGTGGGGACATAAAATGAGCTAGTGATGATTAACACATTGACAGAAATAGCGTTAGCACTTTTGAAATAGATAAATATACAGCTGAACAATGATGTTATGTACAAAAAAAAGCAGCTGAAGCAATACTAGTTGCTCCGTTATTCCTTGAGCACTAAATTAAAACTGACGTGTAAACAATAAACACTGATCCTAATAAAATAATATTGTATGTGGGTAACAAACAAGTCACATGTTGCATTGGACTCTGTCTGAACTATTTCCGTAGCAATAATGACGTAGCAATTTTGACGACCTCCGTAGCTGAGTGGCTTGCACGCCGGACTTTGGGCGGCGCTAACTCTGAGGTCCCGGGTTCAATTCCCGGTCGGGTCAATGTCGAAAACGAACTTTTCGATATTGTGTCGGGTCTGGGTGGTTGTGGTACCGTCGTTGTTTCTGATTTCCATGAAACGAGTGCTTTAGCTACTTACCTTGGGATCAGAACAATGTATGCGATGTCTCATTTTATAAAAAAAATATTACCATATTGCAATATCTTTGGCGGGTGATGTGCTGACCGGGGCAAATAATACCTAAATGATTAAATAATATCTATATTTATTTCATAAACTTGACTGGTTGGAGTCAATAAAAAAACTTTTTAGCAATTGTCAAGACGTTTTTATTAAAAGACTAGCTGACCCGGCGGACTTCGTACCGCTTTGACAGTTTCCATGACAACACTACAAACAAATCATTATGTATTTTGTATTTTAAAAGAATTTAGGGGTGGACCACCCTTAACATTTAGGGCGATGAAAAATAGATGTTGTCCGATTCTCCACCCTAGCCGATATGCACGCTAAGATTCACGAAAATCGGTCGAGCCGTTTCAGAGGAGTTCAATAACGTACACCGTGACACGAGAATTTTATATATTAGAAATTGAATGGGAATGGCAAACTATGACGTCACTATTGCGTTCCGTCATTTGAGTGTTTATTAAAAACTTTTAAGGTTACAGAAATTTATGCTTAGGTCAAATAAAAAATAAGTTGATATTTTAAAGAACTGTTACGTGATGTAAATTTTTTAGAATCAATTATTATTACTAGTGGTCGCCCAGTGGTCAATTTTATTAAGGCTACACGGATTGTATCCTAAGCAATGAAAAATTACAAAAGATAGAATGTGAGTTTGGATTGACATCCAGACAGATTTCGGCCGGTCCTCTTCCATTTTTGAAATTTTTGAAAAATGTATGAAACAATGTTTATTTTATTTATTTATTTTTTATGCATATATTAAAAAAAATATATAGTTTGCAAATTTTGACGGACAACTTACTTACATACGAACAGTGCAAGTTAAATAAAAGCCTGTAAAAAATATTAGCATTCTGCACTCCTTCTCTATAATATAAACTAAGTGTGCGAAATTTCATACTCCTCCGTCCGCACAATTTTCGTAAAAAGGAGTACAAAGTTTTTGCTTTCCTATTAACTTTCCTATTTGTACCTAACGTAGGTAGTAAGGTATTAACGTAATATTATTTATGTATCCTTGAGGAACCCTCGATATTTTAATTTCCAAGCTATTTTTTCAATTTTTTTCAGATTTAAAAAGTATTTATGTTGTTATTAAATGCTTTACACCTACCTAACTACACATTATACATATTTTTACCTACACTTGTGCAGCAACGTAACACTGCTATTTGTGAATTGCGATACTTGTTTCCTCGAGTACAATGAGCAATTAGACATGCGATTCGAGTATCAAATTCAATGGAACGTAGGTACCTAACTTAAAGACTGCACTTTAGTTACAGCGTCGCATCGAGATGAGTAAACGAATTATGTATCGATGTAAACATTTGTATACCTTATCGCAAAACTGTTTGAATTCAGATAATGACTAACACTGTAATTTTTTGTGCTAATATTAAATTAACACCATATTGTACTCTTTAGTAAAATATTTGATGTATTTTTATATTTGTAAGTAAAGTTTAAGAATCGAAAAGAAATGCACATGCTGAGTTTCTTGCTGGTTCTTTGAGAAGCAGAAGAAGAAGAGTACAAGGTAGATTTACAACCCTTACGGCCTTGTGTAGAGACTTTCGAATCGATGGCATATGACATTCATAAAAGCTAATTTTTGTAGCCTAGCTTCCCTTTGAAAATGGTAAAAAGTGAAACAAAATTATAGTAGGATGGAACCGATTGGAAATGGAAGAGAATATAACAAAAATTAAAGGAAAAATAATTTACGGGCGATCTGAGGTGGAGAAGTGGAGGGGGGAGATTAAGGATAAAAAACGGTTTATCTCGATTTCCGGCAAAACTACAAGTCGTATGAAACAAAGTTAAATAGCAAAGTTGTAGGTAATAAAAAGATCTACAACTTTTGAATGTACACTTTTTACATAACCTCAAAATGTATGTAAAAAAATCAAATAACCAAGTTTTATATTTTTTTACGAAATTTGGTGAAAAATTACCTTTTTATGTCCCAAACACACTGTATTTTTTTTATATAAAATATTTCTTTTTTACCCTATTTTCACTTAATATCGAAAAAGCACCCTCATTTTCAATCGAAAATTTCTACTTTCTGTAAAAAAAATATACATTACTATGGTAAATGTTCTCAGAAAATGCAAAGAAAGAAAAAAAACTCGAATCCGAAAACTCGACCGCGATTATTCCAACCATGAAGCTGTAGATAACAGATGATTCCAACTGTCATCTGTCACTTATTTCCACTGAGTCTATGATTTTTTGGCGTTGTTCTGCTAGCAAATTTAACGGAGAAGCGAGATAAACGTATAGAAATAGGCCCGAAAGTAATAAAGATCAGTATATTTCAGTAAATCGCGGCCACTCAAGAACGCCAGCCCATGTCCACCTAGCTATTAATAAGTTCGCTGTGGTTAACGCGCCAGGTCTGCGAGTGATTAAGTTAAGCAACTTTCGCAAAGGCCGGTCATCGGATGGGTGACCAAAAATGTATCATCTTGAGCTCCTCCGTGATTCGGAAGGCACGTAAAGCCGTTGGTCCCGGCTGTATTAGCAGTCGTTAACAACCACCAATCCGCACTGGGCTCGCGTGGTGGTTTGTGGCCCGTTCTCCCTATCCATCCATAAGGAAGGCTCGAGCCCCAGCAGTGGGGACATAAAATTAATAAGTTTGTGAAGTGACAAATAAAGAACTTATATTATGTATTATTATATTCACTATTACAAAAAATGCGACTATATCTGTTGTATAAAAGTTAACAATCTGCCTAGCTTAAATCTTGTCAAACCGATCTAATATTAATTATATTTAATTAGTATCCACTCTCAAGAGACACTGCACCTCCTAAAACGAGCAAATGAGTGTCAAAATTCCAAAATTATTCCAGCGCCCATACCAACCATCTGCCTAAGTGCCTAATTGGGGCAATGACCATAAACTAACGGCGCAACTTGAATTCAATTCAGACCAAATTGTAATGACAAATTAACTGCCAAAGACGTAGCGAGTCATGTGTTGCGACATAATATACTGTGTTGTAATCATATACTCGTAGATTATTAAATGAGCATGTATTAGCATTTACAGGCTTTGCTTGAAAATTCAACCCAATTGCAATTTAAATTGTAATTTACTGTCAAATACGGAGTTAGTAAATTCGCTACGACCGCAGGGTAATGTTCATTATTAAATGAACAAGTGCGTCTTGCTTTCACATTAATGCTTTCAAGTTGGCAAAAACCGTTTTGTTGTCAAATTTAGCCCAAGGTGTAATTGACTGTCAAAGACGATGCAAGTCATGCATTACACCCGAAACTTAATTTTGATTAATAAGCTTGTGTGAAGTAGGTTTTAACTTTTATATGTTCATATGTTTTCAAGTTTCAAGTTCGCGAACAAGCAAAGTTAACAAGCAATCTTATTTATTTATTTTATTATTAGGACAACTCACAAAATTAACACAAACACAAGCAAAATTGTTTTCGTACATAAATGGAGTTAAGCTTATTGTCATCTTACTTATAGGCTGCCACGACATGCAATGTGGACTAAAATATAATATTTAAATACTATTCTTAATCAATACAAGTAACGAAAAAACTAATACAATTTATTGCATCTGTTCATTAATTATTTGGCGTTACTAGGACTGCAGTATTTGACACTTGAATTTTTGACCATGTACAAACCGAGGTCTAGAGCGAGATCATCTTTAGACAAGTTAACAATTCAACGTGTCTTGTTTTAACAGCTGGAAGAAGAGACGTGATGGACTTTAAGACATACGCATTTATTTGTATACAGTAGCTCGGATCAACTCCCGATTATAACTTTATATTCACTGTATATTTGGATAATAAGTTATTATTACCCCCTACACCTGTCACAGGGTGTTTCGATGACGTTTTCTTTAATCCTAAATACCCCCTTGTGATCCCCTGATCCAATAAAGCACGTATCGTACGATACGTACCCATCCTTCGACATAGTTTTTTCTTAGTAGACTAACTAAATTACATTACTCATATAAAGCTCTTGCCTAAGTATAACAAACCTTCCTCGTCACAATTAGTTTTATGTAGGTATAAACTTTGTATTACAACGGAATTTAAATATAAGTAAGTTTATTATATACCAATTTATTTAAATAGGTCCTTATACTCTCGTGTTAATTTGGATCTCAAATAAACCATAGGCTGCATAGATCTTAAAGAACAGTAATTAATGTTTTAATAATTAATGTAATTGTGTAATTTAATATTTTTAGAGAGCACAATTAAAGCATTAGCTACGTTATCATTCTGCTCGTATAAAAACAAAAATAGTACCTAAATTAAGAAATAATTTCTTTTTTAGGCTTTTTTATCAAAAAGACATAAACGAGCCTTTTAACTACTAAAGTGTTAATTAAATTTACAAACGTACATTAGAAAAGTTCCTCAAATTTTAAGTTTTCATATATAGTTATTTAATATTTCTATAACATACTACGTATCTTAGTATTTCCGAAAAGCAAAAAGCAATATTCCAGTTAACATGTAAAGTGCCCATCCAATGCCATCCAATGCCCAGTGTTCTTATGACTAGTTAATATTTGATTTAAGTGCATTATGCGTTGAGCATTACACAGAAAGAGTCCGTAATTACACGAGAAAATGCTGTATGAATCAATGTTTAGGTGTTGTAAAAATCGTGTGTGATCAAAGCAGGCTTTCAATGAAATCTTACATGTAGTATGCAAATTAATTTTATTGGTCCTACGATATTTGTAGCAATTTGTGTCTAGTTTAGTACAACTAAAGAGGAAGAATCGATATCTATTTGAATTTAACGTTCGAGCATGTATCATCAATAACGACGACAATCTTCACATAATTTTTTCATAACAGCTCGCTCTACAATTTAGAAACAATCCTTCGATTCGATAATCGAATGTTCGATTTATAGAGTAGGCCCACTAATCGAGTGTAACATAAAGCTTACAACTTGATGTATCGAGGAAGCATATAAGCATCCGTAAACATCCCAAGTTTTAATGAATGGAACTCCGTATGTTCAAAACTCTAAAATTGCGTCACTAACAACTGTTTCATGTGTATGTACCTATAATAAAGGTTATGTTATTAGTAATTACTATGTTAATGTTTTTAAAGCACATTACAATCGCAAATACTTCTAAATATGAAATATACCGACATAAAAAACTAGGTTAAACAAAAACCAATCAAACAAACACGACCTTTTATAGCAGTACATAAAAAAAGATGTGAACTTCGAATTAAACTTCGGTTTAAATTCGAAATTAACACGCCGAGTGTTTGGTCGGCGCGGCGGCGGGACATTATGCGAGCTTGCACCGCCCGCCCCTGCGCGACCAGGGTTTGACCTTGAAACGCGGGCGCGTTGATGCATGGCGCTTGTCTTAGTTTTAGACCTTTGCGTGTACACTCGAAGGAAAAACAAGTGCCTACCTAAATAGTTACTATTTTTATAGTTCTCTCACACCTATCGCAAAAAAATTAACATATTAGTCTCAAAATTGTATAAGGACTTCGACTGTGAAAGCTTATATAACAAAAATTTGCAAAACATTTTTGTGACAGCTCTTAAGTATTATTTTATGTATTAGGCTTTATCGCAATAACTTTAAATAAAAGGTACAATAGCTGAAAATAGTAGCTAAACAGATTTGGTATAGGAACACGTGGAAAATTTATTGAATTGGTGAAAAAACATGGTTTAAAAAAAAGTAAGTACAAGAAGGGTTTTAAGTGTTATTTACATTAATGCTATTGGCATTTTACGTTATATTTTCCTCAAAATATTTTTATTTTTTAGAGCACAGGTTGGCGTGTTGTAATATCTTGAGCCCGCCGTGTTATCAAGAGTAAATATTTCTTATACAGATTCATGGAATTTCGAAACAAGTAGGACTTAAACGACTAGGATTTTAAAACAAAATAACCTAGTAACTTCAAAAAAAGTGAAGTATAAATTGAAACTTAAACTGGTTCAAAAATCATATCAAAAAGAACGAAATAAAAAATAAAAATGCATGGTCATATCACTCACCATTACATGCGTTCCCTGGCGGCTGTTCATTGTGATGCATTGCTCGGAGCACCGTGATGCGTGAGGATCGCGCCCTTTCATGTCACAAGAGAGACTGATTGTGCGAATGAGCACCCGCACCGGCTGAAACACTGACCACCACCCCGCACCTCACGCCGCGCGGGCCCCGCATGCGCGTACTGAAAGGACGTTATTCTCCTGAACACGAAACCTACTGCCGCAGCTCATGTGGTGGGTAGAATCTTAACTTTTCTAACGAGTTAAAACGAGTAATGGACGTCTGGAAAATATTGTTATCACGATTTGAAAGTGCTTATTTATTAAGTTCTTTCGAAAGTTTACGTGAACACAACACATCCGGTGCAGCTTAAGGAAGGAAGTGCTTAATAAGGATACGAACATAGCTAAAAGTTATATTACAAACTAACAAATATTGTATTAAAAAAAATATCAAAATTCAAAATCATTTATTCAGTTTAAGCTACAAGTAGCTCTTGTGAATGTCACTATGCCATCGGTTCGTAAGTCTACTCTGGGCGGGAGATCTTGTACTGAGAAGAACCGGCAAGAAACTCAGCAAGTGTCCAGCTCTTTTCTCCCTTACAGCGTCAAAAATATTGTAAAATACCCTATCATAGGACACTTTCCATTACAAATAAACACAAACAAATATAAAAGACCACATATAAAAAAAAAACAAAACAAAAAATCTAAGTTAACAAATTTACCACAGATAAAAGTTTCAATTTCCACAATTTCATACTGTACCACTACAGTACTTTAATAAAAGTCAAAAATTGTTTAAGAAAAATAAAGTCAAACTATTACTAAAATTAAGATAAGTATGCAAGAGCAGACCAGCCTTCACAGGCGACACCCGTTCACGAGTATGAATCATAGGAGTCATAGGAGCCATAGGAATCAGCCATCGCTTCGCTCAACCATATTTTAGGGAACGTAACGACCCGAGACGCACACGCCACCACCGCCGCAGAGAATAAAGAGAGCATGACACACTCAAGATACTCTAAATAAAAACCTAATGATCTATTTAACGCAACGCTGTTTGTTAACTGTAGGACACTGCTGATAAAGGCCATCATATCAGTATAAAAATAATATAAATTAATTTTATTCAATTCGAATAGAATATAATGTGTTTTTTTATTATAACCAGGCTGTTTTATCATCTAAATATTCTTTGACTGTACAATAACCTTTTATAATACAAAAGTGTAACTACTTACAATGTGAAATAACATGTGCAGGCGAGCAGACTAAGGTGACCACACATTCTTATCATTAAAATAATCATCAATTTTATAGTAGCCTTTTTCATTTTGTTTTATTTCTGTCTTAAACTTGTGTAGTGTCAATTTCGTTAGAGTGAAAACTAGTAGAGAACCACTAGAGTGGAAACTTTATTGCTTGTTTTTATACATTTCCCAATAAATTAATTACCGACCTTATTGAGTCTAAGTTTTGGAACGGCAAGTTTGTTTTTATTTCTTGTGTTAAAATTATGGGTATTATTGTTTTCTAAAGTTTACGCGATCTAATGTGTAAAATAAACGCGAGTAGATTCGTAAAAGTTGTTTCATTTTTTGGGTATTTCTTTTTTTTCGAATTTATCTAAGTTTTTTTAAACATAAACGATATTTTCATGAATATACTGTGAAGCTATCAACCCGATTACCAACATACATGTTAAGCTTAACCGGTAATATTTATAACCAAGCCAACACAATCATTGAATCAGTATAGAGGTAAGTGTTTACCGTGTATTTTAAAGACAAGGCAGTGAGAACCTTCTGAGCCAGAATCGCCAGTATTAAGGCGCCATTTAATTCTAACTTCGGAATGCTTAAGCTTTTATTCTTGGGATTGATGCGAGATTTTGAACATAAAAGATTCACCAAAACTTCGTTATTAGCATCTATCACTCTCAAGTTCAAACAGCAGCCATGGGCTAAATTTGAAGCATCGCAAATACCCACAAGCTCCATACTTCGCGCCTGCTGAGCATTAATATTTCTGATTATAGATAAACAAGACATTTGTGCTAAACTATTAGCAAATTCAATCCATTTTTTATTAAGTTCATCAGGCAAGTAATCATCCCATTTCATATTTTCTAAATACCACACCTGTTTCATCAATATTTTAGCATGGACCAGAACAGGACCACAAAGACCCAAAGGGTCAAAAAACTTGCTAATAAAACTAAGCATTTGACGTTAAGTATACCTTGGCTGAACTTCCTTTACAGGACACTTCATATTTAGTACATCAGCATTGACGTCATAAGTCAAACCGAAAGTTTTGACATACTCGTATTCATTATTTTTATCAAAACTTCTACTATCTATTTGATGCGACTCCGGTGGAACATCTTTTAAAATATCCTTGTGATAAGAGCACCATTTATGAAGAGACAAAATGACCAGCTTCATAAGCTCAATTAACTGCTTTTTCATTTTAATAAGCTCATCAAGGTCATTCGTTCCGCATTGTATGTCATCAACATAGCTTGTGTTCAAAGGCACAAAAGACGCCAAAGGATATTGATCCTTATACCTCTGAGCAAGCTCCACTAAACATCTAGTAGCTAAAATGCTAAACTCTTTAAACCATAAGTTACAGTCTGTAACTGAATGCATTTCACCGATTGGTCCAGAGAATCACGCCACAATATATTTTGTAAACAGCGATACTTTTCCTCAATGAGGATTTGCCGATACATAGCTTTAATATCACACAAGAGCACATATTTATAGGTTCTGAATAAAATCATAATGTCGAAAAGGGTCCGTTGAACAACCGGGCCATTCAAAAGTATATAATTTAAAGACATTATTTTTTGTAGAGGCACCACCATCAAAAACGGCCCGAACAGGAGTCGTTTTACTATTGGGATTGATTACTGGATGATGGGGCAAAAACATTACTTTTCCAGAATTTAAGTCATACTTTGAGATGTCGAAATATTTTGCGTGCTCTTGCTGAATGTTGTCATGTATAAATTTCTTATATTTATTATGCGACTCAACGTCCCTTAGGAACCTTTTTTCTAAATTAAAAAATCGTTACAAAGCACGCTGTCAAAGGAATTGCCTAATTTCAAATTCTCAAGATCAACTTTTACAGGCAAGGCGACTGTAAACTTATCATTTTCCAGTTTGACAGATTCTTGAAAAATCTGTTCCGCTAACCGGTGCTCTGTACCAACCTCTTTTATGACATCAGGTACCTTTTCACACTCCCAAAACTTGGACATAGTTTCGTCGATATTCAAAGAATCGTCATGTGACAGTAAAGTAGACTTCACTGCCTTTTCAAGCAAAAACGGAGCTTGTATCTCTTTATCAGGCATAGTAAAATTTAATGGGTTGGATGAAATCTTGCCAGCAGAAACTGGCAGTGTCCCGGCCACAACATAACCAAATTTGGTATTCACCTAGAAAGGACCTGAAGGAGTCAGCGGAAACGATTCCGTTGGAGGACCTGAAAGAATATGTCACATCCGAGTAACAGATACATTTTATCAGTTTCATTGATAAGCTCATCCGCCAATTTGACATGGGACGGAATATTAAATTGGGAGATAACAAATGTCTACTGTGGAACTGGGTATGTGATATTTTTGATCACACAGCAAGAAACATTGACTTTGAAGTCACTCACACCAGAATAGACAACAACCTCTGCCCTTTTAGAGACATTATTTTTGCCATCACAAACTCCCGTAACTAACTCATCTGTTTTATATACATAACTATTTACATGCTTTAACAAGCGTTCTGATATGAAGGAAATTTGACTAGCAGAATCTAAAAGAGCCTTGGCTTGCGTAACAGTACCATCACTGTTCAATAATCTTACCATGGCTGTCGGCAATAAAATGCTTTGGGACTGTGCTTTTACAGTTGTATTGGCAGTCATATGAGATGATTTGGCAGGCAACTCACTAACATCTGAATTGAAGTCTTTTTTTATATTCTGAACATTTGATTGATTTTTCAATAACATTACAATTAAAAAAATATATTACACTAAACAGGTAGCTGTTGTGGCTGTAACTCTTGTAGGTTCATCAAAACAATTTTGCATGTTAAACGATTTGAAAAGATTAAGAAACCTTACCGAGTTCTGTGAGTCATCTAAAATATTTATATTAAAGCCACCATACCACATACAACTATCCTCTTTTTACAATTGCATACCTTTTGCAGGCTTCTGAACATAATGAACTCAAATAAGTGGTAATTACCAGAGGGAGGCCTATACACACAAACAATAACATACTGCTCAAGCTCCGCACATGATAGTTCAATATTTCACTCAACTGAAAATGATACTATGTCTTCACGCTCCTTTGATTGTAATGTATCGTTTAATAATACCAGTGACCCACCTCTTATAGCAGACTCTCTTGTAAACGAACCAATGACTTTATAATTATCAATACTTACTAATAGTTCGCATTGTTTTAACCAGTGGTCTGTTAAGCATAAGACATGTACACTTTTTTAATTTAAATATAATTCCAATTCTAATTCTATTCCAGAAAAGCCCTGAATGTTTTGATGAATAATGTTTATAAAGGTGGACCTTTCGTTTTTCTTAATATTTAAGTATAAAGAGTTTTCCTCTTAACAGGTTAATTTGGAACAGATTCCAAAGTACAAACAATGTCAATATGCTGCCCAAAAGCCCCTATTGGGCAGAATATAGGGTAGCCAAATTTTTGGCTGAGTATTCAATATTAGCATTTTACATTAACTATATATATAAATATCAATTGCTGTTCGTTTGTCTCGCTAAAACCCTAGAATGGCTGGACCGATTTGGCTAATTTTGATTTTAAAATTTGTGAAAGTTCAGGGATGGTTAAACCTTCCATGAACTTCCACAAATATTTCGGTGAGAAACATAAATAATAAGTAACGGAAAATACTAAAAACAACATTTTAATTTTCCAATACAAAATGATTTGTTTGTTTTCTTGTCATGGAAACTGTCAAAGCGGTACGAAGTCCGCCGGGTCAGCTAGTTGTTAATAAAGGTCGAAAAAGTAGAAAAACTATGCATAGAGAAGAAGCCGAAGCCGAAACCGTGGGTATCCTCTCAACACATACAAATTTACTAACTATAATATTACTGTGCTTGATGTACTATATATTCATAATTGTATTGTAGATCATTACCTACTTTAACGTAAAGTATAAATCGTAAGCTAAAAAAAGGAACACCAATGATTTAGGAGCGTGTCATTAAAGCAAATAGCCTATCTTCAACCTGCCTTCAGAGATGGGTTTCTTCTACGTACTCATCACGTTTTTTCGAAGGCATGGACTACCCAAAGCTCAGTAATCTGAAGAAGCTCTAACCCTAGTGAGCCACGTTAAGCAAAAGCAAAGAGATTGCCCGGTGGACCCGATTTTTAGGATATAATTTACTGTTGGCCGCCTCTTGGACTATTTAGCTTAACCGTGTCCCAGTAGTACCTTACTATATTCTTCCGAGGCGTTTGAAACGGTACAAGTCAGCGAAATACCCAATGGCGCCTCTTAAGACTAAGATCTCTTCTGACCACAACGGTTTTATTAAATCAGAATCTTGATAAAAGAGAAACATTTCCACATAAAAAATTGTTATAAACACTTCAGGGTGTCTCGTGTTTCATTCGCCATTCGATCACGTTAACGAAAACGAGAATTTATATGGCAAAATTTTAACTCTTCTCATAATATGTCGCCAGGAGGCGCTGCTTCAATGCCATACTAATTTTCATTTCGTAAACGTAATCGAATGAATACAGATAGTAAACAAAACTCCTACTACTACTACTACTACTACTACTACTGGTAGTTGTATATCAATAATTGACAGTCTTTCTCGATTCTCGACTTAAAGACACCTTGATATGGTCGATATTGTCTGAACCTAGGGCTGTATAAGGTGAGGTACTGTATGCTAGACATTTTCAATGCTTTAGTCTAATGAATGAGCCAGTGATACCCTATGCGACGTATGACGACAAATAAACTAATTAAATCTTCGAAGCATTTCAAGTTTTCATGATATTCGCACGATTTGTTTTTGATCGACACTCGTTAAATTGAATGACAGCAAATAACAAAAAACCGGCCAAGTGCGTGTCGGGCCACGCGCAGTGTAGGGTTCCGTAGCCCATCTCAATAGTGCGGACTCTGAGAAGAGGGCTTTTATGAACATTTATTTAACGATGGCTCATATACTTAATTGTAGATAATTGTAGGTTTCACACACCTGACAACGTTATTTAAGTAGTTCCCAATGAGGAATTTGTACTGCACCAAGTACATTTTATAAGTTGGTCGACTGTTATATAATCGTAAACTTGTAAAGCCTACTTTGCTGTGATAGTTTTCCTTTTAACTTCGTCATATATACAACTACCGTGAATATTTTCACGTATCCAAAAACAACCATTTGGCTGGCAGGGGGGGGACACTTGACTCTAACAACATTTTGCACTGTAAAACTTAATAGCTCACAAACGAAAACTTAGGAGTAAACAAGAAAAAAAAATTACATCCCCACTTCACGTGTAGGTGACGTAACCTAAAAAAAAATGTTTTTTTTAAATTTAACTTTACCGCTTTGTCGGCGTGATTATAGTACATTACGATATTAGTGCGTTAAGATGGTTATAACATGCGAGGCGGAATTTCAGCCCGAGCCGAAGGCGAGGGCGTAATTGAGCCGAGCATGTTATAACCAATACGCACGTATATCGTACGACGTTTTTTAACACATTTGCGAGGAAACAGAAAAAAATACGCCAAAACTACATTTTCGGAAAATGACTTGGCATTTTTCATGTTTTTCCACTTCAAGAAATTTTCATACGTGGTTATGTATCTGTCCTTGGATATTGACGGCAGCAAGCTGTCGCATGCGGTTCGCGCTTCTGTTAGTATATCCGGTGGAGTTGAAGTAATATATTGCTCATCTTCATTATTGAAAGTTGAAAAGAAAAATTAAGAAAAATGGCGCGAGGATTATTTTCTGCCGTGGCTGCGTGAAAATGTTGGTAAAGACGCTAGAGCATGCAGCCAAGTTTTTAAATTACCGAATAAACTGTTTTTTTTTATTTTTAAATAAACTCAGGCCCGATTTTTCAATCCTCAGATAAGTTTTATCCAACGAATAACATTGTCATTGTGACATATTTCCTAAAGAGAATCTGTCATTATGTCAAAATTATTCAATGAATAAACTTTAACTGACGATTGAAAAATCAGCCCTTAATCTGTGAATGCACACTGTTGCTTTCCCGCCATTTTAACAGCGCGCTAGCGCTGCCTACTGACTGGCACCGCGCGGCGATTAGTTCGAAATTTGAATAGCAACAGCGCGCTGCTCACTAGCTGGAGTCGTGCGGCAGTGCGGCGGCGATCAGTTCCATATTTGAAATGGCAAATAATACTGTTATGGAATTTGTATGGACTATAACTTAACTATTTGCTTTGGTAACACACGCGTTCTTTATGACCCGCTTTACATATTTAAAACCGGTGGAATTACATCAGCTTTACGAGCAAGTGTGTTGAAAATATGTATATCCATGCCAAATTACAGCTTTCTAGTACTAAGAGTCTATGAGCTAGACTGGGGGACATGGCGAAACTATAAGGGTTCCTGATTGACTACGGAACCTTAAAAAAGGAATTGCGTGAGAATAAGGCTTACTTACATTAAAAGTGGGTTTTGAACGGATAAAGCTTTTTTTGATGTACTTACAATACGAAAATGTGTACATTAATTATTATTTACGTTTGCGTAATGTAACAATTTAGAAAAATCTGCATTTGGAAACAGTTCAATGATTTCCCTTGTCGTAAGAAAATGGCAAGTTGGCAATTGTTATGACAACAATCGCCAAATAGCGAATAGCTCTAGCTATAACGAAATATTTTACTTTATCTAGTACTTAAATTAATTTAGTAATAAACAAAGCGGTTGTGTCTAGACTATGTTTTAATAAATTAGGTTGGTAAATTTGAATCGATATAGAGCATGCTTGGAACATCGGCAAAAATTGTTTTCTATTATTTTGAGGAGAGTTAAAACTTTTACCATTACCCATTACTATACAATACGATATAAAAATTCTCTTTTTCCTTAACGTGATTGAATGGCGAATCAAACTCGCGGTTGGCACCCTGTTCAATCTAGTTAATTTTACAATTTGTTTGGCAACGAAACAGCGCCATCTAGTGATGCACTTGTAAAACCAACTTTTTACTGTGGTGGGTAACTTGCTGCTTGGATTCCTAAATTGTGGTAGGTACCTAATATTACCTTGATCGAATTGTTAAGAAGAGCACACTAACCCGTTCTTCTTTGGATGACTGGTAAAGCACACGGTTCTTCTGTGCCGAATTTGCAGCGTCAAAAGTATGACGAGCATTGTTTTAACCAGTTTTAACAGATAGGTCCTACAAGGTAATGACTACTTACGCAATCATTTTTACTTTGAAATCATCGGCGTAGTATATCAATTGTTGAAATATTTAGTAAAGTCAACCGAAGGGCATATATAACGCGAATTCTACATTAATGAATAATGACCCAAGCGTTTAAGATTAGTATTTGCAAAGAAGTCGTAATACAATAGAGTAGGACTGTAAAAAGGAGAGAGGAAAGCAAATTAAAACGTAGGTATAGTTAACAAAACAAAAAATAAAATTAAGAAAACATACAAAGACTAACGGCAGCTCAACAAACGACGAGTTGAAAAAAAAACATAAGAACGCAGACAGAATAGAAAAAATAAGGAGTACCTACTTATAGGTAAATGAACAAAAGAGTTTTTACTCCGTAAGTTCGTAACAGTCAGAATTCTACTCGTAGAATTGATATTTTTATTTATTAGGCAAAATGCACCAACCTGAAAAGAGATACTACGAATAAATACCTATATACAAAACGAAACCCTGTTTTCCTTGATAAAATATTTTTTTTTAGTTGTCGGTGTGGTACGGTAATCGAACCAAAACCTTACGTCGACATTTGTAGCATCTTGTAAATTGCCCGATGGTTGTCGCATCGGAAAGTCTTGTATTAAACATTGTTAACTAGGTATGTCTTCAAACACAACTAAATATAATTATTAATTAGATTATATTTTTTTCAAATGCGACTATACTGAAAGTTTACTTAGTTCTTTTTGTTTCCTTTCGGCTTAAACATCGATGTATTTACTAAATCGATATCTAAAATAGTTTAGGTACCTACCTTATTTAGGTACTGAGTGATCGACTGACCTTAATTAGGACGAGATAAAAGTTTTGTGCTGAAACTGGAACCATTTAACACTGCTTCCATGCATAGATAACGGGAGCTGTAGCATTTCATATAAGAGACTAAACTTGCTACGTTACTACTAAGGTCGTTAGTACTTTGAAGGTTAAACAAGTCTTTTTCAGGAGCACTAATGCATTTGCCATTTATCGTAAAATGGCACCAGTGTATTTCGCCCCAATAAGGGGCCGTCTTTAACCTATCGGAGGCCCTGGTTCTGGCCTTCGTAAGGCTTCTGGTTTATTTGAATTAAAAAGCAAAAAATGTTAATAAGTTAGTAATTCTGACTTGTCCCCCATCGATTGCGGGGCCCTGGGCCCTTGCCCAGAGTGCCCAATGGTAAAGAAGGGCCTGGCCTCAATAAATAGTATGGTATTGAAAGTATCGTGTCTGTATTCAATTGTTGCTAAAATTTAAAGTTCAACCCTGAGGGTTATAACCCATGGGAAAATTAGTAGGTTTGTACTTCTATCATGCTAGGAAAAATAAGTAGTTCTCAGCTTCGACTTAAATTGATTACATATAAAGCACCACCAAGCATAAATAACACAAAAAAAGATTACATCTATAAATAAAAATTGCCTGTGGTTTTTAAAGATATTTATTGATATAAAATTAAAAGCAACCATTATTACAGCATACATCATATTTTGTTACCTTTCATTATAACTAGCGCTTATAACTTAAGATTTGTAATGGATAAATAATAACATAGTATAATCATGGACAAATATTTGTTCATGGCATAATAAAAGCATGCAATGCAGTATAACATATTAAAACAGGAAATGTAGTGATAAGTCACTCTAGTCATTTCAACTAAGTGGCAAAGCAAATGTGTTGGTGTAGGTTAAGTAGAGCAATGATAATTCAATGGGTACATGTTAACTTTAATTAAATTAAAGTTGGAGTGTGCAATAATACAATGCCCAAATGCTTAAAAACCTCTTAATCACCCCTTAAGCTGATATTGGATGTCTTAAAGCTGCCCAGTTATGATGTCATGTCTTACTCATAACTACATGCTTTACATTAAATAACTATCTGTAATCCCTTTGTTTATGTTAGTTCTGTTTTAAATCACTGAGATGTTATTGTGACATTATAAGAAAATGTTTTTTTGTTATCATTATCTACTTACATCTAACACTTTAAAATCCAAATACCTATATACAAAACATTTAATTCGATAAAATAAAGTTTACGAAAACACATAAACCTGTTCATAAACATACAACTAATGGAGGTCATGAGAGAAACTATGACACAGCAGTGATTTCATACACAATATGCTTGTTATCAAATTATCATACACAAATACTGTTCCAACCAGAAGTATAAACCGAACAGTGATATTATGTAACCAAAACACAAATTGAATTAAAAATATCACAATTTTATATTTAGGTAGATATTAACAAAAATAATAATATAAAAATATTTTTCCCCGATGCATAAAAACAACAATTTATTTTTAAACCATTTAGTTACATTAGGCTTTGCTTAGTCAGTAGAATCATTTTGTTTATAAGATGATTTCTTTCTGTACAAATAATTTTGTCTGCTATTTAAAAAAATTTGGGGGTAGTATGAACATTAAGTAAAGTATACTACTTTCAATTATAGTGATTCAAATAATTTTTACTACATTCTAGCCGTCCACAGGGCACATTTTATATGATCAAATAGTATGGAATTATTGGTAATGTTAGAAAATTATATAACATTTAGTTACATCTAATTTGATAATAATCAAATTTAACAAACATAATAATAATATCTAACATGTAAAACAAAAGTTTCAAACAGCCAATAAAATATTCTTTTCCATTTACAAGACAAGCATGTTGTACTTTTTCCAGAGAGTTTCCGATTGCTCTTGACTTATCTTAATAAAACAGAATTACCTAAAGTGCAATTAATTTTCATAACATCAGAATGTGCTCAACAAACAAATCACACAATATATGTGGTGGTTTTCTCTTCTATACATTTTTACATGATAATAATATAAAAGAACATTAATTATAGGATAATGTTATACTTCAATGTATTTACTTAATAAAAATGAGAAACTAGGATGTTGCCAGCACTAGAGTGTGGTAATCAGTTTTTAGCAGGCACAGTTGTCTCCATCCTTGTTGCGGCTGTTGTCATTGGCATTAAGTTTAATGTGATCGGGGAAATCATTATACAGCTCAGCTTCTGTCTCCTGTGCAAGAGCATTGCGAGCTATAGTCTGGAATGCTAGTTCTACATTCACAGCTTCTTTGGCACTGGTTTCATAATAGGGTATGTCGTTTTTGCTTTGACACCATTGCTGTGCACGTTTAGCAGAAACAGCCCGATTTTCTAGGTCAACTTTATTACCTAATATCACGAATGGAAAATTCTCAGGGTCACGCGGTGAAGCCTGTATCAGGAATTCGTCTCTCCAACTCTCCAAGGACTTAAATGTGTTGGGGGCCGTTACGTCAAACACTAAGACGCAACAGTCCGCCCCGCGGTAGAACGCGACTCCCAGCGACTGGAAACGCTCCTGACCAGCTGTATCCCAAATTTGCATTGTGACGATTCTATCATCAACGATTACCTCTTTCGTAAGAAAATCTGCGCCTATTGTTGCCTTGTACTGGTTGGAAAATTTCTTGTTGACAAACTGATTCATGAGCGATGTTTTGCCGACGCCACTGTCTCCGAGTATAATCACCTTTAACAGAACCTTTTTCCTTGACGACATTTTGGACGAGAAAACTTAAATAAATTTGGTATAAACACGAAATTTAATTATACTCTTTGTCTGCTCTTTTCTTTGACTTAAACGAAATTGATAAATGCGTCACCTGTTTGACATGTTACCATAGTAAAAAAATATCAATCAATCAGCAGGCAAAAACACAGAGCTATAGTTATTAGGGCAAAAGCATTCAATGCAAAGGCGTTCAATAATAAAAAAAATAGTGTCCGTTAAGCTAGCGTACACATGGTCTAATTCACGTTTGTTGTTATGCCATCTTTTAGTGCGTAATTACTGCAAACATAAAATAATTAGTGAGTGCCTCTTTAGTTTAAGAAATAAAAACCTTTATTAGTGTGCACGCTGGCATCACGATCAAGCTGGCGTACACGTAATCGTTCTCGAAAACTACTTATGTTATAGCAACGAAATTTACACACACACTTAGTGCCTTATTAGTGCCCCCACTATGTAAATTTTATAAGGATTGCTCTTAAAGGAACGGAGATATAAAACAAGACTTGTGAATGACATTTCAAGCTGGCGTGTATACAGCGTATCCATATTAGTGCTCACAGAAAGCGAACTTCTCTTTTTATAATTGTTATATGTATTATGAGTGCGTGAATTTCTGATCCTGTCAGTAGAAATAGTTTATGTGAATTCGCAGTGGAACTATGTAAAAAAAATATGTAAAGTTCTATTCATACTAGAAGTACAGACAACTTCATAAGTGTTTTCTCTACCATTAAAGTTGTTTTTGAAATACTGAATTAAAATAAAAAAAATATCAAAATAGCAGGATAGAAGGTCGTTAATTATTGCAGTTTGCGCTCGATCTGCAATCGCTAAAGTGAAGCAACTTTCGCAAAGGCCTGTCATCGGATGGTTAAAAGTTTATCATCTTGTGTTCCTCCATACTTCGAAAGTCACGTAAATTTGTTGGATACAGCTGCATTAGCATTCGTTAACAACCACCAATCCACTCTGTCCCCGCGTGGTAGTGTAAGGGCTCCTTCAATAATAATTTAGATGTTTGTTGTAGGATTTAACTTAAACTATTTAATTAAAACCAGTTTGAACTGTAAACCTGTTACTAAAGAGCGAATGGAGTGTTTAAAAAATAGTATAGCTTGTAAAATTGATGCATGGCCCTTTGTACAAGATGATCCAGATGTACTTTATAGTAATCTTTTTAATTTAATTAAGACCGGTTGTATTCGGTGTGTGGTGTGTACACCAAAAACAATAAAAATTACTCATAAACTTAAGTTCTGTGACTGGGCCACGACTGGTATATATAAAAGTAGAATTAAATTATATGATTTATATAGTTTAAAACAATATAACCAAAATGGTTATTTTACGCAATATGTAAAGAATTATTCGAAAATGTTTAAAAAAGTGTGCACAGTAGCAAAATCTAATTACCTTAAAGAAAAAATTAAAAAGTCTAACAATAAAATTAAAGCCACTTGGGACATTATAAACCGTGAAACAGGTAAATTTAAACCACGGGATAATACTTTCACTTTAAAAGTAAACGACAACTTAGTCAATTCAGATTCACAAATCGCTAATTTGTTTGATGATTTTTTTGTAAATATACCTGTTATAACAACGACAAATTTAGAGTCATCACCAGAAGTTGCACAAACTTTACTCCAAAAATATGTCCCAAAATGTAATCTTTCCTTTCAATTTAAATTTTGATTCAATGAATATTATTAAAACATTCAAATCACTTAAAATGAAAAACACGCGTGATTTGTGTTGTCTATTAAAGTAATTAAGAATATTACTCATTCTATTGCACCGTATCTTGTTGAAATTTTTAATAACTGTGTCGATAAAGGAATCTTTCCTGATCTTATGAAGTTAAGTAAAGTTATACCTTTATTCAAATCAGGGAACAAAGAAGACCCCAGTAACTATCGGCCCATTTCAATATTACCAGCGCTAAGAAAAATTAATGAAAAAATCATACTCGAACAGTTGATGTCATATTTTAACACAAACAACCTTTTACATAGTAAGCAATATGGCTTTACTAAGGGTCGTTCTACTATTTTAATTAAAATTTATCACGTTTCGAAAGTGAAGAACTAAAATTTTGGTTTGACTTCACCTATCAATGTAGGCAGATAATATTTTAAGAAGCTCAGAGACTGTTATTTGTAAAAACTTGCATATTCCATATAGTATTTCCCTCGTCATATCTTGTCAAAAAAGTTTTAGTGTCGTTACAAACCTTGTAACAAAAAAAGGAGCAGACTGAATATCACAGAACGGGGAGATTTGCTGTTATTTCTAACAAAACTGAAGCCAAATATTGATAATTTGCTGTCAATCCATCAAGTACTTACATCCCTCCCATTAAAATTATGACTTTTTTGTGAGTGTCATTGTAGAAGTTTCGTTACGTTATTATTGATCAATTTTATTACATAATATATTTGAATAAATACAACACAAGAAAATTTACTATTTTTATTTTTATTTTTATTTTTACCACTCTGAATGGAGAGTTTTTTAAATAAAATAAGTGAGAATTTATTGGTTTATTCTACTGTGAGTAGATGTCAAAAAAGTAAAGTTGTCTGGGATCACATTTTTGATTGGCCAACTTTACTTTTTTGGCATTCACTTACAGTACAATCAATTAATTAATTAATTAACCAATCAAATCTTACTTTTTTTCGAAAACTGTTACTTCATGGTTAGAACTCAGCCGCAATGCAAATTTTCATAGTAAGATCTATCTATCTATCTTCACATTTTTTGTAGAGTTTTGGGAAAATGGTACAAATGTAAGCGGCAGGGGTCCACCGCAACCAGCAAAATTTTAAAAGTGGTCTCTGAGAAAAAAGTCTGGGAACCTCTGGGCTAAACCAATAAACTTACTTTATAAAAAGTTACGTTATCTCTGTGTAATATTGGGTCCTTACCTATGAAATTGACGTTTTTTTCTCACTTTTGAATAGGTGTATTACTTCTAAAAGTCAATACCGGTTGATCATATTATTGTACACCTTTAATTAGGACTATGTTGCTTAGGCTTCAGTAATAACAATGATTATTCATATCACTCAATTTATTTTTTAATTGACTTTTTTTTTGTTCGCGGAATTGACCTTTTGTTTCATTGTAGCTTTCAAGGAACTTGATTTTTTTTCTTTTTAATGTTTGCTATATTTAGCTAGTGAAACAAACACACTACTCTACAATTTTTATAGTGTTAACTTAAATAGAAAAAATGCTAAGAAAATTTAAAAAAAAATATCAAATATCAAATTAAAATATAATTTTATAAAAAAATTTTGTACAAAATGTCAACTTCATAGGTAAGATCCTAATATATAATAACCTAATAATATTAGTTTTGTGTGCGACTGTATGATGACCACACATTTGTTCCTAGAACTTTACATATTTTTTTTACATAGTTCCACTGAGAATTCACATAACATAATTTTCGAGAACGATCACCTGTTTGCCAGCTTGATCGTGATGCCAGCGTACACACTAAAAAAGGTCTATATTTCTTAAATTAAGGAGGCACTCATTTTTATGTTTGCAGTAATTACGCACTAATTACGCACTAATAGAGAACATAACAACAAGCGTGAATTAGACCATGTGTACGCCAGCTTAACGGACACAAAAAATCATATAATACTAAAATTAAGACCAAAAAAGGAGAAATTGTTTTTTTCTTAAATTATATTGAGTGAGTATTAATAAACTTTAGCAATCGCAGACCTACCGCGTCCACCATTGCACGATAGAGCTCTTCCGACAGCAATAATTAGGTGTGAAAATAAGTAAACCTTCAAATGATAAAGTTAATACGCAATATTGTTTTAGAACAATATCTTTTGTTTGCTGAAACTCTGCTCTTACCAAAGAGATAGAACTCTTATTCATAAATGTTCATTCTATTTTGATAGGTAGGTACTCATACGTTCACTCTTTTGTTGTCAATCTGGCTGTCACTAAATTAAATCAAATTTTTCGTTCACGTTCATTTTCATTCCGCAGGTCTACACTCATTTCTGTGTGATTCATGGTTTTTTCAGAAATATTCTAATTTGTTTTTAATATTTCTTATAGCGATGGGCAAAACGATACCCGATTACAAGTAATGCCTGCAGTTAATGAGCCACAATAGTGTTGTACCTTGCCGAACCGAAGGAAACTCAGGTGAGGATTGAAATAATTCTAACAAAATTCACAAGATTCTGATATCCGTTAGATGACATCGTAACTTTGTTGAACTTTCTTTTCTAGGATGGAAAATAATTTGAGTCGAAGTGGTAGCCGATCGAGCTGCGAGCTTGAAAAAGATTTCAGTGATATGGAAATTTTGAAAAGTAGGACGAGCAGACGTAACCTATTGGTACGAACACAGCCAGCACGGAAGGCGAAACGAGTCAGATTCTTTAGAAATGGGGATAAATTTTATTCAGGAGTCATAATTCCAGTCTTGCCAGAACGATATAGGTGAGCTTTGTTCATCATAGTGACCATACATGAGCTGACCATTCCAATATAGTTTAATTAATTAATTTATCACTTTCACTTTAATATCTACAGCTACCTACACAGCTGTGATACCTACTAAAAAAGTACAGGATCAATATCTCCAACTAACTTAGCAAAATAATTAAATTTAATAAATACAAAATTTTATTACTTTAATGCCCATTTTCACTATTAATCCCTAAGTTTTAGGTGACGGTTTTGCTCCAACAACTATCACCTGACATGGCTTAGGGGTCATCTAAAACTTGGGGTCAATGGTGAAATCAGGCATAAGTATTATTATAGTATGCTTTTTGTTGCTATGACATTACTTAGTTCTTATAATTTTTTTGTTTAGAAATTGAGATGATACTCTGTGTTGTAATTTAACAGGTTGACCGCCGTCGGACACAGACACAATAGAAATTCAATTGTTTGTCAAATGGCGTTTAAAGTGTTAATACCTAATCAATCTCAATAATGCTATTGTTTCAGATCATTTGATAGTTTAACAACTGACTTGACAAGAGTATTAGTGGACAATGTTACTTTGCCTAGTGGTGTAAGAACAATTTACTCGCTTGAGGGTAGAAAAGTAAGTAATTCAGTCAGCTCTTGTAAATTATTTTATTAGGGGCTCTTATCATTGCCCCAATTTGAATTTAACTATAACATATAAGTCATAAAACCGGCTTATCTTGGTTCCTATATAATTATAGTTAAATTGTTGCTGTTAATCAAATTTTCCTATTACATAATTCTGATAGTGATAACTTTTTGTGCAAACAGAATTATAAATATTTGATTACTCATTACTTTTAGATAGGTAAATTGGATGATCTGGAAGATGGACAGTCATATGTCTGTAGTGGTTTTGGCGAGCCGTTTAAACGTTTGGACTACGAAGCCAGTGCTGTGACACCCCAGTCATTTAGGCTCAGCGGACCTGAATCATTGAACGATAGTGCAAGTCCTTCCCCAGCAAGAGTTCACAGAATGTCCCGGCATTGGCAGGTACAAACCTTTTTTTGACTGGTTCATTAATTTTAGCATCCATCAACTTTCTGCTAACGTAAGGTCAAGTAAATAATGTTTTATCTATTACAGATATTAACTTGTATATTTATAGTTGGTAATTATTTCCATATTGTTTTCTAAAGTTTATGCAAACACTACACATTGAAATGAAACAACTTTTACGGATCTACTTGTATTTTGCAACTGTGGGCTCTCTTACATCGGGCAAACAAAGAGAAGTGTAGGAAACTGTGTTAAAGAACATATAGCTGACGTCAAGCATAGGCGAGAAATTAAGTCTTCAGTATGCGAACATACCTTTGGGCCCAACCATTACATCAGATTTGATAAACCACAAATACTCGCTAGAGAATAACGATTCATCCCTAGGATGATACGTGAGGCTATTGAAATTAAAAAACATCCTAATTTTAATAGAGAAGATGGTTGGAATCTACCACCAGGCTGGGATCCCATCATACAAAATATTAAATCCCAGCCCCAACACCATACTGCCAGACCAAAAGATACTGTAAGTTCTTTCTGCGTAAAATGGAACGCACCTGATTAAATTTAAATGAGGGTTTACAAGCTACTAACTAATTATGAGACTACCAACACCTCGGTCTCCCCGTGACCACGGACCCTGCAAATGGTTCGAAACGTCAGGATAAACATTAATTAAAACTAATGTGTAAAATAAATGCAAGTAGATCCGTAAAAGTTGTTTCATTTCAATTATTTACATAATATGCTACTAACCTATGCCTTGAACTAAGTAAATTGTTATAATTATATATTATTATAATGTTAATTATATATTATAATTATATAACATTAAAATTATAATTATCAATTATATATATTTTTAAGAACTTATTATTTAATGCTGCAGTCAACCTTACTTGGTTCAGCATATTTGCTAAACAAAGTATAAAACTGTTTTAAGTTATAGTTTTGGATCTCTATCCTATTTGTTTATAAGGTCCTTAGCACAAACAGAATAAAAACCCAAATACTTAACAATTTTACCAAATAACAGTTTTAGTCATATTTTAGCAATACATCCATATATTGTGTCCATCTATCCACACATTCATATGTTTCCATATATCCATATATTTCACTTCCTTCATATTATTTTTACATTTAATTAGCTATAATTATCTTAATTATTTGCATGATAACTGCCCCTGTGTTATAGTGTTTAAGACTCCCGGGTTTGATTCTCAGCGGGTGGAACATGTTTGTACTGTTTGGTTGCTAGTAGGGCATGTTTTAAGTCCGCTAGATACCACTTTCTTATCTAGTTATAATAATAATAAATAAATAATAAATAAAACCATTTATTTCAGATAACTTAATCCATATTGGTTAGTAGCACAATACATAGAAGGTTGTAAACTCTAATAGCAGTCAGACGGGCGCTTCTACAATTCAAAACAGTCACATTATCAAACATTCCTTTCCTCCAGAAATTGGCAACCCCCATATGGTCATCCCGTCAACAGACCCGCAGACGTGTCTACAGCTGACTTTCCCGTATATTCAAAATCCTTAGAAATAGTTCCTAATAACGGGAAATCATGAGGGAGCAACCAGGTCTACTGAAGCGCCACTAAATCAGACATTTTACAGATATCTCTTATATTGTCTATCAACCGCTCGAACAATTTTCAGTTAAAACTAATGAAATTAAAATATTTATTTGAATTCTGATTCATTATGAGTGACTTACTAGCTTTTACTGAAGTATCAATTATTTTAGTATTAAGTATTTATTTATGAAGTTTTTATTTATTTATTTATTATACATAAAATGCACGAAACGCCTAAAAGTTATTCCATTAGGCCAGAACTGATCATTTAAGAATAAATCCAATTTATACTTAGAGACATACAAGTTATGATGCTCCTCCATTGCTTAACCCATATATATATAAAACACGTATCCCGTCATAGTTTTACCAACTTTGAAAACTTTGTGGGCATGCAAACATGAATTTACCAAAGTTACATCGCAATCTGATAAATGGTATTGGAACCCATAGGACAAACATAAAACTAAATTTTTACTGATTAATACAGATTAATACGAAATCGATGAACAAATATATGTCATCATATGCTCTGTGAAATTCTAGACAATTAAGTATTTTCAGGTGAAATTCATACTCGTCACAGCCATTGAACATATTTAATTGACAGCGACAGACACTCATCTAAACTTCTGAATGTTTAATAAAAAACATAATTAACCATTTTAACTTGTACCATACGAGCAAAGCGCAGGCGTGTTTGTACATGCCCATTTTAAATAAGTTAAGTTTCGTAAATATTTTTTGTATACAAGTTTTTGTGTCGAAGTAACCATTTTTTTTATATTTCCCTCATATATAGTTGTTATAACAACAACATCAACAGTGGTTCAGAGACTTTACTTAAGAACTCTGAGGTTGCCTATGCGCATTCCAATGGGTGATGAGCTTTGTTGGTGTTTTAATAAATCGGGAGTGTATAAATAATTTAATCGTCAAATCCAATCAACAATGTGACCTCTCGGATAGTCAAATTGCTTTTCTCTTGCAGGCAAATGGTAGTAGCACTACCGGCAACGGGACAGCTCGAGTGAGCCCTGCAGGCGACAATGCGGTGCGGCCACGAATAGTTACTATTATTAGGAACGGAATTAAACCTCGCAAGGTAATGCAATATTAATCTACGCATCAAGCTTCAATCGACTCTATTGTTGAGGCAATAAAAGCCATTGTTGTGAAATTGGTCGTTTCGCTTGATCCGCGGTCCATGGTACATTACGGCGATGTAATGTGGTCAGTGAGTCACGCGTGCGGTTGTAATAAAAGCTCTTTAACGCATCAGCTACTTGTGATAAACTACGTTTTGTATGTGGGAAAGTATTGAAAGGTCTAATGATCCATTTCTTAGCGTATATATCCGTTTGCTCTATTGGTTCTGTACTAAGCAAAAAGTGTACGTTTGACTCATTTTATGACTCAAATTATGAATGACAATATGGACGGATTAATATAGTAGATGGATAAGAAGCAACCAGTCGCGTCTAAAATCGTGTGAACACTCGTATCCTGGGATCCCGTAGGAATTTGTTACTGAAACTAACAGTTTTACATTTCTTCCGATTCCAAAGCTAGGAAGATCTCAAGCTTGGTAATACAAAGAATATCTTTTTTAAGTTATCAATACCTCCCTCTCATCCAGGAAGGTCCCTGCTGCGGTTAAAGTTGTCTCAAAACAACTCACAAGTTACGTTTGAAAATCTCAAGACAAAACGCTTATCAATGATTCAAATTACTATTTAAATATTAAAATTGATTGACAATGTTATAACACGAAAATTCGGCTACACTGTAAAACTCATAGGAGGCCAATAGAAAGCAATCTAATAATTATACTTGAAAAACACTGTCCAATTCTCGATTCCAATCATCACCAGCTCATTTTATGTCTCCACTGCTGGGGCACGAGCCTTCCCTATGGATGGATAGGGAGAACGGGCCATAAACCACCACGCGGGCCCATTGCGGATTGGTTGTTAACGACTGCTAATGCAGCCGGGCCCAACGGCTTTGCGTGCCTTCCGAAGAACGGAGGAGCTCGAGATGATAAACTTTTGGTCACCTATCCGATGATCGGCCTTTACGAAAGTTGTTTAACGTCAGCAATCGCAGACCTGGTGCGTTAACCACTGCGCCCCATCGAGCTCCTCCACTCAACTTGCTGCTTACAATTGGTTAAATGATTGTCCCCACGCAGGTGTGCAGGCTATTGCTGAATAAACGCAATAGCCCAACGTTAGAGCACGCTCTGGCCGCCATCACGGACTGCATCAAACTGGACACGGGCTGCGTGAGGAAAGTCTTCACCCAGACGGGTACAGCGGTCGGTGCTCTACACCAGTTCTTTGGAGATGAAGATGTGTTCTTTGCTTATGGAAGTGAAAGGTAGAGTATGTTAGTGTTTATTTCGTTTATTAAAAGACTAACAGCTATTACAGCTATTAAATGATTAGCAAATTATAATTAACTTAATTTTTTTAATGTTTGGTAAGAAATGCGATTTAAACAAATTATAATTGTATTGTTGTGGCCAGTAACATCACTGCCTATCGTTTGTAGTAGAAAGTAATTTGAAATAGTTATGACATACTTTATATTAAATGTTTAATAAGTAATGTTTATAACAACTTCACTAGGTACTAAAACAGTTATTTTAGGCAAGTTATTTTTCTTAGGGTCAATCAGGAGGATTTCGAACTGGAATTTGAAGAAAGCAAAGCAGTTCTACAATGTAGGAAAACTCCTATCACAAGAAGTTCCAGGTAAATGGTATTTAATTATTTTTCCTCAACATACATTAACTGTATTCTTATTCAAGCTATTATTATTATTATATATTATTTATATTACATACCTCCTAGGTAGAAAGTAACGAAAGTTTCTTTACGTCTTTTCCAATATTTATTTATATTTTTTTACCTTAGTTACATCATATTTTCTTTGTCATCTCATAAAGTCATAAATTACTGCAAATGATATCATGTAAAATATACCTACGTTTTTACCGCTTCTGTTCTGTCTAGTGGTTAAACTGGCCTTCTCAGACCACAGGTTCCGGGTTTGATAACCAGCGGGGCATACTATATATTATATTTTTGTACTCTGTTTGGTTGATAATTATCCTCTTTTAATTTGCGACTGGCTAGCTATCACAATCACATTTAAGTCTGTTTAATCAACAAACAGTTACGACGACAGTTCGAGCTAAAATAGCTAGCTCCTCAACAGGTGAGGATAACCGATGAAGAGCGCTTATACCTTCGGCTTTATCGTCACTTACCATCAGATGAGATGTAGGTCAAACTATTTACCCTTTTGAATAAACAAACGACGATATGAGGCGCAGGTTTAGAAATCCTGCTTCCCCCCATAAGTGCCCCCCCCCTGCCCTGTCGAGGACTTTGTGGGGCGTGGGAGGGTCGGGAAGAGAGTCCCACATATCCATTAGCGTCTTTCCAGACGCAGTGTTATGCCCAAGGCGTTTCCACCTGTTAATAAAGGAATCTGTTCCTTTCCAGAAGTTTCTAGTATTCAGTTAAGTTATTATAGACAAAAGTCGATGTCTGGGACAGATGTAGACCGAAGTTTCTAGTATTCTCTTAAGTCGACTGTGTGTCAGGACGGGCCCGAAGCCCCGTATGCCGGTGAAGGCGGGCGGCGCGGCGCGCGCGGCCAGCGAGGCCGGCTTGGGCGCCGCTGGCGACTCTGCGGACTCCAACGCATCACCGCTCCTGCCGCAACCTTTGCGGCTCAAATACAGCGTGGGCAAGATCATTGGTAAGGATAGGAGATTATCTTTTCTTATGTTATCTTAGTAGTGAGGAGCTCGTGGCAGTGGTTTACGCGCCCAGTCTGCAATTTCTAATGTGAAGCAACATTCGCTGGTCTTCGGATGGATGACCCTAATATAGCCGTTGTTGGGCCCGGCTGAATTAGCAGTCGCTAACGACCACCAAACCATCAAACCGTTCCGATGGAACAAAGTGCTTATGAGAAAACTTCTGCAGGCCCTACTAAGATACGATCATCACCAGCTCATTATATGTCCCCACTGCTGGGGCACGAGCCTTCCCTATGGATGAAAAGGGAGAATAACGCTGGCCCAGTGCGGATTGGTAGTTGTTAACGACTGCTAACACTGCCGGGACCAACGGCTTAACGTGCCTTCCGAAGCACAGAGGAGCTCGAGATGATAAATTTTTGACCACCCATCCGATGACCGGCCTTTGCGAAAGTTGCTTAAAGTCAGCAATCGCAGACCGGGCTCGTTAACATCGAGCTCGTCTTAATTGTATATTGCATGATTTTAATAATGTTTAAGATTTCCTTAATATCAAGTCAACATTAGAAGTGTTTTTGCCCTTGACTGTACTCGCATCGGAGCAACGTTTGTTTATCATCTAATGACGATAAACAGACATCGTTGTAGAGGGCACGTGAATAGTGACTTTCGAATAGATTCAATGACATGTTTTTATATTAGACACATTTACTTTATTAAAATAAACTTCATATGTTTTAGATAAAATACAATCACATAATTACAATACATTGTTTATTTTACACAGTATGGTTTGAAATTGGTATTTAATTTGTACCTACTATCTTGTTTAAAGCAAACTTGACACTGGGCATTGAATGAAAACTGTAGCTGTAAATCCTGATTGATATACCTGAATGCAGGTATGAATCTCATCTCACTGATCATGTTGAAATAAAAAGATAAAAAATACACTGAGAAGTTTTATATTATTTTTTATTTTGTTCATGCCGTCCGAGAGCGAGATTCATTAATTAACGCCGACTCTAAAATGCGGGTGCATTTTAGAGTACTTGGGCATAAAGTAACAATCTAGTAAACTAGGACGACTTGTTTTGTTTATCAACAGGTGACGGCAACTTCGCGGTAGTTCGGATGTGCAAAGACAAAAACACCAGCAAAGAGTTCGCCCTCAAGGTCATCGACAAGGCGAAGTGTAAAGGCAAGGAGCACTACGTCGAAGCAGAGGTTAGTTTGCTAGAAAAAGAGTAAAAAGTACCTATTAAGAATTGTGTAGAGTAGGGTGTGAATTAAAGACCTAAATGACAGAATGTAATAACTTATTTATTAGATTTCTTAAATGCAAGGATACTGGAAGAGATCTCTTATAGAGATAAGTCTCCCTATGTATGACAGTCTGTTTTTGTTTTATTCATGTAGCAATAAAGAGTATATTAAAAGAGGATTTGTTGTCATAGAAGGGCCAAAATGGTGCAACAGCAAATAATACTTTTTGTATATTCACCAAAAAGTATTTTATATCCTACATTACTCCTCCAATGAAATAGCATAAAAACTCATTCGTAACTCTATGCAATCGGCGCAACACAATCGATAGGACATGTAGTGCATCGCATCCGTTCCGTTGCAATAAATTTCATGGTTGCAGTTCAGTATGTGAGAGTTCCGCTCGACGCAATGGGTTAAGTATACGCATGATTGAATTCGCCGACAGGTCCGCGTGATGCGAAAGCTGTGCCATCCGCGCATCGTGTCCCTGATCGAGGAGCAAGACAGCCCCGAGTGGCTGTTCCTTATCATGGAACTAGTAAGCGGTACGTACTCTGCAGTTCACTATATAGTTGTTTCTCAATATAGTTGGCGGAGCTGCGCGCCAAGATCCTATGATTTGTATACGAAAAACCGACACCGTTCGGGTTGCCGGCAATCGCTGGCCGCCGGCTACTAAACGCGCCGAGAAGGCCTCTACATGGCTCGGCCAACGTCTACAGCCGCCTTTACGCAAGCACTACACGTAATTGTAATGAAACAGTTTGTACGGATCTACTCGCGTTAATTTTACGTATAAGCTGACGAAGTTGTTACAATAACAAACCTTTTAGGTTCCGTGAACACAAGAAGATTGTGTTGATAGGCTTAAATATAGTTTGTGACTTGCTACCATTAATTATTTTAAATCGAGGGCGTTGGATTCACAATTTGCCGTTTACAGTATATTTTGGTCTTGTAATCGCAGTTAATTCCAATCAATTTGTCTATTGAAGTTTGAATGCCTTTTCTTGAATAAATCTTATATGTAAAATTATCGAGATCCGTAAAAAGTGTTTAATTTCAGGATGTCACTATTATAATAATCACATAACTTTAGTGCATTTCTGTAAAGACAATGGCTACATTTAACTCTTCCATGAAAAGGGAAAAAATCGCAAACTTGACTCTACGATTACAATGTTATTCCGCTCGAGTAACATTGCTTTTCATGAGTTATAGCTAATGATCGAAAAGAATGTATGCCAATTAAAAATCCGTGTTAATTAAACACGGCACCATCTTCTTAAGTATTAAGTATTTCATAGTTTCCGCGATAGTTGTTCCGACACTGACCAACTGTTTAAACGATAATCTTGAATGCATTATTCATTCATTACCTACTTAACCAATTTAATGCTCCGTCTTTGACCAATTAATAATGCAATGGGATATTATGTACATATTTATAAATATCATCAGTAACCTATACACAGTTAATCATGCCAGTCATATCGTAACTTCGATTTTTTAACATTATATATCGTTAAATTAATTGCCACACTAATAATAAACACACCGTGCCACAACAGCAAAAACACTGTTCTTTTCTTGTACGACTAGCGAGCGTAAAATGACATTTAAATCGGCTATCGACTATCGGATGTCTTGTAGATTATTAGTAAATCAATCTGTGTGGTTGTCTGTCCTGATTTTATGATGTTTAATTTTCTTATCACTATTCCTTCTATAGTTTGAGTATAAACTATTTTATCACTTGATTGCTTATTTAACTAAATAGTTCTACTATAGATAATCATATTATGATTTTATTAAGTGAATTTAGTTTTTTTATGAAACTGTCAGGCTAGCTTCCTACCAATGTAATCTTATCTATGTCTGTCATCACAACATTGTTTGTAGCATTGTTGTACGATAGTAAGGGATACGATATCCGTTTTATTGGTAGTGATGATTCCAGGTGAAGTACGATTATACACTATCGGCGTTCGTCGCCTAACAACTGGTTAGATGTAGGGCAAGCGCTTTCCCATAGTGGAACATCAAAAGGTTCTTGAGTTGAGGTTCCATATTTTGTTTTGAGCTATGCATTTATCAAATGTTATAAAATACATCTAATGGATCGAAATAAGTCGTAAAATTTTACTATCACGTCGTTTTAATATCGATGTGTTATATTTACCGGGACAACAGAGGTTCCTTCCTTTCCGCGGCTTTTTAGCGTGTGATAGTAATTTTCGCTAAAATGTCCTTTAAGCCCTTTGACATCTTAAGTATCGATATTAGTTCGTACTAAAGCAAACACTGTGACTAAACCCAATGTGTTATTATTTCTAGGTGGCGACTTATTTGATAGTATCGCGGCTGCTTGCAAATTCTCTGAGCCACAAGCGCGTTTGCTAATCGGCCACCTAACATCAGCTATCGCATACCTACACTCGCTTTCTATAGTGCATCGTGACATCAAACCCGAAAACTTATTGGTAAGCGATAACAACAATCGATTTGGACCATTATCATTATGATCATGTGGCATTATAACACCCACATTGTTTCCTTTTTGATAGCTTTGCGCTCTCTATTAATACTCATGTCATTATCTTTTTAACAGAATGTTGCAAGTTATGAAGTGTACCCGAAAAGTTTTTGATTATTGAATTATTAAGAAATATATTAGCGACATTGTTGAGTTCCGTTTGATAGGGTTTGTGATAAGTCCTGGCTATCTACTACCATCTTATAAAAACCAAATATAATAATGTTAGAAGCAATATTATGTTCTGTCAGTAAAGGTAAACAGCCATTTCCTTGTTTGATTCTGGCTAAGGTGCGCTTCCATCAAGTGGCATAAAGGCCAAGCGTTTCCCATTAGTTCTATGCAAATGTAAATAAGAGAACTGCATATATGTACATTATGGTTCACTTATTATAGCAGCAACTATATAACAGTTTTTATACAAAAGTTCATTGCCAAGCATAAAGCTAAATGAAGATTATACTCGTCAGGTGGAGGTAGGCCCCGACGGCAGCATACGCGGTTTGAAGCTGGCTGACTTCGGGCTAGCCGTGGAAGTATGGCGACCGTTGCACGCCGTCTGCGGGACGCCCACCTACGTGGCGCCCGAGATACTGCTCGAGACAGGCTACGGGCTCAAGGTGCGTAATTGTATGAGTGTGTATGTAGATGCAAATATGCAGTACATAGACAGGGGCAGGCATGCTGCACATAGTCTAGAGCTACTGGCTCATGTTGTGTGTGTGTGTTAGTGCGGCTCATAGGTGGACGATATATGGCTGAAAGCTGGTTGACTTTGGTGTCGCTGTAGAGGTAAAGCGGTCGCTGCACACCGTCTGCGAGACGCACCTACGTGGCGCCCGAGACAGCGTACTGCTCGAGACAGGCTACTGGCTCAGGGTGCGTAATTGTATTATGGTTAGTGCGGCATATAGGCGAAAGTCAGACTCAGCACATATGTCGCTCGAAACTGGCTGACTTCGCTCGCCGTGAAGGTGTGGCGACCGCTGCACGCCGTCTACGGGACGCCTACTACAGCAACCAGCAACGGCTTTAAGGTGCGTGCTTGTGTAAGTGCGGCACATAGGCAGACGCAGATATACGGCACAAGTCAGCACAGTCATGCAGATATGCGGGTACAATATTCTTGAGATCCGTCAGTTAAAAGTAAGATACAAAGTGAATAAAATGGTTGTGATTAAGAATTCTCAACCATTGGAAGTAGAGGATGACCTCCAGGTTAAATGCGATTTAATATTCGACCTTACCATCGCTTGAAGCACTACCCAGTTGTGGAGTAAAAAAATATATAGAAATCCTTAATAATCTGCTCAACTGTCCGTAAATACTTGTAGAGTTTGAAACACTCAACTTTTGATTTCTCCGTCAAGTAGTTTGTTTGATTATTATCACGTAATGTGATTAATGTTTATGCTAATAAAACAGAAATAACCCATTTCCCACAGCTCAATTTTATAAAGTGTGACATGGGAATCAGTGTTCATAATAAGTTAACAAATTGCACAGTAACATTTGTGTCCGTACGTTTTGTGACATGGATTTTCTCACAGTTAAACTCTCTTTCATTATGTGAACCCTCAATTGTTTGTTTGCACTTGAACTTTCAATTTCTGTGTTATACTGTCGTGTATTTATGAATCATCCATGCATCCATTAGCGTTTGAATGTTTCGCTGTAATTACTGACCTCTACTCATGTGAAGCTCTACGAGTTAATTTAACGCCTTGCGAAGGAGATGGAGCTTGAGCTTTTTTAATTTGATCGTTCATTGCCATAAGTGCTTAACTTTCAATATCGCAAACGGAAAGCGCTAGCCAAATTGTCTATTAACTATATGCATTCACGTCACAGTCACTTATTGATATCAAAAAACTCAGTCAATGCAGCTGCAATTTTTCATTTCAACCTTATTCAAAGTGCATAGGGTTATTGAATTAGTAATTAAATTACTAGTAGCCAATAAAGAGTTCCACCATCTACTTCCCGGCTCCATCATCAGGCCCTCGTCACCAACTGTAATGTATAAGACAGGATAAAACTAACAAATAAAAAATAAAAACTAGACTAAACTAAACTAAAAAACTTAAATAAATACTGTTATTGAATAAACAAATACTTACTACGCTTTTCTATGCGGCGCAGAGTAAATATACAATACACGCGTACTATGCGATCTATTCGTCGCTCTTCAAAGAGACGTGACCCCACTCTGCCTCGAGGGCGACTGAATTTTCAAGCGTGTGCATCGTATATTTATCGCATAAATTTTAATGGGGAATTTAAGGTGCTTAATGAAAAATAATAATTTAAATAACCGCTTGATAAATCGAAAATGTGAGACGGACGATTTGTAGTTAGCCATTGGAGATTGTTTAGACAAAATCAGAGTTACAATAATTTAGATTAGCTATAAGAAATCAACTAAACACCGCCACTCGTTTTAATGATTTTTGTCCAACTTTAAATGATATTGTAAAAACTAGTGTGTTATGAATTTATTGATCGGACTAATTGTAAACACGTTCTCTTTGATACTAAATATATTTGTTGTTTATTTAATACGATAGTATTTTCAATTATATCAACTTAACCGTGACTGAATTTTTGACATTGAAATTATTTATCAACTAGCTGTCCCGGCGGATTTTGTACCGCTTTGACAGTTTCTATGACAACAAAACAAACAAATTCCCAACATGAAATCCAAGACCTAAGTAGTAAATTGTGGAACCAAATATAGAGAAAAAATATAGAGTTTCATTCCCGTGGGAATATCGGTATAAAAACTATCCTATGTGTTAATCCAGGTTATAAACTATCTGTATGCCGAATTTCATCTAAATCCATCCATCCGTTGCAGCGTGAAGTAGCAACAAATATACACACATACACACAAACTTTCGCATTTATAATATTAGTATAATAATTGTTTTATCATATTTATATCGACATCAAAATTGTATTGTTATTTAAAATTGTTTTTGTTTTGTTTATATAATTTTAACGCAAATTTTGTTGCGAAACAAATTACAAAAACACAAAAAAAAATTCGAACATATAATTTGAATAGATATATAAGTTATATAGCAGGATTTGAAAAATCCTGCTCAAAATTTGCGTTAAAATTATATAAACAAAACAAAAACATTTTATAAATAGCTTGCCTACTTCTTAACTGATCTTTAGTATTTGTAAAAATATTATGATCTGATGTTAATGACGGTAATTGTTGACATTGAATTGGCGCCTTTGGCTTTCAAAGTAAAAAAGTAAATAGTGTTGAATAATTCCGGCGGGCTGGTTAGAACCACGATAGCTCAATTGGAAGAGCACCTGACCCAGTATGTCAGAAACCCTTCTGACATACCGGGTCAGGTGCTCTGCGCAGGTTCAAATCCTGCTCGTGGAAATTTTTTCAACATTTGTGTTTTTTTAATGTATTGTTATTTGTTTGCATTTCTGATTTTTATGATACGATTAATTTGTATGAGTCTGAATTGCCTAAATAAATATGAATTTATTATTATTATCATAAACTTTCTCCCGCAGATTGACGTGTGGGCGGCGGGCGTGATCCTATACATCCTGCTGTGCGGGTTCCCCCCCTTCTCCTCGCCCGACGGCGACCAAGAGAAGTTGTTCGACGCGATCCTGTCAGCGCGACTCGAGTTCCCCGCCCCCCACTGGGAGCGAGTGTCGGCGGGCGCTATCGATCTAGTTGCGAACATGCTGCGGCCGCAACCCGAGCTGCGGTTCGCCGCTGAAGATGTGCTGGATCACGCTTGGATGGCCGTGAGTTAACTCCCTCCCCCCCCCCTGACCCCCTCGTGGGGAGGAGGATTTACCAAATTACTCATGCTTTCTAAAAACTTATTCCCGCATGGAGGGAATAAGTTTTTTGTTTTTTGCCAGGATGATTGGATTTAATATCTTTGAGTAAAAAGGTCATTTTCGCATGTTCTATTAAACGTCTGAACTTATTTCATAGCTGTATACAGTACTTCAAGGTAAATAATGGGCATCGACTAACTTCGTGTTCTCGAAGATAGCCGACCGAAACTATATGATATAGAGCTGAAATTGCCCTAACGATTATAACGATATTGTGATTTGTGACATATTTATGTGATTTGTAGCTGTCATTTTACATAACTCGATATGGGTAAATAAATATACATTTGAATAGATTATTATGAATAATATGTAGGTAAAATAAGTAAATCAACTTATTTTACCTACATACGACCTCCGTAGCCGAGTGGCTTGCACGCCGGACTTTGGGCGGCGCTGACTCCTGAGGTCCCGGGTTCGATTCCCGATCGGGTCAATGTCGAACGAACTTTTCGATATTGTCGGGTCTGGGTGGTTGTGGTACCGTCTGTTGTTTCTGATTTCCATGAAACGAGTGCTTTAGCTACTTACCTTGGGATCAGAACAATGTATGTGAAGTTGTCTCATATTTATTTATTTATATTATTATTATTTAACGAATACTGTGGATCATTCAGAATCTAGGATAATGTCTTTTCCTGACATATCCGAGTCGGAACATTCACTTTCACTTTCCTCACTGGTAGAACCCACATTTATGAGAAAAGTGTCAGTGATATTGTCAAACTGTGGTTCAAACTTTCTATATCCGTTTTCACATTTTATGGCATGCTCGCACACTTTCTTCCAGGCCTCCGGTCCCGTTATACCAATTTTTTTCTTGAATCAGTTGTTTGACTGAGGTAACGTTCATTGCAACGTTGTTTTTGCTACGTGTCCTTTTATTTGTGACCAAACATTAGTGCATAATAAACGCACCAGGGACGAAACCTTTTTCGTTGCCAGCATGCAACCATTGTGATTATTCGTTCGCATTTGGAAATCGGTTGCTTTATACCTTTGTTTGCGATATCTGTTCAAGCTTTTCCCTTCGTGTGCGATGTGTGTACATAAGATTCGTCCATAAATATGATATTTTTTACATTATCTCGGTTTTTTTTTATCTCTCTGAGGATGTTTCTTCATTAAAACTTGTCTATTGTTTTCAGTCTGACGAAATCGAAAACCTTAGAGAAAGTCAAAGTCTCTATGGAGCCTCCAAATTGTATAGCCTCAATCAATCTGGTTTTTAATGAATTTAAGGCCGGAAGTTCTTTAAATCTCAAATGAAAATCGTAAACCATATTTCTTATGATACTAGTCGAAATCGTCCAGGTTCAAATGACCTAACTGTAACTGTATAACTTAGAGTTTCGTTTTAAATATCGAATAATACGTTATAATTGCAGCACACACGAGGCATAATTTCAAATCTCTGGGCCTCTTAGTTTCCAAATTATAAGCCAAAAACGGTTTTCCCGCTAAAAAATTCAAAAATAGTGGCTCGGAAGCGGCTAAGAGCGCTGTTGCCGTTCCGTGCGCTACACAATTGCAATCGAGTTTGAACTTAAGAGTTCTCCATCTCCAGAGACTCCATCGTTTTAATTTAGGTACTTACTGAAGAATGTTAGACTAGGAGCCGTCTGATAAACTGGTTAATTTAAAAGAAAAGTAAAGTCTATTAAATTTGGGAATGTTTGTATGACAAAGTAATTTTTTAACGGATCCCACTAATATTATAAGTGCGAAAATTTGTCTGTCTGTCTGTATCTTTGTTACTCTTTTACGCTGAAATTTGACGTACATATTAATTTGGTCTGTCTAAATTAACACATAGGGCATTTTGTCCGCGCGGGCGAAGACGCGGGCAAAAGCTAGGATTTTTATTAAGAAAATATTTGTATTTTTAACAGACTTTCAAAAAAAGAGGAGGTTCTAGTTCAACTGTATTTTTTTTTATGTTCACCGATTTCTCCGTCAATTGTGAACCGATTTTATGGTGCTTATCTGACGACGGTCTTCGGAGATAGAAGATAGGTATGTTTGTTACGAAATAACTCAACCGACCGATTTAATAAAATATGTCACCAGTAGAATCTTGTATTTTCCCTAAGCAACATAGGCTTTATTTTATTTTGATGCTGGAAATTTATCACGGGCATATGGACGAAGTCGCACTGGAAGTCTAGTAAGTAATGGTAGGAGAGATTCTAACGTATAGGTTTGATAAACGGTAACGTATAGGCCTATTTTCATTGGTAACATTGTAGGGACCTAGTTAAGTTTTCCACTAAGCCTTCCAGTAGAACTTTTGCTCTGGCCCTCCCCGTGAGTAAACGGCGGATGCCGAGAAAGCAGTTACTACGCCACGACTAAACCAACCATTCTGACTAGTGGTCAAGCTTGATGTGTCGCTGACTGTACCTACTACCCGTTTGCTTCGAGTTTGTAGTGGACGTCAGTTTTTACGTACCTAACTACGCGTAACGTATACTAGACATTGAAAAATGGCTCTTGTATCCACCTTATATCTCAGAAAAGAGCCATTTCTCAATAGGTCTGTCTAACTTTTCAATGGTTTTGTAAAACTGACGTCCACTGCAAACTCGAAGCGGGTAGTTCGTATAGCGCACGCGTCTTCGATTAATTTTGGTTGTCGATTACTAAATTAAATATAACCCTATCTTACATGTGGCGTGCCGCTCGCGGCCTGCTGCTGTCGGCATTGTCAAAGCACAATATGACGCGTCTGTGCGCGTGCGTCGATTCGGGCGCTTTAGTATGAAGTCAAAGTATCTACTAACTGTATAGTTATTTTAATGTGGTCAAAGGGTTTAGCGGCGCGGCGCGGCGCCTAGTTGTAGTTACCTACCTAGGTACAACGCTTACGCCGCGCGCCCGCCTCGCGCCGCCGATCGTGTCCAGTTTAGCTGTACTTGACAATATATTGTTTATTTTTTACACACGGCGCCAGATCAACCTACCCAAACCTGTCAAATTTCTCCAATGAATATTGATCCTTATAACCAAACAATAAAGTTCAATTCATTCGATATTTTTAGTAATAATCGTTCGTCTATTTTTCTTAGATTGTTTTTCAGTAAGGACGAATGAATCCACTATAGAACACATCATCATCAGCTCATTTTAATGTCCCCACTGCTGGGGCATGAGCCTTCCCTATGGATGGATAGGGAGAACGGGCCATGAACGCGGGCCCAATGCGGGTTGGTGGTTGTTTACGATTGCTAATGCAGCCTGGACCAACGGCTTTACGTGCCTTCCAAAGCACGGAGGAGCTAGAAATGATAAATTTTTGGTCACCCATCCGATGACCAGCCTTTGTGAAAGTTGCTTAACCTCAGCACTCGCAGACCGGGCACGTTAACCACTGCGCCATCGAGCTCCTCGAAAACATGATAGATAATAATACAATTTTGTCAATTCATTCGATTATTTTTTAGTAACAATCGATTATCAATTTTTATTCAATTGTTTTTAGGTAAGGACGAATGAATCGACTATCGAACACATGATAGATACTAGTACAATTTAGTCGATTCATTCGATTATTTTTTAGTAACAATCGATTATCAATTTTAAATCGATTGTTTCTAGGTAAGGACTAATAAATCGACAATCGAATACATGCTAGTACAATTGTCGATTCACGATTGTTTTTTTAGAAACAATTGTCCATCGCTAATGAAAACAGTTGAACGTTTAAACGCGTAGTTATTTTCGACGTCTGTAACATGCGTTATTGTTTGTATTGTTAAGCCGTGCGCGCACGCTCTGACAAAAGTGCAAATAAATATGAGTTTTATTTTCTACGCCGCAAGACTAAAATTGTAATCCTATGTACAGTAATAAACAAAGTCACGCCATCTGTTCGCGCACCAAGGAACTAATTGTTATAGCCGTGCGCGCGTGCTTTGACACAAGTGCAACCAAACATGTGTTTTATTTTCTACGGCACATATACTATAAATAAAATACTATGAATAAAAATACGTCAGTGTTAAATCTCTAAAATCAAATACAAAAAGTTTCTCTTAAAAAAGGAAAATAAAAAAGTCAAAAAAAAATATACTTAGTACAAAGTAATTCGTATTTTGATTTAGTTAATCAGAAATGATTAAATAAGTATACAAAAAACAGCTCTAAAAAGCAAGAAATAATATTGAAATTATATTATTAATTACCTAGATACGCATATCAGTTTTAAAGAATGTCTATTGAAGTCAAAATTAGAAGGGTTTTTTAAAAATAAATTACTTTTTTAAAATTGTTTTTGTAATGTTATACGATTGATTCAGATGTTCTCCGATGCCCATTATTTATCTTGAAGTACTGTACTCAACTAGCGTATTCAACAAATAAAACTAAGTTAGGTTATATTAAAACTTTGATGTTTCACATATTTACAATTGAATTACATTTTCCTTCCTAGGACGACTACGATGAAAGCTGCGACTTCCGCTCATGGTACGACGAGGACTCGTCATAGCTGAGCGAGGCGCGCAGCGAATCTGCGCCCGCGGCCACCTGACGCGCCGCGCGGGCCAGCTCCAGCCGCTGAGCCCGCCCCTGTTCCCTGCGCCATACGGTTCGATTTCGCAGTGTTCACACACGGATGTCAATAGAAACACGTTTTGCGGCGTTCATATGTAGCGAACCAGCGCAGTGAGTCGTTTACATCGTCTACTTTGTAGAATCCGGTTTGTAATTTGAGTGATACAAATTAGAATTTACAATTTTTAGAATAGTTAAAATGGTTTTTTAGGTATACTTGCGTGCAAAACCTCGAATTGTTACATTTTCTTACAGACAAGCTTACTTAAAAACTTTGGTTCGAAACTTTGTTGTATGATAATTGTCTAGAGAGTAACAAGAGGGAATATCGAGCTCCATAGACAACCAACTAAAGGAATAAGGCGGTAGTTCGATCTCTTTGCATGCAAGTAAACATTAATCAGTTTTCTCAATTCAATAAATTTTCGAATAACTTACCCATGTGTCACTCGAAGTATCAATCGGACTATAATAAAAGGTCCACTAATGTTTTTGAAAAAAAAAACATGTTTTATATGGTATTTGAATGTTACTGTTTAAAGGAACCAATATTTGACTATGACTACCGTAATAATAATTAAATAATTAGTATAGGTTCATTGCATTACTCTGCCAAACTAGACTTTGCTAATGACTTACTGCACTCGTTTGCTTTAGTTTAGTGCTGTTTTGACCACAGCCACAGCCTTTCAAATAAAAACACCAATACCAAAGTTTATTTAAAATATTTATGGCAATGATACTGTGTTTGTGTTTTGCTATAATTTATATTTTCAGTTTTATTTCGATCAATCGCAGATGTAGTATTGTTGCTAAGTAAAAAAAATGGAATCCCTATCGCTTCGCCCGTGCGTAATGAAAATGTCGTCTGACGAACTCTGGTTTATTACGTAGTTTCCCTCGCTCCATTAGGTTAAAAGAGCACTAAAACACCTAATAGTCTATTATGGTTGCACAACTGCTTTAGTATTATTTTCGTGCTGGTTTCCGAATTAGTTGTCAGCCAACAAGTACAATTCACATGAAATTTATTTGAAAAAAAAAAAAACCTTTTTTTGATAATTTCGAAAGATCTCTGGTACATTTTTTTATCGCTTTGTTATCCATTCAGATTTAGATCTAAATCTTAGGTTAAAAGAAAGTGTAATATTTATAAACAAATGTTTTTATTTTATGATAATGTTCTGTAATATACGAGTAATATATCTTATTTAATTAATTGAATTAATTCATATTTACAAGTGAAGAGCGGAAGCTTATTAGGTTTTTTGTATTATATGACTTATTGCTTAATGTATTGACTGCTATTGCTTCTATTGTAACCATATCAATCATTTCTTTTATATCACATCTTAAAATTATTCTCATTGCATTGTTGTTATTTTTAATGTCTTAAGCATTGGTCCAATATAGCTTAGTTTGAGTATAGTTCATTGGCTTAAATAATGGTGCTTGATATTGAAGAAATTTAAAAATAAATGTTACCCCATAGCAATCAATCAATATAAAATTAATAAAAATTAATTGTAGCCCAATTAATAAAATTTTAAATTTATATTCTTTCAAGTTATGTTATAAGAACAATCACAGTTGTGTTAATAGTGTTCATCGGTTTCATCATTGATAGTATTGGTGCAAATTTCATGTCCATGCACTAGGAAAGTATCGAGTGCCAAAATAATTTCACACATTTATAAATAAATTTGCAGATTTTATTAATGCGGCGATCAACGTTCCATTCGAATAACGTATTTACCTATGATTAGTTATTAATGTTTTTTTTTATAGTTTAGTGTTGATTTTATCATATGTGCTCAAATGTCCATTTGACTTTTACTAAAATAGCTCTCTTTAATTTAAAAACCATAATGTTCATCCAAAATTAATGAGTAAATGTTCTGATAAATGTATAGTGTTGAGCATGTATGATAGCTGTAATGTCAAATGGAAACCATTAATTAGACTGATATACATTCCTTTTAGATTCATTGAACTTTTTTATTCACTAAATGAGCATTCAGTGCAGTGATATATGGGACATAGAACTAGTAAGAAAAATATTGTTAAAGTTTTGATCTGGAATAAACATTGATAATTTGACAGTAAGAAATATATTGATAATGTGCTTTGTTAGCTGCTATTTGGGGGAGGTCTACTTTTGCCTTTCCTAAAAATTATATAGCTGTTCGATTTTACAAGACACAAAAACCTTTTGAAAAATGTTTGAAGTAATTTAACTTATTGGTAAAACAAGAAAAAAAAAACCATTATCAATTGTTATATAAATAGAATTTAAAATACAACGAACATATTCTGAAATGTCAATGTGTACTTGTTTCAACATGTTTTGATATTTTGTGATAATTACACCTCAATGCATATTTTTGTACCATATAAATCAAATTGATTGGTTACTAAAATAAACTAATGGCAATGTTGATAGCAATACGTAGCATGTTAATCACATGATCATCCAATTTTATAATGCATTTAGATATGGTATGTGCATTTGAGTAATTAGAAGCATAAAATAAATTTGTAAAAAACATCATGTCTTTCATTCATTCAAGTTGTGTGTATGTATGTGTAGAATAACTTTCCATATTCCCAATCAAAGTAAAGTAAAGGTAAATAAGTATAAAAACATCAGAGCTTACATACATAAAGCTATAGCTATTGTTTCCAGTTATTGTAATTTAAATAAATTAAAAACCTTTATGAAGGTTTTGCATTATGATGAGCTGTCATCATGCATTAGACTTTATTTGGCTGCATTAGACCATATGCAGTACATGTTCACTGACATGACACTCTGCTGAGCGTGGTTGGTGATGATATTATTCTTATTTTTAGTTAAACTTAAACCAGTTATCTACTACACGGTGAAATAAAAAAATACCTCTAAATTTTTTTAATAAATAAACTATTTATTTGAGAACATATCCCGTCAACAAAAACCCACTTGCTCCATTCATTGTAACTTCAGGATGAGTTCTATCTGGTAATACCTGTAAAGAACAAATCACATTACATACCTAATGACAGATTTTTATCTCATTTTGAAGTAAATAAGTGTATTTATTGTTAGGGTAAGAGTAAGAATTTGATTTTACATACCTGATAATTCCTCATCCAATTACAAGTTAGTTTTAAGGCAGCTACGTTACTCTTAGACTTCAGTAGCAAATACAGTTGCTGCAGAGGCTCTGCTACACTGTAGTAGATGACAAATGGTCTGCCAGGTTTCACAAATTCTACTAATTCGGTGAATATATTTTTAGGATCTTCTTTACAAGCTATAACTAATGAATCCATTTTGTCTTTCAATAATGTGGAAGCAGCTATATTGTCAAAATGCCATTTTGGCTTCTTGGGCTCTGGCTTACTATCTCTATCAACATTGTTATCTTCTGATTTTAGGTTAGAGTTATTGTGACCATTGTCATCTTCAATTTTGGCTAATTTACTTCGGATTTCTACAGTATCTTCAGCTTTTCTTTTAAGAGGATTATCAGAACTTAAACTTTCATTGGTATCACATCCTTGGTAAAATTGTCTCAAGGCAGAGTAAACATTTACAGAAACGCATCTACTCAGTTGCTCTTCTTTGAAATTCATAGCCAACAGTGCTTGCTTCTGTGACATGTTCCCAGGATGAACGTGGAGGAGCTTGCCATCAGTCTGTTGACCTATGGCACTCAGTAAAGCTGCAGCAAGCAACCCATTTGATCCAGAGTCGTATAAAAGATGATTACCTTCAGACTGTATGTTAGCCATGGAAATTATTTGTGATAATGTGTCTATACGAATACCCTGAATTTTGGTTGGTTCCAACTTATACAATACCTCTGAAATTATTCTTAAGTTTGGACGGAGTATTTGTATGTATTCAAAATATTTCTTTTCCTTTTTACGTAGATACTTTTCTTGAGAAAATCCAGTTTTATTATGAAATGTTTTAGAGTTTGTAATCAAAGTTTCTACAATATCTGAGGCTTTATTAGAATCAACTTTTAATTCTTCTATTTCAGCAGCTGTTAACTTTTGAGAACGACCATCGTCAACTATATTACGGTTATCATTACCTGATGTTTTTACATCGATTTCATCCTTTAAGTTTATGATATCTTGGGTTAATTCTAATAAATACTCCTTATTCTTTTTGCCACCCCCGGACAACATTTTAAACACTGAAGAATAAGGGCATCCTTCAATACCTGCCAAGTTAATTGAATCTCGACCTATAGTAATACTTAGGTTTGGCTTAGTAAATTTCAATAGCTTTTTATAATTCTGCTTTTGAAGAATCAAATAGTCTCCAACACATATTTCGTTTTGTGCCATATTTAGGATATTTTTTTATGTACGAAGTAGCTAGTCGTATAGTTCAGACAGTGATTTTATAATAACGAACAGTTTATACTGATTAACAACTTTTAGGTTAGTTTTGATTACTCAGTCATTACTTCTTTTCTTTCTTTTAGTTGATGGCTTCGTGCGATTAGCACATTTAGCCAGTGTCAAACAAATTTTTCTTACAAGTAATACATGAATATACAATATTTCCTTCTAGGCAGTATGATGATGATGATGAATAATAATAAAAATGAGAAGTGATAAATGATATACCCCCCCAACTCCTCGAGTATCTCAGTAAAGATGTGGGGGCTTTACTAAGTCCTCACGCAGACTTCTTGAGAGAATTTGAAAAGTAACGTTGCACTGTTTTGTTACATTTGGCAACACTCATGCACACTCACGAACACTTAACGGTTAATAATCCACCATTTTTTCACATTAATATTCGACATAACACAAATTTTAGAAAATAAAACAAAACCTCAGACATGACTCTTCACTTTCCCGCCAAAAAGTCCTTATTTATGTCAAACAAGAAACAAACGTCAAAAAGTACTTTTTAGTTTTCATCTCCAATTTCATGAACGCAAAGGGATCTTACATATACAGGTACCAACAATGATTGAAGAATATTCTTGAATGATAAGTATTTTCCCGGTTCCCCATGAACCTTGGTCAGTCAGATGGCAGTCAAGAATTTATTTTATTGATTTGTTATTATTAGTAATATAATGTTGAGCTGGAGAAGCGCGAAGGCGCAGTGGTTAACACGCCTAGCCGGCGCCGGCGATTAAGGCTAAGTAACTTTCGCAAAGGCCGGTCGTCGGATAGGTGACCAAGAATGTATCATCTTAAGCTCCTTCGTGCTTCGGAAGGCACGTAACCCTAACCTATTACTCTTCTCTATGTTAACCACCATCAATCCGCAGTGCCACGTGGTGGTTTTATGGCGCGTTCTCCCTATCCATTCCATAGGGAGACCTTGTGCCTTGGCACCATAAAAATGGGCTCGTGACTGATTCAAAGACCACAATAATGTTTTGTATAATATTTATTTATTGCTTATTAAAATTTGAAAATCTCAAAGTTGACTGACTATTTACATTTTTATTTTTAGTTAACTTAAATAAAATTTATTTTTACATTACAGCTATTTCTATCATTTTCTTAATATTACATATTTTCTCCCTAGGCTTTCCTTTTAGTTTTCCTTGTTCAACTTCATATTTGTCAATTTTCTCCCAACCTTGCCAATCAACTATTTCACAATTCTTATCTGCAATATATTTTTTTACTTCCTCAAATCCACCTCTTGTATTTGTGTTCTTTTTGCTTTTTAAATCCTCACATATGACTTTTGCAACTTGAAAAGCGTTTCCCATTGTATGTAAAATGACTCCAGCAGGTCCTGTTCCTAACCATCCAGCTACATATAATTTAGCTAAATCAGCCGAATTGCTGTTATCAATAATACAGCCTCTATTATTTGCAATTGTGCCATAGGAAGTAAATATGAGTTCCTTATCTACTGGAATACTCTTATAACCTATACTTCTAAAAGCTAAATTACAATCTAAAACTTCAGTATTGCCATCAGGAACACATTTCTGCTCTACGAATTTCTCCCCAACAAGCTTGTTGCAACTTAATTCAATGCCAGTCACAATTTTTTCATCATTCACTAAAAACTTTGTAGGACTTCTGAAAAATATAGGTTTAAAATATTTTAGTCTATTATTATCTTCAGTTTTTGCTTGGTTCTCCTGCAATGATTTTAACATCAGCTCTACCAGTCTCTTTCTTGGTCTAATCAAGTTTTCAACAATGTTAGAGACTCCTTCAAAATCTTGTTCTCTCCAAACTGTTTTACAATCTTTCAGTTTGAGTTGTTCTCTCAATTCCTTAATAGTAAATGCTACTTGTAAAGGCCCCCTTCTTCCTACAAGATATAGCTCCTTCAATTTGGACTCAGCTAAGGTTGCAAGAGCATAGTCTGTTATGTCTGTTTTTCTTAATTCATCGATTGGTGCTAGCAGTATCCTTGCAACATCTAGTGCTACATTGCCTTGTCCCAAAATAGCTGCAGTATGCCCTGACAAGTCAACCTGAAACATTATTTTTTATTACTAGATAAATAAAGATTTTTTAAATGAACTAATAAAAATGTTAACATGTTCACAGATAAACAATGCACCTTTAAATCCATGTCGCTGGGGAGACCATTATACCATCCAACAAAATTTCTTGCAGCAACTACATTCTTAGCATTTTCATTTTCAATGCCAAGAGATCTATCTTCATCTGCACCATATGACTGCCACAAAAGAAATCTAATGTATTATTTATTATTTACCTATCCCCACACTTGTAACTTTCACTTACACTATACAGTTACACAATAGTGTGTAACATTCCCATAACCCAGGCAACATATTATTATTATTAAGTATAGACTTAATAATAATATGTTGCCTGGGTTATGGGACTGAGACTCATAAAATATAAACATAATAATTTGTAATAAATAATTACCAGAAGTACAGCATCATAATGTTGCCGCAGTTGATTCAAAGTAATATCTTTGCCTAGTGCCACATTTCCATAAAAATTTACATTAGGTTGCTGAGCAACTTTTGTAAATTGATTAATAACATTTTTAACTTCTGGGTGATCTGGGGCTACTCCATACCTAATGAAGAGGACATTAAAATAATTAATGATAAGAGATTATGATAATACTTTATATTTACTATGAAGTTCACTTTCAGGAAAATAAAATGAAGCATATACAGGGAATTTTATCATAGTGTACTTGTTGAATGCCTTCTGAATGTTCCTAGTTAATCAAAATTATAATATAATGCTACATGCTACCTACATTATTTTTCGTTGCATCTAAATGAACTTCATATTAAAGCACTAAAAATACTTATTATAACTTTACAAGTATTTAAACAAAAAAAAACTTACTATCAAATTTACTTACCTCACTAAACCAAATGGCACAGGTAACTTTTCCAACAGATCAATGTTGACATCGGTAAGTTTTTTCGACAAATGCATAGCGGCATAAAAGCCAGCTGCACCTGCACCCACAATACAGACGCGAGGATTTCTTTGGCCAGTTAACAGCATCCTGGTGACTGTCTTCGAATGCTTGGAATTCATTTTGTGTTCTTAACGTTTCAATTTAAATTCGCTCTTTTATGAGGCGTAAATATACCATTAATATTCAGATGAATATTTCATAGATGTAAATAAGTTTCAAAAGTTATTCCACTTTTTTTGTGTCAAACTAAAGCAGTATGTGTACTTTATGAATCTAGTAGTTTTGTTTGGCTATGAAAACCGACAACTGTAATACTGTATGTGGTCATTCTTACGGACAAGATAAAACAACAAAAATATTAGTTCGCATTTCAAAAAGATAAAAACTGATAGTGGTTAGGTACCTACTCATCATAGAGTAATATAATATATATGCTACTCATTCTGAATTTCTGATCTGATGGATGACATATTTATTTAAATGACATTTGTTTTAGTTTTCTGCAGCTGTTTAGTAAGCGCAAAGAGATTTAAGTGATCAGCTTATTGAGCTTATTTCGACGACCTCCTTGGTCGAGTGGTTTGTACTTACACCGGTTTTCATGGGGTCGCCAATTGTGTTCTGTGGGTCGCCATCTCTGAGGTCTCGGGTCTGGGTGTTTTCTATGTATAATAATTATGTATTTAAGCTGACAAGAAGGCTGGCAGCTACCTCTGCCAACGTATTAGCTTGGCAATCCAAAGAGGTAATGTTGCCAGCATTCTTGGGACCGTTCCCATGAGCCCACAGCTGGAGGACATTTTTTATTCATAGGTTTTATTTTGTCTTTAGTTATCTTAATTTTATTTTCTTTAATGTAGTTATGTTTTGTTTCATATAAAACAAGTAATTGTATCAACGTTCAATAGTTAGGTATAATTTAGTTCAAATATAAAATATTAAATAACTTTAAAATCAAATGTATTTAAGTATGTTTATCCGTTGTCTAGTAACCATTTAACGAGTTTCATAACGAAGCTTCTCTTGGGCTAGATAATTGGTGTAAGTGTAGGATATTTATTTATTTATTTATTATTTATTGAGGAGAAATATTCGTGTCCGTTAAGGTGGCGTACACATAGTCGATTTCACGTTTGTTGTGATTAGGGATGGGATTTTACCCGGAAAAATCCAAAAGTGGGAAAAAACCCAAGAAAATTCCCAAATGGCAATATATTTGGGTTTTTTCATTAAATACAATTCAGTCAGTACTTAGAGCGAGTAGTGAGCCTAGTATAGAGTATAGTGAATCTATGACGTCTATCATCTGTCACTGTCACTTATCAGTGAAGTAACGTCAGTTTGTGAAACGCACTCACTTATTCATAAAGAACCTAGAACATTACAGTATGTAACCTGTATTTTTCGGCGGCTTTGAGTACCAATACTCTGCTGGCCTGACCAATATCTGCAAAAAGGAACGTAGCGGACGGAGGTGAGGTAGTTTCGAGTGGGGGAGCAAGTGGCCATAGTGTATATAGTGATAGTGATATACCAATGATTCGAAATGACATGAATCGTCATTAAAAAAAAACAAATTGAATAGATTGAATCGTCAATCTATTCAATTTGATTTTTTTTAATAAAAATAAACAAACAAATTAAAAACAATACTATCATTCCCAGTATATTTTGGGTACACTATGTAAAAAAAGTTACTTAGACAGAAGTTTTCCTTTTCATCCGTTTCATTGCTGATACACTTAGTTGTTGTAATAGATTTCCCTGAACTCATATTCAAACATTAGTCAGCAAAATCTAGTGTAAATTGGGTGAACTAAGTCCGTTTTTATTTAATAGGTTTTGAAGCTTGGCATCTTAGAACTAGTTTTGGAAATATCACGATGCTATGTTCCGATATTATTCTCATACCATCGATGTGTCGATGTTTTAGAAGATTTAACATCGATGTAAAACGACGATGATTTGCCTCTAAACATAGATATTTTTCATAAATCGATGAATCATCATCATCTCTAGATCATAGTACGCAGTTTCGTTTACGTGTGGTATGGTGGTAGGGCTTGTTTGTCCGCCTGGCTAGCTACCACCATCTTATCTAAATATGTCGCCATAACATCAATGTTTGTAGCATTGTTGTGTTCCGGCAGCTGAGATAAGATAGCCAGTACCTCACTAGTTGAGGATCCCGGGTGAAGTGCGCTTCCATCATTGGCCTTATCATCACTTAACATCAGTTATTACAAACATGTAAGCTGTTCAAATTTTATTGCTTATTTTTTTTCCAGGTTGTATAAGTAGTTTTCGAGAACGGTCACTGGTACGCGCCAGCTTGATCATGATGCCAGCGTACACACTAAAAAGGTCTTTATTTCTTAGACTAAAGAGGCACTAATTATTTTGTGTTTGCAGTAATTACGCACTAATTACGCACTAAAAGAGGGCATGACAACAAATGTCAAATCGACCATGTGTACGCTACCTTAACGAACGAAAAAGGTCCTTATTTATTAAACTAAAGCGGCACTAATTATTTTAAATTTGCAGTGATTACGCCCTAATTACGTTTATGCACTAAAAGAGGGCATAACAACAAACTAGACCATTTATACGCTACCATAATCGACACCATTATTTGATTATGTAATGCCATTTATCTCAAAAATTACAGATCATTTGGCAGTATGAGCTTGAAGTTCTTAAATGAAATGAGAAAAGAGAGCTAAAAAAAAGCAATGTCAATTCAAACAATTTCAAGCAGAGCGCTAACTGTACAACATATGCGGACTTTTATACGACATGTTTTGGTTTATGGAAGTTACCCGTCTGATGTAATCTCTAATAAGTCTGTGGTCGGACTTCTTGGCGGGAAAGTGAAGAGACATGTATGCGGTTTTGTTTTATTTTCTAAAATTTGTGTTATGTCGAATATTAATGTGAAATAATGGTGGATTATTAACCGTTTAGTGTTCGTGAGTATGTATGAGTGTTGGCAAATGAAACAAAACAGCGCAACGTCACTTTTCCTCTCAAGAAGTCTGCGTGAGGACTTAGTTAAGCCCCACATCTTTACTGAGATACTCGAGGAATTGGGGGGTAATATAATTTCTCACTTCCCATTTCTATTATCATTCATCATCATCAATATTGATTATTTATGTATTATTACTTAGGAAGATAGAACGAACAAATAGGCTTGATCGATTTCATCCGGAGCCGTAAAACAATAATAAAAAAAGCGCAAACTGTCAAGTCTCGTCAAGTCTGACTTTATTAAAAAAAAAAGAAAAAAAAGCAAAAGTCACAAATTTACATACTTTTCGTGCGAATGGATTTTAATTTAAACAATTTTAATTTAAAAATTTCAGGAGTCCTCAGTACTGGAAGCATTTAATGATTAATTAGTATTTTAAATTACTGGGCGACAAACGGAAAAGTAATCAATTATAGGGCACAAGTAAAATGTCACATGTAACAGACGTAAAATTTTTGTTCACCAGGTTATTTTCGCTGAAAAATGGGTAAGTAAAATGTTTTTTTTCCTAGTAACTGAAAATCTTATTAATATTATAGAAAACATTTACATTTATTGTTACTGTTATGTGTTCTAATACATAGTGATGTTTCATCATTTGACGTGTAAGTATCTTATTGTTGCAATACTAATATTATATTTCTTAATTTTCAGGTTGAACAGCAGTAGATGGGGCTTACGAAATTTTAGTCAAGACGTTGATAGGCCAGCTCAAACTTTACCAAAGGGCAGTGTTACACCTTTGCCCCCTCTATCCGAGCCTATGCCAAACCTGCCATCAGCAGTATATTCGTCATCGAAATCTGACGATGCTCGCACTGAAGTGACAGTACTAAGCAATGGTCTGCGAGTGGCGTCAGAAAAGAAGTTTGGACAATTCTGTACTGCTGGAGGTAAAAATATGAAATAATTAGCGGCCCGTCCAGGCTTCGCACGGGGTGGTATTTCTTTTTTATATCGCCTTTGTTACTCAGCGCTAATGTAGCATTCTAATGGTGAAAGAATCTTTGAAGTCGGTCCAGTCGTTTTTGAGTTCATTAGTTGCAAACATACAAAAGTACAAAGCTTTCCTCTATTCACGAAGACTTTTTATTGGTGATCAGGACCTTCTGATTTCGACTAAGTAAATGATAGCCATTGCAATAATAATAAAACTTACATGTCAGCATTCCTTTTTTTATTTTATGTCAGTGAAGTAAAGTTAATAACTACGAATATTAAAATCATGGTCATCCTACTCCTTGTTTCAAATAAAACCTTATGTACAGATACAACGATGATAACAAACTTCATTGAAGATTTAAGGTTTTTCATATTATTAGTAGTAAACTGTGAAATGGCAGACAACGTAAAAAAAACACTTCAATCTTCACTTCATTAAAATGTAGGAAAACCATAATTTCTATTTAATTTTGGTTACCTAATTAAAAAAACAAAATTAAATTTATAAAAAGAAACATGTAACTACTATTATTATTGCAATGGGCATCATTTACTAAGTCGGAATCAATAGGCCCTGATCACCGATAAAAAGTCTTTGTGTATTGTATTGTATTGTGTAAAAAAATGTTGAAAAAATTTCCACAAGCAGGATTTGAACCTGCACCCTTCTGACATACCGGGTCAGGTGCTCTTCCAATTGAGCTATCGTGGTTCTAACCAGCCCGCCGAAATTATTCAACACTATTTACTTTTTACTTTAAAAGCCAAAGGCGCCAATTCAATGTCCACAACTAGCATCATTCACATCTGATCATAATATTTTTACAAATACTAAAGATCAGTTAAGAAGTAGGCAAGCTATTTATAAAATGTTTTTGATTTGTTTATATAATTTTAACGCAAATTTTGTTGCGATACAAATTACAAAAACACAATGTTGAAAAAATTTACTTACAAATTACTTACAATTATTTTATTAAAAATTACTTTTTACTTTTTACGTTATTGAACTCCTTAATGGCTGGACCGATTTGGATGAAATTTTCTTTGTGTGTTCAAGTGGATTCGAGAATGGTTTAGATTTACAATAGGAACGCCGATAAGTCCGCCGGTCAACTAGTATTAGTATAGATTGCAAACAATGAATTATAATAAATTGTAATATTAGGTGTTTAAATGTCTAAAGATTTTATTAATTAACATGTTTAAGTTTGGTTTTAGTTGTTATTGATTCTGGCCCAAGATATGAAGTGAAGTACCCAAATGGTATATGCCATTTTCTTGAAAAACTAAGTTTTGGTGTAAGTATTGTAATATTAGGATATATGATAAATAGTCATGCTAAAAAATTAATACTAACCTTTTTTGTTATTGTCAGGCAACACACAAATATGCTACCCGTGACATGATGCTGCGTGAGTTGGAAAGGCATGGTGGCATTTGTGACTGCCAAGGGTCTAGAGACACTACTGTTTATGCAACCAGTGCAGATTCCAGAGGCTTAGAAGCAGTTACTCAGGTACCTAATGAACAGTGTTAATTGGTAACTAATAATTTAGTTAGCTTAGCTACCAAAAGTTTGTCAGGCAAATGTAGCTCATACTGCTAAACAGTTCTACTAGAGCAGTAGTCAAAAAAGCTTTTGTCAGCTGTTTCTCATTCCTGCCGCTGGTGTGGCAATCCATATCTTAATTTTGCAAGATTTGCAAATATCCAAGGGGTAGAATTTGAAGAAAATGCTCCTGTATGTTATTATAGTGTGGTATTTATACAGAAACTACCAATTATATTCAACCTTATTTGATTTTGATAAAAACCAATGTAATGTAAACTTACTATTTATTAGCATACTATTTAAAATACGACACAATTGTGCACTTATGAAATTGAAAAGGTAAAACATCAAACCTATTTTACAGGTTTTGGCAGAAGTTACTTTGAGACCGCAGCTGTCTATGGAAGAAATTGAAGCGGCAAGACAAGCTGTTGCATTTGAACTGGACACCTTGTCCATGAGACCTGAACAGGAAACCATTTTGATGGACATGATACATGCTGTAAGTACGAAAGTATATTTTTCTTTAGTTTTTGAACTTTTTAAACTTTGTGTTTTTGTCCGGTCAACACGTTTAAAAACGTGAAAAATAGAGATAAAGCACCTTAAAATAATTCGGAATGACCTCTAGAAAAATGCAGTGTGAGGATTTAACTGCACGTACAAAATTGCAATTGTTATTAACAAAATAAGTAAAAAAAAAGGTATTTAGTTTTTTGTTAAAACTCAAAAACTATTAATATTTACGATATTTTGAATAAAGATTCTTAAAGAGAATTTCCGAAAAAAAAGTTTCAGCTCCCGGAACTCTACCTATATTATTAATAATTTTAATTTAACGCTGAGAATAGGGCTCCGCCCCGTCATTATGGGTGCAGTGCAGCTAAAGACAGCGTACCTCATAAATTATTTTTTTATAGTAACAAAATATGAATTTAAAAATTAGAATAAATTATGGTATCATTCAGATACTTGAATTATGATGATGATTAAAGAATGCCCGTTGGAATTTTTATTTTAAATTAATTTTCCAAAAAGTTGTTTCCTTACCTCCTACCTTTCTTTTGAACTTATTTTGTTAATAACAATTGCAATTTTTTACGTGCAGTAAAATCCTCACACTACATTTTTCTAGAGGTCATTCCGAATCCAATGAGCTATTGCTCATATTTTTAAGAGCTTTATCTCTATTTTTCACGTTTTGCAACTTGTTGACCTGACTATTTATTTAGTGCCTTACAAATAAACAAAGAATAAGGTCCGAATAGTTATTCCGCGTTTGGTCTCTTTCACTCTAATTTGAAATGACGTTTACGTGACAGGAACAAAATACGGAATAACTATTTGGGCCTTATTCTTTGTTTATTTGTAAGGCACTTAATGTTATGGAAAAAAGAAAAAATATATTATTTAATGCATTAAATGCATTAAATAATATATTCAGTTGTGGTAAATAAGCAATTACCCATCAATTGTAGTAATGACATAATTTCAATGATGAAGGCCTTTACGCAACTGTGGGACAGTCATAGGCTATATAATTTTTTTTCATAATTAACTCAGAGGAATAAGGATAAATGTTTAATATAAATTGGTGTTTTTAATTACAGGCTGCTTACAAAGGAAACACACTTGGTCTACCAAAAACTTGTCCACCTGAAACTGTTAATAAAATTGACCGGAACATTATTCTTAAATATTTACAAAATCATTATATACCCAGTAGAATGGTGGTTGCTGCTGTTGGGGTATGTACCTTAAGCTTTAGATAAATCAATTTTGCTTGTTTTTCTTCACTGAAACGCAAATATCCCCCCCCTCCTGACATCTCCTACTTGCGCTTCCCAGGATACAATTTGGAGCATTCAAATCGCAACGTGCGGTTAGCCGTCGGGTCTGGCATTATAGGTCAGCGGACTGGGATGGGATGCGAAGTTTCTTTGTGTTGTACCCATGGTGGCGAGTTTGCTTCTTGCTGGATGATCCTGATGTCGCCGCCGATTCTGTCGTTGATGTGATACTGCAGGGAATGGAACTCTTCATTCCAAACTCAATAGTTCCGGTTGGCGGCAGGTCCCAACCATGGTTTGGCGATGTTGCAATCTCGCCAGAAGCGCGAGCATTACCAAGCCTGGGCTAGTGCGGTGTCATCAAAGGATCCAAACACCAGTGTGCTCAAAAAGAAGTACAACTTTGCCGCTAGGTTCTTTAAGAGGGACATTTGCCAAGGCGAAGTCATCGTTCATAGGTAGAATTGGCGAGAGGCTAGTGCGTCTTCCTTCGGGTACGCGTACATTCTGGTCTCTTGCCAAGGCTGTCTTGGAGAATTTCTGTCGACCGTCACTTCCACCACTGCACAAGACCGATGATTGCCTTGCCCATACTGCAAAAGAGAAAGCCGATCTCTTGGGTACTCTTTTTGCATCAAACTCGACCTTAGACGATGGGGAAAACTCGCCACCAACCATACCGCATTGCGCTAGCTCTATGTCAAACGTTCGGTTCCTGCAAAGGTCGTAAGGCTCTTTTTTCTCTTGACATTCATAAGTCGAGTGGGCCTGATGCAGTCCCTCCCATTGTGCTTCAGGCGTGTGCTCCTGAGTTGGCGCCGGTTCTAACGCCCTCTTTCGGCTCGCTGACACTACTGGCGTTGTCCCGAGTTCTTAGAGATAGCCCTTGTCCACCCGATTCCCAAAAAAGGCGTTCGCTCGGATCCGTCCAACTACAGGCCGATAGCCATCACCTCTTTGCTCTCCAAAGTAATGGAGTCCATTACAAACTGCCAGCTCTTGAGGTACTTAGCGATCGCCAGTATAGTTTTCGCCGCGGTCGTTCGGCTGGTGATCTTTTAGTGTACGTACCTCACTCAATGATGGGCGGAGACAGTCGAGAGGAAAGGGGAGGTTGTTCGGTTTGATCCCTGCTGATTTCCTTCACCGCACTACACGCAATCGACTGTCTTTCCATCCACACCATCTTGATGGATGGCGGTCTACTAATGTGCGTTTCTCACGTAATTTTTGTACCGCGAACTAGTGCTGTGGAACCAGCTCTCAGCGGTGGTATTTACGGACCATTACGACTTAGGGATCTTCAAGAAACGAGCCTATTTCTTCATTAAAGGCCGGCAACGCATCTGCGATTCTTCTGGTTTTGCGGGTGATTGTATCCCATCAGGTGATCCGCGTGCTCGTTTGCCTTCTTCTAATATAAAAAAAAAATATATTTTTTATGTTTGTATTATATATTTTATTCTATATTTTTCAGGTTGAACACGGGCCGTTTGTTGAATATGTTCAAAAATACTTTGTGGACATGAAGCCAACATGGCACACTGAAGAACAGAATAAGATTGAATCAGATGCTGATACGTCTATTGCACAATATACTGGTGGTATAGTGCAGGTAAGTTCTTGAGGGGATGTTGTATGAGAATTGGTAGCCTTGAGCTAATGATGATGATAGCGATGACAATATGCTTTTATCTTTGATTTCAGGAAGAATGTGAAATTCCGCTGTATCCAGGATCTGATTTGCCTGAACTATCGCATGTTGTCATTGGTTTAGAAAGTAAGTTGCATTTAGTACTCATATAAAGTGTTTCTTTACTTTATCATAGAAAACAAATAAACATAAAGACAATGTTATAGACATTATGTAGATTTCATTACATTGAAGTAATCTATTTTGAAAGATATAAGAGTGCTGAAGATTGTGCACTTAGAGAAGGAGTCTTAAAGTGACGCCATAGGCTTCATTTTTTTCTTACTTGTAGGTTGTTCACATGGTGATCCCGATTTTGTTGCAACCTGCGTTCTCAACATGATGATGGGCGGTGGTGGGTCGTTCTCGGCCGGCGGGCCCGGCAAGGGAATGTACACTCGCCTTTACACTAACGTCCTAAACAGGTACTTTTTAATGAATGAATTAATCCATAATACAATTGCATAAGCTACTTACTTGGGATAAGAACAATGTATTTAATGTTGTCTAATTAATCTTATTTATTTATCTAGACTTTATTGCAGATAGTAGAGGGTTTTATGGCGTTTTTTAGCAGTCAAGAAGTCTTAGTAGTGGATTACTTTATCTGTGGTAGTGTTTTCTATTCTATCTATATAAAATATTTACAAATTTTCTGATGTGCGATATGCCTATTTTAAATGTACTACCCATCCGATGACAAACCTTTGCAAAAGTTGTATAAACTTAGCAATCGCAGAACGGGCGCGTTAACCATTGAGCTCCTCTAAATATGTTCTAATAACTAATTAATTATAAGAAAAATATTGCACTGTTAAAGAAACCTGTATTGGGGCATATTTTTCTAAAGGTGTACAATGATCTAAATGTGGGTAAAATGCAAACTCTATTATATTATATCCATTGTTTTACGCGTTCTGGATGATCTGTGAAGCTTTATTTACTGAAATACTGATAAATTTTGAGAAAATACCCACGGAATTCGTTTAATTTGCGATTTTATTACAGCTGGGTCTGAAAATTTCTTCTTTTCCGTTACCACACATATTGAAAGATAAAACGAAAATATAGACCAGAAAAGTTATAGAAAATATTTTGATTTAGTAAATCAAAAGTTTCATTTTATCATTTAAAAAAAATCGTATAATTTTAAAATAACAGCACATTTCTTGTTGTTCCGTTACCAGGTCGCGCAAAACGTAGTATTTTTTTCTTTGCTGTTTAAAAACTATGACAAGGACAAAGGAAGGATATTGTTTTTCGCGCGTATCTTGTATGTATGTAATATTTTTATCACTTCATATCTCCAGAACCGCTGAACGGATTTACATAATTGAGGTATCGTTAGATTCGTCCTAGTTGCCCAAGTGTTCTTAGATAGGTGACGTTAAAAAAAACAAACATGGCGGCTGTGCGACGGCATTGGACTTGGTGAAAAACAATTTTTTTTTTAATACTACATTATGGGTACCAAATTAGAAGGCTAAACACAAGGATTTCAAAAAAGTATCATGATTATCATTACCGTAATACTAAGTAAATAATACATCATCAGTACGATTATAATAATTATGTCAACCACATGATGTAAACTCTTTAAGTGAATTGAACCGGTTACTTAATTTCTAACTAAAAAGACAAAAATAAAATAAAAATTAAAAAAAAAAACCCGCCTGCGTAAAAAATAATAAATAAATAAAAAATCAACTGAAAAGGCCGGAACAAGATACAAATTTAATAATTACATAAAGACAGCGAAATAAATCGAAACAATATCAAACATAGTACTGTATGTATACGTAAGAATAACCTGTGGTATTGCGGAGAACCCAAGCAGAGTGAACGAGAGTGCGGCAACAGTGCCGTGGAATCTGCGTACCGAGCTGTACTTACCGGCTAGGGTTGAGCCACAGTTATTTTATTATTGTGTGAATTTGGGTGTGTTTTATATTATAAATGAAACACACAATTTAGGTGTATACTATATAATACTTATATATCATTATAATGTACAAACGTAATCAAATATTAATTTACAAATTGGACACAGCAAAATATTTACGCCTCGCTCAGCCAGTTTTGAAAGCTGCGTTATTAAATTTAATAACTTATATATCCGCATGCGAATGTATACTTTTTTTAAATATATTATTGGAAAGCATGTACATAAAAGTACACACTTAAGGTCGGACATATTATCACAAAAATAGTTTTGGCTATTTTGCCGGTAGTGCTGTTTTCTATGGTAAAATAAATTCTGAATATTTCTTCCATTTTTTTAACTAAGTGTACAAACTCATCGGGAGGTATTAAATTATATAGTACCGATCCTCCGCACTAAAATTATGAGCAGTTTCCTGTGACCGGCACATTTCTTCAGAAGAAAACCACAAATGTTCACCAATGAATAGTTTCAGGCATGTCAAGCGAATTGTAATCAGAACATACTACATTATTAGTATTGTTATTATTATTATTATTATTAAAAGGAAACGCAGTACTAACTAATTAAAACCAATCTTAATGCAAGAGAGAAAAATCTTTACTCGCTCGCTAGATAATCGCTCAGTGACATACTTGTTATTCTCCATTACTACAGCAACATACGCTGCCCGATCCGCGTTTGCGGGAACTTTCCGTATATACATACAAGTTTCTTTATGGCGGGGACAGCCCGTGTCGTCGCGTACTTCTTTCGCGTGCTTTTTTCTGTGTGCTCATCTAAGTGAACTACGAACTTGTGTGCGTGCGTTTCGGAGCGTTTGTATGAAGTTGCCCCACTCTCGTTCACTCTGACACAAGGCGGCACGCGCAGGACACGACCTTTCTTTAGCAGATTTTCACTGTACCTGACATATCTAACAGTTTTGGGTATTGCTTTGTATAGAAAAATGTTGCCACTTGCAAATTAAGTAGTTTGTTGGTAGTTTTTTACACTATATGGGAGATCTATTAAGTGGAAATGAGGTTCAGTTTTGTAAATTTACACTTAAGTCTTTATGAAATGAAAAACAACAACGAAAATTATCGGATCAATAAATTTTCACCATTGTTTAAAAAAAAAATGGACATACTAAAAATAAGGTATTTAGCTACTTTCGTTACCAATATTTATTAATGTATGAGGTATTTAGGAGCTTTTTATATATCTTTAAAGACAATTATGATTCAGCTACCGGAATTTAAAAATTTCAAAGACCTAACTTTAATGGATACATTTCTAGAGCATTTCAAAAACTAAGTGTACATCGAAAAAAATTATATGCCCATTTACAAGTTTCACATATTTTCGTCCGCAGATACCACTGGATGTTCAACGCGACTGCGTATAACCATGCGTACGGCGACACGGGCCTGTTCTGCGTGCACTCGGCGTCGCCGCCCTCGCGCCTCTACGACACAACTATAGTGATCGCGCGCGAGCTCGCCAGCATGGCGGGCAAGGTCGGCGAGAACGAGCTAAGGGTGAGATTGGGCTTCTAGTTTTTTTTTACAAAAGTGACAAAGTGTCAAGCAGTACTGCAACAAAATTAATACAAAATACAAAATACAAAATACAAATTTAAAATAATACAAATTATTTTAAATGATTTGTTGTTAAAATACAACTATTTTTCAACTGCCGTCTGCCTGAGTTATCAAGAATAAAATTAGTTTAAAGGATCCACTAAAGATTTGTCAAAACCTTGGCAAGAAGTGCAGTGATATGGAATTAAATAAAAAACTATGAAACGCTTCTGATGACGAATCGAATCTTTTACCTATGCTGCTAAAAAGGAAGGCTTTCGATCCATTCAGTCACTTGCTCGTTGGCGTCGTGGATCTTCCGAATGCCAACCTCTTCTGATGGTAAATGACAATAAGGCGAAGAAGCGCTTTCATGCTAATTTCTCAACTACTGACGAGTCCCGGTAAATTTAACTATTGTAATGTATATGTCTATAAGGGCATATTTTTATCACTTATTATTTCTTGACTTAGCCGGTTAGGGTAATACAATACTGTAAAACGTTTATTTAACATTTTAAATATTTTCAGAGAGCCAAGACCCAGCTTCAGTCCATGCTGCTGATGAATTTGGAGGCCAGGCCGGTGGTGTTCGAGGACGTCGGTCGCCAGGTGCTCGCTACCGGCAAGAGGAAGCCACCTTCTTTCTTTATTAATGAAATTGGTAAGTTTGGGAATAAACTATACCATTCTTTGACTTAACCCTTTAACAGACGGAGGGATGTAAATCTTTACTTTTTTTAAAAATAATATGAGCCACCACTTTTTATCCTTTTAAACTAAACCAAACCTTGTTTGAGGGGTAACTGATGCAACAAATCGAATACAGTTAGGAAATGCATTATCCAACAGTAACAAGAAATTAAATTAATTAACTTGCGAAAGAAGCGGCCCTTAAGTCGAGGAGAAAGTCAGATTACGACCGGTGCCCATTTTCATTCGGTGGCAGCTAAGACGAATCTAACGATACCTCAATTATGTAAATCCGTTCAGCGGTTCTGGAGATATGAGGTAATATAAAATATTACATACATACAAGATACGCGCGAAAAACAATACCTTTCCTTTGCAGTCGGTTAAAAATAAGTAGTGTTAAGTGTCATGTCATATGAATGTATAGCTGTGTTGTAATAATTATTGTAAATATTAGTCTAAGAATGTTCATTATTATTTAATGAGAAACTGGCGAACAAATAAATAAAAAATAAAAAGAAATCTACAACATTGAAAATTTTGAAAAATGTTTCTCGAAAAGAGTTAATATCTTCCCAATTATAACTTTATTAGTAAAAAAATTACCTACATTAAAATTACCCGATACTAAAATTGATTCAGTAGCCGGTTATTTAACTAAAGACCAAGACTCTACTTTAAGAACACACTTTCAGGGCATGCGTTTACATGTTGTATATTGCGACGCTAGTTTTAGCTGTACCAGACCACTCTGACCACTCTACGACTGATTATTGCAACTTTCTCATTTTTTTTCTGTTAGATATTTTCTAAGAGATTTATGTGTGTGTCTACAGCTTCCTTAGAGTCATAAGAGAAATTCTAAGCATGCCATATTTTAGACAATAATTGGAGCAATCAAAGGTTTCAGTCATACATTTGGAGCCACCACAACTTCGTTACTATGAGTTTTTTTTTGTGTTACCTGGAGAAACGTGTCTCCAGCCGTTTAGGCAAACCAGTGAGGCTAGGGTTTTAGACTATAGTCAATTTAAAGCATAATTGCAGCAATGAGAGCCAAAAAAATTAACCATCACACTCAAATACTGTTGAAACTATGATCATAAAACTATGTGCGAGCTGGAGTACCGTGTCTCTGGCTTGCACATCTGTATCTTCGTAATTATTTAAGCTACAATTATGTATTATACTATCAAAACTTTAGCTCGAATAATATTTGAGCTACGAACCGATATGTATGTGTAAGCTGGTGACGCAACACGGACTGATACATGGTGAATTACTGTAACTGTACTTAAGAGTTTCGTTTTAAATATCAAATAATACGTTATAATTGCAGAACACACGAGGCATAATTTCAAATCTCTGGGCCTCGTTAGTTTCCAAATTATAAGCCATAAACAGTTTTCCCGCCAAAAAATTCAAAAATAGTGGCTCGGAAGCGGCTAAGGGCGCTGTTGCCGTTTCGTGCGCTACACAATTGCAATCGAGTTTGAACTTAAGAGTTAGCATTTTAAGAGTCATTTTAATTTAGGTACTGAAGAATTTTAGACTAGGAGCCATCTGATAAACTGGTTAATTTAAAAGAAAAGTAAAGTCTATTAAATTTGGGAATGTTTATATGACATATAAGTAGTTTTTTTTTCAACTGATCCCACTAATATTATAAGTGCGAAAATTTATCTGTCTGTCTGTATTTTTGTTAGGTGCTCTTTTACGCTGAAATTTGGCGTACATGTAGATTTGGTCTGCCTAGATTAACACATAGGGCATCACTGGTTTGCCTAAACGGCATATGCCAGCTGGAGACACGTTTCTCCAGTTTACACACAAAAAACAACTCATATTAACATAGTTGTGGTGGCTCCAAATGTATGACTGAAACCTTTGATTGTTCCAATTATGGTCTAAAATATGGCATGCTTAGAATTTCTCTTATGACTATGAGGAAGCTGTAGACACACACATAAGAGATTGACTACATTTTTGACTCCTCTCTGCTTTTACAGAAAAAATAACCGCGGACGATATAGTCCGCGTGGCTCGGCGCATGCTCAGCAAGAAGCCGTCGGTGGCGGCCCGGGGCCGGCTCGCGCACCTGCCCTCCTACGAAGAGATCCAAGCCAACACAGCGCTCACCGACGACGCCGCCGCGCCGCAGGGCCGGCGGCTTAACCTCTTCCGCGCCTAGTACCCTAGTACTCATTATTAATAATTGTTATTAAAATAGTATTTCTTTTATACGTTTTTTATTTTTTCACCTATATATACGTCTAAGTTTTTGGTCTACATCAGCTGTTGTGCTCTGCTCGGAATTTGGCAAATAAATGTATCCAAATTCAAACATACGGTTGTATGTTACTAGCAGTTGCTAGTGCGCTACTATCAAAAGCAGACTATAAAAAAAATCGCCAAATAAATGTATGGGACGTTAGGCTGATGATATGCTTGCCATCTACCACTTGACGGCTTCTCGTCGTCAGCCTAAACATTGCTTGTATCTACCATTCAATTTATACGTCAAGCACATTTTGTTCAAATATTAAATTACTAGCGGCCCGCTCGCGACTTCGTCCGCTTGAGTGATTCCCGTATCCTATAGAACCCTAAAGCAGCGCCACTACCGGGTCCAATTATATGCATGTATTATACATATAAACCTTCCTCTTGAATCACCCCCAAAAAAAACCTCTTCAAAATCCGTTGCGTAGTTTTAAAGATCTAAGCATGTATAGGGACAGACAGACAGCGGGAAGCGACTTTGTTTTATACTATGTAGTGATGCAACAATGTAGAATAAAATATTAATAAATTCTATAAGTACAATATATTCAACAACTATAAACACTATGTACAAAAAGAAAACAATAACTGGCATAAAAAAAAAAGAACATTTGCTATTAATTACATGCTAGTGTCAGTAGCACCTAAAGAAACAGTTTAAAACATTTTTCTCAGTCTTGATACTATTGTTAGTAAATTATGAAACGATATGTCCATTAAAAATAATAATTCGATATTAATATTTGGAATAAGGTACCTATATTAAGGCAGAAATTGGAAGATCATGTCATGGTTTTAAAATATTGCATCAAGTTTTCCATATTTACACTGTAACGAAGTATAAATTATTTTACGTATGCACCGACTTACGAAAAGTTCCAATTACTTTGCCTTCCCAGCTAATTTTACTGCAAATTTTGCTGCTTCATCTGCGTCATTCAAAATTGTCACAGGGAAGTCGGCCTGTTCAAGAATTTTTCTGGCTGCTGGTGAGTTTGTGCCTTCGAGCCGAATGACCATTGGATGTTTAGGAGGATTTTCTTTGCATGCTGCCACAATACCATTTGCAATAGTGGCACAGTTGACAATACCTTGAAAAGAAGAATCAATCTTTGAACACTGAAAATCTTACAGAAACATGTTAAGACAATTTATATCATAATCATTGGCATATATGTGCTTATGTCCACTGCTGGACATAGGCATCTCCAATTGCGTTCCACTGAACTGATATTTTAGTAAAAGTAAATTGAAAAAATCTTGTTTACTATTTCTTACATAGTTTTGCAGTTGTACTGAATATTTAAAAGCTATGTGTTGAAGGCTACATACCAGCAAATACATTCACAAAAATAGTCTTGACTTTAGGGTCTGACTCCAAAATTTTCAATGCCACCGCAACTTGGGACTGGCCAACCCCACCACCTAGATCGAGGAAGTTTGCAGGCCTGCCACCATTCAAATTGATAAGGTCCATTGTGGCCATTGCAAGACCAGCGCCGTTCACCATGCAGCCAATGCTGCCATCCATATCTATGTACACCAGGTTCTGAGCGGCTGCTTCTCTCTGTAAATTGTTTCAATGCATTTTTAAACCTTTTGAAGGAAATGGCAGCAATGTTGCCAGTTGCCACTTAATGTTGTGCTTTATGCACTTGGGAGTAAGATTGAAAAGCAAAGAGAAATTACTGTATTCCAGTTAAAAGTCATTTCCATTCAGAAAGTAGCATGCCATTAAGCAAAATCACATTATTGCTGCACAGCATTGCAATGTGAATTTCTTCCACGGCATTCTGTGTAGCAAAAGCTTTAAAATTTAAGATAAGATAACTTTATTGTGTAGCCTACTAGCCTCCTATAAGAGTAAGTTTGTAATAATTTCAGACAGTTTCTGTTTCAGTTTTGATATAACAACAAATACTTTCATTCAAAGTATTTGTTCATCATCATCATCATTTATCCATACTCCAGTTAAATATAGATAGTAAAAATGATAAGAATATTGAAATACTATGGTAATAACACTGTTATAAAACACAGAAGATTATAGTTGATAAGAGGACTTTGAGCCTATGATCAATAATCATGTTAAAGGTAGCATGAATTTTAATTTAATTTGTATTGGACACAGACATCTGTGGTATTGTATATGTGATAATTATTTCTGCTCAAGGGAGGTTAAAATAACTTTTTGGGTCAAGATCAAGATGCAGCAAAGGGTGTGAAAGAGAAATTAACCCTTATTTGCTGTGGTTACCTTTAATTGGGTGTGCAATTAAGTCTGTGTCAACTTTCTGGTGTATTTTATTTTCATTTTTTAGGTATATTGTAAACTCTGTTAGCAAACATTCAATAAATAAGGCCGAACATGTTTAAATATTAAATTTTTTAACCATTCTAATCTTAAACAATTAGTTCAAAATGGGTGGGAAGAAACATCATGTTGAGGGGTTTAAAAGCCTATTCTATTCCTGTCTATATTCAGGAACTCCTAAGATATAAGATAAAATTTTATTACTATTCTTATATAAAAATATTATACAATAGAAATAGCCCATAGATTTTTAATAAGACAAGGAAAGGTGATGACATGAGCATAGTCATAATATCATATTTGTTATTTGGCCTTTTGGTACAGATATGATGTTATCACAGATTTATGAAATAAACAATTGAGATAACTGTTGTTTGGCAACTGAATGTATTATGATATGACCTTGTGGATAATTTGTAAGTTTTGTAACCATATATAATGCTCTGTCTGTATACTGGTTTCCATAATTTTAACTTCATTCTCTCAAGATTAAGTTTAAAAACCGATAAAAAAAATTAAAGAGTTAAATCTATCATAAATCATACTAAATAGATAAAGCATAAAGGTGCAATATTAACCTCACGAGGGTCTGTTTCAGACACATCATCAAGAGCAAAAATGTCAGCTTGCCTGAATTTCGCATTGTCGTCAAAGTTTATTTTAGCATCAACAGCTACTACTTTTCCATCATCTGTCTCTACAAGTGGATTTATTTCCAGTTGTGTAGCATCCACCTAGAAAAAACATAAATAAAATAGTACAAACAGGTAGTGTTTTTTTAAATTAGCATCTTATAGTATTTCATTGATATAAAGTTTACTGATAGAAGAATGAAAATCTAATGCTCACCTTTAGGAATAACTGCCAAAGCTTTTTTACTTCCTCAGCACATTTCTGCTTGAGTGGACCCTTAAACTCTAGGAAATTTGCAATTTCATTAGCAGTTTTATCAGTTACACCCTCATAAATGTCAATCGGAACAGTCTTCAACAAATGAGGTGTCTCTTCAGCTACTGCTTCTATATCCATGCCTCCAGCAGGAGAGGCCACCAGGGCAGCTCCATTATAACTTCTCTCCATTATGATACTAAGGTAAGTCTCTCTCTTTATGTCCACACTTTCTGCTACCATAACTTTATCAACCATAATGCCTTCTTTGGGGGTCTGTTTAGTGATCAGTTTATGGCCGATCATATTCTTCGCCAAGTTGACTACCTCATTTGTATCCTTAGTGAGGTGAACCCCTCCTTGGAACCCATTATCAAAGTGCCCTTTGCCCCTTCCACCGGCTAAGATTTGAGCCTTCACAACGTATTCATTGGCCTTAAAGTTCGCAAGGTTTTTTGTATCTAAATTTGAATCCAAAATCCGAAAATCTTGAATTGTAACCTGATGTTTCCTTAACAAATCTTTGCTGTGGTATTCTTGAAGGTTCAAGTTCCTCTTTATGTTGAGTTGTGGATAATGCTTAGGTGTAAGTACAGTAAACAATTTAAAGTTCATTTTCTTCTTTAGCACAGACATAGCGAACTTTGTTCACTTCTTTCTAACCTAAAATGATAATTATTAATTGACTATGGCACAAAACTTCAACGAAAGAAACATAGGAATAGGTAATCTTTATTCCTATGAAAAGTTAAATAGGTATTGGGATTTAAGTTTACTCACTTAGCAGCGAGCGATGTAACAAACACAAACTAGGTAGAGATACTACGTATGTAACAAAATAAACTTAGCAGAGAAATAAAGACTATACTTGTCTTTCTCTCTCACTCAAACTGAACTGACTGAAAAAGTGAAAACGTACCTACCTACCTAGTGTTAAATTCTATTTGTGTGTGACTCACGGCCGGGACCAGTAGTTCTACGAATCAAATATTTCAACGGAGTGTCTGGTTTTTTTTTTTTTTTAAGTTTAGTTTGTTCCTTAAGGAACCGGCTAAGGTCATAGACCATGCTGCCATGTCATTAGTTTCTTAATTTCATTGTAATACATAAATAAACAATATTATATTGATGATGATGAATGATAATAGAAATGGGAAGTGAGAAATGATATTACCCCCCAACCCCTCGAGTATCTCAGTAAAGATGTGGGGCTTTACTAAGTCCTCACGCAGACTTCTTGTGAGAATTTGAAAAGTAACATTGCACTGTTTTGTTTCATTTGCCAACACTCATGCACACTCACGAACACTTAACGGTTAATAATCCACCATTATTTCACATTAATATTCGACATAACACAAATTTTAGAAAATAAAACAAAACCGCAGACATAACTCTTCACTTTCCCGCCAAGAAGTCTTCGGAGTGTCTGGTACCCATAAGCGATGTGACAGTTTTCTCTTTTCTTTGTTTTAGTTGATGGCTTTGTGCGATTAGCACATTTAGCCAGTGTCAAAGTAATTTTTCTTATAAGTAATACATAAATATGCAATATGATGATGATGAATGATAATAGAAATGAAGTGAGAAATTATATACCCCCAACCCCTCGAGTATCCCAGTAAAAATGTGGGGCTTTACTAAGTCCTCACGCAGACTTCTTGAGAGAATTTGAAAAGTGACGTTGCACTGTTTTGTTTCATTTACCAACACTTATGCACACTCACGAACACTTAACGGTTAATAATCCACCAATATTTCACATTAATATTCGACATTACACAAATTTTAGAAAATAAAACAAAACCGCAGACATTACTCTTCACTTTCCCGCCAAGAAGTCCGACAGTTTTCTCTCCCCCCGCACCCTTCTTTTTTTTCCTTTAGTTGATGGCTTTGTGCGATTAGTACATTTAGCCAGTGTCAAAGTAATTTTTATTAAAATGTCCTGTCATAAAAGGACACTTTCCATTACAAATAAAACACAAAAAATAAAGAACAATCACAACATGTAAAAAAAACACAAAGAAGAGGAAAAAAAAAATTTAAGTTTGCAAAAACATCATTTACCAGTTTAACTTTTTACAATGTCATACAGTACTAGTAAAAGTCAAAACCTGTCGAAGAAAAAAAAAACAAAATTAAACTAGTTATTAATAATAAAAATAAGACAAGTATGTAAGAGCAGACTTGCCTCCACAGGCGGCACCTGTTCACGAGTATGACATATGAATCAGCCATCGCTTCGCTCAACCATATTTTAGGGAATGTAACGACCCGACGCACATGCCACCACCGCAGAGACAATAAAGAGAGCATGACACACCCAAGTTGCTCAAAACTTAATGAAATGAAAAATAATCAAAACTAATTGAAATGTTCAACGCAACGCTATTTGTTATCTGTAGGACACTGTTTATAAAGGCTATCATATCAGTATAATTTTTTATTACAAAAAGTAGTAAATTATGCTTTTTTTTATAGCCAGGCTGTTTCATCATCTAAATATTCTTTGACTGTATAATAACCTTTTTTAAGTACAGAAGACTTTACATGTTTTTTAAACTTATCTAAAGGTAAGTCTAGTACAGTATTTGGTATTTTATTGTAGTAGTGTATACCTTGCCCCAAGAAAGAACCCAGCACTTTCTGTAACCTGAACAGTGGCATTACAAGTTTTATCTTATTTCTAGTATTAAAAAAAGTGAAAAGAATTAGAAAAGTGAAGTTGCATTGTTTTGTTTCATTTGCCAACACTCATGCGCACTTACGAACACTTAACGGTTAATAATCCACCATTATTTCACATTAATATTCGATATAACACAAATTTTAGAAAATAAAACAAAACCGCAGACGTGACTCTTCAGTTTCCCGCCAAGAAGTCCCGCACCCTTCTTACTACAACTTTTGTTGCGATTGTGTGATTTTTATTGTCGATTAATTTTCGTAACTTATCCTCAAAATTTTTTAAAGCTATGCAAAATGTACAATGTACAGCAACTGCTTTGTTATAAGTTGTGCTAATAGGCGAAAGGATTTCAACTTCTGTAGGTTTATTTCCTAAAAGTGAAAATATTTCGAAAAGTAGTTGAAGTGCAATGAAGGGCAACAACTGTTTAACCAACCTACGGAAAATAAGTTTTGATTCCACATATTTCCTAAATAATAAGTTCTAAATCTAAAAATTAAATAAATTATCTAAATTAAATGGTATTTTAAACTTCTTCTTAGTTAGTAATTTATATTTGCATAAACTATTATTCATTTAATACATTAAATATTAAAGCATACCCTAGAATAATTGAATAAATAAATGAGGTCTATGTAGAGCAACGGGTCCAGAAAGGCTGATGACGACTATTATATTTATCATTAGGTAGTTATGTAAAATACATAGTACTACGTACTACCACAGTACTACCTATTACTAGAGTACAAAATACCTAATACGTTTCTATGAAAAATGGTTATTAAGAAAACCAGTTCTCGTTTGTCAATATTTCTATATTATTTATTGTATAATACTTTCACCTATAAATGTACCAAAATTAGACTTGTAATTTCTTTTTTTCTAGGAAGTCAGCAGTATAACTATGTATACCAACCTTACCCATTACAACAGCGCGAAGACCATACATTCTGTAAAATGAAGTTGAGAAAACATTAAAGGTGCTAAGCTGGTAGGTTTATATAAATGCTAACAATTTAATTTTACTGTATAATGAGTAGGTAGTCAATAAGTTTTATCTTGGCTTTGACAAGAATCATAATATCTGTTAATGATTTATAAGAATCTGTTTCTACAGGATGCTATTTTTACAGAATGGATCCATCAAAACAGACACATTTAGTGCCTTATTAGTGCCCCCGCTATGAAAAATTTCATAAGGATTGCTCTTTAAGAAATGGAGATTTTGAATAAGACTTGTGAATGACAATTTGAGCTGGTGTCTATACAGCGTACCCATATTAGTGCTTACAGAACACTAATTTTATGTTAGCAGTAATTACGCACTAAAAGAGAGCATAACAAAAAACGTGAATTAGACCATGTACAGACGCCTGCACATCAACCTACCACAAACTCTAATTTCCTCAATAGACTTTGAACTTCATGTTTAAAACTTAAGTCTTTGTCTCTCTTTAAAAAACCAACCATGACATTAGTTGCCATAAAATACAATGCATAGTGAATAAAACTACTATATAAATCTACAAAGTATATAAAAATATCAAAAAAGTATGTCTGTGGCATAAATAAACTTCACATGCCACAAATATTTTATTAAAATAAATTGTAAACACACCCCCATCACATATACGAGGGTAAGTGACCTAAACATTTTTTTATTTATTTTATAGAATTGAAAAGAAGCTTATTAGTTTTTGAAGTTTAGTTAGGTACTCTCGTAGTATTACATTACAGTAAATATAAAAATAAATATTAGTAGAATTTAGTAAAGATAAAAGTTTTAATAGTATTATTATATTTATTTTTCTTGCAACACTTTGTTGCCAACCTAACCTCCTTCAAGCAAATTGACTTCCTTTTTCCCGTGTTCTTTTGACAAGACTAGGTTATAATTTATATTTTGTAATAGATTAGTTCGTATTTTTAGTGAACTGTGTTGTTATATTTGTCTTTTGGGTTTTAATAACGTAAGTAATATTGTTTCATTTATTTTGTAGGCAGCATGGCTGAGGAAAACTGGAATGACGATGGCGTCGAAGCGGGCAGCATGGCTGTGGACAACATGCCACTGCCCCAACCCGCAGATATTCCCGAAATCAAACTCTTCGGGAGATGGAGCTGTTATGATGTTCAAGTTTCTGACATGTCCCTCCAAGATTACATCTCCGTCAAGGAGAAATACGCAAAATACTTGCCCCACTCTGCTGGCAGATACGCTCACAAGCGATTCCGTAAGGCTCAGTGCCCCATTGTGGAGCGCCTGACCAATTCTCTGATGATGCACGGTCGCAACAACGGTAAGAAACTGATGGCAGTGCGCATTGTTAAGCACGCATTTGAAATTATTCATCTTCTTACTGGGGAGAACCCTCTTCAAGTGCTGGTGACTGCTATCATCAACTCTGGCCCTCGTGAAGACTCTACTAGGATCGGTCGCGCCGGTACCGTTCGTCGTCAAGCCGTGGATGTGTCACCATTGCGACGCGTGAACCAGGCTATCTGGTTGTTATGCACTGGTGCCCGAGAAGCAGCGTTCAGGAACATTAAGACTATTGCTGAGTGTGTTGCTGATGAGCTCATCAACGCTGCTAAAGGCTCATCGAACTCATATGCGATCAAGAAAAAGGATGAGTTGGAGCGTGTGGCTAAGTCCAACCGTTAATCACTATATAGGGCAGGTCTCAATAAAAAAAGTTACAAAAACAATCATGTTTGTTTTAATTTATAACATAATTAACAAATAATGTTAGGATTTAAACTTAGTGTCTATCTTTTTGTGTTATATGAATACTCTAAAAAATGTGCAATCAAAAATTTTATTTTTTATTGGGAAGTTTAAAAACCGAAAATTTCAATCTTAATCTAAAAATTTCAACCCTAATAAATTATGTTTATACTTAACTTACTATCGATTTTCCTACATAGGTAGTTCTATTTTGAGTTTAATTTGTTATTATAAAAAAAGATCGAAAGGTCGTCAGTTCCATCATTCCATCCCACTAGCTTCTTGAGCTGGTTGATTTTTCTAGTAAAATTTTATCTTTTAATTAGGTATAATAGCATTGGGACTGCAAAATTCTTAATAAAAATATTTAAAGCAATTACGTTTTTATCAATTGTTAAATACATGCAAGTGTTCTTTCGACTGTGAAGGTGGTAGTAACTGGCTTGAAGGGTAAATCACAAATACTAGAAAAATTCAACGAGTCTTCTGGGGCCTCGGTAGCTCGGGCGGTCAGAACATTGGACCGGTTATCTAAAGGTAGGTTTGATTCCCACTCGAGCTCCCTGAGGCTGGTTGATTTTTTCTAATAAAATTTTACCTTATATTAAATAGCATTGTAATGCAAAATTTAAAAATAATAAAGCACAATTTTAATTCTAACCTAGCAGGTTTACATATTATTTTTACTCTGTTTACACAGTCCATGCTTATCAGAACAACAGGTAGGCACTCTGTAAGAATTTTCTGTAATTATTTTATGATACCTTTTTTACTTATACTATTCATCCAAACTGAAAAACATTCTTATTTAGCCAGAATTTCTTAAAGGAAAATTCGAACTTTCACGAAACATCTAAATTGAAAGAGCCCTTAGTATTTTTGTAATTGATCATGTTTATTTATTCTTGGAATACCTACATCAATCGTGTGTATTTTAGGGGACACATTTTGACGCATAGTATGGCTGCTTATTTTTATTTTAAAGGTAAAAATAATAAGAAGTCATAGAAAATGATGTCGAAGACGTTTTGTAGAGTAGAATTAAAAAGATGACTAAAAGGGACTCGATGGCGTTTGGTTTACGCGTTCAGGATGCTTGCCGCAATGATGGGATACTAGATGGATAAACGAATTAGGTAATGTGTCCACTGAGCAAGTAATCACTACGTTCTAAATGTGTCTTTGTTGGTTGTCACAACTGGGTTGTTGTAAGATGGCAGTTGTCACCCTTAGCACCCCTTCATTATTCAATAATACCAATGGCCGCGCGTGATGAGATAATTATGATGACTTGAACTCGCTACATGGGAATGCCTGACCCCGACCATATTAAAATTATCATCGACCTATAGACACATATAGGTCGATGATAATTTTAATAACCAGTGCCTACAGAAACATCCCCATAGTGTTGCATTGACATGCAATTTGTACCGTGATACTTTTGTTGAAAAATAAATGAAAATATGATTTGCTATTTGCCCCAATTGAAAAGAAGGGTTCGAGTCCTACGTTAGGTAATCCATTGTCAATTGTAGGAGCGCAGCGTCATGTCATGTCATGTTATGGCCGGGATGGCATATCCATTTTACTTGCAGCCTTAACAGAGGTGGTATTTTAATTTCTTTTCTTGGCTTGCTATGATGATAGTGCTACAATAATAGTTGGTATCTAACTACATTCTGTAAGTATGTAACTCCTAAATCTTTTACGAGGTACATAACTGCTTCAATTTGTAGATTCTTGTTGTTTTTTTTATTTCTCGCGTGGTCTAGTGGTTAGACTGGGTTAGACCGACCGCCGCGTCACCGGGTGTCACTCTCAGAGTTTCTAAATTAGACAAAATCACATAAATTATTATTGTTCTGATCCCAAGGTAAGGAGCTATAATGCATTCGTATTATGGAAATCAGAATACGGTACCATAACCACCCAGACCCGACATAATATCGAAAAGTTCGTTTTCGACATTGGCCCGACCGGGAATTGAACCCGGGACTTCCAAATTAGCGCCGCCCAAAGTCCGGCGTGCATGGACAACTCGGCTACGGAGGTCTGGGTTCAATCCCCGGCTGACGGTATATACCATATTTGGTTTGGTTTGTGTTAAGAATTTGTTTTAAGTCTACTAGACTGTTACCATCATTTATCTAAATCTATAACAATTTAATTGTTGCTTGTTTGACAGTTTAAGAGATATGGTAATAGCACAACGTAAAGAGGTTATAATAATAGACTAATCTTAAATCAAAATACTGATACCTTACAGTAAAGGAAAAGATATTTCCGAATTCCGAACGAAAGCGTTGGTGATTTGTCATGAATTCAATCAAAATGTCAATGTCATACCCAAATCTGTCAAATGTGTTGCTGTTGGTGAAAGTGGAGAAAAGTTTATTTTCAATTTCATTTACAATACAATAAAATCATAACTAAATCAGATAGAAGTGTTTTATTCTACATTTATTAACAAATCTACTATTCAGCTACTATGATACACAGTTTATTTATAATAAATCCTTCCGGGTATGTTTTTAAAACTACGTTTTGTATTTTTTTTTACCGTGTTGAACAACATATTTACAATTTATTTATTTCTATGTTTTATATTTATAATTTGTAATTTTTTCAGAGATGTATTTCTGGAGAAACATTGGCGTAGTGTTATTCCAAGATCCGTTTGCGATTACTATTTAGAAGCGCAGCGAGCGTCACCAAACGTAAGCTAGTTTCTTTATCATTAAATGTATAATTACAGTGTAAAAAGTCCACTGATAACTCTAGTCTGCTGTTTCTATTAGAAAAATCTTAATTATATTATAGATAGATATAACACCTGTCTTAATCTGAGGGTCCGGGTGTAGAAAAGGGGGCCCCAAAAAACAAACACAATTTTTTTAACAAAATGCCAAAAAACATAGCTAACGAAAAAAAATTATTTTTTTTGATTTTTAATGATTATTTTTTTAATTTTAAAGTGAAAAATTTTACAAGTCCTAGCTCCATACAAAACGTGCTGCTCTCCGGAGTCATCGCTTCACTGTCACACATATCATATTGCGCACAAAGAAATTTGGTGACTCGTTTCTTTGTTGCACCTCCAAAAGATGGAATAGTTTATCAGCACACGTTTTCCCTCTTTCCTATGATATGGGGTCCTTCAAACGAGGTGTGAAAAAGCACCTTGTGGGCCGGCAGAGTGAAGTTGACTGATGCTCCATTTCCACTTAACATCAAGTGGTGTGGAGTCATTTGCCGTGCTAAGTATAAAAAAAAAGAAAAATCGGCTATGTCTCGGACCCCCTTTGCTACACCCTAACCAATGAAACTTATAATAAGTTATTAAAACTTATGATATGAAGATTATTAATTATTATTGCCATTTGAATTTTATTTACAACAGGTGTGCAAAGAATCTGTTATTAACTAGAAAACCAAGTTATTTAAATGGTGATATTTTTCTCTACACAATTGTACTTTATCCTTGGGTAGCTGGCCTGTACTTTGTATATTTTGTAGGATGTGCCACCCGTGCTTGCCGCCCCTCACCATTACCTTATCTCGATCCAGAGAGGTGGGGTAGCACTTGTGGCTGTATGTAAGCAGGAAGTGGCACCTCTGTTTGTCATTGAATTCTTACATAGAGTGGTTGATACATTTCAGGTAATAATATTTTTCTTTATATAGGTACTTTTGTTTTTCCTTCTTTATGCCAATCTGTTTCAGAAACAATAAGCCATTTCTTTATTTGATTCAAACCTGACTCTACTGACTAACTGCCCTCCAAGTTTTTCCCTAGTGGGCAACATCATTCTGCATTCTATACTATCTATGTTTATGGATTTTAGATACTGGACAACAGGTATTTTAATTGTTTTTTATTATTATTTAATTACAGGATTACTTCTCAGACTGCACAGAGACTATTATAAAAGAGAATTATGTTGTTGTTTATGAGGTAAGATTATTATATTTTTTCTTGTCACCTTACATACCTAAATTTAAATGCTTTTTGGTAAGAAAAACTCAAAAACATTAATGATATTTTTGTTTTTAGTTACTGGATGAAATGTTAGACAATGGTTTCCCTCTGGCAACAGAGAGCAATATTTTGAAGGAATTAATTAAACCACCTAATATTTTGAGGACTATCGCAAACACAGTTACAGGGAAATCAAAGTGAGTAGTTGTTTTGTTTAAAGTCTGGTTTTACAATTCAAGACAGTCAACAACAATTTCTTAAATTTCTAACCTATCATGTGACATACAAGAGTAGGGCAGCTAGTATTTCTTTTGTTTAAATAAATAAAAATAAAACACCAAGTATTATATTTATAAACATGCTTTACAGTACATTCGGAAACACAATATTAAGATTTTTTATAACAAGTGGAATACTGTTTTATACAAATTCATGAACCATTATTGTAGATACAAGCCATTTTCTATAACTGACATCTTATTTATTAAACTTCAATTTCAATTCAATTCCAAAATGTGAAACTAAACCTAGTCAAAAAATATAATGTCTATCTGCCTCAATTTCCAAAAATGAGACAGCAATATTTTCAAACTCTGTTTAACTTTGGTCTTAGTTTTACTTGAAGATTAATTAATAGAAATTGATTTGTATAATTCTTTTCAATGTGTAATTAATATTAAGAAAGATAAAGACTCTAGTGCCTAAATTTACACTTCAATTGTTAATTCCAGTGTGTCTTCAATATTGCCGTCTGGTCAGTTGTCCAATGTCCCCTGGCGTAGGTCAGGTGTAAAGTATGCAAACAATGAAGCATACTTTGATGCCATTGAAGAAGTAGATGCTATTATAGATAAAAGTGGTGCTACCGTCTCAGCAGAAATCCAGGGATATGTAAGTTGTATAAAAAAACAGAAAGATCTCTTTAAATATAAAAAAATTAAGAAACATGCAAAGAGGTTTTCTAATGTAATTATTACCTTTTTTAGATTGACTGCTGTATTAAATTAAGTGGGATGCCTGATCTGACATTAACTTTTGTTAACCCTCGACTGTTTGATGGTGTTTCATTCCATCCATGTGTCAGATTTAAACGTTGGGAGGTAAGAGACATTCATCCTATTTGTAACAGCAAACAAAATGAAAGTGAAATTTACTAAGTTGTTTTATGTTTTGTATTTTTGTTTCAGTCAGAGAGGATTTTGTCGTTTATACCGCCAGATGGCAACTTCCGTTTAATGTCGTACCACATTGGGTCGCAGAGCGTCGTAGCTATTCCAATTTACGTGAGACACAACCTGTCTCTCAGGTCTAATGGCGACCAGGGCCGGCTCGATTTGACAGTTGGACCTAAGCAAACAATGGGAAGAACTTTAGAAAGTAAGTGATGTGTAATGTCATTTATTATGTATGTTTGCTTACAACACTTAGTTTTGTTTCTTTTTAATTTATTGCCGGGATCTTTCGATAGACTAATGTATTCTGTGGGCTTAGCACCAGAAACTGTCATATTCGCATCGCAGCGTTAAATAGCAATATTGTATGGAAATTGATGGAGCGCCACAACGTCCATAAATGGAACTAATAATCGACAGACGTCATTTCGTAGATTTTTTGACTTTAGGTACTTCACAAGCAATAACATGTAAACAATAACAATGTTACTACTAATACAAGGCAAAAGTGTTTTTTTTATAGATAGCTCGGCAAATAACTCCATCCCACATGATGTTAAGTGGAAATGGAGTCCAGACGCGAAGATAACTGGTGTAGCGTGAAAACAAACGTAGCATTAGTTAACCTCACTCTGTCGGCCCACAAGGTGCTTCTTCTCGCCTCTTTTAAAAGACCCCATATAATAGGAGGAGGGAAAACGTGTGATGGTAGATTATTCCATCTTTTGGAGGTGCGACAAAGAAACGAGTCACCAAATTTCTTTGTGTGCGTTAATACACGTACAGACGTATGCACATTAACCTATCCAAAACTGTCAAAATTCTTCAATACATTTACAACCATATCCCTTAGACATAAAGTTCAAAGTCTATTGAGAAAATTTGACAGTTTGTGGTAGCCTGATGTGCAGGCGTGTGCACATACATGTATACATATTAATGCTCGTGACTGCCCATGACTCAAACTTTACGTTACGATTTCTATAGAAGTTTGATCTAGGCCTACCGAAACACGTCTCCAACTTACTCACAACTATTTAAAAATGGTTCTAACAATAAACTTACTATAATATATGCTTTAAATGTTACATACGATTTTCTGACATATTTTATTTCATTTCCAGATGTAGCATTAGAAATTTGTATGCCAAAATGTGTTCTCAACTGCTCTCTGACGGCGAACCAAGGGAAGTACTCGTACGACCCTGTGAGCAAAGTGCTGTTGTGGGACATCGGCCGAATAGAGTTGCCAAAGCTGCCCAACATTAGAGGATCTGTAAGTTAACGAATTATCTTCATGTCTTTCGTTATTATTATAGAGCTTTTGTTATTGTTTGTTACTAATTAACACCATATTTTAGACTTTATTTCCTTTGTATAAGGTTGAATTACAATTTGAATAATTTAATTGCCACACGTTGCCACTTCGCCACCGAGGCGTTAACCCTTTTCCAGTCAGATGTATATTCCAACCAAATTTTGAACTTACGTGATCGAGATAAGATTGAACACTTTTTTTTTATATCTTACGGGTAAGCACTCGACCTTCATCTCACTTGATGTTAAGTGGTGATAAGACCGAAGGTGGAAGAGCACTTCACCCGAAATACTGAGGCACTAGCTATCTTATCTCTAGCTGCCGGATCACAACAATGCTACAAACATTGATGTTATGGCGACATATTTAAGTGTTTTTTATATATTTTAGCGTTTTATTAACGCTTAAATATACTTAAGTAAAATTTAAACACTGAAAAAAGACGACAACCTCAGGCGGGAATCGAACCACGCACCTTCCGCATTCCGGGCGGCTGCCTTAACCACTTGGCTACCGAGGTCTGGCTTTCACCCGTCGAAATTTTTCAGTGCTTGATGCTTATGTTTTTTAGTCAACATTGCTTCATCAATCTTAGAAGTTTTCACCTCTGAGATCCGAAAGAAATATTTTTACAAATATTTGAACATTCGGTTAAGATGAAGCTGCGTTATAGATAAGTGTTTTTTATATATTTTAGCGTTTTATTAACGCTTAAATATACTTAAGTAAAATTTAAACACTGAAAAAAGACGACAACCTCAGGCGGGAATCGAACCACGCACCTTCCGCATTCCGGGCGGCTGCCTTAACCACTTGGCTACCGAGGTCTGGCTTTCACCCGTCGAAATTTTTCAGTGCTTGATGCTTATGTTTTTTAGTCAACATTGCTTCATCAATCTTAGAAGTTTTCACCTCTGAGATCCGAAAGAAATATTTTTACAAATATTTGAACATTCGGTTAAGATGAAGCTGCGTTATAGATAAGTGTTTTTTATATATTTTAGCGTTTTATTAACGCTTAAATATACTTAAGTAAAATTTAAACACTGAAAAAAGACGACAACCTCAGGCGGGAATCGAACCACGCACCTTCCGCATTCCGGGCGGCTGCCTTAACCACTTGGCTACCGAGGTCTGGCTTTCACCCGTCGAAATTTTTCAGTGCTTGATGCTTATGTTTTTTAGTCAACATTGCTTCATCAATCTTAGAAGTTTTCACCTCTGAGATCCGAAAGAAATATTTTTACAAATATTTGAACATTCGGTTAAGATGAAGCTGCGTTATAGATAAGGCAGCCGCCCGGAATGCGGAAGGTGCGTGGTTCGATTCCCGCCTGAGGTTGTCGTCTTTTTTCAGTGTTTAAATTTTACTTAAGTATATTTAAGCGTTAATAAAACGCTAAAATATATAAAAAACACTTATCTATAACGCAGCTTCATCTTAACCGAATGTTCAAATATTTGTAAAAATATTTCTTTCGGATCTCAGAGGTGAAAACTTCTAAGATTGATGAAGCAATGTTGACTAAAAAACATAAGCATCAAGCACTGAAAAATTTCGACGGGTGAAAGCCAGACCTCGGTAGCCAAGTGGTTAAGGCAGCCGCCCGGAATGCGGAAGGTGCGTGGTTCGATTCCCGCCTGAGGTTGTCGTCTTTTTTCAGTGTTTAAATTTTACTTAAGTATATTTAAGCGTTAATAAAACGCTAAAATATATAAAAAACACTTATCTATAACGCAGCTTCATCTTAACCGAATGTTCAAATATTTGTAAAAATATTTCTTTCGGATCTCAGAGGTGAAAACTTCTAAGATTGATGAAGCAATGTTGACTAAAAAACATAAGCATCAAGCACTGAAAAATTTCGACGGGTGAAAGCCAGACCTCGGTAGCCAAGTGGTTAAGGCAGCCGCCCGGAATGCGGAAGGTGCGTGGTTCGATTCCCGCCTGAGGTTGTCGTCTTTTTTCAGTGTTTAAATTTTACTTAAGTATATTTAAGCGTTAATAAAACGCTAAAATATATAAAAAACACTTATCTATAACGCAGCTTCATCTTAACCGAATGTTCAAATATTTGTAAAAATATTTCTTTCGGATCTCAGAGGTGAAAACTTCTAAGATTGATGAAGCAATGTTGACTAAAAAACATAAGCATCAAGCACTGAAAAATTTCGACGGGTGAAAGCCAGACCTCGGTAGCCAAGTGGTTAAGGCAGCCGCCCGGAATGCGGAAGGTGCGTGGTTCGATTCCCGCCTGAGGTTGTCGTCTTTTTTCAGTGTTTAAATTTTACTTAAGTATATTTAAGCGTTAATAAAACGCTAAAATATATAAAAAACACTTATCTATAACGCAGCTTCATCTTAACCGAATGTTCAAATATTTGTAAAAATATTTCTTTCGGATCTCAGAGGTGAAAACTTCTAAGATTGATGAAGCAATGTTGACTAAAAAACATAAGCATCAAGCACTGAAAAATTTCGACGGGTGAAAGCCAGACCTCGGTAGCCAAGTGGTTAAGGCAGCCGCCCGGAATGCGGAAGGTGCGTGGTTCGATTCCCGCCTGAGGTTGTCGTCTTTTTTCAGTGTTTAAATTTTGCGACATATTTAGATAAGATGGTGGTTCTAACAAGCCGGCTTGTTTGTCCGCCTGGCTAGCAACCACCATCTTATCTAAATATGTTGCCATAGCCCTATATAGGTTGGAGGTAGCACCAACCTAACCGAGTACACAATCGTGTACCCCTCGCTGGAAATCGGACCCGGGACCTCTGGGTATAAACCGGTGGTCTTAACCACTAGACAAAACCCAATACATCAATGAACTATTCAAACATGTTCTGTCTGTTATGTTAAAAGTTTAACTAAGAAAAAACAACGAATTGTCTCATCATTGCAGGTATCAGTAGCATCGGGCGCGGACACGAGCGGCGCAAACCCCAGCATCAATGTACACTTCACCATTCCCCAACTAGCAGTAAGTGGTTTACGCGTCAGCCGGCTCGACATGTACGGCGCTAAGTACAAGCCGTTCAAAGGCGTGAAGTACATCACGAAAGCGGGCAAGTTCCACGTCAGGATGTGATGGGAGGACGAACGGTGCTATCCGGATGCGGATGTTTAGGATTTGCCGGACTTTTAAAGTCTACCGCAGACTACGGATTGAATAGCGCATCTCAATTCTGAACCCTATTGAAGCATATTTTTTCCTATAATTTTCGATATTACTGTTAGAATAGCTATCAGTTTAGGAGCGGCAGGCCTTGGTACGGTTTAATTTTCAAAGGGATTACAGTAGGCGCGGGGTTATACAAACAATTGAAATAAAGAGTACCTACAGTCACAGGCATAACATGTAAACAATGCAACTCTTAATACAATATAAAAAAAGGAGTGTGCTTTAAACCTAAGGTTGCCACCTTTTTTTGTGCAAATAAAGTACTGTAGAGCCTGACTGTAGTACTGGGGCTCTACTTAACAATAAAAGAGGCGGTTAAATATTATTTTATATTTTCTCAACATTGGTTATCAACATTGGTTATTAAAAGGTAGAAAAAAAGTACATTGTGTCAAAATAAATACGATTATTCATTTCGCTTAAATACATACTTCTCTTTGCTTTTTATCAACTATTAACAAATAATTATCACTGCTAAATAGCTGCACAGCGACTGTTTTGTGTGTTATAAGTAAAAAGAATCTCAGAGAAATAAAATACTTAAGTATGTGGAATAAAGTATTTCCGCGTACTTTTTTGTTCTCATAAAGTATAGAGTACAATTACCCGATATAACGTATGATAGTTTATAATATAGTACGGGTGGCAACCCTATTTAGACCCACACGACTGAAGTAAAACTTCTTTAGCTCCATACCTTTAAAATGAATTTACAATTTTATAAATAACAATGGGTTAACAAGAAAAACAAGTACCCTACTTGTTTTTCTTGTGTCACCAATGTTCGACAGGTACCAGTAATCGACACGTTTTTACCTTATGTGCGCGCGCCCTCCGTTGGCCTCGCCCGATCACACTTTTCGTAACGCTCTCGTCACGCATTCACCAGCTTACTCCCCAAGTCAAGCGTGCGTAAAGAAGTTTTACTTCAATAATAGCCAAAAGTAGTGATGCAAGGATTTCTGGTTTTACGATTAGGATTAGGAATATCTGCACTTATAATCGCCGATAAGGATTAGAAATGATCGATTGATTGATCGATTGAACGACTAAAACCACCAGATATTATTATTAACAACCATCTTATGTAATTGATTAGTACTCAAAATATACTGCAGAGAAAGTTTTAATTTAAAAAAAAAGCAACATTTGCAGGTTATTCAAGCATAGCCTATTCCTTATGTTTGTTTGCTGCTGCAATCCAGCAGTTGAAAATAGACGTTCTGATGCAACTGTGGATAAAGGTATCCACAGTTGCATCAGAACGTCTATTAACGTCAGTAGTACTCATTATTATACTGTGCCTCCAGTGAGAAATATGTTTGTGCCAGATGTTTTAAATGCGGAAAGGAAACGCAAACGCAATGACATTACATGTCAGTCAAGTAATTTATTAGGCAAATAAATTAGGCCATACAGTAAATTTTACTTAAAAACAATAATCGTGAAGAATCGTATGTAATAATCGGCGATTAGGATTAATCCGAAATATACCGAATAATCGGAATTAGGATTAATCGGAACCCTAATCCTTGCATCACTAGTCAAAAGTGTATGTATGTTATTGCTCGTGACTGTACACACTTACCACCTACTGTCCAATACTCAGCCTCACCAGCTCAAGCCATTTCATTAACTCATTAGTATTTGCGAGACCATTCTATTCGGGAATACATTGAGAATAAAAAGGAGGAAACCTTTTTGATTTTTTAAGTAGCTCTTAGATTTTATTTACAATTAGTTTTATTTATTATTTAACCTCATAAATATTCTTTTTGAGAATTAAAGATTCTTGAACTTTGTTTACGTAATAAGTGTACCTATTCATTGGAGCACTATGTTGATGCTAAAATGTTTTTATGCCTGTTTATTCGTCGTCTGCCATGAACCTATTGCAGTGTTTCTGGATAGCGGTATAATCTCAATTTAATGTAATATTTTATTGTTAACATTTTTGAATTCGTTATTTGTTGACAAAATATCAATGTTACAAAGTATTAAGGTGTAAAACAATCATTGCAATGCATTTACGGTAGGTATATATTTCTGAGTCCGCGTCTGGTATCCGGGCGTACAGTTAATCGTGGAATGTTGCTTGTTAATTAAGGAATGTTAAAGAATGTTATGTAAATTGGATTTTATGTACTTATCCATATTTATAGCCGGATTCAATTACAGTTTTACAGTACCTACATACTAGCGATGCCTTATATTACGCCGTGTGTCGATATATCGATCGTATCTGTATCGATTTTGAGAATGTGTAAATTGAAACAAATCTGTCTAAATTTGTCTTCAGACACTTGATTTTACTTGTGGATCAGTGGTTATGAACACTTAGATTTATGAGATAAAAAAGCATAATATAATACAATAATAGTCTCTAGTTACATTTTATTTATTAAAAGCAAAACTATATCTTTTAGTTTACTCGCATCGTAATATAAAAGTTTAATAAATGGTCACATTCGTATGGTATTTGCGATGTTCCAAGAAAGCGATTGGACTGTAGGTATACATATAAGTGTCGATACGTATCGGGCATCCCTAGTACATACATACTTATATTTGGAATTAATATTACTATCAGGAATATTACTATGTTTTTTGTTGTTGAGTATTATTCTGTATTTGAAACATGGGCAGTTGCATCTGCCATGACCACGGTTGACCATGAGTTAATATAGATAAATGTTTATGAATAGACAAATCGGTCTATCCTATAAATTAAGCGCCACATATACCACTACTAACTTGCTCACGACACAATGAAATATGGTTGAACTTTTATTGAAGAAATTGTGATAGTTTTGGATAGTCTGACCTGCAGGCGTCTGTACAATCGTTATAATCCCGATGATAATATTATTTCTACTGTCCTTCCATGCTATATTAAAAAGTTACGTTCATAATAATGTTAATAATAATTAATTGAGCGTCTATAAATAAATATACATCTTAATTTCTTGCGTCAAGCAAAACGTTTGTCTTGTTTTGTTTTATTGATTTTCTATAACAGACATTGTTACGGCTAATGACGTCATAAAATTAAGTATCAATTTAAGCTGTAAATATTCTGTATTCTAAACAAAAGTCATATAAATATACGATTATTACGAATCTCCTTGTGTTTTATTCGTTACGCCTAGATCTATAATTATTTGATGAACTATTTGACAAGAAAATTTATCCAGTTAAAAAGTATAGAATTGCTGGGCTGATACAATCACAGAATTTACAGTCTTAAGATAAAGTTGATAGAAGCAACAAAAATATTGGTCATTACATAAAAAATAACTTTGATTTTTTAAAATTTTCTTTGTAATTTTTTTATTGTGTAATTGTAAGCGATTTCCGTAATTTTGGAATGAGACTCGACATTGCCATTTTTACATTACCATTCATATACCTAACTCCGTATTTTGCTGTATTCCTTAAAGGAGTGGAAAATGCCTTACTTAGTACGCATTAATTTTTGCTGGGACACTCAGGTTTGGTTGCTTTTCAAAACCTGTCATCATCATCTTACCAGTCTGAAACCACAACATTAGACGATAGTGTTAGTAGCACTGTTATGTTCAGATAGAGAGATAAGGCCAGCAGATCCTTACCTCCTTACAAATAAACAGAATAAACTCTTTGTAAGGCACTTGACTTAAGATTTCCGAAGGAAGTGAGATATAGGGCCAGGTAATTCACCATTGTGAAATAATGAAACAAATGGGCAGAGCATTTGATAAAATATTGGAAAACTATTTACTTAAATGAATTTTTAACACAATTAAAAAGTAATTTTAGCACAGGAACATTTATTAAAAAAAAAAAGTTATATTATAGATAGCTACCAACCGCATTGGTATAAGAACTATATTAAAGTTACCTACTCTACCAAGATTTTTTTTTCTGCGACAAGTTTGTAGGCGGCCAGCTCTCTTCTCAGGCTTTCTAGCTCCGCCTCTATCCCACTGTTGGTCATAGAGGTCGTCTGCTTGTCTCTGAAGTACCTCTGGATTAACACCGATATGAGCGCCGGGTAATCTTTCTGCGTTCCAGAATCGAAGTCGCGCTCCTAGAAGTTTCAAAATATTTAAGTACAATTATTATTAGCATTGGCGAATTATTGTAGAAACAAATTCGTTTATTTCGTATTTCATCCACTGATGGTACAGCAACTTGAAGGCTGTGGTGGGAGTGGAGATGTTTTTGATAAAGACTCGCATGCATAGATTTTTACCGTAGATGTTTCGGTGACCCAGAAATAACGAGTTCGATTCTCAGCGGGTTACTTTTATTGCTCTTGGTTCGGCGGTAGGGATTGTTTCAAGTTCGCCTGGCTACAGTGCTAGGATCTACTCTTATTAAGGTCTGTCCCATAACATATACGAGAGCAATGCTGCGTTCTGACCTTTAGCGTTAAGAAAGCCAGTCTCAGCATTTAAGGATCCCGGTTCAAGTGCGCTACACCAAGAAGAACAGGTACCAATTACGAAAAAGGATCAGCTATATACTTAATTAATACACATCATATTTTTCTAACTTCAATGTCAAGACCAGACCACCGAGCCACGTTAGTGGACGTTTCAAATATAGCTAAATCAAGCTCCTAAGAGCACGTATAAACTAGACATAAGTCAAACTTACTATATAACAGCAATGAGATGGCGACCAGCGTGCATAGATGCCCTGCGGCCGGCCGAACCTGGCCCGCAGCCAATCCACCACGCTGGCCATGCCCGAGGTGGTGGGGATCAGGTTGAACGGCGACGGCAGCGTCGTCTGCATCATGTAGTATATGTACACCTGCAAAATTACAGAACCTCCTAACCGTCCGCTGTAGATGAAAGCACTGTCATACGCGGAGGTAACAGACGTCTGCACATCACACTATCCGATTCAGCATCATTATTTATATTTAGTACTACGAAACTTAGTACACAAAAGTTCATACATTTAAATTGGTGAAATACTGGTATAATAAAATTCAAAAAATTCAAAATTCAAAATCATTTATTCAGTTTAGGCTACAAGTAGCTCTTGTGAATGTCACTATGCCATCGGTTCGTAAGTCTACTCTGGGCGGGAGATCTTGTACGATACACTACCGTCTCCGCGTGCAATTTGTCCAGACGGCTATAAAGCACGTATCTCCAATGCCGTTATTGCGGCCGCTATTAAAAACCTAAGTAAATAAAATCCGTGCTGGGTAAATAAGAAAAATCATATGGCGGTTGGATGTACCTACGATTTGCAAGAATTTTGCATCTACTCGTAACACGCTATATAATGAAATAAATAAAATAACAGGCGTCTGTACCTAGGCGATAGAGATATATGTTAATGTTCAAAATCTATTAAGGTATATAATTTGTGGTAGTCTGATGCGCAGCCGTTGGTACGAGGCAGGCTTGATTGAAGCTCTGCTAGGGCAGGTCACTATGCCACAAAACAAATGCTCCACAATATTCAACTAATCAACAAAAAGTTTATGTAGAACATGTCGAGAGAAAACGGATTGAACGCAGCATTTACTGTGTGCCTGTGACTCTCTGGCTAGGAAGATAATGGGTTCCTAGGACGGCCAATCCGTAACCGGTAGACTCCAGGGTCTTCGCCCTTAAAGACGACACCAAACTTATGGCAGTCATCTTCTCTGAGGAAGACGAGTAAAAAGGGTGGGGTTGCACAAAAGATCACGATGGTTCGAAGTGCTACTGGAATAGAAAAACCTCGAAACAGGACAAACAAAGAAACATTGAAAACAGACAAAAAGATAACGAAATCTAAATTAAACAAAACAGGAATTGACAACTAACCGTTTTGAGGGATAAGGTTATTAGGTCTATTATTAGGTATAGGTAGTATTAGGCTATTATATCTTAAAAAAGGCTTTTAATTAAAAGCAGACCCAAAGTGATCGTAGCTGGGCTTTCAAGCGGCGGTAAGTAGACTTACTTGATCAAACTTTGATGAAAATATGAATCAGCGTTTTGTAATTTACTTTAGAGAAAGTTCGTTTCAAATGTTTGCGGCAGCAAATACCAACAAATAATTATGTCGATAATGCGATTTGACGTTCGAAGTCGAAGAAGCACAACTTTTGCTTTCGATGTTGTTTATAAGTGACCTCCAAATTATGATTAAATGTTGGATTAGAAGACTCAATTGTAATTTATCTATTTTCAATTTGTGAGCTATCATTATTTCTTGTCATATCTACTTTATTCAATTTTGATAAATTACTTACTTTTTTCTTAAACAGTAAAGTAGGTACACACGCCTGCACATCAACCTATCCAAAACTGTCAAATTTCTCTAATCGATATTGATCTTTATACCCAAATCCTAAGGTTCAAAATTTATTAAAGAAATTTGACATTTTGTGGTAGGCTGATCTGTTGCCGTCTGTACCTACTAAAAAGGTAAGGAATAGTACCTAAAGGAAGATCCTTTTATGTTTGAGGATCAATACCTCTTAATACCTTTTAATGAAGTGTGGGGTGGCCTTTGCCCAGCAGTGGGACAGCTATGGCTGATATAATAATATAATAATAATACCTCTTTCTTCCGCCGCCAAGCAGCATTTTGCAGCGTTTTACATTGTTGTGCTTCGGCTCGAAGGATACTACATAGGTCCATTGATATTACAGGGTATAGAACATTAGTTGCATTAGAACCCCAAACTTTTTAGCCATTGCGCCAACGAGCGTTTTCATTCATTCGATTTATTTCTTTCAACTAAAGACGTTCCACAGGACGTGCTTGGCTTAGAAAGATCATTTTATGAGTAGGTAAGATGTAAGAAGTTAAGCATAACTTTATTAATTTCGTGGGTGTTTATGTCATTCCCGCAATGTTTCTATGTGAAATATTACAAACAGGTAGACCGTTTCGGTTGTTATCTCATGATTTATGATGGCATAATATTTTTGCAGCCAACCGGGCACTTTAATAAAGTATAGCACAGAGCCTGTCCAAGTTGCAGGAAGAAAACAGGCGTGAGATAGCCTATAAATAACTGCTATATAAAATGTAATGGAGCGGCGGAATCTGGCCGGCTTGTAAGTGTTGCGTATTTGCCATGTATGGACAAGCACGAGTCACTTTGTGTGCCCGTTCGCAATATCCTGTGCCCTCGCGGTTCGCCTGCACGACCTTAGCGCTGTAAAGTTTATAGGTTGTTTGTACCAAAACTGATTTATTAGGGCATTTAATGTGAGTTTTGTTCAACACTCGATCACATTATCGATAACGAGAATTGGTACCTATAGCACAATTGGAACTCAACTCGTCACCAGGACGCGCTACTTCAATGCAATACAGTAGGTACCTACTTAAACAAGTTTTTTTTCCGTTAACGTGAACGAATGGTAAATAAAATTCGCACTCAGTGTCTGCGAAAGAAAATTTGTATGGCGCTGAAAACTATGAAACTGCGCTCATCTGCATACAAACAAAATGGATACAAATAGTGCGTGATCCAAGGGCTCAAGTCAGGAGTTTCGACTTTTTAAAACTAATTAAAATATAATGATTTTATAAAAGAAATAAAACAAAAGTGTTTTTCTAATATGTACTACTAATAAGTAGGTATACTTAATTTAAATAAAACAAGTAGATACTGTTTAGAGATGACTTTGGATAGGATTTTTTCTATCGAGTAAAAATCTGCATTTAGGAAACAATAACATTGTTGCAAACATAGTCTAATAAAACCACAGACCTTGTGATTAAAACAAATATTTTTCTTAGGATTGTATGTATTTAGGTACAGCTACAATTACCAATACAGACATTGGTCAGACAAGGGAGCAGCTAAATGATGGAACAGATTGCTGTAAAGAGCAGGAATTAAAAAATAATAATAAGTATGTGAAGTGCAGTTCACAGTTGTCCACGTCTTAACGTGATCGAATCGGTAACTCCCACCCCGCCCGATCCTCTAAATGACAGCACACATTTACAGAATACACTAAACATGCACACCAGTTTAGGCCCAAGACATACTCGTACTCGTAGAACAAGGGTACGAAAAACCGGTTCACACTCGCTCTACACCAGGTACAGATATGTACCTGGGCGGTTCTCTCCTCCTCCACGGCCCGGTCAACCCGAGCCCTCGGCTCGTGCCTTTAGAGGCGCCCTCCGGTTGCTCTCTGAAGGTGATTCGTTTCACACGGCTTGAGGGACTCTTTACGTTCCTCGCCGCCCCCAAAAAAGCCCGGTGAAGCTGAAAATGCCGCAGCGGCAATCAGCAATCTCTCTCAAAAAAAAAAAAAAGAACTCCCACACAGCACTTAACCAAACGTGGTAGCAGGCACAACTAGCTATCTACCATAGAAATTGTGAGAAATGAAAACTAACTTCTGTTCTTCCGAATGTCCACTCAATAGCCACATTGTCATTGACTTTCTGAAAGGTGTTCGACATGGTTGCAATGAGCATGTTCAGTACAACAATCACCGAGATCACTTCAAAAGCTGAAAATAATTTGATATTTAAATTATTAATTGCTTGTACTCAAAAGTAAATTCACGAGATAACTTTGAAAGGACTTGCTTTTGTTATTAAATAAGAATTAACGATGAATCTAGATATCAAAATTCAATAACATCAGCACAAAGCGGTGGAAGCGTACTTCATCTTGAATACTGAGGATCTGGCTATCTTGTCTATTATATCCGCTGTAGATAATCTTGGAATGATACTAACATTGATGTTATGGCCAAATATTAAGATTAAATGGTGGAAGCTAGCCATGCGGAGGGAAACCACCAACCAAACCGAGTAAAATATACTACCCCCACTGGAAATTCAAACCGGGTCTTATAGGTTTGAGATTGGTGCCAGTGGCCTTAACAAGACAACCGAGAGGCGGTTCATAATCTGTTGTAACCAAGTTCTTTCATACACGACGCTTCTCAAAACAAACTAGTTGCAAACTGTAATTACTAATGAGTATATAGCTCGTATCTAGCACGTTACAACACTAATATTTTTAATGGGGACTGCCACCATACACAGAGCATCCAATCAAAGCAATCCAAACGAACATTAGTATTACTTTATGATTGGTTTTATCGTGTAAGAATCGCCATTGAAATATTAGTGCTGTGCCATTCCAGATACCAGTAAGTACTGGTAGGTAAAAATTACAGTTACAGTTTGAAACAGTTTGTTTCAGTTTGTAACTTGTTTGCTTTGAGTAGCGTCGTCTAAGAAGGCGTCTTATGATATCAAAACTCACAACCGAAACAGAAGTAGCCGATGAGCTCGGTGTACCCGTGCCGGTTCTCCAGGCCTTTGTCGTGGTTCGATGACCTTGTGTTGGCGAGTACCACGTCGGCGCTCTCCAGGGGGGCCATGCAGAACAGCCCCCAGAACAAGGTCTTCAATGTGTCGGTCAGGCCCGTGAACGAAGATACCTAGAGGCACATTTGCTATAAAAAGCGTTTACAGCTGCCATTTTCATCACCAGCTCATTGTTATGTCCCCACCGCTGGAGCACGAGCCTTTCCTATGGATGGATAGTTAGAACGGGCCATAAATCACCACGCTTTAACGTGCTTTAACGTGTTTTAACGTGCCTTCCAAAGTACGGAAGAGCTCGAGGTGATAAATTTTGGTTCACCCATCCGATGTCTGGCCTGTTCAAAAGTTGCTTAACCTAAGCATTCGCAGACAGGGCGCGTTTACCACTGCGCCATCGAGCTGCCTTTATTACAATAGCGAAAGAAATCGCTAAGAGCCATTTTACATGTCAGTATCCTAAACAAGCTTCAAAGCTCTAATTCTTTCGAACCAATAATCCACTATGGAAAAAAAAATCAAGTGACACAAGATCAGTTGGATAAACATTGTATGTACTGACAACATCTCCGTATTTCCCGTAAGCATATAAAGTTAATATTTATAAAATTTTATAAAATACAGTGAAAAAATTAAACGCCCACCCGACTCAGCCAGGAATTGAACCTGGGTCTTCCGCAATTTGGGCGGCTGCACTGACCGCTATGCTACCGGGAAGGCTGACGTAAGCGCTGAATTTTCTTACTGCTTTTTAATGTTTGAGTGCTAATAGCGGCACAGTGCGCCATCTATCCAACGGTCATTGCAACCGATGGCCATGCATATTCACCTTTGCAGATGAAATACCACAAATTTGATAACACAACGCTATAGTAAATTTTACTTTTTATTTTCAAGTGCTAATTGCTGCACTGAAGCTAAATTTAATATTTATAAAATACAGTAAAAAAATTAAAATCCCTCCCGACCCAGCCAGGAATCGAACCTGTGTCTTCCGCAATCCGGGCGGCTGCACTGACCGCTATGCTACCGGGAAGGCTGACGTAAGCGCTGAATTTTGTCACTGCTTTTTAATTTTTAAGTGCTTATAGCGGCAGGGTCATGTTTGTTTCTTTTTTTTAATCTTTTTAACACCTGTTTATTATGTACAATATGAATGCAATAAAGAACTTTGAACTTTGAACTTTGGCACAGTGTGCCATCTATCCATCGGTCATTGCAACCGATAAAACCGATAATTGCAAATATAAAGTTATATTAAAATCAGCTTTTTTGATTCGAAAGAATTAGAGCTTTTGTAGTTTGTATAGTAAATCCCACTGTTGGGTAAAGGCCTCCATCATTGAAATCAAGTTAACGCTACAGTTTGATGGGCTTATACTTTTTGTCCATCTCTATAATACTTCATATAGTTTTCTGTAAGCACTGTCAAAATATATGTTAAGTTAACTACTGAAATTCTAGTTTGAATCATAAACGTAGTCAGAAACGTAATCAGAAACGTAGTATCTATTTTCTATCTGCTCTATCCTACCTATCAATATTTTTAGACTTTAGGGCAAACCTCAATGACAGCAATAAATACGGTAGGCAGTGAAATGTCATTTCCAATAGTTTAATCGTCCCGACCGTAAACAGCATTGGCAGTACCCTCACGGTCAGAGAGGTCTGAGCACAACGTTTTATTTGTATCCGGTGATGGGATGACAGCCATTGACAACCACCTATAGATAAATCTCACATGTCGGTGTAGATTTTGAGCAGAGAAATTGTGGTGGTGATTCTCTATAAATTTCCTATACTATGAAGTTTTGTAAACTAATGGAATAGCTAATTAATAAATGCTTTTATTCTTTGCAAAAATACTTTGGCCCCTGAGCTCTTTAAAACAACATTACTGCAACCACAGAATAATTAATAGCACGGTTTTCTCTTTTTATTGTATAGTTTTATTTAAATTCATTTTTGCGTACCAGCTTCTGGTGAAATACGTGAACGATTTATATAACTAGGACCACGTATGTACATATGGTTCAAGGAAAATAAAAAGGTTTTGTCTTTGTCTTTAAAATATATAAATATTAAATCACCTGTACAGTTTTCACACCAAACTCATCTTCGTAGACCATGCCATCGTAGTACTGGTAGAAGCGGGAGAGTCCAGCGGCAAAAGCGCTTATGATTATAGCGAAAACTATTATGTACTTATAGATGTCTACAGCCATTTTTCCCAAAGAGACCTGAAGTAAATTAAATTAAAAAGTGAAAACTAGAAATCTAACAAAGCCACCATTAGGTATGAGGTCATAATTTAACGGATTTGGAATTGTACATTTTTAAAGATCGTTTCATATATAATAATATAATAAAACCATTTATTTCAGATTGTAAAATCCATACAGAGGTGTTAGTAGGTTTCTTAATATTATGTTAATAAAGATTATATATATATAATTGAAATAAAATTGAACAAAAAAAACTTAATTTAGGAATTTGACTGTCCCGCCCATATGCATTCGAGTCCAATGCTTACGAATGGGACAGTCAAGCTTATCATTAATCAACTTCAGGACGTCATTTGAGCTATCCCGTAATCTGCACACAATTGACGCAATTCGCTTCCTTATGATGCTGTGAAAACCATCAACACCTGCTTCAGCAAACATGCTTGAGGCGCCATCCTGAAGGCATTATTATACTGTACTCGAAGTGCATTGTAGGTCTTCTGCGTATAGTCGCACCACAAGCTGCAGGTGTAGAAGGTTTGACAGTAAGCCTTAAAAAGCGTAATTTTAACTTCTCTTGTACACCTATCAAACCTGCGGGCAAGCATATTGCATCGAACCGCCAATGCTCTCCGTTCTCTTTCGATATCACAATTGTCTATGAGATCTTCATTAACAATGTGTCCCAAATATTTAAACTGGGACACTCTATTTAATGGCACACCAAGAAGTTTGACGGAGGGTACAACCACGGGTTTTTTTATTATTTACACGAAAAAACACCAACTCGCTCTTTTTAGTGTTATAGACGAGTCCATGCGCAGTAGCATACGATTCACAAACAGCCCCGAGTCTACGCAACGCATTCACTGGATGGACTCGGCAACACCATAGCATCCACATAACTTATATTATTAATAATTTGCCCATCAAAAATATAAAAAGGGTCACCCAATCAAACTTGAATGCGACCTGGGATGACCGGCAGATTCCGACCTCTGATAATAAGTCATAATTAACCCGGTCAAACGCCTTGGAGAGGTCCAAAAAAGCAGCATATACTGGGGTTTGTCTATAGGTGTAATATTTCACGGTATGCTTCAGCGACAGTATGGCACTCTTTGTTTCAGGCCTGGTCGGAAACCAAATTGAGCATCATTTAGCTGTATGTAGTTACCAAGCCATCGCTCAAGCAGACCGTCAAGCACCTTTGCTAATATTGTAACCAAGGATATAGGCCTATAATGAGACTTGTCAGATATATCTCCAATTTTGTTTTTTACAATAGGAACAAACAACATTAGTCCTCATTAGTTCAGCAGGTGAATAAGAGTGCCTAATACAAAAAGTGTACAACAACGACAGGACCCTTGGGATATATGGCCCTGCATTATGAAAGTACTCGACACTAAGGCCATCGTGTCCTGGTGACTTTCCTCTGGTCATCTGCTTTAAAAATTACTTAACATCCCTAGCAACAACAGACAGGTTCACCAGTCACTGCCACTTCACCATCATCGTCAACCTCCACTTCAGTTCTTTTCTGTAAAATTGATTTTACTTCAAAATAGTTCTTAAATAGGTTCGCTATCTCCTTTGGCTCAATGACGTCGCTCACGCTCATGGAAACGGCTGGCATCAGGCTTAGCTTCTTCGTCTGTTTCCAAAATTTAAAAAAAATATTTGAATTGTGTTGAGAAGCAAAAATGTCCATTTTTATTTGGTCTTGATTTAATTGACATGTTTTAAATTTTGACTTGAATACTTTTCGCGAATCACACATATCTTGGTATAAACGTCCAACTCTTGGCCGTCCATGCCACACTATCGTCCATGTCTAAGAAACCTAATAAATCCTAAGTAAAGTCACGAGCAGAAACATGTAAACATGTAACTCTTAATACAATGGTATAAAAGTCGAAAGTGTATACATTTTGCAATACACGTGACTGTACATAAAATAATGTAAGTATAATTAAGTTAGAGAAACAATAAAGTTATCCCGGTATGAGGAAGAAAAAAAAAACAACCCCCCTTACAAATTAACAAAGAATAAGGTCCGAATAGTTAATTAATTATCTTAATTAATGGCTTCGCGTTTAGCATTTAGCCAATTTCAAGTGTTTTTTATTATAAGTAGTAAGGGTACAATTTGTACGGTAGATAGTACGATATAAGTTATGGTTCAAGTGAAATATAAATATTTTCCGTTACTGCAGTGATCTAACAATTTTTTTATTTGTTAAAAGTAATAGTTGTTGTAGTTATTAACATAAAACACTTTAGTAAACAATTATTTACTACGAAAGTGAGATCACGGTATCCTATTATTAGGATACACTTTTAGAAAGTAATTGACAACTTGAATCAGAATGTTGTTTGATTTATGTAAAAAATATAAAAGTAATCAAATGCGTGGATTTTAATATTTTGAAGTAAACTTCATTCGGAAGTCAATAATAATCAGAAGGGGGCGGTCCAGCGGTCAATCTGTTTAATTTATAGACGCCTGATCAAAAAATAATAATCATCGGATAGTAGTGGAAGCATATTTTAAGTTTTTATATCTATCTACATAGATAAAGTTGATAAAACTTTTCGTGGAACTTCATTATCTATTTATAATCGTCTCACTGCTGGGGTCAGGGGCCGTAGCTTCAGCCTTAATATTGAGCGAAAGCAAAACTGCCTTTTCAAAATGGTAGCTCTAGTGGCTCTGGGTACAACAAAAAAAACCCACAACATTATTGTTCCGTCAGTGTAAGGCTACGACCAGCGCCGGCTCTAGCTCTTGATCAGGGTAGAGCGAGACTATATTTTGGCGCTTTCACATTACTTATCCAAACTCCGGTGTTGTGCTTTTTCGTATTTGGCATTTGCCGCCCCTTGCCACCTACAGCGACCGGTCCACTCGCTCTACCATAAGGTTCATAGGGCCAGCGCTGGCCAAGACTCAAGGCTTTCCTACATAGACAGTGGCAAACGGGAATATAAGGAGGAGAGGAGGAATAAGAAGATACCATACCCCACACACTTGAGACGAATATAAAATTAACTAATCAAACCTCTTTCCCGTTGCGTACATTTACATCGAACAAACAATTGCCAACGCATCGAATTTTCTGTGGGCACAATGCTAAGTTACGGACCGCCTCCGCTCTAACGAGGGCATTCTCAGCCGCCACCGCCGTTGCATTGAAATGCTAATGTGCATACCTGCAGTGGCCCTAGATGGTAGTTCAGCTGACACAAGTACATGAGTCGGAAATAGGCGAATATTGTGGCGAGGCAGAACGTGCCCTCCGCGAGCAACGTCGGATCGTGTTGGTCCCAATATTTGCGCTCTGCGAAGGAAATGAGGTTGCTGAGTTGTGTTCGCTGTTTGTTATAAGGTCAGTATAGACTATAGCATTTACTTGTAACAGAACAACAAACAAAACAAATGACAAACAAAACTAGCACTTACTTTAGTTTGTGGTTTTGGTTTGTTATCATTTATAGGTTAATAGTAAAGTAGCTGTTACTGTTATAATTTAAAATGGACTTTAAACAGATCTACTCGCAACTTTACAAATTATATTATAAAGACGTTTTGCTAGCAAGTTCCAAATTAAATAATAGGAATAAGGCGACCTACAGCTTATTTTCCATGGAACGGATCCTGTTACAAGTTCGAAACGTCGCGTCAGGATAAAAATATATGTAAAACAAACGCAAGTAGATCTGGGTGTATTCCATTTCAATGTGTAGTGTTCTCATAAACTGTGTAAGTTATAAAATAAAAACAAAAAACATTATTTTTAAATATTCTACTATATTAAAATGTTTACAATCGTGTGCCAATGGCATATTTTTGATAAATTACCCATTGCCCTAATGTCACAATCAGGCTACCGAGACACTATTGAAATGTTATTGAATTAGCAGACTAGAGACACAGGAATGTACCCAAGTCATCTTCTGCGGTGGCAGCCTCAACAGCAGCAGCGATCCACAACGCGAAAGTGACGCCGAACAGCGCCAGCATGATCACCTCCGCCCAGTTCCACATAGCCGTGAAGTACCTCTGGGGCCCCTGCATCAGGCACATGCGGATTGCGGACCATGTGTACCCACACACGTACAGAATCAAGGGGGCCTCCGCTCCTGAAGAGAAGGTATAAGAAATCGATATCTAAATACAAAAAATCAACCATGCATTGGCATAATAATATCATGGCATTATGCTGAGTGGCAACCAATTGGTCGGCAACTAGATTAATTTTAATATAATTTAAGTAATTTTAGTTAAAAAATGCTTGATCAATAAATATTTTTGGCTCCAGGGTATGTTGGGCCAAGTGTCAGACTGTACAGTGTGTCAAAATGACAAGTCAATAATGCCCTAACCAAAGGACCAGGGAGGCGATTTTGAATCCCACCGTTGATGTGATCTCGATATTAAAAGTGACATGAAATATACTCAAAAATAAGTTACCAGTGAATTTCTTGGCGGGAAAGTGGAGAGTCATATTTGCGGTATTTGTTTTTATTTCTAAAATTTGTGTTATGCCGAATATTAATGTGAAATAATGGTGGATTATTAACCGTTAAGTGTTCGTAAGTGCGCATGAGTGTTGGCAAATGAAACAAAACAGTGCTACTTCATTATTGAAATTCTCTCAAGAAGTCCGCCCGAGGAATTAGTAAAGCCCCACATCTTTACTGAGATACTCGAGGGGTTAGGGGTAAATCATTTCTCACTTCTCATTTCTATTATCATTCATCATCATCACACTGGAAGGAAATATTGTATATTTATGTATTACTAGTAAGAAAAATTACTTTGACACTAGCTAAATGTGCTAATCGCACAATGCCATCGATGGCATTGATGGTTAGTTGACTAAAAAAAAAGTTACTTAGTCACCGGTTCAAATATCGTCTCCCTGACTCACCAACGTCCAAAACAAACCCTTTTGGACCTAGAACCTAAACCCTTGCCCTTCATTAAAAAAAAAACAAAAAATGAATAGTTAATTAAATGCTATATTTAACTATTAAAATTTTTGACAGTTATTATGCTAGGTAGTCGTCTTGTCTAATGAAAAACGCCTACGGGTCCATACACAATCACTGCTATTTAGTTAAAACGGATGTAGATTCAATCAATTTGTCTTGATGTTCGGCAATACACTCTGTCAGCAGTCGGCATCACGTAGGAAATCTAATTAAATTGCAAATGAATCAGCGTGTACCCATAAATAAACGTATTGATTGAAATTTCTAAATCCGGCTAATTCGGCAAACGTACGACCCGGTTCGACATGTTTCGGAGAAATTCGCCATTCGCGGTGAATACTGGCTCAGAAAATTTGCTACTGGTACATCGCGATTATTTATTGATACAATCTCGGCAGGCACATCGCTGCCGACATGTGATCGTTAATAAAGCGCGAACCTGTATCCGGCGGGCCCCGTTTCTGCTCGGTCTTATCTTGATTGGAGATGTAGAAGACCAGGGCCAGAAATACGACATACGCCGACGCGTGAGTGATCAGCTTGTTCAACGGTATCTGCCAGTGCGTAACGAGGCTGCTGCGCGGCAGGACCTGCGACCACACTACATCATTAGTCGTTACGTCATTAAAACATATCACTGAATACCTAATACTGAATACTCGTACATCAACAAAGCTAGATGCTGAATAAAAATTACACACAACTCTTTGCAGGTTTACTGTTGTCGCTTAAGAGCCATTTCGGTTTATGTATAGTAGTAAAGTTCTAAATCTTTCAAAATAATCCTATTTTAATGCAAGTTTCTATGTTAATGGGAAATACAGAGATCTTGATAGTTAATAGGAAACATTTAATAAAAAAAGTTATTTGAAATGAATCGTTATTTTATGTTATTTTAAACTTTTAGGTTCAGTTATACATACTACCTTTTATTTAAAGTCTTCTTAAAACTGTTAAGATCTCTGTATTTCCATTAAGCATATTCATTAAAATTCGCTAACTAGATTGAAAGAATTAATGCATTGAAATTTATTATATGGAATTCCGAAATAAAAATTGGCTGTTAAAACATATGACTGATACCGAACACTGAACACTTGTTACGTCATCAAAACCAATTTGCTGAATGAATATTTACACGTTACGTCATCAAAGCTAATTGCTAAATGAACATTTACACACAACTCTTTAAAATTCTTCTAGGTTTACTGTTGTCGCTTGAGAGCAATTTCGCATTTCGGTTTTCTATATAAAAACTTCAAACTATATTTTTTTTAAAACAATAAGCCTATTTCATATATATGTTGACAAACAATAGAATTTAAAAAAGAAACGTTTCTCAAACTATTTATGCGATTCAAATTTTTCCATAGCAAACTTTAAATCACACAAATTCAGTTATAGACGTATTTTTTTTTCTATTAACTGTCAACATCTCTTTCCATAAATTTCCATAAGTGTATTTCCATTAAGCATATTCAATAAAAATCACATATTGGATTGAAAGAATTTATACTTTGAAGTTTGTATGGAATTCTGAAATGTAAAATGGCTGTTAAAACAAATGACTGAATACACTGAACACTCGTTATGTCATCAAAGCCAATCGCTGAATGAATATTTTCACGCAACTCTTTAGAACTCTCCTAGGTTTACTGTTATCGCTTAAATTAGTTTAAAATGTATAGTAACGGTAGACTTTACGGCGGCTAGCAGTTACACCCTGGCTGAGTTAACAAAGGTCGCGGGTTCGAATTCCGCTATGCGCAAATGTTTATCGCTTATGCCTTGAGTGCTTAGTTATATCCAATAAATAAATAATTGTTGTAAGCAAATTCCTTCAGATTTTAAACCTTCGCGTTACATTGTAATTACAATATTGAATCGGGGTTTACTGCAAACAGTTTAGTAAATGTCTCAGGCATACCTGTAGAAACAACCCACGTTTCGATCGAGTTGTATGGGTCGTCGTGATGTATCCTATAGATTGTTTTATTTATAGGAGTCTTAATCTTTATTATATATATATAAAATCTTCTGTGCGTGTGTTTGTAATAGAACTCCTTCTAAACGGCTGGACCGATTTAAATGATTTTTTTTGTGTGTGTTCAAGTGGACTCGAGAATGGTTTAGATTTAAAATTGGATCCGGTAGGTGGCGCTGCAATAGGGGTTGGTCCATCGTGGGGTACGGGTGTTTTCAAGTAGTATAGAATACGTTTTTTTGAATGGATGTGTTTGCTTATGTCCGCTTACAGCTTTGGCAGCGTGACCGAACTATTTAGGAGCGGTGATAAACTAATAAGGTTCCTCAAGCCGTCGTGATCGAACATCCTCAGAGGGTTTAAAGCGGGTATGGCACCACTCAAGCGTGTCTCTTTCTCCTACTAGATTCTCAGAGGCGTCCGGAACGGAGTTAGACAGAGTTTCCCTATGTGAGTAAGGGTGGAGTCCAGCACTTGGACGGCTAAAAGCTGTGTTTATCTTTTTCTAAACAACTAGCTGACCAGCGGACATCGTACTGCTTTGACAGTTTCCATGACAACAAAAGAAACAAATCATTCGTCCGCTTAAGAACGCCCGTACCCCATGATGGACCTTTATAGCAGCGCCACCTACCGGGTCCATTTGTAAATTTAAACCATTCTCGAATCCACTTAAACACACACAAAAAATTTCATGCAAATCCAAAAAGGAGTTCAGTGACATACACACGCGCAGAAGATTTATAAGTGTATAAATATTCTTCAATACGTGTTTATGTCACTGAACTTCTCCTTAACAGCTGGACTGATTTTGATGTTTTTTTGTGTGTGGTGAGTGGGTCCTGGATGGTTTCGATTCACAACTGCAAAACGAGTCCATCATGGGATACGGCTGTTCCCAAGCGAACATTACAATAGGATACTTGTTAACTTCATACCATGCACATAATGAGAATTATGGGCATCAGAAATATACGAGACAACACGATTGGCGCCTTGGCCATTGTCGATTTGTATTTCCAGTTGTGCCAGTCTTCTAGCCAGTAGGATTCGAGAACCTGAAAAGATATAACAAGTTGGGGCAACTTGCAAGAAAAAAATTACGACTACATTAAGCGCTCATCCTTTTAGAACCGTCTCAGTACTCTGTCAGTTGTTTAAAGTTGATACATTGACAGAATGGGCAATTTACGCAAAATTAAGGTCAATTAACCCCTAGTCTGTCCAAACGCCATATTATGGTAAGTAACAATTGGTTTAACCATTGTTATACGTTATGGACAGTGAACCTTATGGACAGTGAAGTGTGTTAAGTAAATATATTATGGCTAACTAAATTTAAAGTAAATGAATTGCAATTTTTAACCATACATAGTTGTAATTTCATCATCATCACAATCTTAGCCACTCCACCACCAACCACTACTGAAAAAAAGCCTCCACTAAGGATCTCAATAACGACCGGTTATTGGAGTTTTGTTTCTTGATATATTTATATATATATTTACAAATATTTGTGCACCTTATTATCATAAAAAAAAATGTCTATCTATGTACATTAGACAGACAGATTGTACTTGGTAGGCTTAGATTATTTATAGATGGCATAATGACGTTCATGAGAGCTATTTTTGCAGCCTAAACAGAATAAATTGAATTTTGAATTTTGGAATTTTATAAGCTGGTAGGTAATATTAGGTAGTCCCAATATCAATTAGGTAAATCATCATTAGCTCATTTTTATGTCCCCACTGCTGGGGCTCGAGCCTTTCCTATGGATTTATAGGGAGAACGGGCAATAAACCACCACGCGGGCCCAGTGCGGATTAGTGGTTGTTAACGACTGCTAATGCAGCCGGGACCAACGGCTTTACGTGCGTAAAAATTTTTGGTCACCCATCCGATGACCAGCCTTAGCGAAAGTTGCTTAACCTTAGCACTCGCAGACCGGGCGCATTAACCACTGCGCCATCGTGCTCCTCATTAGGTAAACAACATTAGGTAAATACACATGTGAAAAATATTTTTTGGTAAAGCTTCCATTCATTAGCTTATTTATATTGTTGTAAAACTTTCTGTTGCAGATAATTTTATAACCTGATATAAATTTTGAACATAATTTTGAATTTTACCTGCTGTGTGTTTGGGTGGGCAACGAATTCTTTATGTTTGTGATAAACCGCCATTAGCAAGCGAGGCAATTTAAAATGGCGCTGGCCGCGGTGCCCTGTGCTTTGTTTCAGCACCAACTTCACTTCTTCAGATGTACGACAGCATCCTACAATATTAAAGTTGGGTTTGCAACAGATTTTCAGTAAACAGAAAAAGTGTTAAAAGAAAATTGCACGAACAGGAATCGAAACCGCTCCGTCACATTAAACATTGCATTAATGTACAAAGTACCGAATTCTAATACTTTATAAGTACCTATAATAATCCCTGTTAAGTTCAAAGATAGGCTACTTTTTATTGTTGCTAAATATGCTTTTAATTTTAATAAAGCTTATAATAATAACGAGCACATTTAATTTATATATAGCACATTCAAATGTACAATTATTATTTATCAAACAAATAGTTATGAACAGCTGAACTTCTTTCGAGTTTATTTCAAGCTTAAGTTTAGAATAAGACTCTTTGAAATGAAACAACTTTTACGGATCTACTCGCGTTTATTTTACACATTAGTTTTAATTAATGTTTATCCTGACGTTTCGAACCCTTTGCAGGGTCCGTGGTCACAGGGAGACTGAGGTGTTGGTCGTCTCATAATTAGTTAGTAGCTTGTATACCCTCATTTAGATTAATCAGATGCATTCCGTTTTACGCAGAAAGAGCTTACAGTATGAGGGTATACAAGCTACTAACTAATTATGAGACGACCAACACCTCAGTCTCCCTGTGACCACGGACCCTGCAAAGGGTTCGAAACGTCAGGATAAACATTAATTAAAACTAATGTGTAAAATAAACGCGAGTAGATCCGTAAAAGTTGTTTCATTTCAATGTGTAGTGTTCGCGTAAACTTTAGAAAACAATATAAGACTCTTTACTTACTAGAATTTGTTTGGTATATGTCAGATATAACCTCACAAACAGCTAAGAGCGTAGGTATGTAATAAAAAAAAAACAATAACCTATCAAGTCAACAGCGAACGCGTTGACGTCATTTCTGAGCTGCACGTAAGCTGCCGCAAGCTGTCTGTTAGCCGCAACATTCTCAGTCAACTCTTCAGCCAAGCGCAGCGCAGTCAGTATGGGATCAGGGGACACATGCATTATGTATGCCGGTGAGGATACAGCGCGGTAAACGGACAGCCGGGTCATACTCGCGTACAGCGGATCTTCGTTTAACAAGGAGTTTCTAGAAGTTGAACAATATTCAAGTTAAAAACTGTGCAGGCAAAAATATTTATTGGGCAATTACGGTCTCTAGCATATTGGAAGTTTTTTATCAAGAAGTTCCTTAGACTTAGGAGAGATATTGTAGTGATTTCTGGGCTGCTCGTAAGCTGCCGCAAGCTGTCTGTTAGCCGCAACATTCTCAGTTAACTCTTCAGCCAAGCGCAGCGCAATCAGTATGGGATCAGGGGACACATGCATTATGTAGGCCGGGAAGGATAAAGCGCGGTAAACGGACAGCCGGGTCATACTTACGTACCTCAGTCATTCATCAAAGAGTTTCTAGAAGTTTCTAGATTGGTCAGGCACACCGCTTACAGTTTGGGATTCATTCGTAGATAACGAAATTCTTTTAAAATTTAGCGCTACTGCTAACGTCACATTAAATTACCCACCATGCCTGGATATTACAGGGAAACAATGTTAGCACAACAGTAAGCCGAATAAGGGTCAGGCTCTACGTGCTCGACATCTGCGCGGCGCAAGATAGGCTACAGACACACTTGCCTCACTCACGTAGCTACAGATAATCTTCGTTGTCTAGAGACTGAGGTACCGACAGTAGATAAATATGCTGTACAACTGTTTCGTTTTAACGGGTAAGATTTGATTTTGCCATTCTCTCTCGAAATACAGAACAGAGAATTCAATTACTGCTAGGTAATAAGATAATAAAGTTTTATAGAACCTAATCCAAAAACACAATAATATCATAGGTAAATATAAGTCTAAACATTAGTTTTAGCCGCCTCTGTGGTCTGGTGGTAATGTCACCGGTTTCAGACCTGAAGGTCCTGGGTTCCAATCACCATAGGTATTACCATTGTGCTTGGATTGGTTGGTGGCAGGGTTTGTGCTAAATCTGCCTGTTTATGTACCAATTCCTACATACGAATTGACATCATAAGAACAATTCCGTCAATAACATATAAGTTTACCCGCTCCCGAGTGGTTATGAATTTCGGGTGAAGTCAGCTCATATTATGGTCGGTATCATTGTCACTTACGATTCAGTGAAACACACGAGTTCTTGAGTGGAGACCGCGTATCGGCAAACGTAGTGTAGAACACCCTCAGACTAGGTAAAGCGATGATGTTTGCAAGGTGGCTGGCAAGAGCTGGATGTAGTAGCCGCAAATCGTGCTCAGTGGCATGCACTTGGAGAGGCTAATGTCCACTTTTTTTTAACCCAGGGGAAAATCTCCTTGCAGATTCCGTAGATCCGGGCCTGGCCTTGTTCTTTTCTAAAAAGGATTAAGACCAACCCGGTAAAAACCCCTGGGGTTTGCCTTTGGCCTTTAAAAGGGCCTTGAAGACTACCGGAACGCACGCCCCTCGCTAATGTTCAGCAGGCGACTAGTAGGTATAGGCTGATGATGATTAAGTGAAATGATGTCCAATCACTTTTTGGTGTGAAATAAAAAAGGGAAGCCCATAAAGAATTGCAAAAAACTCACTTGCAAGTAACGCAGAGACAATTTGGTGGATGCGGCCTCGCTATCGTGTGTCCACGTGAAAGGAGGAACGCGACAATATCGTAGTGGCCGCACTGCGCGGCCAGCAACAGCGGGGTTACGTGACCGGGGAACTCCGCGGAGTGACACGCCCCGGTGAACTCGAGCCCAGGCGACAACTTCCTCTGTGCTTCCAGTAACAGCACTAGACAATTGTGAACATAGTTAGCCTTGAATTTAGCATTAGTTGCTTTCGTTCGGTGCGCCATCGAATACCCGAGCAACCACTATTCCTTTTTTTATATCAATGGGGTAAGCACAGTGCCTTCATCTCACCTGATGTACAGTGATGATAAGGCCAATGGTGGAAGCGCACTTCACCCCGGATCTTCAACTACTGAGGCACTGGCTATCTCATCTCTAGCTGCCGGAACACAACAATGCTACAAACTTTGATGTTATGACGACATATTTAGATAAGATGGTGGTAGTTATTCAGGCGGGCAAACAAGCCTTAACAAACAGAACCAGAACAAACATGTACACAGGGAATCGAACCTTTGATTAAGTTACAGAAGTCATGGTCGTCACGGATGGAATCGCATTTAAAACTTTAAAACATCGCATTCCGCTGTTGAGCACATTCCTTCACATATTTAAATGAACATTCATGGAGAATTTTGTCGCAGCCTTTCTGGCACAAAGTAGCTTGGCCCCAAATCCAAAGACAAAAGTGAAATCAAGCCAAAAAGGTTATTACCCAAAATGTTGACATTATTATCTCGCACGGCCTGCAATACTGTGTCACCGATATCAATGTGAGGTTGTCCCAGCAGAAACTCCACCATTTGCACAGATCTGTTTCGCACTGCAATGTGAAGTGCCGATACGCCCTACATACATAATTAATTTAAGTGTTACCAAATATAGGAAGCAAATCCGGACTGTGAGACATAGTAGTGCCTCGAGTGTTCCGTACCATTCAATGTTATATATATTATGTATGTTAAATTCAGAAATATGAATGTAAAGGTTTCTATTTAAGATTGAGATAATTCTGGGATTTGTTGAGATTACTCAGTTTGCTGCAAAATCTAGTATTTTGTAATTTCCAAGAATATTCAAGACATGTCAAACGGAATCGAGTAATAAGGACCCACAAATGTAAGTAAGCCAACGTGCTTAAATTTAATACTTTGTTGCGAGCAATCTCGTAGTACACTTCATAGCATTAACCACAAGTATAACTTTTCCTTATTAACTCAAGCTTTTGATACAAAACGGCATTGTCCTCCTAACAGACAGGCAAGACGCCTGGACAACAGAATAATCCTATCGGGCCGTTTATTCCATCATGAGTTACGGAATCCTAAAAACTTTATCATTTCCATTAATACCGAGAGAAAATCAAAAACACAAATAACCTGATAGTTGATGCAGTTGATATTCAGCTTGGGGTGCTCAATGAGATACGTTTTAAGCTCTTCAACTTTGTTATCGGCAACCAATTGAAAGTATTGAATTTCACAGGGGTTTAATTGATGTAAATGTATTTTCATTTTCTCTTCTACATCGTCATTTGTCTGAAATCAATGTTAAAAAAGTACAATATAATATAAAACGCAAAGTGTGAACGAGACCACTAGCTATTTTTTTATTATCAGTACTTAATAAGAAAAAGGTCACGAGTAAAAAAACTGCAAAATTGTCGTAGTTGCGCCTCTTACAGTAATTAAAACATACATACAAAGAAAAGATACATATGTAGATGACAATGTTATTGTTGTTGCAGGATGATGATAAAGCAATACTATACTGATTAAAAGAGTTACCGCATCTAAAGGGAGGTATTCTATTTTGCTGTTTTTGGTCGCTTTCCGCTTAGAATCTGTATTTTTACTGCATCCTGCTTTGTAAACGGTACTATTTCCATTTACGTGTTGATAAAAAGAATGCATCTGAAAATATTATGTAAATAAGGTTTAAATGAAAATAAGGTCAAATGTTTGAGACCACCGGTGCAGTGTCAGACCTAGAGGTCCACGGGTTCAATACCCAGTCGGGAAAGTATACATGTTTGTGCTCGGTTTGCTTGGTTGAAAGTCCGCCTTATATTGTGTCTGGCCAGTCCCTCAGTGGTTGAGAATTTCGAATGAAGTGCGCTTACGCGTTTACGGATAATTTTTTGATTTTATCTAGAATGCTAGCCAGCGCCCGTGGCGGTGTCTGCTTTATATTTGGTCTGTCACAAGTCTTTATAGATTGCTCTTGCGCGGGAAAATTGTATTCGACCGGATAGAATATGGCTCACGGCACTCCTGGAGCTCTTCAATAATATCTGTGCTTGGTTATGTGAAAAAAATGAAATGTTTTTATTCCGAATTTCGATTTATCGATTTTATGATTCCAATTAAATCAAAATTTGATTCAATTGATAAGATTGAGCAAGCAAAGCAAGTTTTAATGTTTCTGAATCTTTTTAAAAATACCGTATTTTGAGATTCGGTATTTTGAAAATTTGCAGCATTAGAAATTCGAAGTGATAATGATATTCGGTTTCTTGTTTTTTTTTGTGCTTCTAAAGACATATAACTAATGACGTTTGTCCTCGTTATTGTTGTAAGATGTCAACAATCCCTTACCAAATGTTCTAAATGATAATTACGATTTTCTTTTCGATACTTACCTATTAGTTCCGAGTATTGGAAGTTTCTAGACGATATTTCATTCATTAATTTTATTTTATTCACTTATTTCAAATAGCGGCCTATTCTAGACAAGATGAGCTCATGATTCCAGTATCATTTAGTAATCTACATATATTTTCGCCTGAAATCTACAACTTTACGAATAAGCTGGAGTGGTGACATTTCCTTTCGCTGTAGTTGATCTAAATATTTTTTATGTCTTATTAAAAAGGATGTCGCTATTCCTTCTGTTTTTCTTTGCCGAATAATACAAGCTATTTTTTATTTTGTAGTCGTAATGTATAGCTTATTTTTTAATTCTTTTTTTTATAGAGATACGAAGATATACAATCTATTTTAATTTGAATTTCTGTCATGCTGGTCTGTGCAGAAAAGAAAAACTTATAATGTACCAGCTGCATCTCGCCCCGTGCAAGTCGTAAAAGCCGACTGGGGAAAAGGACTTTTATGTGGGCACTCTGCAGGCGATGGGCTAGCAACCTGTCACTGTGTGTCATTTGTTCTAAAGATGTTGTTGTTCTAAAAACGTGGCTATAGCGTGGCAATATTGTCACCCTGTAGCTCTGCCTACCCCACATGTCATACATGTGGGCAAAAGGTGTGAGCTTTATGTATGTATGTATGTTTAATTTGAAGTAAAGTGATACTTATATGTCGGCATTTATATACATAGGCAGTAATCATTTTAGACTTTTTTAAATGGCGGCATTTTTATAATTAGTTAATTATACATTTTTCCAATTTTCTAACTTGACAATATTACGTTACAGTTATTTTTATACTTAGTAATTTTTCCTTATGGTTCTTAGTCGCCAAAAGGCTCAGGTTATTTCGATGCAATCCGAACGCCGCCGCGGAAAATCTAGTATCTAGTATGAACAGGCCAAGCTTGCGTGATGTCTTCCCATTTAGAAACCCCATGAGGATGTTTGATCACTACGGCTTGAGAGACATTTAATTTCTCGTAGCTCTCCGATTTCCCCATTTGTTATTAAAACCCTGAGATCAGCAATAGGACGTTAAGACCAATAGTCTTCATCATTAGCTCATTTTGTGTCCCCACAGCTGGGGCAAGAGCCTTTCCTATGGATGGATATGGAGAGGGTCATAAATCACTACGCAGGCCTAGTGTGGATTAGTGGTTGATAAAGACTACTAATGCAGCCGGGACCAACGGCTTGACGTGCCTTCGGAAGCACGGAGGAGCTCAAGATGATAAATTTATGATCAACCGTCCGATGACCAGCCTCTGCGAAAGTTGCTTAACCTTAGCAATCGCTAACCGGGCGCGTTAACCACTGCTCCATCGAGTTCCTCATAGTCTTATGATGATAATATGTAAGAATATTTACCACCATTCTCTCCCTGCATGCTATTCTATCTCTGTCTTTAGGTGTGCTTGGCAAGCTAATGTTCTGTATAGAATCAGTTTGGTTGGACTTAGGTGACCTCATGCCTTGCCCATGAGAATACATCTGTAAATAACGTTGCGAATGCTCAGTTTGGTAGTGAAACCCACGTAATTGGGTGGGTCAAAACTGTTTGTTGTTCAAAAAAAGATAGAAACCAAATCGAGGTATTTGGTGTCAGTGGGCGCATACAACAATACAAAGGAATGGTTTTGTCATCAGATTTATTTATAACAGAGAGGAAAATGACGTTATAGCTCTATAGAGAAACAATAAAGTGAGAAACAGTTTAAATTTTAATATGGAAATAACTAGTATTAGAAAGAAAATAATAAATTACAAACCATTAGAAACTGGTACTCGTGAGAGAATATTTTACTGGCTCTCTTCTGCTTTTATTGTATTTAGTTAAGTACTCTATTTCAGTACTTTTTACACCTTACTTCTTAGAATAATTACGTATAGAAAGATAGTCTTCATACAAGCGCTCTGTCAAAAGTGAAGCACTAAACCGATTCACACTTTGACGATTACTTGCTTCTGCTTGCGCTCTGCGAAACGCACGCACACGAACTCCGTAGTGTATATTGAAAACTCGGCGTTTGGAGCCATATATATCTGACTACAAAAAAGGTGCTTCAAAATGGGACTTACTTTCTATACGTAATTATTCTAAGCTTTAGTTATTACCCGATTGAAATGGAAGGGTATTGTTTGTTTGTTTGTTTGGAAACTAAACAGAGTGTCATTTAGCATACAATAGGTATGTCTAATTAACTTTAAGCAGAATCTTGTTTTAACTTATTTTGTGAAAATCCTTGACTATGTTTTACAAAGAGAAAATGTCACGGCATTGTCATAACAACGTCAAATTCACATCACAGACCAATTATCTTCAACTGCCAGTAGATATGTAGGTTTTATTGGTAGGCTTTACTACTTTAAATAATTTGTATGTAAATAGTGAGGAAATAGCCTTTATACCTTTTAAATAAGTAGTTAAATGTCTTTGCTTTATACTAAGCCTTTATACTGTTTAATGCTAGGCAAAGGCCCCAATCATTAAAATCAAGTCATCGCTACAACGGATGGGTAGTGGCTTAATCACAATACTGACAAATGCAGGATTTGATCACAAACCCCTATCAATTATCGAAGTGGCACCTGTGTTCGACACGGTACCGGACCTGTTGTCGAACACTGGGTGTGTTCGACAACAGGTTTCTTAGCCAGAAAATAATTGGTGGAAAGAGCAAATTGCTTAAGCGCCAAAAATCAATTGGTAGGAAATGCATTTTAATTATTAATGTCTAAAGTGCATTATGTCCCACGAACGCCCTTATGGTGTTTAAGCAGTTTTACCTTTCCACCGATTATATAACGTTTTTTGAAAATTTACTGGACGACAAACAGGACGCAGGTGGTGTGTACTCAATTGCTGCTGAAGTAAAAAATCTGTTGCTGACACCTATGACCTACCTTACCTACCGTAGTATGTAAAAAGAAAAAAGTTTTCAGTTATAGTGTTTATTAATTGTGCCATATTAGATACAATAGTTAACGTTAATATAAAAGCCTACAAAGTGTGTTCATAAAAAAATATTGTAACATTATGTGATTGTTTTGCTGGTTGTCCATAAAAGAACAGTTCAAAGGTACAAGAATCTTGTTAAGATTACAGTAAAATTTACATTATATAAAATTATAAAAGAAACTGTTGAAAGTTTAAACTTAATACGGTGCGTGTTCCTCAAGACTGAACTGCTATTTACTTCTTGTTGTACATCGTGTAGAGTAGAGCAAAATATGAATAAGACCTTGTCAGGATCTGAAACAGAGAAAAGAGAGGTATATAAATATTTATAAAATTTATAAAATACAATAAAAAAATCAAACGCCCACCCGACCCAACCAGGAATCGAACCTGGGTCTTCCGCAATCCGGGCGGCTGCACTGACCGCTATGCTACCGGGAAGGCTGACGTAAGCGCTGAATTTTGTCACTGCTATTTTAATGTTTTTGAGTGCTTTTTAGCGGCACGAGCGCCATCTATCCAACGGTCGTTGCAACCGATGGCCATGCAGATTTATCTTTGCAGATGAAATACCACAAATTTGATAACACAACGCTATAGTAAATTTTACTTTTTTATTTTCAAGTGCTAATTGCTGCACTGAAGCTAAATTAAATATTTATAAAATTTATAAAATACAGTGAAAAAATTAAACGCCAACCCGACCCAGCCAGGAAACGAACCTGGGTCTTCCGCAATCCGGGCGGCTGCACTGACCGCTATGCTACCGGGAAGGCTGACGTAAGCGCTGAATTTTGTCACTGCTATTTTAATGTTTTTGAGAGGTATATAATCAAAACATAGTCTTTCATCGGCTAGGTAATTAATCTGCCCTAAAGGGCGGATTTCACCAAGGTAGAATAAGTCTTATTCCGTGAGTAAATCGCTAATTACTCGAGAGTAAACGATCTTCTCATTTCACCAACGTTTAACCCAAGGCTAAATTTACTATACTAGAGTAACTTCTTATACCGCCGATTGCGGATTAAGTTGCGTCACAATAACTGTCACGGACAAATTTTATAGATAACCTAACAAAATGTCGTTACGTTTGAATCAATTTATTGACTAATAACGATGAAGATTATTGTGGCCCTCGCCCAACATGGTTTAAAGAAAGGACATAGTACTTTGAAGATAACGACGACAACAACTTCGCCATATAAGATTCCGTTTGTCAAAAGCGTCTGTGTATAATTTGCTTACAAAAATTGAGCATCGTCTGGAGTATGCAACAAATAGGTAGGTGAGTTGTATGCGCTCGTTGTATTTACGTGCTGGTACGTATTAAAGAATTACGCTATTCATGACTTCTTATTGCTTTACAAATTCTCTGTCAACAAACAATCAACACAACATAATATTTGAAGTTATTCAAAACGTCAAGCAGCATACGCGGTGTGAATGTACTTTTATGCTTGGTGGTTAATATTTTCGTTCGTTTCGTTCGTTCATCGTCACGGAGTAACTATGCGAGAGTAACTTACCCATAGATTAATCTGGTGAAATGAAACCAAAGTTAGCCGTAGATTAAATCATAACTCATAAGAGTGAGTTATACTGGGATAGCTATTCTCGTATAAATTGGATGTTGGTGAAATCCGCCCTTATTAGTAAAGATGGGAAAAACTGCTTAATGTTTTCACACGTTTAAGCGTTGTATGATTTTAAAAAAGCATGTTTAAAAAAGTGCTTTTAAGCTTTTTTGCTTTTTAGTGTACTTACAAATAGCTGGCTACGTTGTGTTGAAACGAAAAACGTGAAGCTGTCTGTCTGCTTTCATGCTTAATACGTTTTTCGTTGTTAACATGTTTTGTTGTCAGCATGTTTAATTGTCATTTAAGCGAATATTTAAGTATTAAGTTGTACGACGTAAATATGTAGAATTTAATGTTTTTTTAACGTAAATAAGCAGGCAAGCAAGCACACTATACAAGAAGCGCACTAATCGCTTCACACTAAAAAACGTACTACTTTTTACTTTCTCTATAAATGTACCTAAACGAAAAAATATCAAAATAAGTGCGAACACTTTTTTAAGTGAAAAGCATCATACGTTCAAACCTAAAACCACGCTTATGAACTTTTTTGGAAAAGCATGCTTTTTTAAATGCTTTTGCTTTAAACGCCCACCTCTACTTATCAGTGATATAAATACGCTGTTTGGGCGAATCAATCGTTTATTTAGTAACATTCCATGATTTTAGAATATTGATTTAAAAAATACGATGTATGTATAGTATGTTGAAATAAAACAACTTTTACGGATCTACTCGCGTTTATTTTACACATTACTTTTAATTAATGTTTATCCTGACGTTTCGAAGCCTTTGCAGGGTCCGTGGTCCAGTGAGACTGAGGTGTTGGTCTCATAATTACGTATACCCTCATTTAAATTTAATCAGGTGCGTTCCGTTTTACGCAGCTTCAGAAAACAATATATTGTATTGTATAGTATGTGTATATATAAAACCTTTTTTTTTGCAAACTATGTAAAATTCATTGTATCAAATTACTTTTTGTTACTTCGCGTCGTGAATATTGTTTACCATGTTGTGAAACTCTGTTATTGGCTAACTGCCAATTTAACTGTCTTTCCTTCTCTATTTAGAACTAAACATATGAAAGTGACAGCAAGAGACTTAATTGTCATTAAAACTTAATTGACATCTCTGAGTACGGCAGTAAGTGTTATATTGATATAAGTTTAATAAGCATGATTGTTGCAATAAGGCTGTTTGAATAAGTTGAATTGAATTTCCTAATAAAATAAAATCAAAAAATAAAATAAATGTGTTAAAAGCCTACTATTGACTAATAAAATTGCTTCTACCAACTTGACGTGCACACATAACTTAATAGAAAACCTACACTTTTGCTAAGAGTGTGTTCAAGTCGGTAGTCTAACGTGTCTAACGCGTCTTGTGTTTTGAGATTGAACTACGAATTTAAGCTTTCAATTCGAACATCTCCCTGGCAAGAATGGAATGCAGTGTTACAATAATCATCGAACTAACAAAGTTATTATAGAACGCATCGTAAAAGTCTGTTCGTGTCATGAGGATGTCGTTTAAATCGGTATTTCAATAAAGGACAATAATTTTAGACCTGAATAAAATTACCGCAACCATCTGTATTATGACTGACTGACTTACTGACTGGCTGCCCGAAGAACGATCGAAGGCCACAAATTTTAAAATATTTTGATCAAAAATTCTTACCGCTGAGTAGGTCACTAGAGAAATGTTCGTGAATCCCATTGCAGTAAACGCTACAGGCTTTTGGGACCTGTAAGAAAAATACTTTATTGTAGAACAGTTGGATATCGACGCTTTTGAATTCGATTTCTATTCTATTGTTAAAAATAATAATAATTAGAATTTGTTTGAAGTTACATGCATCATATTTGCAATATTGGCGTGTCAATAATTCTGGTATAAAGAATATGGACTTTACTATAAGCTTGGTATAGATATTCCGTCTTTTGTAGTTCTTTTCTAATAAAGTAAATATGTAATAAAGTAAATAAGACAAAACACGAAATAACTATTTGAAGCTTAGGTATACAACAAAATAAGGAGACTGCAGAAAGATCTTTATCGCGCTCAAGCAACACACACATAGACCCTCTCACCGACACAGAATCTCGGAACAGTTCGAACGCAGCTTTTGCGAGATTTCCTGTCCGTGAGAAGTCATTGTCACCTTATTTTGTGCTTATACTCCGTTTACGTACGAGACTTTTCAGACCTTTGTATAAGGAAAAGCAAGGCACGCCGACAGCGCGGGCTCGTGCGAAACCATCTACTGCTGTATGCTGCAGCCGACACCTCCGTATTCTGAAACAGCAATAATTACTAGCACAGTGGTCGAACTTCGACTTTAAATCACAAAATACGTAACACATGTTAAACATATTTTTTATCTTTCGGGACGTCTTCTCCATATATACTTTAACTAAACCAAATCCCAATAGCAATAGCAAATAGCTAGCGCAATATCCTTTAAAAGGGGTATGAAGTTTTATAGATTGTTGCTTTTATTCTGTCAAAAACAAAGACTTCCGCCAATATCAATATCAATTCATCGCAATGATTTATGGGAACTGGCTTAATCACCAGGTTTGCCAAATGCTATCCAAAAAAAGGAAAGTTGCTAACCGCATGAAAGATGTCGTCGGCATACCAGCACAACATTCCGATTTGAATAAGCGCCGAACCCAAAAACAGTTTGTTGCTGACTGCCATGAAAGGTTCAAGCAGCTGAAACATTAAATGTATATTATTATAATATATAGATACAATGGAACCACATGCAATACAGAGTGAGAGAGAGTGTTGTATAAGAACAGAAGCTTCAGAATAAGCAACGCGCGCGTGATAACCGCTGGTATTGCAAGCTTCTTTAGGCGCCGTTGGAAGCCATCAGGGTCTGGATTTTGCTATTTTTAAAGGTGTCTATTGAGACACAAATGTTGACACAGATATTTTTTTAAAAGGCACCAAAAGCGCCCTTTGTCCTTTTTATGCCTTTAGGCCTGATTTTGCCAATTTGCCCATTAGTCCTAATGGTAAAATATAAGCCCAGGTGTGCGCTGTACGGCTTGCCGGCTTAGTAACAAAAATAAGGAAATGAGATAACCACCACCTAACCTACCACTATAGTGAAGACAACGCAACAGATATTAACGGAGCTGAGAACAATGTTGACAAGGTTGGACGGCGAAAACGCACCTTCTAAATCATTGCAGTATCTGTAAAAGAAAACGTCAACTATTTGTATGTGTTGAGGCTAACAACAATGTCGTTGTAAAGAATAACAGTAATACAAAATCAAAGACAAAGTACTTAATATATTTTTTATTCAAATAAACTTAATAATAAGTACTTCTGAATCGTCCAAGTTAACATGACTATTACCATTAGTTAATCTGTGATTTCTAAACATGTGTAAATGTAGTATGTTGTGAAGTGAGCAAGCTAAATGGAATTGTGACTTTGAAAACGGTGGTACGAGAGCCGAGCGTAAAATCGACTAAAGTGGAGGGTCGTTTTTTCTGCTCATAAATGGTAACTTCGCTATAACCGTGATCATGGCGCATATGACTGTGCCGAAATATCGAACTTCAAAACATGATAAAATATCGCCTATAATTATTTTAATAATAGTGATCTTGATAGTTAAAAAAGTTTTATTCGTCATGGATAACAATTTTGACCTTTGAGTCTCATTGTTACAATCATTCCCTCATACAAAGAGCTGAGACCTGATGAGCCTCTGATGCAGCTTGATGCTGGCCGTGATGTCGCTGTAGTCCTGCTCCTCGGTCAGCTCGGCCACCGCCAGCGTCTCCAACCGCCGGTGCAGCAGCCGCAGCAGCAGCCCGATGTGGCTCGCCATCCCGGAGAACAGGAGGTCAGTGCTCACCATTATCCACACGCAGGTCTGTCCTGAATATACCAGAATTTTCTTAAGTAATCCTTAGAAGCTGCTATATTATTTATTATTTTCTAAAATTAACGCCAGTATTAACTATACATATTGATATTCATAAAATTTTATAAAATACAGTGAAAAAATTAAACGCCCACCCGACCCAGCCAAAAACATTAAAATAGCAGTGACAAAATTCAGCGCTTACGTCAGCCTTCCCGGTATCATAGCGGTCAGTGCAGCCGCCCGGATTGCGGAAGACCCAGGTTCGATTCCTGGCTGGGTCGGGTGGGCGTTTAATTTTTTCACTGTATTTTATAAAATTTAATGAATATTTAATTTAGCTTCAGTGCAGCAATTAGCACTTGAAAATAAAAAAAGTAAAATATACATATAGAAAGAAGTTATAAGCCTATATACTGATGAAAGTAGTCAATATCCAATATACAGTCCCACAGCTGGACAGGGCCCTTCATCGTGGAAATTAAGTGGTCGTCGCAAAAAATATGGGTTCTGGCTTAACTATCACGCTTACGCAGATTGATGATAACTACACATTTAAGCTACTTATAGAATATCGTAAAATTCGTTATATTCTCTCAAGATTTGAACCCAGGCCTTCGGATTTCGGGCCGAGAGCTTGTTCACTGCCAGCGAGGCGTTAGAGATATTTTTATTTATTTCTTCTTAAACTTTTATTTTGTGATCCCTGTCGATCAGAAACCTAGTTGTATGTATGTCCATATTTCCATATCCATTTTATTTCGTTATTTTCGATTTCTTATATTTATTTATAATTGGTAGTAAAGCCTCCTGTCGTGAAACAAAAGCTGAGGGATAAGTATTAGAAAGCACTTTGTTTTTTTCTTTCATTTTCGATCAATTATTTCCGAATATTACTGTAAATAATATATTTCGTAATATTTTTTAGAAACTTGATACTTTATTTATTACATATGGCAGAAACGATAGGTACTTTTATAAAATTGTTAGAGGTCGAACCCGGAATTTTTGGGCCCAGATACAACTAATCACATTGTCATTAAATATTCGATTCTCAGCGGGGGGTATACATGTTTGTGTACTCGGTTTGGTTGGTGGTAGGGCTTGTTTGTCCGCCTGGATAGCTACCACCATCTTATCTAATTATGTCGCCATAACATCAATGTTTGTAGCATTGTTGTGTTCCGGCAGCTAGAGATGAGATAGCCAGTGCCTCAGTAGTTGAGGATCCCGGGTGAAGTGCGCTTTTATCATTGGCCTTATCATCACTTAACATCAAGTGAGATCAAGGCACTGTGCTTACCCGACAACATAAAAAAAAAAAAATATTACAAGATTTAATGTTAGTATAGACTACTTGAGTTGAGCCATTTTTTTTGCAATACACGTTATTAAAATGCCTCGCGTCTAAGAGCTAGAGAACAAACATGACCGAATAGTGAAGTGGACTAATTGCAACTTAGCACTTTGGTACAAAGTCAACAGTTACTTATTCCAGACGGAGCATGATAGTGGTTTAAGATAATTGCATATCATTTACTTTCACTACATACATCTGTGCCAATAAACAAACATCTGTTTTAGTGATGTTCAATTGGTGCTATGTGTTTTGGGTTGCGTGTTGTTAATTACTATGGTACTGAGACTACATATACGAGTATAATAGGTCTTTAGATTTAGCCCGTAGCTTCGGTTCGTGAAATTCGGCCTGTCACAAAAGCTTTTGAAAAAAATAGGGCAACAATCTTCTCTATTTTCATGTCATATAGTCCACTAATCAGTAAGTGGTTGTTTATTTAAAACAATAAAATTAATATCGATACTGATTTGTATTGTCATTAATCAATCAGTCTTGTATGTCATTGTATAACTCTAAAAGTTGCAAACTTTGGTAATCACTCATAAATCTATTTGTTGTGTCATTTGTGACGGAAAGTGTTACTCTATGATACTGCGAGCATCTTCCAATTTTCTGACGCAGTTAGAGAAAGGGAGAAAGAAATATCGAGATTATTTTCGGTACTCTCTCTCCGTCTCTTACTCTTACTTACGAACTGATGGTAATAAAAACTTTTGTAAAAACCCAAATGTTGCGACAAATTAATAAGAAAACTTTAAACATTATTTTACCTAAATAGCGTACGTAACTGACCGGCAAATATCTCAAAAATGTACACAGCAATGTGTGCGATTGGCTGCCGTTTGTCGAACGGGTACCAGGAGACCCACACGTAGCCCATGGGCGCGTCCTGACCCTGCAGCTTCTTGAAGAAGTAGACCCCGATCGGGGTCACGTTGTAGAACCAAACACCTAGAACGTTCACTGCGAAATACCCTAAGAAATAACAAGAGGTTAGTAGGAATGACGAGTTCGTAGTTTAGTAAATATGACAGACAAGACTCCTTCTCAAGTAATTTTTTACTTATTTATTATATTAATTATTAATTAACTAATTAATTTATATTAATAATATATACGAGTATATAGGCACTACTTGTACATTTGAGCAAAAGCAGATCAATTGAATGTTTTTTCTTAGGATAAATCTTTAAAATAAGGGCCCCTTCGGCCACATTTGAAAACAGGGTTCGAAACCAGTTTCTAAATAAGAATAATATTTCTTCTTTCGAAATAGGTTTCGATAAAAGAACAATATTTTTTATCTCGAAACTCGTTAGGAAAAAAGAATAGCATTTCGTCTTTCGAAACTCTCAAATCAAAATCAAGTCAAATCTCTTTAGATAAGATTGAACGATATTTAAATAAAAGTCTTGGATATTTAAATAATAGGTTGGTTCTGATCTGTTTATATTTCATTAAACTCAAACTCAAACAGATCATTATTCATGTAGATTCGTTACAAATATTTATGAATCGTCAAACATTTTTTTCCATTTTTTTCTGGACGTCTTTTAGCTGTGGAGAAAAAACGCGAAAGAAACTCTACACCTTTTTGTAGAAGTAACATCATTTACAAAATCTATGATGTTACCATTTCAGTTAAAATTAACTTTTCTTGTGTTAGAAATGCTGTTAGAGTGATTGGAGCAGTCTAAACCCAAGCAGTCTTGTCTTTGTCCATATAATCAGACGCTTTGTAATATGCCTTTCTATAAAGTTTATCTTTAATTATAATTTTGAACTTATTTAAGATTAATTACTTAAAATGGCTTGGGACTTTATTGTAAAAACGAATGTTTTTGTTTTTGTTTATATAATTTTAACGCAAATTTGTTTGCAAAAATTTGGTTCATATCCTGCTCGTGGAAATTTTTTCAACATTGTGTTTTTGTAATTTGTAAAAACGAACACAAAGATTTTTAAATGAATTCTTTACTCTATGGAGTCTAGTATAATTAGAGCAAATTTGACTTTATTTCTACTGTTCAAATTGTGAATATCACTGTTTTTGAAAAATATTTCAATGTTTTTATGTACATATATTAGGTTTTTGTAAATATACTGCGACGCGAGAGTCAGCATACTAATATCTTAAAATTGTTCCTTTAAAGAATCTCTAGACTTTAAGTTATAAATTGAACGAATAGCTCGCTTCTGCAGTACAAAAATAGTTTGAATGATGTCGGCAGCATTTCCCCACAATAAAATGCAATACGACATTGAGATAAGAAATTTTGTCCTTTTATCGAAACCAATTTCGAAAGAAGAATTCTTATTTAGAAACTGGTTTCGAATGTGGCCGAAGGGGGCGCCTCCTCGTGTGTATCGCAACACTTCTACATAATGTGATGTATGTTCCATATTGTTGATTGATAATTAGTAAACAAAAGCACTGATAGGTATACCTACGCATTATGACCACAATTACCTACACAGGTGCGAAAAAAATTACGGACCATAATTGATCATCTCGAAGTCTCTTGTCCCATTCAGGGTACAAGTTTCCAGTTGTTTTCGAAAAAATTATAATATAATTGTTAAATAACTATCTTTCTTAATTATTAAAAATATTATAATCACTATAACATACATCGATGGGCGATTTGTAAGGCAGCAAGACTTTTGTTTTTGATGAGCTGCCCCTTTTCCTCCAATGGAGGCATCGGCCATATCTCTGCTAGCTCAGAAATCAATTGTTTGAACACGTTCCTTTTGTACCACAACACGAACACCTTAGCAATACCTGGAAGCAATGTGAGAAAAGTAGTCTACTTCAAAGATCACGTAATCTTTTTTATAGCCCGATCTGTAGACAAGAGCAGAAACAAAGAAGGTTCTGCCAAAAAAAGGCACTTGTTTGTTTCGAATCGTAGAATAAAAACAATGAAACTTACTAAGGGCGCCGTAGCCGAAGGTATGAAAAAGCGGCACAACATCTTCAACGCGAGGCGAATCAGCCAAAGTCAAGCCTATATAAACTATCTCGCTAAAAACGTGATAGCAGATGGTGCACACAGACAGCGCGAACATCAACTGCTCGCGGAAGTAAGCCGAACCACTTTTAGGGTCCTCAAAAGAAATGCCGATGCGTCTCATGCAAAAAGTGTTAAGAGTCAGTGATTCTGCTATTTCACGTTTCGCTTCAGCGAGTGTTTCTTCCGACATTGTTGACCTTAATCTTCGAGAACTGATACAAGTAGGTTAAAACAAAAAGGTTTTCTTCTTTTACTCTCAATCAATTGTTTAAAGACTATTTAAATTATTGTTTACACATTTATTTAGCTTAATCCAGCGGTGTTTCTCCATTCCGCGATAAAAGCAAATGAAAGTTACGAGTCGCACTAAGAATACCTTTTAGCTGCGGAATAAATATTTAATAATTTTGAAGACTAATGATATGTAGATATTGGTAAAGTTTAGAAACTTTAAAGTTCTACTGACATGTTGATCAAGTAAAGAGATACAGGCAGTTGTTAACGCGTCAGTGCCTACTTAAAATTTCAACGGAAATGGTAAAGTTTGACGTACATAAATAGTGTTCGAAAGATTTTTTTTTAACTGCACCTTCGCCTACTATTTTTAATATACGCTGATCAATATTATACATGCAATAAATATAACGTTTAACACTTGTTTGTTTTCGTTGATGACTTTTATATACCTATATACCTACTTGGTAGCTATGTAACTGTACGTTTATAGCCTGTGAAAATGAAACAAGATTAAACATTTTTTCAAATTAAAAAATGTGTGTTTAGTTAAATAACTTAATACATTAATTATCATTTAACGTTATGAGATACAAAGAATATTGAATTACATAAACCACACAATCCAATTACATTGTCAAAGCGTTACCCCGACGCTTTTTTGTTTTACCTTTCCGTGAGCTTTGTGTGAAGCCATTAATTCAGCGCCAAGACAAAGGTATGTAGCCGTAAGCTTCTTACTCAATATGTTGAATACGATATCTGTTAACGTGTACCGTAATGAGATAAGTCTCATAGGTTTCATGGCGTGTCTCGATTGAATCGACTCCATACATTGTTAAGGTACAGTTGCTCGGTCACAAACACGCGACGTGTACAATTAAACAACTAATAGCAATAGATGGGAATCGATGCACGGACTTTATTGGTATAGTGTACCTACACGATAAACTAATATGCAATTATTATGCGCGGGAACATTAGGGTATGAACGAACAAAGACAATCGACGCGGTTATTTGTACATTCACACCTAAAAAGTGAGTTGTGAGTTGGTTAGAAGGTAATTATGCACATTCTTTTATTTCAAACAGACTTACAAGATGAAAATTTTTATAGAATAAAAATATTGTAACTTTATATAGCAGTGTGAATGCAAAATTCAAAATAATAAAAATACAGACTGTGTTTTTAAGAGTTAGAAAAGTTAGCAAATACATGATTAGATAGACTAACTAACTAACTGACTAACTAATATGCTATATATGATGTAGTTACTTTTTAGGAAAGGGGTCGTTTTGCTTTGCATCAAAAGTTTCCAGTTAATATTGTAGAATTGTTGTTTGTTTTCGATGATTATTTTCCTATACTTGGTAATATTTCTAATTAACACTATACTGATCATAAATACCTACTCCTAATGGTAGTGTGCTATTGCTCAAGCTTCCTATGTCTAATTTGGGACAACCTGAGCCAAGCAGTGGTATGTTTTTAGTCCGGATGATGAGATGAAGCATGTATGAAATGAAAGTTTCTAGTTAAAATTGTAGAATACTTATACATTTTTTCTATACATAATCTGATTTGGATGTGGGTAGTAAGACAGATTTAACTAACTTTGAAAAGGCGCAGGTCATCAGAAAAACCATTTAAGTGTTGGTTCGCCATACTGGTCACAGGTGACCGACATAAACAATTTTTTTTTTTTAATGTGTATGTTTAGTTTAATAGAGTAGTCGGTTTTGTTGATCCTGGCTTGCCTATGTAAATTCGAAAGCCTTTCGATCGATTTTCATTTTAACGAACACCATTGAGCGATTGCTCTATAGAACGATGCCTCAATATACTACAAGCTTTAAATACCCGAAGTAACGATTCATCAAAAAAACCCAACTTACAGATGCTCTTTATCGCATGCCACTAAAAAGTAGTGACTGATTTGTCAACGACGAAAACTAAACACTGTTTAGTTTTGTTAAGTTTATTGAAACATAATTAGATTGGAAAGTAAAAATTCAAAATTTAATCCGCTTAGACTTGCTACTTTCAATATGTATAATAAATTACTTTATAATTATAATAGAAAAAAGTGTTGACAAGACACGATGAGCACACGAAACACGAAACAAATTTGCACGAGCGGCATTCGAACTTCGGGCCAGCTCCTACCATTAACACAGAATATTTAATGGTACGAGTACTACCCATTAGGTTACGGTGGTTGTATTTGATGTCGATGACGTATTAGTTATTTACATTAACAAGGTTACTCCATGTTAAAAAACCTTTATAGTTAAATGTTATCAGCTCTGGGTCTGCGTGGTGGTATTATGGCCCGTTCTCCCTGTGGTGTTTCAGGAAAGGTTTGTGCCCCAGTAGTAAGGACATAAAAATGTGTTGGCAATAATAAAACTATAAAACAATCGAATGTAACGATGAGCTCGCTGACATTAGTACAGTACACACATTAATTTCCTACTTACAAATCGCAGTTCATAGCCACAATAATGAAAGCAGAACCGGTACAGTTGATTGAACTTGCATATGACCGCTGTATAAATGACGGCTAGATGTTGACAGTGTCAATAAGTGTGCTCGGGTTGCCTTGACCCGGTTCTAAAGTATGTCTAACTGCATTTGTATGCTTTTTGGGACGGAATTGGTCATAATGTGTACGAAACATCATTCAGCCTTTTCACACTTAAAACGTCTCGCTCGTGGCACGATTAATGTCTTATTTTTATCTTAAAGACAACTTCAAAACATTATTTATTGGTTATTATATGAGAGTAGCCGCTTATCGTGCTTAGTGACGTGCACTTCGAAATATAGGCCTTATTTGAAGATCTTATTTGTCGTTTCAGGTTGCACTGTGATTGTGAATGAGATGTAGTTGTATCGGTCCAAAGTGCGGAACGATCTTGTTGTGTTTCGGCAGCTAGAGATATATGATAGCCAGTGCCTCACTAGTTGAGGATCCCGGGTGAAGTGCGCTTCCATCATTGGCCTTAAATCATCACTTAACATCAGGTGAATTCAAGGCACTGTGCTTACTCGTTAATATAAAATAAAAATAGAATGAAAAAATATCTCCAAAAATGGAAAAATAATAAAAAAGAAAAATAGAGTCAGCTCGTAGCCGCGACCAGAGCAACTCTGCCGAAACGTCACATGCCGAAACACAGGCGCCTGCAGATCAACCTATCCAAAACTGTAAAATTTCTGCAATAAATGTTCAACCATAACCCATATATATAAAAAAGATAAAAGTTTATTAAGGAAATTTGACAGATTGTGGTAGCATACGTGTGTTATCTAAGAACTCTTAGGTTTTTGCAATCAGTTTGCGTTTCACATGATATTTAACCCTAAAAATATTACAGCTGAATAGATTTCAATGGTCTTTTTATAAGGTTTAGGTTCCAAATTGTCATTGACAGTTGATAGCAAAGTGTAAAAAAAACAATAATAACTTCGTTATAAACGGTATAAACTGAAAACTTGTTTGGATGATGAATGTAGTAGGTCATCAAGGTCATCAAATTTACAAAATATTTAAAGTCTCTAAACTTTCAGGATCATTTCGTCATTACATGGAATTTTACATGAGTTAGAGTGCACGTATAAGCAAGCACTTAAATATATGAACTATGTACTCAAGTATTATTATACATTACATATATAATATACTCTAATAAATAAAGTTATATCTTTAAAAATTGCTTTGACATGGATATTAATTATTTATTAAAACAAAACGGTTATGGTTAATATAGTTTCAAAAGCTTTTACAATCTATGTTGATTAAAACGCTTGTGTCGCCCGCGCCGCGGTACATAAGTACATACAACATATACACACACTTAACCTTTGGCACTTAACAAAACTTTTGTTATATTTGGGTGGTATTTACCATCACTTATTCTACGAACATTAGCTAAAAAGCATGTAGCAAAGTTAGTTTAACAGTGTTTTAACTTTTTTAAAGTTTCCACATATTGATTTCTGTGTGAGACACTGCGATGACAATGGTTGTTTTGTGTTTGAAAATTGACTTTTTTGAGTTATAGGCACAGGCGGGCGTCGACACGATTTGGGAGTGTTTTAGCGTTTTCCCGCTAGAGACGCGGCAGTGTTTCGGCAAATTTAGCACGCGGCCGCGGTCCGTGGCGGTGGCGCGGCGCTTTACAGTTCGCCACCGTTACGCCACAGTATAGCCACAATAGTAGATTGCCTTCATAAAACGAAGTTGCAGGTGGTTTATACGTCTGTACTTCAAACTATAAAAAATGGGTTTTATCACGTGGTTTATTAGCTTGTATCATGGTAATGTCAGCGTTGCCTGACTTTTAGGTCCAGAGCAGAACTTACAATAACACAAAATTTAATAATAAAAAAGAGGGACAATAAATACATATCTACAGAAGAAAACATTAAATTCTTTCAATTTCAATATTTAGCCACCTCTGTGATCTTGTGGTTAAGACCAACGGTTTAGACCAAGTGTTTGTGTACTCGGTTTGGTTGGTGGTTGTTTGTCCGCCTGGCTAGCTACCACCATCTTATCTAAATGTGTCGCCATAACAACAATGTTTGTAGCATTGTTGTGTTCGGCAGCTAGAGATAAGATTCACCACTTTCGGCCTTGCTGTGAAGGTCAAGTGCTTACCAGTAAAATTTCAACATGTTCAACATATTTATTTTCTCAAGATACAAAGTATTGGTACAACAAATTAAATAAATAAGGTACTCATAGGTACCCCTTGTGAGAGACTGGTGTCTGCGATAGGTTTTCAAAAAAACCCGTAGGCCACCAGGTCACCAGTGCTTCATATTACTATATTTCTCAGGACGACACAGTGGGATTTAGTTCATCCAGCGTGTAGTTAATTTGTCTCGTTTCCCTTTATGTGTCACTTACCAGCACTTATGTTTGTTTAAAATTTACTAAGATATTGATAGTTCTCAAGATTAAGTATAGCACACAATAAACTACAGAGAGGCGCTTGACCTTCATCTAACTTTATGATAGGTGACAATAAGGAAGAAGCGTACTTTACTCAGAACCAACCACAAGGGAACGGGCTATATCATTTCTAACTATCGGAGCACAACAGTTAATTAAAATTTATAAAGGTACCTACCACTTTAGTTGTACTGTGGTAGAGCGGCAATTAGGAAGCGCAAGCGCGCGAGCGTTAAAGCCTCCTGCTGCGTAGTGTGGCGTAGCTGCTGCAGTCAGCGCGAACAACCAGAATGCGTTCGCCTAACTAATACAATGTCGTAACTTTATGACTGAAATTAATAATAACGTGTCTTAATTTAAAATGCAAATGACTTAATTTGCGTTGAGAATAGCCGCCTCTGTGGCTATGTTATTCAAGCTCTAGTCACTAATTTAAATTTCCCGTGTCTGATAGAATTCGGGACATCAGGCCTACAGGACTAAGTAGTTATAAACTCAGTTTTTATTAATAGGGTTTGTTAGTACTACATTCTTAGTAAGTATAGTCCGCATAACTAGATACCACTACCTAAGCAATACCAGCAGTAACAGCTATGTTAAACAATATCGAAATTAAGAAAGTGGCTGAAGAATACGGGTCTATTGCGTATCCATTTTCTTCCTCATTCACACCTTACTATTAGGTGAGGCGCAGTACGTGATTAGGTTCCTTTTAAGCTAATATTAATAAACAAGTATTCGTTTATCATATTGTATCATATTTAAGATCTTTGACGATTTTGGTGAAATGAAACACGTTTTTAATTGCTCAGCCCAGCGATGCAGGCATGAACCATTTACTTTTGTTTTACTAATGGCTCTAATTGTTTCCTGAGAGCAATCGCCAGTGATTATTACATGCTGACGCTCTATGAGTGCGGTACTAATGTAAAATTAATAATGGCCGATCTCTCCGCAAAGTAAAAGTGCTCGTATTATCAATGTTTCGATCTAGTTCCATTGACGGGTATACCGAGCAAAAACTTAGGAGCGACTTCAAATAAAAGGTGCGAAAACCGAAGTGAAACAGATACTGGTTGTGTTGTGACCATGCTGTAATGGTGGATTGGAATGTCGATTTATTTTTTTTGTTTTGATTTTTTCATAATCTTTGTTGGAACAACTTGCTTGCTGCAAATTTTCTCTTTCATTGTAGGCCAAAGGTATTATTCAAATTGATATAACTGTATATTTATTTAGATTAGAACGCATGTAGATAGACATACGAACTTACAACCAACCACTCACCATATTCAGCAAAAAATTATAGAGCTATTGGCTGGTATTCAGTGGCTGAATACTCAACGCCTCCGGGTGGTCCTCTTCTATCTTTTAATCAAAACCAAACTTTTCGTCATTCAAATTCAACTAAGATAAAGCACTATACTCTAGTGGAATAAGATACAAACCGTTTGTCTAAAGGATTTTTTAATAAAATATCATTGACAAAATCTTGTTTTCGTTTTAATTTTTGTGACGTTACAACGTATTAGCAGATAATGATTATTATACCAGAAAACAGTGCAGTTGTTTTATACACCAAAGGTTTTATTATAAGTGTGCGCTCGAGGATAATTTATCTTCAAAAAAGCAGAACGCACACACGCCTGCACATCAACCTATCCAAAACTGTCAAATTTCTCTAATCGATATTGATCTTTATACCCGAACAGGTTCAAAATTTATTAAAGAAATTTGACATTTTGTGGTAGGTTGATCTGCTGCCGTCTGTACATGCCTGTGAATGGAAGTGGCGTAGCTCTAATGAAGTGATTCAAATCCTAGCAAGAATTTATTCTATTTATTGCTAAGTCTATTAATTTTAAATTGGGATTGGGATTAAGCGAGCGATTTATAGTTGATCGAGTCATTTAAAATACGGCTATTTCTCATATTTTATGTTTAGATAATAACTTATTTGCATTTTAGCACTTTAAATTGATTAAAAAAAAATTATTCCATTTCATATGGATATACCTACTAATTTTGTGAAATATTGGTGAAAATATTTTGTTTTTTAATTTTTTATACTACTGGTTAGCTGGTTAGTTGAAGGAGGTCAAAGGCGTTATATTAATTTGTATTTGTAAGGATAGAAAATTGGAATCTATTTGTATGTATTTTATTTGCTAGTTTATCTCGACAGTTCGAACTCTTAGAAAGCCCTTAGCAGCACTGGAGCAGTTTTGGGTGGTCTGTTATCAGATCTTATAGCTCTCGCATGTGTCCTTTTTAGGTTATATCTTGACGCACGATGGGACGAGATCATGTTAGTTTCTTTAAAAATTCAGTGATATAACTTTCTTTGTGCGTTTATTCCTCAGATCTTTCTACCCACATACTTTATTAACTGTTTCTAGTCCGTGCTGGACCACGTTTTTTTTAAAATTTGTGCAAAAAAATGAAATTAAAATTAGACAAATTAATAATATTAATCTACTCACGCTTAACACATTTTATTTTATGAAGTTTCCTCAAAAATTAGAAAATTAAATTAGACACATAAATAATATTAATATACTCGCGCTTAATAGTTAACAATATAAAGATTCATATTTTTTAAACTTTTAAATTACAAGCTGCTCAATTACGAAATGAAGCATCAACCAAACAGGGTGCCCAGTTTTAAGTCTTAGTCGTTTTCTAAAGATAACTTGACTTGATCGAAAAGCAAATGAACTCAACTGAGTGTTATTCTTGACCATTACTGCCCTCGTATCTAGCGTATACTCTTACTGGCTTACCACCTTTCCCTGGTTCGCGTCCGTCCGTTCCCACCACGTAATGGATTAGGAGCTGAACATTAACACAATAACCCACATATGTGTCTATCATTCGGGAGATTGTTCACATGGCACCGTTCAAAATGCTGATACAGCACTTAAGGCTACGCACTGAATGTTTGCGAGCGTTTGCGGTGACATTTCACAGGCAAAGCCATGACTCACGTTGCGGTTGGTATGAACAACTAGATCTGGTACGTAAAATGTGTCTTCATAGCTTAAATTGAGAAAGTTCTCTCATTACGCACATTTGGCTATAATGTTTGACATTCGCGGTCGGCTTATCAATTCTTGTTGAGCGCAGATAATCTGTACAGCAGTCGCTGAGGAGACAATCGTTTGACAAAGAAAAATATCATCATAATGTATTCAATTTATTCGATGGTCATCTTTAACTAAAAGTTTTCTTTAATAGTACTTATATTTTTAACAATAATTAATTTATGATTTATGATTTATAAAGTAAATAGCCATAATACTGTTACAAAAACATTAATGTTGAAAACATTTCCACAAGCAGGATTTGAACCTGCACCCTTCTGACATACCGGGTCAGGTGCTTTCCCAATTGAGCTATCGTGAATAATTTCGGCGGGAAATTATTCAACATTATTTACCTTTTTACATTGAAAGCCAAAGGCGCCTATTCAATGTCAACAACTACCGTCATTAACATCCGATCATAATATTGACCTGACCCGGTATGTCAGAAGGGTTGCAGGTTGAAATCCTGCTCGTGGAAAGTTTTTCAACATTTGTGTTTTTGTAATTTGTTTCGCAACAAAATTATATAAAATTATATAAACAAAACAAAAACATTAAATATAGTGTTCCACTATAGTGTAGTGGGCAAAGTCCTCCATCATTTAAATTCCGTCATCGCTACTAGATGGATAGGAGATACTGGCTTAAACAAAAAAAAAAAGCATGGGCTTTTCTAATGCGAGTTGGTTGTCACAAGCTCAGGCTATGCACCGAAAACCTCGAGACGCATTTTGCCCGTCCTGGGAATTAAACCTCTGGGAATTTTATCTCTGGATATCGGATGAGCGCTTTGCCATTTGGCTACAGAGTAACCTATGATTCGTAATATATTTTTTATTCTCATTTTAGCCTGACATTGCAAGTTAAAAAGTAAAGGCATTGTCTGTTAGGTTTTCTCTAATGCTGACCCCACAAACCCTCCAACTGTTCGTTCAGTAGTCTATATGTTACTGTAAAAGCCCGAACCACGGCAAATTCTAAGATTTTAGAGTAAGTCTTAGGATATACCGACCCGAGTTGGTAAATGTAAGTATTTCTGAAAATGGGATTATCTTTTCGGGCTTTTACCATTCGAATTCAGTATATGCTAAGTTTTACCACTGCCAGCTGGTAGATGTTGGTTTTTATGAATACTAACCTAACCTAACCTTTTTTTTTTTTTTTTTTTTTTTTTTTTTAACCCTGGGAAATCTGCTCTCAGACCGTCTCGACCGGGCTGTTGCAAGCGCCGGGAGGTGTGTGGGGATGAGCGATGGTCTGCCCGACCCACTAAAACCCAGGGACATCCGTCAGCCGCATTAGCGGAAACACGAGAACTCGAAAAGCCATTCGCGATCCGCGCGGCGACCCGTTGGGGCCCTCCAACTAGGCCTTTCGGCCACTTAAGGCGCCTCTCCTCCCGGATGTGAGAGGGGCGCCTTTCACCTTGAGGCTATGGCGCGGGGAGTGTGGGGAAGATGTTGACCCCCACCCCCGCGCTGGGCTACGATGGGTGCAACAGCCCATGCAGCCGCCTCCGACGACCCGTTCGTCTGCGTCGCGACGCGACTGACAGCGGGTCGTCCTCTCTCGCCCTCTCCGCCTCTTCTTTCCTCGAGATGACACCCTCACAGAAGGAGGCGAAGGCGTCCCACGACCTTCTGCTCGTGACCATGGCGTTGGCCACAGCCGTTAGCGTCAGGTCGGGTCCGATGACGGCGAGTAGCGCCTGGCGCTCGCTGTCGAACGCCGGACAGAATGCCAGCGTGTGGGTAGCCGAGTCGGCCCCAGCGCCGCACTCGTGGCACTTCATCGTGGACTCCCGACCGATCTTGTGCAGGTAGCCACCGAAACAGCCGTGTCCGGTGAGGACCTGCGTGCTGCGGAAGGAGAGCCCACCCTCCTTGCGATCGACCCATCGCTCCAGGACGGGCCGAATCGCTCCGATGGTCAAGTGGCCGGCAGTTGGATGCTCCAAGCGTTGCCGCCATTGGCGCAGCGCCATCTTTTGAGCACGTTCCCGCCATCGGTTCACCTGCTCGGGCAAAGGTCTGCCGCCCAAGCTCCGTACCTCCGCACTCTGCTCATAGACAGAGGCTAGTACTTCCGCCTCCAACTCCCATGGGGGAGTGCCTGCCAACACACAGGCCGCCTCAAAGGACACGGTGCGATAACCGTGTATCACCCTTAGTGCCATAGCCCTTTGGGGCCTCCTTAGAAGGGTTTTGTTATGGGCACTAAGGGCGTCCACCCACACCGGTGCTCCATACAACGCCATTGAGCGTACGACGCCAGTATAAAGCCGGCGTGCGCTGGAGCTGGGGCCACCAAGGTTTGGCAGCAAACTCCCCAGCGCGTGAGCTGTTTTCACCAGCTTTAGAGACTGACGTCGGAAGTGCTCTTTAAAGAGCCACCTTCCGTCTAGATACAGCCCGAGGTACTTCATACACGGGCTGATATCTATACGGACGCCGTTCAACAGTATATGAGCGTCCTGAGGCGGTCTCCTGCGAGGACCGTGGAACAACAACGCCTCTGTTTTTTCCAGAGCGACTTTAAGCCCCAACTGCTGGATCCGGCCGATCATGTGGGATACCCCAACTGTGGCCAGCCTGGCCGCCTCAGGGAACCCTTCAGCGCGAGCGGTAACTAGCGTGTCGTCCGCATAACATATTACGCGGAGACCACGTAACATTGCACCTCTGAGGGCCCAATCGTAACCCACGTTCCACAGGAGTGGCCCGAGAACCGACCCCTGCGGAACACCACATGAAACTGATCGGTTTCGCAATCTTCCCCCCTGATCCACGTAGACAACCCTCCTACCGCGCAGGTAGTTGTGGATGATGCGCTGAAGATATCCGGGTATGCCGTGGTATTTTAGCGCCTCGCCAATGACCTCGAAAGGCAGGCTATTAAAAGCGTTGGCGATGTCGAGCGACACCGCCAGCACCACATCTCCCTGAGCCACAGCCTCCTGAGAGTGCCCCTTCACACTCAAGATGGCATCCACCGTGGACCGCGCCTCCCGAAAGCCGTACTGGCAGGGTGCCAGGTCGGGGCCGGTGTTGTTCAGGTGGCTATTGATGCGGGCAGCCAGGACGCGCTCGAATAGCTTCCCGGCCTCGTCCAGGAGAACGATAGGCCGGTAGGCTGATGGTGAATCGAGGGGTCTACCCTCTTTCTTAAGCAGTACGAGGCGTCCTGACTTCCACCTTGCTGGAAATTCACCCGCAACGAGGCACGCGTCCAAAAGGGATCTGAACCGCTCCTCTATCACCTCCTCGGTCAATACCCAGACCTTACCGAGGATGCCGTCTGGCCCTGGCGCCGTGTTTTTGGCTTTAAGCCGCAGGAAGGCCGCACCCAACTCGCCGGTGGTAATCGGCGGCACATGAGTGTCATCCCCGTTTGATGATGCCGGGGCCATCCGCGGAGGCACAAATTCGTCCCGCTCTGGGAAGAGAGCATGAACGATAGAGTCGAGCAGTGCCGGCTCAAGAGACTCGGTGAGAGGGGGGCCCATGTTTCGCAGTTTACCCCGAACTGAGCGGTACGGGCGCCCCCAAGGATCCCCATTGAGAGTCTCAAGCATCTCTTCCCTTGCCTGATCTTTGGCCTGGCATATGGCGACCTTTAAGGCCTCCTTGGCCTCCTTGTACGCAGTGCGCAGGACATCATCATCTGACACGTTGCGCCTGCGCCGCCTCAGGTGGTTAGTGTAGGCTCTGCGAGCGATGTTACATTCCTCGCGTAGAGCGGCCACCTCCTGTGACCACCAATAGACTGCGCGCCTGGGGGGACATCGGCGGACGCGAGGCATGGCTGCATCGCATATCTCCGACATGGAGTCTGCAAACCATTGCGCCCCTTCATCCACCTGCACTAATTGAGTGGTAGGCCGAGCGAACCACAACTGCACTATGGCCGCCTCAATAAGCAGCTCCCGGTTCATTTTAGTGGCACCCCAGCGAGGAAAGGGTGACACACCCCTATTCGGTGGTTGGCCAGACCTGGCACCATTCGAGGGGGCGAGATCGAATCTGATGTACAGATGGTCCGACAATGTCTCGACCCCCTCGACAACCGTCCACCCGGACACACGACGAGCGACGACAGGAGAAGCGAAGGACAGGTCCACAATGGACCCGCCCTGCTGTCGTACGCACGTATTTGTGCTGCCCTGATTTAGGAGGAGCAGGCCGGATGTTATGGCCCACTCTTCCACAGCTTCACCACGTTGATCTGTGGCCGGGGAGCCCCAGGTCGTCGACTTGGCATTAAAATCACCGAGGACGATTACTGGCAGGGGCGAGGCACGGTGAACCGCAGCGCCCAGTTGGCCAATAAACGCCTCAAATTCCGCCACGGTCTTATTTGGGGAGAAATATACCCCAATCAGGGCAAATCCTCCCCATTTGACGACGACAAAGCCGGCTCCCCGTTCGACAAAGACAAACGGAGGGGCCGTGTCCGACGAACCTCCAACGATCGCCACCAGTTTCGTGGAGTCCACCACCCAATTATTGCGGTCAGGCACGTAGTACGGCTCTGCCGCAACCGCTATACCTATCGACCACGCTGCCATTGATTGCACAAAGAGGTCTTGTGCGCCAGCAGCGTGGTTAAGGTTCGTCTGGAGAATGCGTAGTGGGGCCGTGCTACACATTGGCGATCTCCATAGCATCTGCTTGAGGCGTCTGCTGTGCGCCTCTTTGGGAACTAGTGGCCGGTGTTTTGGCCGCTGTCCTCTTCCGCCTTGGGGCTTGGCACGATTTGCTGCCGATGATGTGAGACGCGGGCCGCTTCGCCTCCGCGCACATCGGGCAGTGTGGTGCCAAAGAGCACGATGCCGCAATATGGCCTGCTTTACCACAGCGATAGCAGATATCGCTGCGGTCTATCATGGCCGTGCATCGGGCTTTGGTGTGCCCCCTTTCGAGGCAGCGGTAGCATCTAAGCGGCCGCGCCTCCAGAGCCTCCACATGGGCAATGCTCCAGTCGACGTAGATACGTCTCTCCTTTAGCAGGATTTTGGCCGCAGCGACTGGACATGACACATAAATTGTGTACATGCCACCAGCACCACGGCGCATCTGCCCAACCCTCACATGCTCCGGCGAGCAGGACCCCACCTTTGCCACCTGTGCAACAACTTGCTCTGGTGAGATGGAGTCGTCCAAGTCGAATATGCGCAGGTCTGCGCACTTTACTGGCCTGGAGACTTTAGCGTCGTCACCCAAAGCGTTCCTGATTTGACAAGCCAGCTGGTCGGCTTGCTCCTCCGTGGCCGTGCTCGGAAGGTTGAGGATCCGAGCACCCGTGATTGCCGCTCTGAACCGTACGCCCTCGATCCCCAGGTCGGCAGGATTCACGGACTCCTTCGCCTTGAGGAGGACGTTGGCGTATGTCAAACCTCGCTCTTGCGCCTCCGGCTGCAGTGTAATCACCACTGCCGGCGAGCGAGGAGCCCTCAGCTTGGGCTTGGGCTTTTGTTTGGCCTGCGGTTTGGCCTGCGGTTTCGCCTGCTGTTTAGCCTTGGCCGCCTTCTTCCTGCGGGCCTTTCGGCCGTTGGTGACCGGGGTCCACTCTCCCTCAGCTGAGGTGGACGGGACAGGTGCCGCAGGGGTTTTGGTGGCCCGTGGGGTATTACCCTTTTTGGGTTTTCCGGGAGACGGGGCCGCCACCACCACCTTGCCCTTTTCTTTGGGCGCTGACGTCGGCACGCTTTTAGCGACCGACGCAAAGGTCGACTTGGCCTTGTTCTTAGCGTCGGCCGCAAGCGGCGGACGCATACGAGGCTCTGGAGGAAGCCTAGCGGCGAGGGAGTCGAGCCTGGTGTTCACCATCAGGCCCACTTGCCGCATCACCTCTGCCATAAGGGTCTGATCCACCTTCGATTGGGGCACTTGTTCTGCCCTAGCCTCAAGTTTAGGCTTCGGCTTCGGTTTTGCCTGCGGTTTCTTTTGCTGCGCCCCAGGGGCGACCAGCGCTTTGGGAGCCGCAGGTGCGACCGAAGGCGGATCATTAGCCATCTCGTCGTCATGCTCGGAGTATGTTGTCACGACTGGCTGGATACGCTGTTGGTGGAGGCACTCCACCGTAGCCTTCAACGTTTCCATCTCCTCCTTTAAGCACGAGACCTCCGCACTTAGGCGAAGATTCTCGGCTTTCAGAGCCTCCGTCTCCTCCGTTATTGTACGGTGACGTAAGAGGCTGATGTTCTCCTTGTATGACGCGGCGATCCTCTTAAGGGCTTTGACATAAGTGCCCTTAAGGTGGCCGGATGTACTAGCCACATGCACTAACATCGCCACGTCATCTTCCACCTGCCGGACCACAACCTCCGCACAAGCTTCAGCGTCCTTGTCTTGGCTGCTCATGATGGCAGCCTCTTTAGACCTAGTGATCCTGCTCTCGTGGACCACTTGGGCGAACTCTCTTTCCGCCTGGAGCTCGAGAGCCTTACGTTCAGCCTCGTTGTGCCGCTCCTTTGCAGCAGCAAGGCCTATGTACTGCCCTGTAGTGGGCGGTCTGCCTCTGCCTCGACGAGAGGTAGGCACTTTCGTCGCCGAACGGACTGAGCGGACCGAGTCATTGTCCGACTCTGAAGACAGATCCGCTCGAGTCCTCTTGCGAGCACTCGTGATGGTCGTTACCGAGCAGTCGGACATTGCGTCCTCCTCCCCGGCCGACAGAAACACCGAGTTCTCATCCTCCTTGTTAATGTCGTCTCTTGCTCGACGACTGCGGCTGCGAGTTCGAGTAGCAGCCGCATCGAGCCGCGTAAGCGAGACCGACAACACCCTTTTGGGTTCATCATCGTCCCTTTGGGACGAACCACCTCTGCCCGATCTACTGGGTCTTTTCTCCAATACACCCTTGTCCTTACCGGACTTCGCGCCTGAAGCGCTACGACTATCCACGTCCTTCCCTTTGGGGTCGGACACACCATCATTACCCACGACGGATCTGGTACCAGACTCCGCCGACTTCACCGAAACGTCAGAAAAATTAGTAAACATCTTTGCACTTAACCCACGAGTAGAGCACAAATATCAGTCACCCCGTGCAGTGGCCTCATACACGGGGAACCCTACATACTGTCAAGGGCGGGGAATGTTGACAGGTTTTTACGAGTTTTCTCTCGGGTTTTATAGTGTGTCCTTCACGCGGCCGGCCGGTTAAGGCAAGCCCTCGCTCCACCACGGAACCCGCGTACCCCACAACGCCGCGAGTGGGGGTCGTTGCAGAGACCGCAGTGGTTTACGATGATCGGGGGCTGGCGTGGGCCCCCGTTGCACCGCTTTCGCGGTGTTCCCCTTTCCCCCCGTTGCGACCTAAGAACCCTTAAGGGGCGGCCGTCTTTGTGATACTCCTCTCAAAGCTGCTCGGAAGGAGCAACCTAACCTAACCTTTTTTTTTTTTTTTTTTTTTTTTTTTTTGACGGAGTGGAAATCTGCTAACAGACGCATCAGCGGGCAAAAGGGGTCCCGCTGTCCCGCTGGCTGTACGAGGCTCTTGCTAAGACTCTGTTCCAGGGCCGAAGCCCTAGAGAAAGCGAGTATAGGCCGACTCGGTAAAACCACTCCGATGTCCTCTCGTCACCTTGGAACCAGCAAACCAGCGATCATCGCGTCGTCCTCATCTGAGGAGGACGCATCGAACGCCGGCATGCCGGATCCTGACGAGGTCATGGGAACCCTTTCGGACACTTCCACAACCCCGTCGGTTTGCTCGCCCAGATGGGCGAGCCCCTCTCCCGCCCCTGGTAGGGGGCGGGTGACCACCCTCGAAAACGATGGGCGGACACACCTGACCCGTCCTTACAGACGGGTCGCCGACGCGCCGGGACATACGGAGCGTCGGCCCTCAGTGGGGACCCGTGCAATGCACGGTCAAAGCCCCCCCTAGAGCTCGGACCGCGCTGGTTCCCCACAGGAGGCGTCTGCGGCGGCACGGATCTGCCAGAGGGCCATGCCCCCCGGCCCGCTCCGCGCCCTCCGCTGACCACCTCCCCAGGACCCCTCGCCACCGAGCATGGACAGAACCACGGTCGGCAGAGAGAGGTCCGCGCCAATCACAGCGACCAATGCGGAGCGCAGGACATCGAACGCAGAGCACACCACTAGGGCGCGCTGTGCCGCGTCCCCCGCCGCCCCGCAACGGTGGCACCGCGGGGTCAGCCCTCTCCCGATCCGGTGCAAACAGCGTCCGAACAAACCATGTCCAGACAGTATCCGCATCAGATGGTACGCGAGCGACCCATGGCGCCGCTCCGCCCATGCCCGGAGGACGGGACGCAAGGCCTCCAGACCACGCATTCGCGCAGCCGAGACCCCTTGCCCAGACCCCCAAACTATGGGCGGAACGCCTCCTCTCGTGCTCCCTCAAGAGCAGAGCGCCTCCCTTGGGGGCCAGGCGACCGCCGCCGGCCCCCTTCTCCGCTCTCTGTCGCTGCTTTCGCTGGTAGACGAAAAGACACAACAAATCGCGAAGCCCGCCTGCCCTTCTTTGGTGATCCGGACCCCGACTCAGCTTCCGACTCCGACCACGAATCTGACCCGACTCGGACTCCGACCCTCACATACACTTCCCAACCCTCGACACTCGGCACTCGATGCTCGACACTCGACGCTCGACGTTCGATACCCGAAGTCGTGTCCTACAACAAAAAACCCACAAAGACGGCGCTCAGAAGGAGCGCCGCCGAGACTCCTCTCAAAGCTGCTCAGAAGGTGCAGCGAGTTGAGCGGCCCAGAGTAGGCACGCACATAGGAGAGGCAGGGCCCCCAAAGGGGGCTCCTGCCTTGCCAGATGTTAGCCGACTGGGTCCAACTTTCTCCAACGGAGGCCGTTGGAACCACTCGTTGCCCAGGATGCACCACGTGGAGGTATCTGACTCGCACCCCAACCTAACCTAACCTTTTTTTTTTTTTTTTTTTTTTTTTTTTTTTACGGAGTGGAAATCTGCTAACAGACGCATCAGCGGGCAAAAGGGGTCCCGCTGTCCCGCTGGCTGTACGAGGCTCTTGCTAAGACTCTGTTCCAGGGCCGAAGCCCTAGAGAAAGCGAGTATAGGCCGACTCGGTAAAACCACTCCGATGTCCTCTCGTCACCTTGGAACCAGCAAACCAGCGATCATCGCGTCGTCCTCATCTGAGGAGGACGCATCGAACGCCGGCATGCCGGATCCTGACGAGGTCATGGGAACCCTTTCGGACACTTCCACAACCCCGTCGGTTTGCTCGCCCAGATGGGCGAGCCCCTCTCCCGCCCCTGGTGGGGGGCGGGTGACCACCCTCGAAAACGATGGGCGGACACACCTGACCCGTCCTTACAGACGGGTCGCCGACGCGCCGGGACATACGGAGCGTCGGCCCTCAGTGGGGACCCGTGCAATGCACGGTCAAAGCCCCCCCTAGAGCTCGGACCGCGCTGGTTCCCCACAGGAGGCGTCTGCGGCGGCACGGATCTGCCAGAGGGCCATGCCCCCCGGCCCGCTCCGCGCCCTCCGCTGACCACCTCCCCAGGACCCCTCGCCACCGAGCATGGACAGAACCACGGTCGGCAGAGAGAGGTCCGCGCCAATCACAGCGACCAATGCGGAGCGCAGGACATCGAACGCAGAGCACACCACTAGGGCGCGCTGTGCCGCGTCCCCCGCCGCCCCGCAACGGTGGCACCGCGGGGTCAGCCCTCTCCCGATCCGGTGCAAACAGCGTCCGAACAAACCATGTCCAGACAGTATCCGCATCAGATGGTACGCGAGCGACCCATGGCGCCGCTCCGCCCATGCCCGGAGGACGGGACGCAAGGCCTCCAGACCACGCATTCGCGCAGCCGAGACCCCTTGCCCAGACCCCCAAACTATAGGCGGAACGTCTCCTCTCGTGCTCCCTCAAGAGCAGAGCGCCTCCCTTGGGGGCCAGGCGACCACCGCCGGCCCCCTTCTCCGCTTTCTGCCGCTGCTTTCGCTGGTAGACGAAAAGACACAACAAATCGCGAAGCCCGCCTGCCCTTCTTTGGTGACCCGGACCCCGACTCAGCTTCCGACTCCGACCACGAATCTGACCGACTCGGACTCCGACCCTCACAAACACTTCCCAACCCTCGACACTCGACACTCGATGCTCGGCACTCGACGCTCGACGTTCGACACCCGAAGTCGTGTCCTACAACAAAAAACCCACAAAGACGGCGACTCAGAAGGAGCGCCGCCGAGACTCCTCTCAAAGCTGCTCAGAAGGTGCAGCGAGTTGAGCGGCCCAGAGTAGGCACGCACATAGGAGAGGCAGGGCCCCCGAAGGGGGCTCCTGCCTTGCCAGATGTTAGCCGACTGGGTCCAACTTTCTCCAACGGAGGCCGTTGGAACCACTCGTTGCCCAGGATGCACCACGTGGAGGTATCTGACTCGCACCCCAACCTAACCTAACCTAACCTTTTTTTTTTTTTTTTTTTTTTTTTTTGTCGGAGTGGAAATCTGCTAACAGACGCATCAGCGGGCAAAAGGGGTCCCGCTGTCCCGCTGGCTGTACGAGGCTCTTGCTAAGACTCTGTTCCAGGGCCGAAGCCCTAGAGAAAGCGAGTATAGGCCGACTCGGTAAAACCACTCCGATGTCCTCTCGTCACCTTGGAACCAGCAAACCAGCGATCATCGCGTCGTCCTCATCTGAGGAGGACGCATCGAACGCCGGCATGCCGGATCCTGACGAGGTCATGGGAACCCTTTCGGACACTTCCACAACCCCGTCGGTTTGCTCGCCCAGATGGGCGAGCCCCTCTCCCGCCCCTGGTGGGGGGCGGGTGACCACCCTCGAAAACGATGGGCGGACACACCTGACCCGTCCTTACAGACGGGTCGCCGACGCGCCGGGACATACGGAGCGTCGGCCCTCAGTGGGGACCCGTGCAATGCACGGTCAAAGCCCCCCCTAGAGCTCGGACCGCGCTGGTTCCCCACAGGAGGCGTCTGCGGCGGCACGGATCTGCCAGAGGGCCATGCCCCCCGGCCCGCTCCGCGCCCTCCGCTGAGCACCTCCCCAGGACCCCTCGCCACCGAGCATGGACAGAACCACGGTCGGCAGAGAGAGGTCCGCGCCAATCACAGCGACCAATGCGGAGCGCAGGACATCGAACGCAGAGCACACCACTAGGGCGCGCTGTGCCGCGTCCCCCGCCGCCCCGCAACGGTGGCACCGCGGGGTCAGCCCTCTCCCGATCTGGTGCAAACAGCGTCCGAACAAACCATGTCCAGACAGTATCCGCATCAGATGGTACGCGAGCGACCCATGGCGCCGCTCCGCCCATGCCCGGAGGACGGGACGCAAGGCCTCCAGACCACGCATTCGCGCAGCCGAGACCCCTTGCCCAGACCCCCAAACTATAGGCGGAACGTCTCCTCTCGTGCTCCCTCAAGAGCAGAGCGCCTCCCTTGGGGGCCAGGCGACCACCACCGGCCCCCTTCTCCGCTCTCTGCCGCTGCTTTCGCTGGTAGACGAAAAGACACAACAAATCGCGAAGCCCGCCTGCCCTTCTTTGGTGACCCGGACCCCGACTCAGCTTCCGACTCCGACCACGAATCTGACCCGACTCGGACTCCGACCCTCACAAACACTTCCAACCCTCGACACTCGGCACTCGATGCTCGACGTTCGATACCCGAGGTCGTGTCCTACAACAAAAAACCCACAAAGACGGCGCTCAGAAGGAGCGCCGCCGAGACTCCTCTCAAAGGTGCTCAGAAGGTGCAGCGAGTTGAGCGGCCCAGAGTAGGCACGCACACAGGAGAGGCAGGGCTCCAAAAGGGGGCTCCTGCCTTGCCAGATGTTAGCCGACTGGGTCCAACTTTCTCCACGGAGACCGTTGGAACCACTCGTTGCCCAGGATGCACCACGTGGAGGTATCTGACTCGCACCCCAACCTAACCTAACCTAACCTAACCTAACCTTTTTTTTTTTTTTTTTTTTTTAACCCGGGGGAAACTTGCGTCCAAGTCATCCCGCGGGGAGCAATGTGCTGGCTCAACCCGCTTTCGGGGTATGTGGGGTTGGACGATGGTCTGCCCGACCCACTAAAACCCCCGGGAAATCAGTCGTCCTGATATGTGGACTGGGCGGTACCTGATGAGTTATTCAAACCGCCCAGGCCTCAGAGTGCGTTGCAGCATCCGCCCGACTAATTTCGCCCTCTTTGGGCTCCCTCGACCAGCCTTGCGGCTACTTCTTCCGCGGCATAGGGGCAAATCTGCCATCCTTATGCCGCGGGCGGCTCCATGTGGGAGATCGGGCACGCCCCTCTGGGCTGTCCTCCTCTCCCTGCTGGCCGCCACGCTCGGTGCCTCTCTTTTGAGAGGTGTCCGAGTTGGCGTCCGTAGGGGACTCAGGGCGAGGGGCGGTGAAAGCCGGGAAGGTCAGCGCCAAACCCGACGACTGCCTCGGCTGTATCACCTCCGCCATTTCCGCTTCCGGCGTGGGCCCTTGTGCGGGCACCCTCTCGGCGGTCCTGTTGCCAGGGTCTTTGGCCCTGGTGGTAGGGGGACAGCAAGCCCTACCACCCATCACGTGGCCGTGAGGCAGCTTCGCTCCCGCGCACACCGCACAATTGGGCTGCTTGGAGCAGCTCTCTGCTTTATGGCCTGGCGCACCACACCGGTAACAGAGACCGGTTCGGTCTACGGCCGAAGGACACCTAGGCCTGGTGTGGCCCACGCCCATGCATCGGAAACAACGCAATGGGCGGGGCCCCAGGGCCGACATTGTGGCGATGCTCCAGCACACCGGGAGCTTCTCCGTCACCACCAGTTTCCTGGCCACCGCAACAGGGCAGCTCACAATTGTAGCCCCAACGCTGTTGGGGCTGATGCGAACTTTGCCCACCTTCAGCTTTTCAGCTGGGCAACCCGCGAGCTTGGCCATCGCCTCCGCGACGTCCACCGGTCTGGCAGCCTCGTTGAGGCCCGAGACGCGAATGTCTGCTCTCTTTTCCGGCCGTGTGACAGTCGCGTAGTCCAGGACTGCCGAATATAGGACCTCCGCAAGATGGTCGGCCTTTTCCCCACTCTTATCGCCAGGAACCTCCAAGATTCTGGCCCCAGTTGCAGACGTACGGCATCTGACTCCAGTCATGATGCCGATATCTTCTAACTGGGCTACCTCTCCTTGTGCCCTTTGCAGAACCCTCGCATATGTGTACCCCGACTCTATGGCCTCAGGGCGCAACTGCACCACTACGGCTGAAGATCGGGGGACACGGATCCTCACTTTCCTCTTTTGAGGAAGAGGTCTGGCAGACGGGGCCAGATCTGTCGTCAGATGGGGGCGAGCTGGTGGAGCCCCCTCGGGCGGCTCTTGGCGCTTGCCTCGTCTTTTCCTTCTTCCTCCACGCACCACATCGGTCCATGTCTCAGGAAGAGGCGCTGGGGGAACCGACCGACTGGCAGACGGTCGGGGTGGAGTGACGCGGAGGGCGCCATCAGTCATCTCCAAGTGAGGGTCAGCCACAGACGCCGTTGAGCGGCGTACCGGCGTGGTATCCACGCCGTGCGAGGGAAGAGGAGGGAGCTCCACTCTTCTGCCACGAGCCGGCACCGCCCGTCGGCGAGCCTGGGCCTGGTTAGGTCCGGGTCCTTCTAATCCGTCGAGTCGGGCGTGAATCGCCCCGACGGAGTCACTCCAGGAGCGTTTCAGCTCCTCAATGGCGCTCATCAACAGCTCGTCCCGAGAGTTGGTGGGTGGGATCGCTGTGTACGGAGAGGATCTCCTGCCGACATTTTTGAGAGCGGCAACTTCCGCTTTCAGCGAAGCCAGCTCCTTATGCAGCCGATCATTATCGGCCTGCAGTTTGGTGGTCTCAGACGTGGTTATCCTGGAAGCCAGATTGGACAACACACGCTGGATCGTCTTGGATGCATTATTCAGGGTAGTATGGCAACTACCTGAAATGTTGCCTGATTTCTCCGACACGTCACGAATAGCCCTCGCGCAGAGGATGCCAACTTGGTGAACATCAACTGCGCAGGGACCGCCAAAGGATGACTCCCACGGGATGTTCAGCCGGGTCGCCTGCTCGATTTCCGACTTAGTCGGGCCAACCATGTGGTCCAAGTTGGGCGGCACATTTCTGGGTTGGTTTGTGGGTCGTGAAGCTGAAGAGCCAGGAGACATCTCCGTGCCCGCCATCTCCATTTCCCTCAACCTCATATTGCGCTCGCGTAAGGCCTTGCCAACCGGGCTAGAACGGGCTTCCTCTTCGCACTGCTGGTCGAAGGCGTTGAGGTTCTGCCAGTCCAGCTCCCTCTGAGCTGCCGCAAGAGCAATAGAGCTCCCTGCCGTCATACCGCGGCCACGTCGCGAGGTCGAAATTTTCGACGCCGATGACACGACAGAGCCAGCCTCAGACATATCGTCGTCGGAGTCCAATGCCGTTCGCGATCTCTTGCGAGTATCGCCCGCCGCCTTCTGCAATACGACTGACCCTGCCTCAGAGCCAGAGTCAGCCGCCAAGTCGCCGATGTCGTCTGCGAATGAATCGCCACGAGCATCCCCGGTGCGCAGTTCTATGCCCCCCCCAGAAACGGTGGGGCGGCCTGAGACCAATCTTCCGGATTTCGCCGGCAAACTGGTCTCAGGGAGGGATTCTCCCGCTGAGCGGGTACCCTCCTGGGGTAGTTCTATTTTAGATCTGCTTTCCATATTTGTTTTGACAATTTGCGGGTTGTCATCCCCCTCCAAACGATGGCAATTTAGGGGCTGCCCTTCCCCGTTGGACCAAAAAGATCACCCACGCGTCGTCCACACGCCGAGGGTGCCCTATATACTACGGAGGACGGGAGGTGTCCGTAGGTTTTTAGCCGGTGTTCTCCGGGGTTTTGATGGGTTTTCCTTCCCGCGGCCGTTTGGCCTCCGGTCTGCCCAATCGCAGCGTACCCACGGCGCCAACGGTGGGGTCGTTGCCGCAAAAGGGCAGATAACGGCTTCGGGGTTGGCGTACACCCCGGTTGCACCGCTCTCACCGATGCCCCCTTACCCCCCGTGCGACCTGAGAACCTTTAAGAGGCGGCCGTCTTTTTGGTACGACGCCCAGAAGGGACGCCGTCAGAACTCCTCTCACTGCTCAGAAGGAGCAAGCGAGTTATGCGACCCAGAGTGGGCCACGTATGGGAGCTGCAAGGTCCAGAAGGGACCCCGCCTAGTCAGATGTCAGCCGGCTGGGTCCAAGCGTCTACTACACGCCAGAGCGGGAGACTGTTGGAACCAGCCGTTGCCCAGGGTGCACCAACGTGGAGGTCATCTGACTCGCACCCCAACCTAACCTAACCTAACCTAACCTAACCTTTTTTTTTTTTTTTTTTTTTTTTTTTTTTTTTTTTACCCAGGGGAACTCATTACGAGTACGAGGACCTTGAAGAGGCCCAAGTTATGTGGGACTCACCCGTCCGCCTTTCCACACCCACTGACGAGGAGAGAAGCTCCAAGTCAGCTGCCAGGAAGACCCGGCTGGGAGGGCGAGACGGAGGGGGATACCGCACTAAACCCCTGGGGGACAAGGCAATCCGAACACTAAATAAGGCGACAACCACGGTATACTTCCAAAGGAATTGAGCCGCGGCCGCTGCCCTGCGCCCGTGCACCAACCTACGGCCATCTCCGTGCGCTCATTCCCGCTTGCGCGGGAAAATGCGCATTTGACGGCCGCGCGCCAGTGCACGGGCACGTGCTGACAACGCACAGCATGGGAAATTCATAAGGAATTTCGGCTATTTGTTAGGTGGCACATCAGTGCCACTTAACTACGGCTTCGGGGGGGGTAGACGCCCGCCACGGACCACGGTCCATGGCGGGTGCCCCCTTTCCCCCCCGTGCGACCTGAGAACCTTTAAGAGGCGGCCGTCTTTTTTGGTACGACGCCCAGAAGGGACGCCGCCAGAACTCCTCTCACTGCTCAGAAGGAGTAGTGAGTTACGCAGCCCAAAGTAGACCACGTATGGGAGCTGCGAGGCCCAGAAGGGACCCCGCCTAGTCAGATGTCAGCCGGCTGGGTCCAAGCGTCTACTACACGCCAGAGCGGGAGACTGTTGGAACCAGCCGTTGCCCAGGGTGCACCAACGTGGAGGTCATCTGACTCGCACCCCAACCTAACCTAACCTTTTTTTTTTTTTTTTTTTTTTTTTCCCAGGGGAAACTTGCTACCAAGTTCCCGTAGACTGGGGCGACCTACGGGATATGTGGGGTTGGCCTAAAAACGCGGCCGACCCACTAAAACCCCTGGGGAAACCTCACACCGATAATGTGGTAGGCGCGGTAGCTGTCACGGGGATATTGTTCCGCGCCTTCCACCGGCTACGCTGTAAGCGTCCCTCAGCTGACCTATGTGCCCCAGGTCAGCGAGGCCCCCCAGACGTGGGGGGGCCGGTCTTCGGTGTGGGTTTCACTGCGGCTTTTGCAAACCGCCCATCTGGTGCGCGTGGTCTTTCCCACGCGGGAGTGGTGGACACGCTCGGGCCTTCGCCCGGGGCCTCCAACTCTACCACCCTATCGCCTTCCGACCCTGTGTCTCTCTCGAGAGAGACATTGGGGTGGTCGGTCGTAGGGACTTTAGGAGACGGGGGTGGCTCCTCCACCGTCTCCATCACCTCCGTGCGGTCTAGTGGCAGGTCCACTGAAGGCACCACTGCAGCCGGCATCCTCTGGGCAGTCGTCCCCGTTTGTTCGGGGGGAACAGGGCTGGCCCTGACGGCAGGGGGACTGCAACCCCGGCCTCCCATAATGTGGGCGTGCGGCTTCTTCGCCGTAGCGCATACCGCACACCTTGGCTCTTTCGAGCAGCCCCTCGCTTGGTGACCTGGCAGACCACACCGGAAGCAAAGTCCGGTGCGGTCAACGGCACTGGGGCACCTCTGCCTAGTGTGGCCCACGCCCATGCAGCGGTAACACCGCATTGGGCGGGGCTCTAAGGCGACCACATGAGCAAAGTCCCATCCGAGGAGGAACCTGCCAGCCTCTACGAGCGCTTTTGCCACGCGCATGGGGCAGCGCACGATCGTGCTACCCGCCTGATTTGGGCCCGCACGGATGCGTCCCACCTTCAGGTCCTCCACCGAGCAACCAGCCCTCGCCGCCAATTCAGCGGCGACGTCGTCCGTGGACAGCGAGCTGTCCAACCCTGATACGCGGGTTTCCGCGTATTTTTCGGGTCGGACGATTGTGGCCACGTCCGACAGCACCAGCTCTAGCCTTTTGGCGAGCTGGTCGGCCTTCGCACCGCTCTCCGAGCCTGAGACCTCAATGAGCCGCGCCCCAGTGGCAGCCGTCCTCGACCTCACCCCCTCGATACCGAGGTCGGGTAGGGAGATGGCCTGCCTAGCTCTCTTGATGGCGTCAGCATAGGTGACACCAATCTCGAGAGCCTCCGGGCGCAGCTTCACTACTACAGCCGCTGTTGTTGGCGGCCTAAGCCGGACCTTCTTGCTGCGCGTGCGCTTGCGCTTCTTCCGTCCAGGCTCTACGCTGGCCGCCGCTTGTGGCGCTGAGCGGACTGGCGTCACAGCAGGGCGGACTTGCATTGAAGCCTGGGAAGTGGCAATCAGTGGGCGACTCGGAGTTGTCGCCGTATTAGGGACTCTCCCTTTGCCCCTCTTCTTCCGATTCCCACGGGTCACCGTCGTCCATTCGGACGCGGGAGGAGGACCCAATGGGGGCGGGACCTGTCTCACCTCCACCTGAGGGAGGGAGAGGCACTCCTCATCGAGGACGGACGAGGATCTCGCGGGCGTGGCCGGCCTCCCACGGAGTGAGAGGGCACGCACAGGCGCCGATCGACCCTCGAGTCCGTCCAGACGGGCGTTGATGGAGGCATTAGATGCCTCCATTGTACGCCTCATCTCAGTTAAGGCCTTCAAGAGGACCTGATCCGAGCTGGTCTTGGTCGTGGCAGTACGCTCCCGGCTGGAGCTCAACCCCGTCCCGACCTGGTCGACCACGGTCCTCAGGGACGCCACCTCACGTCTGAGGGCGTGCACCTCTTCGCGGAGTCGGCGATTTGCCTCCTCAACGCGGCGTGACTCGTCCGAGGAGGTCCGCGACGCCAGGTTGGCGAGGCACCTCCGGATGGTCATCGAGGCGTTATTGAGAGTGCGCTGGCAGGTACCTCTGAGGTTCCCGGATTTCCGGGACACCTCCTTCACCGCAAAAGCGCACTTCAGCCCTACCTCATGGATCTCGTCAGCAGTCATAGGATCCGACGTGCTGGCGATGAATGGGATGTCAACTCGAGTGGCCATCTCCGAGTCCATCTCGTCCAGGGCCGCGGAATCCACCGTGGATTGGCCAGGAGTCGGGCGTCCTTTGGACAGCCCCGCCGGCTCAATCACGGCCGGTAATACGACGCCCCGGGCTCGACGGTCAGCAGACAGCCGCTTGTCCAGCTCTGCGAGCTGTTCCTCCTCACGATCTAACTGCTCCTCATACTCCCGCATTTGGGTGCGGGCGAGGGCAGTTTTGGCCGTCGCAAAACCCGTCGCGATTGTGGCCGTTCTGCCACGTCTCGACGACGAGATCTTCGCCACAGAGGCTGCGGACGCCACGGACTCAACCCCCGAAAGGTCATCGGAGTCCAGGTCCGCGTTACGCAACCTCTTCCTCCTGCTGCCTACGGGTCTCAGGAATACGGAACTACCGTCCGAGTCCGAGCCCCCCGCAGCCTCCACTTCTCTCTCCTCCGTGCGCATTACGTTGCCCCCCCCAGAAACGGTGGGGCAGCCTGAGACCGGAACGGTCTCAGGGAGGGATTCTCCCGCCTCCCGGCGGGTACCCTCCTGGGGTATACATTTCGTTCTGCGACTTGTCATTATAAATTGAGCAATTTGCGGGTTGCGATCCCCCCCTCACGATGACACTTTAGGGGCTGCCCTTCCCCGGACCAAAAACATCACCCACGCGTCGTCCACACGCCGAGGGTGCCCTATATACTGTCGGGGGCGGGAGGTACCGACAGGTTTTTAGCCGGTGTTCTCCGGGGTGTTATTGAGTTTTCCTTCTCTTGGCCGTTTGGCCTCCGGTCTGCCCAATCGCAGCGTACCCACGGCGCCAACGGTGGGGTCGTTGCCGCAAAAGGGCAGATAACGACTTCGGGGTTGGCGTACACCCCGGTTGCACCGCTCTCACCGGTGCCCCCTTTCCACCCCGTGCGACCTGAGAACCTTTAAGAGGCGGCCGTCTTTTTGGTACGACGCCCAGAAGGGACGCCGTCAAGAACTCCTCCCACTGCTCAGAAGGAGCAAGTGAGTTATGCGACCCAGAGTGGGCCACGTATGGGAGCTGCAAGGTCCAGAAGGGACCCCGCCTAGTCAGATATCAGCCGGCTGGGTCCAAGCGTCTACTACACGCCAGAGCGGGAGACTGTTGGAACCAGCCGTTGCCCAGGGTGCACCAACGTGGAGGTCATCTGACTCGCACCCCAACCTAACCTAACCTTTTTTTTTTTTTTTTTTTTTTTTTTTTTTTTTTGACGGAGTGGAAATCTGCTAACAGACGCATCAGCGGGCAAAAGGGGTCCCGCTGTCCCGCTGGCTGTACGAGGCTCTTGCTAAGACTCTGTTCCAGGGCCGAAGCCCTAGAGAAAGCGAGTATAGGCCGACTCGGTAAAACCACTCCGATGTCCTCTCGTCACCTTGGAACCAGCAAACCAGCGATCATCGCGTCGTCCTCATCTGAGGAGGACGCATCGAACGCCGGCATGCCGTATCCTGACGAGGTCATGGGAACCCTTTCGGACACTTCCACAACCCCGTCGGTTTGCTCGCCCAGATGGGCGAGCCCCTCTCCCGCCCCTGGTGGGGGGCGGGTGACCACCCTCGAAAACGATGGGCGGACACACCTGACCCGTCCTTACAGACGGGTCGCCGACGCGCCGGGACATACGGAGCGTCGGCCCTCAGTGGGGACCCGTGCAATGCACGGTCAAAGCCCCCCCTAGAGCTCGGACCGCGCTGGTTCCCCACAGGAGGCGTCTGCGGCGGCACGGATCTGCCAGAGGGCCATGCCCCCCGGCCCGCTCCGCGCCCTCCGCTGACCACCTCCCCAGGACCCCTCGCCACCGAGCATGGACAGAACCACGGTCGGCAGAGAGAGGTCCGCGCCAATCACAGCGACCAATGCGGAGCGCAGGACATCGAACGCAGAGCACACCACTAGGGCGCGCTGTGCCGCGTCCCCCGCCGCCCCGCAACGGTGGCACCGCGGGGTCAGCCCTCTCCCGATCCGGTGCAAACAGCGTCCGAACAAACCATGTCCAGACAGTATCCGCATCAGATGGTACGCGAGCGACCCATGGCGCCGCTCCGCCCATGCCCGGAGGACGGGACGCAAGGCCTCCAGACCACGCATTCGCGCAGCCGAGACCCCTTGCCCAGACCCCCTAACTATAGGCGGAACGTCTCCTCTCGTGCTCCCTCAAGAGCAGAGCGCCTCCCTTGGGGGCCAGGCGACCACCACCGGCCCCCTTCTCCGCTCTCTGCCGCTGCTTTCGCTGGTAGACGAAAAGACACAACAAATCGCGAAGCCCGCCTGCCCTTCTTTGGTGACCCGGACCCCGACTCAGCTTCCGACTCCGACCACGAATCTGACCCGACTCGGACTCCGACCCTCACAAACACTTCCCGACCCTCGACACTCGGCACTCGATGCTCGACACTCTACGCTCGACGTTCGATACCCGAAGTCGTGTCCTACAACAAAAAACCCACAAAGACGGCGCTCAGAAGGAGCGCCGCCGAGACTCCTCTCAAAGCTGCTCAGAAGGTGCAGCGAGTTGAGCGGCCCAGAGTAGGCACGCACACAGGAGAGGCAGGGCCCCAAAAGGGGGCTCCTGCCTTGCCAGATGTTAGCCGACTGGGTCCAACTTTCTCCACGGAGACCGTTGGAACCACTCGTTGCCCAGGATGCACCACGTGGAGGTATCTGACTCGCACCCCAACCTAACCTAACCTAACCTAACCTTTTTTTTTTTTTTTTTTTTTTTTTTATTATCCCAGTGAAAATCTTTATGTATATTACAACACGCATCCCCAATAAGGGGCAATAGGCGTGAGGTACAGGACTCTCCTGGCCCGTCCGTCTCCCTTACCCGGCGCAAAAACGCCGAGAAGAAAGAGGGAGGGGAAACGATTAAAACGCACAGGCCTACCTGCCAAAAACACTGGGGATCGCCGTCTTGTCCGACGCCAGGGGTCCGAGTTTCCTGTCTGTGAGATATTGATCCTCGGCACCCCCGTTAGCCGGTGGTTGTCACACCCCCGATCTCAGCGCATTCGCACTGCAAAGTCCGTTTTGGGACTACCCTCTCAGGGAATACAGACAGCTAGAAGCTGCCTTCCCTCGCCGGCCCTCGCCGGGCAGCGACCGCGGACGGCCGTATTGGCAGCGTCGACGCAGCGTCCTCGAACGCACTGCTGTGTTGCGAAGTCAGGGTCTCCGCCTCTGACAACGCCTCCTCCTCCGCCTCCACCTCATCCATCGCCTCAACAGGCTCTGTCTCGGCGGGCTCCCTCCGCACAGTGCTCCGCGCTCTAGGAATCGCTTCCCGCGCCCTTTTGACAGGGGGGTTGCAGATCCTGCTCCCCATAACGTGCCCATATGGCCGTCCTCTATCGCTGCATACGGCGCAGCGTGGCTCCTTTGCGGTGCACGTCGAAACTTTGTGCCCCGAGCGACCACAGCGAAAGCAAATTTCACTGCGGTCCACATCTGACGGGCATCGCAGTCTTGCATGGCCCATGCCCATGCACCTGAAACAGCGCATGGGACGTGGGGCGAACACTTCCACTTGTGCTGTTGTCCAGCACAAGTGTAGCCTGCCATCTTTGCTCAAGTTCTTAGCGGCCCCTATCGGACACCGCACAAGAACCGAGTAAGTTCCGTTAGGGCCGTCTCTTACTGCCCCTAATTTGACGCGCTCGCGCGCGCAACCTCCTTTTTGGGACACCGCCACGACTATGTCCTCCGAAGTGATATAATCGTCCAGGCCCGATATACGCACATCTGCGCACTTCTCGGGCCGGACGATTGATGCCACCTCATCCACGACTTCTCTGAGTCGCACGGCCAGTCGGTCAGCCATATCAGCGCTGTTGACCCCAGGGATCTCCAGCAATCTGGCTCCGTTCTGGGCAGTCCGCGTGCGCATGCCCTGCGGGATCCCAAGTTCCTCCAGGGAGATCGCTGCCCTAGCCCGATTTATTACCTGGGCATAGGTAACGCCATCGGCAATGGCTTCGGGCCTCAGCTGTATCACAACAGCGGTGGACCTGGGCCTCTTCAGGTGAGTCCTTTTCCTCTTAGGCCTCCCGGCTGCAGCATTTGCAGCAGTCGCAGGGGGCGCTCTCTGCTGAGCTGCAGTTGCGCGACCTGTAGTGGTCGGTGCAGTCGCAGCTGTGACAGCCGACTTCTTATTCCGCCGACGGCGACGGCGGGTTACCGTCTCCCACTTCTCGGAATCCCCTTGGGGAGCCGAGGCCAAGCTGGTGGTCTGCTGGGGTGGGCCGGTAGAGGAACCCGCGACGGGGGCTGCATCAACGCGGGCAGTCTGTTTTGCCGATACGCGCGATCTCGGCGGTCTTGGTCCTGGCGCGGGGAGAGGGGGGAACTCCTCTCTTCTCCCAGACGCTGCGGGATGACCTCCCTCTGAGGGCCGAGCCGGCTCAGAGAGCCTGACCTCGAGCCCGTCTAGACGGGAGCTTAGTGCCCCGATGGAACTGCTAAACGAGCGCTGAAGCTCTTGGATAGCAGTTGTCATTACCGACAGATCCGGAGGGGGGGGAGGGTGAGCGACTTCACCACGAGGAGAGGAACGCCTCACCCTCGCCACTTCCTTACGCAGGGCCTCGACCTCAGTCTTCAGCTCCTGCACCTCCTTCGTGAGCTTGGAGTTGGCATACTCCAGACGCTCCGTCTCGTCCGAACTGCACCGCGAGGTGAGGTTTGACAACGCCCTCTGCAAGTTGTCGGCCGCATGGTTCAGCTGAGACTGGCACGAGCCATTGAGGTGTCCGGACTTCCTGGACACCTCTGAGACTGCCTTCGCGCACAGGATGCCCTGCTCAAGCACCTGTCCAGCTGATGGACCCTCTTTCTCAGCAGACCACGGAATGACCTGCCGCACCGCAGCACTTATTTTCGCCTCGTCCTCTTTCGCGAGGCGGGCGATTTCCTCTTGCTCGAGGAGCTTCTTGCGTCGCAATTGCTTCGCAGTGAGCTGTTCCGCCTTCTCTTGGCGCACTTGGCGATCTTTGGCCAGCTGCGCTTTTGTCGCCTTGCGGAGGCCTTGCAGATCCGTGCCGAGGACGGCAGCGGATTCCTCATCCCGAGTGCGGCTGTTTTTGCGCAGCTCCGCAACAGCCCTTTCTTCGGCTTGGTTTTCGGCGTCGAGCTCAGCGTCCAGGTCCGCGAGCTCTTGCCTACGTAACTCCGCATAGGCCTCCTTCAAACCTATGCGTGTACCGTCCCCGTTGTCTTCGAGATCCTTAGGATCAGGATAGACCATGGGTGAACGGTCCCTCGGTGCCGGTTTCCTCGACCGGGAAGCACCTCGCCCACGACTGGAAGCACCTCGTTTTGAGGCACTCGACCTTACCGACTCCGCGCCAGAGAAGTCATCACTGTCGATGTCCTCATCTAGCGCACGCGACCTCTTACGGCTCTCGCCAGCCACCTCTCTTTCGTCCGAAACGGCGGATCTGGAATCAGACTCCGCCATCTCCTCCCAAACGTCAGAAAAAAATTTTGCCATAGTTGTTCCCACGATTATGAGAGCAACTAAATGTCACCCTGCGCAGTGGCCTCATGCACAGGGAACCCTAACGACTGCCAAGGTCGGGAAGTATTGGCAGGTTTTTACGAGTTTTCTCTCGGGTTTTATAGTGTGTCCTTCACGCGGCCGGCCGGTTAAGGCAAGCCCTCGCTCCACCACGGAACCCGCGTACCCCACAACGCCGCGAGTGGGGGTCGTTGCAGGAACCGCAGTGGTTTACGATGATCGGGGGCTGGCGTAGACCCCCGTTACACTGCTTTCGCAGTGTTCCCCTTCCCCCCGTTGCGACCTAAGAACCCTTAAGGGGCGGCCGTCTTTTGAAGCGACGCCCAGAAGGGGCGCCGACCTACCCTGTTCCCCCCGTGTAACGACGTCCAGAAGGGGCGCCGTCAAAACTCCTCTCAAAGCTGCTCAGAAGGAGCAGCGATTGTGCGACCCAAAGTGAGCACGCACGTTGGAGGTGCAGGGCCCAGAAGGGGCTCCCGCCTGTGTCGGGTTGTTAGCCGGTCAGTCTCACAGCAAGCTCCTCTCAAGGAGGAGGATGTTGAGGCTGCCCGTTGCCCAGGGTGTACCACGAGGAGGTCACCCAACACACACCCCAACCTAACCTAACCTAACCTAACCTAACCTAACCTTTTTTTTTTTTTTTTTTTTTTTTTTTTTTTTTTTTTTTTTTTTTTTTTTTTTTTTTTTACCCAGGGGAACTCATTACGAGTACGAGGACCTTGAAGAGGCCCAAGTTATGTGGGACTCACCCGTCCGCCTTTCCACACCCACTGACGAGGAGAGAAGCTCCAAGTCAGCTGCCAGGAAGACCTGGCTGGGAGGGCGAGACGGAGGGGGATACCGCACTAAACCCCTGGGGGACCAAACTCCGACAGCATAAGGCTGAGTGGCTTGTCACGGGACCTGGCCACTTGGGAACTGACCACGCGAAGGCCACCCTGTCACCCATGTGCCAACCTGCAGCACTAGCACGCCTACACTCAGAGGAACTCTGAGTGCAACCGCACCAACACCACGCGCCAGCACAAGGGTGAAACGCGCACGCAAGAACATCGTACTTTGGTACGAGAACACACACAGTTTGTGCATGAAGCACCCACAATATTAATAATTATGTAAATTCATATTACACATTTATATTACACATATTTATTTATTTATTCCTATTCCTTATATATACAATTTAGTATGCATATATGATCCTATTTCTACTTTCCTATTTTACACATGATATTTATAAACTTTGATTTTAACACACAATTTATAAACTTACTCCCTAGAGTTACCTATATCTATTACAAAATTACACCTAGATTTCCGTCACACATGACTCGTTGTCACGGACATATTCCTCAATAGCTATGTACATTATTTACATATTTTCCACCGAATCGACTGGGTACCCACACAGTGCAACAGGACAATTGCACTGTGTGATACCTCTTCCTCCTTTCGCCTCATGCTCGTTTGAGCATCGTTTATGGCCCATCATGGATACCGACATAGACGTACACTATACATTATATATACACACACATCTATCTATCGACCGTTACTCACTTATTACTTGACTATATATACATTACTCATTAGCTTAACGATTACACTTATATATATACATTTATGGCAGAACACATCTGTACACTTATCCTACTATAACCTAAATCTAATCTTTCCTCTTTTTCAGAGACTCCAGAGCATCGTGTCAGCATCAGGGCAGAACCTGATACGGAACAGCAACATCAATGGACGTTTGGCATCTACGGTGGATGGAGATCCGCGTAGCGCCTTCTGCGCCTACCGGTACGCCTTCTCCTCACCAGTGGGGCATCAGCCGCCTCCTCCCGGGCGCGCTCGGCCTCCTCCTTGAGGCCCATTACGTCCGAACAGAAGTCAACCACCGCCCCCCAGGAGCCCTCATCCTCGAGCATCGCATCAACGACGCTGGGTAAGTCCATGTTAGCACCTCTCAACGCGGTCGCCAGAGCCCGTCGCTGCGAGGAAAAGGCACCGCATACTTCCAGAGTATGTTGTGCAGTGTCCTCATCAGCTCCGCACTCATGGCAAACCGGACTTTCCTCTCTACCTATCTGATGCAGATACCCACCGAAGCAACCGTGTCCGGTAAGTATCTGCGTCAGATGGTAGGAGATGCCCCCAAAGGGCCTATTAAGCCAATCCTGTAAAACAGGGCGAATCGCGTCAACCGTGCGGACGCCGTATGTCGGGGACGCCATGCGTTCTTCCCACATCCATACCGCCATGTCCCACGCCTCGCGTCTCACGCCTGCTATCTCAGCCTGAGCTGGCCGTTCACCGTCAGCCCTTCTTGCCGCACGGAACTCATAAACCTCCGTCAAGATTTTGGCTTCCAGCTCCCATGGCATCATACCGGCTATAGCGGTAGCGGCCGCAAACGAGATTGTCCGATAACCCCGAACAGCCCTTACTGCAACCACTTTCTGTGGTCGCCGCAGTAGTGCGACGTTTTTGGGCGTCAGAGCATCCGACCATACCGGGGCTCCGTAGAGCGCCATACTCCGGAGAACCCCGGCATATAATCTCCTACAGCAATCGCCTGGTCCACCCACGTTGGGCAGTAGGCGGGACAAGGACAAGCCAGCCTTCACCACCCTCGATGATATTTCCGAGAAGTGGGAAACGAAATTCCATCTGCTGTCAAGTGTGAGGCCCAGGTATTTTAACCTAGACCCAACTCTGACGGCAACACCATCTATCTGTATGTGGGCATCTCTGGGGGGGCCACCCCGAGGACCGTGGAACAAAATGACCTCGGTTTTTGGCAGCGCCACCTCCAGTCCCAACAACCGTATGCGCGATATGGTCAAAGTGGCGGCAACAGACGCTAGTCGCGCCGCCTCCTGGTAGTCACCGCCCCTGGCGGTGACTAGGGTATCATCTGCATAGCAGATAAGACCCGACCTGGGAAGGGAATCCCCTCTCAGGACCCAGTTGTAGCCAAGGTTCCACAGGAGCGGCCCGAGGACCGACCCCTGTGGAACACCGCACACCATTCTACGCGAGCCCATTCTCGTCCCTCCTGGCTCCAAAAATAGGACCGATCTATCCACGAAGTAGTCCCGTAAGACTCTTCGGAGGTATCCTGGGACCCTATGGTACTGTAGGGCTTGCATGATCACGCTGAAGGGGAGGGTGTTGAAGGCATTAGCTATGTCCAATGAGACTGCCATCACCCTCTCCCCTCTCTCAATCGAATCTTCGGTTAGGTGCTTTAGTGACAGTATCGCGTCCACTGTAGACCTGCCCCTTCTAAAGCCGTACTGCGAGTCCTCAATATTCGGCCCCTCTTCGTCCAAATGCTTGATGATGCGGGCAGCGAGCACACGCTCAAACAGCTTGCCCGCCTCATCAAGCAGGACAATTGGGCGATAGGCCGAAGGGGAGTCCAGCGGACGCCCTTCCTTCTTCAAGAGGACTAGTCGGCCCTGTTTCCAGATCTTGGGGAACCTCCCCTGCTGGAGACAAGAATCCAGGAGCGCGACTAGCCTCCATCCTATGTGCTCTAGGGCAATCACTAGGACCTTTCCTGGCACACCATCTGGGCCGGGAGCTTTTTTCCTGCTACGGAGACGGTCCACGGCCATCTCCATTTCGTCATCTGTTATAGCCGGGATGTTTAGAGTACCCTCGCCTATATCATGCTCTGGGGCGAAGAAGGGCACCGCCTCAAACTCCCTGTTCGGGAAGAGGCCCTCCACTACCCGGGTCAGGAGTTCCGGCTGGAATGACTCAGAGGGGGGCGCCGAGTTGCGAAGCCGGTTTCTGATCGCGCGGTATGGCCGGCCCCACGGGTCACGATCCAGGTCAGCCAGAAACTCCCCCCATGCCGCAGCTTTGGCCTGCATGATCTCAATTTTGAGCTCCTTCCTGGCTTCATTCAGGCTATTGTGGAGGGCCTCCTCTTCCTCCTGTCTTCGGCGCCTTCGGCGTCGACACCTCTGATATAGCCTACGCGCGTGTATACTGTTTTCGCGGAGGCACGCGATTTCCGCCGTCCACCAGTATACCGCGCGTTGATGTGGGCGATCTCCTACCCTAGGCATAGAGGCATCGCAGATCTTGGTAAGAGACCTGCGGAATCTTACAGCCAACTCGTCGACATTTGTTTCAGCTGGGGGAGCTGGTAACCAGCTCTCAACCATCGCCGTTTCGACTGCCGCTTCTCTATCGAGACGAGTCAGCGCCCATCGTTTGAACCTGGCAGTTCTTACACCTGCTGAAGGCGAAATGCTGGCCAATGGAGGGCCGGAAACCTCTATCCACACATACAGGTGATCGCTTAACGTTTCGCAGTTCTCCATAACCTTCCAGTCAGTTACGCGCGAAGCGGTGGAGGGGGTCGCAAACGAAAGGTCCACGATGGACTCCCCCTGCCACCTAACGCACGTGCTGACATTTCCTCTGTTGAGCAGGATAAGTCCTGCCTCAACGCTAAATTCTTCGACGATATGACCCCTTCGGGTTGTAGTGGGACACCCCCAGGATGTCGATTTAGCGTTGAGGTCACCTGCAACGATCACCTGAAGGGGAGCCAGCCGACGGACAACTCCTTGAATGCGGCCGATATAGGCCTCAAATTCATTAACATCCCGGTTAGGGGAGAAATAGAGCCCTACAAGGGCAACTTCCCCCAGGGTTACAGCAACATAACCTGAGCCCCGTTCTTTCAAAGAAATGGGGGTCATGCGAGAGTCAGTCGGGGAGGTGATGACCACATCGTCATCTTCATCCCCAATCCAGTTTGAGCGAGCCGGGATCGAGTACGGCTCAGCCACAATAGCGGCATCCACCTGCCATTCGGCCATATGCTGCACAAGCAAGTCTTGTGCAGTGGCCGTGTGGTTGAGGTTCGCCTGCAGAATTCGTAAGTTAGGTTGTACTGGCATTGGGGTCCCGTGATTCTGTCACCTCCATTGGCGCATTTGTTGCCGCCACTCTAGGGGGAGCGCCCCTTGTCCATGGGGCTGGCTTACTCTTGATTGGGGGAGGAGAACATTTCCTACCCCCCATATAATGCTCCGATGGGAGCTTCGCAGCTTTGCACACACAGCAGAACGGCACTTCTGCAATGCATACGTCCGCACGATGTCCCGAGCCACTACACCTGAAGCATAATTGGCTTCTGTCAACCTCAGCAGTGCAACCGTATCTCGTGTGGCCCACGTTCATACAAAGATAGCACCTCAGAGGGAGAGGGTCCATCACAACTACTTGCGCAGATGACCATCCCACAGAGATGCGACCTGCTTCCACCAAGAGTTTCGCCGTAGCAATCGGGCATTTGATGAGGACAGAGCCTGAACCCCAGGGTCCAACTCTTATCTCACCAACGAACACCGTCTCGGGAAGGCACTTGGTCAACTCAACCACTGCCTCCTTGACCATTTCGGCACTGACGAAATCGTCCAAACCAACTAGCCGAATTTGCGCCTTCTTGAATGGCCTGAGGATCACTGCGTCATCAGCAAGAACCTCACGCAGACGTTCGGCAAAGGCATCCGCTTTGGGCCCACTGGTGGTCCCTGGAATTTCCAGTTTACGACCACCAGCAGCCGTGTTCCTCACGCGGAGCGACTCAAGCCCGATGTCCTTCAGCTGAATCGCTTTCATGGCCTTACCTAAAGCAGTGGCGTATGTTTCGCCCCTTGCCAAAGCCTCAGGTTTAAGCGTCACAGTCACCACAGATGATCTGGGGGCTGTGAGCTTTGCCGATTGCTTGCCCTGAGAAGTTTTAGGAGCAGCATTCTTGGCAGACGTCTCCGTTTTGCGTATGTCCTGAGACTTACGCGCAGTCGGCTGGGGTTGGGGTTGAGGCTGGGAAGCCTTCTTCTTCCCTTTCCTCTTAACATCCACCCACTCATTGGCCGGAGTGGCCGATGCAGAAGTCAAACCCGGGGACGCAGCGCGCTCTCTAGCCGGCGTATTCTTCTTCCTCAGTTGAGGGAAGTCCGAGTCGTACTCACGGGTCAGGTCTCGAGACCTGCGCGGGCTTGGGTGCCTGTCGGCAGCAGCAGCAAGAGCATCAGCATGGGCCGCCATGGCCCTGCTTCTGTCACTTGCGAGCGGTGGTCTCATGATAGGCTCTGGGGGGAGACGCTTCTTGACCTCATCAATGCGGTCATTCATCATCTTCCCGAGCGAAGAAAACATCTCTCCCCTGAACTCCTCAAGCATAATTGCGAGCATCGGCATCAGCTCCTTCTGAAGAGGAGTACCACCTGAGCAGGTTGGTTTATCCCTATTGGAGTAAGCCGTCCTGTAAGCCTTCAGCTCATCCTTCACCAGTTGAAGCTCCATCTTCATCCTCTCATTATCCGCTCTAAGGCGGCGGGCCTCCTCAGAAGGAGTCAACTCCTGAAGAGTCTCCATGCACATCGATAAGGATTCGACGGCAGTGCCGAGGTCACTCCGGGTCGTGCCCTTAAGATTGGAGGACTTGCGAACCGAATCCTTGATATTTAGCAGGTCATCCCGGGCCTTGGCAAGGACAGCATCTTTGCTTGCCATACTCCTTTCGTGCCTAACACGATTCTCCTCCTCTTGCCTCTCCATCCGGTTTAAGGAAGTAGAGCGGCTACGGTTGGATCGAGTTGACTTGCGATAGTACGAGTCTCTATCCTCGCGCTCGAACTCATTCGCCAGGTCCTCGTTCTCCATATCCCTCAAAGATTTTTTGGCCGCAGCCATACCAATGGATGTGCCACTTTTGGCACCTCTCTTGTTGCTATTAGCACGGCGAATAGCTGGCATCTTGAATTGAGACCTTTCAGCCTCGTCTTCAGACACCCCCGACACTTCAGAGTGATCCCTCTTACGTCTCTCCGAAAGTACTTCGTTCACCGTATGAGTGGAAGACTCGTCAATACTACCAATATCCGAGCAATATTCCTCATCCGAGAGCGAAGCAACGCTTTGGGAGCTTATTTCCGCACCTTTTACATAGTTCCTAACTGCCTGGAACATTTCCTTATTATTCGGGCGAAGGAGCGCCCTAACAATATATAAAACACCAATCCGACAGTAGGACTATATATAACTATGCTTAAAACTATTTATTTCTACTTTTCGAAAAATTTTTTGTATGGAGAAAAGTTTACCTAAGCGGTAAATTTCTCCATACAAAATTTTGAAAATTTCCTACAAAACACCAATTTTTGGGTTTGAGGGGTCCTAAAACCCTGTTCCCAAAATCTTATCAAAAAACAAAAGGTATGGGCCGATGCGTTAGCTATCGGCCTACTAAACAACAAAAGAATAATAGATAAAAACCCAGAAACCAAATTATTACGGAATATAAACTAATGAAAACCGGCCGATTTAAGCCAAAATCGACCTTTTTCAAAAAATTCACTACAACTAAACTATCCCCTAAATAAACCCGAAACCTAGCCTACACTAATTCTAAGAAACCCCTATAACTTATTAAGTCAAAAAACCACACCCTTATGCTAAGAAAATAATGAGGAAATTAGACTTAAAATATGTAAACAAATGAAATTCTTACAACTATGGATTTTGGTCAAGACCGAGTCGTTTTTTATTTTCGACAAATTAAGTTGCCGAAAATAAAATCCGCCAAAAATCGAAATCTTGACCAAATTAAAAACAAAAAATACCTACAGCTAGACTATGGAAAAGACTACAAAAAACGCCTTGGGAACCCAAGCGGGGTCCCAAAGGTTTAAAAACTAAAAAATAATTAAAATTTTTGTCTCTGCATTGCAGACGTTTAGTGACTAGCAAAACAAAAACAATTCAAAAACAAATCAACTATTAACTTTACAAGAAAACCAAATATACCAAAAGATGCGCAATGAAAGTTCACGATTTATCAAATAGATAGTCGATTTTTAAAATCATACCATCTATTTTTTAAAGCCGAAAAACTACTTTGAAATTTACGGAGCAGACATGCGCACGGGTGCTGTGTTCGGGCGACAGAACGCCACTGAACCTAACCTAACCTAACCCAACCTTTTTTTTTTTTTTTTTTTTTTACCCAGGGAAGGTGTATCACCTACCCGGGCCTTGAAGAGGCCCGTGGTTATGTGGGACTGCCCGTCCGCTTTTCCACACCCACTGACAAGGGGAGAAGCCCCGAGTCAGCTGCCAGGAAGAAATCCCAGCTGGGAGGGCGAAACGGAGGGGATACCGCACTAAACCCTGGGGGTCGCAATCCGATCAGCAGAAGGCTAAAGGTGGCGGTCGCGGGACCTGATCCACGAGGGAAATAACCACGCGAGGGCCACCCTGTCGCCCATGTTCCGACCTGCAGCCCCTGAGATACAATCACTCGAGTTTTCGAGTGATTGTATAACAGTAGCCACGCGCCAGGACATGGGCGAAAACGCGCACGCACACACAAAGTCATCGCACCGTTTCACTGGTGCAATTGGACATACAAAAATTTATTTACACACACATATATATTTATTTATTTACACACTTTATGCGCTGTGCGCCTTGGGCTTGCACAGGACTCTTACTACATACATATTACATATACACTATGACCAATTATATACTATTTACATATACCACCCAGTGGCCAACCATTCACTTCAATCCCTTCGACTTATGTCGGTTAGGGGCTGTCGTGGATGGAAATCCGCCCAATTCGCTTGTGCTTCACTACACACTGAACCACCCATACTCTAACTTAACTGCTACCACCTATCGTTCTATATACACCATATATACACTCCCACCTATTTTCTGGAGATCCAGTGATGTCAAGGACATCATCTGGCTCTACCTCCTACATTCGTCCCTTCCCCTCCTGCTCATTGAGCTAGCGAGAATGGGACACTCTTAACACTGTTTATATTTACATTTACTGTACACACATTATATATTTACAACATTTATTTATAACTACATTTATTTATATACACTAATTTTCCCCTTTCTTTTCAGGTTCTCCAGCAGGGCAAGCAGACAGTCAACTATGGCGGCTGTAGGTCCGCGTATCGCCGCCTGCGCCTCCCCAGTCTCCTTCTCCTCATCAAGGGAGCGTTGATGGCCTCTTCGCGGATGCGTTCGGCCTCCTCTTTGAGGCTCATGCACTCCGCGGAGAATTGCATCGCCGCGTCCCAGGCTTCCTCATTCTCCAGCATCGCCTTTACAAGGTTGGGGAGAGTGAGGTCGTCACCTCTCAAGGCAACCCGCAACCCGCGCCGCTGTGTGGAAAAGGCGCCGCACACTTGCAATGTGTGCTGCGCCGTGTCCACCCCAGCTCCGCACTGGTGGCAGATTGGGCTCTCCTCTCGCCCGATCCTGAACAGATACTCACCGAAACACCCGTGTCCGGTGAGTATCTGCGTCAGGTGGTAGGAGACGCCCCCAAAGGGCCTATCTGTCCATTCCGGTAGTATAGGGCGTATGGCCTCGACGGTGCGGACACCGAATGTGGGGGACTCTAAGAGTTGCTGCCACCTCCACATTGCCGTATCAGACGCCTCCCGCCTTACCGCCTCCAGCTCAGCATGAGCCGGGCGTTCGCCATTCGCCCTCCTCTCCGCCCGGTATTCGTGCACCTCGGTTAGCACCATGGCTTCAAGGTCCCAGGGCACCATTCCCGCAATGGCTGTTGCTGCCTCGAACGATACGGTGCGGTATCCCCTTATCGCCCGAATTGCAACCACTTTTTGTGGCCGTCGCAGCAGTGCAACGTTCCTGGGCGTAAGGGTATCCGACCATATCGGAGCTCCGTATAGAGCCATGCTCCGGAGGATTCCCGCATACAGCCTACGGCAGCTGTCTCCCGGGCCGCCAACGTTAGGGAGCAGGCGGGCTAAGGCCATTCCTGCTTTCACCACCCTTGTGGCTGTCTCTTCAAGGTGAGGTCTGAAAGACCAGCGACTATCCAGAATGAGCCCCAGGTACTTGAGCCGTGATCCAACTCGTACCCGGGCTCCGTCTACATCAATATGGGCATCTCTAGGGGGGCCGCCCCGAGGACCGTGGAACAGAATGGCCTCAGTTTTAGGCAGCGCCACCTCTAGTCCCAACAGCCTGATTCGCGACACGGTCAGAGTGGCAGCGATGGACGCAAGTCGCGCCGCCTCCTGGTAGTCACCGCCCCTTGCGGTGACTAGGGTGTCATCTGCATAACAGATGACACCCGACCTGGGAAGGGAGACCCCTCTCAGGACCCAGTTGTATCCAAGGTTCCACAAGAGTGGCCCAAGGACCGACCCCTGTGGAACCCCGCACACCATCCTATGCGCACGTATCCGCACCCCTGTGGGCTCCAAGAACAGAACGTGTCTGTCCTGTAAATAGTCCATCAGGACTCTGCGCAGGTACCAGGGCACTCGGTGGTACTGCAGCGCCTGTACAATAACACTGAAGGGGAGGGTGTTGAACGCATTGGCTATGTCCAATGAAACCGCCAACACCCTCTCCCCTCTTTGCGCCGCATCGTCGGTGACTTTGCGCAGAGTCAAAACTGCGTCTACCGTCGACCTTCCTCTCCTAAACCCGAACTGGGAGTCTTCCAGGTTAGGCCCCACGGTGTCGAGATGCTCGATGATGCGGGCAGCGAGCAAGCGCTCAAAAAGCTTGCCCGCTTCATCCAGCAGGACGATCGGGCGATAGGCAGAGGGGGAGTCTGACGGACGACCCTCTTTCCTCAGCAGGACTAGCCGGCCCTGTTTCCATATTTTTGGAAACCTTCCTTCCTGAAGGCAGGAATCCAGGAGCTCGACTAGTCTTATTCCCATATGGTCAAGGGCTAGGGACAACACCCTGCCCGGTACACCATCGGGACCTGGGGCCGTTTTCTTCAGGCGGAGGCGGTCAATAACCAACTCCATTTCCTCCTGTGTCACGTGGGGGATGCTCATGGGATCCCTATCCTCACCGTACACAGGGGCACTGAAGGGGACCGCCTCGAACACCCGGTCCGGAAACAGGCCTTCTACAATCCGGGTCAGGAGTTCCGGCTGGAACGATTCCGTGGGGGGCGCCGAGCTACGGAGCCGACTCCTTACGGAGCGGTACGGTCTTCCCCACGGATCTCGGTCCAAGTCGGCCAAGAACTCCTCCCATGCCGCAGTTTTGGCCTGCATTATTTCCACCTTCAGGGCTTTTCTCGCCAGATTCAGCCGGGCAAGGAGGGCCACTTCCTCTTCGGGAGGATGTCTTCTTCGGCGACATCTTTGATAGCATCTGCGTGCGTGTATGGTGTCTTCGCGGAGGGACGCTATGTCCGCCGACCACCAATACACCGCACGCTGCTGAGGACGGTCCCCTGCTCTGGGCATGGAGGCGTCACATACCCTGACGAGCGAGCAACGTAGCCTTACCGCCTTCTCATCTATGCTTAGGTCCGCCGGGGGAGCCGGAAGCCAGCCTTCAACCATGGCCGTCTCTATGGCCGCTTCTTTGTTTAGGCGAGTTAGTGCCCAACGCCTAAACCTTTCGGAACGGACTCCTGTTTGGGCTGAGGGATTGATACGGGGAGGACTGGACACTTTTATCCACACGTATCGATGATCGCTCATGGTCTCCGCATCCACCATGACTCTCCACTCAGTCACACGCGAGGCGATGGCAGGGGTCGCGAACGAAATGTCCACGATGGACTCCCCCTGCCATCTCACGCATGTGCTGACATTCCCCCGATTCAGGAGCACCAGCCCCGCCTCAATGCTAAATTCGTCGACTGTATCACCACGTTGGGTGGTGACGGGAGATCCCCAGGACGTCGACTTAGCATTGAGGTCGCCCGCTACGATGATTTGTAGGGGGGCTAATCGGCGCACGACTCCTTGAAGACCAGCGATGTAGGTTTCGAAGTCGGAGAATCTTCGGCTTGGTGAGAAATAGAGGCCGACGAGGGCCGTGTCCCCTATGGTTACCGCCACGTATCCCGGACCTCTCTCACGGAGGGAGATGGGGGCCGCGCGAGGATGCGCAGGCGTGGTGATTGCCACCGTTCCGCCGACATCGCCTATCCAGTTCGGCCTTGCTGGAACCGTGTATGGTTCTGCCAGGATTGCCACATTTGCCTTCCACTCCGCCATATGCTGCACAAGTAAATCCTGTGCAGTGGCGCAGTGGTTTAAGTTGGCCTGGATTATTGCCAAGTTATTGTGTACTGGCATTTGAAACCGTGGCAGCAATCTCCATAGGCGCACTAGTGGGTGCTACTTCTCTGGGTGGGGCCCTTGTCCAGGGGGCCGCCTTGGCCTTCATCTTAGTGGGGGGAGGGTTGCACCTTCTCCCACCCATGTAGTGTTCTGCACTGAGTTTAGCCGCGCTGCAAACACTGCAGAAAGGCTTTTCGGCTAAGCATGTGCCCGCCTGGTGCCCTGGGCTACTGCACCTAAAGCACATCTGGCTCCTATTAGTTTCGACGGTACAGGCGTACCTCGTGTGACCCGTACCCATGCATTGAAAGCATCTAAGGGGTAACGGGTCCATCACTGTCACCTGTACCGTTGACCAACCCACCGGAATGCGCCCCACTAAAGCCAGAGCCTTAGCAATTGCCACAGGGCACTTCACCATCATGAACCCGGAGCCCCATTGACCCGGCCGGATTTCGCCGAACGTGACCATGTGCTCCGGGCATCCAGCCACTCGTAGGACCGCCTCCTTGATGCGCTCCTCTTTCATTGCGTCATCAATCCCCGCGAGACGGATGTGCGCCTTTCTAAAAGGCCGTACCACCTCTGCGTCCTCTCCGATGACCAGCCTCATTCTGTCCGCCAGTGCGTCGGCCTTGGCCCCGCTGGTGGACCCTGGGATCTCGAGCTTACGGCCTCCGGCAGCTGTGTTCCTGACCCGCAGCGAAACCAGGCCGAGGTCCTCCAGTTTGATGGCGTCCATAGCCCTACCCAAAACAGAAGCATAGCTTTCCCCCCTCTCTTGGGCTTCCCTTCGCAATGTCACCACGATGACCGAAGACCTTGGAGTGGTCAACTTGGCGGCCTGTTGCCTCTGGTGAGACTGCGGGGTCGTGCTCTTGGCTGCCGCTTTCTTAGGCGCACTTTTCGACCCGTCGTTCTGAGGGGCGGGAGCTTTCCTCTTCTTCTTTTTCCCTTTTTTGACGACTTCCGACCACTGGTTGGCAGGGGTGCTCGAGGCAGCAGCCAGTCCAGGGGACGGAGAGCGGTCACGAATATGCGCCCTCTTGGAATTGGTTCTAGCCTGGGGCGGCACATATGGGGCGCTGGACGGACCAGCTTGCGCCTCTAGGGCGTCGGCGTGCGCAGCGAGAGCTCTGCTTCTATCGCTGGCCAGCGGGGGCCTCAGAATTGGTTTGGGAGGGAGTCTACCTTCCATCCCTTCCATTCTGTCGTTCAACATCTGGCCCAGGCTCAGAAACATCTCCCGTCTGAGATTATCCAGCATCGGGGCCAACACGGATTGAAGATCCTGCTGCGGCGGAGTGGCCTTCGCTACTGCTGCAGGCTTCGCTGGGGTAACTTGGAAGACCGGAGAGGGGGCTCTCTTCTTTCGGGGCACCCTTTCGCCATTATCAAAGGCCGAGCGCAGAGCTTGGATCTCCTCTTCCAGGTATTGGATCCTGAAGTTCATGCGCTGGTTGTCGGCTCGGAGACGTCTGGCCTCTTCCGATGGCGTCAGCGACTGCAGGGCATCGACAGTGTCCTGTAGGGACCGCGTGGCCACGTTGAGGTCCCCACGTATCGTTCCCTTCAAATGCGAGGACTTCTTCACCGAGTCGACTATGACCGCGACACTATTGCGGGCCTTTTCCAGTAGTGCCTCCTTACTGGCCTGTGCCTCCGCATGTCTGGCTCTAGCCGTTTCCTCGTCTTTCTCCATCCTATCAAGGGATGCAGACTGACTTTGGGATCCACGGTTGGGTTTCCGGAGGTAGGCGTTTTGCTCCCTTCCCCGTTCCTCCATCTCCATTTCCTCCTCTGTCCTTTTCCTCAATTCCCTTCTAGCCTCTGTCAATCCGGTGTATGTGCCGAGTCTTGGCCTAGTCCCATCCTTTTTGCCCCTTCGGGCCGCAGACATCTTGCTAGGAGGTGGAGACGTCATAATGTCAACAACTCCGTCCTCGACATTTCCACTCTCATCAAGAGAGCACTCGGGCCTTTTCCGCTTTTCAGCCAAACATCTATTTACAGCGTTGGTCAAGGGCTCGTCCAACATCTCCTCACCCGAACATGAATCGAAGTCCGAGGTTTGCACACTTTGGGGCCGTGCCCAGTCATGATTAGGTCCTGCTGACCCTTCACCGCCCTTCGCGGGCCTTCTTCTTGAGCTTCCAGAGGCATCGTCACACCTTGGGGCCTGGTCGACCACCCCAAGGGGACCATCGGTAACCAATTTCACACACGATGGGCCGGGTCCCACCGTGCGCCGGGCGTCAGCCGGAGAGCATGACAAAGAATTTTCTAAGTCGGACATTTTCATATTTACTGCAGCAATTTGCGGGTTGCAATCCCCGGCTTTTTACGTCTCTGCTGACGGCTTTTTACCTCTGTGCTGAGCGGTATTACGGGTGGGCTCCCGGGTTTTAAAGACTTTTCCTTGTCTGGAGCTCTCCTTGGTCGTGCCGGGTCGAAGCCCCCACGCCAAGCACGCCCTATATACCCACGGAGGGCGGGAGGTGTCCGCGGGGTTTTAACGACTTTTCCTTGTCGGCGCCCAGATGGGCTACGGGACTGAGCCCAGACCACCACGTACCCAGCTTATGCCAGGGCTGGGGTCGTTGTGGCGGACGGGACAGAACCCGTGGCACTGCGAGAACATGTACGAGAGCTGGCATAAGCCCCCGATCCACCCCGTGCGTACGGAGACGCTTGAAAGGCGCCCAGAAGGGGCGCCGACCTACCCTGTTCCCCCCCGTGTAACAACGCCCAGAAGGGGCGCCGTCTAAACTCCTCTCAAAGCCGCTCAGAAGGAGCGGCGAGTGTACGGCCCAGAGTGGACACGTACATGGAGGTGCAGGGCCCAGAAGGGGCTCCCGCCTGTGTCGGGTTGTTAGCCGGTCAGTCTCACAGCAAACTCCTCTCAAGGAGGAGGATGTTGAGGCTGCCCGTTGCCCAGGGTGTACCACGAGGAGGTCACACAACACACACCCCAACCTAACCCAACCTAACCCAACCCAACCCAACCCAACCTAACCTAACCTAATTTTTTTCAACATTTACCGTGCCTTCAATGTAACTCCTAAGATTTACCAAGTGAGTGGTGGTAAAAGTTCGAATCGCAAACCTTTTTGGACATTTACCATTAAGAATTGGTAAATCTTAGGTTTTACTGGAAAATCTTAGAATTTGCCGTAGTTCGAGCTTTTACAGTAACATATACAATGTTTAGAGAGCTGGTTCGCTCTCTCGCACTGTTCGTCCATTTATGTTAATAATTAAATGCGTAGAGAAGTAGTTCGCGCAAGTTCGCCCGAACTTCGCGTTGCCTGAGGAGTCAGTTTGTGGATCAATCTTGTAGATTCGGCGAACGTTTGTTGTCGGAAAGTATTAGATTAGATTAGCTCATTTGTTAACGGACTTAGCTTACAGACTTACCCAGTGGTGAATTTAGTGTTCTTCGCACAGTTGTTCGCAAAACGAGCATTAAACAATTTCTCACTAACATTATAGTTTCGGTCACAAGAACTTTTCCTTTCTAAAAAGTGTTCAGTCATTACTTACTTAATCTCCGCAAATTGTTCCCCCCCCCCCCACATTGACGCGCTGACGCTCATTATGGCCTACAAAGAGATTTTTTTTAAAGCTGAGCCTTCGCCGTCCGTCGTACAGCATCGAGTAATTGAATCTTACACAAATAAAAATAGATCAGTTGATGCCGTGTGCAGTGTAATTTAAGATTTTCATCGCGGAGATAATGAGTAGCAATGCGAATCAGCATTAACTTTCACTGTTGCCTCGCCGTTGGCCTTAAATCCTCCTTTGGGAAACCGCAGGAAGTTGTATTAAAAAGGCAGTGTTTATGTCTTTTTGCATGAGAAGCTTTGTCGATAAGCCGTGCAAACGTATAAAATAATAAACTTTATTCTTTTAAAGTGTAATACAGTTAACTGCCTCCGTTTTAGCACGGGATTCGTTAAAATTTTTGCTGATAAATATTATTGGGTTGGTTGTGAAGACTTCATTAGGGACATCTTTTTTTTCGATTTTGCTAATACAGCTCTTCATAGGCATACTAACGACCTACAGCTGCTGAACTTTCAGACATTTCCGTATGGATAGTAGCAAAAGTGATTAATATAAAAATACTTAAATAGTATAGTTTGTAGGTACGTTAATTTTGTCATCACTAAATACGAAAATAGTCAAAAAAATGAAGTGTTGATGATAAACAATGTAATCAGTAATGTTAGACGCATCGTACTGATTAAATGCTGAGACAACACCCAATGCAAAGCAAATGTTATGATTTGTTTCGCCGTTTTTAATTTTAATTGTAAATGCAACCACGGTGAGAGTGAAGACGTTCCTCTCCAACTCTCGTTCCGTCACGCTTGCTATTAGCGTTTCCCACGGCGACTCCTGTTTTTATACTTCCGACTACATTCGATATGGTTTCCAGGATTCCATTTTTCGCTGGGAACTCCTGACGTTAATGATACAAATAGGATAGAGACTAATCATCCTTAGTATATTTTTATAAGGAAGTTCAAAGCGCGTTGACGCAACTTAAAGCGCGATCGGGTTGCGAATGATTTTTTTGGATAAAAACAAAAGAGACTCGGATTGATTTCCAGCCTTATGACCTTACGCAATTCGGGCTTCAGGAGGGTAATCACGAGCTCTTATAGCAGTATTATTGCAGTTGTGAAAACGAGACACGTGTAGCGGCGAATATACTCGCGTCTCTCTTCCACAACTGCAATAATACTGCTATAAGAGCTCATAGTCAGGGGGCTGGAGTCCTAATGGAGCTTTAAAATACATTCGCTTCTTTGCCAAAAACATCAATTACTTATTTCCACTACGCTATATACCCTATTCTTATTTATCTACCACTAGAGCAATGAATCCGGGTCACTTAAAGAAACCTATAAATCTCGGAATTTAAGAATGGTAGCTTATTGAAATAATTTTGTGCAGTTTTTTTCTTTATGTAATTTTTTGTAAATAAAATGTAGTAACTCAAAAATTTTATTAGAGTATTTAATTGTCTATAATTAACTCTGTGCGACTCTCAGAAGAAACCTGCCCCCTGGTCTTCTATACACTCTGTGTCTTCCATCGTGCTAGTAGAGTATACATTTTGATTCGATGCAGAACATAACTTTTGACCAATCTTCCAATTCCAATTTCCAATCCAATTTTAGTGGTTCTGGGCATATCTTGGTCTTGAAATACGATGCCCACGCTCCAGTTTAGGGCCGTTTGCAGGTCTAAGTGGTTTCAAAGTAGCTTCAGACAATGTGGTCGTCATACTGTCCATGCGCTTGGGTTACTTCCTCGCAGGCGTCGAAACTGATCTGTAAGTTCAGTTCCTATGAGAAAACAATTACGAAGTATGGTTTTCACCAAGTATCGATCTTCTCGTGCTGTGGTATACCTGGTTCTGTCTGTTCCTGGTCTGCGTAGGTTAGAGCCAGTTCCCTCGTAACGTCGGAGAAATCTTTGTACTGTTGACAGCGACACATCGACAGTCCTGGCTGTATCGCGCTGACTCCGGCCGGTTTACAGCATTGTGAGAATCCTGGTGCATTCTTCAGGTGTAAGCGACATGATTATAGCTTCAATAATAAATATAGAACACTATCAACATGGTTTATATACCCACTTAAATGACTGATTAGAAACAAAGGCAAAAAAAAAAGCAGTAATTTCGTTGTTATATTTTCGAAAGTCTCCCTTTTTCAAATTAGATTTTAAAAACTTTACAATAGCTAAAAAGTTTTATTACTTTCATTTAAGAAGTATTTAATTGTATATTAAACACAATTTATTTCACTAAGCTAGAATTCTCAGTTTCCGAGATTTATTGGTTTCTTAAAGTGACCCGGATTTATTGCTCTCAACATTAAAGTTTTACAAATAATTTTTGTTTTCCATCATATCTTAAAATACAGTTGAGTGAACGAAGTCTCCAACGCATGATTTGTTTTTATAACTAGAACTTAATTTATTTTCCGGAAATCACGGCGGCTATGGAAATGAGGACTAATTTACTTACACGCGATGTAGTACTGTGTTTGTGGAGTAATAACTCAATTTCATTCATACTTTTTGTCACCATTCATCGAGTGTGTACGATTCTCGTTCATTCATTATCAAGACTTCGATTTTACCTTTAGCTGCACGCTATCAACTAATGACTTTAGAAGTAAACTTAAAGAGTATTTAATAAGAAACTTAAGGTGCATACTTCAATGAAAGGAGGTTCTATTCAAATAGTTATTATTTTCATTATTAACTTACTAGTAGTTTTATTCGACTGGTTGGATTCTATTCGCTCTTTTAAGGTATCTTGTCGCTTATTTTCATCACGAATTAAAATGAAACCTATGTATGTGTTAAGGATGTTTTTAACATCCCAATTACCCTCCCAAGCATTCTCTAAATATTCACAAAAATCAACTGAATGCATGAAATAGGAGCAATGTAATTTTTTGTCATAGATGTAAGAAAGCCCGTTCCTAGTTTAGTCCGCCTGGCTAGCAACCACCACCTTATCTTAGTCTACCGTTATAACAACAATGTTAACAGCATTCTTTCTATTCTTTTCGTGACGATGACATCTTCGACACCATCATTTGTTCCTGACAAGAAAAGTACCATGTCAGCACCCCTCTGGTAAGCCTTAACTTTGGTTGAGGGCTCGGGGTGGAGTGCGCTTTTCATCATTTTACATTAGCTTATATTAATTTTAATTCAGTTAAGTAACATTATACACATTATTCTAGTATGTTTCCATAATTTCACCTCAGATCTTAAAGTTTATTAGCTCTCTCCATCCGACTGGTTGTCTGGAAGAAATCGCTTGAAAGCGATAAGACCGCCAAATTGTAACTTTGTAATTATTTTTATTTTTTTTCTTTTGTTCATGTTTATGTTTTTTAGTGTTGTAATAAAAGTATTATCTATCTATCTATTAGTTCAAGAGACGCAACTTTTCAGGTGAGATGGAGAATATGAAATGGAGAAGAGCGGTCTTTGTATTTCAGTTAAAAACAGGAACATTTTTGATTGCTTTAAATTACCAAATGCTTTGCACTGTGAGATACTGCTAGAACTTTTTAAATTTTTCACAAAAATGTTTGAGCTTATACTAGATACATAACGTGTTATAGAAACATATTCGTACAATATCTCTTATGTTCCGTAACCTTTAAAAACAGGAGTTATCCCACAGATATAAAAAATCCTTCATTGATTTTTCACTTTATCACTTTTCCATTTACATTTTATAGTCTATTGATAAAAACACTGAAAGTTGAAAAGTTGACTTTTAAACTAACTTACAAGATCAAGCAAGATCTTCAACTTCAAATATTTTACAATAACTGTTTTGAAAGGAGGTAACAAAACAAATATATACAGTTCAATGGCTGATGTGCCTTAAGAGAGCAAATAGTTTTAATAGGTTTTAATAGTTTTAACCGCCTCTGTGGTCTGGTGGTTAAGAACCCCGGTTTAGACCCAGAGGTCCCGTGTTCGATTCCCAGCAGGGGGTACATCTTTGTGTGCTTGGTTTGGTTGGTGGAAGGACTTGTTTGTCCGCCTGGCTAGCTACCACCATCTAATCTAAATATGTCGCCATAACATCAATGTTTGTAGCATTGTTGTGTTCCGACAGCTAGAGATAAGATAGCCAGTGCCTCACTAGTTGAGGAACTCGGATGAAGTGCGCTTCCATCATTGGCCTTATCATCACTTAACATCAGATGAGATCAAGGCACTGTGCTTACCCGTAAAATATATTTAAAAAAAGTTTCCCATATGAAGTGTATTTTCAATGCGACATCAACTATTTACCTGTTCACATGGCAGGGCCATGTGTGAAGGTTACTGATAGCTGCTAAGACAGGTATTCTTAATAACTTATAGCTACAAAACGATTATATTTTTCAGTGCCTAATACCATAAAAAAGAGAGAGAGAGAGATAGATAATCTTTTATTGGCTTTACTAAGCATATTGACATACACACACAGAAGTGAAGAAGAATAGCAATACCAAATATAATAATAAAAAAACGGTATTACTGTATAATATAAGATGCTCACAAGGTCTTTAACTGCTGTAACATTAAATTAAAATGGGTTAACATTGTGAAATCCATACAGCGATTCATTAATGGCGTTTCAGTTCATTAAACCATTTTCTTTCATCTGGCTTTCGTGGGTTTGAGTTTAGCACATTCACTTTTTTTGCGTCAATGATCGCGAGATGTTTATGATGCTGAAGAGTACTCGTAACTTCGTGTTCCTCTAATCAGTGCTTGTACTCTTAGTACTTGATCCTAAGTTGTGTGAAAACATCATCGTGAAACTTAGCTGTTCCACAATTTGCGCTGAAGGTGCGACCTAGCGAGGTCGGCAATTTTCTAAAGGTGAGTTCTCACAGAAATGCCGATCTTCTTAAGCCGGTATCAATGGTTTACCCCAGTGCCATTTGGGGTTCCGTTGTGTCGCCGCGTTAGCCTAGGGTTTTAGAGCTTACTCTGGCAAATTGCAACGTTCAGCTCCGGGCACTTTATTGAAAACTCTATCTATCTGTTACGGCGAGAAGGGGTTTTTCTCGGTCCGGATTATGTCCCTTGCGCGTGCGCATTAGGGTCGCTAGTCGAGTGGCTCAGGCGCAGGCAGTGTCCGTTATACGGCGTCAGGTTACGGTCACGTCTATATAAGACCGCGGCGTCTTCTTCACCATTTCATTCGGTTTGAGACGCGGCCCGCGTGCCTTGTCTGTGTACGTGTTCGATCGAACGTTTGCGCCGGTGTCGAACACTGTTCGTTCGTTCGTTAGCTATTCGCGCTCGTTCGACCGGGAATCTAGTGCTTGCTTCATTCTCACCCCCGGGACACAGTTTAGTTTCGTGTGAACTGTTGAACAATATTGTCTTGTGAAAGCAGAAGACAGTGAAGCGAGCTGCTCTACTCAGGTATATTATGTGCCATATTCCTAGAATTAATTAGTATATAACAGATTACTTAAAATGATAATAATACTTATCAAACGCTTATGACATATACCAATAGGCCAGTGTCAAATTCTCAAAGATTCCTATATTTTAACTCTGAACTCTAATAGAAAACAAATACAGTTGTAGTATTAGTTGACATGCGATATGAATAATTAATGTATCACACAGTTACCTAGCGACTACAAAACGTAACATACGTATGTTTTTTGAATAATCTAGACTATAAAAATTAACCGAGAAGCAGTACATGAAAGATTTTCCTTTATAATAATGTCAATCCATTCAAAGTACCTAACGTTGTAATTTTTTGCTAAATTTAAGGAATTGTTGCAACTTGTTAAAACTAAGGGGAAACAAAACCACAAGTGAAAATCTAATTGGACTAGGAGCAAAATAGTTCTAATGATAATACTTCAGTGTTTTAGATTGTCTACATGTTTCCCTTGCGAAACTTTACACGATTAAACACTATAGGAATCTACATTCAAGATATTCTGCCCGATCATCAGATAGAATTGCGTTTAATAGTAGGCACTCCACAATAATAGTTTATCATTTTACAAATAGTTTGATCCGTGGCAGATTATATGGCAAGCCATGTTATTTCTATCTAACAGCCAAGGATGTCGGATAGATATACTAAGTCTGCATTAAGAATGTATTCAGAATAAGATATACGAAGCTTTATCTTATAATGACGATGACGATATAAGGAAGGACGAAAATATTACTTGGTTCTGTTTGGTAATTATGTCAATACCCTTTCTGGGTATATGAAACTGTCAAGAATTATATAAGAAAGATCAGCTTACACTTAAATCGTTATATATATATGCATTATGTTTAAAATTATAACAGCACACAAGAATATTGTTTTTAAAAACGATGTACTTTCTTTAGAACGCAATTACATAAGTTGAGATCTTTCAAATTACTTATAATTTATGATTTGTTAATATGTGACATTGAAAATGAAATACCCATTAATTGTTTTATTGCCCAGTCACTAATAATTGAACAATTCTTCAAAAAGCATAAGTTTTCAAAGATCAAAAAGAAATTTCTATTTTAAGCCTACCCATGAATCAGTGCCTTTGAACGTGGAGACTACTCAACCTATAGTTTGTAACTATCATTTGACAATGATCCCTTCAAAGCACTGTTGAGTGCTGAATATTCGTGGTTATATCCATTTGAGATCTATGCCACACACAGACAAAAGATTCACGCTAATATTTATTTATTTATTTATGTATTTATTGGGCAGTCAACAAACACATGCACTACCAAACAAACAGTAGGTATAGGCGAAATGCCAAACTTAATCTAAGTACAGTTTTCAATTATAGACAGCCACGGCATGCGATGTGGACTAATAGTTATAAATTTAACTGAACTAACAAATTTTAATATCACCATTATAATTTGCGTCACGGGTGAAAAATGCAACGAGTCAGTTTTCTGGTTGATAAATGTAACTTACGTGGTATGATGTACAAAATTACACATTTACCGCTTGTAGCTCTATTTGGCACTGCTCCATGGTCCTAGGGCTGACTATAACGGAGATAACTTCGGATATGATCAAGATTAAGATGCAGAATAAGCTTTTAGCAGTAGGCAGGATGAAGTGTTTTTCCTGCTAGATGCAGTAATTGCGGACGTGTTTTAATAAAGATCCAAATGTACATGGAAATTATTATTTTAAAAATTTCTCTGGCGGGCAGTGTACCTTACATACATGTAATTTCTAGCCAGATACAGTAGAAGCGTCTCCGACTTAGCTTTTGATCGTCTACCTATAATTTCATAAATATTGATTGATTGAAATTTAGCAATAATTTGATAATTTCCGATAAATCTTATTTTTATTAGTCTTCAAATGTAGAGGTCCCTGATCATCGGGATTGCGAATTTACGTTTAGCAAAATTCATTAATTCAGCAAAGTCATATTGTTAATCTACCTTTTTTATGGAAAGAAATAGAAGAAGAAACCACAATAATAATATGTACTGTTAACACATTAAAATGGGTATTTTTTTTATTAAACAACAGAAAGCAAAATTTACCAAATTGAAACTCGAGGCATAAAATATTGGTATTATTTGGTGACAATATAACATATTTGATCTGAAATGCAGCAATAACTTTTAGGTATTCATATATTTTTAAGGCATTTAATAAAACTATAAATTGTATTATTTTTATAATATTTTAGGAAACACAATTTGGTGATCATTTATCCATTTTGTAATAAATAGTTCTAAAATAAATAAATAGTTCTGGTGATCCTCCAGTAAATATTATATAATATACTTGTGGTAAAAGCGGTTTCGGTAGATAACTGTGCCGAAATATCGGACACTCAATATTGAAAAAAATGGTAAAAATCCTGTAAACAATTACTCTACGAGTAATAATAGCATAATAAAGATTAGCCCCATGTAACACTTTCGCCAGCCCTATTCGTTCCCATCCCCATTGGAGCGCGCGAACGCACGCTATTGGTACGAAGATGGTGAAATGATTACCGTCATTACCAACGAATTACAAGTGGACGGTCACCGTATTACATGGGCTTGCGTGAGATACACGACTGCTATTGTTTTTGTTGCAAAATTTTCTTCAAATGGCCACAGTGCAATGGAACTAAAACTGGGTGGCCCACCGGGTACGTTTCCTGCAGTGTGACATTAGTTTTGACATAAAGACTTCCTCTTGTCAACGCGAAAATGGATAGCGCGACGTTCACTTTATTAAATGCGTCAATTATGGATTATAAATGGATCCGTCGATTTATGTGTTGCAGATGGTTTCTTATCGTTCTTTAGTACGACGTTGTTGATCTATTTTATTTAAATAATCTTCTTACAAAAAAATCAAATAAACATATACTATAAGGTGTGAATCACAAACAAATTAGAATCAAACCTTTGAACAATGTCCACTTGATTGCTATTTAAATTAACTTGTACTTACGGTATACCAGTCTGACGTCACGATTTTATTCTCTATATGGGCTTTACATTTTTTTTGTCTTTGACATCATCTATGGTCAGAGATATTTATAGCTTATTTATTAGTAGCAACACATAACATACCTTTTACTCGAAAACGAAGACTATACGTGGGAGGGGATTTTGTATTTCGACTACATCTATGATTGCAAAACTTATTTCATTTCATTTTGATGTGAAGGAAGACTTTTTGTACTCGATGTTCATACGTACGTTTACTTTAATATTTAATTAACTAATACACATAATGTTAAAAGCTAAACAATGCTTAAGCTAAAGTCCACACGAACGAACTACGGGTAAAAATATTGAACAAATAATATCGCCGCGAACAACTGGAACTAACTCGCTTCTATTTATCCCGCATGTTCTAAGACTTGTTCCAAACAGGTTGATATACGTCGCGAGGATGCGCGTTATTAAAAATGTAATAACCCCGAGCCTTTTCCGACTGACTCTTAAAGAAATGAACTCTATTTCTGATGGAGTTTTACTTATATGTAGTATTAGATTTATAGGCGGACAGAGAATTATTTTAAGCTAAATCAAAATAATGTACCTTTGTTTCTCCCGTATACGTTCCTGTATCATTTATGCGATGAAACTTTGCGAACCAAGTCGCGAGCAGACTGCTAGTAAAGAAATAAATGATTGGTGTACGTCACTCTAAAGATGGCTTGCATGGCTTAATTACCTAAACTAACTAATTACAATTGACTTAAACTTTTAATTATTACTTTAAAGATAATAACAGATTGAAGGGATCTCGTGTTAACTGGGTTGAATAAAGGGAGAGGATATGGTATTTCTTGAAGAAGGAGCGTAGTATTACATTGATAGACATTGATTTATATGAGCTCATTGTTTTTGCGTTTCGAAGAGTTTAGTGAAAAAAATTTTTGAATGTAACCTTTTTAATAATAAATTAAAACAAAAGTATAACTACTCTTACCATACATTTTTGAAGTTGATAGGGACAGAAATATTTGCAAAGCATTATAACCTTTAACCATAACGTAGTTAGGTTTCTTAAATCGAAATAAATCAGTGTAGGTGGTTGGTATGTAAGTTATTGGACAAAAAGGCGGTCCCTTTATTATAAGGCTTCCGTCGGCTGCAACGCCCACTTCATATTATATTGACCAACGACACACTTAGCTAATGCAGATACCATCTTACATGAATGCCAGTATTTATTTCACCATTCACATTAACACCGGAATGCTTTTATCCCTTTAAGATAAAGTTCAAATTCCAAAAATAAGTTGTTTATACTGCTAATCTTTTATTGCAGACTTGAGTCATTACGGCAGGAGGTGCTTGGCAAAGACCAAGTTAATATCCATAATTTTTTCCTGTTTCAGCTATTAAAGTAATTAGTTAGAAGAATAAAGATTTTATTTTGCTTCTTTTCGTGGTGAAGTGGTCTTAATTACTATTAATTTGGCCAAACAATGTCCTTTACCTTCTGACTATTCCAGGTACTTTTTTTAATTGCACCGTAAAATTTTGATATATTGTAAATAAAGACCCTAGTATATGACAAAATACAAAAAAAAAGTTTAAGTTTTTTTTTTAGTTTACTTTTTTAGTTATGCCCATAAGGAGTTGTCGCTCTGAGGTATTTTCACCGCAATAAAGACTAATTAGCCGCCAATATTTTTTCTTTGATGTACTATGAGTAGTACGAGGGCGGTCAGGAGGTTAATGGTGTTTTTCCTGTAAATTACTTTGATGTATAGATACGTTTAGAAACTGTGTGCTACTATAGTATTGACGTACAAAAAAGCATAGAAAAACTATTTTTTTCAACATTGAATAGTTAATATAGAAGTAGTGAAACCGGGACTCAGTGGACAAACGGGAAGGTGTTCGGCTTAAATGCCAGAAGTCATGGTTTAATCACCATAGCAACGTAAGACTACTGGCGTGAACATCTTTATGGTTTGCTGGACTAGTGTGAATATGCTTACCCAGTAACCATAATAAACGCAAAAAAATATTGTCTTATTGGAAAAATTATTTACTGTTTGTTTAGAGATCGCCAACAAATAATACACAAAAAATATAAAAGATAATAAAAAACATGAAATTTTGCATTGTGCTCACACAGTTAAAGGCAAACACAGTTTACACCAGAAAAGAGAAAATACATATTATTATGTATGTATGATTATGTACCTATTACTATGTACAATTCACGTTTTTGTTGTGATGGAAAACTTGCTTCAGTCAGTTCGCGTAATGCATAATCAGACGGCCAATCACACTAGAAAAAAGGCAATTCACATTCCTTGTCTCAATTTTTTAAAAGTGAAGATCGATGAGTATAAAAACTTCATTGATCAATGACCTATCGCATATTACGTATGGTGTAAGCAAAAAATTGTCTATGATATACTTGAATGCGTGGGCGCAACCTGTTGTAGTTTTTGCGGCGGGTGTACGGCCTTGACCGCCCGAATCACCGATCTTCTGATCCAGTTATAAGTTATCGGATTCATATGACGCATGCGCTGCTGTGTCGTAATGTGAACGCGTGCATTGTCGTAGCCGCTTGCATTATCTAACTCATATGATTTAAATGAATGACGTCATGCTGAATACCGGAGCTTTTTTTAAAAGTATTGTAACTTGATGCTTTTTGAGGTTATAAATTCATCAGATAGTGAGTAGGTAGGGTTTTCAATGCAAATTTCGCAATTCTACGTCACCGGATGGCTAAAACTAAGTATAATATTTCAAGCAACTCCACTCCGTGCCCTAGGAGGCACATTAAGCCGTGCCCGTTAGTCCTGTCGTATAAATGACAGTCGTTAAAACCCACCAATCCCTATTGGATATCCCACTGGCAATGTAGATTATATCACGATCTCCGATTTACTATAAATCATCAAGTATCATATATCAAGGCGTAACTTGTGTTTATAAACTGATTATGATCAAGCTGTACCAATCATATCTAATTTTAAGCAAAACACACAGAATATAATAGTTGTGGTCAGGGAACGTGGATTCTGTATAAAAACCGTTGGTTGCCCATCGGCAACAGTTATTCAAACGCGCTAAACGTTCACAACAAATACAGAAAATATTACCGAATAGTGTCAACCAAATAAACGATAATCTTGTGTATCTGGTGAATTCTTACACGAAGTGCTTTTCAATGTCGGTTGGAGCTAACGGGATATCTGTTGCCGTAATGTTGGAGTTATAGAGTTCCGATCGAGATGATTGAAACTCTATGGTGTTCATTGTAAATTTGTAGAGTAAGTGACTCTACGAATGAATAAGAAAAATACATTTATATGTTAAGTAAAAAGTAAAGTAACTAGGTTAATTTACTGTCACACAGCTAGACATAACCTCTACACCTTATCATTCTAATCATGCCATCGCTATAATTTAAAGGCGTCAAAATGCGGGTTGGTTGTCACAAGCTTGGGCTATGCATCGAAAAATTTGAAACGCAATTATGAGGAAAACAAAGAAAAAATAACAAATATTTACTGTGCCACAATTCAAACTCAATATTGACATACAGCCTTCATAATATTGCTGTAGCAGTAATTTATTTACAAATTGCACTGTTATAGGATGTTAATGATCGTGGATACTATCCATTGATGAAGTTAGATGAGTTGCTTTATTCGAATATAGATATAGTTCAAAATTGAGTGTTTCGTTTGAAATAGTGGGCTATAAAAATGATTAATAGCTTTGCGGTAAGCTTGTTATTTATCCTCTGTTAAGTTATAGAAGTTGTATGATTGATTTATGAACAAATATTTGTTTGAAATAGTAGCTACAAATATTCCGAAAATCGGTAGAACTATTATTTGAATAAAATAATGTTAGTGTTGCAAATGTAAAGTTTGACGTTAGATTCATATCTTCATATCAAATAGTAGTAGTACGTCAACAATATCGCTACTAATTCTATTATTTTACTAATAATTAAATGTCATTTGGTTTAACAATTAACCTTAATTCTATAGTAGTGATAATCACTAGTGTAAAATGAAGTTCGTTTAATAGTTCGTTTGTTAGTCGTCTCTCAGCTCGTTAGTTCCATCTTTTCAGTCTGTCGCTATAACAATAATGTTGGTTTTGAATGCTAGAGATAGGATAGCCAGTTCCTTAGTGGTAAAGTTCCCAGGTGAAGTACACTTCCACCTTTGACATTATCGTCAGGGGAGGTAGAGGCTTTCTCATTTGATTAGTTTTTTATGCTACTTCTTTTAAATTTACTAAAGCGGAAAATTATTCTGGTAGTTCTGAAAAATCTCAAAAATGAAAATGAAAAAAATCTGGTAGTTTTACGCGTAAACTAAACTCCAATGAGTTAGCGTGCTCGTACTTAGCATAAACACATGTAAATATTGTACTACGCTCTATTATCATCTCGGACACGAGATTGACACAAAAACAATTGACATGCAAATGCTGATTCGCTCAGCTCGTGTCTGCACAAAAGCGCCGTATCCACTACAGCGGCAGCTTCATCCGTCAAATACGATTTCTAAATCGGCCAGAAACATAATGCGGCGGCACATCGCTGTAATTGCGGCATGCACCGTGCACGTACGAGGCCCATACTTTCCCTCGACCCAGTGGCCTCCCTGCGACCCACGCCGGCTCAATTCCGTAATGTCCCCAGTTTTATTCGACATTTGCTGTGCGTCATTATTACACATCGAACAGTTATATCTAATAACGCGACGCTATTATATGACTGTCCACTCGATGATTTGAGTAATTGACGATAGAGACGTCGGCCGTCTTTATGGAATGCAGAAAACATTTTCGTGTACGTTCCGAGCGGCATTGGAACATTCCCAAAGTCTCCGCTACAAGTTTTGTGTGGTGCGGTTAATCGACACCTTTTTATTATGATAGGTTATTGTTAAACAACGTGAAGAGAACATCAACGTCGTTCATTTGTTTTCGCTGAGTCTTATTGTGATTCGAAAACAATGTATAATTGTGTGGCTACTTTTGAAATGTGGATTCCATTTTTACTTTTGCAGGTAGGTCATGTTGGCAAGGTAACAAAAGAAAGTAAACGTTGTAGACAAAGGCATTTGTAATTGGCTACGCATATTCATACGTTTGGCAGGTCCATGCAAATTATACACTTCGTTACAAGCAATTTTAGGAAATTATTAAGTTGGCTAAGATGTAGGAAATAGCGACATGATAAATATTATCTTGCAATAGAATAAGGAATTATCGATTTTTTTAATTATGCGAAATCTTTTCAGATACTTTTAAGTTTGTTAGTATGTTAGGAGAAACTTATCAAATTACCAATTCTCTCTCCGTGTAGGTTAACTTAATTACGAAAAATCATGACCCCTATTTCTATGACAACGATAAACATTTAAAATACTATGTACGAAATGGTATTGGTTTATATTGTTTCAGCAATAACATATTTGCAAATACGAACTCCATTACAATACGCGTATGCAGGCCTGTGCTTAAACTTTTTGTTCCTTTTAAGAAGATTACAGATACGAATATTATTTCAATGTTCCACCTCGCCTTTCAACTTATTTGTTATTAATGATTATTGCATTGTATGATATGAATGTTCGTATTTATAGTACAAATAAGAAACTCGTTTCGGAAAATAAACGTGTGCAAGTACAGTGGTTGGTACGAGGTTGCACGCTCGTTTCCGCAAATGTACGATAGGCGGTTTGTCACTCGAATCAGTCGGTCACAGCGACGCAACGGGGCGAGTGCCATCTCAACTACAGTTACATTTTAACATTCTTCTCGTCGTTGCCTCACGCCAAATGCGTAAACGATGGCGTGTCCTTCCCGGGCGGCTCGTTTCCCTGAGATTTACTGGGCTCGATAACGGTTGTTTTATTTGACAAAAAGACACAAATGTAACTTTCACTGACAGCTCGAATCACGTAGCCGGGTGGTAGAACATTAGAGGTGTATTGTTGGGCATAATGGATTTACCGCAGCGGCGGGCAGCGCGTGCTGGCGGGCGCACGTCGCCGTCGCGCCGGCTCGACCCACTATACAGATGAATCAACGAGAAAGTGCACGCTATACCGGCCGACGGCCTGTGTCCGTGGCCGGCGAACTTATAATTCACACTGATACCATTCGGTGTTGCGACCTAAAAACTAATTATATAGGTGGCACTCGATCACCGCGTATTATCGTACGTGCTCCTAGCTAGATATAAATGAACGACTATACAACGATGGACTTTAAATTAACTTGTCGTCACGTTCCGGGATTATGAGGCTCTTTTGGTGTCTACGTTGATTTATAACACTATCCGGCAGGAAAGACTTAATGCAAGACTTATGGCATATAAGTAAAATTACTCCATACCGGTTCCGACGCCGACGGAAGAACAGCGCTGGTGGTGAGCAAGATGCTGAGTAGGGAACGATTTGGGACAAAACCTTAACAGACTACTTCTTTTCTTTATTTTAATGTGTCTCATCACAAATAAATGTTTTTTCTTACTTCTGTTCTTTCTTTTGTTGTAAACTTGATTGAAGAGTATTTTTAGGTTGTCCGCATCAATGAGGCGTACGATTTTTGCGCGCATTTCACTTGTAAGTGGGATAGTGTAACGCTCACATGGGCTGCGCTGGTGCGTGGCGCCTGGGAACCGTGCCGCGGCGGCATATCATTTTATGTTGATTTCAGGTAGCGTATAAGGTGTAATGTGCGGGGTCATTGGCGCTTGCGGACTGCCGCCGATGAGAGCGCAACAATGTTCCCATTGGATACGCTCTATGTTGCATCTACATCACTATTGCAACGCTGTTAAGAGTCATTTCGGTATCTTATTAAAACTTCTTAAGCCTATTTTACTGAAATTGAACAGCGCTCTCTGTCGATCTGCATACAAGCAAAAAGTATGCTGATAGTCCGTGATCCACTGGATTCAAGTCAGGAAATTAGAAAAACGCAATATTTATAAAATTTAGATGTTTTATTATAAAAATAAATAATAAATATTACGAACAAGTATACTTAATTTCATCGACGTATACTAGCAAATGAATAAGATAATCATGTAAATAGATACTGCTTAGAGGTGACTTTGGAATTTTATTTTATCGAGAAAATTGCATACCAATAACAAACCAATTATTGAACTATATTTGAAACAATAACATTGTTGTAAATATAGTCCATTATAACCTATATTTTTTTGGCGATGCAAGTTGAAAACTTTAAACCGTGCCTAAGTGAAGCGCATTTTACAGTTGTCATCAGCGCCTTAACACGCCTTCCGAAGCATTTTTTATTTTCAACACCGTTTCGTTTTTCATTTTAAAGATTAAGCTTAGTACGATAGCATTGTATCGTCCGGACTCGCAGCGGGGTCCGGACTCCGTTCTTCCATGCCGGTAGAGCGCGACGGTCAGTTAGGCCAAAGTACGATTACAAGGAATGGCGAATTCTTTATACTATGGTTAGGCTGACCGTGAAAGGTTCCTGCGCCTTGCTTCCTGAAGTGCGCTTCGGGCTTTTATAAGATACTAATCCACGGTCAAGTAAATTTGTCAACATTCGTGTGTGTCTGCGTATTTAGTGAGAGGTCTTCTCACAGAGAAATGGCACTGGATACAGTAAGTAGGCATGGCTTACATTAATATTCTTAAAGAAAAAATATTTGCGCGTATAACGACTGCGTTATAAAAACCGTTTTCAAGTTTTTATTTTCGAAAAGTTTAAGTGGTGCGGTGCGGTTTTTTCTGATATAGTCATAAAGTCCTAAATATAATAAATACTCCTACTGCATATCTATCTAATTCATGAATGAGCTTTCGTCTGCCCCCGTGTCAACAACATTGACAATTTCAAAATAGGCGTAAAGAGATCTTTGTCTGCACCACCTACTGACAGTGGTGACCAATTACCATAGTCAGCCAGCCTGTTAGCATGCTCTCCACTACAATAGAAAAACCACGCGCAGTGTAGGGTTCCGTAGCCCATCTCAATAATGCGGACTCTGAGAAGAGTGCTTTTATGAACATTTATTTAACGATGGCTCATATACTTAAATGTAGATATTACCGGTTTCACACACCTGACAACGTTATTTAAGTGGTTCCCAATGAGAAGTTTGTACTGCGCCAAGTACATTTTATAAGTTGATCGACTGTTACTCGTAAAAAAATATTTTTCAAAATTTTACATAACCACTCTGTCGGCGTGATTAATATGTATATCCGTGCCAAATTACAGCTTTCTAGTGTCAAGAGTCTATGAGCTAAACTGGGGACAGACAGACAGACAGACAGACGGACATGGCGAAACTATAAGGGTTCCTTGTTGACTACGGAACTCTAAAAAAGTGAATAGCCTGTAAAATACTGTCTCACTGCTGGGCAAAGTCCTCCATTGAAATCAAATCATCGCTTCAACTGATGGGTATTGGCTAAATACATAGAGCAACGTATATATATAATCCAATAACTTCAAATCATCATTTTATGTCCCTACTGCTGCGGCATCATTCTTTCCTATGGATGGAAACACCACAGGCAGAACGGGCCATAAAGCAGCACGTGGGCGCAGTGCGGATTGGTGGTTGTCAGCCGGGACCAACGGCTTTACGTGCATTCCGACGCACGTAAGAGCTCGAGCTCGATACATTTTTGGTTACTCATCCGGTGACCGGCTTTTGCAAAAGTTGCTTAACTTCAGCAATCGCAGACCTACCACCACTGCGCCATGGACCTCCATCTTCTCGAGTACCGGCGCCTAAACTGAACGCCTACATTAACAACAATAGCTTATACTTACTCCTACTTATCGCATCAGATTATACAACACGCGTTATGGTAATCCAATGACAACGGCGCAGGCGCATGCGGCACGCCGTCACACGTCTGGTTCTGAACGCAGAGCACCGGTAGTCCACGATCAGATAACAGTGACGTAATAATCATAGCAGTGTTTATACCGAGATGCAAATGAGGCAGAACCGAGATGTCGAGACGGCGGTGACGGCTGGAACACGTTTGTCATGGTACAAGTGAGAGCAGTAACTCCGATTCAAAGGTGACATTTTGTTTTTGTAATTGTGGTTTACTTTAGAGTACTAATATCGTATTAGCTCAAAATTTATTCATTGCAAGAATTAAGAGTCCCAAAGTTTACTAAAAGCCTGTTTCTAGAGCTTCTTATTTTGTTAGACAGCTTTAAATATTCATTCATTATCGCATACATTCAGCTAGTCGTACTTTCTTTTCTGTGCCTTAATCACGTCGTCAGATACATCCGGTGAAAAAAAACTATAGCTGTTTGGTTATTTACGAAAGAAAATAAATAAATAAAATCGGATACCTACTGATCACTAAAAGTATGCCATTGCAAAAAAAACATGACTTGATTATTTTTACCGTGAACTTATTTGAATATTATGGTTTAAAACAATGTTTACCTGTCTCTATCTGCCTCTATAACCGAAAATGAAATAATATTAATTATATTGTAATAAAATAGTAATAATATTTGAATAAAATTATATAATTAATGGTTTAGTCTAAAGACGAGATACTGATTGTCATATATGTTGTCGTACTGTTGAACAATTATTTAGAACGATCGACGGGGTGTTTCGTCAATAGTACCGCCTTTCATCGGTATCTACAGATAATATCAATGGCATGTGTATTGAGCAGAGATAGGATGTACGGCCAAGATAATGTTATGACAGTTGTTAAACTGTTAAATGCTGTACGAGAATAGCTTTGATGTTGCGTTGTGGTTTTTGTTATTGTTCTTCCAATATGCAGTAACACGTTAAAAATATATTGATAGTGAAATTAAATAAAAATGTGTTGTCAAGTTTACGCGAACACTACGCATTGAAATGAAGCATTTTTATACGAATCTACGATATATATAATGTACAGTATATATTTCGTGTTTTTTTTTGATTTTGCTAAAACAAGGGCAAAGCAATTTTGTACAAGAACAGTCAGAATGATTTTAAAGCAATTGATCTTAATAAGACAAATGCGCATCACAATGGATTGACAGGCGTAATAACGACAATTAAACACTTGGATTTCATTGTCGTACACGCCAATTTATTAATTATCGCAGTTCAATGCACTTTTAATAGCAAATAAGTTATTTATAGTCTGAATCAGTTTAATTGGCATACCTTGAAACGTGTATCTGGTTTGTAAATTTAACTAATCTCCTTTTAGTCTCACTCTTGTCTCGTAAGGGCTCGTCGACTGAATTTATCGGCAAATGATGTGGGTAGCTAATGATTTGCTAGATGTGCAGTTTAAAAATGTTTCTGCGAACAGCGTGTGCGTAAATTTTAAGTGCATTCATTCATAAGAAACTTATCGTTGAGTTTCACCGGAAAAATAGTTATAGGTACTATCACTAGTTGTTTTATTATTAAGACGTCGTTGACACTCGCTTATCTAATGCGTGTTTTAATTGGAATTAAATATGTATATAAAAAGATAATTAATGTAAGTTGAATTGTGAGAAAAGTCTTTAAGCAAACTCTTATTACACTCATATTATGATTAGCCAGCTCTAGAGATATTATATAACAACATAATGCAATGCAGAGGCAACTTAAGTCTATAATTATTTATAAAAAATATATATTCGCCATTCAATCTTAAATACTTTACAACTCAATTTGTTTTTACTCTTACTAGTTTTTAAAACTAGGTTATTTTATTTTGTTCCTTGTCATATTGCCCTTAAATATACTGGGGGAAGTGTCCACTCGGCTTTATCTTCACTTATCATCAGGTGAGATGAAGGCCTATCGTTTCCAAGTAACAAAAAAATGTATTTCCAAAACAAAATATAAAAGTGTGTCCTCCAAATACCTTCATAACGAAAGAGAAAAAATCCACAAGATCAACTCTGTTAACCTCAACCTCAACTGTGACTTGCGAGGACTTGTTTTTGAAAGCGAAGTGTAATTTACCAGCGGTCTCTAGAAATGATGAAAGTGTTGATCTGAGTTAGTGGTCATGGATACACGCAGCTTAGCGCAGTGCTGTAAACAAATGCGGAACAGCATAACTCGGTAAAGCCAACTGGTGGAAATGAAAAGTCTAATTTAATATTTGGAGAGATACAACCCGTGCGGGTTGTATACTCACGTTTTTAACATTCTCGATCCGCCATTATCTGAGGGCCATAACACGCACAATTATCGTATTCGTGTCGTAGAACACGCCTAAAATAGGAGTTTGTATGGTAATTGAAACAGCACCACAGCGTCCGTGGTCAATGGAATTATGGAACTAACAATTGACAGATGTTATTTCGTCACGTTTACGATACGATTTTGATATTATTCCGTGCTAGATCCTCTGCACAGGGGCTATAGCGTTTATGTTATGTAAAACGAGTAAAATGTTAAAACAATAATATGTTGGCAAAATTATTGCAACAGCTGACTTTACCCACTTGCTATTGGTTGTTGCTGGGCGACGACGCTGCGCTCTTAGGTGTAGGTTATCCCTATACTTGGCATAGTATTTTTTGTGGAATTCTATATATTTTTTGTATAAAATGAGTTCTTTTTTCACTACGAAAGTTTTAGTAAGATAAGTGTCTCAAATAATCCGCTATGCCAAGAATAGGGTACTAGTCGTTGGGTCGGAAGAACATGTATTTTGCCGATCGGCATCGATAGCCGAACGAATACATGCATAACGAGAATTCGCGGTTTTTCGATTCAGACTACTGAAGTTTAACTAACACAAGCATATTAGCTTTCTAGGTGGGTTAACAGGACTGTTATTAATGTGTTAATAGCGAATTAATAATAATCTTTAAAATACAGGTATTTGTGTAGTATTTGCTTCAGATCGGCTTTGACAAGCACGAAACGGTCGTAAACTGATTGAAATGCACGAGCGAAACGATCTGTTTCTGCGGTCCACTCCACGCTAAGCTCGCGTGTCTGTGGTCGTGGCTTTACCCGTCCCTTCCTAGTGCGGTCGGGTGCAAGTGTGCGGTTACAATCAGGCGGACTTATTGTTTTTATTGCGTAATTATTGTGTGACGCTCCGCGGTTGACGACACGATTTGATCTGTCGTGTTTGACGCATTCTTACTTCCAAGTTATGTTGAAGGTCGTTGATTGTTGCAATGTGTCTTGAGTACGTTTCATTAACTTGAATCAGTTTAGTATGGAGAGGTAAATGAACTCTTTGAACATAAACTTTTAAGCTTGTTAACGATACAATATGAATCAAGTTGTATATTGTAGGTATGAATGTAGGTATGTAGGTAGGTAAGTATATCAAAACTTTGGTACAAAAAGAATATCTTCTTCCATGAACTAAAAAAGCGGCAATATTTCTTAAAGCCTTTTAAGAAATAAAGTAAGTTCTTGTATGTACTCAATTAAATTTGACGACCTCCGTAGCCGAGTGGCTTGCACGCCGGACTTTGAGCGGCGCTAACTCTGAGGTCCCGGGTTCGATTCTCGGTCGGGTCAATGTCGAAAACGAACTTTTCGTTATTGTGTCGGATCTGGGTGGTTGTGGTACCGTCGTTGTTTCTGATTTCCATGAAACGAGTGCTTTAGCTACTTACCCTGGGATTAAAACAATGCATGTGATGTTGTCTCATATATATTTTTATTTATATTTATTTATTATTATAAATTATATTATTTTTAATTTATGATTTACTGCTGATGATCGTGGGCGGCAACAACTACGCTTTTTTGCAGCTTTCAATAAAATTAGCTTAAACTAAAATGTGATGTCATTCCTAATTTTCGATTTGTAACGATCGTCACAATTAAGTAACTTTCATAAAGCTAGATAAATAAATTTAATGAACTCCAGCTACTCTGTGCTTCAGAAGGCATATGAAGTGGTTGCACAAAGTTGATTTCGTAAGATTGCAGTCATTAACGCCCACCAGCTATTTTCTGTTATGGGCTCAATTTTCCCATTCCATGTCATCCACGTGGGCAGGCCCAAAATGTTAATAAGCTAAAAAAATTATGACACTGCCATCGATATCGAAATTTAGGAGAAATTAAGGCATCCCATGTTTGAAATTAATGAATGAAATGAAAAATAATTATTTATTTGTGTAAAATATGTATTTGTGCCTGTAAAAATGTTAATGTTTTTAAGAAGAATACTTTAATAAATTGTGTTAATGTGACAGAGGAAAGGTTCCACTCAGCTTAGCGTATTAATAAAATTAAAATAAGTGTTGCAATTACATATTGATACATTGATATGTACATTGTTTTCTGTGATCAGAACAGTTGTTTGGCAGCGTCATTTTTTACACAACACCTCAGAGACCTTATTGATACAAAATTAGCTTTAAGTTTAAATTTTTTGGGTGTGTATTGTTTTTGTCTTTATATCAAATAAGCATTTATCTATGTCTATTTCTATAATGTTCCGTGGACGTCTTATCAATTCAGACACAATACAGTAGTAAAGTTTTAGCATTCCACTAGACGCCATCGTTGTTATAGATCACAAAACATGCTGGAATTATTTACGCTGTCAACGATCTTGCAGTCACGCTGGCAACGGAGGCTATGGACATAAAACAAATAGGTACAGAAGGTACTCCATACAAACAAGCTATTCTAGCGAATGCACACATAATCGCTATCGACTGTAGTCGCACTTATGTACCAATTTATTTTGTGTTTCTGAGGCTGCGTTCGTTAACCCGACTTTGCGATTTTAGCCACATTTTCCACAATTTCGAAAGAAAGTGCTCTTATGAAACGACTGTTGAGCATTCGGTAATGACACCGAAATCTAGGTTATACCCTAGTGTTAGCCTTTAAAAATACCGTTTTCATTCATGTCTAGTTTAAAGTTGTTATTTTTCACTTAGTCACCATTGCTTTTAAGATTAATTTTGATATGTTTTTGATGTCCATCCCATTTTTTACAGTAATCACTGTTTCCGTTAGAGCGATAAAATTATTGGTCACTTTTAACACTTTTTCAATGTTAATGGTATTTAAGTTACTTTTAGTTGCATACGGTCGAAAACTTTTTGGGCACCCGTATTTAAAAGGTGATAGGTGAGGGTTACGCCCAGCCTAGGACCTTTACTTTCCAGCTGTATATTGTCCCAGTTCATTGTGGGTTTTGTATTGTATAATTAGTAAATAGTAAACGTTCTACGTATCTATGTACAGTACAGAGTCCAACCTCTGCCCCAGTGACGTGCAGTGCTATCTGTGTGCAGTGATAGGCGCGGTTTCTAACAAATCGGGGAGGACATGTGTCATAAAGCTTACAAATAACCAGTAGGACATAAGTCTAGGATATTGTAAGCGTAAAGCAACCGTGGGAAGAATTACTTTGGACATAACTCATCTTCTTTTTTCTCTAAAAGCCAGGCCTTTTTGGTGTCCTTACAAATGATAGTTTTTTATTTTTATTTTTAATTTTGAATATGGTTAAATAAATGGTATAACTAGAAAACACTATAAGTTATTAAGACACTGAACATTAAATTCGTTTAGTAGTTAACCTTATGCACGTTGCAATTAAGTACCAAATAGTAATTAAACCCAGCTTCTAAGACGAAAGCGTCGACAGTCTTCGGATCGTTATAAAAAACTGGACTTCCTTCAGTTGAGTTGAATTTAACATTTTAAGCACTTTCGTTCAGATCCTTCTCTAGAGAGAAAACCTCGCTTGAGGTAATCGTTGGTCGATATACCTGTTTTTTTAAGTAAGGGTAAGAACCCGTAAGGAATCTTAAAAAAACGGGTCTTGGCTCGTCTCGCTATAAATTAAGTAATAATAAGGCTCCTCTCCTCAACTGGCTCAAAACTGAATAACTGGCTATCATAACTATTTAACTGTTAAAACACTACAATGCTACTAATATTGATGTTCTGGTGATAAAAGTCACTTCCGTAAGCAGAACCGAACTCAAAATTGTCGGTCGAACTATAGCTATGAATTTCTCATGTATTAGACATCAACGCGCTACACAGTGACAAATTTTCGTAGCAGTTCGCTAATATTGCAATTTTTATGGATATTATATCACCTTTTATCAGTAGCTATAAAAACTATATTATCGCTGAAATGTAAACTACATACAGATATACTCACGTTTCTGATTTTGCTTGAACTTTGGAAAATATTTCTTGACTTTAACCTATATTTTTGCAACTGTAAAACACACGTGCTTTGTTGTGTTATTATTATTATGAACATACGTATGTGTAGCTACGTTACCTATTTTAAATGTGAAATATTAATAGTTTCTATAGCCTTCTTTAACATATTTTCCTAACGGCTACTGTTTAATCCTACTAATATTATAAACGCGAAAGTTTGTAAGTATGGATGGATGTTTTTTACTATTTCACGTAAAAATTACTTACTTTCTTTTTCCTCATATACAGACCATGACCCAAACCAGCATATAGGATACTTTTTTTTTCTTTTTTTTTTTACTGTAGTCTTCGCGAACGAAGTCGCGGGCAACAACTAGAATAAAATACAAAACAGTAGCTACATACATAGCTATTACATACGTTTAACGGTATTTTTTGTGTCTGTTTTTACGATTACGATTTACTATTACGGTTGCGTAACAGTAATAGTTCAAAGTAATTGTATAAAATAAAACTGAAAATGTGAGACATAAATCACTTTTTTTGATGGCTACTTTGTTTAATATTATTCGTAGCGCATCATGAATAAAATTATAAATCAAAATGTACTTCAAATTGTGCTTTTATTGTATTTCTAATAGAGTTCACTGGTGGACTGACAAATCATGCAGCATTTTTAAAATAACATTATTCTGGTTTATTTGACAACAACATGTGAATATAAATTAGTGTACTAAAAATATCTTCATGCTCTGTGCATGAATAACTAATTTACAATTAGAAATGATAATCTTGTTGACAGCTACATATCATTGTTATTATATTGATAATGATTAATAGTATCCTAAATAACTATATTTAGGATACTTCAGTGAAATTGCTTAGAAAATTACTAAACCAACTATGTTTTGGTAATTTTCTAAGCAATTTCACTGAACACATTTTGAATATTAAAATATCGTTTAAGGCTTTGTTTTTGTCTTCTTTTCGATTTCCCATAGATGCTTGATTCATTTATTTAAATATTTTGACTGCTATAAATCCACTTAACATTTAAGATTCGTCTTAATTCAGAAAATTTAGATAGGTACCCAACACGAAAAACAAAAACCAAAAATCGAAGCAACCAACCGCTCCGTAGTGAATATATCCAAAATAAAACGAAACAAACAATTGTGTTAGCCCACTACGAAACACCATTGTGTACGTATCTATCTCTAATTTGTAATTATAGGCGTTAAATTCGATATAATAGCGTATCGGGCCGTGGCGATTCGCAAGTCGTTCGCGAAAAGAATTCTAACGGGCCCTCACCAAAATTGGTCTGGTGAGATGCTATCGTTACTCTCGCGGTGGAGCTGCACTACACTTGAGCCAGCTTACGGTTAACAAGATGGAAACGTTTATGACATACGTGCGGAGGGCGCAGCTAGTCAGCTATTAAGTCTTAAGTATTGCCATTTCCGTAAATTTTGATACCACAACTATCATTGTCTTTTTGTCCTTTTTATCGAATACGGAAAGCGCTTCCCTTCATCTTACCTGACGTTACGATACTGAAGGTGGGATCGTACGAGTACTTTATATCGAATCTTTAAAACGAATGCTCTTAACGACGTAAACCAAATAATAAAATTTTGAAGCTTTAGGGTCAGAAACGTTCGTGATACCCTTCGTGTTTGACGCCTCCATATGTTGCAATTGCTGCTTTTCAATAGGCAGGCCTTTAGCTCGTTGTCTGGATCAAAAGCACCACTACCACTATCTACGGAAGATCGGTATTGCAAAAGTTGCGTAGCCAGCGAAATCGTACCCCAAAAGCGCAAACCCCTGCGCCATTGAACTCCTTAGTTTAATTATAAGTATTAATTAACAGAGCGGACGGGCCGTCTGACACGTGCAATTCTTATCCAGCGTTGATCGTAATGCTGCGTCGAACATCTAAATGTCACGCGGATCCAGTTCCGCGGCAATGTAAGCATAACATAAACACTGGGCTCTGAGAAACAGGTAATTAGAATGCTGCATGTATTGCAGTTGTGAATATTCAAACCGATCATATAAATATAGGTGTAAGATAAGTACATGTAAGATATTAAATACTACTACATTATTATTGATATTCTAGTCGTCTCAGTATTTGTATTTGTTTACTTTTACCTAATTCTTTATTTTAGTCCATAATATTGGTACAGACGCTTGCACATCAATCTATCCAAAACTGTCAAATATAAATGTTCATAAAGTTCAAAGTCTATTGAGAAAATTTTACACTTTGTGGTAGTCTGATGTGCAGGCGTGTTTACTTCGTGTTATTTGGTAAACTTCATATGAAATTACTGAGATTTCGTGATTAATTAGTCAAGTAGTTAGTAGGCACCTGAGACGTGCTTTTGTGTACTGATTACAAAATTATTTATATATTACTGTGCGTATACTCGTAGTGTTACTGACTCAAATAACTGTGCAGTAAACCTGAACAACACAAAAACTTACGATAGTTTAGGTACATGAAAGCATTGTCAAGATTGTAAAAATACCTTGTTCACATCACACCAGAGCTCTGTAATGTAAAACGAAAACAACCGTCGATTATCGAATGCTCGATTTACGGAGGAGGCCCCAAGAGCTGCGTTTATCTGTGCGCACGATCTCGGAATTGAGACGCGGGGGGCGTAGGGGGAAAATAAACAACAACGAGACGGGCAAGCGTCAACGCTGCCGTCCATTAACAGCTTGCAACACAATCTACGAGCGTAATTAATTTGAACAATAAGAGTTTTCCACAATATAATACGAAATTTTCTCTTAACATCAGAGTTAAGAGATAATTTCGTGTTCTACTTTTCTAGTAGGTAGTAAATCTTCCTATTCAATGTTTTACAGGGTGTTTGGTAATACTTGTATAATCCTGAATATGGCAGATAGGGTACCGTCCATAGAACCCCGGAAAATTATAAACATACCTGAAAATCACCATATTGCAGATGTATTGAGGTTGTTTGTTACTAAGTAAAGTTGCAAAGTGACAACCTTATGGTGCAACATAGAACGGAAGCAAAACAAAAAATATAATATTATAAATTTGAGTTTTTGTACGGAAAAATGTGAATCTACGTAAATATGATTTTGCATGGTTGCACCAAACACCCTGTATAAACATTCAGTTTATGAAACGTTTATAAAATTATAAAAAAAAATGTAACGAACATGACATTCGTACATTAAAAACCTTTTATAAGTCTCGGTATGAAGTTTTCGCAACAACATTGAGCACCAGTTGTATTCCATTATTGAGGCACACAGATCTGTACCTTATTTTCTTATTTTGCAATACTTAAACGAACCCTTTTAGAATTCTCCAAGCTTATTTATTGGCTTTACAGCACTAGTATTTTTACTACCTTTTCTTTTGCATACATTTAAAGAATGGTACTACTTTCAATGTTAAAAAAATAAATTGTTTCAAGTGGACTTTTCAAAATGCTATTCTCTCACTCTTACTTTATCTTTTTTATTGATATAGATACCAGTGAATGAAATTATATTGTGAAATTGAAACTGTTGTGAATAAATATTGAAAAATTTATATATGGTAATGTATAATACTGAATATAGTTCAAAATTTTTGTCTCAATACTGTGGATGTCCTTTTAAAGCTCATTTAAATCCATAAAATATAATATAAAAAACCTTATATTAACATAAATGATTAGACATAAATAACTTTTAGAAAAAGTTAATTTATTTAACATTGTTCAAATTTTGTTTCCGGGCTGGTTAGAACAACGATAGCTTAATTGGAAGAGCACCTGACCCGGTATGTCAGAAGGGTGCAGGTTCAAATCCTGCTCGTGGAAATTTATTCAACATTTGTTTTTCTGTAATTTATATGTTATCGTAAGGGCCTTTAGTCCCATAAATAAGACCATAGAGCCAGCTAAAACATAAAACAGAGTCACCAAGAGTATGCGTCCACGTATTAATATGCCGCAGCTTCTATGGTATTCAAGACGTCCATAGTCATAATGCATCATATGAATGACTATGACTATGAGCTTATCTAAGACGATGATTACGGAGCGATTAAATAATGGCGTAAAGTAAATGCAAAGCGGGGACATTAACGTTCTTGCCGAGCAGTAACTGTATTTAATGTATGTATGTGGTCTGAAGATTTTATTATATCGCGATTGAGCCCGTTATGTGCACGTATATTTGTATAATCGTCACTATTTCTCATTGAAGATTTGTACGCAACCATCTCATCCCAAATCGTAAGAGTGTAATGATTTTGATTGAGTTATTGCATTTATTAATATATTTGTAACTTATCTAATCTTGTAAACATCTTGGATGTAGTATGTATGTATGTATGTGTGTATGTATGTATGTATGTATGTATGTATGTATGTATGTATGTATGTATGTATGTATGTATGTATGTATGTATGTATGTATGTATGTATGTATGTATGTATGTATGTATGTATGTAAGTATGTATGTATGTATGTATGTATGTATGTATGCTTAGATCTTTAAAACTACGCAACAGATTTTGATGCGGTTTTTTTTTAACAGATAGAGTGATTCAAGAGGAAGGTTTATATGTATATATACATGCATAATATAATATATAAACACTGAAAATTTTAGAGGTTTCACTTTTTTTTGCGCTTACATTGCAAACACTGGCTGAACCCTACGAGATAGATCAAAATAATGTACTACAGTATTGTACACCTTAAAAAGGTCTACAAAAAAGTCCGCTATGGTATATGTCTATCTCTTAGGGATAACCAACAATAATATTTTTTTATCTTTTACTTTTTACGAGAAATAATGGCTTATTTACGAAGCAATTTTAAGCAATATAGCATTAATCCTTATCCATTTGCATTTGCTTACCTTCAATACATTGTGCATTTAATATAGATCAATATGGCCCTTTACAGCATGTAATTTAAATTAATATTTTCGAAGATATTACAGACTTAAAATGCAGGGACATATCGGTTGTGTGTATCAGCATTGCACCCGTGCGAAGCCGGGGCGGGTCGCTAGTTATTACTATAACATAAATAAAAGTTAGTAAATTTTCTCACAACTTTTCTTAATACAGATAAAGTTCATTCATGAACTGCTTTCACAATTTAGTTTTATATTATATTTTCATAAAAATATATTTTTAAACCAGTTTAAAAGATTACAAAGTTCTTATTGTGGTTCTTACTCTGGGTTCAAAAGAATTTTCCCATGGCCTTTCGTTACATAAATGCTTGCGTACGCTAACTCCGCGGGAATTATTCTATTTAGTTAACGGTAATGACAATCATTGTTTTAATTGCAAAGAAAATTATTTTTTGCTCCCAACACAACGGTAACTTGAAGTGTATTAAGCAAATTAATTGTTAGCATTACTACTAAATAATGTGGTTTTAAAATAAACTTTTGGACTTAAGTAGTGGGTGGAGTTAAAACAGTACTATAGAGTGATTTGCCTTCAAAGTTTCGCTGCCACGCCTATCAGAATTAGTTATAGAATGAATACTCATTTGTCTATATCCTAAAGCATTTTTTGTATGTCCCCGTTCATCAACCTTAGGACTTTTTTTAAATGACCAATGACTGTCAGATTATAATTATCATTTTATCTGTTCTAATCTATGTGAAATAAATTGGCAACTTAGTTGAATGTTTTCAAAATATTTATTGCATTCAAATTATCGGACCTTGGTTAAATAATACTTTGATTTTATTAATATTTGAAAAGTTTAATTATTTCTCTATTATATTGAATGTAATGAGTTTAATTATCGTATCATTGGTTATTATTTCCCATGAAAATGATGAATCTACATTTCAGGTAACGTTTAAATCCTGTAACGTTGCCCATGGGAATGTCACCATAAAAATACACGCGTCTTCCCATCAGTCATTCTAAATACGGCATAACAAGTTGTGCCGCAGATTCTAGCAATTACACAGTCCTCCTAATTGACGTAAGACCTGTCTATTTCGCCAGTAACTAGTAGCGTTGCCGCGGTACGGCGTGTAAGAAATCAAAGGCATTTAAATTGGAAATAACGTTTTCCTAGCCAATAATTTCGTTATTAGACACACTTCGTTTTTGCGGAATCTAGACAATAAGCTCGGCGAAGGAAAAGCGCCTTTCATTTGTTATAATTTGAGATAAGTACTTTTGTTAGGACTACGATAAGTCACGACCTTTACCAGTGTCGTTGATCTTGAGAAATGTTTGGAACAGACTTTTGTGGGGTCTGGACAATTCAATTTATTTTAGAATAAACTCTGAATTGTACTGTCATTTAGTCATTTCATTATGCTATGATAAAGTGATTATTTAGCAAAATCTTCAATAGAAAATGATTGATGACTATGAAGTGAGTTATTGAACAGTAGTCTCGTCCACGCTTCGCACATAAAAAGAAGACTTACCTAATTATATTAATATACCTTGAACTACTATTTTTTTGAACATAATATCAAACATCAAGTGATTTACAGAGTACAAAAGTGTACACCTGTTGCTGACATATCTTTGATATGATTTCTTCTTACACCTCGTTTTGAACTATCTGTGCTCCAGTTATAAAATCGTCACGGGGCCTGCGCTGGATGCAAGTCAACACAGGCAAACAGAAATGGAATGGTCTCATTAGGTGTGTTTATGTTACGCTCCGCGGCTGCGTGGGTTTGTAGTTTATGCCCATTCTTGCTTGCGCCGAACGGTTTCTGTCTGTGACGTCTCGTGCTTTTCCGATTATTTGGTAACTCCGTTATTTCCCGACTAGGTGCGATGCGAGACTGTTTCTGGCCGAGCCACAGTTACACATCGGCGCGCGGTGATAGTTTTTTGTTTAGTACGGACTAAAGTAGCTCTTATCGATTAAGATCAAATGTTTTCACCAACAAAAAGTTATTATTAACCTTCTTACGATACGTTAACACACTTGCGCGTACAACTGTTACAGTAGCACGTGTAATACGATACACTATTGGGCTTAGAAGTGTAGTTTAGTTCCTATATAAGGTGAAATATTAAGTAAGAACTTAGTAACAAATAAGGAAAGTTTAATTTTGAAATTCAGCACATTTTTTTGCAAAAAAAGACAGATAGAAAGAAAAAATATGTATTGGCCTAAGTCTCTTATCTATTTATAAAATACAGTGAAAAAATTAAATGCCTACCCGACCCAGACAGGAATCATCTCTTATTTAGTTGAGTCTTTAATAACTTTTCTCATGCGCGTACTAGATTGCGTACAATATCAAAATCTCTTATGTTTGGCCACTTTGTTTGCCCTTTTACTTTACCGCATTTCGTAGGTTCTCAAAGGTTATTAACCTACTTTCGTAGGTGCATTTTTAAGCATTCGAGTGTGTCTTTGCATCCAAAATTTTGTCCACACGTGTTCTTCTTGCGTAATGTGACGCGAGCAAGTTAAAAGCTTTTACATTTTTTTTTGTTTAGCTTTTATCAAACGATCAATGAAACGTCAATGTAGCTTAATGTCTATTGATTGTTTACAAATGATATTTTGACATAATCAATTATATCTTTGACTGCAAGTAAACCAGCTTGAGTAACATTGACAAATGTCTAACAAAAAATAATTTGACCTCGTTACACGATATTTCGTTCTTTTTATTACCTCATTAGGTAAGTACTATGTGAATCATAAAATTTTCTGGAGAGAGCAAAACGTTTGTGTGAAACAATGTAGTTATATTTTATTTATGTAGGTATAGTATCATGCTCTGAGGTTAAGTTGAAATTACAGTTTAATATATATTCTTGTTTCATAAGCACCTTTAGCATAAAATAATATGAATCTTCGATATGCGCACGAACAATACCGAGCTTGGAGTCTAATTTCAATGCGGCCATCATAGATTACATGCAAACGATACTAATGGCCGTACCCTAAGTGGTTTAAGTAATAGACTAGACCAGGGGAGCTGGAGGACCGCGGGAGCCTACGAAAGAACGGGTGGAATGTGCGCGCAAGGTCATTGCGCCCTGCGCGGTCATGCGCTCGCGCCGCGCCCCGCCGCACCCCGCACCCTCCACCTCATTGTCTAACGATCAGCTGCGGATAAGGGGGAAGCGACCGCACCGAAAGGCGATAGGAACCATTTTAATGCGAAACCACCTTTATTTTTCCATTTTGCCCGGCCGGCCGCACCACGGGCCGGCACGAACGCCCCCGGCGATATTGTTCCCGGCTCTAACGCCTGAGCTAGAAAAAGACCATTGGAGATCGTCTTTTATTTACGGCGCTTGCTCCGGCCGGCGTTTATGCCGACATGACAGTATCTGCGCGCTCTACACAGAATTGCTTTTACATAGTAAGGTGCAGATCGTGTTTACTGAATATTTTTCCCACCTCTAATTAGGATTAACTGCAAGTAGTATACGATACTGTACGAAGAAAAAGACCACTTAATTGTTTCTTAACACGTAGCCGCTTAAACATTGTTGCGTTTTTTTATGTAGTTGATAGGCGCTTCTCATCACGCTTAATAATTATAATAAAGCGATAATACAACAGTTTCACACTTGAACCGTTATCTTTCTACAGATGATGGTATAAAGAAGGCAATAACATAAAAAATATCACTTAAGTATCACTGTTGTGATGATAAATACTACAAAAAACCGGTCAAATGTTCGCTTAACTCGTAAAGGGGTCCGTACATAACAAAATATGAACCCAAAATGGATATGTGAAATATATAATTTAGTAAATGAAAACTTATTCTGTAATTTAGTAATACATACTTATAAGTTTTTGCCTGTTGAACTCGTAGACGGGCAGAGACGTAAGTGATATTATAAGAATTACATTTTCTCATCGGATAAACGGTACCCTAATAACGCAGCGATTTGCAAAAATTACCATGCATTACCGAAACCCGATGATAAAGTCACAAATTTATTCAAATTCTGTCGTAGTCTTAATATCCCGCTTCGAATATACAATTCGGTATTCATGTCATTATCAACCTTGGCATGTAATTTTTTTCTAGATAGAATATTATGAGTCATATACGTATTTTAAATCGTGATGGTAATTTTAAAAATTAGGTAGCTCTTACTGATTTTTTTATTTTGTGGACTTTTTTCTATATTCTGGTGTTGAAGGAAAGTAGAGAAAAATACTCTTATTTAGTTTCCTTACTTTGATTTGCTTAGCCTTTCAGTGCAAGGTCTCGTAGAGGTACGAACAGATTGCGGAGTGACTTTTAGAAGGGGGCTCAAAATTAGCCAAAAATAAAAGTATATTTATCTAAAGATAGAATTTCAATTACATAGCTAATGTAGTTCTTATACTATCTAGCGAGATTAGCAATCAATTGAAAAATGGTGTTTCTAGTGTAAAATAATAAAATGCCGGGTACTTAAAAAGGTATCCGTTAATGATTTAGTTGATAAAGGAATGCGAAAGTTCAAAACTGTATGATGTTGCTTGAAAGTTGATACATGAAGTATGTAGTAGCATTTTCACCTGTTGCGGTAATTAATGGGGTGTTAATAAGGCCGCGCTACTAACCACGGGTCAGTGGCTGGCCGCAGCGCCGATGTGGTGTCAAGCCGTTATTTGTACAAGGAGCTTGGTGGAACAAGTGAACTGTAGCGAACAAGTGAGGGTTGACCGAATGAAAGCGGCACTAAATTAGTACCAACATAGAATCAGAATATTTATTTGCTATAAGTTTGCTTACAGTGTACAGCGACACCATACGAGATGGGATGCAATTTGAATTCAATATTTTCAGTCTGAGAAATTGGTTTTCATCATTGTGATTCATTTTCGTCATCGATCGATCATAGATGATACTGCTGGACTTTCCAGTATGGATTTAACATAGGGATATTCTCCAACAACAACAAATAGACAGTTGTACAATAAATCGTTTATATGTTATAGTGACGCCCAGCAGCCCTATGTTGTTAGATATCGCTATTGAAAAAGCGAAACATAATAATTTTGATATTTTCGGTAGCTGAGATAGAGTATTATTATATAATGCATTCGATAATTGATTGCCTGAATTATTGACAAAGGTTATTTAAAAGAAAAATAATGTTGATGTATTCTATGCCCTACTTGTTCTAACTCATGTGAGTTGAAACAACAAGCAATTAATTTTGTATTCGCTACCAGCCTTTAAAAGATGTAGATACTCAATAATATTCTGTAGTCGCTGTTTCATCATTAACACCTTTATCGCCACCGCTTACCTTTTAAAACTTCTTTCTTTCACATGGAATGCCACCGATGACATCTTGGATATTTGGTCATGAATATTTATTGATGTACAGCCACGTTTACCTGCCATTTGTAATACAACGGATCAGTTTGACGACAGCTCAATTGGGAACGCGTAGAAAGTAGTGTTGTGTCATTTTTTTGCACCAATTAAAGATATCATGTTAAGCTCTGACCGACTTATGCTTATAAGTAAAAAAGACGCTACTTAACTATGTTTGCCAAAGATGTTAGCCGGATACAATTTGTTTAAATCGAATAAAAGTGTTCTAAAAAATTAATAATCCAATTTCGCATGGTATGTACTTTTTACTACTAAAATTTTTATATATTATCATAAAAAGGCCAGTATTTTACCTTTATGACGCCTGATGGAAAGTGATTATGCGGTCCAAGATATGTGCTTGCTTAAAAATAACTTTGTATTTGTAGGCTTCCTATTCCTGCGCACTCGATAACATTCTGATACTCAAAAACATATCCATAATATACCCTTATATTTGCTTAATTAACCCGGTTTATGTGGTTTTATAGCAATATAAAAGATACCTGTTTCTGTAAACTTAGTTAAATTATTTTATTTTTGTTACAGGAATTGGTTCCTTGCTCACTTGATACATCTACATTGGACTGGGTAAGAAATGTTAGCAACCTACTTTTAGTTATTTATATATAGAATCGTGTCAGACAGCACTTGTAAATATTTCAAGTGTACCCTTGTCTAATACGCATAGGGACGATAATTTATTCATGTGATTTTATGAGCGACGGCACATAGGTACTGTGATTATTAGTTGTACGTTGAACAAACGTTAGTATTTAGGTCGTACACCAGCACATAGCGTTTCCACTCGTGTGTCCCTTGTTTTATGCGCCTTTAATGGATTGTTACTACTGTTCTTCGCGTCTATTGTCGCTGACACTGTAGCGTATGTGTATGGTTCCGTGGGACTCGGGTGAACTCTGCCTCTTTTTGTGTTGTCAAGCGTTCGACTTGCGAGCGAAAACAAGATTGCATGACTGTAGGAACTTCAATGTGACCAGCGCAAGGAGACCCCTTCGCCTTCACGTTTCCTATATTTTGTACTATATAACTACGGGCTTTGTGTATTGAGTCATAGACATTCATGGAGTGGACAACCTCTTTCGCATACACAAAAACAGCACAGTATTGATGTTATGATTTATCGATATTGAATTTGCACAGGTGAATCTTTTATGTTATGCTTGATGGAAAACGAAAAAAAATTGACACATCATTTTAAAGTGAAAGTCAGATATAAGTACCTACACAGTTTTTTATCACTATTTGTTACTGCGTCACAAAGCAAATATATTAATATTAACAAACGGAAATGACTTCCGTATAAGTCACGTAATTTATATTTCGAGGTCATATTGAAGATCTTTAGGCATTAGTAAATTATTGTTCTACAAAGAGTGCAGCTCTGATATTATTTTTACTAACAAATAAGACTGCTACTATCAGAACGTAACATTGAAAACAAGTCTATTTTAGGATTGAAAAAAAGACATTTACTCCAGATTGGTCTGATCGTAACAAAAAAAGAGGTTAAGACACCTTTTTTTACAGCTTTGCTGTATAGCGCCAATTTCTTTTTTACCCGATGCGTCTCCGCGATGTAATGATAAAAACCGCAGGTGTAGGCGGAATGTTTTAAGTCGCTCGCAAGCATTTTCTAGTTCGACGTACCTAGTTGGTTTTAGATCTATAATATGCATCCCTCGTAGGTAAATAAGCGGCTATTCAGACGTAACACGCGAACTTCTGTAAGCATGAGTGACAAGAACCGCCCACAACATGTACCGAGCCCGAGGTGCGGCAAATCTAACAAGTTACACTCGATTCCTATGAAATGTTTAGAGTGAAATTGCCATGTAATATCACATAATGGCCAATATCATAATTGAGAACCACTATGTCCGTAAATGCGGAGCATTGGCGATAATGCGACCGATATAGAACGATTGACACATTTATCTGTAATTTTTATTACGAAGTTTCAATTCAATTCGTTGGAAATCGTAGCGGCAGCAAAATTGCTATCTCTATTTGCGGTTAAAGCTCTGATACGAGCACGTGAATTAATCATCCCAGTCATTACAACTTTGTTGAAACATTAAATGTATGTGTTTAAATATGTTTTCGTAGTGTAATTTATTAAGGTGAAGCAGCTTGACCCGCGGATCAATCATTCTGTTTTGTAATTAAGGCATGTAGGTCAATGGTGACTAAGTGAAATATTTCGTATTATGTTCATCAGTTAGAGTACACGGCGCATAGCAAAAGCTCGTCAAGTAACAGTTACTAATGTGTTAACGAGTGGGGAAACAGAAACCTTAGTTCCTTATACGGAGCCGTATCAACGAAGAGACGCAAGTCGCTATAATTAAAAAGGGATTTTAATTGTTTTTTTTTCTCTTTACCTTTGCTTTGCGGTACTTCATGGCAGGGGCTTATACGGATTCCACACATAATTTCACGGTCCCATTATTGAACGTAGTAAGTAAACTGTTACGTCAGACAGTCTAGGTACGAACAGTAGCACTGATGCAGCCTTAGGTGAATCTAGGTATTGTTTTTTTTTAAATATTTCTAAACCTATTAAAGGGTAATTATTATGATGGCGTTAAGGATTTTGTACTCAGTATTTTCTATTTTAGTTTGCTAATTGGATTTGATTATGCTAACAAGTCTAGCATGGTGATTATGAAAATATGGGCAGCCATGTTTCTTTGCATGAAAGTGCATCGGACTGATGAGAGAGAGAGATAGTAAAAAAAGTATAATTTGAGCCTGAGTGTAATAATGGAAACCTAAGAGTTATGCTGCAATATGTTGCGAAACAACTATGTTATACGCCCATTCATCTAAGTACACACGCCTGCACATCAACCTACCCAAAACTGTCAAATTTCTTCATTACATTGTCAACCTTAAGCCTTAAACATACAAGTTCAAAGTCTATTGAGGATATTTGACAGTTTGTGGTAGGTTGATGTGCAGGCGTCTGTACCTATTATGTGATATCAACCTATGCAAATAAAACTTGAGTACAGCTGAAAGGATTTGGATGAAATTTTGCACATAGACAGAACATGAGTAGGATGATAGATAGAATTATTAATTTATCCCGGTAACAAAAACCCGTGGGATAGTGTAGTTCTCGCGACCATAGTCGGGGGCAACAGATAGTATTTTATAAAAAAAAGCTTCATCAATCCCATTTCTTACATAGGCTCTCTCTTCAATCTGATGTAAATTTGTTAACGTAGATTTTTTATTTTGTTTTTTTACATGTTGTGGTTGTCTTCTATATTTTTTGTGTTTATTTGTAATGGAAAGTGTCTTGCTATGATAGGGCATTTTTTAATATTTTTAACGCTGTAAGGGAGAAAAGAGCTGGACACTTGCTGAGTTTCTTGCCGGTTCTTCTCAATACAAGATCTCCCGCCCAGAGTAGACTTACGAACCGATGGCATAGTGACATTCACTAAGAGCTACTTGTAGCCTAAACTGAATAAGTGATTTTGTATTTTGAATCGCGTTTAAATGGCCGCGATATACCGATTCCGTATAGTTCCGTATAGTCATTCCTGCACTTGCTTTGTGAAATTCACAAGTATATCAATAAAATAGTATACTTATATAAATTTCCAGAACAATTATTGGTGAGCCAACATTGAAAAGGAGCTTTTATAGCTCCGAGGCTGCGCCGGCGCGGCGGCAGGCCAATTACCATGCCAATTACTATGATTTAGATAAACCTGACGTTTCTTAAGCAATTTTTCTTTTTTATCTATATTATAGGTAATGAGCATCAATTATGTAAGTTTATGTTCACAAGAGCAAATATTTTTTTTATAATTAAATCGGATGTGAACATAATATAATTTTACAAATCACAACATTCAATATAGTTTTGTATAACACCTTTAAAAATTTATCTGAGTAAGGGAGTCACTTAATTATACCGAAAAACAAGTTAATTTCTATGAGACTTTTAGATATTATATCATGGGTACTGATATAATATCTAAAAGTCTCATAGAAATAGATAATAGATAATAGATAGTATGATGATAAAAATATGTTTTTTCATAACGTGTTAACATACTTTTTATAGTATTATGCAATATTAGTTTGCTTTGTGTAATATACATACTTACAGTAAATAATAATAAAATATAATATACAATAAATATACCGAACATAATAGTTAAAAATATAACTGGCTTAATAAAAATATTGATATTTATTGCTTCTTAATTATCATCCTAGTCATAAATCATTAGTTAACTATATTACACTCGTGATTTGCTTCTGTAGTAAACTTTCGCAGTAATTAACACACTTCAAAGTTAACGGCTCCAGCTAACTAAGTAAGATCATTAATTTATTACGTAGGAAGCGAGATTGCTCTCACTAAAAGGAAGATTTCGGTCTGGTTCCATGTTACCTCGTTTCTTTTAATTTCAAATATCTATGATCGGGTATGAAATTACATATTATGTGGCCTATTATAAGCTTTCACAGTATTCTTTATACTGTATGTAATGGATTACAAACATATGATACTTTAGATACTATAAATTGCTGTTATTAGATTATATAAATTTTAAATATATATATCCTATATTTTGGAAAAGTGTTAAAAAGATTACAATACAATACAATTACAATACATACAATTACAATTTGTTCGTAACAAAATTTGCGTATACAACCATAATTATAAATATCCTATATTCTTATTGTCAAAATCGGACTATCGACCCACTATTGAGACGTTGTTACGTTTGCTGACTTGCGAAGCTGGTGTATCGAATGTTTCCCCTTTATTTTAAATGAGGTGCAAGAGAAGAAAATACTCTGTATACTTCACAGAATTATACGAAATGATCCAATAAAATTTGCTATCACTTTGAAAGACATGCATCTCTGCAATTATCCTTTACGATGCAATCAAATTAAGGTATCCTTAATTAACCCTAGTTATAACATAGGCTCTCTCTCTTCAATCTCGTTTCTGTTTTATCCGTTAGGCTTGAACATCGGTAATCATTCGAAATGTCGGTTGCTATAAAGAGGTACACTAATTGTAAACAGGTAACTTTTATTTGGGTAAGTAGAAGCTATTATTAGGACTAATTAATTGATCCTTAAAATTCTTTCACTAATAGTAAGCTACACTATCCCTTGTAAGTATAAAAGTTCGTATCCCGGTCAAGTATAATGGTCCCAGAGACAAGCAATAGGACTTTTGCGATGATTCAAATTTTATGCGCTAGATAAGAAGACAAGATACCGTGGGGGCGGAAGTATTTTACAAGAATTGATGGAAAGCTTTTTTTCAAACCTTATTACTTAAAGTTGCTTCCTGTTACTATGTTAACTAAATGCACAGCTATATAATGTTGGAAAATTTATTAGTTAAACAATTAGTAATTCATATTATTAAAAATCTATTCGGTCTGCTATGTTTGGAGATAACTATTATATTTACTTGACGTGACTTAGTAACTACCGAGTAAGGAGGTTAGGAACCTTATTAATTACTAGTCGTCGCCCGTGACTTCGTTCGTGAAGACTACACTATCCCACAGGAACCTGTTACCGAGATGAAAAGTATCCTATGTCCTAGTCCGGGCCATGGTCTGTCTATGTGCAAAGTTTGCATAAAAATCCGTACAGCCATTTTCACGTGATGCGCGGTCAAATAAACAGACAAACAGACAAAAATTCCAAAAACTGTTGGAACGTGTTCTGTTATCGATTCTAAGTATCCCCAGCCAACCTTTTTCGAATATCTTTCATGTACAGACTTTCGACCCTCTTTAGCTTTATTATATGTAATAGATGTAGAACCTGTTTTTACCCCTCTCGCCTTTGTTTTACGTTCAAAGCTTGTGTATAATTGGAATTCATCTTTTGTGCAGTTACCATGTTTTTTTATATTAAAAGCCTTTGTTTAGAGTCAGTAGCCGAATGTGGAGATGCTCGGGCTCAACTCGAAAAACCTTGGTTTAATCCTCCTAATACTGACGTTGACTGGACTTAGCTATCGTCAGTTAAAATATGCTTCATGGGACCGCAGGAAAATTTGTGTACTGACTTCCAAACTTCAGTATGAAGATAGCCCTTAAATGATGATGAAAATACTGAAGAACACCCAAAACTCATAGCATTGGCTGTTCTGCAGGCTTAACAGGACTATTCTTAACAAAAGAAATAAAAAGTAATTGCTCTTAGTTCAACGATAAAGCCCTATTGGTTGGTGGGTGTGAGACCATTCCGTGGAACAAATCTGAACGCAGGAAGGTCACGGATAAAGTTGTCACATGTACGGTCAGCACGCTTGATTAATTGGATATTTAAATTAAGCGGATGGCGGCGACATGGCCATTAAATTATCATTTGTATAATTTTACTAACATTTCTTAATAGGTAATCATCTTAGATTATCAAAATCTTAGATCTTAGATTTAATTTCAGTGAGAAGTTATTTTTTATATATAATATAAATATACATACGACATTAACCCCCTTATTCATAAAAACTATATAAGCAATTTAATTAAATATTGTTTTGTTAATGTCATTCAAACGTCATTTTGAATTTGAGAAAAAGAGACAAAACAATGATTAACTTAATAATGCTTTAATAGTTTTTATGAATAAGAGGGTAAATATTTAGCAACGAAGGTTTGCTGTGAATTTTTAAAATAGCTTTTGCAGTGCACCAGAAAATGTCATTACATAATATTATTCTCAGATATAAACCTGAAGCATTAATTGTCTGTATTACCTATATCATTTCATTGCGTCAAAACTATATGTTACATACTATTTATATCAAGAAAAGAGTGACGTGATATAAATGCAAACCTCAATAGCAGTAACGTTGTAAATATTTAATTTGAAACGGAACGTGAAAAAAAAGTGTTTATCTCAAAAAAGGTTGTTATACCACTCAGGACATCCACGAAGGGATCGAGAGAACAAGAGAGAACCCGCGCTCAAAGAAGGAGCATTCGTGTGAAAGTACAATCGTCAATTCACACGGTCGAAACAAATGGCCCACTTGGAGCCAGATAATTGGGTCAGCCGAGCAACCTGCCGCTCACACGCATTGTATCGCGTCTGCGCCCGCTCGGTACCGTTACCGCTCGGTCAAGTTCGGCCCATGACGTAGTGTGACATACGGGTTCGGCCGATTATCGTATCGATATCTCTCTTCGATTAGGCGAATCGATTTGAGAGACAAGAATTGTATAACTATAGGGTCAAATTATTACGATTGAGTATCTTTAAATTGTCCAGATAAGAGTTAAATTATTGGGTCAGCTTAGCAACCTGCTGCTCGTGTACATCGTATAGCGTCTGCTACTGCTCTGCCCCTAGACAAGTGGCGAAATGCTAATAGAATAGAAATTAAATATAGAATAATTATTAGATGGGATTGACATAAACGTCATTTATAATAATGCATTTATACGTGTCGTTGACTTATGTCAATCCCGTACAATAATCATTCTCGATTTCTATTCTATTAGCATTTTACCACTTATCCAGGGGCGCTGTACCGTTACCACTCGGTCAAGTTCTATGACATACGGGTTCGGCCGATTATTGTACTCGATATCTCTTATCGATTAGGCGAGTTAATCGATTTGGGAGACAATAATTAGTAAAACTTTAGCGTCAAAATATTTACCCTTGTTTGTTTTAGGTTGTCCAGATAGGAGTTAAATTCTTTGGTCAGCTTAGCAACCTACGCTCATGTACTTGTATAGCGTCTGCTTCTGCTCTGTACCGATACCACTCGCTCAAGATCGGCCCATGACGTAGTGTGACATACGGGCCCGGCCGATTATCGTAATCGATATCTCTTTTCGATTAGGCGAATCGATTGGGGGGAAAATAATTAAACAAACCTACCTTGTTTAGCCAACTTGGGTTAGCCAACTATAGAATTCACACACATTGTATTGTTGTCGAGTTCGGCCAATGACCACCCATGGCGTAGTGTTACATTCCAGGCTCAGCGGATTAACATCAACGATATATCTTTATTCGGTTCGACTCGGAATCAATTTGCAGGGCACTTGCAGCTGGTAAACATTTTAGTGACAAATAATTTCCCTTGTGTTTATTTAGTTGCCCAATACGACAAGTAAGATGATTGGTTGAGCCGGCAATTTGTCGAGCTCACACGCAATTTGTCGCGTCTGCGGCCCACACGGTCAAGTTCAATGACGTAGTGTGACATACGGGGTAGGCGGATTATCGTCATCGATATCTCTTTTCCGATTCCACTCGGAATCGATTTACTGAGACAACTGTTATCAGAATTTGAGTAAATATATAATATACGTTATAAGTGTTTGTAGGTTCGGGATAAGATTTTGCATTGATTCGATGACCAAATTAAAATATCTCGAGCCCCCCACCTTGGGCCAGCATGGTGGTCTGTGCCTTGATATTCCCATGTTTGCTATTGTTCCATCTATATGCACCGCACAGCCCAGCGTTGGGACGTTTATAGACTTTATAGAGTGATGGCGATGCTGATGATGTATTTAACTTCAGATTCAACGGTCGGAATGGTACGAGAATTACGTATTCCGTAAGCGGTTGCATTGAATTGTGAATTAGTATTCCTCGCGCCAATTACTCGGAATGAAATGCGGGGAAATAAAACACACAAATACTAAGATCTAAGATAACGTCCTCCATCAAGATCTTAACGAGATTCGCTCGTTAGCGATGCCGTGATTTCAGTATATCTTTCACAGCGGTGACTAGCGTATAGGAGTGCGCAAATAAATTCGTTGCAAGCGGAGATTCCTTGCTAGATAGCCTCTATTATTCACGTGGCCCCGGTACAGGTAGGTGGATAAGTACGTGAGCCTATGACCCGCCGGGGAACATCAAAAAAATCTTAATGCTAGTCCACATTGCAACTTCCACTTGTGCGGCAAGCGCTTTGTCCGTGCCTGCTATAATATAACGTGGCGACTGACCGCTTTAAATTACATCTAAAACGATTTACATCTGGCGGTACTTAAGTTACTGTAACATTAAACTTGGTAGGGAACCTTTGAACGTCGTTAGTTTGTCTACTTCTGGGAAATTGTGTGTGTGATTATTGTAGTGTTGGCTTCCCATGTAGATCTATAAACATAAAATGAATGTTTCTTTGTTAGTCCCGTGTGCGTACTTATGCCATTTGTTTGATTACGATGAATCTTGTGTATGTTTTTGTGCCCACGATCGCGAAAATTTCTCTGTTGGTAAAACTAGGATACATGTGTTCTGGGAGCTAAGTGCGAGTTTTATTAACGATTTATTGTCGTCAACGAAAACGAAAATTTGCATGGTTTTAAAGCAGCGCCTCCTTGTAGAAACCGAAGAGCGTTAATATTTAGCATATTGAATATTTAGTATGAGTAAGTAAGACACCATACGACATGACACTATGAAAATAGCTAAAGTAAACTGTTCTAGCAGTTTCAACGTCTGATAATTGTCTAATTTTTCTGATGGCATGCAGCAGAACTGAGTTTATCGGACAATTTCGATATATGAGGATTCCATTGAAGTTTTGAGTCAAGTGTTATACCTAAGAAGATTATTGAATCTACCAAATCTAATTTATCTCCGTTTATTCTAATATTGGTTGGTTCAGTTTTAATATTTTTTTTTGCATTAAGCTGTAGATTATTAACAGTAAACCAAGTGAATACTATTGCGAGAGCATTGTTTACATCATCATAATTATTCTTACACCTAGTAACATTAAAAATGAGTGATGTATCATCTGCAAATAAAACAGTTTCACAGAAGTTCTCCACAAAGAACGACAAGTCGTTAATATAAAAAAAAAAATAGGAAGGGCCCAAGAATTGACCCTTGCGGAACTCCCATTTTTACATGAGATCCAGATGATTTAGTTCCATTTATATTGACAGTTTGTGTCCTAGAACTGAGATACAACTCTATTAATTTAAGTGCAAAATCATTAAGACCATAGTAGTTACGTGTGCTCGAATGACGAATGAAACTCGCACTTGGTACTCTGGGTGCCAAAATCAGTTTTATTCACCGTTTTATCTAGATACGAAAACTAGATTGTTTATGGCAATATTATCTCTTCTATCCCTTGTCATCGCTGAGAAGGAGCCGCTGCTATTCTTGTTTTCATTAACGTTATCGAATGGTAAATTAAACTTGCACTAAGCACCTAGGTTGCCTCGGTGGTCGAGTTTCTATAAACTCAGGGCCTGATAAGAAGAAGATCCTGGGTTCAAGTTCCGGATCAGGCAATGCGGGTTTCAGATAATCCGATGCCTAGCCCCGCTTTGTGATAAAGCCAACACCCTTTAAAACGATGATTTGATTTCAATGACGGAGGCTTTGCCCAGCAGTGGGACAGCTACTACTAGGCGGACGAAGTGAAGCGGTGGCCAGTAACAAATATAAGTCAAGCTAAAGTTTTGTTGTGTGTGACGCAGTGATGCCCTCCAAACTCATTAGTGTTTCTTTCCGACAGCCGCACAGGCCACTAAGCCATTTGTTGTGCCTCTGCCACGTCACGGGCACTAATTAGAAGCATGATTTGACAAATGGCGGAGGTCAAGTGAACGCTATGCACCACATGCTGCTTTCTATTTTCATAAAACGAAAAAAAAACTGGCTCTTGTAGTTCTGTATAACATTTATTTTTAATTCTGTTAAAAAACTTTTGGTTTATAGGAATGTTGTGGTGATATACCTAGTAGGTCTAGAAATAACTAAGTCAGTGCCCTTCAATTCCAGGAAGACGGAAGGAATTTGGTATGTTATTACGAAAATTCATAAAATTCGAAATCATACAAACAAATATATTTAACTCATGAAAACAAGAGTGTCAACGTTTGTGTGTGAGGGCGTTGAGCTATAGGCGTAGTAACGATTTTAGTCTAAAGTATTGGAGTAAAAAAAATACAAGAAATTATACAACGTGTAACAAAAAGGTGTGGTCAAAATGAAAAGATCCAAAGTGTATCCCATCTAGAACTTGTATGGGTTGTTATTAAGACATAATTAATTACTTTAATTTGTCATGCAATGGTTAATGAAATATTTATATTAGTGAAATCATGCGCGTCAGGCGCGCATAAGCAAGCAGCAGTGATCATAAATGTAAGTATACAGAGGTTACTAAACCACTAGGGCTGAGACTTGTTTATTTTGATGTGACGTCACAATAGAAATATTAAGTAAAATTTAAATAAGTGTTTTTTTTATATATTTTAGCGTTTTATTAACGCTTAAATATACTTAAGTAAAATTTAAACACTGAAAAAAGACGACAACCTCAGGCGGGAATCGAACCACGCACCTTCCGCATTCCGGGCGGCTGCCTTAACCACTTGGCTACCGAGGTCTGGCTTTCACCCGTCGAAATTTTTCAGTGCTTGATGCTTATGTTTTTTAGTCAACATTGCTTCATCAATCTTAGAAGTTTTCACCTCTGAGATCGGAAAGAAATATTTTTACAAATATTTGAACATTCGGTTAAGATGAAGCTGCGTTATAGATAAGTGTTTTTTTATATATTTTAGCGTTTTATTAACGCTTAAATATACTTAAGTAAAATTTAAACACTGAAAAAAGACGACAACCTCAGGCATGTTTTTTAGTCAACATTGATGCATAAGCATCAAGCACTGAAAAATTTCGACGGGTGAAAGCCAGACCTCGGTAGCCAAGTGGTTAAGGCAGCCGCCCGGAATGCGGAAGGTGCGTGGTTCGATTCCCGCCTGAGGTTGTCGTCTTTTTTCAGTGTTTAAATTTTACTTAAGTATATTTAAGCGTTAATAAAACGCTAAAATATATAAAAAACACTTACATTAAAGTTAATAATCATCACTTAGTAACTCTGTATAAAACCGCACGAAGCCATTAAAAAAAAAAAAAAAAAAAAACTCTGTATAAAAGATCTAGATCGGTTACACGTTGGATCTTTTCATTTTGACCACACCTTTCTGTTACACGTTGTATATATATATGTAACTATTTATTCACGTAAAACTTATCACTACCATCAGTACCTGGTTTAGTATCTAATACGATAGTAACATGGTAATATGAATCATAATTACCTTCTTCTCGTGCTAAAGTGGATATCATGCTAGATTTAGGATCAAAGATACACATGAGACTATGACTTGAACAAAATAACCTTCGTTATTCGAGATCTTCTTTAACTCTACTAGAAAATTTATTGTTATATTGAGTTACCCGTTTCTTAGAGAAGCATGACTTTACATCAGATTACAATGTGAACTGCTCTTGAGCAATTTCCTACTTACCCCATACTTATGCCAATAATGCTTATGACTTCATGTTAACTCATGCAGTGGAGTATAGCTGTTAGGCCACTTAAAATGACTTAGTAGCACTAGTTCAATGTAAATAAGGGCTACTCTGACTTGGTGGCACGATTAAAACACGATTGAGGCACCTTAAAACCTACATTATATTCTGCAATTTCGTTGTAAAAATTTAATGATGCAATTATATATATATATATATTATATTTTGTCTACCCGATCTGATACGAACCCCTCGGAGGATCTAGTAAGGAACGGGGACACTGCCATTCCCTTTGAGAACCTCTGACGGTGTTTTGTTTTACACGGCTTAAGGAACCCTTAAAGTTTCTCACCACCCCCAAAGAAGTCCGGTGACGCTGAAAATGCCGCTTGAGGCAATAATCAAACTCTCTAAAAAAACTGTATTAATTTTAGATTGTTTATTCCTTGGCTTTATTGTGAGAAATTGATAATCTTTAATAACCCTTTCACACGATATTATGCATGGGGCGTACTAAGTGTTACTTGCAGGAAACAAACTAGTAATTCTGATAGACAATGCCTGAATGTATAATTGTATGGCCGGTGGTGCGGTGTGTCCAATAATCCGCGGGCTGCATGGGAATCCATTGTATGGATAATGAACTAATATACGCACACCACACTCGATTGCAAGATAATTATTAATTGCATTAGAATGTATTCATAAGTTTATTATGCGCCTTGGGATTCTTTGGAAAGGTGTGATGGTTTCCTCATACTGAGCATGAGAGTCATCGTGCCTTTTGATTACTCTTATTATGGGTTTGTGTACTTCATTATAAGCCCCTGTTTAATTAGATTCACCCTTTGCTTAGATGTGTAAAAGAGAATCAAAGTTTCACAAGATAAGTTTCAAGAGGAGAAGGTAAACCTTCTCTTCTTTTCCTTCTCACTTTAACTTATGTGACTTTAGTCACAGATACTTTTTTCAAGATGCGATTGAATGCGAATTTGATGAATCGCTCCTCTTCGTAGCTTTTTCTCTTCATAAGGAATTATATAGTTACAAAAGTTTAACGGAAAGAGTTATTATTTTCGTAAATTAGTGGTCCGATAAAGCTCCGAAGGAATGTTCATAGAAAAGAAAACGATTACAGCTAGCTACTAAAAAGTTTTTGGCCTTTATATCATTTAATATTAAGTAACAATTAGAGCGAAGCAGGAATCGCACATTAACCTGAATCCTTAACCATTTAGGAACACAAAAAAGCTATTATGATCTTACCAAAACATCAACTACAGGCACGAATTCAAAATTACCTACCGTTCCATAAGTGATAACAAAACGGCACAAGGTCTTAAGAAATTGTTGAGCTAAACAGTTAGAACGTGAAGCTATAAAGCGCAAATATAGAATAGAATTACGAATCCGTCATCACCGTTAAATTGGACAATTTGTGTACGCACACGCTGGCTGCGCGCAGTCCCGCTGTGACACGCTTCGAGGCCGTGATCTAACTGTGACCATCATTACGTGACATACCCGTATGACTGTAGCATCACATGTACTAATTGTTACTTGTGTTGCGCATGCGCAGTGCGCACTACGTTACGCTACGGGCGCGGGCGGTTACCCTTAACGGCGTCCTTAATACCGCGTCTGAGATTATCCACTTACCTTAATAAGGTGAAGGGCCGTGTCTGCGCCCGCTTTCACCGCTCTTGCTAGGTAATAATCCTAATTGATAGGATATCGGTTGTGATAGTGAATATTATAGATTGGAATTGATTTTGCGACGATGTTTTATTGAGGTTTATTGTAAAGAAAATACTTAATTTTATCCATAATACTATTTTCGACCGTAAGTAGATTTCTTGAAAGCTTTAATGCCTCTTGAAAGTTAGATGTTATAGGTAATTCAAATATGTAACAACGTTTATTAGTTAATGTGTTAAGTGTTTAAATATTATTTACAGTTTTGCTTTACGCGCCTTTATTGTTCTTTGTGAATACACGGAGAGATTGAGATGAAGGCATTCGACCGAATTCAGCACGACATACTTTTACATAAGTTGGAGGGGATTGGCGTTCGTGGTGATATGCTTAGGTGGCTGTCTTCTTACATTTGTAATCGCTCGCAGGCAGTAGTGGTCAAAAGTTATATCTCTGGAGCGGTGTGCCTCAGGGATCACTGTTGGGGCCCCTTCTGTTTGCGGTTTTTGTTAACGACGTTTGAACGTTGTTTTAGGTCGTCGCAGTTATTGTGCTTTGCGGATGACATGAAAATACTAGTATCTATTTCTTCATACGGTGACGCTGCATTTTTGTAGAAAGATCTAATTAGACTGGATATTTACTGTTCTGAAAACCAGCTGGACCTCAACCCATCCAAGTGTAGTATTGTTACTTATAGCCGGAAGCGAAATCTAGTGCAATTTGACTACACGCTTAAGGGATCAGGTCTGGGGCGAGTTACTGTTGTGTTGTGTTTCATGATTCCAAGTTGCTCTTCGATGCTCATACTGACAGTATCATTTCCAAAGCTTCTAGGTCCCTTGGTTTCATAATGCGTAGTCCCAGGGATTTTACTCAAGTTAAAACACTTAACGTTAAAACAGTTTGGAACCCCAGATATCAGACTTATATATAACGCTTAGAAAACATTCAAAGAAAATTTATTAAGTACCTCTGCTTCCGCACCAAGGAGCGATATGAATCAGTACAATATTTAGAATTTTGCAAGAAGCACCATCTTTTACCATTGGAAAAGCGCCGCCAGATTGCAGACCTGATCTTCCTAATCGCCCTCAGAGCTCCAGCGAAGCCCCTCAGGTTCAACCCCCTTATACATCACCCCCCCCCTCCCCCCTTCATTGCAACTTTAAGCAAAATTCTTACAAGTTCAACACTAGCGAAGCGTCGATTAGGCGCCGTCTAAGTCCGATGTTCTTTGATCAGTAGTAGGTTAAGTTATTTTCAACTTGTATTACATTGGAACCTATTTTTGTATAATTTTGTAAGCATGTCATATTCAATTACCTTTGTGTGTATTTTTTTTACTATAACTTATATTGTATTTACTCGTGAGGACCTGTTAATGGTTTTTAGTAGATATTTAAATGTTTATATAAATATATAGCTGTTGGTCTTCCTTAAATAAAATAAATTAATAAATAAATAAATGAAGTAAAACAAGAATTTGTCAAAAGCAATAAATACGTATTGAAAATGGTCGAGTAGCGGAGACCGTTTAGAATTGAGTATCCGTCCCGTTACCTCTATAGGCGCATTAGTAAATACTTATCGACGCATTCGTAAAACTATACTTCTGGACTAAGAACTGTAACGCCGCAATCATTACACCCAAATACTTAAACGACCGTTAGCTTTCAATAAAACGCGAGAAGCGTTTTCGCGTACAAAACAAAGGCAAATAAAATGGCCACAATTGGAGCAAAGGTTCCGCTCGTAGGATATCTCGGGTGAGGTGTGCCATAATGGAGTATAATGGGTGAAGTAACTGTCTAACCTTCCGTGCTCTCCGCATGTCCAGCCATGCAAGGCGTGAAATGTCAAGAAAATGGTCCCTTTACCGTTCCGTCGATCTTGAGCGCGAGACTTTGATCAATGTTACGTTGGCGGGGAACATGTTTATGCCATTCATGGGTGCCGACTGCCGACGAGATGTAAAGAGTGATTCACACGTTTTTCAACAAAACCGGCGTTTTAACAAAGTTATATGAACTTGTGTTTTGTGGAAATACGACAAATGTTTTCCCTCTTTCCTATGATATGGGGTCCTTCAAACGAGGCGTGAAGAAGCACCTTGTGGGCCGGCAGAGTGAAGTTGACTGATGCTGCGTTGTTTTCACGCTGCACCAGTTGTCTTCGTGTCTGGACTCCATTTCCACTTAACATCAGGTGGTGTGGAGTCATTTGCCGTGCTAAGTAATAAAAATACATATCTAAGAATATAGGATATATTATTAATGGAAATGTTATGTATTTTGTTGGAAGTATTCACCATACATTACAAATAATTAGTTATCTTCTAATTGAGTTCATCAATTTGTTTAGACCTACCGATAATGATAATACCAAATTGTTATCGCCGCAACACAGTTTTGTGGTTCGTTAAGTGTTAAGAAATCAGCACCGTAAAGTCACTTCTTCCGGTGGATTTTGAAACTCACGATGTTTAATAGATTAATCCCACAGCAAAGCAGTCTCTTCAGCGAACGGTATCTTTGCACCGCAGTTATTCTGTGGGAACTCATGTTACAGTTTACGATTTACATGAGATATTAATCAATACGTAACGACCGAATATCATGGTTAATTGGATTCGTTTGTTTAACGCTTTCGAGACGGTACTTTACACGCTGATACAGATTTAACTCCACTGTGCAATAATACCTTTTTGGTGCCGATTTCAGAAAGCAACCTGATTTAATGTAGCGGTAAGTTAGCAATATAATGTGAAATTTATTTCGTAGCTTTATAGGGCGATGCAGCTTTCTTTCTTTCATTAGGTACCCGAATGCGAACGAGCACGCATCGTTATTAATATATTTATTGGTGCTGCTCAATGAAGCGATACGTTCAAATTATGAAAGGAATTTGAATGGTTGAACATGTATTAAAATGGAAGTTCATTGTTATCGGACAATTGTAGAACTTTCACGATAGCAAGTTCATTCTGTTTGATGAAAGAGACGAGTGAAAGCGATATTGCAGTGCAAAAAAGTAAATGAAAATTCGTGTCACTGACTTTCCTACAAGTTCGCGATCGCCGCGCCGCGCGCCGGCTCGCTCTTGACCCGCATTATTTTTCATTAATTCCGCTAAAATGGCGAAGTAAAGGTACATTTCCGATGGGTGGCGGTTGCATGCAGGCTACATCTGCAGACTGCAACTGCAAATTGCAACAGCAACCCGTAAATTATGTGATGATGATTTATGAGCGCTGACGCATAGATTTATATATACTACTCAAAACAAAATAAGGGCCACGAGGTATTTTTTCATTTTGGTGTAAATTATTAAACATTTACATATTGAAAGTAGTAAAATATTGAGTATACAAACTCTTTGATACCTAAACTTTTTAATATTGTAGTATTCATCTAATGCTGGCAACAATTTTAAATAAAATTTGATTAAAATTATTTTTGAAAATTTTGGTTCCATTTTCTTTGACGTTTTGCTTTCCTTAGTTTATTAGAAATTATCTTGGTTTATTAGAAATTATCAGAGTTCATTGATATCTCGAGTCAGAAACATCTTTTGCAATATGCCACAAGCACGCAGGCGTCATATGGACTCGCTGACAGCAACCAGAGCCGTTACAATGATTGAAGAAGGTCATTCGCAGCGATCTGTGGGTTTGCAATTGGGATTTTCTCGAAGAGCTATTCAAAATCTATGGAATCGTTTCCAAGAGACCGGCAGTGTTAGAAGAAGACCTGGTTCGGGCAGAGTTCGCATTACAACAGCTCAAGAGGATCGTTACATTCGATTAAGTGCGCGCCGAGATCGCACAACGACGGCCCGCAAGCTGCAAAATCGTTTACGGCTCACAACGGGTACTCGTGTCAGTGACCAAACTATTCGTAATCGATTGCATGAAGACCAGCAGGCATCAAGAAGGCGAGTTGTTCGTATTCCATTAACCAGAAATCATCGTGCAAATCGCTTAAGATTTTCCCGTCAACATTTGGACGGGGACATAAACCAATGGGGCATGGTGCTCTTCACAGACGAATGCAAAGTTAAATTTTTTAACGACGATCGGCGTATTAGAGTATGGAGAAGACGCGGCGAGAGATTTTCAGAAGCCTGCATCCATTGTTTTGGTGGTCCAAATGTAATGATTTGGGGCGGGATAAGCTTACACGGCAAAACTGAGCTCGCTATTTTAAATGAGGGTACTGTTACTGCTCAGCGGTATATTGAGGAAGTCGTCAGACCACATGTGATCCCATTTGCCCAGCGAGCGGGTCCTGGATTCATCTTGATGCAAGACAATGCTCGTGCACGCGGCTCAAGTCCGGCGGAACAGTCCGGACTTAAATCCAATAGAGCACATGTGGGATCAGTTGAAACGAAGAGTTAGAGACGGTGATCAGGAAATCCACAACCAACAGCAACTCATCAACGCTGTTAAAAGGGCCTGGGAAGAGATTCCAATGGAAAATGTCAGGCATTTGATTGAGAGCATGCACTCCAGGCTTCAGGAGTGCGTAACGAAACGAGGGGGGCATACCCGTTACTAAAAGATGAGCATGGAGTATTTTCTTTTGTTTTCAGTAACTTTACATTGTTTTTATTTTTAACCTTAAATGTGTTTTTTCTTTCAAAAGCAAATAAACTTTTTAATCATTATTATTGGAATAAATTTATTGGTCTACACGGTAAAAACAACATTAGTTTTCGTTATGGAGACAAAAAAATTAATATTGGTTTTATTATTTTCATGGTACAGACAAAATACCTCGTGGCCCTTATTTTGTTTTGAGTAGTATAGATTAATAAACTCTTTTAGTCCTTTCCTCGTGTCTATTAAAAACAACAATTCCATTTGTTGTTAAGTGACAACACGTTCAAAATAAGTTAAAACCGCACTTACGCGTTACGCATTAACGCGGACAAATCTTTGTTTATATGTTTCGTAAATTAGGAAGGCTGGCTTATAAAACGGATAGGTCGTTATATTTATTACAAATTTAAGTATTTAAAAATGTAATAAAAGTCGAATAAAATAAGATTTAACCTATTCCATATATGTAAAGTAAAGCCTAATGAATAACCGTTTAGCTGAACAGAGCATACTTTTATAACAATGATAAAGCAAGTTTCTGTGAATGTGGGTCGAATAATAAACACATCATCATCGACTTGATTTTATGGACATCCGTACAATACCGGAGGCTGTATGCATGATTAATGGTTTTGTACTGTGTAATAAAAACATATTAATTTAAAACATAGTTGTAATTTGGTCTTTCTCAAAAGACTGGTGCTCTATAAACCACGTGTCAGGAAAATAAAGTATTTAGTTTGGCAAAACTAACTCTAAAAATAGAAAAAGGGGCTCTTTGGCACTTAAACTATCTTTGAGCAAAAACATTGTTTAATTTACGTACATATAACATAAAACTAACATCATCAGGCAATTTTGCGAGTTGTCAAGAAGCAACTTGCAGATCGGCAAGGTGAGGACGGCTATTGAGGCACAACTCTGCGCCACCAGCTGTCTTCGCAACAGGACTTCATTGGAGCAGAGTCATTCACCCACTCTAGCTAAAAACCAAACTGTTGTTACCGATTTAATATGCCGTGGAAACAAAGAGTGATAACAACATCGATGCAGATAGCATCGCACATAAACGTCACTTTTACAAGCGCTGACCGGCTTTCGTTTTTACTCATTGTCAACCGACAATGGCGAGTGCAAACGATAAGACCTCAGTACTTACTTAGCTTTATGTACTTTTTTATACAACTTTCTACACAGGTCCAAGTAATTTTATTTGAAGGCGACTCGGTGCCGCATCCGCTCGATGACGACGGCGGCGCGACGGGGCGCTGTCAACAATTTATCGAAGTTCCGTTTTTATCTTTTTGTCCTTCGACATTCATCAGAGTAAATAAATTCACGATTAATAAAAGGAGCGGCTCGAAAGTTTCTTGTCTATCAGACTTTTAGTTGACAATTTCTTTTTAGTACCTACTGAAGTATTTAAATACTATGTGCTACATATTTCTTGGGTACATGTTACGTCCGTTTCTGTCTTTCTACCCTGTTAAGCTGACGGTTGTATGATGGCTGATTTAAACGTATTAAGTTGTTAAGTAGGTAACTAAATTTTAACTAAATTTTAAGTGATTGATTGAATTTTAATTGCATGTAAACACAGAATTTAGTAGCAAGGTGCAAGTTAAAATTTAGCTAAGAACTAAACCAGTTAATTAGAATTTTGTCTATTTTATTTTATATTCGGTTAAGTTGGTGGGCGGGGCTTGTCACTTGACACGTTTGGACAGGCACAAAATTAGTTAAATGCATAAGTGTAGTGCGACGCGCTCGGGTACAATTGTTCGTCGTGTTTCTTTTTGTAACATGTCGAAGTGGACGGAAGATACTGAAGCTTTACACATATGCGGCAGCCTTAAACATATACCTACTTGATTTAGAAACTCTAAAAAAATGTCATAGACTGCGAAAACTATTGCCAGTATTGAGAGAATATAATGTAATATGTAATTTTAATTTGGCATCTAATGCACATCGCATTACAATATCTTTTTTCTGTATTTCGTTTTCCACTTTAGATAACAAGTAATTAAAGGAGTCTTCTGTCATCGGTAGCGCATTAAAATATTCTTGTTTATTCATTCGCTAGCTCCTCGAACAAAGTGGCACTTGCGCCATACTGATCTCTTCTATTAATCTAATTTCTCACTTACTGTCTTTTGGGTATGGTTATTTCCCTAACTATTTAATCTTTGACTTCGTCCAAAACCTCAATAATAACAAATTTAAGTACAGAATTTACGACTTCATTACGTGATTGATCGACCATCTTGAGTGAACTAAAGAGCTTAATTACTTAAATACGTATGGACATACTTAAGTATAAGTCACTTAAAATTAAGTTATAATTTAGTCACCTACTTAACAACTTAATACGTGTAAATCAGCCATGAGCGCCTGGCTATTCTGATTCCATCTTTGCGGTCGCGGGTTCGCATCTCGCTCATAACACAAACGTGAGCATTTAATAATAATAAAAATATAAAATATTGTAAAAAAATTAAAAAATATGTTTAATAAAGTGAATAATAATAAAATAATAAAAAATTCGTTTATTTGTCTTTTAACTAAAATACATTATAAAAGGTTACACATATATAAAATTAATGTAAGACAAAACGGTTTTTGACTCAGTGGTCGCGGTAGGACCGCGATCTCTGTTATTCTGCCATAACCTTACTAATAGAGTACCTATATAGATAGTTTAGTTAGAACATCGAGACTTATCCTTATTAATCACTTAACACACAAGTGCAAATATACATCACCGCCCAATACAATGACAGTAAAATGTATCTTATCGAATTAATCAGCCCATACCCAGCAGAAGAGATTGCAGCCATTCACGACAATATTTGCGAAAAGTAAAGAGTACGATTAAATTGAATTCCACGAATTGGTGGAGGCAAATCAATCCATATTTTAGCGGATACGTAATGAAAGCGACCTCTCGAGCTAATCTGAACATAGGTTTGTACTGTTTTTAGGTATCAACAAATTGATGGAAGTTTCAGCCGTAATAAAAATGTTTACATAGTCTATCGTATTATTTTTTCCACCTCTGATGCTTCGATAAACTTGATGCCGAAAGTTCTAGGTCTATGTCTATTTAGCTATGATTTGATAGAGGCTCTTCCCCAGCAGTGGGACAGTATAAAGACAATTACTTACTTAAACTTTGGTTGCAGTTGGCGCATCCGTCGGCATGAAGGGCGATATGCTGCGCCTGCGCCTGGCGCAGCTCGCGTTGTTCCTGTTTCAAGCTTCTTTTGTATTCGGTAAGTGTTTCGCAGAGTTTTAGTTATTAGATTAAATACTGCTAAGTTCTATAGTAGACGCAAAGGAACTGTTCCTTTAGGTTCGACAAGGGTTGCTAAGCACACTTAACTATACCAAAGTGAAAATAAACTCAAAATAACTACAGAGCTAAAACGAATATTTTTATCTACAGAATTTCTGTCACGAAACAGATTTAAAGCTGCGAACATTTGTTTCGGAGTTAGGACCTCTAAATACATTACTACATTTTAAACAGCAATACCTAAGAATGAAAAAGATAAATTAAACAAAATAATCATTATGGCGCCACTAAACATATTTAAGGGTCAAAGAGAAGGAAACGCAAAGATAAGATAGTATACCCATTCTATACTAAAATACCTGGTAAGCTCATATTTTTCCCTAAGTCGCAACAAAGTCGAGGACACTAATGAGACCGCTCACTCGTCCACTGATGCCGAAGTCGCCGCATAAATCTAGACTAGAGAGTGATGGAACGGCAGCATGGAATGCATACTTTATAAGGGACCGAAACATTTATTCAGTACGCGTCATGATGGGAAATAGATCGGATTTTACACCCACCTGCTGAGTATATTTGCTAAGTCAAGTGTCCAACAAATGTGGTTCTAGGATGATAGAATGTGAACAGGCAGGCTTCCTGTGACTGCTGATCGACTCTTCGGAGGGTTCAAGATTAGACAAGGATAATATAATCATAATGATCATAATCATATGTCGTTCTTAGTGATACTGTTTTTTTGGACTAGTTTTCAAATACGTGGTTTAATTATAGCATAGATTATTAGCATTTTTCAATAGCGAATCAACTTTTAAAGATCTACTGCTTAGAAGTACTTATATAGTTACTGTTAATAGCGACCGCGTTTAAGTATCAAAAATCACCGCTACTGAAAAGGACTTGGTAATATAAATGATTCTAACGCAAAGGGACATTTTAAAGTTATTTATGTGGTTTAAAGCAATGAGATCGCTTACGGACAACTGCAGAAGCTATAGAATGGTGATGTTGCACTCGGTAAAGCGGAATGCATTACTGACGATAACTTATTCAGGGCGCATGCTCTGATGGCTGTGAGAGGAAATCGTTTGCTTTTTATGCTATATTTGTAGATGGATAGACTGATATATACCTATGTTTTGTTCTACATTTACACTATACAATATTACTACATTGTACGGTACATGACATTAGGAAATGTCATTATTTAGTAGAAAAGTTAGTTGTAAACAATTTGATATTAAGCATGTGCTATCTAACGTAACTACTAACATAGACGAAAGTCGCGGTTCTATTTATTATTTTATTGTTAAAGACATCAATAGACTTCTTAATGAGTGTCTTCTTCTTTCTTCTTGATCCATTCATCCATAAAATTTGTCTCTTTCAAGTGTATTTAGTATACTAGCTAACCTTAAAAGGCTCATTGGTTTTCCTCGGACATTAACACCTTGGAGAATCTCAAAAAGGAATTCACTTCAGTCACTATAGCTGAAGGAACCGTAAGATTTTCGTCACTCATAAACCGGGTAACGCTCTAAAAACCACGGCAGAGCAAATTTTTCCCTAGAAACAAATGCTGTAACAACTCACCCTGTTCCAGGTCGAATCGCGTTCGAGAAGCTGACGGACGTGGACTTTCCAGGCACAGCGTACTATACAGTGCGCAACCTGTCCCTGTACGAGTGCCAGGGCTGGTGCCGGGAGGAGCCAGACTGCCAATCAGCTGCATTTAGGTAAGCGTAGTAGTAACACGAGCACAGAGTTGGCATATGAAGAGCACAGGGAAAGAACGATCGAAGTCACTTTATAAACTTGAAGATAATTGATTTCTTAACTTAGAAGACTCATAAGTACTTGAAGAAATGACATAATAATAATAATTTCTGACTTAAAATCACTGCTAATACTTTGGTTATATAATTTATTATAATTTAAATATTATAATTATTTTTTATAATTTAAATTATAATTTATTTACTATAAAAAATAAAAATACTTTATGTTTATACGTAATTATTATATATTTAATATTTTTCAAGTTCAGACCCAATCATAAATCGTATAAATGATCAAAGTCTTAGTGGTCGTAGTCGTAAATATAAAAAAAAAAAAATAAAAAAATAAAAAATTTATTAAATTATTCTTTATAATAATTTAAATAATTAAATAATTAAAATGAACTGATTTACCGTTGTAAACAACAGCAAAAAAAATAGAAAAACGAATGGCACTCTTAGGGCGCTTTCAATTTAGACGTTTCGTGTCGGACCGCTGCCGTGCGTTTTCATATTAAACGCCTGCCGCACGACAACCGCACGACAGCGGTCCGACATAAAACGCCTAATTCGAAAGAGAAATAAATTAGAAATGTCACAGAGCAATAGACCGTCAACTTGACGTTTAGATTATTCGTTCGAAAAAAAAAGAGCAATTAAAGTCTTAGGACTCTGATCTTTTTTAACTTTTACCACTTAGACTAGAAAAAAAGAAAGAAAGAAAAAAAAGAAAGACTTCGGGACTTTGTACGTTTTTATTCTTTTCATGGTTAGCGACAAGCAAGCTTAGCGTGTTACGAACCAGATGGCGTTATTAAAACTGCTTTTTAGTTACTAAAAAGCAGATTTAGGGTGACTTTGATCGTTCTTTCCTTGTGCTCTTCATATATATTCCTTATCATTCATTTATTTAAAGTTGTCCTAGGAGCGCCGGCATATAGACATTATCTTTAAGTTAAAGTAGGAATGGTTCCACGCCACCCGATCCAGCCAGAAATCGAACCTGGGTCTTCCGCAATCCGGGTGGCTGCACTGACCGCTATGCTACCGGGAAGGCTTCCCGGTAGCATAGTGGTCAGTGCAGCCGATTTCTGGCTGGGTCTGGTGGGCGTTTAATTTTTCACTGTATTTTATAAATTTTATAAATATTTAATTTTGCTTTAGTGCAGCAAGCATTTAAAAAATAAAAAGTAAAAATGTTAAGATTATTAATTTTTAATTACTTATTTTAATCTTAAAATTGAGACACTTTTACCTGTTGTACTCTATGATCACTGTCATAACCATACATACTGATGACCTCTACCACAATTACTTAAAGGGATCTTAACGAATTGCTACTCACCCTGTTTAAGCCCCATCGTTGTTTTATTGGAAGAGCGATTAAGTCTTGGGTAAACGTCAGTCAACAGAGATTTCTAATGTCGAATTGTGCACGCTTCTCATTCGCATTTAACCCACATTATCGGAATTCTATCGGTCACTCGATCGCATCAAGTCATGATTCGTCATTCTCTGACTGATCACGAAACAAATAAAAATCAACGTGTCGTTCCTATCTCCGATCACGATGCTCCTGACCCGAATATCCGAGATAGCATCGGATTGACGTGAAGATCCACTAATTCGACCGAGGCACAGGGGGCAAGGGAATCTGCGATCTCTAGACATTTGTAGAGCATATTCTTTCAGTGAAAATTTTTGCTAACGAACTTACAAACTGCTGCATCATAACGTCTCTTGATTTGCGCCAACCGTTTCGCGCTGAATGCCATTGTGCAATACCAATAAGGTGTTAGTAATTTTCATCTTTAATATATTAACCTGTTTGCACTTACCATTACTGTTTTACCTGTTCATAAATCATGCAGTATCGTCTGGTTCAAATGCTACGATACATACGAGTCAATGGAGAGCCTTGTCTACAAGCTATCGACTGCCAAGCTGATACGATCTAAGAACCTTTGAACATGCACTTTCAATTCGAATCATGTTTTAAGAAAGCCAGGATTATTGAGGACTAAGTACTACTTTGAAAAATAAAGGTTTATCGAAGCAGACATAGACAAAAATTTTTACAAGTATATCTATTGTTAACCTTAGAAGTGTCGCGAAGGTTGATCGAAAGCGTTATACGTGACACAATCTGAAATGCAAATACTGCAGCACTCGTTATTGACTGTTTCAGATCGGGAATGTTTGTCTGTCTTATTGGAAATGATCCAATAACAAAATATCTCGTGAATAAGTTACGCCTGTAGAAGCAGCGTAAAGTCGATACGTATTTGCATTAGGTGGCAGGCGTAAATTCACCATCTAAGTCCAGGAAAGTGGGTCAGTCGGTTCCATGTCTTCTGGCAAGGCTTCCTAATGACACGCTCTTGGCTTATAACAATGTGTCTCAGCACCAAGCCGCAGACCGTGTAAAAGCGGAAACCGACCAAGCCGCGTTCCAAATTGGATAACAGTAAAAGTGATCTCATACGTCTTCAATAGATTATTGCCGGATGGACTATTTCCTAGCCTATAGTTTTCATGACTATTGGCGGTTTGGCACGGATTACTTCATTTATCATTGTTTCGATGCTAATCGAAATAATTCGCAGAATTTACATAAACCACCGCTATGATTGCGATTCAAATTATTATTCTTGTCTGTTTGGAATCTTAAACTGCTAAGTTTTGATTGGTTCGAACGTGTTAATTATTCATATTATTATTCTACATAATATCAGGTGGAAATATTACTTTGCATCGGGTTCGGTTCTTTCGCTGACATGGAATGCCCACAATCAAATTGTCCCTTGTAGGTTTGCTTACGTAATTAGTCATGAAAATTCTCTCAGTTGTTATGTTTATTCGTTAAATTGATTCCCAAAGTTTTTGACAATACTATCCAGCCAGTATATTAATACAGTAGCGAGCGAACTTAAAAAGTGACCTTACGGTGGGTCAGGGATCAAATTCCGGGACTGTGCCAACAAAATGTTACTGTCCGGAACGAATTTTGTATACATAACGTATTTTTTGGTTGTTATCTTATCTGGTTGGTTCATGTGGTACCTATATGATGTTTAGATTATTTTGAGCATATCCTGCTTTTTAAAGCAATAAAAAAAGTGCATTGGAGTTTAGTGAGGCATGTAACAGCATTAGAATGCTAGTTAAAATCCTCGGAATCGATTTGAACGGGATCGATTCGAAATCAATTCGGCATTCAATTAAACGAGACGGAACTTTCCCGCGCTTCTAATCTAGCATTGTACTAACACGGTACGTATCTCGAATCAATCTGTCCAAAGAAATAGCGATCTGACAAAAGAATGGTACGGATGCGATATTAACAATCGGTAACTGTTCACTGTGCCACCGGCTTGCTCGTTTACGGTATACGGGTACGCAGTTACACTACCATAATCTCTTGTCTGCGTGGCGTAAAGTCCAAATTGCAATGGATTTTTTTATAGCAAGTATGGAAAGACGACCGCTTCTGATACCGCTTCACCGACAGCGTAATTTAATAAAATCACGCACTAAAATCTGAAATGCTTAGTTTGACCCCTCTATCAGATGCTGTGTCATAGAAGACATATTGAAGTTGAGATCTTTATGAGGTTCCGCAGATTGCGAATTTCACGGACGATATTGTATGTTTACATTGCTTGCGAACTGGTATTGTTATTTATTTTAGACGGCACAGTAAAGTGAACTTTTCAAAAACATATCTTAAGGGCGAGAGGGTAAGTGAGAGGCACAGCGATCATGCGTTATTTGCTTCAACGAACAAATTATTTGTAACAATCGCAAAAGCTAAGCTACTAGGGACGTGGTCAACACCCGGATGGGTAACCATAATGCTTTTGATTTTCCTCCACGTTATTTATCCTTGTTCATCCCAGCTACTATTACAATATTGCAGTCGTTATAAAAACACCTCCAAGGCTGAGAAGGCAGCTTGAAATCTTGAAATTCTTTTGTTACCAGAAGGCCTACAAATAACATAACACTAGTAGAATAGAAATGGAATAGAATGATTAAAGTATGGAATTGTCATAAGCCAATGATACGTATAGATGACGGCACTCAAGCTAGCTGCGCCATGTGATCGAATGCTAAATAAAACTTACACCCAGCACGCTATGTGCGAGTTTTTCTCAATATTCGATCTAGTTAGAGTTAACTTTAGTATCACAAATTCGTTACTAAATGGACTGCTGGAATGGATCGCTGCTTCTTCAACTTAATCGGACTGTGCAGAAAACTCGGCAGCACTCAGCACTCTGCACTATGTGTCGTATACAAAACGCTTGTTACATGCTCTAGTTGGCACATCCATCGCGCTCGATGTAGCATCGCCATACGCATGATATGACACCCCTTCAGCTACGTGTACCCGTTGAGCGACCACTGGAATACTCGTACATGCCGATTCGATCCAAACCCCTCGGAGAATCTAGTATTAGATAGATTAGTACTGGGACACGCACTATTGCGTGATGCCGTTCCCTTTAGAAAACCTCTTACGGTGCTTCGTTTTTCACGGCTTGAGGATCCCTTTAAGTTTCTTGGCACCCCTAAAAAAGGTGTGATGCTAAAAATGCCGTCTGAGGCAATCAGCAAACAAAAAATCTCTCTCAAAAAAATACCAGGAAATCTAAAATGTCATTATACTCTTTAAGAATCGTTCTCTGGAAGGCCTGTTGGTGGTTTGTTTATCTCTTTATTATAACTTAAGCCCTAGATTACCTTTTTAGAAGACCTGGGTGTACTCATTATAATACTGTGTCTGGGTTCTATTCCCAGTACACTTATTTTACTCAAGTAGATGGTAGGTATGACCACCTGGCTAGCTATCACATCTTGTCTAAATCTTTCACCATAACAACAATGTTATTAGCATTATACTGTATTACGATAAAATGTTTTTGTTTTGATTATATAATTTTAACGCAAATTTTGTTGCGAAACAAATTACAAAAACACAAATGTTGAAAAAATTTCCACGAGCAGGATTTGAACCTGCACCCTTCTGACATACCGGGTCAGGTGCTCTTCCAATTGAGCTATCGTGGTTCTAACCAGCCCGCCGAAATTATTCAACACTTTTTACTTTTTTACTTTGAAAGCCAAAGGCGCCTATTCAATGTCAACAACTACCGTCATTAACATCTCATCATAATATTTTTACAAATACTAAAGATGAAAGAAGGGTGCAGGTTCAAATCTTGCTCGTGGAAATTTTTTCAACATTTATGTTTTTGTAATTTGTATTACGATAGTTAGAAATAAGATAACTAGTTATTCAGTAGTGAGGGTTCCGGGTGAAGTGCGTTTACTTACCAACATGTGCTTCCTCGTTGTGGAATAAAAATAAATAACGAAAGATGTTTATGAGTGTTTATATAATAAGTTAAGGTTGTAATCACAACTTACGGCGCATAAATGATTGATGCGCGTGTAAGTGCGCAGGCGCCGAGTCAATGTAACAAAAGCGATGAAGCGTACATTCCGTTATATATTGGAAATTAAAATAGTCTTATTTTAGCTAGAAGAGTTGACATTTTAAATATATTACGTACAACAAAACTGACCATCAAAGTACCTTAACAACACTACTTGACCAATCCACATTAGTCAACTGTGAAACATAGGAGCGTGTCCCAACTTATTTCTTATATATACACTATTGTATGGTGACAATAAGTTTCGCTTATCTCAGAGATGAATCTTATGGATCCCCACTAGCACGCACATGACGCCTTAAGCTCTGATCGTATCAAAGCTGTAATTGTTTTGTGCTGAATATGTGGAATGTCTCGCTGCTCCAAAGCATTTTACCATTCCATAATTAATGCAAGCATTCAAATCAAACTATGCACCAACCGTATATTTACGTTTGATATCAAAAATCGCTTCATTCCAAACAGTAGGCATGCCCATCTTTGGTTTAATTACCACTTTAATAGCATAACACGCTCCGAGAGATTTATTATGCCAGTTGTGAAATGAAATGCGATGTCATTAGAGTAAGGGCTTCGAACTAACATTAATCATGGTTTTTTGTGACCAACTGGGCTAATGGCAATTTATGTCGACGAAGTCTGTAATTTGTCGGCGATCGGAAATATACAACGTATCTAACATATTTACGCACATATCGTATGTTATTAACCTTTGGGACTGGGAGACTTCCTCACTCCGCTCTCATCGGCTTTGTGCGAAATCTAGACTAAAATTTGGCACTAAAATAGTACAATCTTCCAATTTTTATCTTTCAACGAAACTGTTGATCCCTGGCATCTCGGCTCTCAAAATTCTTATTCCAACGCTCCGAAAATTTTAGCAAAGTATGTGTACACCTTGAAGAATATATGGTTGCCTCACTCAACATACCAACGGGGTTATTCGGCTACTTAGACTAGAGGATCATTTAAAACCCTCGCCGCCCTTATGGGCGGCGAGGGTTTTAAATAGGTTTATACCCAGGGGTTTATACCCAGTTACGTCGTAAAGACCATCTGCGGCTTACAACAAAGATCTAACAAAAAGGAGCACCATCCAACATAAAACCATTCAGGAATATAAAGCGTGCCATCGTCTTTTCAAATAAAGCAATAAAGTGAAAACATAAAGATTCTATACCACAGACATTCCGTAAAAAGGTAAGCATTGAGTTGAATTTAGTGCATCAATACTGCCTGATTTAACGACACTCGTTTCAGAGAACATCGGTAGCCGACTTATAAAATACGAAATGCCTGAGCGAACGGTATACCACGCGCCGTTATCCGCTGCCGGCTAAGTGTCACGCAGCACGGTGTCAATGTAGATGAATGCATACAATGCTTAGCACCCTTAACAAGGGCAGCCATTGCCAGCGATAGATATACAGGGTGATTGGTAATACCTGTATAATCCCGAATATGGTAGGTGGGACACAGGTCGTAGAACCCCGGAAAATTATAGACATACCAGAAAAGCACCATATGGCGAGATATTAAATTTGTTTGTTACTAAGTAAAATTGTAAAGTGACAACCCTAGGGCCCAGCTGATACATTATTCTTGTTCGTCAACCTCATGATCCAAATAAAACAGAAGTCAAACAATGTCGAGGTTGAAAAAAAATAATGTAATAAAATAAATTCGAGTTTTTGTATGGAAAAGTAAATCTTCATAAACATGACTTTACATGTTACCACGGTGTTATTTATGCTTGGTTGCATGGGATTATACACATAATACCAAACACCCTGTAGAGGCTGCAAAATATAGGTTCCGCAACTCGTTTCAGTATGGCTGATCGCTACTCCATTTCCTTCATCTGGATAGTAAGAAATCATTTCTCAATAATCGCTTATAAATAGCACTTGTGCACGGCTTTACTCTAGTTTGCGGTTTAAGCTTTGGACATCTAATTAAAACGTTCTTCACGGAGACGTAGATCGGTCGGCCTGCGGTAGCTGTATAATCATGCTAAAATGTGCACTTGCATTTTTACACGGACGTCTATGCTAATCAGTGAGAACGTTGACGCTAGTTTAATGGTCGTAGCTTGTGATGATAATACATTAAGTATATTGTTTTTTTGCTTCATAAAATTAGTTGAGCTAAGAGTGAGTGCATCGCAGCTACTTAGCCAGTATTATGTGCTCTCAACCGGAGAAGTTTAAATCAAGTCTTACGCCACTTGCTGAGTTGTTTCAAGTCGTGCGTATGGCTTGAAAACGTCGTTTTCGAAACTTAGACGAAAACAATCGTGATAAAAAAAAATGAAAAGTTAAAAAGAAAAGTCTTTTATTGGATTCGTTGAACATATAAATATTCAAATACAAATAAAGAAAAGAATACCAAAACAAAAGAAAAAATAATACAACTATTTATAATATTAGAGGTTACCAAGGAGAGCCATATTGTAGCTTCAGCTGCTGCAACAAAAAATATCGGTGATACTCATTCATCTAACAATAAAAAAAATTAAGAGCATAGTCTATGCAATTCAGCCGGGTGTAAGCTTATTCAGAAAAGAAGAAGGAAATTAAAAAGTAATTAGGTAATCTGTATTACATATGTTGAAGAGAAAGTACCAATTATTTTACAGTTATTATTGGTACAATATACTTAGTGCAAGATTGAAACGCTATCAGGCAAATATGAAGTTTGCAAGCCAATGATTTGCTTACCACCAACCCACCGACCCTTCGTGCCTTAGGCAAGGGAGTGGGCGACTTGTCCTGAATAAACAAATCTGCATACATTTGAAACGTATTATTCAAAGTCTACATTCAGGACAAGAAGATTTTTAATCAAATACACCGATAATAAAGCTATGTCTAAAACTATTTTGTACATTAGTTTAGATAAACCTGTCAATTCAAGATAATGACATCAGTAACAACAGTTAAGTTTAATTACTTTTTATAGCCGCGACCTTATTAGTACCCACAGGCTATTAACGTTTTTACTGGTATTTGAAATTGCCATTGAGCTAGAAAACGCACTTCGAACACATGTCACATTTGTATTAAAAAAATAAAAATAAAGCGATTCTCACACCATGGATGTCGAAACGACAGACTGCGTTAACGCGGCTGCCGTACTTACGTGCATCAGTGTGAGATGCGGCATCGATGCCTGTCAACTAGTGCAATTATTATAACGTCTTACCTTCACAAAAACCGCGCGTCAATGTGAATTTTGTGTGCCATACCATGTGACGCTACCATACTGACGGACGGCAGTCCGGTTGCCGCATGCTTGCTGCATTGGCCCCTGTATGTTTCTACGTGCTCTTTCATACAACTTTTTGCGACAACACAGCCGCGTTCACGTACGCCGCAACGACATCTGTCATCATGTGTAAATCACCTAAGGATTACATTTGCTGATTCTGTCATATCCAGCCGTATGTACCTTTACCATGAAGTCATACAGACACTGCACTTACGCGACAGCGTTTTTACTCTGCATGCCAAAATTAACAGCACCATTAGTATATGATTCATTAGTGCCTAAGGTTTATTTTTCCGTGCTTAACATTCACTAGTCATGATGGAGTAAATTTTGAATTAAAGGAAAACAAAAAAGCATCGCCTAATGTAAACTTACGTTTCGTTTTACGATGCATATAACAAAAAAACCTTAAGGCAGTCGCGTCACCAGAGGGACGCTCCCATGATATGGCTCCTGTTGGCAGAAAACGTCCAATGCATAATAACGCTTACTTGCTCCTAGCTTAGCAATGTTCTCCGCTGTGCAATTACAATGCAGATATGCTACAATGACGCCTCTTCAATTAAAAGCTACGAGAATAATCATGCCACATACCTTTTTAACCAATTAAAAGGCTGTACCTTTCGTTGTTAGTTCCCAAGTCATTTTGTTGTTATTCCAGCTTGCACGCTGTCAAGCATCTGCGAGCCTTAGGCGTTTTATGATCCTACTTTTATTACACACTCTGCATATGCCTAGCATCATTTTGATTTTATTTTCATGTTTTATATATTGTGCCATGCACTATCAAAGCATGGTTTCACTTAGTAACAATAGGGGCAAGTCGACCTTAGTCTTGTCGATTATTTAAATTTACATTTCGATCCTATGGTTTTTGTCACTGAAACTCCCATATCGCATAAGTAGGATTATGCTTCGAATTCCCCATACCCAAGTTCATGGACCTTTCCCCATATGATCTGAACCATCTAAGCCCTGCAGAGGACATTCAGAGAGGACATTTTTGGTTCAATTCCCAGATCGGGCAAAGTGTATTTCGAATTAGTCGATCCATAGCCCGTGATTTGTGATCACCAACCCGCATTTGGCAAGCGTCATGATTAAGCAAACACCCATCTACTTTTAGCGATAACTTGATTTTGATGATAATTTTGATAATGAAGGCGTTTGCCTAGCAATAGGACAGTATAGGCTATTTACTTATTCATAAAGTAATACGCACTCAAGTGTAACTTTATGGTTAATTATTAGGAATGCAACGAGTGATAGAAATGCACAGACAGTGTGAATTAGGTGAGCACACATATCGGCTTAGGCACGTTCGTTGTTCGTTGCTTTGTTTGCGTGAGCCCCCATAATTGAAGCTAGAGATTTATTTGCATGAGCCATGTTATTCGCGGCGCATTCAGATGACGGCGGCGTGCGGCGTCCCGTTGCCGGCCGGGCTGCGCATACGCAGCTTCCTGGTGCAACGATCCAATTTATATTCACTTTCTGTGTGTACCGGTATTTAGTTTATCTCGGTTCATTTGCGGTTTGCCAGCGCGAACTAAATGCTTCACTAAATGCATGGTGCTCATTGCATTCTGGTTCTGATAGGTTTATTTTTTAAATGCGTAAGTAAGGCTTTGTATCTGTATGTGTTAGAAGTAGAGAAGTTACAGGTATTTAAATGAATTCAACATTAACATCTCACTGCTGGGCTCTGGCCTGTTTATATGCTAAATGCAGATGTGGATAGCACGAAAGAAGTCGAGATATTTTTTTGTCACTTCTCGGTTACCGGCCATTTCAAAAGTTGCTTAATACCTATGCAATATGGCAACCTTGTTCCTTAGTACATTTAATTTATGGTATAGATTTTTTAGAAAATAGTGCGTAACTCTAAGAACTAATATTATAATAACTAATATTGCTCTCAGTTCAGTAGTTCATAGAGAAAACGGCTTAACCTGCAGCTATCTCTTTATAAACAGATACAACAGATGAACTATATAGTTGGTATCCACGGTAAAAGCATGCGTTCTTATTAGTCTATCGTCATCCCGTTATTGTAGCGGCTATTTACCCAACGAACCATTTTACCGGCTTTTACTTCGAACGTTGCCGGTTTTATCAAAATCTCGATACGACCAAGCCTGCGCACGCGACAGTCTAGGAATGTTGTGAACGTTACTGTTCACCTGAAGTTGGTTATCTGTTCATATTTGCATTTAGCCTGTAGGCAGGATGGATTGCTAGTTGCTACTATCCGCCATTACTCCCGTTAGAGCACTGAACTATTTATATAATAGTTACTTTGGTTTATATCGAGCAAACAGAACAAATCAATATTGTGGATGCATTGTTTTATGTTAGTTTTTTTTATATGAATAGTTAGGTCTCTTATATAAGTTTACTTATTTATATTACAAATAACAAAAGACACTCGAAACAGGAAATACACTTGAAAGAGACAACTTGCTTCAGGCCGCACTTGAATTCGATGTTTTGCATTCTTTACAGCTTTGTGAATTCAAAAGTTAACGGTATTGTAATGTTACAAACCCTTCTCTATTGCTGTTATAATAATAACTGTTTTGCAACAGCAACAACGAGCTGCTGACCATACAGTCGTATAGGAAACTAATGTTTACCAGTTTTGACATAACTTCCTGCGATTGGAAATGGTCTCTAACGTCGAATTTAGAATTATTTCTTACTATATTAAAGCATACTAAAATAAATTTTGTGCCATCCTAATGTCGATCTTAAGGTGTTATATGACATATTTGGTCGTTACCAACGCACAAAGGTTTTTAAAGAATATAGTTTAGGAACCAATGTCAAGTTGCGTTACGATATAAAGGCTCGGTTCTGAGAGCATAAATGTTATGATTTAGTTCAGTGAAATCGTAGACTGATGGCAATTATTATTTTATTACCTTTTGTTGTTGCGGCCGAGATAAAACATTTCATGCTTTCTATGTGAGATGTGTTGAACTGTATTTCTGGGTTGCGGGTAATTTAGCACCTGGCTATAATATGACTGATGTTCGAAACAGATTTGGGGTCAACTACTATAGTAGAGACTATAAGAATCATATTCCTACTCTTATTTATTCATTGACCAAGGAATAAGATAGACAGACCGAATGTGGGCAAGTTTGAGAAGTACTTACATATAGTAGGGAAGGAACTAATGTCAAAAGATAATTTACAGAACAAAAAACCAAGTCTCACAACTCAGTTTTTCTACCGTGAAAAGTTGTGAGATCCACGTAATACCAAGTCGATTAGTTTATTCAGTCCCTACTTAAGGGACCTTCTGTCTTAAGTTATTACATATTTAGCTTACTTAATAATCTTATAGTGACCATATCAATATTAAAAATCTTTTATGTTTTAAATAAATAGATTGACTTGGCAATCGCACTAAACAATCTAATTAATAATATTACTTATGAGATACATTGCGTTTTCAGACTTCTAGTTCTATCCACAACGAAGTTATAGGGGGTCGAAAATGGCCTGAACTGTTTCGAGAAAAGGATGGTACGGCCGTGCCGCTTTTTTGCACGACTTGGCGGGGGCACGGGGGCATTGGAAGATTTGCTGATAATTTTATTTATGTAGTAGTTTATGTAGTTGTTAGCTTACCTTTCTCTGAGATGTTTACCTAAACGTTCTGAATAAACATGCCTATGTTTATTCAGAACCACACAACGAAAAACTTTACAAGTTTTGAAAACTTAACTTAAAACATAAATCTCTTCTGACCGATTTTGGCCACAGCGACTGTGTGCATTGGATAGGCATATCTTCTTAATGTGAGCTTCGCTGCTCCACCCTTAAATGTGCTCTTAAGTGGCTTACGTACCTACTCAATTTCGTTGGAGAAGCTACGAGCGCATTTTGGGCATGTCAGTAGTTACCCCGCTAACGTAATGGTAGGTGATGGCCGCAGGTGGTCTGGCCTTCAAATCATCCCGCTTCCTATCCAGGTCTTCGCAATGCTCGGTTTCAAAGTATTTTACTTGTTGGTGAATGAGTCGTCGCCATTCGGGGCGCTGCGCTGCTTTCACCTCCCATTGTGAGTGCTCTATTTTGCACCATTTCATGTGCCTTTTCAGAACATCCTTGTATCTCAGGTACTGGCTACCGCTTTTACGCTTACCATACTGGAGTTCTGAAAAGAAGATGCGCTTCGACACTCTACTTTTTAACTGAACTGTTTAGGCTGCTCTAATTATTTTATTCGGTCAATATAATAATATTAGTAGTAAGTTTTGTATTTCGATGCTATGTTTCCTTGTTGCAGTTTCGTGTTGAATCCACTGACGCCGGTGCAGGAGACGCGGTGTTTATTACAGAATGACACACAGGCCAACAACCCGATGGCGACGCCGCAGGTAATTTAATATATATATCCATTTATGTCCAGTTTAATAGACAGAGTTTTTTTGTTACATTATGTGATTTTTTACTGATTACAATTCTTATGCTTAAGCACGTAACTTTGATTGTCATTTGTTGCCAAAAACACATTTATGTCATTTGTTACAACTATATAACATTACATTAAAACGCGAGATACGAAAAGACAAACAGGTCTATAAACATTTAATTATTTGTAGAGCAGATACTAGAATAGTAAATATAAACCATTTTCCTTGAAATAATATATTAAACCACAGCTCGTCACGTATGCTAATCGAGTAACTACGTATACTAAATAAAGCGATAATTATTGAAAGCAAAAGTTCACGAGCACACCTTAATGTATGCAAATAAAATTCACGTGAACAGTTAGACTTGTGCTCTCTGCATGGTTTGTTCCCTATCACTTTTGCGATTACGCATAACAAGCCGTTTTGTTACCCCTTCAGTGCTTCAATGCTACTATTTTAAAGTGTCCACAATCGTGTCTCATTGGCCTGATTATTTTTTTTTGTACTATTAAGTATTATATAGTAGCTGTATTATTAGTAGTTTTGTTTTGACAAAACGTCAAATTGGAAGGATATATTTATAATATCAGATGGAAAATCTACTATGACTGTTGTACAATTATTAAAGTGTTTTAGTTATAATATTCAAGAAAATAATTTCCACATAATTGTGTAGATATCTTAACTACGGACACGTTTAAAAAGCGGTTTATACACTTTTCTTTAAGATCGAGTAGTTAGTCGAGAAAACTTAAACAAAACCTATAGGTACTTTAGCTAGGTAGCTGAATAATTTTTGAAGAAATGTCTGCTCAATACTCCAGATTAGTCCAGATATCGCCAATTATTGGAACATGCAGCATTAGCCCCAAGATGCCGAGATAGGATTAAACGTTCAGATTGGATCAATCAGCAACGCCACGGAAAAGCCCCCGATACACTTCCTAACTGTGTGTTGATCGTGAGATTGCCTAACCGCTTTCAGGCTTAATGAACGTTTGCAATGATCAGTACAACGTGCAACTATGCGCTGCGGTGAATTGGCGCCAGCCCTTATTAATGCAGAGAATTATCAAAGTATTAGAATTCAACTATTTCTTAGCATTTTAACCCTACTCATAATAGTGGAATTTTATAATTAGACTAGCTGACCCGGCGGACTTCGTACCGCTTTGACAGTTTCCATGACAACACTACAAACAAATCATTTTGTATTGGAAAAATTTCAAAAATCTAAAAAAAGTTTAGGGGTGGGACCACCCTTAACATTTAGGGGGATGAAAAATAGATGTTGTCCGATTCTCCACCCTAGCCAATATGCACGCTAAGATTCACGAAAATCGGTCGAGCCGTTTCAGAGGAGTTCAATAACGTACACCGTGACACGAGAATTTTATATATTAGATTATGCTGATTATTTAGCGAGAATCAAACTGCTTCTTTTGCACTACACTACTGGGACTATGCTTAGGCGTTCTCGCGACACGGTTTACTTGAGTCGTGGTACTAAATAATATCATCATCATCTCAGCCAAAAGACGTCTACTGCTGGACGAAGGCCTTCCCAAGGATCTCCACAATGACCGGTTTTGTAATATAATATAATAGTAATATTATTAGCCTTTAGGGAAGCTCTCGGAATCCGACTCGAAAGCCTAGAAAAGAACACGTATGCGTTTTGCTAGCTCAAAGAAAACTTTGGGGAATGGTACTGTCTCTACAGCTTGAGAAATCATGTGAGTTCCCCTTTTTTCTTTGAAACAATATAGTTTCAATTGTCTCACACATTTATTTTCTGCCACAGCGCGCGGTGAATACTTACTACATGGTGAAGCTGCAAGTGAGAACCGAGAGCGTGTGTTTGCGACCCTGGGCATTCGAGCGCGTGCCCGGCAAGGCCCTGCGAGGCCTCGACAATGTCATCATCTACACGTCGACGAAGGAGGCCTGCTTAGCTGCCTGTCTTAACGAGGTAAGAATTCAAAATATTAAGGATTCACATACATTGTCCTCCTAAATTATGAAACGCCGGTAGCCAAACGGATAGATAGAAATCGTGGTTCAATTCAATCCCGTTTGCTCTGTTTGACTACTGACGTGTCCCATACGTAACACAAGCGCATCAGCTTTTCGGATGGGTTAACAGGACTCTTATTAATGTGTTAACAACGCATTCATGAATTGAATGACCGCTTTCAGTAGCTGTCACTTTTACTTAACGTTATTTCGATCACATTTCGAGTCTTTGTAACAACTAAGTGAAAGATCACCAATAATAAACCTCTTTCCCATAATGAAGATTATAGCCTATACACTAAAGCTTAAATGTTAACGCAAAAATTAAGTCCAGGATCCGAAAGCTCTAGAGAGAGCATTCGAAAATGTAATTCAATTTTCCATGCATCAATAAGAATTTTTGGGCGGGTCGTAAACAATTGAACGCGAGCCACTTGCGTTTGTCTTTCCTATTGAGGCCCTCCTCACTAATAGTAACGAATAAATGCGTATCGTTTAAACAAGCATCAATGTTTTTCGTAGCGGGATAGCTAAATAGCCGAAGCACTTCATCTCGCAGCGCACCTCAAGAGCCATTCCAGAACACCCAACCACCGCTGCATTGACTTAGCGTCGCCTGCGCAATGCAATTTTCCGTTTATCTATTCAATTTATGTTTTATGGTTTCGTCCCAGTTGACTGCTATTCGAGATATAGGCGAAATGATAGGGGCATGTTTATAACGTCCGGATTACTATGTTAGGGGGCACGCTGATACTATGTAAGGAAATTGTGTTTGGTGTAACAATATAATTTAACATGCCATTGTTTTCTAGGAACCCTTGGGACCGTTTCTTGGTAATTGCTTTTGTTGTTGTAGGGTTTGCAATGTACACTTAGTAGCTAGTTATACATGAAAAAAATGAATGAAATGAAATGAATTGTTTAATGATTCACTTTTTAACAATAACAAACATTTTTTTTGTTGTAGCGACATACTTAGATTAGACGGTGGTAACCAAGCGGACTTAGCAAAGCCCCAACACTAAGTAAACCAAGTACAATTATAAATTTTGCTGGTAATTGAACTCGTGACCACTGAGTATAAGAACGGTGGTTTAACCATCAGACCTAGACTAGATGATTAAACACTATAGGACATTTTGTGAAATTGCAAGCTATTGTTCATCTCATTCAGCTACCATTTCAATTAAGTTCAAAGTCTATTGACCGAATTTGACAGTTTGTGGTAGTCTGATGTGGAGGTGTGTGTATGAACTTCTAGATTCCGCTTGATTCGCTTTAGCATCAATATTTGATGCTCAAACTACGTTCACAATCACCTTTGGATTGGATAAATAAATTGTAATAATAGTACTAAAAATCAAAAGTAGTAAGATACAGTTATCAAATACTTATATTTATAGGCTCATAAAATGTTTCAGTAGCCTCATAATCATAACGGATAATATCTATGGTAAAGTTTAGTGGTCTATCGAAAGCCTTATTATGGCGTGGAAGGAGCCTGTGAATTATTCGAGCGGTACTTCGCTTCAATAGCGTTTATCGTTGACACGAGAATACATTGTGTACACAAATAAGTGAATGAGTCAGCTAGGGCTGAAGTGATAATTGGGAATTTTTCACTGTCTAATATAGTTCAAGTGCAGTTTCACCTCATTACAAGTTGTCTAGCTGCTGCGTCAGTCAGAAGGTGGTCGTGTTTTGTCGCAGCTTTCGGTTCAAAGCTTTGATGTCATATTAATTTTAGTTTTATGCGATCGTATAGAATGGACAACTGTATAAAGACAAAGCACAGAAAAGCCAGAAGTAAATATCTACTTCTGACCATGTAGAGCAGGCATTGTAGAGTGACGATGCAAATCGGAACCTTTGACTGTCGCAGTCCAATCTGATTTTGGTTTATTCGTTTAGGATGCTTATATTTCAATAACTATATTAGAATTGGCTTATTAGTACGAAAAATATTGAACCTTGGAGTTTGAATTGGATATCGAAATGTATAATTCAAATTCGTTTACCATTATTTCGTTCACATTTTGAGTCTTACAAAGCCAGTTTCCTCAAGATCGAAGATAATAAATTAATTATTAATAAATAATAAATTAATAAATTTTTGAAACTAAAACATAGGTAGGTTTTTATCGCCGACCAAAATGGACTGACACTGACAACGTGTTAATCTTAAACGTTGTCCCCAGAAACGGTTCCCGTGCCGGTCAGCTGAGTACGAGTACGGCAGCATGCGGTGCGCGCTCAGCGACTCAGACCGGCGCACCGCGCAGCACATCGTGCAGCTCGTCGACACGCCCGGCACCGACTACTTCGAGGTAACGACCATCACTTTACCATAAAAAGCTCATTTTATGTCCCCACTGCTAGGGCACGAGTCGTCCCAAATAGCACGGGGAGAACGGGCCACGTGCGGATTGGTGGTTGTTAACGCCTGCTAATGCAATTTAAAGTATTTAATACTTTTTAAAACTTTGAACGCCTTACAAATAAACAAAGAATGAGCTCCGAATAGTCATTACGTGATTTGTAATCTAATCTGAAATGACGTTTATATTTATATTTATATACAGGTACAAAACACGGGATAACTATTCGGAGCTTTTTGTTTGTTTAATTTGTAAGGCACATAGTTTATTACGATAATAATAGATAACTTGTATATTACTTCTATGACTTCTACTATCATATCGATGACCACACACAAGTTGAAACCTATTTGGTGCCTCCTAAACTAACAGAAGAGTATGATATTTACCACCGCAAATGGTACACCGCAACCTATTGTTACCAAAGATCTATTTCACAGTTTACTAAAAGTGGTAGCGACATAACAAGCTGTAACATAGTCACGCCCGCACCAGCAAACCTACACTTTACTGCGTCGCTTCCGAGCGAAGGACCATTTCGCAAACAATTTGTAATTTAGCGGGTAGTTTGAGCGGTTGCAAATGGACCATGTGTGTGTGGTTATTACGCGTTATTATTATTGTTTATCCGACTGTGCGTGTGTGGTCCAGAATCTGTGCCTGAAGGCGGCACAGGCGTGCAAGAACCATCGCATATTCACCGCACCGAGGGTCGGCGTCGCTGAGGATAAAGTGGCACAGTACGCGGGATTGCACTACTACACAGATAAGGAGTTGCAGGTGACTTATCAAATTATGTATTTCTAGTTTCTACGTTGACAATGTACTCATTCAAGTTCAACGGACAATCGACATCAACCCTTCTCTGCGGCGAGCACTGATCAGTGCCCTAAACAAATAAAATTCGATTGTGCATGTAGTGATAGTAGACGACAGGTTAAATGTCTGCCTATAAAAAATAGAGCCTAACTCAAAAATCATGTTTTTTCAGTACAGCCGTTTTAAAAAAAGGACAATAATATTTGTGTTTCAGTAAAATTGACGAAAATTATTTTTTTCCTTTGAACATTATAAACTTTGAGATGTTTCGCGTATGATTTCACAATAAAGCGAATAAGGAAAGCAAACATTTTGGTGAAAGCCGGAATTCATGACAGGCAGCGATCTCATTACGGAGCAGATATTCACTTTCATCTCACAGTGAAGGCCGAAGATGGAAGGGCGCTTCAACCAGAACCTTTAGCAAATGAAGATATGTTGTCTCTTACTGTAGAACACAACAATACAAATGTCATGGCGAGATAGAGAAGGTGGTGGTAGCCAGGCGTACTTTATACAAGCCCAACCAACAAATAAACTGAGAATAACAATGTGTACGTTCCAGACGGGAATCACAACATTAGGAATGAGGTTTCCTTTTTATTTTCGTTTTTAACAGCGTCATGTGTTCGGATGGTGTCCTCCCCTATTGTAAATAAAAGTTTATACTTAGCTTAATTATTCTAAAAATTAACAAAAAGTAAACGTTATGTAAGTACTATAAGGTGACTGAAAAGTAGTTCGTTTGTTAGAATTAATGAAACTAAACAAACGCTTTAAAGTTTCAGATTTTTAAAGAAAAACATTAAGTTAAAAAGGATAGGTAAGGCCTTTAAACCTTAAACCTTAGGTAAGCTACCTGCTACCGAATCAAATAGATTCTTTAAACGCATATGCGGAGACAGTTTCATTTAAAAATAATTGATATGCAAACGATTATAGAAGGAAACCTATTTATTATTCATCGCTCTAAATTAAATATTAATCACACCTCACTACAATTATATAGTGTTGTTATTTTAAAATACAGCCTCGAGCCTATTCAAAATATTAAATATAACTCAGCAACCAAACAGATGATGGCCGCATATTTGCAAGATACCTATGAAGACCTTCTACAGTACAATTATAATGACGATGAAAGGGTAAATTACCACTTTTGCGGTAACTAGACATAACCAATTCGAAGATTAATAACAAGCTGTCGTCAGTTCTGCCGTCATATGAAGAAAGGGCGCAACTGGTTAGTCCAGGTTATAGATGTAGCTTATTGTATTACATTGCCTGCAATTTATTTTAGTATTGTTCTTTTGTCTTGCGCAAAGCGAATAAGTTTAATATCTCCGACAACCTTTGTTTTTCCCAAATTAATTTAAAGATCCTTACTTCCATAAAGAAAAATAGATAATTGTTTTTTTTGTTTAGAATCAGACTTTATAGCATTCCTTTGTACTTATTATTTCTGTTGTCAATACAACAATTGAAGTCTAAATGTGAAGGACTGGTGCCTGAAATAGGTTTCAGAAGTAAAACCCGTTGCTACAGGACACCCTCCAAGCCCCACCCTCAGACAGCAAAAACAAAATTTGACCGACTAATCTGTCTTATAGCCTATTAATACAATAAGTAAATAAATAAAACGATAAACAGTGACCATGCGCAAGGTATGTGTATATATTTTGTATGAGTATGTATGTGTAGGTGTGTTATCTATTGGTGTATAGGTAAAGTGTGAGTGTTTAGGTAACATCTATTAGTGGTTTGGTAGTTTTTTTTAACTACTTACCTATCTAATCTACATGCATTATCTACACGTATTCAGTTCCCTGCTCCTTTTTGACTATCAATAATTATGTGAATCAGTCCCCTGTTTTTTATATACTAGCTATAAAGCAAGTGCTCCCACACACAGGTGACATCCGACTCCGCCTGCCGTCTCGCGTGCGAAATCGAATCGGAGTTCCTATGCCGCTCGTACCTGTACCTGGGAGCGCCTCACTCCACCGCGTACAACTGCCGGCTGTATCACCTCGATCACCACACCCTGCCCGACGGACCTTCGGCCTACTTGAACGCGGAGAGACCGCTCATCGACGACGGCGAACCCATCGGGAAATACTTCGAAAACTTCTGTGAAAGTAAGTACTAGTTTTTGTATTAATGATGTTGTGGGGCGTAGAGCGTAACAAGAAGCGTCATTCGGCAACCCGCACGTGATTGCAAGTCCATAGATTGCGGTGTCTTATTTCCATTAGGCGGGAAGTATGCTCGTTTGCCAGCTCAAAATCATTAACAATCAAAAAAGTGGCTTTTTCCGTAGTGTGAGTGAAGCCTATATATCCATAAGAGCATTTATAAAGAGAGATAGAAATAACCCTTATCGGTGAAACACTTCAATTCCTTCCTTGGCGAAAACGCCTTAAGACGGTAGAACGGAAGGCGGTATAAGGCAGGCCCGACTAACCATCGGTGCCTTGACAGGGCACTATGCCACAAAACAAATGCTTCACAGAATGCACCTTTCAACTAATAGTTTGTGTAGGGCGTGTGGAGAGGAAACGGAGTCAATGCAGCACCTACTGTATGACTGCGACTCTCTGGCTAGGAAAAGAATGGGACTCCTGGGGTCGGCCTATCCGAAACCAGAGGACTTCAGGCTCTTCGCTCTTAAGGACGTTGCCAAACTTATGGCATCTATCTTTACAGAGGAGGAAGAGTGAAAGGATGGGGTTGTACAAAAGATCCCGATGGGTCGAAGTGTTACTGCAAGAGGGAAACCTCGGCAGGCCCCACTAAGATAAGATAAGATAAGATAACCCTTATCGGTAAAAGGTCTTCGTCGTAGGATTTACGAAGGCATGCCTTTGGTTTGACATTCAAAACATACAAAGTTCATTTAGAATATAAAGTTTAGGTTTTCATTTACCCAACATTTCAGTTTCAATTTATATCCATTCCAATATGTTACATAGTTGGTTTGTTCATGTGGGAACGCCTACACTCAGTGTGCAGACGTTTATAGGTTGACGATGATGAAATGAAAGATATAATATTATAACATAAACACTATTGACTGTCAAGATTATTATAACGCCCACATATTGGTATTGTTAGTTTATCGTAGTCATATTTGTTGCGTGTTTGTTTAATAACTTTTACGGTAAGGAAAAAAATTTATTCGTAATAAGGCAAATATATCTTGCGTGTTATTGACTCTCAACGGATATTACCTATCAAGAGAATTTATATCTATAATTTCTTATAAGGCAACCATTACAGATATAGAACTAGCCCTTCAGCTATCATTCATTAGTTAGAGAAACAACAAACAAGTTCCATCGTATCGAGTTCGTGTTTAGACTGGTTCTAAACGCTTGTTTTTATTCTATGAAAGATTCTACGTTTCTTGTGTCCGCAGCCGCAGTGTTACAGGCTATTGTGATATTCCTTTAAAGCGTATACGAGCAACATTATTCTGTTGAATAAAAACTAACAGATCCATAGGCAAGTAGCTTTTCCCGTGACTTCTAAGCTACGGCGGTTTCCATTGTGTTAAGTAGTTTCCGTTGTCGCTCTGGAATCGCACACATTTCCCGGGTAACGGTAGTGACTTTACACCTTGGAATAGCATGCGCATTTCATAAAATGCGTTATATTATTGCACTTACTTGTTTCCTCATAAAAAAGCCTCAGGCTTTAAAACATTTTTGTAAAACTTTTGTAATTAAACAAGAAAGTTCCTTTAAGAACAAGTCCCTTTAAAACTATTCTATAAACCTTTCTATAAAATAATGGTTCATTTAAATTATACACCATCTTGTTGCGTTCATAATAGGATTAGGAAAAAGTGTTGCGCCTATCCCAGTTGTGTATAAAAGGGCAAAGGTTTGAATCACGGTTATGGCAAACAAATCTCAAAACTGTAGCGAATTTTTAATACCCACTTACCTAATAATTGTTTATAGTAAAGTAACTGAATTTAAGAAAAAAGGAATAAATAAGTTTAAAAAAAGTCTTTCTGAGAGTCACAAAACAAATGTAAAAATATGCTTAATTTTAGGTAGCATTGCATCATACAAAGAATACACCACAAAATTCACATTGCATCAACAAATAGAGAATACAGAATTCCTGGGATCACTTTTTTATTGTTTAAGCATAGAAATAAGTGCTGTCCGTAATACCGGGAGCACTCATTGATAATGGAAAAATAATGTAGGGGTCGAATTAAAATCTTGTAATAACTTTAGAGCGGCCAATAATTATGTAGACGTTGGCGCCGGCGCCGGCGCACAAGCAATAAAGACTAGAAGACAAGTGCAAGGTCCGTAACTAAGAAACTCATCGTCAATTTAATAACACGGAATGTCGTATGCGATATTGGTGCAAGGTATAAGGTGTAATTTCGAAATGCCTGCCTAGGTTAATAAAAATTTTGATTAAAAAATTATATGTACGACGATACGTACGACTGAGTACGACTATAAATAAAATGAACCTATTTCAGACACGCACGCATATAGAAAACCTTTAAACAAAACGTAAGTTTTTAAGTTAATATTGGCAGCTATGTCTAGTATGCCAAATTGGTAAACATTGTAAAAAAATTGTTTTCATAGAGTACAAAACAGCCAAATACCTACAAATTGATAATATCAATAGGAACTTGATTTTTATAGGTACAGAAATATTGCCCTAATGTAAGCAAAATTTCAATAAAATTCAACTTAACTCAGGATGTATTTAAATTTTTGCGTCTATTTAATTTCCCAGCACTATCTATCGTCATAGCACAATATCTAATCGCGTTTTATGATCCGTTGAAGTACTGGATTGTGCGGTTATTTGCTACAAATAAATTTTATCTATCGATTTTGAAGCACGCTGTGTATTATTTAGGGGCTCGAGTTGCGAATGCGGAAGAGATTGCGAGCGGTGCATTATCGGACCTTATTTATGGCGCATATTTGCACCGAATGCCGCGTTTCAGTTTTCAACCTCTTACATTATCAAAGCATTATCATACCACTAGAGAACTAATAAAGAATGGTATGTTTGTACAGTTTTTGTTGTAAACAAAATACACTTTTTTAGTTTTTAGGTTTCATCTAATTTTAATAAATGATAAATAATAAATAATAATTCATATACAGAATAAATCACGATGCATAGGATATTGAAATAACCTATATCGAGTTGATTTAATAAAAACTTATTTTACAAATTCTTCATATTTATCGAGTCCAATGCGTTAATTATACACGACAAATTAAAAGGTGCTGAGTGCTAGATTTATCAACCAAATGACCTTGAAGCATTGAAGCAGCGCCGGCGCAGTGACAATCGAGGTGAGTTGCAACTTAGCCATACAAATTCTCGTTCTCATAAACGTGAACGAACCTTGAATAAAACTCGCACTAGACACTCGAACGTTTACCAGCAAGTCGTTAACCGTTGGGTGTGAACTAAGCACAGCCGGCTACCACCGGAAAATATGTATGTACGCATATAAATCATCGCTTAACGTCTTCCGAGCTATGGTCTTATTCACGACCTCACAGAACTGGATTTACGAATGCTTTAATTAATCTTGATATCTCCGATAGACTCCATTGATATTATAACGCTATTCAACTTGACAGGATAAGTTAAGTTTAGTCTTAATATGGTCGCCGTTAAGCTTTTAATGGCAGAGAGACTGTTAGAGTTGGTTAACTCATGAAATCAATTTGTGCAGGGCTAATGTCGACAATTACTTGGATTCCTATAAGGTATTGTCATAGGTTTAATGTCAAGTAACTACACGTATTATTGTTCTGATAAAGTATTGTTAAGTTTACTTTTGAAAGCTTTTTGTTCAGGATGCGTCATGAATTTTATTTGAAATGTTTGTAGCTTTATGAACTAGATATTCTTACAATAGTTTTTAAGACGGCCTACGAAAAATTAAAAAATTTGCCCGTCTGAGATTCCGGCGGCCTCAAAAGTCGTTATGGCGCACACTCGGGAACATATTGCATTTGACCGTGAAAAAAAGAAGCAATGATAGTATTGGGTCCTCCAACTATTCTATGCAAAAAATCACGTCGATCCATTGCTCCGTTTTGGTGTGAAGGAAAAACAAACAGACAAAGACACTAAAGTATTTACAATTTGAAATTGTGAATATTTATAAAAAAAAACATTATTTAGGCAAACTATTGTCAAGATAAATGATAAAAAAACAAACTCAAATAAGTAATTAGTATATGTACGCACATACCTGGTTTTAGGTATACACTAAAATTTAAGTTGACATGTCTTTTTTTATCGCAACATCCTTGTTGCAATAAACAGAAAGATTGATTTAGGATTACACTGAATGTTACTGTAGAGTATTTCCCGCGAATAGATATGCGAATGCAGATACGCAGGGCATCACTAGTTTAGTTTGAATCCATTTAAATACATCGCGATGCGAAGGAAATGGTGGCAACCCATTGTTCTGTCAAAGCCATCGTCATAAACAAGCTAGAACCATGCTAGGACTGATGAATCTCGATGCAGCTACTTTTTAAATTAGCAAAGAGGATATGTCTAATTAGTATTATTCGCGTGTTGGATTTTTCACTTCCAAACAAAGGGTACGTGAGCTTTGAGCGGACGTGCTGTGTCGCACGACGCACTGTGTTAGTAATTTATGTGCGGTATATATGAATTTAAATTTTATTTAAAATAATACTGTACTTATTTACCTTGATCGTTTACCTTTTTTCGGAACAAATAACAACTTGATTTTGTATCAAAAGAATACCTAAATAGAAGATATACTATTAATTATTATTTTAAATCCTTTCCGGCACTGCGGAAATCGTCTGATAGACTAAATAACTTTTCTTAAGCATAACAATCGAATTAAAGATAAGTACGCTTTAACCAAATACATTTACAATGTTAGTAAATTGTAGCGTCCTTCACAGATTTTGGACAATTTTCGTCAGAAATCTATTTCTTTATGTAGAGTGTAGTCTTTTAACTGTATGATAATCTATATCTATTTATATATAAATAAAACTGAATCACTGAAATGTTTGTACGCGCATAACTTCCGACCGACTGCACAAATTTTAATAATTCTCGTTTTTTTTGTATTTGTTATTGACAGGACAAGGTTTGTAAAGAAGAAAATTAAAAGAAATAAAAATATTTTTACTAAAAAACGACAATTTAATTTTCCAATACAAAATGTTCCTAGCTGTGAAACATTTGATGTATTTGTTTGTTATGTTGTCATAGAAATTAGAAACTGTCAAAGCGGTACGAAGTCCACCCGGTTCAACTAGTAGGTAATAAAATTGGGGCTGATGTCTGATATCAATTTTTTTTTAAAATTTATTTATTTATTTAATTCAGACATATGTCCATAGAATTTGTTAGTAACAATGCACTTAAGAACTATGTTAGTAAAGTAGAATATAGGGCAACATAATAGCTCTAGATCCGGTACTTCATGCTACCAAGGACATGAAGTCATTATACAGTAGTCGACAACTCACACAATCAATAATTAGTATTCCAACGTAGTAATGGTAGGATGGTTCGGTAAATACTGACAAGCCAAATTCACTCTGAACTCACTCTGATCATTCACCTAAATCCCGAACAATGAATCAAACTTGACAAATGAATGGAGACTCGATGATCATATGTGTCTGGGATTCGCTAAACTACTGAAAGCACTTTGCGATTCCAGGCATCGAGCAGCGTTATACTTCGAGACTGGGACTTCACCATGAGGTGACAAGTGCGAGTTTCATTCGCCATTCGAACACGTTGACGAAAACGAGAATTTAATGTCATACTAATTTCGTTTTCGGAAACGTAATCGAATGAATACGGATAGTAAAAAAAACTCACAGTAGGCACCCAGTTGTGAAAACGAAACGCGTGTAGCGGGGTTTATTATACACCCGTCTCTGTCCTATAAATATATATAATCGGTTAGGAGTATATATCTCCTGACGGATTACAGCCTAAGCGACTGTATATGCTTTGGATTAGCATATCGCCTTAGTGTGGGCTTTGCTGCTTCGCCCTTAAATGTGCTCTTAACTGGCCTACGTACCCAATTTTGTTGGACAAGGTGCGAGCGTCAATACCCCGCCGTCGTAATTAATGCAATACTGCTTTGAGGCGGTGACAGCCGTGAAACAGCGGTCTGTCGATCTGTATACAAGCAATAGAGATGCAAATAGTGCGTGATCCACTAGATTCAAGTCAGGAAATACACGAAAAACGCTATTCATTTAAAATCTAGATGTTTAATAAAAAAAAAGAAACAAAAGCGTTTTTAATTATTTGGATATTTTTCTTTCGAGAAAAATATTTTTTTGCTTATGGGAAACAATAAAATTGTTGCAAATATAGTTTGTTATATCATATATTTTTATGGCGTTGTATGTTGTATACTTTTGTATAAACTATTAGTTATAGCATTTCACAGTTGTCCGCGCCTTAAGAGACCGTGGTAAGGATGGTATCATGTCTCCTGTATATTCCATTGCGTGCGGCACACGTTGTAAATTCACCGCGCGCGTAATACCGGCTTTTTATTTCTCTAAATGTGCATTGGCTGAGTTAGATGATACTAATGGCGATGGCGGTAAATTGTATGCAAAACCGGTAGAGCTGACTAGATATTTAAATACGTAGCAGGAAAACGAGAGCTTTTGTTATCAAACTAAAAATTTGTAGAGAAAATTTTGCTTTGGTCATAATACTAAAAACACCTTGTTTTTTGTTAACGATTTGATTAGGTAATTATAACGAGAGTTTCTAAGTCATGACAAGCGGAAAAAAGTTGCAATTTTACCATACTTATTTATTTGCTGTAATATCAAAAATGCCTTTGAATTTATTTATTTATTTGAGATAGTTTCGCTGAAGCTCTTGCTTAAGACAATGCAGGTCGCAATTGTAGTGAAAGATGAGAATCGACGGACTTAAACTTACATAGAGCGAAGTGTCGTGACTCGCGCCCAGCATTTACTTATAAGGGTATGCGAGTGGTTTTGATTCAAGCAGCAATGAAACGTATGTCTTAGTAGGTAATAAAATGTAACTCGGGCGCAGGAGGAGGCATTCAGGAATGGGCGGAGCCGCTGTCCACGATCGGTTAGACATTTTGCGTTTTTATCACCTATTCAGTATTATAATAGAAGACATAATATATCAAGTATACAATTCTATACCTACAATGTAAGGTTAGGAATACCACTAATTAATGCTTAAATTGAATTTGTATGGGTGACTTGTAATACGTGTCGGCTTATATTTGTTTCGTTTTGAAATGTGCCTAATTGTATATTTTTTTATCTGGCAAGTAGACTCGGTTGGGTTGGGTATTCACGTCTCCGTAAAAGTTGCTACCACTACTATTGAAATGTTTATTGGTGACACTAAAAGTAGTATTGCATAAAAAAAATATGGTTAAAACACGAGACAGGTTTCTATGTATTTATTTTAAAACTACAAGAGCGCAGCAGGGTGGATCTTTATAAGGAAATTTATGACAATTACGGTCACATAATAACCATAGAGCAAAGTAGTAATATCTCGGGAAAATTATTTTCAGTTTATATACCTAAGAATATTGTTCTTAGAACTTACTGGGCTTAGGCATCTGTTTTATTTTATTACAACACTACTTTATGCACTGGAGAAGCCATAAGTTGTGACTTTATACCTGGGATTTGCTATTTAAAAATAGCATGCTTGCTTCTTTATCATACCGTGGGTACATATTTGTAAAACTTACTATGCGCGTACTTGAACGCAGTTGATTATGCATGCAAACAATTTCGTTTAGGTTACCTCTATCTATATTTGAGACTTGTGAGACGCATGTTTGTCTTCATTCTAACGATGGGCGCCAGCAGCTGATCGTCCATCACCATTGACAGCTACTGTCAATAATAACAGAATAAATCATGTCAAAATTGCCGCGAGTGCCACAATTAGTTGCCGTATTGCAAGCATGGAGTTGCACAATCACCTTGTTGGTGGTCTAACGGGCTTGGCGCCGTGCCTTAGAAAACTGCGCGATCATTCCCGACTCCGGCCTCTTGAGTACCTATTGGATGACCGAGTAAGTGTAAACGTTTGCAATTGTTTATTTTAGAGCTTTCAAGGTTCACTTAAATTAAAAACGAAAGAAGAAAAGAGTTTCATATGCAAATTATCAATAACTAGGTATTCGAACTCGTTGCTGAAAATCAATTTTTATTATACGCGGCGGTGTTCGAAGTTGGAACTTGAGTAATAAACGTTTAGTCAAGTTAAACGACAGTTGAAATCTGAATGGAAAAGCTTAGAGCTTTAACAGGCCTTAATGGCACCCATAAAAACCAACTGCCCACGAGTTGTATGTTAGCGTTCATTGAAAAGGATAGATCAAAGATCTCCTTTTACATACAACACACGTAAACCGAACGGACAAGCAAGCTGTACCCATTTTCCATTAAAAAATAACGATTAGGAATTTCGAGTAGGTAGTTTTACTATTCAATAGTTAGATTGTATCGTGTTGAAAACTCAACAACGTTCTTATTTGCATATCAGAAATATAGTTTGGGAAACAAATCTTTGTCTTAGTCATATTTTATAACAATACCATCCAAAACAATTAGTACCTATTGCATTTATAATAATTAAAGATACGAATCTTTTAATACCGTCATTAGCTAAAAGCTAAAAGGAAGCTCATCATTGTACTTACCTTTACCTCTCACGAACTTCTCACTTGCTGCAGTCGTGAGAATGTCTGGGAACACAATAAGGTTTTTGCAAGGTTATCAGATTAACCATTTGTGTATAATAGTGTGATTGAACCTGGCGAGTTGTCGGAAGCACGCTTCGGTAGCGGAGATTTACCGTAAACGGGTAATTAGGAAGTATGATAAATATTGATGACGTGTACTTTGGCAATAAACATAAACAACGGCGGATCAGTGCGTTTACAAAGAGACGCAACGCAAACAGTTATGTTCTCAATTGCAGCTTTCAGCCAACCTTCTAAAGTTTAATTTAGTAAATCATAAACGGACGACTTTCAGATGTTTTCGTGTAATCATAATGAAATGTAAACCGCTCTGTGGGTGAATTTTAATTCGTTTTTTTCGACGTTCCAGCGTTACTGTTAGCTACATTCGCATGGCATAGCTGTACAAAGTGCATATTACAAGCAATTAATTCTGGGAAGGTTGTTAGGATAACAGTTGACAACCTTGCTATGGGGAGTCTTGAAGACAGTTACGAGTAATGCCGTAACAAGACTTTGAAATATGTGATGCTATATCCCGCCTGATGGAGATGTAAGGTCAAGAAGGACTAAGCGGACCTCATGTAATAGTACAAGTAAAGACGGAAAGGTATCTATTGATAACAATTGCTTTAAGGAATCTACGCTCTGTTCTGTTCGTAAGACTACTGCGCCGAGATACTTAGTACTGACAAACCATCAGAGGGTTGTTGTTTCTTAGTTTTAATCAGCGTCAGATCATTGGAAAATATTCTCCGTTTTATAGAAAAACAGTTTCCATCACATATTTTCTATGCTAACGCCACCTTTGCGAATGTGGTAGCGAGTTGAATTCATCAAGGTGAAATTTGACAATAGTCTTATTTATGACTATACTAATATTATAAAGAGGAAAGCTTTGTATTTTTGTATGTTTGCAACGAATAAACTGAAAAACTAATGGACCGCTTTAAAAAGTTCTTTCACCATTAGAATGTTACATTAGCGCTGAGTAACATAGGCATATAAAAAAGAAATGTCCACCCGTGCGAAGCCGGGACGGGCTGCTAGTGTCTCAATAAAGAAATACCGCGTTCACTTCTTTCGATCAACGATCCGCATTCGTGTATGCACTTCGATTTTGAAAGCAGCTGTCAAATGATTGACTTTTATTGAGATCGGCATGTACAATGGAGTGCAAAAGGTAGTGAAGTCAACAGAGACCATAATGCAAAAGCCCATGTCATAAGGTGATCGGCAGGTCAGGGTCACGTAGGTCCAACGTACTCTCATCGAGAAGTCACCGGTTGTTAATCCACGACATTACAATGATAAAATCGATTCACGTTCAGAAACAATATTGCTCGCGCGGACATTGAATTATGCTGTATCGTGCCGAGACAAAGATCGTGATGCAAGGCAAAAAGAGAAGATAGGTTCTTTTAGTTTGCAATTAGCTGGACAAACAATAATATTCTTTAAAAATGTAAGGACTATTTCGTTGGAAACCTTAGTGAGGTATAAAGATAACACAGGATAGTGTTTTGTTTCAAAGTTTAGTGTTCGGGTGATCTTCAAAAAACAATAGAAGTAACGATTTGTGATGATTGAGATTTGTTACATTTTGAATCGAGAAAGATTTCATTTGTCTTCTTTCTAATCTAATTAATGTTCTTTACAGTTTAAATTCAAAATTCAAAAAATTCAAAATTCAAAATTCAAAATTCAAATTCTGCTTATAAATAAAATGTTATACAATTTAAAAAGCACATGCCTGCAATGGACATATTTTGCTTAGAAGTAAGTACACAATTGCATTGTTATATTCGTTCGAACCGTCAACTGTAACGGCACAAAAAGTTATATCATACCATAGTAACTTAAAGTTCCCATTCACGTACAATTCATTTGTTCGAAACAGACGCTCTCATCTCACAGCGTTTTGAAGTCTCACTGAGAACCGTTGTCCCGCAAAAATAAGGTTCTTCTACTATATTACGTAGCCTGTTGATACTGCACCAAGACGCCATCAACCCGGTCCTAACAAGCCAAGAAACATAAACATCATAATAATGAGTATTCTGACATTTTCCCGACGGTATATACCGTTATCTGCGAATTCAATTCCTTGCATTTCCTCCTCCATAATGGATAAATGTAATTACGATTAGATACTCGTTAAATGAAGATGAAATACACAGTAATAACTATGTAGATGTTAAGTTTATGAATATATTAGAAAACTTTTTAATTACTTTTTGTGAATGTTGTAAAAATAACGCACTTATGTATATTAGCCTTGCGACGTGCTTGTTAAAACTTACTAAGTATGCAATGGCCTCATACTGTCCCACTGCTGGGCAAATACCTCCATCATTAAAATCAAGTCATGGCTACAATTGATGGGCATTGTCTTAATCACCACGCTTGCCAAATACTTCGAAAAGCCCGAAACACACTTCGCCATCAAGCCGTTAACTTAGTACCTGAAAAAAAAATCCATAATCAAATTAGACATCCGTACGTAGCATTCAGTCGGCGGCACGTAACACTATGCAATGCAAGAAGCGGCCTCTACCAATGTAATCGTAATTGATACTTATTTACATCGAATAGGGTAGCATTACCAATAATACCTCGTAACAGTTTGGTCATTTATTTACAATGATGTGGTGCGCTGAGTCACGATAAACATTTGCTGCATTTCGGTGCAAAAAAACTAACAAAGGAGTGTGGGACGCCCGTGCCGGCGAGGCGCCCGTGCACGCAATAAATAGGCACAGAGGGCCGGGTTCATACAAACGAGCGATACAGGTGCATGCACATAAATACTCATTCGTAAACGACGCCAGTCGTGCATAATTCAGCTGGAGCGCCACGTTCACTTTGTTACAATGAGACGACGACGACACGAAAATCTCGGAGAATCCAGTGGAGGACACATTTGCTGGTGGCCATCCCCTCTAGAAACCCTCTCGATCGTTCAATCATACGGCTTGAGAAACCCTTTAAGTTTTTCGCCGCCCACAATACCTCCAGATATGCTGTAAAGACCATATATAGGCACCCAACAGAAAACTCTCTCAAAAACAAACAATTCGACGATAATATAAATCTGCTGCTAGAAATGAGTTGAAGTTGTTTGCTGCTTTTGTTTCAAATGCTTAACCTCACAACATATTATAGACATAAATTTACGACAAAGCGTAGGTAATTAAAATTGCTATCGACCGGGGCCTGCCTTCTGTACTTATTGATTTCGTGTCCCGTGGCGGTGCTCGTACACAATTGTATCTGTGTTTTTTTTACTGCATCATCGGTTACGTGGAGCATCCCTAATTCGTCAATAAATTGAATCACGACGGATATAGAACGCGATACGAGACGAGAACGGTGATGTTGAAGCGATACCGGGAACAATATCGAAACTTGACAGTTTTCAAAAGTTTATAGCATTTTTATGAGATCCATTATCTGTCTGTGTGGCATTTTTGTGATATTCACTGCAGATAGCTTTTACAACGTCACCGGATTTTTATGGATGGCGGGAACCTTTAGATGAACGATCTGTGGTAGGTTTCTAGGGGTATCTTGCAAGCTAGTATACATAGGTAGGTAATTCAGAATTAGAGGCATAAGCTTTTTAACACTTACTTAGCCAGGTGTATGCTATCAAACACGAGTCTATGGCTATTTTGACACTGAAAAATCTCGTGTGTTTTGAGTTTGTATGTGTTACTGTTTTTTTCTATTCTATTCTATAACAGTATATAACAGAATATTTTAAATCGTTTTTATTTTCATTCTTAAATAACACCCCTTATCTAATTCAAGTTAAGTTAACTAGATAATAGATGAATGATTTTTTATTTTATCAATAAATCTCTCACAAACGCCGCCATCACCAATATTTCAAAAGAGCATCGTCGCACTTTTTAAAAAGAAAATAAATAAAAAACAATAAGTATATAAATTATTAAATTCCCACGTAGCTATTATCGCAATCGCGTCTAGGGCTCAATGTATTCAGGCACCAGTCTCGATGTCGTCGGCGATATATCAGAAGTGTTACTTATCCGCTTGAACGCCATAAAAGGAGTCCTTGGTTCTACGTAATAGCAACAGTAATTATACCAACACCGTATTACACCTTATACAAGTTTAAAATGTAACAATTTTACTTTAAATTTCCAATTTAATCACCATTTTCGAACAAAAGCACTATGCAGTTATTAACCTCTTCAAAAATTCATTGTGACTGCAATTTAGGGCTTTATTCGTGAACAATTAGTAACAGCATAAAAGGTCAATTCCGCAAACAAAAAAGTCAATTAAAAAAAATTGGGCGATAAAGACACAAAATGAATAATCATTGTTATTATTGAAGCCTAAGTAACATAGTCCTAATTAATGGTGTATAATAAATAAAACAACCCGTGTTGACTTTTAGAAGCAAATACACCTATTAGGTGAGAAAATACGTCAATTTCATAGGTAAGGACCTAATAGATCGAATGTTGTTGGAAGGAGGGAATACGTATGCTGGGAGAGCATTCCACCAAAAAGTACAGTAATATTAAAGATTTGTGATATCCAGTAACACCTATTCTGTATTAAATGATATAGAAACCTTGCCTACTTTAAAAGCTTCTTTTTAGCTACGAAGATTACTTTTCATGACAAAAGAATAAAGTCTCTGTACTAATAATCTCAGAGAGGTTATAGGTAATAGAAATGATTGTGATATTTAGTGACACCTATTCTAGATCGAATCACAGTTAAACCCTACCTCTTTAAAAGCTTCTCTAAAGTTACGAAATTTACTTTTCATGGCCAAAGAAAAAAAGCTTAGGTATAAAGCCTTTCTACACTGTTGATGTAAGTCGATGTATTAATAATCCTGGAGAAGGTATAACAAAAATTATTTGTGATATCCAGTTAGACCTATTCTGTTTTGAATCAAAAAGAAACCTTACCTACTTTAAAAGGTTTATTTTTAGCTACAATGATTACTTTTCATGACCGAAGAAAAACAGCTTAGTTAAAAAGCATCTCTACACTGTTAATGTAAGTTGAGGGTGTAGCCATTTTCGCATCAGCTTCGCGATGTATTAATAATCTCGGAGAGGTTATAAAAGAAATTACTTATTTGTGATACCCAGTGACACATATTCTAGATCAAATCACAATTAAAACTTACCTTATTTCAAAGCTTCTTTTTTGTCTACGAAGATTACTTTTCATGCCCAAAGAAAAAAAAGCTTAGACATAAAGTCTATCTACACTGTTGATATAAGTTGAGTGTGTAGCCGTTTTCGTATCAGCTTCGCGATGTATTAATAATCTCGGAGAGGTTATATAACGGCCTTGGACGGCCTTGCGAGCGCCGCGCTGGCGCAGGTCACTGCCCCCATGTTTATTGCTAATCGAATATCGAGCCTTATGAAAGGATGTTAAGCCTTTAATTAAATTGTCTACGCTGATTGAATCGCTTGGGCGATTTGGCGCTGGAACCGTCTAGTCTAGCGGATTTGTAGTAAGTACAATAAGTTTCTGTAGTTTAGTATTATGTTTTGTGTTAAGGCTATAAGTACTTTTTACGGAGTACCGGAAGTATTACATTTCTATCTTGTTAATATAATTATGAATAAAATTAAAAGATGACAATTTCACACACATTTCAACATTTTAAATTGCAGATTATGTAGTCAATGCGCTTTTTTATAAACTTTTTGTTTGAAGTTTACAATATTTAACTTCATTAGGAAAATTTAAAATCCAATAAACATAATTATTATTTATTTATATATTATATGAATACTTAGTGATCGCTCGTGTAATTATAATCTTGAATGGTAAACGTAAAATCAATTTTATCTTCGCAATCAGTAGAAACGGATGTGATTGATCTTATCATATTGAGCAAAAGGAAATCACGAAAGTATAAATTTGCACAGGTCTGATACAACCACGATAGCCTAATGTGAGATTGCAATTGCGGGTTCGATCCCTGTTGTTGCAAATTTTTGGTTAACGAAAGAATTGCTAAAAATACTTTTATACATTTTTACAGTTTGTTCGTATGTATTTTTTATTTATTTAGCACTTATTTCGCCTTCATACTTATAATAACAAACCTATGCAGATAATACGGCCTCATGCCACTTTCGCCAATTCCAAAGAAAAAAATACAAAACAGAACATACAGGTAGGTATAATAATTGATAACGTTCTCCTTTTGTAAAAACGGTTAAAGGGTGTTCAAACGCAAGTCCAACTTTTATCTTTACATAAAACATTTATGTACGAAGACTTGTTTTAAAAGTTCTTGCTTTAAAACGCCGCCGGTCGTGGGAATTCGTTCATCTTTTATTATTCGTTGGAGCGTTGCGAACATAGCTGGTGGTGTCATTGACTTGGAAGGCTTCACAAAAACCGTGCGATAAGGAAAGGGAGAAAGAGGATCTTTTTTGTAAGCCATCGAGGCTTCGCTTCGTGCTATAAGGGCATTAGAACAGTGTCAAGTTCAATATGCTTGTCGTGCTATGAAATCTTCGCTCCTCTATAGTTTTAGTAAAAATGTGAAAATATAACCGAACCACAGATTGTCTTTTGGAGAAGACGAAATGTATCTTAATATCTTTTTTATTTACCTACTAACTCTTTAAAACGTGACCAAATATTAAACAGACAATGGACTAAGAAACAAAGTCCAAACAAAGTATATCAAGAAAGAAAAGTTTCGAAAGTATGATAGGTGACCCATTATCAGCTTATGAATGAATAGAACTCGGCATTCAGGCAAACCTTACCTTCAACTATGAACTCAAAAGCATGAAATTTCTCATCTTGAAACTTTTAAAATCGTTACCGAAGTTACTTTCTATACGAATTCTGAATACCTAGTGCGAGTTTCATTCGTTTACAAAAACGAGAATTTGTATGGCAAAATTAGAGAGAATTATGAGAACTCTTTCATTTTCCACCAGGAGCCGCTGCTTAAATGCCAAACAAATATTCGTTTTCGTTAACGTGATCAAAAGGCGATTGGCAAATTAGACTCGCACTAGGCACCCTGCTCTGACTTGCGATAGCAATCTATACTAATATTATAAAGAGGAAATCTTTGTATCTTTGCAACGAATGTTTGTTTGACGACCTCCCTAGCCGAGTGGCTTGCACGCCGGACTTTGAGCGGCGCTAACTCCTCCCGAGGAGGTCCCGGGATCGATTCCCGGTCGGGTCAATGTCGAAAACGAACTTTTCGATATTGTGTCGGGTCTGGGTGGTTGTGGTGGTACCGTCGTTGTTTCTGACTTCCATGAAACGAGTGCTTTAGCTACTTACCTTGGGATCAGGACAATGTATGTGAAGTTATCTCATATAAAAAAAAAACTCAAAAACTACTGGACCAATTTAAAAAATTCTTTCACCATTAGAATGCTATATTAACGCTGAGTAAATTGCTATATTTAAAAAAAAATGTCCACCCGTGCGATGCAGGGACGGGCCGCTAGTGACTTATAAACAATGCGCTTACGCATACAAACCGTATTACTCCTCCTTGATTTATACAACAATTAAAACATTATGGCGGCGTAAAAACTAATTGCCCCCATGTCCACTCGATTGAGTAACACACTTGATGTACTTCAGGCACTTAACGTCATCGGCGTGCATAAATCAAGTGCGCGGACTAAAATAAATAACATCTAGGTGCTAGTGCCGCGGCGTGGATGTCATTACCGTAATGGGCTAGGCATTATAATAATTTTGATTGACAGTTGAAATCGATGCTCGTCGTCTCGTGATATGTTACCGGTTCTCGGAGCACTGATTTCTGGTGCCGAGGGTAGGAGCTTTGTAGTCAGGTCTAATGTTCTGTTCAGTATGCTATTCTCTTTTCTGTTTAACGTTTGAGGTAAATTGCGCTCGCACGAATGAGAATTCACGGTAGCGCACTTCTGAGGACTTGTTACTGTAATGACGGAATTATATTTATCTTTACTATTCTTAGAATTAAATTAAATTTAATAACTTTTTCATAGTGTGTCTAGTCACCTACGAAAATACTTAAAAGGAAAATATGGATGAGTTAGACAGTTTGAGATACAGAATGCTGTTGGTTACATTTTTATAGATATAATATTACATATATTAAGTTTACCTTTAAATATATAATTTTTCTGTGCGTGTGTTTGTCACTGAACTCCTCCTAAACGGTTGGACCGATTTGGATGAAATTTTTGGTGTGTGTTCAAATGGATTCGAGAATGGTTTAGATTCACAATTAACCCACTGCAATCAAGTTGTTCGCTCAAGCGGACGAAGTCGCGAGCGGACCACTAGTTATTATTGTAAAATAGTCAGTGCAAATTGCTATCAAAACTGGAATCTTTCATATGTCATAAATTTACCCCAAAAGGTACTAAATCATATCATAAAAAGTTTCTTAAACGTAGGTAAATTGTTACTCAGAAATAAGCATGCCAAATAAAACCTAAATCAACTACCTACTTATTCAGAGACACATAGACTGGCTAGCGTATTTCCGGGAAACGTCTTTTTACTCAGCCAGTCATAGTCATTCTTTTGACGGGTGACGGTCAACGGCCCAAATGGCAGACCACGTCACCCCATTATTGGCGACGACGACGGTCAAAACATGTCGGCACATCGGCACTGTGCTAACGAATCGATTAGGCGCAGTTCAACGGCTGCCGGCGGCCTTTTAGGCGCCCATCAGGCATAGCAACTTTGATGTCCGTATTGTGGCGACAGGCAACTCGGCAAGGTTTTTGTAATTATGACAATGTTAAATTTTTTACAAATGAATGATCATAACTTACATTTCTTTTTTTTCAAACCTAAACCTATTAATCAATATAAATAAAAATGAATCACTGAAATGTATGTACGCACATAACTTCCGATCGACTGCACAAAATTTGATAATTCTTTTTTTTTTGTGTTTGTTATTGTCAGGACAAGGTTTGTAAAGAAGAAAATTAAAAGAAAAAAAAAATTACTTAAAAACGACAATTTAATTTTCTAATACAAAATGTTCCTAGCTGTGAAACATTTGATGTCTTTGTTTGTTTTGTTGTCATAGAAACTGTCAAAGTGGTACGAAGTCCGCCGGGTCAGTAGACCCGTAGTTACTAGTTAGTATAAAATATAAATTTTGTTGCTAACAAAAACCACAAAACCTAAAAGATAAACCAATTTTCATTTGCCACCTTTTCGAACGAAGGTGAACATCTGCAAATATGACCAAATGCGAAAAGGATAATTTGTGTGAAAAGACAGCATTGTTTTAAATTGCCGCAACTAGCAACTGTCTTTGTACTATATGTGTCAAGTTGCTGGTATCTCCAATTGGCCAACACTGACTGCTGAGTATGAATTTGAAAAGTTTATTTTGAATTGCGGTAACAATATACACTGTTGCTGCAACTGTTGAAAAAAAATCCACCCATGACATGCCGGGTAAGGTGCCCTACCAACTATGCGATGGTGGCTTAAACAAGTTGATAGTTTCTGCAACTGAAGTTGCTCTGTCTGCAGAGCCCCTTACTGTCCCCTACTGATTTTTTTTAAGTTACCAGCCAGTATGTTGGTTTACTGCTAATACCGCGTCATTAACAACGATTATCTGTAACGATAATTACGCCATCGTTAAATAGAGTTATCGTTATATTGACTCTTTAATCTGGTCACGTAAAAGTTCACATGTACTTCAATTGTTTTAAACAATTGCCTTGAAAAACATAATTAAAGGATTTTAAAGGGCTCATGTAATCATAAATTTCGTGTTAACAGATTAATGGAAATGGACATAATTAAGTCTTGGATAAGGCAATTTCATTATAAAAGCATTATGTATTGTTTAAAGTAAATAATAAAGTGCGCGTTATTAGAGTTTATTCATGCTCATTATTAATGTTAATTCTATAACCGGAACAGTATTAGCATAAGTGTAATGACGCTTTGCGTACGTCCTTCACGAGTTTATAACAGCTCCGATTCGATACAGTGTTAGGATAGAGTTTCTAACTACGAGTATACCGACAGTGCTTGTCAATTGCGTGTGAAAATCTAGAATTGCTGCGAGCGGCTAGTTTCGCTCGTACAGAGCACATAGGTACGTAGGTACTGTAATTGCAGTAGGGATGTACTTAAAATCACCGAGACCGCCGCCTTACCGCCGCAATCTTGTATCGATTACGATGATACACGCACTGCACGCACAGAATCGCCCGCCTAATCAGAGGTTCGGTTATAAATAAGATCTGGAGCCACGACTCGTGGATTTGTTCAGCTTCATTAGTCGTAATTTGTGTAGCGTCAGTGTGCACTTTCGCTCAACACGAGGAGTCCAAATAATAGAGTCGGTTTTTTTCTATTTGTTTTAGAGCCGCCAAGCAATTCTAACCCGAGTGGCGAGCTGCCGGTGACGATCGAGCACCAACAGGACACTAACGCGTCCAGCAACCTGACGAGGAACGACGCCAACTGCGACAAGACCGGCACTTGTTACGATGGTAATTATGCGATTTTTTTATTACTTTACTAACTCTCCCTGGAGGCTGCCAGTTTGGTGAACTAGTCCCTATGAGCTAACGAGCCCTGTCTTTCACTGGCGCCTTTGCCGCAAATTTAAAAAAGAACTAGGCTGTTCTAATGAGGTTTGTATACCTATAATCACACTTTTTATTTTAGTACATCCTCTTTATTTATGGTCTCGTTTTTACAGTGTCCGTACTGTGTAAAGATACAAGAATCGCGGTGCAAGTCCGCACGAATAGGCCATTCAACGGTCGCATCTACGCATTGGGACGTTCCGAGACGTGCAACATTGACGTCGTGAACAGTGATCTCTTCAGACTGGACCTAACAATGGTTGGGCAGGACTGCAACACGCAGAGCGTCGTAAGTTTATTTATTTTTAAATTACGTGAGCAAATAAACAGCAGTATAGCAATTTCAAAAATATTGCGGGTTTTTAGAATCAGTTTTTTGATTGAGGCATCCGTTTGTGAACTATTAAGCGTTAAAGTGCAAAATTTTGTAACAGTCAAGTGTCCCCCCCCCCCTTGATAGCCAAATAGTTGTTTTTTGATACGTGAAAAAATTCACGGTAGTTGTCTAAATGACGAAGTTAAAAGGAAAACTATCACAGCTAAGTAGGCTTTACAAATTTACGAGTAACAGTCGACCAACTTATAAAATGTACTTGGCACAGTACAAATTCCTCATTGGGAACTACTTAAAGAACTTTGTCATAAAAGCCCTCTTCTCATAGTTCGCATTATAGAGATGGGCTACGGAACCCTACACTGCGCGTGGCCCGACACGCACTTGACCGGTTATTTTTAATGTAAAGAGCCTGCCTCACTGAAAAATTCTTAAACTGAAATTTATACACATCTCTTAATTCTCAATTCATTAATTACACTCAATTATAATACTTTCATTGTAGACTGGTGTATACTCCAACACGGTCGTCCTTCAACACCACAGCGTGGTCATGACGAAAGCCGACAAGATATACAAAGTGAAGTGCACTTACGACATGAGCTCCAAGAACATCACTTTCGGAATGGTGCCAATCAGGTAAGTGCCTCCAGTGGATCACGTCAAAGCGAAACGCACGATTGCTGCAAAAATGTTAGCCTCCCTTGGGCCCTACAATTTATGCTATAACAAGCGGACGTGAGATTGGTATAACAAGAAAAACGGTAGAAAGACGAATTTATAAAATAATGTGAACCCTTGAATGCATTCGTAAACGGGTAACAATTACATTCACATGCGGAGTACTTGGTGATTGACGTGATATGCATAGCAATCAACAATGTAGTGTGCTTTGTATGAGCTTATAGTGGAGTTGCTAGAAGTATGATAGCTTCTTGATAGCTTACATGAAATGCATAGTAAGGCCTATAATGGCCGAGCTTATTATGCTACGTAGGTACCTAGCAAGTTTGCTTGTTGATCAAATTGTAATTGGGCATTCATTCAATTGTTTGATTTTAAGAAACATTTAGCTCAAAAGAGCTTTGTAGGTCTTTTGGATTGCGATTGTGAAAGTTAAGCAACGTTCGAGTTCCTGCTCATTATAAAAATGTAGTGTAGTGTTGACTGAAAAAATAATGATATAGGGCTCGATGGCCAAGTGGCAAAGCGCTCAGCCTGATATCCGGAAGTCCTGGGTTCAATTCCCAGATCGGGCAAAATGAGTTTTCGGTTTTTACGACGTAGCCCGGGTTCGCGATCACTAACCCGCATTCGGCAAGCGGTGTGGTGTGACTAAACCAACACGCATCGATTGTAGCGGCAACTCAATTTCAATGTTGAAGGCCTTTGACCTTCAGTGGGATAGTAGTAAGTTATACTTTTTTCTATGTAAACAGAGACCCGGAGATGATTTCAATCACTGCCTCGCCTGAAGCACCTTCGCCGCGCATTCGCATCCTGGACGCTCACCAGCGAGAGGTGGAGACGGTGCGCATCGGAGACCGTCTCACCTTCCGCATCGAGATCCCGGAGGACAGTGAGTTTAGCAACACTTCGACATTTTTTATTTTACTATTGACGTCTATCTGACTTGTTGGCTCGTGACGATCGATATGGCCGAAGATCCCGGTTGAAGTGCGCTTACCACTTCAATCCTCAACTACTGATACTGAGAACCTGACTATGTGACCTCACCACGTGACCACAATGCTGCTAACGTGATTGATATAGTGACATTTTTTAATTCCTTTATTCAACAAAGGAGAACGCTTGGCCTCTGTTGTATTTGATGGCAAGTAACGTGTTTTTACACGGAACCTTCGACTACTAAGAAACTATAGAAATGCTGCTAACATAGTTGTAATGGCAATATTCTTTGATAAAATTGCTGTAGCTAGCCAGGGAGTCGAAGTTTCATTAAATATAAATTATTATTATTTTGTCATCTCATTACCGATCGAAGCGATTAAACAGATTACCCAATCAAGGATACATTTGAGAGTATAATTAAAATATGTAACTCAATTTACGTTGATTTTCAGCACCGTACGGCATCTTCGCGCGGAGCTGCGTTGCTATGGCCAAAGATTCGAAGACGACTATCCAGATTATTGATGACGAAGGGTCAGTAATAGTAGATTATTAACCAAGGGGATAAAGCAGTGTCTTCTGCCGCGGGTGACGATTTAAATCGCGAGCGTAACGAAGGACTCGAGGTTTACTTCCGAGCGTAGCGAGGGTGTTAAAAACTTTAACCACGAGCGAAGCGAGGGATTTAAGACGAGTCCTGAGTGTAGCGAGGGATTTAAGTTCACCCAAGGCTAAGACACCTTTATCACCGAGGAATATACTCTACTTTTCGTACCATTTGCGAAAAAATTAACACAATAATAATATGAGATAAGCCTTTATTAAATATAATGACAGTTAAAAGTAAAAGTTAACATTCGAAACATTGGTCCAATTATTGATAGAGAGAGTTACATTTTTGTTTGGTACATTTATTGTTGATGAGTTGATTTGAGTATTTATATACAAACTCAATGGTGTAAACACAGATGTAGTTCAGTATAAATTTCGGTAAGTATTCCAAATTTAAATCACATTCTCCCCCTAGAGGATGAATGAAATTAAGTACAATTTTCTTTCCCTGTTTTTAACAGATTAAAAATGTATTTTTGTTTAATTGTCATTATATTTAATAAAGGCTTATCTCATATTATTATTATGTTAATTTTTTCGCAAATGGTACGAAAACGAAAGAAAGCTCATTGATTAAAAAAAAAACATTAAATTCTACATTTTCCCCCTAGAGGATGAATGAAATTCAGTACAATTTTCTTTCCCTGTTTTTAACAGATTAAAAATGACTATTGTTATGTTCGCTTTTTGTGGTATAGAATGTCACTTTTTTGAGCAAGTGGTACGAAAAATACTTTTTTATTTTAAAAGCCTTTACTTTTTTTTTTCGGCCTAAGTTTTGGAAAGAGTGCATAATATAAAACAAATATTTTAGTTCAAATTACTAACACGTTCTTGCTAATGATCAGACTTTTTTTCTAATTGCCTCACTCATAGACGTAAATTTTATTATCATTATTATGATCTTAAACTTGTCTGTTGTAAAATTGTCTCTAACAGTAACAGTGATGTTAGCACATTTTCGACTAAACCATTGTAGGTGCGATCAATAATGATAATTAAAAAAAAATAAAAAATATATTTGGAACAATAGAACGTTCGTAAAACGTAAAATTGAAATTGACGTCTATGAGTGCGGCAGTTAGTCATATTACACATATTAATTATTTTTACTGATATTTTTGTTTGCTATTATTTTGTATGTTCCCCCACCTGTGTTTTGTTGTTACCTAGCAACATGGTTCCTTATTATTACACATGTCACGACTATACGTTTAGTACTGACTAGACGGCTAAAACGGTCGCCATCAAGATGACAATATAGTTAATAAAACAACACACTCATCAATTGGTGATTTACTGGCCATTGTTAACTCACTGTTTCGTAACGTTATGAAATTAAGAAGAGCTTTGTCTTTTACAGATGTCCCGTTGATCCATCAATCTTCCCCGCGTTCACTCCGGACGGCAACTCGCTACAGACAGTGTACGAAGCGTTCAGGTTTACTGAATCGTACGGTGTTATCTTTCAATGCAACGTCAAATACTGCCTCGGACCTTGTTCACCAGTGAGTAGTATTTCAGTGTAACGGTAACCAGAGAAACAAAAGACGAATTAGCACAATCCTTCTTTGAATTCTACCTTTGAAAAAGAGGAAAACTACAAATGTGTGCTAATACAAATATTGTTTTCGACATTTGCTAATTTGTTTTAAGACGAAAGCTGCAATGTGTGCTAAAATAAGTAGAAGGTACTTTCAAATATAGTTTTCAACACACAATTGAGAATTAAACACTTAATAGGTACTTATTTACGCGTTTATTTTATACACAATTATTGTATCATGAAAAGACTTCAGTCAGGATAAAATAATTTGTCAAACAAACGCGATTAAACTAATCGTGTAACGTATTATGTAACATTATGGATGTGTTTCATAAAACTGTAACAATTACGGCTGGCTAGGTACCTACCTACCTACTAAGTAAAACTTTTTTTAAACAAAATGAGTTAGTTAGCTTTTGAACTTGATCTCGCCGATGGTACGCAAAGATGAGCTCAACTAACGATGGAGCGAACTCAAGATGATGTCTGTTGCCTTGAATTTATTTTTTGAGATACCTACATATTTTTTTTCTTTACGTTGGGGTAAAAGCTTTCCTAGAAGGATCTATCAGAAACCAGAAAATCTTGAGTTGAAAATCTTGCAAAGGCATAGTTACAAAAGTCTATACTAACTTTTTCATGTACCACGCATCTTGACCGGTAATTACGATATGACTTCACAACGAAACAAAAAAAGATTCGTGCCTTAGTAGTTTGTCATTAGTGACGCATATAATAAGCTTCTATTAGCATTTGCTACGGAGGTATATAGTCACGGTTGATGAGACTTAACGATGTGTTACAGGCCGTGTGCGAATGGGCTATGGAGTCCATCGAGTCCTGGGGCAGAAAGAGGCGTTCGTTGCCACACAACGAGACAGACAACCGCTCGCAGGAGGAGAATATGAACATATCCCAGGAGATTCTGGTGTTGGACTTCGGCGATGAGAGGCAGAGCACGGACTTCTTGCGGTCCGACAAGCCTGGTGGTACTGTATCTGAAGCCAATTATGGCGGTAAGTCGGGGCATTTAAAATTCAAATTCTTAAAGATTTCTTTTAATAATTTTCATTATTTATTAGCTTCTAAAGTTAAATTTAATGTCAATTCTTTTTTTCTATATACTCGAAAATTAAATTCAGCTGTTCTATACAAAACATCAATATTCATTCGACCAAAATGTATGAAACAGCTGAATTTTATTTTCGACTTAGGGAGTTGGTCCAATAGTAAAAGTTGTTTGTTTGTGTCACGGGAGTCATCTCAGAAGGTTTGGACGGTGATAAAAAAGTCAATCTGTATATGGCGGTTTTTATTACGAATTATAGAAAACAAGCAAGGCTACATTGCCATCTTCATCTTATTTAAAAAAAGTAGAGAAATCACTGATTAGATGCCGAAATTTTCTTTTTCTGATTTATGATTTCTGATTGATATTTTGAAACACTGGCCAGTTTTTTTAAGCCAGAACACAGCAATGAATGACACTGTTCTTAGCACAGGTCTTATCTTATCTATCTATCTTATCTTAGGTTATCTTTACTGGTGGAATAACAGTATTGAGTCAGCATTTTCTGTCGTTGACTATAGCGCCTAGCTTAGAAATCGTAACAAAAATAATATGCTAATATTTCCACAGAAAATTACCGCATAGCGTTAACAAACTTTACGACACGACATCAATAGGTACTTTTTAGTGTTTAGTCCAACCTTTAATAAAACATATATATTAATAAGCGTAAGCCGATTTTTGTCCCAGTGATTATGGGACGATAGCTGCACATACAAAATCGGTTATGGTCTCATTTTCAAGAGCTCCAGCCGTAGATGTGCAGAAAAATAAAGAAACCTGTCGTAGGTTTCAAAATTTCGAAATTCCTAAAAAATCTGTTGAATAAACGCGAAGTTTTGCGGGCGACCCACTAGTAATAATTGATTGTCTTATCTTTTTCAGAGAAAACAGTGACAATAGTCGAGCCGTGCCCCAGCAAAGCGTCGGTGCTGTTGCTCGGAGTGGCGTGTGCGCTGCTGGTCCTGCTCTACATCGCGACAATCTTCTGCTACTACATGCGCAAGTGGCTCGCGCCGCCAAAGCACATGTCGTAGATCACACACACTCCACTCACAAGCCCATAGGCTACGAGTAGTTCCAACCAACTCGCACGAACTTGTGATACAAATGACTGTTGACATAAATCATACCACCTTTCCACAATGAAAGCGCGAGCGCAAACAACTTTTTTAGAAAAGCGTTCGCGTTCACAATGAGCGGGCGAAAGTGTTTGAAAGGCGAACGTTAGCGTGTCGTTTTATCGCGCGGCGTGTTTTCATTGTGCCAAGGGCTCGCGTTCACAGGTCAAAAGCCGTCCGTAAGTTTAAGTATTATCCGTGGTTCTGGATTGTTCTGATGATATTATTACCACCGCGTGTTATGCATTTACTTTAGTGGTAATTTATTGCATTTAGAAGCATTTATTATTAATAAGTAGGCGTTATGAATAGATTGAATACCCTGATGATTATTTTTATTACAACAGCATTTTGATCGGTTATTTATTCCCCCTTTAGTGCTGATTAGGGTAACTAGTAAATTTAATTAGTTAGACCGTGCATTTATTAGTGATAAGTGATGACCAGTGTTTTGTACAATTGTTGAGTACATGGTACTTCAAATATGTGAAAATTTTGGAATGATCCCCAAAAGTCTGTTCATTGATTTGATTTTGACATTTTTGAATTTTTGAGGGATTATTCCGAATACTTAAATTTGAATTAGGTGCATCCAATTAAATTTAGGGCTGATTTTTTATATTAAAGTATTTAATATTAGCTAATATTAAGTTTTAAGACATTCCAACTTTTTCGTGACATTTAGGTCAGCATTTTATTATAGCCTTATTAATTTTTGTCAAAAAAAACTTTGAACATGATATTTGTAAATATTTTCGTCTATCTATGTATCAGTTTGACTCTGACAAATTACAGATACTAGCGAACTTTCAGTTGGGTTCTGAAGAAATGAATATTAGAACTAAGTGTTTATTGTACTGATATACAACAAAGCAGTCATAAAAATATAATTGTTTCTCTTAACCCAACTTGAGATTTCTGCTTTATTTATTTAGATTAATTTAATATTTTTACCTATTTATTTTTTCATTACTATTAACAAATGAAATAAACTTTGTACAAATTTATATTTTGTTTTATTTCCAACAAAAACTAACTAGACACAACTGTAGAGAATCTTATATGCTTCACAGATCAACATTTATAAATAATTACATATAATTTAGCATTTGAACATTAATTCTGGACCAACAATTTGGTATAGACAGAGCCTAATATATCTTCCTTAACGCTAGGTTCTAGTTCAGCAATTTCACAACCAAAGGTTTTATTAAAATGTTTTAAAAAGAGTGGTGCCATTTTTTCAGTGGTACAACCAATCCCAGTTTCTTTTGCAAGAGAAGTGACACCCTTGTCATCTAAACCACAAGGGTCAATATAATCAAACCAGGTCAGATCATTGTCGCAGTTCAGTGATATTCCATGGGTGGTGACATACCTAGAGGCATGGATTCCAATAGCAGCAATTTTGTTATCATCTACCCATACACCAGTATATGGAGACCTCTTGGCTTTGATACCTGTAATACATTTAAAAATAAATAAATTTGTGTTTGGAGCATTCATGAAGAATTTTATTTTTAACTTCACTATTTTATTACATTTTTCTAGATAAAAGAGAAGCTTGTTTAGTATTGATAAATGTATGAATTCAGGACAAATCACCAACTGCAAGCAAAAACTGGCACCTAAGACTAAGTTAAAAAAGTTATTTCTAAATGACTTCAAACCTAAATTGTAGATTATGATGAAACCTAACAGTTCCTGCTCCCCGTATCTTAATTTCTCTTCCACTCTTTCATCATACAGTCAAGATTCCCACACACCCACATCTTCACACATACACACATACACACTTACTCACGCTCGCACTTACACTCCCACACACCCACAATACCTACCGTCAGTTCATATAATGAGTTGTCAAACATATCAAATAGTTGTTAGACTAAGTTTAACCATTTTTATTATTTTTTATGTTATCTTTATTTCTGTTTTTCTTTCTTTAATTATCTTTCATACCTATACCAAAATACATGTAATCAATTAAAACCGAAGTAGCGGGGGCACTGGTGACCTGTTAAACGGGTAATATACAAAAACCTATCTCAGGCTCCAGTCTCTTACATAACGGTTGTTATACAGTGGTGGACTTAGGTATAATTGGAAACACTTCATATGAATTATGAAAGTTTGATGTCCACATACAATATTCGTGAAAAATTTATAGATTTATTATTTAATAATCATGCAACAATGTAGGCACTCAATTAGAATACTCATAAAATACATAAAAAAAACAAAACTATCTAAACATCAATCATAAAAGGAGTTTTATGCATACAAAGCTAATTTACTGTTAATGGCCGCTTGGACGCCTAATTAGAAAGAAACACTTTACAAAAGTATGCACGGCACATTCCATTTTTGAAATGGAAAAAATAAAACTTCTTTTTTAGCTATTTCTATCGTTTTGCGGCAATTGAACATCAAATTGGAATTTCGTTTACGATTGTTTGTTCAAAATGGGCAAAAATAAAAGTTGGGTAGCGTCAACTAGGCAAATAATTGTTAATTTGCACATCAACCAAAAATGGACGTACTGGTGAATAGCTGATCATTTAAAATGTCCCGTAAAGAAAGTTTTTAATGCTATTGACCATTATAAAAGACACGGAACTATTGAAAATGTTCTTAGAAAGGCTCGACCGAGGAAAACTTCGACCGGAGAAGATATTTTGCCTTATGCCCCTAGAAACGTCTCGTCAAGACTGCCAATGCCACATCGTTGTAGAGCTGGTGATTGATAATAAAGGATACACAGCAAAATATTAATTTTAAGTTTTAGTAGCCTACACACAGTATCTATTACCTAAATTATATAATGCTCAATAATAAAACCTATGAATTATTTGTCTTTTTTTTTATTGTTTCTAATTAGTTGTCCATTATTGCTGGTAAAACTCATTTAGTTGTTTGTATGAAATTTAATATTGAATCAGTAGTTGTTTAGTTGATATTTTGTTGTTTTGTTCTAATAAATGATAAGTTATTGAATATATTTTATGCTATTTGTTGTGTCATATCCAAATAAAAAGTATTAGGGTCAAATATCTTGTTTATTGTTAAGTTCCGTTGGTAGTGTTTCTAATTATATGTCCACCACATTTGTCTTGTACTTATCTATTGTATCACCTTTATGTGAAAGAGAAATAAATAACTTTTTATCTTATCTTATCGTATCTTATCTTATCTAGTTACAATATTTTTCGTTGCAGGTGTCAAAACAGTTTTATTACAATCTACTACTAAAATAAAAATCAATACAGCATCTCACCTAGGTCCTCACATAAGTTGATAACAGTGTCTTCCAAACTGTTGACATACCACTTAACACTTGTCTTAAAGTGTTTCAAATTGATAACGGGATATACAACAAGTTGCCCGGGCCCGTGGAAAGTTATTAAACCTCCTCGGTTGGTCTTCCGGAACTCTGCTCCCAACTCTTGGAGTCTTACTATTTCACTTTTCGGTGTGTCATCCCTTATGCCTGAATGTAAAAAAAATATTTTAATATTAACAACAATTAATCAACAGTTTTCTTATGTCCATACTGTTAGGGCATGAGCTAGCTAGCACAGGGAGAGCAGGCCATAAGCCACCAAGCAGGCCCGTTGTGGATTGGTGTTTGCTAACAACAGTGAATGCAGCAGGGACTTACAGCCTTACGGGCCAGGACTGGTGATGTTATGTGAAGAGGTGTAAAGCATAGAGGTGCTCTTGTTCAAGACAGAAACAATTTAAAACTGATAGAAGAACTAATAATAACTATTTGCATTAGGGGTTGATAATGTTATTAAATTGACACTAAAATTCTGATTAAAGTAACGTTATTTTCTATCAACTGGTAGCGATAATGCAGGTAAAGTTAACTAGTACAAATATTATTATTATTTCTTTACCTAAAGCGTTTTAGTAAATCCACTTAGAAAGGTTAATTAATTTAGCGGTAAAAAATTCAACCTTTGCTATTAACGTCATCTTTGCATGATAGAGGTAACGTTACCTTACGTTAACGTTAATTAAAGCTGATTTGAATTACTAACTTACCGACAGTATAAACCGGCTTGTGCTCTACCAGCAATATGGTGTCATAGTTGGCCTCAACGCCTTTTGCAATGGCATCCAAGTGCTTGCGAGCTATAGCCAATTGGATCTTCAGAGAGGTGTCGTAGCTCATCAGCCCCAATCTCCATACCTTCACCATAGCGAACGACTTATGTAATTAAATTTCACAATCAAGAAATGTGTAGGCAATAATATCGGATTGATCGTTTAGTTTTTCTTATGTTTTAGTTTTCATTTACAATTTTTTTCCGAAAATTTTAAAACAAAACAACAACACACTAATCAGCTGGCATTTTTGACAACTGTCATGTAAATGTCAATATTTGTTTTTTTTAAATTACGACACAACGAACAATTTTTGCCTTCGGTGTTACAGCCAGTGTTATATTAATTATTACTAATATTATATTTATAAAAATAAGATTATTTTAGGAGGGTTACCATAACATTTATCTACTAATTAAAAACATAAGCTACTAACTAAATACAAATCTGAATGTTATTTTTTACTGCCATCTGTTAGTGACAACTATGTAACTTCTGTGACATGTATACGATTATAAAAAGCATGCGAGTTATTTAAGAAGTACTGCTACTCACACCTAGATGGCGCTAACAACCAAAATATATATATATATTCCCCACATTCAAGAAAAGAGCGATGTTTCTAGCCTGGCAATGCCGTTTAGGGATTCAATATCTTTCAGTGGGTTCAGTTTTCGGTGTTCATTGCCCGTAGGGCGGTGTTTCGTACGTTACGTAAACCAGCTGTTAATATAAACAACTTATTTTTAAGTCCGAACTAAACCCAAATTGACGACATTGCCTACTTAAGTAAAATGTATGCTGTAGTTAATGTTTGTATCTAGTTTTTGAATGGTAACGTGGTACTAATCCTTCAATTTTGTTAGTGAAGTGTTGATCTCAGTTAAGTTCAGATGAAATATAACTCTTATGACTTTGTTATTGCGATTTCAGTCCTTAGGTCATGTTTGAACAAGGTGTTAGTGTTAGAGAAATCGGAAATGTGGTGCTCTCTCAAACGATGACGTCAAGGGTAATGCTTTTTTATTTTTTCCTATAACATAGCTGATTGTAAGTAATGATTAACCGAAGATGAAAGAGCACTTCACCTAGAACCCTCAACCACTAAGGAACTGGCTATCTTACCTCTAGGTGACGGTACACAACAATGTTGTTATTTAACATTGTCGTAAACTAATAGGTCGGTACTATAATATGGTGGTAGGTAATTAGCTAGATGGACTTTAAACGAGTTGTAACAACAACCAAACCAACACAGAGAGGTGATAAGACCGTTGTGTTACCAAACCAAACGAGCGGTTCAATCTTAGTTTTTGCAATAAGTAATGAACTAGAATTCTAGATGAATTACGTAGTTAAGTAACACTGTAATTTCAACACTAGATATCCTAATAAACTAGCTCTTCCTTTAACAACTACGACTCTTTACCATAGAAACGCGTATTGTATGACAATAAGTATTTATAATAGATTGCCGGATGATCTCAAGATTTTGCCAATAAATAACGTTTAAAAAGAAAATTTAAAACTTGGTTAGTTGAGAACTGTTTTTACTCCATTGAGGTATTTATGGATCACTGTAAAAGACGACGATAGGGAATTAGGCTTATATAAAATCTATTATGTCTTTAAATTTTAATTACTATAATGTTTTTGCTTTGGTATTATGAAGGTGCCAAATTTTCAATAATTGTGAGGATGTTATAAAATATGAATGCCAGTTTCTGGTGAATAGTGAGCGACTCAACACTAATGTAAGATCTTTTGTACCACTTTTCATGCAAATAAATATATTTGATTTGATTTTGATTTGATTTGTAATTATTGTCCCATTGTAGGTATTGTGATATATTTGTACTTTAGTTCATCTTTGTTGTAGGTAGGTTTGTAAGTAAATGGATGCTCTTACATGACTACCTACCTACGACTTGTATTTCTTTTATTTATAGCATTTTAATGTAAAAAATATACCTACCTACAAAGATATCGATGTGTTATTAAAAAAAAAGTTTTGCATACCCTCGTGTTGGCTTAGCTTAGCGATAGCTAAAGCAACACGAAAGTAAAATATCATGATTATGACAGAGGCGATTGTGAACTGTTAATTAAGTGCATTCCGAAGTACGCGTTGTAGGTACTTTTTATGCCAAATTGTTCACCCATCTTTTCGTTCATCACAGCTTATGTATGACGGAGGCGATGAGAAACTGCGAATTAACCATATAGAAGTCAGAAAGTGACGTTAGTGGTCGCGTGGTTTGCATGGGTATACCATTTTAATATACTATAAAAAAAACGGAGCGGCAAGACGTTTGCGTAAACAGTTTTCTTTTAAATTATAATAAATACTACACTTCTGGATATACTTCTAGATTACATAGGTATGTAATCCATACGATGATACGACCGATGCAGGGTTATGTGTCCCCAAAAGCACGTTTCTTTGGCACAATAATAAGACCACCCCTCATTTGATTGACCATAGCGTTAGTTGCTTATATAATTCAAATCGTTTTCTAATGAAATGTGTATGTTGAAACCAAGTCGACCTACTTATTTAATTTCATTAAACGCTTTTGGTAGCACAAACGGGTTTGTAGATCGCATAGGCACTGCATAAAACCGATACATGTCTCGTTCTCGTATTCTCCTTTACTTATGTAAGCTGTGTGTATCATCTAGGGCTGTAATTAAAGATCACCATTTATTTCAAGGCATAGCACAACTTAAAGTAGGTTACGAGATTCATACCGTTTACGAAATTGGTACCTTAAAATGGGTTTCATCATCAGCTCATTTTATGTCCCCACTGCTGGGACACGAGCCTTCCCTATGGATGGATAGGGAGTACGGGCCATAAACCACCACGTGGGCCCAGTGCGGGTTGGTGGTTGTTACTTGTTAACGACTGCTAATGCAGCTAATGCATTCAACTGCATGCGACTGCTAATGCAACGGCTTTACGTGCCGAATTACGATCCGAAGATCGGAGCTTTGGAAGGCACCTATCCGAACCCCCGATCTGATCCGAACTCCCGATGCGATCCGAAACCCCGCTTAGCTTAACTCTCAGCACTCGCAAACCGGGCGCGTTAACCACTGCGCCATCGAGCTCCTAAAATCATTCTCAACTCAACTCTTTTAAGGTAAAAATTGGCAGGAGTTATGACATAATTTTCTAAATTAATTAATTTGTTGTTTAAACAACAAGCATGCTGTGAAATATTAGTAAGTATAAGTTATTAAATATTTAAAATAAGCATTAACTTGTATGGTACACACGCCTGCACATCAACCAACCACAAACTGTCAAATTTCCTCAATAGAATTTGAACTTAATAATAATATAATAAGTGTCTGAAACAATACTGTACAATAGTGAAAACATTAATGATAATATTGAATCTAATAAGCTATTTCTTAAAAAAAAATATAATATAATAACTATCTAAAATATATTATTAAAAGGAGTCCCTTTAGGCAAGGTTCCGAAGATACTGGCAGCGTTCCCCCTTTGAATAGCTAGACTAATTCTTTGTCCGAGGTAGCTGCCAGCTCTTCGGTCTCCTGTGATGTAGACTAACCTTTTTGCTATTTCTTTAAAAAGCTTTATAGCGCTAGGACCCCACGGACCAAGGGTCTCTTGAACTTTGCATCTAAGTTTTAAAACCATTTAAAAACATGTTTTATTATTTTTTTTTACATTTTAGTAACTTTGAAGTTTTTATGAAATACCAAAAATGCTTCTTAAAATATACCTTGCAATATTGTAAGGCTTGTTAGCAGATATGTCAGATGCTCTGCCAGATAAGTGATGCCAATAATGTGAAAAGTAATCGTATTAGAGAACGGATCCTAGTACATAATAAGGCCACTGAGACACACGGACGTTAAAATAGCAGAATTGGGGTTGTGACGGAAAAGTGACATTCAAAAATCGCATCCCTGCTGGAGCCATAGTCCCACACCGACGGAACAATAATATTGTCAGTCTATTTGGTTGTGGCATAGCAAACAGCAACTACCAAGACAAAAACTGGGTTCCTATAATGATAGGTATTATATATTTTTTTTAAAGTACCTATAGTGAGTTGAGGCTACGATTTCAAAAAGTCTTGTTTTGTCTCCAATCCAATTTAAAAAGATTGCGGTTGTCACTCGATAGTGGTTACAGCTTAACCCGTCATTATCGAATAACCCCGCGTATATAAAAGCATCGAGCGCTTCACACCTAGCTCGCCTAGTGGAGTTGCGTGCACGCACCGGGCCACCCCATGCTCTATAAATAGCGGCAGGATGCGAAGCACCACCTTCCTGCTTCACCTTGCCACTTGTTTACGTTACCGGTTTGACCCTCCACTGGCACGGGGCCAATGAACTGAGTGACTTCAAATTTATATTAAAATTTTATTAAACAAAAATCTTGAGTAGCTCGATGACGCAGTGTTTAGGTCTGCGATTCGCAAAGACTACGCAAATGCCGGTCACCGGATGAGTGACCAAAAATTTTGCATCTCGAGCTCCTACGTGCTTCGCAAGGCATGCAAAACTATTGTTGTCAGCTGCACTTTTCAGCACTTATCAGTCGTTGACAACCACCAATACGGACTGGGCCCGCGTGGTGGTTTATGGCCTGTTCTCCATAGGGAAGGCTCGTGCCCTAGCAGTGAGGGCATAAAATGAGCTGGTTATAAAACAAAAAACTTCACTATTTTGTAAAAAGTGCGCTTTGACACTCGACCACGTAATAGTTAGTAATGGGTTACCTACTGATAGTATAAACCTTAATGCAACCGCCTAACTGAGAATAAGACCTTAAGACGATAGGCGATAGTGTTCTGGTCTGATTAAGTATGCAGCCTAGATGTTATAATGAACTCATATCAACTTGCAGGAATCATAGAGGTAACATAATATATTTAAATTCTCTTTTGTCATCATACCTTTAAGTTCCATACGTTTAAGTCCCACTAAAATATCGTCGTGGATATTGTGTTCAAAATCGTTTTAATACATTCATATATTTTAGTCTGATAGGCATGTATCTATCTACGGACCCCTATCTCCTGACATCAAATACAATAACATTATTATTACGTTAAACGTTAAAATAAGACAATAAGATTATTACATTTATTGTAATAATAAGTAACTAAAATAAAAACATTCAAAAGTACCTACAACCGTATTTTTTAATTACTAGAATCTTTAAGGATAGTCTATACCTCAATCAGAACTTTTACCTTAGAGGCCAACTCTAAGCTCATGTAATTAAAAACAGGTGTTCCTTGAAGTTTTTGTTATAGTTAAAAAAAAGGTAATGTACTGTTTAACTTTCAACAAAAAATACTATTAATTGAACAACTCACTTAACCTGAAGTGTTTACGTAACCAATTTCAGACGTAGCCAAAATTTAATAAACTTACAAGGACAACATAATATAAAAACTATTTAAGGGGGTGGAGGGGGGTCCAGGCTCCATCCGTCGCTATGGCAACGGCGCAGTAGGCCTGCAACTCGTGACGAGAATGTCAAATGGGGGATCGATGCCCGCGCACTTTAACATCCGAGATCCTTTGATCTCCTGGTAGAACGTTGGAGACAACCGCATTACAAACAGGGCTTTGAGTGACGTTAAAATAAGTAATGTTACCTCCATCATTATGAAGATAACGTAAAGGTAACGTTAAGCTTGGTATTGTTGGGTAAATTAACTAACCGCTCTACTAACTAACGAAAAAAGCAACAACACTAGATCACGTTACCCGCATTACCGGCTCAATTTAATTTTTTTAGAAATAACGCTCTCGAACCTAGAGTTCCCGGGTTCGATTCCGGGTTCCGGGCTCAATTTATAAATTTGGAGTGGATGGGTTACAATTTTTTACAAGGTACTAAGCCGGTGGTAGGGTTTATTTGTCGGCCTGGCTAGCTACCACCATCTTATCTAAATATGTCGCCATAACATTGATGTTAGTAGCATTGTTGTGTTACGGCAGTTAGAGATAAGATAGCCAGGCCTCAGTAGTTAAAGATTCTGGGTGAAGTGCGCTTTCGCATTAGGCATTATCATCACTTATCATCAGGTGCGTTGAATGCCAAGTGCTTACCCGTAGAAGAATAAAAAATACGTTAGTTATATGTGTGAACTTGGTAACGTTATCGAGCCCTTATTACAAATGAGTAACGCCATCTGAAGAATCGTAATATGGCTAAAAGAGAAAAATGTCATACATCCGGGTTGGCTATTTGTAACTAAGCACAAATAGGTGGAAGATGAATAAACTGAAGTTTTGAGGGATTATACACTCTGCTCGGGCGGTGTGGGTCAGATTTCATTGTTCCATTATTCGAGAATAATAAAATTTCTGATAACTGTATAATACAGAACCTACTTGGAATAAATCCTTTTTGATTTCACATTTTTTGTAAAATTATTATTCTTCTCATCCACTTTCTTTCATTACCATAAAACCTAAGGGTATACTATTGTCTGCCCATCAATTTGCAAAACGTTTACTATGGGACTTTGAACTCGGTATTACATAGTGTACATCAGCTGTAATTTTTTTTACTATTTTAGAGTTGGTCCGATATTAAAAGTTTTGCCAAATAATAACCAGAGACTACCCACATTTTCTCGTAGCTAAATATAAGGGTGTATAGGTGACCACTAGTTTATAAAGTATGACATTACTCACACTGCTACTTTAAGGACAACAAGTAACTAGATTCTCCGAGGGGTCGGTCGAGGATATATACAATAAAATATAAATTTAACGCATATAACTCCATCTAAAGTGTTTCTATACGTGTACTTAGTGAATGTGTAAACATTGGAATATACAAACAATATACAAACAAAACGTTTAATAAAAGTGCAGAAGTTGTTACTCTGGAAAACGACGTTATATTTAGCTTAAGTGCTAGTGTTTTAGTGTTGCACAAACAAGCCGACGACTTGCAATGCACTTTAAACAATCGCAAGCTCATCGCCTGGGAAGCGAGCGGTTCCCATGTAAGTGCATTAGCTTTCAGCTACAGTACCTAAACTGCTATCTAAAAATATGTTTTATGTATATTTATAAGGAATCTACACTTACCCAGACAACCTAGCGCATACTACGTATTTTCTTATACCGTTGTTACAAAATATCCCGTAAAAAATATAATAAATTATCAAAGCCAAAAATATTGTCAACCCTAGTAAGCTGTCATATCAGGGAACCGGAGTTAGCATAGATTATTTATCAGAGAGGCCTACCTACCAATTTTAATAATTGTCAACTAAAAGATTTTTCTGTTTTTCATCAACAAAGGTTCAATACTATGATGTCATTATGCTTAAGTACTGGCTTTAAAAACGTGAAGACGGAAAAAATGTTATATTGTCAATTTCAAATCTTCCGACACTCTACAATTGTTTCGTGTCTTTTCGATTTTTTTTCCAAAATGACGATGTTTTCTGACTCAGAATATTACGATATTATGATGCTTTGCATAGGCCATGAAGTCTCGGCAACGATTTATCGATGGAAGACAACCTGCTGAACAGCGACGGCTACCTTCGTACCAGTGTTTTCTTAACATGTCAAGATGCCTACATTCCATAGGCTTCTTCTTACTGAAAGTGGACATCCAAACACAGTCGATGCCAGGCAGGCTGAATTAGTGTTAGAGCATTTTGAAGAAGAGCCAGCCACGAGTATGAGACGAGCCGGAGCAAGATTCGGTAACCCTGATTCGGAGAACCCTAATTTCGAAAACTATGTTATTTGGACGGATGAGACAACATTCACGAGGTCAGGACTTTCAAATGTGCATAACGATCACGTTTGGGCTCGCGAGAATCCACACGTTTCACGGCAGGGCAGATTCCAACACCAGTGGCCGCTGTATGTGTGTGCTGGCATTTATGACGGGCATGTCATTGGTCCCGTCATCACGTCTGAAAAAAATTATGTTTTTATTTTTTTGGCGGTAAGTCATACAGTAATAGTACGGTTCTCAAATATTGTAAATGGACTTGTTATAAGGTACCATTTAACCCTCTTTCGGCTTTAGGAGTATTTTTGTAACACTCTGTATATAAAAAATTACTTTGATAGTAAATTGTATCTTAATCGTCTCATAATCATCACCAGCTCATTTTAAGTTCCCACTGCTGGGGCAGGAGACTTCCCTATGGATGGAAACACCACAGGGAGAACGGGTCGTTAACCACCACGCGGGCCCAGTGCAGATTTGTGGTTATTAACGACTGCTAATGCAGCCGGGACCAACGTGCCTTCCGAAGCACGGGGGAGGTAGAGATAATACATTTTTATTTTAATAATCCCAACTTTTGCACTTATTAAGTTATTAATAAAGTGTGTTTGTTGTTATGAGAGTCAATCAATTAATCCTGTCTCGCCACTTCTGATTAAGTGTCAGAAAGCCTATTTAGAACTTTCGCCTTGTCATACAAAAATACGGAGAAGCCTGACACAGTAAAAAACGGACTAATCTCGTCAAAACAGCAAATACAAATTATTAAAACTTCGTAACGTACAAAAGTCGGTGTTATCGGTATACTTCATCATCATCAACATCATCATCATCTCAGCCAAATGACGTCCACTGCTGGACAAAGGCCTCCCCCAATGATCTCCACAATTACCGGTTTAGTGCTGCTCGCATCCAGCGGCTGTATAGTATACTTAAATGTAAAGAAAGCCAAAAACTTTAAGTGCCTTACAAATAAACAAAGAATAAGGTCCGACTAGTTATTCCGTGTTTTGTCTCTTTTACTCTAATTTGAAATGACGTTTACATGACAGGAACAAAAAACTATCAAGAGCTTATTCTTTCTTTATTTGTAAGGCACTAAGGATAAAAACCTCTTTTGGAGTTTTCGTAATGCTAATTCCGTTGGTACTACAAGCACAAAGCCTCCGTTTTACGGTTGAAGATCTGCGGAACCTCTAAACCGAGAGGTGTCTAATTAAGTCATAAAAAGCGCCTCTTCCCTACGAAAGTGTTGTTTTTGACAAAGGGCTTCAGTCTGGAGTCGATAGAAAATTTGCTACTGCTAGTGCAATAGAACTTAGATACTTGAAGTTATAATAAAAAATAAAATACTTATTCTTTGCTTTATAAAAAAAATAGGAAAAATAATAATCTCTAAAATAAGTTATATTGACGCATAATTAGTAACCCTGTTAACCCATTCAGAAAGTAAAAACGCTTGTGTTAAGAATTTCTTCACGTCGGTAGTCAAAAGCTTCAACCATAGCATCTATCCACAATCTACTAGACGTATTCTGTATTAAAATTTGCAGTATACTTCAAAGTCTACGTATGTTGAATTGCACCAAAATGGTCATAAAAAGAAACGATCGCCACACGTTACACGGAACACACGGAAATGTTGTTTTGTTCCAAGGAGTTTTATTTGGAATCACCAGAGACTTCTAAGATATAAATTGCTAATTATGAAAGGATAATTAAGAAAGGATAATTAAGAAAAGTGTATATAAGCAATAAAATTTAAAAAATGATAAATCGTATCTAACGAAGTATATTATACAATAATGGTTTTTAATTAAGTAACGATTTACAATTACTACTTTATTAATTGTGAAACCAACACCGTTAATCAAGAATTTATCACAATCATTATAATTTTAATACTAAATAATAATAATTTCATTTAATGTGCGGTGGTAATTTCTTTTCACCTATCTATAATCTATAAAAGATGCTTTTTATAAGCAGGGGGCTTATTATCTAATGTCAACCTCTATCACGATACCTTTCAAGGTATTTACGCTTGTCGTTTTGCATAGACGACTCCTAATAAATGTCAAATTAACGATGTCGTTCATTCAACATAATTCAAAAACGCGTCGCGATCGCATTAACTGACACTTGTGAATTAGTTTAAAGTTCTTGAATAGCTTTCAAATGTTAAATTGAAAGGTATTACGGTAGGTATCAAAGTTAGATAATAAGCCCCCTGGCCTTCATTAAAATGATTTACATATCTGAGAAGCTGTTCAGTTGTTATATGAATGTTAGGCGGGAGAAATCATAGTTGCAAATATTTTCCTAAAAAAAATTGTGATTACATATTAAAGCGAGTGTTTCTACAATACACCCCCCAGAAGTGTCGAGGCTCGCCGGCCGGCATGAGTTATCGCCCCGATCCCCGCTTTTAATTATTCATGAGCCCCAAGTTTGGACTCGCCCGACATCTGGCGAGCTTCTATTAAATAATTTGCACTCACTTCTTTAACGCTGCGCGTGCGGCTCCGCATTTCAATTAGCCGTAAAAACGCAAAGATCGAAGTTCAGTTATTAAAAGCTGAAGCTTGATTGGGAAAACGGTTTACTTCTTAGTGAAAATTAAATTTGAGGTCTTTTCATTTTGAATGCTGTCAAGCATTATTAAATCGCTAACGCTATGAAAACTTTTTAATTTTAAATTGCTAATGGTAACACACGTGTGTACCTTGAAACATTTGCCCGCATCTAATCGTGTGTGCGTGCGATAGATAGATAGCAAAATAGTAAAACTTCTGGGCATCCTCCACAAGTTCACAATATGAGCTTTCGGTTGCATCATTATAACAAATCTTCAGTATTGCATGGCCTGCCCTCGTTTGTATCTTGCTTTTGTTTTATTTGGCCGATGGTAGGGTTTCTACATCCGTCTGGCTAGCTATTACCATATATTGCCATTATCCATCTACAATGTATACCTAATACTAAAAAATAAGTGTAATCTCCTAGCGTCTCGACTACAATCTGCCACGGTAAAATCTTAAGACCTTGGTAACTATAAGTTTTTTTTCTTTTAGTTGATGGCTTCGTGCGATTAGCACATTTAGCCAGTGTCAAAGTAATTTTTCATACAAGTAATACATAAATATACAATATTTCCTTCCAGTCAGTATCATGATGATGAATGATAATAAAAATGAGAAGTGAGAAATGATATACCCCCCAACCCCTCGAGTATCTCAGTAAAGATGTGGGGCTTTACTAAGCCCTCACGCAGACTTCTTGAGAGAATTTGAAAAGTGACGTTGCGCTGTTTTGTTTCATTTGCCAACACTCATGCACACTCACGAACACTTAACGGTTAATAATCCACCATTATTTCACATTAATATTCGACATAACACAAATTTTTGAAAATAAAACAAAACCGCAGACATGACTCTTCACTTTCCCGCCAAGAAGTCAACTATAAGTTTTTAAAATGAACTTGTTCATTTCAGATGTCGCCGCCCGCGACTTCGCGTCGGTGAGATGAGCACTGCGGCCGCGAGCCGCTACTCTTTCGATGAAACCATACAGGTATTAATTATTCAGGTGGTATTTCCACTTTATGCTTACCACACTGACGAATTTGCTAAATAAGGTAAAGACTTTTTTGAAAAACACAAGTTACGGATACCAGCGGCCTAGGGAAAGCCCTTTGGTTATATGGTGACTTTCCTCCCAGCTCTCGCCTCTCAGTCCAGGTCCGAAATCCTCGATAGGGATACCGACTAAAACTCCTTGTACACCTATCACATGTTGCGATGGTGATTCAGGACCACGTATAGCAGACTACGAACGTTTTTTTTTAAAAAATATTTATATTTATTAACAACTATACATAATTTTCCAATTAATTATAATATAAGTTACCTACATCACTAAAGACAAAATAAAACCTATAAATAAAAAATGTCCTCCAGCTGTGGGCTCATGGGAACGGTCCCAAGAATGCTGGCAACATTACCTCTTTGGATTGCCAAGCTAATACGTTGGCAGAGGTAGCTGCCAGCCTTCTTGTCACCGGAGGCTTCAATAAGGCGAGCACTCAACTCTTTAACAAGCTGCTTGGCCTCCGGCCCCCATTTACCCAATGTCTCCACCGCAAACGGAACAAACAAATAATTTGGACCCAGGTTTGCATATTTGTGCCGTTTGCGATTTTCAGCACTTACCACAGCGTTTTATATATATATTACGTTTTTTTTATATATTGCTTGTAAGCACTTGGCCTTCATCTAATCTATGCTATGTTATTTAAAGAAATAGCACAACCTGTTCTGCCTAGGTAAGGGTTTCACCAAACCAAAGGGAAACCAAACGGAAAGGGAAGGAAGGGGGAATCCAAAGGGTTTCAATGGTTCAAGGTTCAATTTAGTGTGGTTTCTTATTTACCACTAGATACCGAAAGGTTAAAACAGTGCTATGTTACATCATAGGCTCATATTCAATTTCAACTAAGCAGACACACAAACTAATGGAATCAAAAGAACATAATATTTGTTTATGCTAAAGGTGATAATAATAATAAACGTATGTTAATAAAAAAAGTTACAAAGTATTGTCTGGTATTGTGGTACACACGCCTGCACATCAACCTATCAAAAACTGTCAAATTTCTCTAATCGATATTGATCTTTATACTCAAACACTAAGGTTCAAAATTTATTAAAGAAATTTGACAATTTAAGATACGAACACAGAACTAATAACTTCAAACTTGAGCATAATTTATTCCTACTATTGATTAGTATTTAATAAGTATTAAAAGAATAATATTTTTCAAAGTGGCAGTAGGTACTATCTGAAAACATGTGTTTAAAATATTATTATATGTCTCTATATCTGAAAATATTAGCAAAATACCTACCTAGTTACTATCTTAAACATTGTCTAACTTCAATCTGTCGAGTAACAAAGCTGAAAATTCTAAGCTTAAAGTAGATTATTTAACCCGCCCACTTAAACCAACACACTGCCAACACAAACATATACACACCTGTAAATTACAGCAGCCCCCAAGAACGAACGGCTACAATCGCATTAGCCTTTTCACGCGCAAATATTTTCATTTTCAGCACTTTCACCGCGACTACGTAGTTCCAGTGCCGCAGACTATCGTATGAATAAAGTACTTTCGCCACGATCGAATTCCAACGGCGCAACTTAATTTTGACCTATACCTTACATGACATACAGTTTAAATTGGCAAAGCAAATTGTGAAGTGCTAAAACTGCACGCTCTCGACGCTGGGCCGTAAACGCGATTTCATGATGAGGACTTTACAAATTTGAAGCCTGTTACCGTGAGTTAGGGTCGCGATTTGAGTGTCGATAACTGTTTTTGGGATATAGAAGAAGTTTTTCAGGACGCCATAACGGCACATTAGCCGGGCGCACTTACCTTTATTAATGCGGTACGTTACAACCGTGCCTCGGTGCATTACTGCTGGGTCAGAGGCCTATGACGTCATTTGTTTTAACTGACTATTATAGGACCTTTAACCTAGACACGTGAGGTGTTTGGCTTGTAACATCTTTGCCTCCTTGGCTATTTATTAACTTAAGTTGTTATGAAGTTGTTTAGTGATCCCCCTCATTTTAAGATGTAGACTCCTTTTTGGTAATAAAGACAGTATAATGTGTACCTTTAGGTCACGTTTTGGATGAATATGTGTTGAATGGTTCGCACGAACAATTTGTTTCTTACTCATTTCATTGCATTAACAATGTGACATTTATATTGGAAAGAAACTTTCAAGATGCTATAAGAGGTAGTGAAAAAGTGGTTGATAGGATATGGGGATGTCTTTTGGAATGCGAACTGTTGATTTTTTCCCTGCAGTATTGTTGTCAATCTGCCGTAGATGCCATACCTTTTTCAATATATGCGAATGTTTTGAATTGTGTCTTCTCTCATAAACTAAAGACGTTCCTAATTGTATCAAGAATCTTGAACACTACAGTTTTAACCACTCAATCGATTCATTCTTAGAAGCCCGGTTATCTTGCACAGCAAGGCTGTATTCCGAAGAACAACGTCCCTTTAAATTCCTTGCAAAAATTTAAACGTTACAATTCTCAAAAACGTTATACACTGCTTTGTGCGAACACCACGGTTCTTAAGTTGCGTTAGCACGTCTTGCCATGTACAAGGGTGCAATTTGCAGATCCGTTTTCCTTTCGAGTTTTATCTGTTTCATTGTAGGTTTCAGGTCCCAGGGGTTCGCGACCATTTATCAGGCGCGACCCACATTGGGCCGACATCTGCCGGGAGCCCGCTCCCTTATTGGAGTGCGATCGTTCCGACAGATTATTGCGAGAAAGTAGTTTTTGTTTCATAATCGTATAATCTTTCGGCCGGCATTTGTTTTGCGGAGAGAATATTGTGTAAGTCGATAAGTGAACATTAGAAATTAGCTATGAGATTTTACCATTATTATAACATTATTTTAGTAAAATGTTTTCCAAAATTTTTTACGTGAACGGTTTTGTTGTGATTATACATATCATTTTATTTTATTTGCAGGTAATTACTGTTACTTTGATACGTTATAAATAGGAAAACCTTTTGAATAATGAAATTCAAATTCAAATTCAAAAATCATTTATTCAGTTTAGGCTACAAGTAGCTCTTATGAATGTCACTATGCCACATACACTATTATAAAATTTTACGAAAACAATGCTTGGTAACTTAGAACTAAAATAATACTTCTATCATCAAGCCTTTACTTCAAAATTTGTTATGAATGCGTCTAAAATAGGACCAATGACGGGCACGGCGAGCCCTAAATTCGATTATTTTATCGGAGCCCAAGGCAATATATTGTGATTTGCTATCTCTATAGCCGGAGATTGGTCTAGTGAATTTGATTAACCGACTGTTTCCACAAGCAAGGGTTGGCCCGAATGTGGACCACGGCGTACGAAACGCATTAAGGAGGCGCGGACCAGAAAATCGAATTTTCCGCACTATGCCCTCCACGTTTGTACCTTTGTACCCCGCGAGGGTTTTTCAGAGCGTGTCGTAAACATAAACTTTGTTACAGGACCCCTTTTCAGGGGGCGCGAGTGCGACTCCCGCTTTTTTTTTATTATACTCTCTGTATAATTCACCAATGAATGCCTGAAAAGTGTATTCCTCGGTTCGTAGTACTAATATCTGGAGTCACTGTTATGTTCGGTTTCAGAAAAAAACAAAAGGCTATCGGGAGAGAAATAATCGATTTTCTATTGTTTTTAACAAACGAACGTTTGACCTAATTAATTAGGTGAGGCGCTTCCGGACAATTCGAATAGTAAATAGCCATGTTTTAAGTATCACGTTTAAACAGAATCCTGGAGGGCTCGCCATTATCCGAATTCAAATTTTCCGAAAGATAAAGCGCTCGGTGGAGCCAGGTTTACGGGCCCCGGGAGCTTTCGTGCTAGCAAACGGTCTATACAGATTATTACAGATATAGAAGGCGTGTTCTTGTAGGCGTCAGCCCCTATTATAAGCTATTTTATACTGACATTTTAAGAATTTCATCGAGTTCTTTCTTATTAACGTATATAGCATAGTTAGTTGCACTGTAGTAGTCAAATATATCGTACCAATGCGATACCTTGAATATGAGTTTATAATTATAACAGTTTCATTATAAAATAACCTAAACGTGAATAAATAAAACGTTATTTACGAATAAGTAAATAACTTTTAGTGATTTAAGGCTTGGTAAATACATCACCTCTTGTTATTCTATGCTTCTTCAAAAATTATATAATATGTCTTACAATGAGGGATGCCTGTACAGAATGTGATGACCTAAATATTGTAAGTAACACAGTTGTTTATTTTACAACTTAATTGAATCTTTGAGCTTGATAACAAATGTATAAAGTACAGGTACTTTATTTACTGTAATAAATTAACATTAACGATGTAAGTATAAAACTATGTAGCGACTTCACATCGATTTACAACGCAATTAGTTACCTATACTCGGCCTTGTAATGCCACTGTAGATACTTTTGAATGATAATATAATTTTCATTCCGCAAAAACCATTGCGACGAAAGACTTGCAACTGTAGCAGAAGTTAATTAAAAGGACTTTATCAGATTCGCTGCGATCCTTCAGCTGATTTGGAATTTTCCGAAAGATTAAACTGCGGCCAGAAGGTTTACGATCCCTGGAAGCTCTCCGAAGCCTTACTGCTTTGCCTCGTATTATTTATTATTCTGTGGGCTCAGTAAAGATACACTGTAATCTATTATAGTCTAGCGTTGTCGTACGTCGAGTATCTATGTATCATTCTTAATGTAGATTACAGAATTGTCAGAATAGTCGTATGCCGGTAGTTTGATGGTTGATTCTGGAAATCTATACTTGTGTGAAAAGTTATTAATGATTAAGGCTTAGTATACTGTTTGCTGAAATTATTAGTAAAGCCAAAGACGAAAGTTCATTCACTTGTACTTATAAAATTGAGTATAGGGTAGAGAGGCACCAGTGATCCAGAGAAAACAGTAATCGACATTTTTTTCTTTTAATAATTAAAAATAGGGGTCTGATCTGAATTTAGCAACAATTGAATACAGACCACCTACTTCCTAGCTGTCACGTCATCCCGTGAAACTTCAATGAAAATTTATGTTATTTCATGGCGACGAAATGTGTGTCAAACACTGGCCTTAAATTCTGCCGCGCTATTTATGAACGCAGTAAAGAACGTGTGAACCGTTTCGAGAAAATAGATCGTAATGTCAGCACCTCAAATATCACAATCACAGACACAGCAAGTGGTGCTTACTGCGTTCGTAAATTGTGCGGCAGAATAGGGGTCAGCATCTGACTTTAGAGACGATTGAATACAGCCCACCTGCTTCCTGGCTGTCACGTCATCCCGTGAAATTTCAATGAAAATCTATGTTATTTCATGGCGACGAAAATGTGTGTCAAACACTGGCCTTAAATTGTCGAGCACTGATGCCACCCTAGTTCTAAAAAAGATTCCTTATCATTACCAAATCTACTTTAAGGTAGTATAGCTGAAAGAACCAAAAGTTATGTTGCCCACAAATCCGCTTAGGTTCATAGGCGCCCTGTCGCTACTGGTTCCAAAAACATAACCCTTAAACATCGAAACTGCACTCCCTTGAAGTAACGCCAAATAATTTATGAACAGTTGCAATAAATTGTATTTGTTTTTTCGTTACTTGTATTGAATAAGGATAGTATCTAAATATTATATTTTAGTCCACATTGCATGCTGTGGCAGCCTATAAGTATGATGACACTTAGCTTAACTCCATGTTTGTGTTAATTTTGTTGGTTGTCTTAAATAAAATAAATAAATAAACTTTCCACTCCTGTGGGAACATGATGAAAACACATATTAAATGACCAGACCATAACCCTAATGGTGGCAACTGACCAGAGCGTATCATCGTAACGTAACTGTAACGTAAGTACCATTCGCGGCGAGCTTGATACGTCATTGCTGACTGACCGATAACAGGAGGGTGCCTAGTGCGAGTTTCATCGCCATTCGGTCAGGTTAGCGAATACGAGAAATTTAACTCTTCTCGTATGTCGCCAGGAGGCGCTGCTTCAACGCCATACCTATTTTCGTTTTCGTAAACGTAATCAAATGAATACGGACCTGACTATGCGAATGGTCACTATGACGGTTGGTGCAACGTTCAGAACCACCATTGTACCAGTACATAAATTTGTATACTCGTATATTACAAGTTTAGGACACAACGGCACATAAAAGCATTCCGCTGTCTTAATTTATAAGGGGGGGGGGGGGGGGGGGAATTAAGGGAATACGTCATGTCGGGACGGTAGTAATGGCGTACTACGGGGGACCCTTGGGTGTTGAAGTACCCTAAACTAAGTGGGCACGGTCGGCGTAAAAAGGCTAGCAGGAGACTGGAACTACGTGTTGCTCTCGGAGGAGTGATAGACCTACATAACGCGCTACATTTTGTCTAGCTACTACCTGATAGACCTATATTAGGCTGTACCTAAAGTTTATTTAGCACATACCTTATTTTGCCTAAGTATTAGCTACATTTCTATTTGAAGGGCATTTAATTCATTAAAATTACAGTCCATAAAGGCATAATCATTATGGCTCCATCTCCATGGTGATAGTGATCAGGCGCAAATTGGCGTTGACAGTCTACGGTGACCGCTATCAGTAGAGTTAGCTAAAGATAGTCAGGGGCACTTAAAACCGAACTGAGTATGTAACCTCTGGGAACTGACCTCTGGCTCCGAGACCTAATAACTAGGCTACAAAGGCGGCTAATAACATTCTTCTTTTGTTGTTATTATTATTATATATTGGCTACCATTTAGTGTAGATTAGTAGGATAAAAGAACATGGGGGCATATTGTCTAACTTTAATACATATCGTAACACCTTTAAATTTGACATTTAATAAAGCTATTCAAGAACTTTAAATTATTTTAATGATTGGTGTTAAATAAACGACCTCGTTAATTTGACATTTATTTGGAATCGTCCATGCATAATGACAAGCGTAAATCCCTTTGAAAGGTATCGTGATAGAGGTTGAAATTAGACGACAAGCCCGGTGAAGCTGAAAATGCCGCAGCGGCAATCAGCAATCTCTCTCCAAAAAAAAAAAAAATGAAATTAGACAATAAGCCCCCAGGTTGAGAAAACATGTTTAGTATTTACATCGCACTAAGGCGCGCAGGCCTAGTAAATTCTCGTTCTCGAATGTGCAATAAAACTCGCATTAGGCGTCCAGTGTACAGTGAGAACTAGTCAACCGTATTATAGTGAGTAGGTAGGTATTGACAGTGAAGTTAACAGACATGCAGGCGATGTTGCCCGTTCAGTCCCCGGAGCGTACCTACGACGCGTCGGTATGTCGCTGTGTTCCAAACATTGCACTGCCCATGTCGCATTAAAGTTATCATTATATATATAGGTAGATACATACTTAATACTATTATTTCAGCACTATATAACATAAACATGAACAAAAAAAAAATAATTTACAAAGTTACAATTTGGCAGACAACCAGTCGGATGGAGAGAGCTAATAAATTGTTATATCAGAGGTTAAACTATATTTTTCATAGTAGAACAATGTGTATTTTATAAATTAAGTAAAATAATAATAATAATGATAAATATATAATGATAACAATGATAAACATAATCTATATATATAAAAATCAATTGATGTTCGTTTGTCTCGCTAAAACTCAAGAATGGGTGGATGTTTTAGTCACTTACATATCTTTCACTTTTTAAATCAAATTAAAAAAACTATACATACATATATAATACATGTATATATTTTTTATATTTTTAATGGTGATATAACTACACAAATTTTATGTTTTATCAAGATTAAATAAGAGTTTTTAATTTCGTCGAAAACTAGGAGGAGCTCGATGGCGCAGTGGTTAACGCGCCTGGTCTGCGAGGTTAAGAAACTTTCGCAAAGGTCGGTCATCTGATGGGTGACCAAATATTTATCACATCGAGCTCGTTCGGGTTTCAGAAGGCACGTAAAGCCGTTAGCAGTCGTTAACAACCACTAATCCGCACCGGGTCCGCGTGGTGGTTTTTTGTAAGCTTGCTACATAGTACGTATTACGAGTAAATGCAAGTAGGTATATGATGTTGGTATTTAGTCGTATATTTATACGGGTGTCATGTCTGAATTATAATTAATATCCCAAGTTCTGAGCCGTAACACTTGTGAGTTGTGAGGGTAACATGTGCACGGAACTGGGCATCGATATGGAATTAACTACGGACTTACTAGGGATGCAAGATGACTATAAAGATAGAATCTAAAGGGAAATAATTTATTTGTATTACAAAATAAATATTTGGTCAGCAAAATTACACAATCGGTCAGCATAAGAAATCCTTACTGTTGGTTAGGTTAAGTTATTTTTTTTTTCCGAGCGAAGCGCAGCGTTTCGAGGGCCAGGCACGGAAGGGGGGAACGGCATAAGACTGCTGTTTAGAATGATATAAGTTGCAGACTGATTTAGAAATATTTGCTGACCATAAGTTGCTGCCCAACTAGCATTTTTTGGTAACAAAAATACGAATACCTACTTTGTTAACCGTTTAATATAACACCCGAATCTAAATACCTACTAATGTAAACCTTGCCTTCGGTAACCTTCTAATATAATCAATAAATATTCTATTGCCAATTATATCATTATCATCATCATCATCATCATCATCATCATCATCAGCTCATTTTATGTCCCCACTGCTGGGGCACGAGCCTTCCCTATGGATGGATAGGAGAACGGGCCATAAACCCCCACGCCGGCCCAGTGCGTATTGGTGGTTGTTAACAGCGTTACGTGCCATCTGTAGCACGGAGGAGTTCGAGATGAGAAATTTTTGGTGACCCATCCGATGACCGGTCTTTACGAAAGTTGCTTAATTAATAATAACAAATTAATCAAATTGCAAATATGTTATGCTATAATGAACCATTAGACATATTTTTCTAAAACCTGTCAAATACCCTATTGATGGGTATTGGCTTAATCACTACGCTTGCCAAATGCGGGTTGGTGATCACAAACCCGGGCTATGCATCGAAAAACCCATAACACACTTTGCCCGACCTGGCATTTGAACCCGGGACATAGTTAACACGACGCTATATGAAAAAAATAAGGTAAGTAGTTTGTAGTTTTCTAATAACTTTTAAATAAAGTTGTGTAAAATGTTTTTGTTTTGTTTATATAATTTTAACGCAAATTTTGTTGCGAAACAAATCACAAAAACACAAATGTTGAAAAAATTTCCACGAGCAGGATTTGAACCTGCACCCTTCTGACATACCGGGTCAGGTGCTCTTCCAATTGAGCTATCGTGGTTCTAACCAGCCCGCCGAAATTATTCAACACTATTTACTTTTTTACATTGAAAGCCAAAGGCGCCAATTCAATGTCAACAACTACCGTTATTAACATGGTATGTCAGAAGGGTGCAGGTTCAAATCCTGCTCGTGGAAATTTTTTCAACATTTGTGTTTTTGTAATAAAGTTGTATGTCATTTTAAGTACTTTTCTTTCTGTACTTATCTCCTCTACCTGTGAACTAAAACCACTTTTACGGATCGACTCGCGTTACTTTTACACATTGATTTAGTTTAGTATTATCCTGACTTTTGTTTAAACTAAATTAATGTAAATTAATGTGTAGTGTTCGCGTAGTTTTTAGAAAGTAATAATATTTGCTTCTCTTTTTGCGCTAAACGGCTACTTACTATAAATATACTAAATTATTACTACTTACTTTTGCTTTAGTTAACCTTTGCGCCATCTAGTATCGAATAGCGGCGATAAAAACGGAAACCCATTCGATTACTCTAACTAGAACCAGAGGGCGTGTAGCGGAATCATTCCCAACCCTTTCTTATTACGTCACCAATCTGGAATAAACGTGTCAGTGATAATACACCGACGTTTATTGTTCTTTTATTTTCGAGCTCTCTATGCCAAAATACATTATCTGTCTGTAGTGTTTGTTATCATAATGTTTATTCTAAAAATACTTTATTTTGATACTGAGGCCCGATTTTTAAATCCTCAGATAAGTTTTATCCAACGAATAATATTATCATTTTGACATATTTTCTAAGGAGAACCTGTCATTATGTCAAAATTATTCAATTAATAAATGTTAACTGACGATTGAAAAATCAGGCCTTACTATAGAAATAGTTATTCGACAGATTTGTTTACTTCACTGAATGAAGTCGAGCGCGTTCGCTAGTATTACATTGTAGGGCATGCATCTGTGTGGGCATGCATTATTCGCTCTATTTTGATATTCGGATATTTCAAATACTAATATATTACTTCGAATAGTTAATTTTTTCGAATTTTTTGAATACTACTTTTTTACATTATTCTTATTATGTTTTTAGTGTTGCAATAAAAGTATTATCTATCTATCTTTTTACACTGATTTTAGTCGTAGACATTTTTTGCTTAATATAATAATTTAATCGGGGCCGAAGGCAACTGATGAAATAAATTATAGTATCATTCTCCCTAGTGCGCACATATACTAGCTTGCAGTGACTATGCATGGGATATCTTTGTATATGGATAAGCCATAATAAGACTATAGAGCTAAGTTAACCCGGCGCTATACCGACGACGTCAGCCTGTACGAGATTATTTATGCAATATAAAATCAAGAGTTCCTAATAGGTAACTAATTAGGTATAACGTTAGAGTTATGAAGAATTTAACCATTTCTATAACATTCCCTTAACAGTAACCTTAAACTTAAAAGGACAGATAGAGCCACAGAATACGGTTACCGCTTACCATTAGACATGATTGCCACTTAAAAAAAATGAAAAATTATTTATTTAATGTCACACACAGTAATACAATATAATAAATTTAAAAAATGCAAAGTTACACAAAAAAGGTATCCACTCAGCATTTGTCAGAACACCAAAGTTGATCTTCCGTGGAAACCTAGAAAAGACGACACCAGAAAACAACAAACAAGAGAAACAAAATGTGCCTACTATACTACTATAATTAATAAATATCACGATTATGCAACCATGCTTATTGAAGTAGTTAGCAACCCGTTACAGATAATCGTTACGTCTTGTGCGTCAAATTAGTGAATTGTAATTTATTGATCAATAAAAATATCAGCTATAAAATGGTGATAATTTAGATATTAGGGCACAGATCTGAGTAGTACCAAGAAAAGACAGACAAAGCAGAAGTCAATTAATTAGCTTCTGCCTTTCTAAAAATGATTTTTAAAAAAATTTCAAAAATGGAATAGGAGCAGCCGAAATCTGTCAATGCGAATCCAAACTCACATTCTATCTTTTTTATTTTTTCATTGTTTAGGATACAATCCGTGCAGTCTTAATAAAATTACGGTCGAATTTCGAACACTGGGCGACCACTAGTTTCAATAAAAATCTATGTTATTTTTTGGCGACAAAAACTCTGTCGAACACTCGGCTTAAAGTGTCGATCGCTAATGGTGCCATTAGTTTAGTTTAGTTTTAGATTTAGTTTTTGTTAATACTTTGTTGTAGTTATTTTTTAAGCAATGTATGTATTGTAGCTTAGAGCGCTATCTAACCTCCAAACCGGTTCCTCCTGAAAAAAGCAGCACCATGGCCCCGGCTACAGCTGTGACATTAAGCTGAGGAGAAGCCGTTTTGGCATTTCATTTTTCTTACCATTTAAAAAAACAAACTTAATGTAATTTATAAATGTCAAATAAACATTTCTTTCTTTCATTCTTTTCTTTTCATTACCCTAGGTATAGGTAACATTTATAGACCAGTAATGAGAATAGCACGCATCGAGCTTAGCAGCTGTAAAACAGCATCATAATCATGAAGTGGCCATTACCCGCCGTTCAACGCACATTTATTGTTATTACGCTGCGAAAGCTAATCTCGCGTGTCTCGTAAACGTAGTTTATTCATCACAGTAGTTGTGAGACGATATAGAAGTATCTATGGAACAATAGGTGTTTATTGTTTTGTATTGCCATACATACATACTCTCTTGCCTTTTCCCAAAAAGGGGTAAACTGCTGGGCAGTTGGTTGCTGGGCAAGGGCCTCCATCATTAAAATCAAGTCATTACTACAATTGATGGGTAATGGCTTAATCGCCATGCTTGCCAAATGCGGGTTGGTGATCACAAGCTTCGAAAAATCCGAAATACATTTTGCCCGACCTGGGAATTGAACAACCTCGGCCACCGAGGCGTTCAAAGATCATCAGATTTACCAATTTTAAGTAAACTCGCCGTAAATGACCTCCGCAAAGTAGGACTCCGAAGTGGAATGGATAAATTCAGTGATAGGTTGCTAGCCGATCGCCTGATGTGTGAGACTGAGCATCTTAGGACCCTTGTCCCCTAGTCAGCTTTTACGACATGCACGGGAAGTTAGGCAGCCGATACATTACTTTTACTTCCCTAACCAGCATGTGATTACAAACGTTATTACAAAAATTACAACATAGCATTAAGTAAAATAGCAACGAGTTAAAACAGAGAGTCTGAGGCAAATGGAATGACTCAGCTTTCACTGAGAGCTTCTCCGCGCTGGTTTTCAGCCTCCCGATCCGATCAGAACCCTTCGGAGAATGTAGTAGGGCACGGGGACACGCACTAATGCATGATGCCGTTCCCTCTAAAAACCACCGAAGGTGATTCGTTTCACACGGCTTGAGGGACCCTTTAAGTTTAAAAAAGCTCGGTAAAGCTGAAAATGCCGTATGAGTCAATCAGCAAATTCTAAAAAAAAAATGGTTTTTAGCCGTTCCCTTTGCATGAGATAAAGAGTGGGAAATAAAAAGATATGATGTATCTATTAATTGAGGTCCCAAAGCTACGATCTCTACTGAACCTATAGTTAGAAGGAATACATTAGAAACCAGGGATACGCAAATTTAGTATAATGTTGCCGTGTAGGCAACGCTTTAACTGAAGAATGAATTTGAATGAATCTGAATTTCTAAAAGAATGATGTGTAATGTTTTGTAATAAAACACTTACTTAAGGATCTAACAAGATATCTCACACAGTCACAGGGAAACAGAGTAACAGGTAAATTAATCCGTGCAAATTAATTTTCACTCAATGAAACTTATTCAGAATTAATAAAAAATGCTTAATAAATGAAATGCTCTTATTTATTCCACAACGGGGACTTTCATCTCATCTGCTGGTAATTGAAGGTAAGGCTGAAGATGGAAGCGCACTTCTTTCAGAATTTTTATCTAGGAACTGAAGAACTGCCCGTCTTACGTATGTCCCAATGCTGGAACAGAACGCAACAATCTTCGATCAATAAAAATACAAGATATAGCATCCGGATCAAAAATGTATCAGTGGCCACGTTTGTTCTTAACAATACATTTATATTTTTAATTATAAAATGTGAAAAAATATATAGCATCAACAACTTCAGCTAAATATGAAGCTTAAATCTTAAACATCTATCAAAGTCAACAACGCAACTCAATGTAATGCTTGGAAAAAGTATTGTGGTGCAAGTGATGTTGGTCTGTGAAGCATCCAGGATTGGCTATAAACAACTGAGCATCGGTCACACGGCCATTATTCGTTGTTTAACGATCATTCGTTGCAATTAACCCACGAAGGTTAATCTGGCCTCATGTAAGCAGGGTTGCAACAATATCTACGATTTAAGTAAAATTTAAACACTGAAAAAAGACGACAACCTCAGGCGGGAATCGAACCACGCACCTTCCGCATTCCGGGCGGCTGCCTTAACCACTTGGCTACCGAGGTCTGGCTTTCACCCGTCGAAATTTTTCAGTGCTTGATGCTTATGTTTTTTAGTCAACATTGCTTCATCAATCTTAGAAGTTTTCACCTCTGAGATCCGAAAGAAATATTTTTACAAATATTTGAACATTCGGTTAAGATGAAGCTGCATTTGAAATATTTCTTTCGGATCTCAGAGGTGAAAACTTCTAAGATTGATGAAGCAATGTTGACTAAAAAACATAAGCATCAAGCACTGAAAAATTTCGACGGGTGAAAGCCAGACCTCGGTAGCCAAGTGGTTAAGGCAGCCGCCCGGAATGCGGAAGGTGCGTGGTTCGATTCCCGCCTGAGGTTGTCGTCTTTTTTCAGTGTTTAAATTTTACTTAAGTATATTTAAGCGTTAATAAAACGCTAAAATATATAAAAAACACTTATCTATAACGCAGCTTCATCTTAACCGAATGTTCAAATATTTGTAAAAATATTTCTTTCGGATCTCAGAGGTGAAAACTTCTAAGATTGATGAAGCAATGTTGACTAAAAAACATAAGCATCAAGCACTGAAAAATTTCGACGGGTGAAAGCCAGACCTCGGTAGCCAAGTGGTTAAGGCAGCCGCCCGGAATGCGGAAGGTGCGTGGTTCGATTCCCGCCTGAGGTTGTCGTCTTTTTTCAGTGTTTAAATTTTACTTAAGTATATTTAAGCGTTAATAAAACGCTAAAATATATAAAAAACACTTATCTACGTTTTGTTTTTAAAGTTCTTTATAGTAAGCTATATAAACTGTTTTATAAAGTTTACACTGTAGAACACAATATGGGTTTCTAGTACAATGTTACAGACAAGCAAATAAACATTAAGTGCCTTACAAATAAACAAAGAATAAGGTCCGAATAATTATTCCGTGTTCTGTCTCTTTTTCTCTAATATGAAATGACGTTTACATGACAGGAACAAAACACGGAATAACTATTCGGACCTTATTCTTTGTTTATATTTGTAACGCGCTAACATTTTAATAAAAATCCGTATTGTTGGTACTCGTTTTATTTAATTGGGATAAGTGTGGTGTGTGGTCATGTCCTCAGCCTACCTGGGTAGCTATCATACCATACCATACCATTTTTGCTAATTCTATCGCCATAACAACAATATTAGTAGCATTTTTGTGTTTTTTCAACTAAAGATAAGATAGCCAGTTCCACAGTAGTTGAAGAGAATGCTTCCCTGTTGTGAAATTACTACAAGAACTAATTATAAAGATCGCCAGCAGCCCTAAATGTGAGCTACCAGACTTTTCTTCTTTTTTTTAAATTTTACAGTATAATTTAAAAAAAAATACTTCATTTAGGCATTAATATAACTTATAATATGAACAACAAAATAAAGAGTGAAGCACTCGAAAGTTTATTAATTCATGATTCAATAACACAAAATGTCCCGAATTATTTTCAACAACTAACTAACTTGTAGCAACACTAAGCGGAAGCTATTTCTTTTGCCCTTATTGTAATGTCTGGGTCGTGTCGCCCTATATCAGAGCTTGAACAAGACAGATAAAAAACTGGACTACTATATATGCAATGTGTCCCTTAATGGATAATCAACGATTGCGCTACATTGCAGATGTTTTTTTGTCATAGCTCCTTTTTTATCGATTGGTGATTAGTAGTTATTTACGATGGAAAGCAATTTTTTTCTTCCGTCTCGTGCAGGTTAAGCCCATTGCTCGGGATACTAGAAAGTGCGGATTTAAATTTAGCTTGAGGATTATTGTCGCAATAATTTTGTCTGACTTCAAAAACCTATGTTGTAGAAAGGAGGTAATATACGTGTGCTGGAAGAACATTTCATCTTTGACGACCTCCGTGGTCGAGTGGTTAGCGCGCCGGATCTGGCGTCGCGCCATCTCTGAGGTCCCGGGTTCAACTCCCGGTCGGGTCAATTTAGAGAAAAACTGTTTTTCTGAATTGATTTCGTGTCTGGGTGTTTTTAATTGTTTATGTATATTTATCCGTTATCTAGTTTAACCATACTAACAAGTGTCAATAGAAGCTTATCTTGGGCTAGATAATTAGTGTGAGCGTAAACAAATTTCTTTATTTATTTTTAATTTTGATTTTAAATAAAAAAATAAATAAAACTAGTACTACGCATACAGTGTAATGTATCAAGGACGCGTACACGTAACATTCCGTCGTCGCTGGCATTCTTACTTCCGTTGTGCGAGTGGTATAGGTAACGCCGCCTTATTAAACTTATACCAGAGAGGTATTGAGTTCGTTTTTTTTCTCTACTAGAACGAGTTGAAGTTTGGTCTGAAGTTGTACCAACTTTGTTTATAAAATGTTTTTGTTTTGTTAATATAATTTTAACGCAAATTTTAGTTGCGAAACAAATGACAAAAACACAAATGTTGATAAAATTTCCACGAGCTATTTTCTCCCAATTCTATCGCGGTTCTAATCAGCCCGCCGAAATTATTCAACACTATTTACTTTTTTACTTTGAAAGCCAAAGGCGCCCATTTAATGTCAACAACTACCGTCATTAACATCGGATCATAATATTTTTACAAATACTAAAGATCAGTTAAGAAGTAGGCAAGCTATTTATAAAATGTTTTTGACACAAATGTTGAAAAAAACTTTGTTTAGTTTGGTTGGTAGAATGGTTTTACTTAACGTATTTTTTGTGACCGTTTAACATGAGGTTAACCAAATGGGACTAACTGCCGTACTCAGAGACGTCAATTAAGTTTTAATGACAATTAAGTCTCTTGCTGTCACTTTCATAAGTATAGTGCTAAATAGAGAAGGAAAGACATTTAATTGTCATTTAACTTAATTGACGTCTCTGAGTATGACAGTAAAAAGCTCAGAACAATAACTAATATTCTGAGCTAGAAAGAGTAGCAATAGACACCATAGACACAGTTTAATGTATAATCTGTGTCTAGCGGCCGCGGCCGGCGGCGCGTACCCGTGACATACCGTCCGGTGCGTGACATCCTTACTTCCGATAGGCGGGCGGCAGCGGCGGCGTGCATCGCGCCGCTTTAACAATACCAGAGTGCTGAGTTCGCTTTTTTTACTTCTCGATCGAGCTAAAGTTAGCTACAAGTTGTATTAAGTCAATATAACCCCATCTATAGAAAACTTGGTTGAATAAATTATTCGTTATTCGAATCGTGATAAAAAGGTTTAAATCTTGTTTGGTACTCATCTCATAAGGTAAACCGAAATAAAAGTACTTGACTATGAAATATAAAATGGTTTTACTAAAAATATTTTTTGTGACAGTTTAAAATGAGGTTTGCCAAATGAGACCAGGAAAAGTAGCATTAGGCACCATAGACACACAGTCTATGGCTGTCAGCCGGCGACGCGTACCCGTGACATACCGTCGCTGGCATCCTTACTTCCGATAGGCGGGCGGCGTGCGTCGCGCCGCCCTAAATCACGGCCCTCGACAACCACCCGTTTTAAACTTCGCTGTTGAATTACGGATTATGCCCTTATTGTTTTGTTGTGTAACAGACTTTTAATATTTTAAATAAAATATCTATATCAAAAAACAGGTATAAAAAATATTCTGTCGCTTTCAGGTAAACACAATTTAACTATATAAAAAGCAGATGTAACAAGCTAATTAAAATAAAAAGGTATTGTTGTGTATGCGCTGGCGCCGAGCATATGTCATTTAGTTGATCTCTAAGACATTACAGGTAGTTGCAGTAACAGCATTAAAAATAAATAGATAATAAATCACAAAATGTCGATGGATGGATACTCGCAAACAGGTGGCACTTATCCTTTTCGCAAAACATTTTAAACAAACGATAAGTAAACATCCGTCCGCATACACATAAAGTATGTTATAATCTGAGATAATCTTATTAAACTTCTAATTAAACAGATATAAATTTATAACGTTATACCACAGCCTAAAGTTATACTTACAAATTTTGCCATAATATGGGAGCATTCTGTATGCGAGCTAGGATTGCGTGCTCGACTATTCGAAGGATGCTAGAAAAAAATGCTACCTGTGTGCGTGTGTGTTTCAAGAAGCGCGATGGGGAGTTGTTTGGTGTTGATGTTTTACTTTATTCTTCGCGAACGAAGTCACGGGCAACAACTAGTATATTAATAATAGGATTACACCATTAAATTGTCATTCGAACCCTCCCCCCATGACATCCGGGTCGGGTGCACTTATAAAAAAAAATATTTAAAATATTTAGATAACATCACATACATTGTTCTGAAATCACTCGTTTCATGGAAATCAAAAACAACGACGGTACCACAACCACCCAGACCCGACACAATATCGAAAAGTTCGTTTTCGACATTGACCCGACCGGGAATCGAACCCGGGACCTCAGAGTTAGCGCCGCCTAAAGACCGGCGTGCAAGCCACTCGCCTACGGAGGTCGTCAAACTTATATTTTGTTACATTTGTTTGGTACAATGGTAATTGTTCGCAACAATATTTGCGTAAAATTATATGTAAGTAAATATAATTATAATAAATGTTTTATAGGTCCAAAATATAAATCAAAAGCTTTTTTATTAAATAAATGACTTACAGGACTTCGGTGCGAGCTGGTTAAGCAATTGTCATAGACTTCAAGGATTCATTAATTTGGAAAGATATACGGCCGTGTCACAAAATTATCTGTCGGTATGATATCATGTAATAGCATATTTTTTGATGTGTAACATTTTTCCGCTCGCTTTCTATATAAGCAATTTGTGGAAGTGACTTCGTGAAATGGGACGGAAGTATGTGTAACAGTGTAACAGGAAGTCGGGGAAGCGCGCAATCGCGCGCCATATTGTAAAGGAAATGGAAATCCAGTGGTAGAAGGTATCTGTCCATAAAGATAAGCAGGGGTCGGTTAGTTAATATCTGAAAATAATCGCACAGTGAACAACCAAAGCAAACGCAACGAGGAAACTGCAAAGAAATGACATTGTCACTAATAGATGTCACGTAAACGCGTTCCATTATAAATGTTTTACCTAGCAAAAAATTAAAATATTTTCCGAATGCAGCAAATACTAATTTAAAATAGGTTTATTATTTATAATTTATCTCATATAAATATTTTCCGTTTGAACGTCATGCGTACATATAACGTTTGCATGATAAGGAACGTCGAGTATTGAGAAAAAGTAACATTTTGTCGAAAAAATTATAACGGAACTAGCATTACTAATTATTTTAATTATAACCTGACAAGTTCAGAGAGGTTAATAATTACGTGATAATTTATTTTTCTATTTTTGTAATTTAATACATTTTTTGCTTTTTTTGTACACGTAATGCAATATTTTGTTCATGTCCTTTAAAATCGATATTGTGAACATGACATATTATTATTATATGTGACATATTGTGTCATTTGACTATCTAAGGTCATTTTGATATGTCAAATGTCTTCTAATGAGTACTGCATTTATTTTATAGATATAAAATAATGTACCTAATACCTGACCCATTTTTTTCAGAATATAATGTTAAAATTGCTTATTACTAAGGTAAGATATCAAATGTTACACATCATATGAGACTACTGTAAGGCTCGCTCGTTTTTTTTTTATAAATAAAAATATTTTGAACACAACTCATACCCAACAACAACCCATTTTACTGAGATAGTCATGGAAGATGCAACATCATCTAAACTAATAATTCACCATTTACAATGTTATGTACCTGTATTTCTATACGACATGTCATTGTGTTAAATTTCTAAGAAGTATCTTGAATCTGAAGGAAATAAAGAAAGAAACAGACCTGTGCTATGTTTTCCCTCACAGGATTTCATTAACGTTTAAGTTAAGTATTTTCTTTACAACTAATAGCTAATATGAATCCTAGTATATATCATAACATTTCATCAGACCTATTTACATCTACATAAGAAATAATGTAGGAAACGCATATTCTCTAAGTCTAGTATGAAATAGAGGCCATTTCATATTTCCCTTACATACAAATTAATACATAGTAAAATGCTTAGAGCAAATTTGAATTATGCCTTATTAAAGTATAATTTTACTTTCCAATAAGATTTAGCCACTATTATTTTTCTACTTTATCTTTAGCATAAACTTACATTAGTGCATGGTCTTTAGGAAATATGTAAAATTAAAGTATTGATATAATGATTTAAAAAAGTATGCACGTTGTTTACGTCACTACATGATAAAGAAAACCCTGATGTAGTTTCTAAAATTATCGCTAAATCTGCTATAAAAATGGACTTTACGGCAGGTTTTCGCTACAAAGTAGTGCTACCAAATTTAATTTGTATTTATATCCGGTTATCACAAGCTCGCCCTGCTCGCTCGCTCAGGCTCGCCTACGCAGCTTCGGCTTTTTGGTCGCCTGCGGCGACCAGCCTTAGCCGCTTCAGGTCGTATGGTGCCTGCAGTTTGTTACAGCGGGCAGGGGCTGCTCTCCCTCCGCGCCTCCGGGCTTTTATAAACACTCGGGGGTTGACTAATTCGGCTCTGTCACTAATTTTGATGACCTACCTACCTATTGCATTCGGGTGTACACAGGGCAAGCAACGGAAACAGAATAAACACAACATAAAATGGCGGTTTGACGTTTCTCTTATGTCATTTTTGACTTAACACATTGCATTTCACATTGTTCTTGTAGTTTTTTCGTGTTGTTCTATCTTTTTTTCTCACTTCTTGAGTTTCGTTTCACTCAAAAAGAAAGAAAAAAAAATACGTAGGTACTATTCCGGCAACCAAAATCGATACTAAGTGTTTCAGTAAGACCCCTTAAGCTCCCTCATAGTATCAGTTTCCCCAGAACGAGGCTACCGCTTTCTAAATCCAACCCAACGGTCGAACTAGTTTTATCCTGAGACATATTAATATCACAGATATATGTATTAGCTACATAATACGCTTGTTATTAGTAGAAACAGGTGAATCACTTTTATCGTTCGGTCCCAGAAGTGCGAACTGCCTACATAATAGAGGTGATATATCAAACAACTTGGAGGAACACTGAGGTACTATGACGTCATCCCCTACGTTGTTAGATTCTTTCATCAAATCCCAACGTTGCCCAGTCCGATTATTCACACGATCAAGGCAGCGTTGCTCAAAGTTTATAAACTTTACTACTAACACAACCCTCGCTAGTAAGTAAAGTGATAGTAGTATTTTTGTGTTCTGACAGTTAGGACGAGGGATATATAGCCGGTTCCTCAGTAGTGAGGAAATGTACTTCGCCTTTTGCCTTATCCGTCACTTATCAGCAGGGTGAGTTTTGTCTACTATCCGTATTCATTCGATTACGTTTACGAAAACGAAAATTAGTACGGCATTTAAGCAGCGCCTTCTAGCGACATACGAGAAGAGTTAAAATTTTGCCGTACGAATTCTCGTTTTCGTTAACGTGTTCGAATGTCAAAAATTAGTTATTTGTAATTCTGTCTGAATAGAGTATTTGCACAGACACAACCAAGTAGCCAGAATAATTCACCAACAAATTGCTCTTGGATATGGCCTTGTTGAATCGGAGGTGCCGTACTATAAATATGCACATGCGCCAGTACTCGAAAATGGTCATGCAACGCTCTACTGGGATCGCTCTATCATTACGAACAGGACTATTGTCGCCAATAAGCCTGATATCGTGGTAGTTGACCGATCCCAGCGCCAATACTGGTTGATATCACCATGATGAGAACCTCGTGAAAGCCGAGAAGGACAAGCTCAGTAAGTACCTTGACTTAGCTCACGAAGTGACCGTCATGTGGGATGTTGATTCAACCATTATTGTCCCGATAGTCGTTTCAGCGAACGGTCTGATAGCGAAGAGCCTCGACCAACATCTTAAGAGGCTCTCGCTTGATGGTTGGATCAAGGGTCAGATTCAGAAAGCAGTATCCTTGACACGGCACGTATTGTCAGGAGGTTCCTCACTCTGCAGCCCTGACCACCGGTAGCTTGGGCCCTGCCCCGCTGCTGCTGGTACTCTAGAATTAGGTTTTTATAATGTTTTATTGTTTTTATATTAAAATATTGTAAAAATCTAGTTTTAAGAAAGAAAATAAATAAAGAGTATTGTAATAATATTATTTACAATTTATCTTTATTGTAGACAATGATCCATATTTTTACAAATAATAAACACATACAAAATACAAATATCACAAATACAAAAAATAATAATTAAAAGTATGATAATAATATTAATAATCTATTGATGTTGCTTAATACATGTTTTGAATTAAGTTTGTTGTCTATACATAAACAATGTTTGGGATTGTGAAATGTTCCATTTATCTGAATGGTTGTAACTAATCATATTATTTTGTTTTGTTGCAGGTACAAAGTTATGTCGTGTGAATAAAATTAAGGTGTGTCTAAACAGGTAGTGGATATTTTTTATCAAAGTTTGATAAATATATTACTAAGTTTAACAAAAAATCAATTTGAAGAAATAACAGTTTTAGAAGCGCCTCTATAGAAAAGAAATAAACGATCCCCTCCTTACAACGGTAATCCCGAAAGTAGATGGCAACGTGGCGATATTTCTATACAGGCTGATTAAAAATATGCTGGATATGTAATATTCAAATAATTTTATCTATAAAAAGGAAACTCTATAGGAGTGTCCTTTTGACCTTTATGAAATGACCGGTTAATTACAATAATTGAACACCATTAAATAAACCTGTTGATAAAAGAATGTAACGAACTATTTTAGTAAGTGTATATAAGTACACCTTTTTATAAAACATAATATTTTAACATTGAATCCAGACATGAATGTTAAACCAAATTAAAAACGCACACTAATCCACGGTCCCTGCATTTTCATTAGAACCAGCGTGCGTGTTGAGATTTTATGAGCAAGCTTGGTCTCGCGTGGAGCCGCGCTTAAAATGAGACTTTATATAAAAAAAAAAGATAAGTGACGGACTGACAGGTCACATTAGTTAGCGTGCTTCCAATTACAATGTATTTGACAAATGAGAAATAGCCTAAGAATAGTATATTTCTATTAGTAAAGTATATTTTTAAATCGGTTCGTTCTATTGTCTATTATTTGTCCAGTATTTTCACCAGAAGTTTTAATCAATTTAGGAGGCTGATTAACGCTTGTGTTGAGTATGGATTCACGTCAGTATTCTAACAAGCTAAGGGTGTTTAACAGGGTTCGAAATCATAAAGTTTAAATCATATTATTTGTTATATTTTTTTAACAAATTATGTATAAAATAATTATTATATAAATGCGTAATAATTTTGCAGATTTAAATAAAATAAAAACTATATTTGTAACTACAGTGAACATCCTGTGCCGCGATGCACCGGTGCATCGCGGAGGGTGCAGTGGAGACTGCAAGTATCGCGCCGCCTTAATCAAACCCAAGCAATTTATGATCGCCACACGCTTACTTGGGCCATTCTACTCTCACTATAAGCCTACGATTTGACGTCGGAAAATGTTTCTACACAACTGATACCTATGAGTTAATATGTTAATATGTTTGGAGTCCTGGATGAGAGTTTCGCTAAAAAATATGAAAAGGATATTGAAAAAATCTCGATAAACGAAAACCATCTACAGCTTCTACTGAAAAATCAGACACTCAATACAACATTCTTCAGAGAAACAAAGCCATAATGAACAAGCAGTTTGGAATGGTCCAGAAGTGCCTGCAGAATGTTACTCTTACTAACCAACCGAATGCAAAAAGTAATCAACAATGAATTACACAATTTATCACCATCCATCTCAGCCATGATTATCATCTCTAACATTCGGAACATGCAACAAAATGTGATCAGCACCGTGACAGACCTAACACATGGCCACATAGACCCACATTTATTGCCACCAGAACAATTGGAAGAGCAGTTGAATGTCGTGTATAGCCACATACCAAACGGCCTGACTTTACCTGCCGACAAGCATAATTTTAAGGAGTTATACAAGTTAATTAAGATAAGTGGTGACCTTGGCTCCTCTTACTTGATTATTGAAATCAAGATTCCTCTTGTGAATAAGGAAACTTTTGAGCTCGACAAAATAATAAGTCTTCCTCAGCAGAGCAATATCATGGCATTTACTGCACCCTACATCGCATTCAATCTACAAAAAGACCTGCTCCTCACGCTAACAGAATCAGATATTCAAAATTGTATTCATACACAGACAAACAAATTATTGTGCTCTATAGATAAACCGATTTATGAGTTACAAATAACACAATCACTTTGTAACTTGGGCATTCATAACAAAACAATGTGTAGTACAATTGAAGCGCCATGTCGCGTGCGATGGATCAAGTTGCATGGCGATAACAAATGGCTATTGTCTTGCTGTGGGAAATGCACAGTGCGCATATTTTGCATAAACACTGGAATGACAATGAAATCACTGACCGGGAATGGCCTATTAGAAATCGGTCAAGGTACTGTACAGAGTGACATTTTCTGTATAGTTGGTCATAACAACTATTTGAGACAAGTGAAAGTCCAACAGGATATACCACCCCCCTCCGGCACTTCAGTTCTGAATACCTTACTAAACTCTTCAGGGTTCGAGCAATTTACACCCGAATACCATGAAGACGAGAGCCATATGAGGGCTCAAATCACAAACCTCAAGGAACAAGAAAACCGCCCCCGCGGACCCGGCCGCGATCAGTGCGACTGGACATTCCCGTTACAAGCGTAGTGCAGTGATTAAATATTTAAGCGATTTACTTAATTTTACTTAAAATAAATAAACGAATTGAATTATCAATTTTACATTTTACATAGGTACATTTTTATTATTTCTTAATTTTTATCCCTTTTGGGCCGGCAGAATGTACGGGTTACCACACAGTAATTATGTAATGTCTATAACTCGCTAATTTAGGTCACTAAGAAACAATGTTATTGGTTATTTACGCACATATTTATAATTTCCGTACTTCTGCTTTACGCATAATATTTATAATTTTTTAAATAAAAACAGTGTTAGAACGACTTTCATTGGATTTGTTTCGTACATTAACACCGTGTACATTATAACCTTCCCTTATCATTCGCACTCATCTCATCTTATAAACTGTAAACACACTACATTACGGATTTTATATCAAGTCTGAGATGTTTACTAAAAATTTAATGAAGATAAATAATTGTTTGCAAGAAAACTGCTATTAGTTGCAGAATAGCCGTAATACGACCACATTGTGTCTTAAGTCGGAGGGCGGAACCCCAATAGAGAGCGCTACATTACTTCTTGCGGGACCCGCCGTCGATACAATAAAATATTGCGAAGCTGTTGTTAGCTCACACGATATAGCGTTACCTCATAGCAAAATAACACAACAGAGCAATTGCATTGACATGTAATCTGTCAAACGCAAGAAAAAAGATCAGGCAGGGATTGGGCATATTTTTTATTATTTTACTTAGCCAGGGAGGACGTATACGGCCCGTATGATGGAAAACGTCTACCTCAAACACTGTGGGTATCAGGCACCCGTTGTCTACCCAGAAGCTTCAGTTCTTCAATTATTATGCTTCTTAGGCCTGTAATTTCACTGCATCTTATATCTAAGCGAAACTCAGCAATGCAAAATTACTCGTAAGTTGCTTGCAGCAATGAGAAATAAAGTGTTTAATGTGGCAGAATTGCAAACCAAGCTAGATTGTAAGAATACACATAGTTATTGTAAAGTTAAATCGATGTTAAGTATTTGCCTAGAGAAGACCTACATGTATAAGCAATGTTTTGCATAAAAACAGGTGCAGTTAAAATAATTGTATCATTTAATGTGTGTAAATGTGTAAGCAAATACTTTTCTTAATTACATTTATGTCGTTTCTATGAAGGCTCAATTCTGTTTATTAATTAACTTATTTAGGTCTCAACGGCCCGATTCTGCTAATTTTCCTAAAATCCAAATATCAAAATGAGACACCTGAGCCTTAAGTTAGCGACATTTAATTCAAAAAAATAAAAAAAATCATTTATTTAGTTTAGGCTACAAGTAGCTCTTGTGAATGTCACTTTGGTATCGGTTCGTAAGTCCTCTCTGGGCGGGAGATCTTGTACTGAGAAGAACCGGCAAGAAACTCAGCAAGTGTCCAGCTCTCTTCTCCCTTACAACGTCAAAAATAATGGAAAATATCATAGCATAATATTAGTATTGAGTCTTTGTAGGTACACACGTCTGCACATCAGAGTACTACAAACTGTAAAATTTCCTCAATAGACTTAAACTTTACGCCCCCTACAAATAAACAAAGAATAAGGTCCGAATAGTTATTCCGTGTTTTGTTCCTATCATGTAAACGTCATTTCAAATTGGAGTAACAGAATAACTATTCGGACCTTCTTCTCTGTTTATTTGTAAGGGGCTATGCATACGGAATAATAAGTAATATGGTTAAACATTCTTTGAAGAAATTTCATAGTTTTGGATAGGATGTGCAGTCTGTACTTTATTAAAAAGAGTTGAACATGAAACACATATCATAATTTCATTGCAACCGTTTATTTATCACGTCGAAAGTTTTCCTTAAAAAATAAACTAGCGGCCCGTCCCGGCTTCGCACGGGTGGAAATTTCTTTTTTAATATAGCCTATGTTACTCAGCGCAAATGTAGCATTCTATATATATTCTAATCGGTTTAGTAGTTTTTGAGTTTATTCGTTACAAACAAAAATACAAAGCTTTCCTCTTTATAATATTAGTATAGATAAGTCTGTTCCTTTCTCAAAGGGAAAGCTTAGAATCCTTTCAAAGTTTGCATATAAGTTACTCAAAGGGAATAGCAGCAACCGGTTGCAGTAGACTAATAACTATTTTGCGTCCTCTGGAGACGGAATAGTACTAAAAGCTAGACCAATGTTCAAAGCTGAGCGCTGTGTTCAAAGCAATTTTACGGGTTCCTGGGTGGTAACGGTTTCACAGGTGAGATTACAGCAATGTACAGTCCAGTACAATAACATATGAATGCTTTAGTACAGACGCCTGCACATCAACCTATCCAAAACTGACAAATTTTATTTAAAACATTTTCTATCATACTTTAAAGGCATAAAGTTCAAAGTCTATTGAGGAAATTTGACAGATTGTGGTGAGAAGTCGAAGCAGTGAGAACACAGTGAGTAGGTACACGCCTACTACTATATTATACTATTCATATACTGTTGAGATATCATTGAACTTGACTGTACAAAGTTTACTCTACGAGAAAATTATATGTGAATTCTGTTTAGTGCAGTTTGCCTTAATTTATTGAGTTTGAATTTCGGTCACCCATTCGGTTACCGACTGGCCTGTGTTGCATAATTTTTGAGATCATTGAGAGGAGGGCATGGCAGCAGCGTCATCACCTTCTGCTTACTGTTATCATAATAATAATAAAGATCCTTTTTGGTATATTTACAAAGCATCCATAAATCTCGAATGTTTAAAGCATGCAATTTTAAAGACGTCAAAAATTCCTCACTTCATTTATTTCTTTGTAGTTTTCTTTTTAATGCTACTTTTTATTTGGCATGCTCCTTTTCAACTTACAAAGGGGCACCGTTTACGACGTGCCGAGCAGGTTCTCGAATAATTCACCTAAATTAAGGCACAAACAGGCGACCTTTAGAGAACAGACCCATTAAAATGTGCATTCGAAGTGCAAGTCATCTGGGGTGACTGCTTAGGGCGCGTCTACACTGCGCCCGAGTAATTTATACAGCCGACGATGCGTAAAATGGATGAGCGGTGCGGTAACTACTTTAATTAAGGGTGGTGTTTTTGAGTGGCAGAGTGTAACAAAGCTTTAACCTGAGTTGCTGGGTTTTTGTTTGGTTTAACCACGTGGTCTATAGTCTCAGGTTGAGTGGTCGGTCAATTCGAATCTTAAATGAGATAAGATAACCAGTTCCTCAGTAGCTGAGAATTACGGATTGAGCGCGTTTCTTTTATCGGCATCGTCGTCACTTACCATCAGGGTTCAAGTCTGCTGATTCAATAACGTGTCAATAGCGTCGCGTCAAATCAGGCAGTCGCCACACGATTGTAGACGTTAAAATAGTAGAATTAAGGCTCTGGTGAGATAAAGACGAAGCGCTTTTACGTTGTGTAAAAAAGTTTTTTACAGCCGACGATACGTCAAATGGATGAACGGTGCAGTAACTACTTTAATTAAGGGTGGTGTTTTTGTGTGGCAGTGTGTAACAAAGCTCTTCTAACCTGAGATTCTGGATTTTAGCTCTTTGTTTTGTATAACCACGTAGTTTATCTCGTCTCGTCTTATTTAGTCTCAGGTGGAGTGGTCAGTCGGTTGGAATTCTGTAGTCATAACATCAACTAGAGAACATTATTACCTTCGCCCTATCATAGCGTTAGGTACTTTCGTTTTACAGAGCGGTTAAGTTAAATCTCGTTTCTAGATTTTTGGGGTTTAAAAACAGAATAGTCACTTGTCTGGTACTATTTATTTAGAAACGATTGAAGGCCTCTCATTTAAATATGAACAAAGAGTCAAAGTCAATGTCAAATCGTTTATTCAATATCGACGTTTACAGACATTTATTTACGTCAAAACTTAGTATAAAATACAAATAATAATTTAGTTTACTGAAGCCAGTTCGGATTTTGGGACAGCCTTCGACCGATAAGAGCTAGCAAGAAACTCAGGAAGCTTTTTTATTTATCTCCGAAAATAGTTAGTTGAAGTAAAAAAAGAAACGCGAATTGTTTTTCCTACCTGGGCTTTATCAGAGACCATACTTCTCTTAATAAATCTATCTGGGCGAATATACAGAGTTTAAAAGAAAATTAAGAAAAATAAAATTTTATTTCGATACCTTAAATAATGCAGATGTGAAGACATTTTTCTATTGATCCCCGCCTCATCCCTCCCTATATTGAGCCGCCACGGTCTACGGCTCAAGAAGTTTCAGTCTAAGATCAAAAAGCCATTCCTCGCCGCTTCGAGTTGTCAGTTCGAATTATGGAACGGGTGGGTACGTGACCAACGCGTATCGCGATTTTAGTCTGTTATTTTATTTCTCTCCTTTACCCTTCATTTTTCAAAGCTGATTTCATTATGCAGTAGAAATAATAAGATTTCCCTTGACAAATTGGACGATGCTATAGAAAAACTGGGGATAGTTTCCCATTATTAAGATAAAGAATATTTCCTTGTTTATGCTTCTTGAGTATAATCCGGTTATACTACGAGTAATATGCAAGGTGATGAATTGTTGTATATGCGTTGAGTTTTCATAAGGCTAATTTGTCTGTAAGACTGTCATATATAGAAAGAAAGCCAGTTGCTGTTTAATTGAGGATTACGGATGAAGTAAACGCATTAATGTAAACATAACAAAATTATAAGATAAGTAAAATAAATTTAAGGTAATATTCAACGTGATTATTATTAGTAGTAATGGTAGTTCAAGTGCTAAATCGTTTGAGGGTAGTATTAAGAAAAGTATGTATCATAAGCGGGTGATTATTTTCAATTCCTATCAATTCAAATAGACATTTTTTGCTTATTTTAAATTAAAAAAAAAAATTGTTATAAGTTATCTTGTAATAGCAATAAATAGGCATCTACGCATATAATTTAAAGAAGATTCTACAGTTTTCTCAAAATACTGTAGATGTATTATTTGGTTGTTAATTATAGTAGGTACTATAACTATTTCAATTTGCAATTTTTTTGTTTATCAATGTAACATGGAATCTTACGTTTTTCGAGTAATTATAGTGTAAATTTTGATAAAAAGCTCAAAATTGTACATAATAATAAAAAAAAATCGGATTCTAGTTTTTTTCGTTTCTTTGCATTTTCTGAGAACGTTTACCATAGTAATGTATTTTTTTACACCATTAGAAAGAACTTTTTTTAAATAAAGCAGATATTTTGACAGGAGAATTTTCGATTGAAAATTATATGATAAATTAAAAGATAATATGATAACTAGTGGTGTACAGCAGAATACAGGCACTTATCAGTTGTTTCAACTGCCTGCCTGATAATTTATAATGATAATAATAATAAAATTAGGGTGCTTTTTCGATATTAAGTCAAAATAAGGTGAAAAAATAAATATTTTAAATCAAAATCATTACAGTGTGTACAAAAACAAAAAGGTAAGTTTTCATCAAATTCCGTAAAAAAAAATTATTTTTTTGTAAAGCAAAAATAAAAAACCAAAAATTTGGTTATTTGAATTTTTCACATAAATTTTGAGGTTATGTGAAAAAAAAGTAAAGACAAAAGTTAAATATTTTTTTATTACCTACAACTTTGCTATTTAACTTTTTTCCATAGGACTTGTAATTTTGCCAGAAATCGAATTTAACCGTTTTTTACCCTTAAAACCACCCCCTTCCACTTCCCGACCTCAGATCGCCCGTAAATTATTTTTCCTTTTATTTTTGTTACATTTTCTTCATTTTGCAATGGGTTTTATCCTACTAGTTGTTTAAATGGTTTGAAATTGTTAATAAGTAACCTTTATATAAAACAGAGAATAATAATTATTACAATTTTAAAACTTTGAAATTACTATGAATCCACTTTATATAATATTGTATAATAATTATAACTAGATAAGTAGGTTAGAACATATTTTAATTAGCCCTCTGATGCTGTTGCTGTGCCCTTGCAGGGTGTCACATGAATACCTTATTAAATATTCCACCTATTTTTATATTGTAATGTGATATGCAATAAATGATTTGAATTTGAATTTGAAGTACAATTACAAAGTACAATTTTTTTTCTCACTTTTTACCATTTTTAAAGGCCATGGTCTTGGTCAGCCCTGGTTTAGACCAGGGTTTCTTTTTATTTTGACATTTAGATGTCAAAATAAAAAGAAACCAAATAAAGATATGTTTAAATTCTAGCCATAAGTACCTCCTTTCTGCACTAAAAGAACCGCATGTACTTGACCGCATTTTCTTTCATGCCGAACCCGCTATAGGCACTGTTGTACTCTGTGACTTAGAGCCATATTGTGGTAAGCGGTAAGAGGAAAAGCGTTCGCCCCAGATTCCAGCTGTGAGCAAGCTGTTAGGCTTCCGAGGGGCAGGCGACAAAGCCCTGAAACGCCGACTGAGGCAATCATCAATCTAAAAAAAAAATAAAAAACACGGATCTCCAATTTAATTAGAAATGAAACGCAAAGCAGAAAGCATACTATATATTTTATTAGAAGTTTAGAAGATTTGAGTGAGAGTTAAAGTTAACAGTATCATCATCATCATCATCATCATAATCAGCCCACATCATCAGTCCACTGCTGGACATAGGCTTTTCCTAATGCATGCCACTGAGCCCAATCTTCGGCTACTATCATCCAAATAACTGTATAATTTATTGCAAATTAATAATAATTATATTCATCGTTGTGGTGTACAACCGCCTCACGAGTTTAGAAGTGAGTTGCAACTTGGTATAGTTAATAAAGTCAATTTGTATACATAAATAATAATACATAAATCTTAGAAATAAATATTTTATTCTTACAGTTTAAAAAACAAATTTAAATTTAAATTACAAAACTTATGTAATAAATCTGAAACTAAACTTTTTATTTCTGTAGTCTGATGTCCTCAGTTTTGTTTTTGACCACGGGAACGGTTTGAACGGTTGTGTCAAAAGGGTTATGCCTGATTTCACCATTGACTCCTAAGTTTTAGGTGACCCCTAAGCTATTTTAGGTGACGGTTTTGTTCCAACAACTGTCACCTAACATGGCTTAGGGAACACCTAAAATTTATGAGACAACTAAACATGTCACGTCATTTCAACATTAAGATTTTTTTTTTAAAAAGCCCTGCGAGCTAGAATTATTAAAAAGTGTCTATCACAAAACAACGTAATAAGTAACACAGTGACTGTATAAGTAATTTTGGTCCGTTTTTGTCCTCCTGTACAATTGTCATCCTCTACCTACGGGATCATTTTCCGAAAAATTTGAAACACTTTATAATTTCTAACCAGGCCAAATACCGAAATTTAAGGAATGACAGATTTCCATACAAACTTTTCACCATTATTTCATTACTATAGATTTTTAAAAAAAAAATATTTTATTATTAATTCTTTATTTTTATTTAAAAATTTATAGATCGATTAAATTTATCATTCTTATAGAGAATACTTTAAAAATAACAATTCCCCAAAAAAAAACCTTCTTCCTTTTTTACTCCTTTAAAGGAAAATAAACAAAATTCCTGAGACACGCCATTCTTCATTTCTTTTCAAAAACCAAAATATAAATTTTCATGTGTTTAACATCAAAACTGACGGACTTTCATACGAACTTTCACCTCATACTAGACCCCGTCAGGGTATGATTTCCGTAATATCCTTTCTTAGTGGCTGGTTGTCACTCAATTAACTTACAGTCCAAATTTCATCTAATTAGCTCCAGCGGTTTCGGCTCGGTGATGATGAATCAGTCAGCCAGGACAAGTCATTATACTATGTATATAAATTACAAATTATTAAAATTAATATCATATCGCATTCTATTTTATATACCTAAGATTGTTAAATAAATAAACAAAGACTACAATCACAAACCACATTAAAACATAATAAGCATCATAATGCGATTAAACTATTCTACAGTCATGTTTACATCCTTTCAAACCGTTTCCTCGCTAACAGAAACACCCATTCAGCGTAGACCGTCATCGGCAAAACATGGTAATGACCGGGAGATAACAAACTCACTTTCCCCATAGAGATAAGGGCTTAGACGCAGCAAATGCGCATCGGAGGGCGGGCGGCGGAGGCTGCAGCGGCAGGCGGCAGTGCGCCGCGGGCGCCCTACCGGACAGAACGCCTCGCGCGACCTCTGCCGGCGAACCGAGAAACTACGCGCACGTGCGAATCTGTTTTGTGTACATACGCATTCGGTGTGTACGTTAGTACACGGTCGAATCATTTCGTGAACCTTTTGATAAAAAATTGACTATGAAAAAAATATATTTCTACAAAGTTTTTACTCGTGTCTCTGTGGATACTTTGTGAATAGTTTTGATAGTAAATACTTTTTTGTTACAAAGTGTTTTCTAGTTACGATAATTTCAACACAACAACGCTCGTGGATTCGGAACGTGCTCCATAATAATGGCTTATCAGATTTGTTGGAATACCGTCCAAAGGCGGGAATATTTATGTATGTCATATTTTCTTTTGCGGCCTTTTCTCCGTTTTCCTTTTTTACGGCTTAAATGTCTGTGGGGGATCTTTGTGAGCTTGCAGACTTGTATTTTACGATATTGGATATTTTATGTACTTTTCATATTTAGGAGTTTTTTCATTTGAAAACATGATTATATACTAGCTTTTACCTATGAGTTATTGAATTAATAAAGGCGTGTCCCGTTGATTGAATACAAACATGATGGATGGCTAGTTTCTACTATGAGTCATAGCGACTAGCGAAGGTTTCAGTAACAAAGCCGTTATTCATAGTTCACACGCTATGACATGTTAATTGAAACTGCCTCTTTTTACTGGATGTCTGATTGAAAAAGAATGGAACAAACGTAAATTGAAGTTCATTTTTAGACACATTATAGTTATGTGTAAATGTATCATGTACTTTAAAATATTTTTTACTTAATAGTTAAGATTAGTCCATAGTCTACTTTGTACTAGACGAAGTTAACGAAATTATTTACTTTGATGATTTAATAGTAGCTAACCACTGACATAGGTACAGCTTTTTTGAAACCAGATCACCAAAAAAAAATATAAAACATCAAACTTTATCTCATAAAACATTTCTTTACCTTAACGATGGCTTAATGTACAAACCGCATCAAACCTTAAACAAGAAAAAAACTTAAAACCTCATTTCACAAAATTGTAATCAAATGTGCCTGTCTCCTATGGTACACCGACGGAATTAAACAACCAGCCATCGCTGTACGGTAGATATGAAATTTTCATACGGCTTATTTGATATTCTCAAGTGAAAATTGCAGGCGAGATGAGTCAGTGTAGAATTATTGGGCGGAGACGTGACGTGACCGACTCACGTGAGCCGACTCACAATGGCGCGACAATACTTTGTGATCGGAAAACGGGAGACGTGCGCTGTATCGTTGTCGTACGTTATTGTGGTACGTTACCTTAGTAGATGACAGTTTTTTTATTATACAACGTGCAACAGAAAGGTGTGTTCAAAATGAAAACATCCAAAGTGTATCCGATCTAGATCTTGTATGCAGAGTTAAGAAGTCATGATTATTAACTTAATTGGTTATGCAATTTTTAATTAAATATTTCTATAGTGACGTCACATAAAAATATATAAGTGTACTAATATTTATGATCACTGCTGCTTGCTTATGCGCGCCTGACGCGCATCACTAATATAAATATTTAATTTACAATTGCATGACAAATTAAAGTTAATTATATCTTAATAACAACACATACAATATCTAGATTGGATACACTTTGGATCTTTTCATTATGACTACACCTTTTTGTTACACGTTGTATACACTTTTAGTAGAGTTGGATGGCGCAGTAGTTAACGCGCTCGGTATGCGAGTGCTGAAATTAAAAACTTTCGCAAAGGCCGGTCATCGAATGAATGAGCAAAATTTATCATTTCGAGTTCCTCCGTGCCTCAAAAGGCACGTTAAGCCGTTGGTCACAGCTTTCTAATTCATATCTAGAATGTCACATCTCAGATAATTTAATAGCGGTCCGCACATGATGCAACCAATTACAAACTGGTTTGTAACGTAAATACCAGTTTGTCATTGTAATTAGTTTGTTTTGAGTAGCGTCGTGTCAAAATGGACTTAAACTTTCGCGTTCTACGTACTCATGATAACTATAGGTAGGTACTAAGCATTTTGTAATTAAAATTATTCGGTTTGATTGAACAACGAGACAATATTATTATTAAATAATAATTATCTTCTGGACGCAAACAAAAAAAAATCAATGAGTATGTACAATTTTTTTTTTCACAATTAAACTAGTAACATTTTTTACTTAGAAATCTAGATTAATGGCCTTAAAATTTAAGTCGATCTACAAATAGCAAATATGGAACATTCTTGATTTGCTTAACAATGGGTAAGATTACTAAAACTCAAGATAATACAAACGGCTGAATGAGTTCACAAAACAACGGCCCCTGTTTACTTAGAGGATATTAAACCATTTGCTTTTACATTCTTCTAAAGAAACCCAATCGCAATCTTCGTCTTACGGATGGAAGCCATTCACGTGTTTGCTAGAAAAATCTATTTATCATAGTGTAGAATTCTTTCTTCTGAATTCACAAGCCCTCTTACAATGGTTCTGAGAGATATAAGAATATTCAATATGAAGTGCTTTGTTAGAACATGCAATAGCATACGTATTGGTTCCTGGCTCGAATTGAGAGATAGGGGATTCTCTTATTATTAAGAGCGTTCATACATTTTGATATCCTGTAATCTTACGAACTTAGAATCTCAATTTTTTGTTATTGGTTAATTCAGTGCTGCGATTTTTTATGAGGTGTCAAAATATATAAACGTTTAAACACAATATATGTTTAAACACTTTATATGCATAATAATCTCTATGCTGACATTTTCATTAGTATTATCTTCTTTAAAAAAAAAAGTTTTTGTTGCACCGCTAGTTTCCATTATTTTTGAATACTTTCGTTTCGAAGTCGTGTCATCAAATAGGATCAAAATGGAGTAGGTTCACAAATCAAAATATAAAAGCTAATTAAAAACAAATTTCGGTAACACAGTTACCTCTTTGTAATGAAGCTTTATTGACACACAGCCATTGTTTCCCTGTGACATACTTTTTTTCTGAGATTTTCCCCTTATTTTCCCTGTTCTTCAAATAGACAACAAAAAAGTGTCGCGTTACACAGCGGGGGCGCGGGCGGGAGGCATACGCTTACATTTGTTTTTGATTAAACAAATTGGCCGCTCGCTTTATCGGCCCCAGTGGGCCAGCTCAGCTGTGACTCCTGCTGCATGATGGAGGTAATCCCGTTTCCATTTGGATGGAGTGCGCAATTCGTGTTATTGCGATCTTTCATTGTTTTCTTTGACAGCCACTTGTTTCGAATTTATAAAGATGTCGTTTGAAGTAAAGTAATTATTGCGATATTTCATTGTTATTTCTTTGACACTCACTTCTTTTGAACTTTAACAGATGACGTATGACGTCAACTAAATTATAGAAGTGAATATTGAAGCTCATTTGTTTTGTGCAGTTGTTTATATTTTATTGTTGTATTGTTGATGTTGTTGTTATTGTTGTCATTATAATTATATCAATGCTGAAACAACATTTTTTTTGTTTGAATATATTCTATCATGTAATATAAAAAGAAGCGGTGACGCTGGCCAATTTGTTTTTGTACAATACTGTTCAGTACACACAATATATTAAAAAAATTATAGATATAAAGATAGTCATGTCATATTTAAATAGAAGGGTAACCTTCCGATACAACTAACGATAACCTATATAATTTGAACGTGTGACAACATACGTTATGTTTTGTGTGAATATTTTGAAATATTTATTATTAAATGTACTGATTGAAGTTAAGCAATTAAGTAAGCTAATAATCATGCCAAGAATGTAACGTGGCTTCATAGCCATATTTTTTGATGTGTCGCATTTAAGTTTTTAAAAAATAATCAGCAAATAAACATTTCTATCTTTGCAAACCCTATAAAAGCAACAACAAAGTCTGCGATAAACGTTTAGCGAAAATCTTCTAAATTTCCTAATAAAAATCACAATCCATGTGAGACGTGCTTACTAGACCCGGGGGTAGGAAGGCTATAAAAGGTTTCGGTTAGCCGTTTCTTTAAACAGGCGGTCTGTCTGACCCCACTCGGTCGGAATCGGCGTTGCACCTGACGTGCCTGCCCAAACGAATCGCAGAGTCCTAGACGACTCGTTTGTGGACTCGTCGGAGATTCGTTTGAATAAAAACTCTTTTTGGAATCTACAGTTTACGCAACCGCTCCTCCTCGGTGGAGCACCCTGATATATAAAGGTCCCGGGTTGAATTAAGCCTAGGCGAGTGTAAAAAAGCCTTTTATTATTTTATGAAGGTAACATCTGATGATTGATATGATAACCTTTCACGTTAATACCTATAATATTAAACCTACCTTTTGGTATTTTGTTATTTTAAATTAACTTTTATTCATTCAATAAAATAAATGTGTTTTACACAAACATTTGTGAACAAATCGGAAATATTATTTTAAAATTTAATATTACATTCACAATTTTATAAGAAATTAAATACAACTCGGTAGTTTTTAATTTCATGACAGACTGTCCCACTAACCCGGCGTTAGCACAGTGGCAAATTATAACACCGACTGTCAGGTTGGTTCAAAATGACCCAGGTATTAAAAAATTATGTAATTCTGTTTTACGTATTCACGTAAAGGAGTTACGGCAATCTATAGCTACTTATTGATTAATTGACTATAATGTTAGGGATTTTTAGTAAACTTAAACAAATTAATCATCTAACATTTTTTTTATTAAAAATAAACTAAAAGTATGTGAAAAGTAACAAAAATAAACAACTTCTGTCTTATAGCAACATTCCGACAAGTGTGATTGGTTTTCCTATCTTTTTTCACTAAAGGTTTATTATCGCTATCGTCGTTAGATGCGTCTTGATTAGTGCCACTGTCATTACTGCGATAATTCACATGATCTTGTTCCTCTTCATTTTCAGACAAAATGTTTTCGATTTCGGAGTCCGACTCCTGTAAAACGGCTAAAATCCGCTGCCTTTCGAGTTCTTCACGGTTCATTTCGTAAATATCGCAAAAATAAACAAATAAATAAAGTTAAAATTAAAGTCAAATGTATTAAAAATATGGCCCAAAACTACGACATCGAGTGTACGGTTGGGTCATATTAACGCTTTTTGTCTTTTGGCCACGTATATCCACCGATACAAGGGCAACCCGACTGAATAGCGTTAAGAAACGAGGAGGAGGTGTAGTTAGCTCCAGCTACTGAGAAGTACGGCAACGTCAACGATGTTTCTGGGAAATACCCGCGCTTAAAAATGTCGCGGGTCATGTAGACCCAACTGTGCGCTCCCCAGGCTAATGATTTGATGACTAATTTCATAATTACGTTCGAAATAATCTGTAAAAATAATATAAATACAATCCACGCTATTAAGACGCTATTGCAAATGCGACTTTCTCTTACTCCTGATGTAAAAAGAAGGCTTTATTCAACTCGGTATTTTTACACTCAGCGGTTGAAACCTTATTCGTATTCATTATATACCGAAATATGGGTTTAAATTACAAAAAAACGCATACGATTTGCAGAAACTTCTGTCAACTCGTAGCGTGAGTAAGCAGCATTAGACGCGGAGAACCCTTTGGTGTAATTTATTGTGGAGCGCAGTCGCTTGTTTTCTACTAACTACTACCGACTTATTTGAGATGGAACGAAATAACTCTGCGTTTCGTTTTACGACGTTATTGCATTTTAATTCACATTTAAAAAACAATAGGGCTCATAAAGGATACAGTTTTGGCAGTCTAACTGTGAATAGTTGGAAATAACCTAACTAATTTAGGTTTACTAAACACGATAGTATGTTTACAAGTAAATAGTATGTTAATAAATAATCTTGCGCAAATATTCTTGCGAAAAAGCTACCTACAATTTGATATAAATATTGGGAAGTGCAATTGACTCTTTGTGTCAGAAACTTAAGTCACTTTTGTAAATATATTTTTTATAGATTTTTAACGAAACGATAATACGTTGACAAAAATAATAGTCAGGTTTTCACTTTGAAAATTATTGTTTTGTTACGGCAGTTGGCGTAAAGATGTGTAATTCAAGTGATTGAGGATACCGGGTTAAAAACGCTTCTATCTTCGACTTTACTGTCACTACCTCAGTAGAAAGCAATTGCTCCTTCGTTGATTCAAAAAATTTGCAGCCTTCGTGACTCTTTCTTTAACGTTCATTAGGTAATGTGGTTCAAAAAGTAATAATAGTTAAAATGACCTTGAGGAATTTCGGTACCAACTCGCGTCGTATTTATTACATTTATAGTAGCCGCGGCACCCATACATTAGATCGTAAGATAAATAAAAGCATGTATTTAAGGCTAACTTCCAATTCCGTTGTTTGTTTTTACCCCTTTCATGTTATTTACTGTGTAAACTGTTTCGTTTCCGCCTTCAACTTTTACAATTTATTATTACTGGCAATCAGTATAATGTAATACTTTTGAACGTATGATAAGGTTTATTTAATATGTTTACAAAGGATATTTTATTTTATTTTATGATAGTACCTCGGTAGCCATTTTATTATGAGACTAGCGGCCCGCCCCGGCTTCGCACGGGTGTACTTTTTTTTAATATAGCCTGTGTTACTCAGCGCTAATGTAGCATTCTAATGGTGAAAGATTTTTTAAAATCGGTCCAGTAGTTTTTGATAATGACTGGACTTCACCTCACATATTGGTAAGTGATGACTTGTAATGCTAAGGCCAAAAATGGAGGCGTACGCCTACCTAGGATCTTACACTACTGACGAACTTTACTGGATATCTTGACCCTAAGACTGTCAAAATACAGACTTAGAGACGTTGATCGAATTTCAAAATTAAATTTTCCCGTTTTCCAAATGGCATGTTGTTATTGTTCATGTTATTGCTGACCATACACCAGACTATGTTTAAAAACAAAGTCGCATGTTGAAAGTTTAACCCTTAACTACTCGCGTGGGGTCAACGCCACTTTACTCGCCAAAAATTCAAACTTCGGTCTGTCGGGAAGTGCTCCCACCTGCAGTAACTTCCTAATTAGCTCTAAAGATGACATTTTAGGGGTAAACAAAACAAACTTTGATCATCAGCCCAGAGAGGATGGTGCAATAATTGTCCTAGAATCATTGACTGAAATGTGCCAAAAATGAATAAAATGCACTAAATTCGCGTGCAATAAATACACTCCTGAAACAAGTTTTTATAAAACTCAAAAGGAGTGTTCCTATAAATACTGTAATATGTTGATTGAGGAACAGAAATATATACATTTTTATTTTATTTTTTTATTTATTTTTTAATGAGCGCTCCATCCCTCATTAGTTAATTAGTAATCTTCAAAATAAATTGGGGTCAGTGTGGACCCCGTGCGAGTAATTGTGTAATTTCCTTCGTGCGAGTAACTAAGGGTTAAAAACTATTTATCACCCTTTTTTCTGTTATCCACCAATTTTAATAAAAGTCTGGAGGTTACCAAGATAAACTTTCCACGCCGTTATAAATATTAAAGTCGGGGCGAGAATATAGCTGGTTTGCATCCCGATAACAAGTTTGTACAGAACACTCGCAATGTTGGCTATGTTACGAAACATTTGAACTTTGCTACTTTGCTATGGAAGATATTACGCTACTCATATTTGATATAAGTTCTATTAAAATCTATTCATATCTAGTTAATTTAAGATTTATATTATTGTTATATTGTATCTCAAACTGGGTATATGGTGTATTTGCAAATATAAATCATTAGTTCATTTACTCATTCATTGTAAACAGTACATACAGGATAAAAAAATGTTTGTAAAACCACAGGTAAACAAATTGACCAACGGTATTTTATTCAATCCTCAGATAAAAAAAATACTTTTCTATTTAGTTATAGATAATATAACTTTCTAAAAAAATCTTTTAATTATCTATAACTAGGTTTCACCTACGGCTTTGTTCGCCTCGTACGTTCCCGAAAAAAACATGACAATAAATATTTTCATAAAAAAATATTTTCCTTAAAAAATTGTTTGATGCGATGCCGATGTTCCGATATCGTGTGGCAGGCTATAATCACATTGAATTAGGGAGCTGGGACACTACCGTTAAAAATTAACCGGTCGCTTCTTGATGGGAAATCGATACGTGGTCCTGTGTGTCGTCTCCAAGCTAAGCTACGGTGGTCGTTGAATATTTTATCGTTTGTTTACGGTTGCTAAAGCGAGCTTTGATGAACAAACACATGTGACAGTTAATGGAATCTAGAATCTATATATCAACTGAACTTGAAGATAAAAGTTCGGGCCCAAGCGCGCACGAAGTATGAGATTTGGCATATCTTAAGTTCATATGGAAAAGGAGTGCAGAAGGAAAAGAAAATAATAGAATATCAATTATGTTTTCTCATCACTAACAACTTTACTTGTCACCACCATTTAGGGCCTATTTTCTATTTTTTTAACATTCGGAATACATATTTTTTTACTTTTTACGGGTAAGCACTTCGCTTTCATCTCACCTGATGTTAAGTGATGATATGGTCGAAGGTGGAAGCGCACTTCACCCGGATTCCTCAAGTACTAAGGCACACTATATGAACATAATACTTTGTTGATAAATGTTGAGAAATTAAAATAAAAAAATATGTTTTAAGTAAAACTACAGAACACTGGTATTATCTAACCATCTGTACACTTACTATTACACAATTAGAACAAACTTCAGCCGAAACGAGGTTAAAATCAAGGACGACCATAAATTATAGCTCACCCCCCGGCGCCATGTTGTCTCAACGATCGTAAATATATCCTGTTTTAATTATCAGCGGCATATAATTGGTTTCACGCACGAACAGCATAACCCGTTACCAGTGAACTCATAATTATGAAACGTGCTCTTAAATTCGGCGGAGTTATGTTGGTATTATGCGGTTGTTTTGAAAAATGTGACTGCGAGTTGCCTTTAAGATTGTTGTTGAGTTCCTTTTCTGAAATTTGTCGGTAAACGAGCAAAGGCCATCGTCACAGATAAGGAGACACATAGAGGGTAAGTTTCATACATACCGCGCTCGAGCAACGCATACATATTCGTAGACCCTCTCACGGACACGAATCTCGAAACTGCTCCGAACAGTCCGACGCAGCTGTTGCGAGATTCCGTGTCCGTGAGAGGTTGTTTATGTGTGCGTTGCTTGAACGCGCTTGTATGGAGCTTATTTTCTGTGGGTCTCCTTATTTTGTCCATCGTGGTGTCTAAGTCCCGATCTTCCAATAGGGTATTTGACAGGTTTCAGAAAAATATGTCTAATGGTTCATTATAGCATAATATATTTGCAATTTGATTAATTCGTTGTGAATTTCTTTATTTTTTATGAAAATCGCTATTAAAATTAAAATAAATAAAATACCTGCTTGTAAACAAACTTTTAACTGACAAATCACAGCATACAAAACTTCGAGTGACATTTACTGTAAACAAGCAGGTGACGTCACTTCAGGTTCAGCCATTAAGCTGTAGATATAACAGCTTCATGGATTCAGCAAAAAATGTAATTATTTTTTTAATTATTTTTATAAAAATTATACTTATTTTAATATTATGTGCTGGCTAAATTGGTTTAATAAAATTTTTACTGTTAAGTTAACAACAGTTTGATCTATAATTTCATTGTAGTCTTTAAGTCGTTTTATATTAGAATTTTTTCTTTTCACAATTATAGAAAAGCCTAATAATGTTTCACTAAGTTTGCAAGGCTTTTTCCGTGCTATTTGAATAAGCGGTGAAAAATCCCATCGATATCCAAACTAGATTTAATCGGTACCTAATTGCTGCAAATTGAAACTTATGAATAATAGGTACGCATTCGAAGTTCAGTTTTCCTTCATAAGAAATTAATGCATTTCGAGTTTCCCGTTTCCCTATTGAATAGCATTTCAGGCATTTTTCCACGATTCTTTTATGGAAATAATTCCACTTGGAGGTGAGTTTAATAGCTCTATTTTATTACTCGTATAACATTTTAAATGAGCAAGTTACTAGGCAGACGGTTCAAGTTGAACATTGTATTTCGAACGTAAGTACCTATGTATCATAGTGACACCAGTATTCGGCACTTTATTACCCATTGTTCGACACAGTTTTTGCGGCCGAAAAATAACAAACATAAAAAAAACATAGATTTTTTGATTATTTACATAGTTATTATTTTACACAAATATTGTTCGAACAAATTACAATTTGCAAAAAGACAAAGTGTTGAAAAAACTCCACGAGCGGGATTCGAACCAGCACCCCATGACATGTGACGTAGTTGTCGACATTGAATAATCTCTTTTACTCTATTTTGAAATGACGTTAACATGACGGGAACAAAACACGGAATAACTATTCGGACCTTATTCTTTGTTTATTTGTAAGGCCTTTGACCTTATCCCACCTTCTCCCTTCCTCCATAAGAGTACACGTGCTGCTCTCCGGAGCCATCGGTTTACTGTCACACATATCCCATCGCGCACAAAGAAATTTGGTGACTCGTTTCTTTGTCGCACCTCCAAAAGATGGAATAGTTTTTTTTATATTATCAAGCACAGTGCCTTGATCTCACCTGATGTTAAGTGATGATAAGGCCAATGATGGAAGCGCACTTCACCCGGGAACCTCAACTAGTGAGGCACTGACTATCTTATCTCTAGCTGCCGGAACACAAGAATGCTACAAACATTGATGCTATGGCGACATATTTAGATAAGATGGTGGCCAGCTAGCCAGGCAAACAAACAAGCTCTACCACCAACCAAACCGAGAATACAAACATGTAACCCCCGCTGGGAATCGAACCCCGTACCTCTGGATCTAAACCGGTGGTCTTATCCACTAGACCACAGAGGCGGTTATAGTCTACCAGCACACGTTTTCCCTCCTTCCTATGATATGGGGTCCTTCAAACGAGGCGTGAAGAAGCACCTTGTGGGCCGGCAGAGTGAGGTTGGCTGATGCTGCGTTGTTTTCACGCTGCACCAGTTGTCTTCGCGTCTGGACTCCATTTCCACTTAACATCAGGTGGTGTGGAGTCATTTGCCGTGCTAAGTATAAAAAAAGGCACATAATGATTAAAGGAAGAAAAATGTCGATCATTGGTTTCTGTCAAACACCGGTGCCACTACTATACTATGTTATAAAATAAAAAGAAAAAATTCAGACCTGATTATAAAATCATCCGCCCATGTAGTCTGTTTAGAACAAAAGGTCAGTAAGGTGTTCGATTCCGATTGCATTGCATTTCTGTTTAATTTGTGTAGTCCAATAAAAAAGCCTTTAGAAAAGTGAAGATCATATATTTTTTTTATTTTAAAGCATCTTTCTTATTTTTGAAATGTGATCTTAATACTACTAAAATGGTTATTGGTATTTTAACCTCGTCCACACGATGTAAATATTTATGAAAACCGCGTGTGGTATAACCAGAGTTCCTCTATGTTATTTAGACGATGCCGATGGCTATCGTAGCTTCCTACTGCCGCGTAGCGTTATATGTAATGTCTATGTAAGTATAGAGGTACGGTAAACCACATAACGTATTACATAACTTGAGGAACAGTGTATATGTCTTTTAAAACTAGCACGATCTTCACTGCGATTGCTGTAGCTAAGGCCAGTCATCGGATGGGTGACCTAAAGTGTATCAACTCGAGCTCCTCCGTGCTTCGAGAGGCACGTAAAGCCGCTGGCCACAGCGGCAATAGCAGTCGTTAACAACCACCATTGCACTGGACCCGCGTGGTTGTTTATTGCCCGTTCTCCCTTTGGTGTTTCCATTCATAAGACAGGCTAGGCTCCAGCAGTAGGGACATAAAATGAGCTGGTTATATGTGTGATCTTTACAAATAAAATATACTTGTATTTATGGGAATTTCTCGCCTCAAAAACATGTTAGACGACCATGTGGTCGTCTAACAGATTATGTTGGTTATGTTATTATTATTTATGTTATGTTATATTATTATTATGTTGGTCTTACCTTGAAACATACCGTGCCCTTCTCGAATAAAGCTTTAAATACCATATTTAAACACTAACGTTGGGATTAAGCTATAGCATGTCATTATCAATTCTTTTATTTTTGAAAATAAACACTATTGACTATCTAGCCAGCCAGTCGGATATACCTACTAAAAAGTGTAATTATTTCGTAATTTAAAAAGTGACATATTATCTGTCACTTGTGTTTAAATCACGGTTTTTCAGTTGTACCTTCTGGAATTACAGCATACGAAAGTTTTAATAAAACTAAAAACTTCTTTTTGTAAGCGCACATCTCCAGCCTTAACCTTCAAATTAAATACTAACCTTAATATTTCCTCTTGCTTTTTCAGTTGCGTGTGATAATCTTAAACAGTTTTCCCTAAACGTGTTTGTCTACCATAAAATACAATGAGCCTTTATCTATCCCGTTCATAAATAAGCAGTTATTACCTGCTGGGGGCTATTAACGACTCCATAAATTATAGTCGCGGGGTCGAATATGGTAATTTATGACCTTGTAGACCTGCACCGTCGGTCAGTCAGGATCAGGGTTAATACCTGTTGAGTTAAAGCGGGCTTTATAGAGTTGACCTTTGATGGCTTAATTGTGACTTGAAATAGGTAAGAGTAATGCTGGACGATCGGCTTGCACATTGGGTTTAAAATTGCAAAGCTAATCCTTCCCCTGTTAGATTGTAAATAAAGTTGTGAGTTCATTGTTGTTTGAAGTTATAAAAACTGTGTTGAGTGCATCAGACTAGATAGTAGACTGATTACTTACGAACAAACTTACAGGTTTTTTACAGCTTGTTCGCGTGGAAATTAACTTAAGTTTGTAGATTCTTTATACAATTGAAACTCATTTGATGCGAAGTGCGGATCGATCGTTGACCGTAATTAGCGCGGAATTTTTTCAATGTAAAATATGACGTTATCTCAGAGGAAAAGTATCAAAATGTCACCGACGTTAATTCAGCTGCCTCAAAGGCCTTTGTTATAAATAAAATCACAAACCAAGTTTAAAAAAAACAAGTACACAATATTGTAAATATGTACTTAGTCACTTAAATTATGTGCCTTAATTATATACCTACCCTACCCACCTATAGATATATAATCGAGATAACCAAAACAGAAATCCTGTTTCCTAAGACAATCTCATCACGGGATATTATTATAAAATTATTCCTAATATTGCGCCTTTATTTAAAATAAAATTTAATAAATTTTGCTTTTAAAAAAAGTTGATAGCAAAATGCGTTTGAATTCTTAGACTTGTGATTAAACAATATCAATCTCTGATCGGTAGCTATCTCGCTAGCTCAGAAAACATTAGTCTCACGTCCCCTAGTCCACACTGCCACTGCGAGGCTTGCACCGTGTCAGAAGGGCTATTTATTTTGTGGCCGACGGACGGCCGAACGATGGATGGTCCGCTCAAAGAATTTGCATATTTGCTCGCCGTCTGATGCAATGTAGGGTTAATATCAATTTGACGCGCTGTGAAGACCGATCGTACGTTGCCGGGTTAAGTTGTCTGAATAGACAGTTCGGCACTTTGATGAAGTTTGAAGTATTAGTTTGTGTTCTACCCTCATCGATATCAATCTTCAGTACAATCATGCTTTGCAAATTGTTCTTAGGTTCTATCCGATGAAATATTTTCATGTTGTTTGCGTATGGTGTCCGGCTGCTTGAAGTGGAATGCGTTGGAAAATCTACTAATAATTAAAATACCGTAATACTATTTTAATTATAAACAATAACAATTACACATCTTTTTTAAAACTATTTTTCATGATGATTTTTTAACACTGCTTTCTAATTTTGTTGTCTCTCAACATATGCACCTCCCATGTCATTTCTGCACCACCCTATGGTTGACTGGTAGAAAATGCCTCGGGCATTAAGTCGGCCATGTAATATTTTGTTGCAAAAGTTTAAAATAAGTAAATAAATAAATAAATCACTTTAAAACCATCTATATTTTATATTACCGATAAAAATAAAGTATGTTAAAAAGAAGAAACACAATTTTAGATAATTAACTTGTGAAACTGATTATTTTATGGTAACGTATCTAAGTACTTATAAGAAATGATAAAACAAAAATAATTACTAATAGCATATTAGAAAGCAGTCACTTTAAAAAAACTACAAGTAAGGCAGTAAGTCGATATTCTGATTGCAAATTATCTCTCTTTCAAAAGTTTTTTTGATTTAAGAAATAGAACGAATTCCAGCGCCTGTCTTGATTCGCTAATTTGGCATCTTACAAACAGGCTATCTTGTAAAAGCCAGGCACTCCCCATTATATTTTCATTATTTTCCATTAAACCTCATCTCTCCCTTAATATAGCTTAATTTAATCAAAATTTGCTTACTCAACTGACTTTTCCTACCATTATATTCCACACAAGAATTTGTAATTATGGCAAGAGATGGTTACAGTGTAAATAAACGGAGATTGATGGTTTGATGAAATTAAAAAGTTATTTGTGTTGTGGAAAGGGAAGATTATATTAAATACATTGACTTTATCTGTCGAAAAATAAGTTTTAAAGAATAGTTACTGGGTTGTGGTACTAGTGTCCGACAGGAACCAGTGATTGACATTTTTGTCGTATAATCATTAAAAATATGGGTCAGCAATTGATTTCGTTTCTGTAATCCCGTATAATTTCAATGATGTTTCAATGAGTTATTTTTTGGCCATGAAAACTGTGTCGAAGTCTGGGCCTGAACTGTCGAAACACTGCTGCCACTATCATAATTATATAGATTCTATAACCGACGAAATTTACAAAATATTTAATATTGATAATTGATGAAAGAATATATCAAAATATTTTAAGGTATATTCTAAGGTATATTCTCTAATTATAAGGTATATTAATTATTATTATTTAATTTAAAATATTATTTAAATGAAGATCATAAAGGTATGTTCGTGCTCTATGGTTAGCATGAGCACTATAAGTGAATTAATATTCGTGCTGCGGTGCATCCGTGACGCTATTAATCTGATAAATCCGAACCATATTTCAATAATGAAACAAGATGTCGCCCCACATTAATTAATTCCGCGCCGCTGATGCGTGCCCGATTTAATGCGACACAGTCCTAATTCCTTGCAAAAATCACCCCAATAAAGTACTATGTTGGAATAGGCGACCAGCATACTTGCGACTTTATGTGATGGATTTTTTTTAAACACAGAAAAAATATTTTTTATTTAAAAGTTATTTTTTTACTTTCTGGCAATACACTTTACAGAGGTGCTCGATGGCGTAGTGGTTAACGCACCCGATCTGCGAATGCTGAGGTTAAGCAACTTTCGCAAAGGCCGGTCATCGGATGGGTGACCAGAATTTATCATCTCGAGCTCCTCCGTGCTTCGGAAGGTACGTAAAGCCGTTGGTCCCGGCTGCATAAGCAGTAGTTAACAACCACCAATCACTGGGCCCGCGTGGTGGTTTATGGCCCGTTCTCCCTATCTATCCATAGGAAAGGCTCGTGTCCCAGCAGTGGGGACATAAAATGAGCTGATGATGACGATGATGATGAATACACTTTAAAAAAAAGAATTAGATATTTGGCGGAAACGAGTTACTAACTTTTTTAAATGTAACTAAATATTGAATGCTCCAGAAATGTATGTTTGTTCAAATGTCAAAAAATTGTAAAAATATTCGTTTAAGAATTGTAAGTTTTCATAATAAAAAACAAACTACTTAATGTAATTTTGATTCGTGCTTTATCAGCAGTTAAAAGAGATTTAACGAAGTTAGAGAAACACCAGACAGCTGCCATGATGTTTATATTATTTCTACACAGTTTTAGGCAACGAAGTTAAATTTCAATTATCATTTATGTTAATTTCAACTATCACATGAATTTTGTCTTCATAAATATTAGGTTTGTTATTGTTACGGAAGGCTAGTGAATTGAGGGAAAACTAGGACTTCGGGATAATTAGGGAGAAAAACACCATTTAGCACAAGTAGATAAAAGACAACTGCTTTAATGATAAAAAACGTCAAAAAGACATATAAAATACAAGAAAACCATAAACAACCATACAAAAAGATCTTAAGTCTAATAGCCAGTTGGCAACATCCTCCCTTTTTTAAAGTAAGGGCACGATTTTCTTCAGAGGTCTTTTAAAAAGTCCTGCAGAGGTGCATATCTCGGCGACCCTGGCCACACCATCCTTGCCACAGTGTACCGAGGTTATTCGCCCCTTTGGCCACATTCCTCGAGGCAGGTTGCTATCTGCAATTAAGACTATGTCCCCCACCTTAAGATTTGGCTTCTGACCTTGTAGTCTTGGAACATTCACAAGAGGTAAATATTCATTTACCCATCTCTTCCAAAAATTATCGGCCATTCTGGCGGCTTTTCTCCATTTCACTCTTCCACACAAGTCGCCCTCTTCGGTCTGAACGACCAAGTTGCTTCCTGAAGAAGTCCCAATTAACAGGTGAAATGGAGTGAGGGCTTCTGGATAGTCGGGGTCAGGAGAAACGTGCGTGAGGGGTCTGCTGTTTACTATCGCCTCCGCCTCCAAAAGAAGAGTCTGCAAGACTTCTACAGTAGGTGATCTCGATTTAAGGGTAACCTTGAGAGCGCTTTTTACGCTACGGACGAGCCGTTCCCAGGCCCCTCCCATAAATGGGGCTGCAGGTGGAATAAATCTCCAATGAATGAGCTGGTTTGCAGCAAAGGTTGATACTTGTTCCCCGTAAAGTTTCTTAAGCTCCCTGCTCAGGCCGACGAAAGCTGTTCCGTTGTCGGAGTAAATTTCACGGGGTGCTCCCCGACGAGCAATAAACCTTCTTAAACTCATCATAGCTGCATCTGTTGACAAGCTGTCAACCATCTCCAGATGAACTGCTCTTATGACCAGGCACGTATACAGAGCAACATATCGCTTCTCATGTCTTCGGCCTATTGTGACTTGAATGGGGCCAAAGTAATCCAGTCCGGTGTACGAGAATGGCCGCTCATGATGTGCGAGTCTTGCGTGAGGGAGCTGTCCAATTGGGGGGTTAAACGGTTTCGCTTTTCTTTGTTTGCAAAACAAGCAATGGTGAGCCACTGAACGTACTGTGCTTCTAAGGCTGATTATCCAGTAAGATTGACGGAGCTCATTCACTACTGTCTCGGTGTTGGCGTGTGCAGCTCTCTGGTGAAATTTATGGACGAGCAATCGTACGGCTGGATGTTTGCCATCAAGGATGATTGGGGATTTGGCTGCCGATGGAACGTTAGCAGCAGCTGCGGTGCGTCCAGACAAACGAAGCAGGTGGTCTTCATTAATGGTGGGAGACAGTCTACACAATCGGTTTCCTCGGGGAAGTGATGCTTTCTTGACTATGCAAGCGATCTCTGCTTTGAAGCTGTCTATTTGGCTTTGCCATAAGATGTGCCTTTCTGCTTCATGCAAATCGTGCGCTGTCAGGTCGTTTGGAGAGAGTCTCGTATCACCTACTCCTCTACGTGCTACAAGAAGCTTTCTAATAAATAAATGAGCTAATGCGGTGGCTCGAACTAAACAAAGCCATTTACTGATGCGATGAGGATTGGCCGCTACAGGAGCTAATGGAGAAAATGGTTCTTCAACAGTTGCATGACAATGAACTCTATGTTTTGGTTTCAACTCAGACTTACTATTCACTGGTATGCAAATGACAGGCTCAGTTGGCCATTGACCAGAACGTAGAAAGTCTGAGCCTACGAACCAACGTGACTCTGAACTGAATGGATCTTTGCTCAAACGTGTCGCAACGTCGGCTATGTTCAATTGAGTTGGAACCCAGTGCCATTCACTAACATTAGACAATTCTGCAATTTCGCCTAGGCGATTGGCCACGAAGGGTTTATAATTGCGAGCGTCATTGCGAAGCCATCCTAGAACAGTCATTGAGTCACACCAAAAAAACCTTTTGCTTGGCTTCAACTTGTGGGCGTTGCAAATGGTCTCTGCTAACCTAGCAGCTACTAAGGCGCCTTGCAACTCAAGCCGTGGAATGGAGGCTGGTTTTAATGGGGCTACACGAACTTTGCTACCTATAAGCGCAACTCTGATAGTTCCATCAGGGAAAATTAATCGCCAAAATGCTACAGCAGCATACGCACACTCACTGGCATCACAAAATAAGTGAAGTTCTCTTTCAAGGCGAGTATCGTCAAAATCGCTAAGGTTGTACCGTCTCGGAATTTTCAAATTGCTTAGGGAATTTACACAAACATTGTGCCATTCCTTCCACGCAGCGGTATCTTCCTGTGCGAGTTGATGATCCCAATCGAGTGATTTACGCCAAATATTTTGGAACATTATTCTAGCTCTAATGGTCAGTGGCGCTAACAGTCCTAATGGATCAAAAACACTCATCATTAGAGAGAGAACCTCACGCTTTGTACATTTGTCCGAAACAACTTTTTCAATGAAGCTTTTAACTTTAAAAATGAACAAATCCTCGGCGGGCTGCCAAACCAGACCCAAGGTTCTTACTGAATTTGCAACTTTACCCAAATCTACATTAACATTAGCTAAAGATGGATCTAGTAAAAGCTCTTTTGGGATGAGAGAAAGGGCTTTTGGATCATTGGATACCCAAGATCTCATCTCATAATGTGCTTTTTTGTGAATTGCTACAATATCAGCAGCGAGTCGCGCCGCTTTTTCCACTGAAGGTGTAGATGCTATGTAATCATCCATGTAATGATCGTTGAGGATAGCGTCCACAGCCTCAGGAAATTGACTTTGAAATTCTAAGGCGTTTTTATTTTTTATGAATTGGGCTGAAAAAGGACTAGAAGCCGCTCCAAAAATCATGGATGACATTCTGAAAACTTGAACCGGTTCGTTAGGCGAGTTCCTCCATAAGAAACGTTGGGCATCCCTATCCTCTTCACGTATTTTAATTTGAGGGAACATCTCTCTAATGTCTGCAGAGAGCCCAACTCTGCCCTCACGAAAACGAAAAAGTAAATCCAATATAGAATTTAGAAGGTCCGGACCAGTCAACAACATAGAATTTAAACTAACCCCGTTAGACTTCGCCGCCGCGTCGTGTACGATACGAAGTTTCCCAGGTTTATTGGGATTGGTGACACCGAAGTGTGGTAGATACCAACATTTCGAGGTTCCGCAATTTACACTGACGGGCCCCTCGGCATATTTTTTGTCAAGGGTAGCTTGAATGTTTAATTTATATTGTTCCGCGTAAGTTGGCTCCCGGGCCATCTTTCTTTCTAAACTCTTAAATCTCGACAACGCAAGCCCAAAACTGTCGGGAATTTGAGAGATGTCGTCTTTCCATGGAAGGCCTACTTCAAATCTGCCGTCGGGCAAACGACGGGTTGTCTCTTCAAGAATAGTTACAGCCTTAGCATCGTTGTTACTAAGGCGATCTTTCTTGTTGATGCCTAAAGAATCTAACTTATAGTAATTTTGTATTAGGGAGTTTATTTGACCGAGTTCAGAATCTGCTTTGTGAGAAAATCTGATGTGGTTGACTAAATCGACGGGTTTGGTCTTGCTTGAGTCAAAACCAAATAGTACCCAGCCTAAATTAGTTTTTATTGCAACCGGCTGCGACTTTGTGCCTTTCCTGATTGCTTTAGAAATCAACAGGTGCCAGTTGTCAACTCCGATAATTATTCTCGGTTTAATATCCTCGTAACAAAGAATAGGGACTAAATCTTGTAAATGAGGATACTCCTTAATGTTTTTAACATTGACTGTTTGCTTAGACAACCCTAGGTCACTAATTGATCTAGCATTTTTTATTTTAAATGTGTCGGTGCAATTACGACCCTTTATGTTAAAGTCCACGTATTGGACTTTGACCTTTTTGTTTAATCCACTGACGCAATCAAGCTGAACAAGGGACTCGGGTCCAGTTACACCGATTTGTTCACATAACTGAGAATCAATGAAAGTTGCCGTGGAACCATCATCAAGTAGTGCATAGGTGTCAATATTAGAAGATGGACCTGAAATAGTAACACCAATAATTTTGAGCAGAGGCCTAAAATGTTTTTTACCGCTACATGGCTCAGATGGTGACGTTGTGTGGGCAACCTGTTCGCTTGGTTGAAGATCAATTACTGACTCTTCGTCTGAAGAGGGCGTATGCTTGTCAGAATCGGATTCATTTTCAACTATTGTATGCGCTAGTAAGAAATCTGCGTTGTGAAGAAGTTTGTGATGACGAGATCGGCAGTCGGCAATATTGCAAACCTCTTTAGAGTATTTGCAAGTTTTGTAACTATGCGAACCTCTTTTCAGACATTTATGGCAAAGTTTGTGATCTTTGACTAACTGCCACCTGTCGCCGATTGACATCGTTACAAGCTTGTCACATTTTGACAAATTATGATTTTGTTTACAAATCAAACATGCTTTTTGTTGAATTTCAGATTGATTCAATGTTTTCGTCGGAATTTTGTGCATATGTGATGACTTAGCATTGATGGAAGAATTTTGAATACTATTAGTGGATGTAACTGCGTGAACCTTTTCAAACCTTTTTTGAATTAATGAGGGCTCCGGAATTAAACCAAACTTGAGCTGCATATCGACTTCTCGACTTAAAAATTGTGCTAATAGTTCAAGTTTGGTCTTACCCTGAGGCAAGAAATGTGTAGCGCAGTAATCGATCCACTTGCTCCGAAGCAAAGGTGTTAGTTTTCCTAAAACAGATTGAAATAGTTCCGGTGACTCGAGATAACACCTTTGCTGAAGCAGTTTAATTGTTTCGACACAGTTGCGAACTCTGCAAGAGAACTTGTTAAGGTCACAACTGTCCGAGTTAAGTTTAGCCATAGCACGGACCGCAGAAATTTCATAGAGAACTATTATTTCAGACCTACCAAATCGCAACTCTAGCGCCTTCATCACCTCGGTAGGGTCGTGGGCTGAGACGAGGAGCACTGCGACTGCTTCTTTGGCTGCACCTTTGAGGGCCATGCCAATCCGCGCCAAGTTTTCGCTCGGCGAATGTGCGGTCTTGGTGTCCTCGAAAATCCTCTTGAAGGCCAGCCAATCGAGAGGCTTGCCGTCGAACACAGGAAGCCGGTGATCTCCACATCTTGAACCTTTATTGGCGAGTGATGTTATAGCCTGCGCTAATAAAGAGATGTCAGAACGCTGTTGTATTATTTCACTACCTTTGCTAGAATTTTGTATCGGTATATTAGGAACGTTCGCTGTGGCAGCAGATAAGCGGACTGGCTCTTTTGAGCTTCTTCTGCCACTTGTATTTTTGATTTGGCGACATTCAACATCCTTAACAGAAGGTTGTTCAACTATTTTAGCGGTAGGCGTAAAAGGTTCTAACACAGCATCATCTTGATTATTATAAGCGATAGATTCTAACCAGTTTTGGACTGAAGTTCTGGAGCTTATTCGGCTCCTACCACTTTCAGACTCCAAAGATGCGAGCTGCGCTTCCAGTTCCAAGTCGGCGGCCTTTCGTTCTGAGGCTGCTGCTGCTGCTGCTGCTGCTGCTGCTACTGCTGCTGCTGCTGCTGCTGCTTCAGACTGAGCAATTTTTCGTGCATGTTCAGCCTGCAGTGTGAGTTTTTGAGCGCGCATTGTACCAGTTGAGTGAGACCTGGAACTTGAAGCATTAGAGCTTACGCTCGAAATTGGAGCGACCGCGGCGGATATAGACGCCACAGGATCGCTCATGTTGTCACTTTTACTTGGCTTTCCCTCGGTCTCCCGAAGTTTTGCTTGAGCCCTAGTGTTCATCATCAAATTTTGAAATGAATTTAAATGGACAAAATTTTTAAACGCGAATGTTCAAAATAACGGTAGAAGGACCAAATGTTACGGAAGGCTAGTGAATTGAGGGAAAACTAGGACTTCGGGATAATTAGGGAGAAAAACACCATTTAGCACAAGTAGATAAAAGACAACTGCTTTAATGATAAAAAACGTCAAAAAGACATATAAAATACAAGAAAACCATAAACAACCATACAAAAAGATCTTAAGTCTAATAGCCAGTTGGCAACAGTTATTTTATATTCAGTAAGTATGAGTTTATTAGTTTTTATGTATACAGATATTTGATATTGTTTGCTTTTTTAAAGTTTTATTATTATTGTTTTTTTTTCTAATATCTCCAGTGCATGTCGTGGCGACCTATAATAATTGAAATTATATTTTTATCTTAGTTTTAAGATAAAAATAAAGCTTCTTTCTCGTTATATAAATAAATAAATAGGCATAAATCTTCCTACAATAACAATGTGGGACGTAAAACAATTTTTGAGTATGGATTGTCGTGTTAAAATATTGAAGGTAAATCAATCAACACTATAAAAAATTCAAAATATTTAATAATCATTACTACATTCACCCGTAGAGCTTGTTTTGTTACCCTCTTATGTGTGTAAATAAACTTGTAAATAAAATAAATAAATAATCCGCATTGTACTTTCATCATGTTGTAATATCCTTGTAAAAGCTTCACCGTATAATATTGAAGTATGTCGTCCCCCAAACATCGCATTATATTATGATGTGGTATCATGAACAAACTTCGGTCGGTCAGAAATCTGCATATAAATAGGAAAAGAGGGGATCAACTCAGTTCAGTAGCTCGGGGTTGGTGTGAAAGTACTTAGACGTTGATTCCAAACCTGTTTGTTTAATAGTTAGACTTTCGAGGTTCCAGGTTCGATTCTTAATGGAAGTACTTAAAAATCTCGTTCTCGTATCGGCTCGTATTAGCTTCCACCATTTTTCTTTGACTGCCACTGTAACTCAATATTTTACACAAAGATTAATCTCGTGTCTAACCCACAAACAGAGTGCGTAGTAAGTATTTACGAGAACCATATAGTATTCTTAACAATATTCTTCCAACAAAAAAAGTTTTGTAGCTAAACAGAAATTATGGCACATACATATGTGTGAGGAGCAAAGTAAAACATATTAAAGATGGTACATATAAGGAAAAAGCGCTTTTATGACCATTGCGAGACCTGGTACAGATAGCAAATGGAGAGTATATGAGTGCGAAGCCAAGAATGATATGTAAAAAGAGGCGAGGCGTGAAGAGGTGCCTTGTGGGCCGGCAGCGTGAGGGTGACTGATGCTGCTCTGTTTCACGCTGCACCAGTTACCGTCTGGACTACATTTCCACTTAACATCAAGTGGAATGATTCATTGGCCGCGCTAACTATAACAAAAATATAGCGCTTTACCTGCTGCTCGTCGTGATAGACTGACAGTTGTTTTTGCAGGGTTTGGTTTCATCAGTATTTATTAAGTGGCGGAAATCATTCTAAAACATCAAGGTCTAGAGATGCATTTTGTCAACATTCAACATTTACAACATGTTCCAAATTAAACTACCTGTAGAAATTATGCAATAAAACTATAAACTAAGAGCTTCTTTCCAGGAAATAATTAATTTACATTTCGTTTAAACAAAATTCTAAACGACTTATTTGTAAAAACGTCATTTAATGTATTTTAGCTATAAGAGTACATTGTCCCTTTACTTTTAATGTTGCATTCAAATAAATGCCAACACAAAACACATTGATAGCTAGACTACTTTTAATTCGGTAATAACACGATCCACGTACACGCCAATAGTAGCATAGTACTATTTCAAACTGTGCCAAACACAGTGCGCCCCTCTGCTGACTGTACGTGCTATGTTGATCCCTCTGTAATGGAACGTATGCCCGGTGTGTCGGGGAGAGAAAAAATAATTATGGGGTGGTTTTGTACAAATCGGATTTTGCCGCCGTCCGACCCACTGTACAGTAAAGCTGCATTGTGCTTTTTAACTCTTTTTGACGCCCTTTTTTTGATATTACGTAATGAGGAAACACTTGTCCTTATCTTACCTGATGGTAAGTGGATATGAGGTAAGGTAGGTTACTAAATGAGGTAAAGCGCACTTCACCGGTTACCCCTCAACTACGGTTAAAGTCCATTGACCGGTGACTGAAAAGGATGTTTAAAGTCATCAGCAAACTCTCTTAAAAAAAACCTTTAACTTCTGGAGAACTGGTAATCGGTATTCTAAATTCAAATTTTCAAAATTCAAATTTTTTTAACGAATATGGTAAAAGAACCTCAAAATATTTAATACCCCACCTTATTAATAAATTGCCTATTGATATTAAAGATAAAATAAGCGAAAAACATATTAAAAACTTACAACATTGTAACATAGTTAAACTTTTTAAGCGCCAGTTATTTATAACGGAACGTCCTGTGCGAGTGCGCACGCACACGTAAGTTGTTTCTGTGTACACGCGCGCACGCAGTGACACTGCGCAACGCTGTCAGTTCTGTATCGATGCGATGGAATGGTTATCGCTGAGCGCGCTAGCTCACAATTAATGTAAGTACTGCCTTTTTGTCTTTTACCGTCATATTATTATTTTACTATTTCCAATTTCAATTACTTATTATTATATTGAGAACTTAGAATCTAGACGAACCTTACATAGGCTTTAAGATACTACTAACCGATATATGTAATTATATTTTTGTTGATTAAAAAAAAAAAGATACGTATAAGTCTACTATCATTGTTTGAATGGTCAGATTCAGATAAGATGGTGGTAGAACAAGCTTTAACTTATATCTTCCGCATAATCGTAACATATTAGCAGAATAAGAACCAGCACTACCTACCTTTCACTTTGACCTGATCGTTGCTTACCATCAGGTAAGAAAAAGCCAAGCCCTCTCTTTGTAGTGGAAAACATTAAATATGACGACCTCCGTAGACGAGTGGCTTGCACGCTGGACTTTGGGCGGCGCTAACTCTGAGGACCCGGGTTCGATTTCCGGTCGAGTCAATGTCGAAAACGAACTTTTCGATATTGTGTCGGGTCTGGGTGGTTGTGGTACCGTCGTTGTTTACCTTGGGATCAGAACAATGTATGTGATGTTGTCTCATATTTTTTTTATTAAACAAAATATTTGTTGCATTTAAAACTTTAAACTAATCTCTAAAGATCACCTCGCGTCTCTTGGGACGCCTTCTCAGAAATACAAACAGGGTACCTTATTTCATTACCATATCAAAGGATTACCAGATCTCTAAGGCTATGACCACTTTCATCGCCTGCCCCTACACAATTAACCATGATAAATGGTTCGGCAAAAATCTAATCTAAATATTTAATGGGTGGCACCCCTAAGAGTGCAGTGAAAAACTAGCGAATGCAATCCCTTGCATTACAACATTAAACTGTTAAAACACTTTTACAGTAGCAGGGGTGGAACGCGGGAGTTTTTGAGGGTCAAACATTTGAAGTGACGTTTTTCCGTCACTTTCAGTTGCATGATGTCAGCAATGATTTGAAGTGTTATCGGTTGTTTTTATTGTATTACTTTTTTATTTTTCCTTTTCTATTAATAAGGCTCACATAATATCATTTTCTGAAGTTTACGTGAATATACGGTATAGTGTTTTGTTGATCGAAGGGTATATTGAAAGGAAACACTTCATATAATATGATTATGATTATTTTACCTATTGTGTGATCCCGTTAGTTTTTTTTATCAAAACAAGCATATAATACAAATTTTAGATGTAGGTAATAATTACTTTAATTATATGTATTATTATTTATATTAGCTTCTTAAAACTACTGACGCGAACACATATCTAACATAAGCGTATTAGCTTTCTGAATATTTAGCCTCATACAACTTTGACACCGTTTTCGACAACGTAAGATGTAAATATTAGTGCAATGGTAACATGTTTATTTTCACGTCAGATGATAGACTTAATTAAAAAAAATATATATTTAAAAAATACATAAACAATCTATTCTTAATGATTGTTTTTCAAATACAAGAATATTTTCGGCGGTAAACTCATTTAACCCCCAAATTATTGGTTGAATTATTTGCGTTGGTGGGTTGTGAGTGTGTGCGTATGTGAAGACAAGTCTACCCAGTGCATTCCTGCACTCCCTCTAACAGTGTGCAGGGAAACTGCTGGGGTGAACTAGATATCGATAGTAAGCGATGTCGATCAATTAGGGTAAATATTGATAGTTTAATTAATGTTAGCGATATCAATTAGGTAACTCAACAGCTAAAGACCGATAAAGTAACATAAGATGATAAAATTTGACAGTTCAAGTCGACAAATTAACAGCAACGACAGCATGGGACTTGCTTTATCGACCCGTAGAATCGGTAAATTTTATTTATTTTGTTTAGAAGCTATGGGACTCGAAAATTACATTTCTTGTGGATAAATTATATCGATATGTAGATAAATTTATCGGCATCTAAAAGTTGGTAGATAAAGTTATCGACGTTTTCGACGCCATTGGAAAGTTACTAAGTATTACACTTTTCTTGGCCAGTATTGAAAAAATGGATTTCGGGCACCTATTGCTGCCCTTTTGCATAGGGCCCTAATTGCCGACGGCTTTTTAAAAAAGCATGGATGCCAGATTGTTTGGGGTGTATTGATTGTGTTTTGATACTTACTTTAGTGGTTCCGACATAGTAAAATAATATTAAATAAATAAATGGATAATATTACAATTCCTTTAAAAACCCTACACGATAAGAAACAGAACACAAAACAAAGAGAATTTAATCACTAACACAAAACAAGAGAAACAATAACAGATTAAAGAATATAAGATTCGAATGAATGATGAATGAATGGGACGATAAAATTGCCGTGTTGCCATTTTTAAATATCGCTAAAATAGAACACGATAAAACCTACCGATCCGAGTCCCGTGCTAGCGGTTGTAGACAAAATTCGATAGATAAACGGTTTTGTCGACCGATAAATTTATCGATCGGTAAGATCCGTGCTCGCACCACAGGTATGTTGATAACTACAGAAATTCATTTTATAACATTAACGATCCTATTCCAACACTTGTAAAAATATTTTTTTTATAAAAGAACATCGTACCGACAGCTATTAAAAAGGTCTCTGTTGACAAAATTGAGGAGCTCGATGGCGTAGTGGTTAACGCGCCCGGTCTGCGTGTGCCGAGGTTAAACAACTTTTGCAAAGGCCGGTTATCGGACGGGTGACCAAAAATGTATCACTTCCGTGCTTCGGAAGGCACGGAAAGTCGTTGGTCCCAGTGGAATTAGCAACCACCAATTCGCACTGAGCCCACGTGGTGGTTTATGGCCCGTTCTCCCTATCCAACCATAGGAAAGGCTCGTGCCCTAGCAGTGGGGACATAAATTGAGCTGATGATGATGACAAAACTGCCAACTACCTAATTAATATTTCTGTTCAATACTGTAACACAATATTTTATCGATAATTTCTCCCCATCCCTATAGACCTCACCCTCGCATAACAAATGCAAATAATATTTCTTTCGTACAGACCTACAAAATATTGCAGTGTTAATGTCACGGCATTGTATCGCACCGGCCCTGTTGTGTGCTGTCCAGGGCCGGAACTAGGTCTGGTTAAGTCCGGTGATTGCTTATGGTGGTAAGGTAAAAGGCTGTTTTAAACATACCTACATCGGGGCAAGGTAGGGCGGTAGGGCGACGAGTTTCCAACTGTCAAAAATAAAGTGACGCCGCCGGGATATGTAGGACTTTTATTCCCCCAGCCCAGACACGAAAAGTTAGACAGGGGGAGAAGAGGCCTCTCACAAATCTTAGTGCCATCCCTTCTCTGTCATGGGGTTCGCTTGGGACTACAGGAACGAGGTCGATCCCTGAATACCAGAAGTACAGGAGATTTTTGTGGGTATGCCTTCTTTTCCCCCAGTGGGGGCAAGGTCGGAGAGAGAGCCACATAACCATCTGCGTTTTACGGGTGCAGTGGAATTTAGCAATTAAATGTATAATTCGAAAGCGTTAGCAAAGTCCAACAATCCATATCATCACAGATATTCATTTTTCTATTATTATTAGTACAGGTGGTACAGGTGGTACTGGTGGCATCGCAATAACTCTCTCCTTATATTAACGCATGGTTTTTTGTGCACCCTTTAGTAACCCTTACTACGTATCTGGAACAGCCTATTCAGTTTTATTAGTTCCCTAAACTTCCCTCTATTATGGGAGGGAAGCGCTGTTTGTTTTGTATTGGTCATATTAGTATGTTGTGTTAATGTCGTGATTTGAAAATGCAAATATTGACCAATTTCATTATTGGTCAGACGGTCAGAGGGTTAAATTGAGCTATTTAGTTAATAACTTTATTGTTAAACAGTTTTAAATCCATTATACTTTTAAATAAGTTTTAGAATGTTGCGGTTACGCCGCCTTAAGTTTGTTAATTTTATGTTATCAAGTTTTTGATCAATTAGTAACAAAGCTATAAATAATCTATTAGTCTAAGTACTAGAGTGATTGTATGGGCAAATTCTCTTTTAGTCGTATTGATATTATATATTATTTGTTTGTTTTTACGTGGAATAATTAACTAATTCACTAAGTCCAAGTTCTGTATATCTGCAACAATCTTATATATTGGTTAGACCGTTTTACGTATTTTTATGTTTGAAAATACTGGGATGTTTGAAAAGGGTATTTCAGACGGTACGAGTGGGCAGCTACGATCATTGGCTATGCATATGCTCCATTAACCTTTTTGCTACTTCACTGGCCTTTGGAAATGTTGTGCTTAGCTATTATCATAAATGATTCTCGATGGTTGTATGACCCAAATAATTTTGTATTTTAATGTAACGTTGCAAACTTATGCTGGGGAGAGTCCAGTTCGTTTCGTAGTAGCAATTTGATTCTATCTATTCGTTTTATTGTTGTAACGTAAGCCCAACTGCTATTTTATTTTAATGTAATTATTGGCCAATATACTGTTAAATGCAAGGGATAGCAAGGATAGGTACACCCTTGCCAACTAAATGATCTCTTCAGTTCCTTTCGTTTCTTTGCTCAACGCGCGTTCATTACTGTCTAAAGAAAACTTAAGTCTTGAAGCCCCTCCACACAGCACCACTTTTATGATTACTCCTTTATCGTTAAAGCTGTTCATGTCTGGAACTTGCTTCCAATTTCGATCTGTCGTGCATTCAGCCCGACATTTAAGGAGATCGTGAAAAAGTTATGTCTTTTCTACTGCTGTGCTATCTGCATCCTACTGCTACTACTACTTTTCGTTAATAATTTGACATAATTTATTTATTTATTCAAACACAAGCATGTTATCAGAGAATTAGTATAGTTATATCTTACTTGAGACTTTAATGTTTTAGTAAGCGTATGTATATATTTATTAAACAATGCGTAAATCCAAATTTGTAACGATTTTAAGTGTGTTCATGTTTTGTTATGTAATGTGTAATGAATGAATTATGTTGTATGCCTGGTTCTTATATATCCACTCAGAAATGTTTCATCTTATGGGGTGCTCTTTTCATCCGTCCGGTTGTCTGGCAAAGATCGTATTGTATGTTTATTCAAAACGTATAAATCTTTGTACTTTACAAAACCGTAAAAAACTCATTTCTACGCAATAAAGAACTTATATTATGCACTATATAGGTACTAGATACTATTTGTTCTTTAATCTCAAATAAATATTCACTTACCATCTGCACCATTAGATTACAACACTTTTTAAACCGACTTTAATTAACAAACATTGCTTCCAATTCGAATTTCAAACATCGCGGAAATCCCGAATAATTCCCTAATTCACTTTTATTGCATGGATTTTACGACATTACGAATTCCCGGCACCCAGATCCCGTAAACTTCGTCTTCCTGACCCATTTAGAGGGATACAAGAGGGGAGGTTACGTTTCGAATCACAATTTCAAACCACTAGCCACCTATCCTTTTCTATAGTAAGAATTAAGAAAGGGACGTCTTGCCGTTTACCTTTACGTGGTAAGTCTAGTAACCTTGTTACTGTATGGTCTTAGAAAGCCCTGATGTCACACCAGTGCAATGGCAGCTACTGAAGGTGTACTCGAGTAGATCCTTAATAAATTACTCCGTATGCTTTGTGTTTGCGTAATAAAACTATGAACGATGACCATCGTATGTGTACGTAATTAAATATTGATTTTCATAATTTGAATTGAACTGTCATTATCATAAATGATTTGTGTTTATTTCACTACCAACTAGGCTATGAAGCTCTTTGCAAACTCTGCCGACATTCATAACAACTAGACGACCATTCCCATTCCTACAGTCAGCCACCACGGCTCCATACTCAGAAATCAGAAGATCAGAATGCCGGGCTAAGTACGCTTCCACCTTCAGCTTTATCGTCTTTTAACATCAGGTGAGGTTAAGGCCAAGTTATTGCTTACCCGTAACGGAATTAAAAAGCACTCAAGTCCATATCCCACTGAGGCGCCTGCGAAGGCACGACAGAGCGCCTGTATTATCTGTATTTAATTTTCTGATTTTTATTTCATAGCTCAGTATAGCATTCACCTCGCACCACTCGCCATCGTAGGACAATAACAAGGTAATATTTCGGATAAGTCGCAGGGCGCCAGTAAATCACTTAAGACGGAGCCCCCAGTTAAAGTTGCCGTTTTTGCTCGCAAGGGAGCGGGGCAGGCGATAAGAAATATTTGAAACAGTAATGTTAACCTATTTTATTTAACGCCTCCAGATGTGCCGAAATTTCCGGGGGTGTTGTTTTTGTTTCGTTCAAGTCCTTTGGTATAGACATAAAACCATCGGTTATATTGTTAATACGTACGGTAGAACGGCGCTACTTTTGAATAGTGTAACATTGATCACAGCTCCTGTTCTCTAAAGTGGTCTTTGATGTGTAGTTCTACGATACCGTAGAAGGATTACCTAATTAAGTTATTACCTACAGAATCATATGAGTCTGGAGGTAAATACACTAGAGACGCCTAGAGCACTAGGGATACCCATTTTCGCAGCAGGTATATTTCAGTGCCTTACAAATAAACAAAGAATAAAGTCCGAATAGTTATTCCGTGTTTTGTTCCTGTTATGTAAACGTCATTTCAAATTAGAGTAAAAGAGACAAAACACGGAATAACTATTCGAAGCTTATTCTTTGTTTATTTGTAAGACCCTTTGGATCTATAGCTGCGATCACAATGTTATACTAGATTCAAAAGTGGCCCATTTTACAGTACTTTAGGGAAGCTTTTCTGAAGAAAACGTCATCGATGTTGGGTTGGCGATTAAGCAAGCGTGTTAGTTGCAATAAATAAATCGTCCATGCATGTTATTCTGTGATATTAAATTTACTGGGGGGGTATTTAAATTATTAAACGCTAAAATGTTTTTTGTTTTGTTTATATAATTTTAACGCAAATTTTGTTACGAAACAATTTACAAAAACACAAATGTTGAAAAAATGTCCACGAGCAGGATTAATTAATGACGGTAGTTGTTGACATTGAATTGGCGCCTTTGGCTTTCAAAGTAAAAAAGTAAATAGTGTTGAATAATTTCGGCGGGCTGGTTAGAACCACGAAAGCTCAATTGGTAGAGCACCTGACCCGGTATGTCAGAAGGGTGCAGGTTCATATCCTGCTCGTGGACATTTTTTCAACATTTGCGTTTTTGTAATTTATTAAACGCTGTAAAGAAAATAAAATAAGTCACAACCCAGCTAGATCCTTACCTTCAGACTCGCCTAACTGTCAGGTCTCCCGCCGTAGACTTACTAAACGATCGTAGGCGTAATGACATGCACAAGTCTCTCTGCTCAGATGAATTTAGCAAGCAATGGGTCGAAGTATACTGAGAGAGGGAAACCTCTGCAGGCGCCACTAAGATAACTGACTCGAGACACAGAACCAACGAACATTTAGATTAACAGACAAAGACACAACATGAGGTAGAAGCCTATATTTTGACCCACTGCTAGGCAAATACCTTCACCATTGAAATTAAGTCATTGATGGGTATACGTTTAAACCACAACGCTTGCCAAATGCGGGTTTGTGATTACAAACCCTGGCTATACTTCGGATAATCCGAAACACGCTTTTCCAACCTGGAAATTGAAACCAGGACCTCCGTGTATCGGGCCGAGCACATTGCTACTCGGCGATCGAGTCACTAACTATGTTGATTTTGGTATAATAATATATGGAGTCCCTTATATATCTTGCAAAGCTCATTGCCACTCGCCACCGAGGCTCTATTTAGAATTCGGTCAGAGAGCTTAAATGAATATTAGAAACTGTATTAAGTAGTTTTTGTAAACTATCACATTATAGCACTTGCGTAGAGTTGTTATGTTGTCAGAATAGCCCGGACATTATTAGTAGTGCTGTGCCGTTGGCGTAGACCCAATATTTTAATTACCCCGCTTCCCAAGTGAAAGCTTTACTATCATAGAGTTTATCAGTCTGGTACGTTAATATTTATATCGGTTATAGGAACCTATGAAACATTTTTCGTTTAAATTGATTTACGAAAGTTTTAATGCAAACTATAAAACTAGGTAATTCATGAAAAGTGTTAGAGAAATGTTTACAAGCGGAATTAAAACCCTCATTGATTGAACATACGAGTGTTCAGCCGCGTGTATATTCGCCGCTACACGCGTCTCGTTTTCACAATTGCGATAATAATGCTATAAGAGCTCGTGGTTACCCAGAAATGTCGGGACGAATATAACGGTGAGTTATAGACAATAATAATTACACTTAAAAAACTTATAAATACAACAACATATTTTCTATTCCAATTTACTGAACCAACACACTTCATCTTTGATAACTAAGACTAGCTGAAATTACGTTTCTTAAAGACAAAAAAACAAAATCTTTCAATTAATTACTTGATACGTATAGCATACTATAGCGTAAATTCTGTTATAAGCTATATCGAACGTACGCTCCCGATACATTAACAGGCAGTAAAGCATCCCCCAGTTCATAGAGTCGCGTAAAGTTCAATTGTGAGGCGAGCACGTGCTACAAGCGGCAGCTTGGTAAAGTAAATATGGCTTATATACTAGTCGGTGTCGAAACGAACGAGAAAACTCCTCGAGCCTTATGGGAACACCGGTAGAGCAATGTCTACTGCACGAAAATGCTGCCAATGTGATAGGATTGGGTTTCTAAATTAAACGAAAACTTTTCATCTTTTCCTATGACATGGGGTCCTTCAAACAAGGCGTACAGAGGCACATTGTGGGCCGGCAGGCTAAGGCTGACTGATGCTGCATTCTATTGACGCTGCACCAGTTGTCCTTGCGTCTGGACTCCATTTCCACTTAACATCAGGTGGAGTGGAGTCATTTGCCGAGCTTGCCTAGCTCTAAAAAAAATTATAAGGCAAAAAGTGAAACTCACTTATCCCGGTATTCTCAACTAGTTACTGGCTATTTTATCACTATCGGAATGCTACATATAATGCTATATTGGTGTTTTAGGGAATAAAAAAGGCCGTTGTAAAGAATTTGTGCCTTTTTTGAGGCGGCGGTCGATGAATCTTATAAAACTATAGCAGGTAATTATTATTCAAATTTTAAATTTATTTTCTATTTTTGTGACATGCCAAACAATTAAACAACTGTCGGAACACTACAATGCTACATTGGTGTTATGGCGACATAATTTGGTGGTGATAGTTAGCCAAATGAGCTTAAAACAAACGCCTCCTCTGGAAATGGAATAGGATCTCTAGCTGAATCCAGTGAACAGATCTTTCCCAATAGAAGCTAAGGGGACATATAAGTCTAAATATCGGCATGGGTAAAGCGAGAAAAAGAAGCTTGCAAAAATATTAGTTAACTTAAGTCCTAATTGCTAATAAACTTGGTATCTCTCAGTGTTCGTGTAAAACTCTAAAACGAGACATCGTTTCTAGTACTACTGTATCGAATTTGTAACTTGTACGGGCGTGAACTATGTGTTGTTGCTAGTCAGCTCGTTAGCGATGGGGTCTTGCACAGAAATTGTTGGTGAAGCCTTTGATTGGGTTCGAGAGCAGACGTTAATTACCGGTCAAAAGAATACCGGTCTAAAACAATTACTATGAGAGCCTTGGTGAAATTGATCTTCTTTAAATCAAAGTAGACCATTAGTTTACACAAACACATAAAACACTTTACGAAGCGTTAGGATCAAGAAGGTATAAATTAAATGCAAGTGGTTCAGTATAGCTAGAGCATTTAAATTTAAATTTGACATTGTTGAAATTAAAAATGTAACTACCTCACACAAACTTTTTTATTATGTTAATTCGAAAATTATAATAAAAGACTTTATCACTTTATTTTTACTATTGAATCAAACAGACATTTTTGACATGTAGTGTCACAATTTGTGTCATTATTTAGGTATACATGGTAGATACATCGTTGAATCATCATTATTCATTTATTTTCCAATTAACACACATGATATATAACAAACCCATCTCATAAAACCTAACACTAGGTTTTAATACGAGAAACAAAGTCTCGCCTCGAACAAATAAACATCTATCGTGTCCCACATAACAGGAAGCTGGTCTTAGGACATCAAGATATTTATTGCTTAACTTATCAGTAATTAGGTTAGTGCAGGGACACTTGGGGCCAATTTGTCAGGGCCTCGCTTAACTTTAGTAAGTTCATTTGGCCCCACTTTATTATTGTTCGGAGTTTTGCTGCCGACGACGGAGAAGTGAAAATGCTAGACGCTTAGTGAAAATATTAGGAAGGCCAAACGATGTCGGCATGACTGGCTGCTCTAAAGTTTGGCTCGGGAAATCAGTTTAATAACGGCAGGTAAAAAGCATTGTTAGCAGTACGTATTTCATATAACGATAATTGTTAAATGTAAAGTATTTACAAAAACACACACACATGTTGAAAAAATTTCCACAAGCAGGATTTGAACCTGCACCCTTCTGACATACCGGGTCAGGTCAGGTTAAAATTATATAAACAAAACAAAAACATATAGTAAAGTATTTGTTTGACCGTTTTCACATGGCTATTTTGTACTTGTATGTATAGAAAACCCATATTAAAGATTGGTCACTTTTAGTCTCAGTGAACGATCTCATTTATGTGCCATTAGAAATAACAGATAGGTATTTTTTTTTATAAATTTCGATGTACTATTTGTTAAACTTAAAATTATCTGCTTTTCGCCAAACATTTTGCATCGAGTTTTAACACAAAAACATCAAAAAGAAAATAGTTACCTTACCATCATTGTCTAAACTCTATTAAATTCCGCCTTTGACTAACAATCTTATTCCTTACTGACAACTTACATAAAAACAAAGTCTTTTCAAAACCTTTCAGCCGTGTTCAGGTCACGTTAACACGAGTTACTATACCGGCGTAGGTATACACTTATATACACCTATTCATACCTATATACACCTCGCGTTTTATGAAAAACACTTTTCAACGCCATATTATCTCACATCGGGACTGCAGCGGATATGCATACACTTTTTGTGAAGACGCCGTTGCAGTAAGAACTGCCTTCCGGCATTAGCCTCGTGCCGTTCAAACGTATGCAAAGACAGATAAAAACATTTTGAACACTTTTAACTACAGGTTACATGTAAACATCAGTCGTACTTAGATTGTATATAGTACGTGTATGTGTATAGGGACTAGGGACTTGAAATACGGGTTTAATCGCAAATGTGATAGTTTTTTAGTATTACATATTAATAAGAAAATTTAAAGAAAATTAGTTTTAAGTACCTACGGCTTAAACTTTAATGTTCGTTTTGGAACAAGAAAGCTTTTTTCAAATTGAGAAATAGGTATAGTAATAAGTAAGTACTTGGAGCACAAAACTTTTAAATAGTTTTAATTTAATTTCATAGGGTTTTTCTTAAAAATATTATTACTTATTCATTATAGTTTCTAATTAACTTCATAAATAAGTATTTCTTTAATTTGTATGACGCTTATACAAATTAGCTTAATTATTGTTAGCAAAAAAAACTTTTTAATAACTTACTATTTATTAAAACAGTTCCGAGTGTTAGGGTAAAATTACGTTATAGGTAAATAACTCTTCTATCGCTGTAAACCAATGAAATAACATTATTACATCGTTAGTTGCGACCCAACGACACTAAGTTCTGTTGTTAAAACAAACGTTCGCCGTACTCGAACCCCTTTCTTGCATTCCATGTGACTATAAAACAAATAAATGGATCCATTAGACAAACCAACACAGCACATAGTCCCATGTGGCGGTTGCGTCGACTTAGTAATTAGTTTACAATCAACTCATGTTCGTGTTCGATCACACTAAATGATTACTAGTGTTCATACTACTCGTACAGTCGCGAGCGAAAATAAGTTGCTATGGACAAATCCACATCTATATCTGCACTAGAGAAGTAATCAACTGTTTCTGTCTACGCGATAATAATTGATAGGCGTAATTCTAGCCTCAAAAATATGTGACTACTTGTCTAGATAATATGGTAACAACAATGCTCATGACTGTACAATCAGCAGTAGCTAAAGCGAATGTTCAAAACCAGAAAGCTAATACTAATGAAACTAAAGATTCATAACTGTGGTTGTATATTGCGATATTTCACAAAAATAATAATAAGTATATTATGGAAAGTAATAAGAAATCATCAATGATATATTCTATGTTATTCTTTTATTTCACTTTTATTGGTATACTGATTTTGATCATCTACTTTTGCTGTTGACTGTGCATCTAATCTATCGTGTCATCACATTTCCTTGTATGTAATCAAGCGGTATTCCAACATATCTGCCATTCACAATATAGTTAAAGATAATGCTGAAAATTAATAATGCAACATAACAATAATGACAAGCACAAGACGAACAACAAAGGCTGGTAAGTGTGTACCAAGCGTAGATTGGGACTCTCCTTCTACCGATACGGGAACAGTGAAACGAAGAAGGTCGTGCCCAGAAACCTCAAAGCAAACAGTAACGCAAGAAACAATAGCTGAAGTACAAACTCCATCGGATTCCGGCAGTGGAACTTCTAGGAGCATAGATGACACTGACAAATCTGACTCTCTCATAGACGTCGAGCATAGAATCTCCTGCATTATTAATGAAAACAGATCTTCACAAAGTAATTCTGAATCTAGTGACGCTGATATTTTTATAGAAAATTTGTTAGAAAACCCAATTGACGAAGACCTTTTTATTGGAATCAAAGATGAACCTATTTTGTACGATCGCAGCAAGACTTTTATCAAAACGCAAGAGCCTAGGTCAGCTAGCTCTGACACGGCTCTTACCAGTAAGACGACAGTTGATAGAAAATGTAAAGATAAGAATCTGAAAAGCCTAACTCCTATACGGAAAATTAGCAAATCTATTGATGTAGTTAAAAATAGCCCTAAATCTAGTAGAGTAAACGACAAAGCTGGCGTACTGCCAATTCACAAAAGTACATTACAGGGATCAAGCATTGATTTCAATACAAATAGCTGTAAAAGAAAAGTCACTTCAAAACTAAAACTACCATTCACACCACACAAAACAATGGATAAACCAAAAATCAACTTCTTCCAAAATAAAACCAATGTACAAGAAACCAAACCATCTCCTTTACTCTCGTCTCCTGTTAGAAGGACAATATCAAATGAATATGTCAGGTTAAAGTTTACAAATGACACAGTGATGAGACGAACAATAGACGGAAAATCTATACCTAAAATTACACCAAAGATACAATCCATAATACCCGAAAGCCCTATAGACAATGAGGACCCGTTCCTAAATCTAAGTCCTAACAAAAAGTATACAGTGACAGTGAATAACAAAGTGCGTTGTGACAAAGACAATTACGTTATATTCGATCCAAGTACTGGTTTTAATCCAGAAGATGGAGCAAGACAATCGCGAATACCTTTAAAGTCTCCAAGTGGTGAAAAATCAAGGATTCCTCTCAAATCGCCCGCGGGTGAACACTCTGGGATTGTTCGTAAATCCGCAAACGTTAGTGATACTGACAGTGGTATACTATCGCCTAATTCTCCTGTGGAAACAAGTGAGAGGGGGGCATACTACGTTAACGCAGCAGCGTTTAGTGCCACCGCGAAGAAATGTGCAGACTTGGACATCACCATCCTGGATCCAGGACTGGCCAAGAAAGCCACAGAGCAGATAAAGGTCAGTAATTTACTTGATTTGTTTGTACTACTGCTGTGTAATTATTTTTCAGTAGTTTTTGTATTATGTCGCAGTCTCAATCAAGCACGCTTCATTCGGAGTACTGAACCACCGAGTAATTTAACTCTTAACTGCCGGAATACAAAAATGCTACCAACATTGTTGTTATGGCGACACACTTAGTTATACAACAGTGGACGCTATCCAGGCGGGCACAGGACAAGCATTACCAACTAAACTGACAACAATATGTACCTCCGCTGGGAATCGAAACCAGGATTTTTAGGTCTGAGTCCTGTGGTCTATCCACTAAAAGAGCGCTTAATTTATTCATTCATTTCTAACTTTCTTGTTAGGATGATAACATACTTAACCGTGACATTATGCAGCTTTAACAAAAATAAATATGAAAATAAGCTAATCATTCCGCAGTATCTATCTCATCGTAGGGTTTTACACTCACGCTTTTATAGGTAGTTTGTTCGTTTCAATACTACGAGTACGAGTAGTACAGTGAATATAGTGTTTTGTTTTGTTCAGCATTCGCTTGTTTCCACCAATATTCGCGTCTATTCCTGAAAGGAGCGCGCTCCAACCAGATGGTCGAAGTTGAAAAATAATCGACAATAAATCTTGGCGCCAAAGATCGCAGACATAATTTAACTTCCGCCCGAAAAGGTCATTTTTCATTGCAGCCTTTCTCGGCAACCCGCTCTGTTGCATGTTCGAATTTATTTTTAGGAAAATTTTCTGGTCATACCGATGCATTTTACTGGGAGTACAGATACACTGGCTAAATATGTGTTTGCTAAATAAAAAATTGTTTCGAAATCATTAGCAATAGCCTCTTTAGAGACTTAGGTAGGTTTTTTTATTTTTCTTTACCTACTATAGTATTTTTAACCTATTTTTGGAAATAAAGACTACTTAACTTACTGTTTTTAAAAGATATCTCTAATCTTCTATATAAAATAAATGAAGCGACACCTCTTTTTAAGCACATTGTGCACTCGAAGTAGTGTGGCTGTGAGATTTGTATACCTGCCTACCTACCTAGTTAAAGTGAAGGAGTTGCGAAAGATAAAATTTATGCATAATATGTGTTACATTACATTATACAAGTAAAGAGGTACCTATATTGTAAATTGCAGTTGAATTTCAACCACTGACTGGTAAAACTTAATTCTTCATCGTGAGTTTTACAATGTATACCTAACAACTTTCGCTTGTAGCGCCATCTTGATACCAGTAGCAAAACTAATTGTGAGCTTTTACCTTACTTTTTTCTTGTTCTTTAAAGCAATGTTTTGTATTGATAAATATTTGAAAAACACGTTAATATCATCACTTTTATAAATTATATTGTTACGAATGCCGGTTTCGGGAAAATAGCATTGTCAACTAGTACATTACAGCATGCTACTTCAAAGTAGGTATGCTTTCAATACAACGCGTAACGCCTACCCGTCAACAGATGGCGCTCTACAGTCAGCGCCACCGAGTTGCTTTAACGAACTACTTTCTCCACCAACTTCTTTCTCTCTTTCTCCTCCCCCGTTCATTTGTGTTGAACGTTTCCCGTGATAAATATCGGACGGCACTGGCTCGTATTATTCGGAAGCAATAGTGCAGTTAATTTGGAAATGGGCCCATTTAGCGAAAATAACGTGCCTACATGCGGCGAACTCGGCGCCCGAACACGCTTTTGTAATAGCTACTGTCTCGTATGCATGGCCAATTATTTCTGCCACTGATTGTACGTCAGGCAACCACATTGTTCGTGTGTGTTGATGGGTGGCGATAGATACTATCATTAGATGTACATTTTGACGCTTTTGTCAGTTGGCAGAGGGGAGTTTGTTTTTTAATAATAAATGGTCTGTTGATGCGTAATCGATACGTGGAAATTATGGGCTTCAGGGCAAACTAACAGAGTTTTGGACTCTTCATTTTGTTTTTCACGTGGCGGTAAACTTAGAAAATAATTTATATAAATTAATTTACAGTTAGGATTTCAATTGATTGGCACTTAGACACTTTTTAGTAGTTTAGTATTATTTCGTGCTTCAGTTGAAGTGGAAAAATATTTAATTGATTTTCAATTGCTATGAACCACATGCAGCCCAATTGTAACAAAACCTAGATAGTTTACGCAACAAAAGCAATTGAGATTTGCTTTTTAGGGTTCCGTACGTCAAAAGGAAAAACGGATCCTTATGTGATCACTTTGTTGTCCGTCTGTCTGTCTGTCTGTCTGTCTGTCAAGACCCTTTATCTAGGGAACGCGTGGAGGTATCGAGTTAAAATTGAATCCATATACTCAGGTCTGCGGTCCCTTGAAGCTGTGAAAAAATCAAACTTTTAAGTTAACGAAAAAAAATATACGGCCGTTTGTCGCAAAAAACGTATATTTCAACACTCTCAAGGGAATCAAAATTACTAGTGTACTTGCCGTTGACCTAGAACTATGAAGTTTGGCAAGTAATATCGTCTTAAACTACAAGTACTTATAGGGAAATATCTAAAAACTATACATATTTAATTAAATCATAAAAAAACAGGGTCTTTATGCTAGGAATGGGAGCCCAAATTTTTAAGTAAGTTAACCGTGTTATGTGGGATATCGTATGAAAGGGCTTCATTTGCACAAGGTTATTAAACAGATTTTCAATTATTTTTATGATATTTTATAGTATTCGATTTATGACGAAGAATGAAATTAGAAATACCTTTTCCCTCTTTTATATATAGGTACCTAATAACATTGGTGTATGTAGTACTTAACAGTTAGCACTGAAGCGTACCTACTTAGAACTTTTTTAATTTTGTAATTAAACACAATCCTTAAATAGGTACCTACCTACTTAAGTGTATAATGTAAGTAATTGTTGGTTTTGGAAAAGTTTGAGACTCGGTTCCTGAACTATAATAATATGTACCCATAAAATTTTACGGAACCCCCGGGCGGGCGAGTCCGACTCGCACTTGTCCGGTTTCCTTATAATTAGATACGCTTGCATTTGACTAATATCTGATCTGATGGTAAGTTATGATGATGTAGCCTACGATGTAACATGCTTGCCTAGAAGAAACCCTCACTATTATTATATTCACTCTTGATTTGAATTTTTTGGTCATCTATAATATCAATTGAAATGGCTCCGTCGAGCGATTACAATTTATCTCATTCAACTACCTATAGCAGACACCTTTATTATGAGACAACTGTGTTGATATGCAGCACACGAATGCAGCAATCAGACTATTATCACACGTCGCTCCAGGGTTGTTGCGTTCGGTTTGCGATCATGCAAATTGACTATAGCAAACCAGGTGGGGGGGGGGGGGGATACTTTTTAATTAAAGACACCTAAACAGCTAGTAAAGCGTTTAAGATTCTTGTATTACTTTTAAAGTTAATCTTTATCATTAAAGGTAATATAGCTCGCGCGCCGAGTTGTTAAGCTTGTTATACGAGTTGGTCAAGTTTGCCACCTCGAATCCTATTTTAACGCCTCGAAGAATCTAGTAGGGGATTCTCGTAAGACGATATATACGCTTAATGGAAAACTAGAGAACCGAGAAGGTGGTAGAAGGAGAGTAGGGAATTCTAATAACAAAACTGGCAACCCTGCTGGCGTAGATTCCGATTTGCCTGTACATTAAATTACAAATAAGGTTCGCGATGCATCGCTTGTTGCGACCGTCATCAGAATTATGATGGCGACAGACAGTTTTACTTAATGATAATCAAGGCTAAATTATTTTAATATAATATAATATATATATTGTGTTAGTAGTAGTTGTAGTACTAATAAGTCTTAAGGCTTTTTAACCTTCCGAGGCTTTGCAAAACACTGAGAAGAATAAACAAATGAAACAACTTTACACATTTTTAGAAAATAGCTGGCTGGCAAGACATGAATGTCTCGATGGCGGAGGTGCAATACTGGGTTGGATTCCAAATGTACAACAACCGCGATTCCAAAGATACACACCAAATTTCTCTATATCGATACATAACTTATATAAAATAACAGAGCTCGCTAGAACACATTCAATTGTTTTAACGATTTGCCTGCTAATCGGTGCATGAAAATTTAATCCCACCCATTAATTTCGTTCCATCAGACATATTGTGGAGCCTCCGTAGTACGAGATAATAAATTCGGTGCTATTCCCGTATTGTGCCAAGTCGACCGTATAAGTATAACACGTGTTTGCAGGCTTCAATAGAGATACTAATGCGTTGTTATGAATCAATATAAAAAAATAATAATTTAAGTTACTATATATAGACAATGACCTTTCAATCAGTGCGTGGCCTTTCATTTACCTAACGGTATTTTAATAAGAAGTGAAAAATGGAAGCAAAATTTGTGTCTTACCTGGTGGAAGTGACGATAAGGCCGAAGTTGGAAGTGTACTTTATCTGAAGTCCACAACCACTCAGGAACTAGTTGTCTTATATGTAACTGTAGGATCAATGTGGTTGCTAGCTAGGCGGACTAACAACAATGCCTACTACCAACCAAACCGAGTACCTACATTAATATAAACCCTCGTTGGGAATGGAACGCGAGACTTCTTGGTCTGAAACCGGTGGTCTAACCGCTAGACCACAGAGGCGGTTGCACTTATATTTACGAGTTAATGACTTAAGATAAGATGAGAGAGATGAAATAATTGAGCAGAGCCTTAATGTTGCTACATGTTACTTAACTTTTAAAAAAGTATTATTTTTGGCCGCTGTTAAGACTATGCCCTTAATTTAGCGCCGACTGTACGGCGCCAAGATTTTACGAGGCTTTATTATTTAAAAGCCTTACATAAAAAAAAATCTTTCGAGAATTTAAAAGTGCCCGAAAAGATTTGAAGTAGGAGCGGTCCTTAAATTAGGTAATAAACGCGATAGGGGAGGGCAGCGCCTTACACAAGCACTCTGTAGGTAAATCTCTTTGTACAGTCAAGGGCAAAAATGTGTAAGCACTTTTCTCAGTTTGCTACTCACAATTTTCAGAGAAAAGGGTTTCTGTAGTGTAAACGGTGTTGTAAAAAGATGTATATTATTCACAGTAGTAAAAAAAGAAATTAACAGAATTATGACTGTATAACAATATTTTATCGCTAAATTGTAACTAAACTAGACCGCTGGTCACTTTCCTTTTTTTAGAGTCCAGTAACACGGTATTATGGGAAGTAGAGTTGAGTTTTTTAATGTAAATTACATAATGTTATTATATGGTATATTATCGTCGATTGTTGTAAAATCATTTTTACACTTTACAAAACAAGCGAACACCAACAAAAGCTTTGCTTTATGTGAAATCTGCAAAATATTTGAACACTCGCTTGATTTTAGTGAATTCATAAAGCTTTTTTAGCCACTCAAACGTCTACGCCACGAACTGTCAATACACGGAAACGTACAGGTGACAGCACGCGATATAGCGCCAACAACTCTTCCGATAAAAATAAATTGTCAAAAAAACATTACGAGCTTGATGAAAACTAAGAATATCACTGCGTAGCCTAATATATACATAATATAATTATTTCAAAGTATATGCTTTAAACCCAGATCTGAATACTAAAAAAAAATGCATTTTGATATTATTTTTTTCAATTATGGCGCAAATAAAATTAAGTTAATTCTTCTCACTTTATTTCTTAGGAAACTCAAGTAAATTCCTTTAATTATCTTAACATAATCGTTGAGAGTTACGAAAGTGAAGTAAGTGCCAGGTTTCACCGCACCCACCTACAAGAACCTGCACGTGTCCGGGTAACTAACAACTACTAACGACACATAAAAAGTGACTATTGTTTTCCATAACAAACTCTTATCACGGGTGAATGCGAACGCTTAAAAGTTGAAAATGTCAATATGCATGTGTTGTTGACTGTACAAAGTGCAAATGAAAATAATTTGTTGCTTAATTTCGTAAAAGAGCTGTAAGAAGTTGTTAACTGTAGTCAAACGTGCTTCATGAACTTGAAAGCAATTCCTATATGAATGAGTACCTATTCGCAATACGATCGCGTAAACTTTAAGTGAAAAAAAAATGTATTAGGTACTTTATTACGTCGTAAGCTTGTTTAAAGTAATTTATTGCCAATAATAAGTTGTATATTGTGTAGTGAATCAGTGTTTTATTGCTATATTAAGTTTGTAGTTTAGTGAAAAAGTGTAAATAAGTATAGGAAACCCGAACACTTTTTGGATAGGTTCTACATATACCAACGTAAATTTTCTTAGTTACTATTAGTTTTGTTCGTCACTTTATAACTTGAATGTAGTACCAACTAAGATAAAACTTAATTTCTTGAGGTATTAAATGACTAATGTATTCCTTCTAAAGAAATAAATTTCTTAAACCATAATCAACAAAAACTATTTTTTGTATGGCGTTAAAGCGCCTCCTCGAGGAGAGCGAGGAGAGTCAAAATTTTGATATACGAATTCTCGTGTTCGTTAACGTGACCGAATTAAAACGAGAGCTACAATTTGTAGGTATGAAATTAAACAATGAGTGTGTGACGAGCAAGTTGGTTTTACTACCACAAATCAAATTAACAAATAAACTAGTCCCTTACTAGATGGCGCTGCTTTGATTCCTTATAAATATTGTAATTTATTTTAATTCGATCAAATAATTAAGAAAACTCACACTCGACTTTCTGAGTGATGTATCGTTGTTGAATTTTATGATGACTGTAAGTGCTTATTTTTTTTCACCGTCGACTGTACCTACGTGAAACACAAGAAGCCAGTGCAACTCCGAACAGTTTGCGAGTCGAATCAGAGAGGGCCGCGAGCTGTTGGGACTCCACTCACGCCCGGCCTAACCGAATTACGAGCGTAGACCCGACGAGCGATAGACACGGCGAACAAATTGTTGGGAAAAAGAAGCAATTAAAGCAAAAAGTAGTTTAGCAAATTATGTTTTTGACTAAAATAAATGAATATTTGTAAAATTTATAAAACACAGTGAAAAAATTAAACGCCCACCCGACCGACCGTAATTTTTTCACTGTATTTTATAAATTTTATAAATATTTAATTTAGCTTCAGTGCAGCAATTAGCACTTGAAAATAAAAAGTAAAAAAGTAAAGTAAAATTTGAAATAAATGAATGAATGAATGAAATATAAAATTTTATTAAAATTTGATATGGCCTTAAGCCCGTTTTTTGTACTTGTAATTTATTGTGCAATAAAGCTTAAAATAATAATAATAATATTAAGTAAACAGATTTTTTGTGTCCTTATGCGCAATAAATACTGTGTCACGCCCGTTAGAGATGAAATTAATAGCAATTTACTCAAGTGGTTCATGATTCCTGGTGCGCTTCAGCCTTCAGGTTAACCGTCATTATTGGTGAAATGTAAGCCTAGCGCAACCTGTGGAATAAAACATAAAGTTAAATATCACGATCGCTTTTTTCAACATTACATTTCTACTCGTTCTTTTATCTGTAGCATTATCAGTGTAGGCTTCCGGCCAAATTTTGGAACCCCAAAGAGCCTATTTTTCGTTTGAGCGAGGGCGCATTGCGTGTACAAAGGTGCCCTGGTCGCATTGCAATCAACGGACAGACATTGGGATCGGGAATAAATTAAATTATTGCGGTTCTGCGGGTGCTGTGAGCACAATTCAAATCGGTGTCTTTGTATAAAATCCACATAAAATCTCTTTTTTGTCAGCTAATAAACATCGAACCTTGACTCAGGGTTTTCACTGAAGGACAATTTAGCGCAAAGCAAGATGACCATAACCCTTTACAACGGCGGCACCCTTAAGCGGTGTGGTGGGAGCTGTTAGATATAATATAATACATTATGTATTTTATCATATAGCTAAAACCACTATAGGTAATAATAATATATTTCCCTTTTGAGTAGAACGTGAATGATGAACGTGAAATGCAAATTAAAACCTTGTTACCCGACTGCGTCAGAAGAAAATAAGAAATCATTTAAAAAATCTTGATAGCTTACTTACAAATTTATCTAATAAACATATTTCAATTTGTCATCCAAAAAATAATAATTTATGACCTTCCTGTCAAAATGTATTACGTTATTTTGTACTGAGAGAAATATTGACGCAAAAAAACCAGCTATAACTACGACTATTTGCCCTACGCGTTAAGATAGTCGCACCGGAAGTAGGGGTTCATATATCAGTCGGGCAGGCCGTAAATATAGTGAGAGCTCGTGAGTCTTGACATATAATTTGGCGTGTGCCACTCGCTGCTGTGTAAATAGCAATTTTGGTATAGAAAGCACCTTTTTGTGTAGGTTTTGATTAATTTAGCTCTTTGATATAGACACCTGCATATTAACCTATCCAATATTGTCAATTTTTTTCAATAAATGTTCAACCATATGCCATAGTGCCTAGTTATTCCATGTTTTGTCCCCGTCATGTAGACGACATTTCAAATTAGAGTAAAAGAGACAAAACACGGAATAACTATTCGAAGCTTCATCATTTTCACCAGCTCATCATGTCCCCACTGCTGGGGCACGAACCTTCGCTATGGATGGATAGGGAGAACGGGCCATAAACCACCACGCGGGCTCAGTGTGGATTGGTGGTTGTTAACGACTGCTAATACAGCCGGGACCAACGGCTTTATGTGCCTTCCGAAGCATGGAAGAGCTCGAGATGATAAATTTTTGGTCACCCATCCGATGACCGGCCTTTACGAAAGTTGCTTAACAATAGAGTTATTATTAACGGGATTCTTACCATGTTTATTGTTTGTGAGTATCCGATGTTTCGGCACGGTTGCAAGCGGCATGATCAAGTGACTATTCAAAAAATTCTCACAAACAATAAACATGGTAAGAATCCCGTTAAGAATTACTCTATTGCAAGTGACCATGATAGTTTAAAAAGTTGCTTTACGTCAGCAATAGCAGACCGGGCGCTTTAACCACTGCGCCATCGAAGTATTAATAGTAAACATAAAAAAGTTTACTGAATTCATGCCATTTAAAGTCTACCATGGAAAGTTTCAAATCGCATTAAGTCGGTTAAACACGTTGTTTTTAAATATTTTCTATTAACTGTAAACATCAAATTTTACTTTTTAATTGATCTGTTAATATTTTTTTATAATACTTACAACGCATAGGCATTTAGGCTTTTATTATTTTAGTCACAACTAGTCCAGAACCCTGGATAGCTAAGGCTGGACAGATATAGCCTTAAGTAACTAAACCTATAATAAACGCAAAAAAAAACAACAAATTGTTGCAATTACAGGGTCATGTTACAGGGACTGTATTTTATAATATTGTTAGATCTACATACATACCCTACCAACTTGTTGCAATACATATAGACCTATATGTACCTGTACGTATATAGCTATGACTACTTTTATACAAGGTGTTTGGTAACTGCGAAGTGACAACCCTAAGTCAAGCTGATACGTTGTTCTTGGTCGTCAACCTCATGGTCAAACATAAACAGAAGTCGAAACAATGCAGGAATAAACAAAAAAATTGAAAAAAACTAAATTTTAGAGTTTTTATTGAAAAGTATATCTACGAAATATGATTTTGCATGTTATCACAGTGTTCTTTAAACTTGGTTCCATGGCGATGTTTCGGGAATATACACCTATTGCCAAACATCCTGTAGATACATCTAATAAACTATGAGCGGAGAGACGCATCGCTCTCCTCAAATACGCAAAACAAACCGAATGTATTATTAACTGGGGGTTTCCCCTGAAAGAGGCTGCGAGGGTCGCCCACCAATCTTGTGGGGCGGGCGGGTCGAATAAAGTATTTATACAGCCTTCGATCCGACGTGTAGTACTGATTCACGTTTCGGGTATGATTTTATATAGAGTCGTGAATGCAATAAAAACGTTACGTATGTCTGTTGCAAAAGGACAAATATGGAATAAATACTATTTGGTTAAAATTAGGTGAGTGAATTTTAAATTATCGGTCATCTACTACGTTTATGTAAGTTTGCAACAGTACAAGGATAAAAAAAAGATACAGGACATAAATAAAATAACAAAGTGTCAGTTTTAACATTCTATGAGGTTACACTATTGCTAATAGACAGCGGTAACTAGCAACTTGGATTAGGGGAGCTGTATAGCCCAACTTTTCGTTTAACACAAAACATGATTATAAGTGCCTAGTTTTAGGATTTCTTCCGGACAAACAGTTGGATAAAGAGAACTTACACTGACTTACACTGTAAAATCACAGGCGCAAACTATTTATTAACTTAATAATATGACAATATGTTTTTTGTTTATTTTTTTTTATTTATAATGCCTTCAAACCGGATCAATATCGATCGGATACGAGCCTGTAAGAAGTATTACATGGTAATTCAGTCATAGAAATGATCTGAATCGTAACCTATGATACAAGTTTGTAACGTACACTTTCATACACTTTCGAACTCTTTACGCGGGATCCGTCATAACGAAATACTGTCTTTCTGTGACCTCGGACGCTGTAAAGGGTTCGAAACGTCAGGCGAAAATAATATAAAGGCACTTGGCAGCCATTGAGATGGTTCATTTTTCTTTATAAGCGATTGACGGGCAGAGAGATGATATATTCCAATAAAACAACGGTTTAGATAATCACGTCACATATAATTAACACATTCACAATTATTCGTTACATGAAATTAGTAGAGGTGGCTACGATTAAACCCGATTTAAGTGAACGTCCACCAAGCACGTGAACGCGTGCGCACGTCACAACGACTCGATCTCAACCGACACTGTCACAAGATGGCCGCCTATTCAGTGCTTGGTGTTCGTTCATTCGGTCTATGGCCTTCTACGATTTGATGACAGTGTAAAATATAAGCCAAAGTGTATTCGAAAGTGGATAGTATACAAAAAGCAAACGAAGCAACAACCACAGCTTAGTATAACATGTACTACTCGTAGACAGAAACGTATTCCTTGTACATACAAATTTTACTGAAGGAAAATGCGCGATTTATTTTGCACTTGTGACTTTAACATAAATCAGCTAAAATGCGTGCGGTATCGGGAAACGTGCTCACAATTCGTTATGTAAAAACGAATAAACAACAACGAATGCTCCAATATTTATTCATCATCATGACCAGCTTATAGACGTCTCACTGTTGGGCTAATTCAGGTTCTAACAAAAAGTTTAAAAAGGAAATATTTTATTTATGTTTTTATTTGTGTCTTATTGTATACTGTACGACTGTTAAATTTGAGACTCACGAACCTATGTATGTACCACCACACACCACCCATATTTTAAACAATAAATAATTTATGAATTATGAACGTCTGCCATCCTACGACAACAACCGGGACTTGAACTGACTTCACTGATTATGTAATTATATAAAGTATTCGAAATGGTTGGTACGAAATATAATTATGCCAAATAAACGCGGGTATATCTATATTTTCATTAACTGTTAAACTTATTTTTGTATTTTGTGTGCTGAATATGTTATTTTTTATTCTATTCTATTCTTTTTAAAGTATTTTACTTGAATCTACTAAGATGAGTGTGTAAATATGGTTTGGATTTATTAATGTAAGTATTTTAATAAAGTATCTTGAAGATTAATTTCGATTAGGACTGCATTTCGTACTGCTCGTGTTAGAAACATTACTATTTATCAATTCTTAAGAGAGGAACGTAAAACTATAATAGTTTTTTTATTTAAATAGTGACAGTTGGTTAAAAAGTCGAATCACACGGTTCCCAAAAATATGTCATCATAAAAAAGTTTCACCGCCCACATAAAGATACGTAATGTCCGCATCCTGGATCAGATCCTGCCTCTTGTTAGGGATTACGAGCAGTAAATTATTTCCTTTCGCTGAGTTATGGGCTATTGAGGCAACAGACCGTTGTTTCAAGACTTAATGGGGGTGACGTACAATTTTACTTTGTATATCTGAAAATTTCTATTTTTGGGCGGTACTCGTTCGGTTTTCTTACGCCCAGAACAGTGGCAACAAGTTATTTCACTTATTAACGTGTCACCAGTCAGGCTAAATGTGAATTTTTTATCCGTATACAAGTATAATGATGAACTAAAGACATGTTTTTTCTCGAAATTATGTTACTACAAATTGTTGGGGTATTTATTTATTTATTTATTTAAGCTTTTGCAACATAAATATTACATGGCGGACTTAATGCCCGAGGCATTCTCTACCAGTCAACCATAGGGTGGTGCAGAGATAACATTGGTAGGTGCAATTAACATATATGATTTAAATGTAAGTACCTATATAATACATGCATAAATATTATATACACATAAACATTATGTGTATTATAAATACGTAAACTACAATAAATAAACATACATAAAATACATAATTCTAATAGGACGTTATTGAGATGATTCTGCCATGGTTCTATCAAACAAGAGCTCACGGACTTTCTTTTTAAAAGCATCACGACTCGTAGCTATCCTGATTTCTTGTAGGTATACTTGTAGGGTACATATAGGATACCTATATAGGATGCCTTTTCAAAGCGGTTTGCGTTATAACCCGTTAAATATTATTAACCGTCTTCGAAAAAAGGAGATTTCTCCATTCGTCTGTTCATACAGGTAATGGACGGTTCATTCATACAACATCATTAGAGGTATGTTTTTTATGTTTGTTGGCGCATATTTTTGATAAGCAACGAGCTTTTCTCAACAACATTTTAATCTTTGCAATGTCTATAAGAAGCTTTGCGGAAAGTAGCGCACTTTTCACCGATCGCTTCTAATTAATCGGTCCATTGACAGTGTAATCCCTCAGTTAATTAATTGAATTATTCCGTCTCATTACTCCATTGCCTCCGAGATTATTATTAAAATATAAAATGAGTAAATCATAGCGGGCTTCAGTAATCCTGATTGGCCATAAATGTGATTTACAGCGGTTACAAATAACTCGTGTAGGGTGTATTTTTTTTTAAATATGTTACAGGACATTGATCTTCTTACGGTTTGAATTGAAATTGCACTCGTAAGATAATAGGTCTTTGTTAACTTTTAAAAGTTTACTCTTTATAAAATGTTTTTATTAGTTAGGTAATTATTATTTTTAAATATTAATGACAAACCTGGCAATTGTAATTCTAGTCATTTCCTAAAGACAGTTCCTTGACATTTTGGTATCAGAATAATGAATGCTGTTACATTTTTGTTACTGCAACATAAAAAATAAAACTCCGTTTATTTTATTTTAGCTACCTTCAGTCTTACCTACATACAACTATTTATATCTATCACTTTATTCGAAAACCAAAGTCATAACTACCTACGACAAATTGCACGCAAAATTATATCGCCAACAAAAGTGAAACAAAAGACGAACTTTTTCATTAACAAAAGTGGTACTGCAGAATTAATCGGCACACTCCTGCCGGCGATTAGCATTAACGCTTCATCTATTTCAGCCCAAGGTTTTATATAAATCGACGTAAAATTTATCTAGGTGCCCCTCGTCTACAGACGGACGACAAGGGGTGATAATTAGTGCGTTCGTGCTATTCCGGGAGGAGGGCCCCATCTAAAAATGGCTCAATCAGTCAAACCAGGAGCCAGGACACCGAATACGCGATTCGGATGTCGTTAGTGATTAACTGAGTGAAATGTATGAGAAGTGCAGTGAACTTGGCATGGACATGATGTTGGTGTATTACAAAAAAAAAATTGGCGTCTTATTATTATCTTTTTCGTGAGTTTGATCCTTTTTTTCAATGCGTGTCAGGTTAACACTAGGATATGGCGGTTGTGTTCGACCCATGTAAATTTAGTAAATAACTTTCTACGTACTTCTTTAGCCAAAGTTATCCCTGTTACGAGTATTTGATGAGTTGAGACGGAAACAAATAATTGTATGAAAATGTTTAAATTTATAATAGAGTTACATAAGTTCAAATCTATACTCAAACCTATGTTTAAACCTATCTACACGGTAACTTTTTATCGGTGATCAGGACCTACTGATTCCGACTAAATAAATGATGCCCATTGCAATAATAATAGTAGTTACATGTTGTCTTTTTATAAATTTAATTTGTAAAAAGACAACATGTATGGTATTCCTACATTTTTATGAAGTGAAGATTGGAGGTTTTATTTGTAACAAGTAGGAGTAGGATGACCATGACTTTAATATTCATAGTTATTAACTTTACTTCACAGACAAAAAAAATAAAAAATGGTACGCTGACATGTAAGTTTTATTATTATTGCAATGGCTATCATTAACTTAGTTGGAATCAGTAGGTCCTGATCACCGATAAAAAGTCACCGTGTATACCTCCCTCTATTTGCTACGCCCTTACAGGGCGCTACATTGTTTATTTAAACACCTTTTGTACCTATTTATTTAATAATGTGTACCTACATTAAGTGGCATGCAATAAATAATTATGATTCTTAATTTGAATTTGAATTTAGATACAAAGTATTATCAAACCGACTTAAACGTAATTGTTTTTGTAATCGAGCATCTTTATGGGCACTTACATATACATTGTCTTGCATTGAGTGTGTTACTATGTAACATGAAGTTATTGTACTTTGAATTTTGATACTAAGTAATCAAATCAATCATAACAGTTATTAACGCTGCATTAGAATTGCCATAAAACTATTTAAAAAAGAAAGAAAAACCTCTTTTACACGTTACTATAATAAACTAAAGGCTCTAGCTACTGATTTCGTTCGTTCTCTGTGCAATAGCGCGGAAACTCCACATGATCTGAAACAATCCTTTTAGCTCTTTATAAAGCACTCTATCTGCGGGGGCAATCACGCTTTACAAAGAAAACAGAGGAGCCGTGTGTTATTCGAAGGGCACATTTATTACTAAAACCTGCTATTACTATATACTGTGACTCTGGCTAGAAAAATAATGGGACTCCTTGGATCGGCCTATCCGAAACCAGAAGTCTTCAGGTCGCTCTGAAGGTTGCTAAGCTTCTGGCAGTAATTTTTACATCCTACTAATATTATAAACGCGAAAGTTTGTAAGTATGGATGGATGTTTGTTACTCTTTCACGTAAAAACTACTGAATGTATTTTAATGAAACTTTCCTCATATACATACCATGACCCTGACCAGCATATAGGATAACTTTTGTTTTAACTTTTTTTTTTTACTGTAACATCAACAACTAGTAAGATAATAAAGATGAAATTATATGATAATCAATTTTCTAAAAGTTTTCCTTAAGTTTATATAAACATTATATTACAAGGACATTGACACAAAACACTTTATTCTGAGTTTCTAAAAAGAAAGAAAAAAAGAAAGACCAGGATAAATTAACAATGTAAAATTAACGCGAGAAGCAAACTAATTGTAAAATGTATGTAAAATAAAACTTAGCCCAACTAAAGTTTGATCTTTGAAACAGACTTGCAGATTAAGTGATAGCAGGTAAAAAAAACGTTCGTTGGCAATCCGTGGAACACTTTGAGTAACTCTACCCGATGTTCAAAAGGACAGCCACCTCAAATAGATGGCCTGTCGTACTTTGGATTCGAATTTGTGGATCTTCTTAGAGTTATTCAATTTGTTTCCGTGACGATGTATGGAAACTGGATGTGGTAATTCATTTACCTTACAAAAATACAATTTAAGGGCAAGGTTAAAATTGAGCTAATCTGATCTAATGTTCACATTTGACCATGCCTATGATTTTAAGATGCAAAGTTGTCATAAATGTGTGTACAACTTTTTTTTTAGTGTAAAGCAGCATTTTCTGCATTTAAGATGTTGCTTACTGTAATGATGCATAATTATGAAAGTAACTGTAAAAAGTTTGTGATTATATCAGTGGTTTCTATTCTTCCATTGAAAGGAGTTCAATAGTTACTGAGCTTATTGCTGGGCTCTTCTGGATAAATGACTGTGCTCTAAAGCAGTGCGCTAGAATCAGACTATTTAAATATGTTACTGAGAGTGAGCTGAGCTTAGGCGCATAAAGCAGTGAGAGAAAGTGTCAAATACAGGTACCAGATCCTTGTTTATATAGTTTCAATGGTATCAGCCACATCCAGTCATATTATCAGGGAGTGCGTGCATCTGCATCCCCGCGGGACGTGTAGGGGATCGATCTGCTCGATCCGCCCAGTCGCGTGCCGCTCGCCGGCGAGGACGATTGCCCGCCCGAAACCTCCTTTTAGGCAGGACTTTTGCCGCGCGACCTTTTTAGGCGGGAATTTATGACAGTTCGAAAATTAAGGTTGTAAAAGAATTGGAACTCTATAGTTGAGTGTTAATGTGAAACCTCCTTCTAATTAGGACTTTTGCCGCGTCACCTTTTACGCGGGAATTTATGACAGTTCTAAAAGAGAGGTTGTTAATGAATTAAAACCTCTTTAGAGACTTTGTAGTGGAGTGTAGTGTGAAGCCGCCTTTTTATGTAGGAAGTTTTCCTGCAAAAAAGTTTTGGGTGGAAACTGAGTACTGTTTTATACTTAGAGCGTTGGTTTAATGTTCTAAGGTTTTATTTCATCATCACGTGTAAATTTATGAAAACTCCTTTGTGTGGTTGAAGTGGAGTTTTGTGTGAGGCTTCCTTTTATATAGGACTCTTTTCGTTAAACTGTTTATGCGGGAAATTATGTTTCTAACCAACAAAACATAATTCGTGCTGATTCTTTAGACGGAAAATATTAACCGATTGCCCGAAGCTAGATTTTATCAGGTCTGAAACTATTATCTCAAAGTTATGCAGAAGTGTGGTCGTAAGTGTTGGTAAACAACGTTTTGTTGACATTGTGATAAGAATTTCAATGGCGATTTAGTTTAATGATAGTTTAATTTTAACAATCTACGGTGGCGTCCTTGATTATTAATGATTATATTTTATGTTTTAACATATCACTGGCAATAATTGAATAAGTTTAGACATTTTAAAGGTTGGTTTGAATGGATACATGTTTGATTTAATAACTATTATATCAGTTTTCAAAATGTCCTGTCACTCTATATTTTTTTTTTGTATTACAGATATACATACCTACCTACGCTTTCATTTGGTAGTCTTGGTTTTGACCAGGTTCATGAGTATAACATAAAGCCTGCATATCGGCGTAAATGTTTATTATGAGGCGATTTATCTAAAGAAACTATAATGTTCAAAAAACACGCTTGCCAAATTTGATTCGGTAATCACTAAGTGGCTATGCATCGTAAAATCCAATACACTTGGCCCGGTCTGAGGATTGAACCTCTGGATATCAAGCTGGTCGTAAGTGGCAACTACAAACAAAACTAAAACTAATAACAAAAATCAAAAAACGCAAGACGGAAAGCTGCTTGATATAAACTATTAACAAAGTTTTATCATAAGCCATTCGAGTCAGTTTTTACATCACAAATCTACAGACCGCGGCTTTTTAAAAGGACTCGACTGTTTGGGCGACATAAAAACTTCAAATATATCTAATAAATTATCAACAAACAACAGAAATGTTTTCACCGATTCGGCCTATAAATTGCAACGTCGCCGACTGGGCCCCTACGCGGCTCCGTTGCTAAGTCGACAACTCGCATTTGTCACCGAATCGGGGAAGTTTATTTTGAAAACTCCGACATTTACCGAGATATTTTGTTACTAATGACAATAAGAGGGATAGGGGGAAAGGTGGAACGTAATTCTTCATGGCTCATCTGATATGGTTATATTTTGTATCACTGTATGACAGGTATTGGTAAGTTTTTAAGAAAAATAGTTTTTTGACTTAAAATAGAATAAAATAGAAAAAGCTTATTAATGCCATGACTATTACAAATATCACAATACAAAATAAACCAAAACATACAACACAATACAATTTCACTTGTTCTTTTGCTCTGTTAACGTATTATCAATTTTATTGTGATTTTAATTCAAACCAGTGGGTATTTATTCCGAATTCGTAACAATACTCGTAGGTACATGCTAAACAGTAACTAGTGCAATTAAAATAATTAAACTTATTTACGATATTTTAAAATACTCAAAAACACGTAATAAATACTTTGTTATTTAAAAATACCCCGGCATTTATGGTCGAGCTACCAAAGAGCCAAGCCCGGTTAAGGCAATCTGCAATCTCCCTCCAAAAAAAAAATACCAAAGAACACGCACTACCAAAGTTATACGCAGTGCTACTAAACGTAATAATTATATTGGTTAACAACTCTTGTTTGTCAGCTGTCTAGTGTCCCCAGTCTGTGACATATGTGCATGGAATCCATAAAGTTGTACATAGCTCGTACCTATGTTGAATTTCAGTGTATCTGCCAACTTGCCAATCCTTTTAGTTGTACGTCCTCTTTAGTAGCTTTAAACTAACATTCAATTGTACTTTGAAAAAAGACAAAGTGTTAAAAAAATACACGAGCGGGATTCGAACCCGCACCCCATGATATGCTGGGTCAGGCGCACTACTAACTATGCTATCGAGGCTCAATCCAACTCGCCGAAATTAATCAACACTATCTACTCTTACTCCGTAAGCCAAAGCCGATTTATTTGTACTACCTACTAGTTATTATTTCTAACAGAAGTAAGAATTTTCATTTGACTAGTCCATGTAGACAACATTAAATGCCTATTGTCAAATTTGTCATGCCACCAAAAGTTAAAGTAAAAGTTTTGGCTTGTAGAAAGTGATCCCCAGTTTTCCGGTCCGATAAATTTTAATGACCTCATAGAGCCCCATTTTAAATTTGAGCTTAACGCGTGTCTGGGCCCGTGTTCCATCAGGAGCTTGTCAGAGGCGATTAATCCTCCCCCCTCCTCCCTAACAACACTCGCGTAACGCTGCGCTCTCGGCCGCCTTAATTCTGACACACGCAACCCGCACAATTTGTTATATTAATTTAATAAATTCCCTTTAAGTGGACGATAAGATAAATAAGTAATAAATGATGACAGTTTAGTGCAAGTGCTTAGAATCGAAAAGTACCTTTTTATCTTTTGAGATCTTGTAGGTATTATTGGATCGTTTCATCCCAAAATTAAAATCCCCATTTCCCCTTATGCGCCTCGGAGCACACACCCCGCTACACACGACTTTAAAGTTTATACTGACACCCCTTACCAACCTAGCGGTTACAAAAGTAGTGTCAGATATCCATACGCAAGCACATGGGACCATCTGCGTCAGTCCATAACGCCGGATCAGGACGCACCGAAGCGCATTCTTCATCCGGTACTTTTAAGACTAGTGTCTCGAGCGAGTTGCTCCGTGGACACGTATAGTTCACTACCTAATATCCAGATAGGTTACCGGAGCTGTAAGCTCGCTCACTTCTCGTTGCACCATAAGCACAACTCGCAGTTCCACTGCTCGGGTCGTCAACTCTAAAGCCGACTACTAAATGGCCTCTTTGGTGGCGGAGTTGTTCTCAGTACCCATCCAGGTACCTCATCAGTTCCAAAAATCCTACGCGGCTGATTCAACCGAGACTTTGCATCTAGCGGGCGCCTCTACTAGTTATCCAGACTAGTACCGGAGATGTTGGAAGCCTACTTAATGAAAACCACCAAGCAGAACAACCAACTATGGACAACTTACGTGCCCTGCAGATCCTTTGCTACCGCTACTCGGACCCGCTCGCAGTGCACGAAATGGAAGCCTGGCCAGACCTCAACCAGGCAGACGAACATTCCCACTTATACAGCTAACCACATAGTCACCACGAGTCCAACCCATGTCCGGGACCTGCCGGAGATGCCCGCGAAGGCAAAACCGGCAAAGGGCCTAGGATCCGAACTTCCGTGGTACCCTTGAAAAGACAGCCGTACCCGTAGTTCCAACTGCCATACCCTACCTATCAGGGTCAGTAGATAGGGCGCCTCGAAGCAATAGAAAAATTCCACCTAGTTTGATTTTTTATACTAGTTGTTGCCCGCGACTTCGTTCGCGAAGACTACAGTAAAAAAAATCCTATATGCTAGTCTCGGTCATGGTCTGTGTATGAGGAAAGTTTCATTAAAATCCATTCAGTAGTTTTTACGTGAAAGAGTAACAAACTTACAAACATTCGCGTTTATAATATTAGTAGCATTTTTGGCGATGTACCATAGGTTGTACAGACGCCTGCACATCAACCTATCCAAAACTGTCAAATTTCTTCAATACATTTTCAATATATAGTTTAAAGTTCTAGCATAAAGTTCAAAGTCTATTGAAGAAATTTGACAGTTTGTGGTAGGTTGATGTGCTGGCGTGTGTACCATAGGTTTCTCTGTGTGGTGCCGGGGATAACGAATTGCACCTCTCCATCTGTCCCCGTGAGTGTGGTAAAAGCCGACTAAGGGACCATTCCCACAGGATGGGCAGCAACATCTCTCTAAGGTTAACTCTCAGCTTACTGCGATAACCAACCTGCCTGCCAAGCGTGGCGATTATGGCAAATCCCTATATGTATCCTTGGAGGAGGCCCTTGACCAGCAGTGGACGTCTTTTGGCTGTGATGATGATGATATAAAAATGTGTATTTACATGTTTTTTAATTTGTCAATTAATATTGTCCATCCATAGGCTCGCGCTTAGAAATAAACTACTTATAATTTAACTATAGGAGTATTACACAGTCATAATACAGACTTAAGTTTAATAGTCTATAAAGAAGCGTCAGTGTGTTTTCATCAGTGTACCTACTTACCAAATGGCCGCGGTATAACAATTTATAAACGGTCATATTTTTACGTTCCATGTTTAAAGTTTTACTATCTGTGGTGCTGGAAGCGGATGCGAGCGAGCGGACGCTTCGGTTGGACGGTGGAGGGGAGGGACGGAACTGGTATGGGTGGGGGATCAACTTGACTCATTAAACCCAGAGATATTTACAATCGGATTGATACAGATACAATGACCCTTCTATCAAATGGGCTTATCGAGACCGTATGGGATTAGAAATGTTTAATTAGTGCTTGTTCAAATGCTTCGAATAGTTGAATGATAGATAAGTGTATGGGGGTATTAGATACTTTATACTTCGAATGGTCTTAAGTATCCTCTTTTCATGCTTTTATATACCTAATATACCCTGCTAATGTTGTGTAATTAAAAAATGTAAAGCTTATACAACGTTTCTCATAGATAGGTTTGAAAAGAAGAAAACCGAAAGAGGTTGTTTATGGCGATAAAAATAAAAGAGAAATTGCAAAATGCATTCCGCTGCGTATTTTAATAGTTTTCTCAATCCCGAAGCAGCCGAACGGAACCTTTTTAGTTTTCCTTTTATTTGAGTTTATTTAGCTTGTTGCAGCTTTTTAGGGCGCGTTCATAGACGCTCGGAGCTCAGCGTGAAGCGGGCGCGAGAAATGAAACTGTATAAATTGATACGCATGTTGTCGCGCATGAAGTTTATAGTTTGAATTCAATTTAATTCAACTCCATAACTATACATAAGTTGTTACAGTATATTGGTTAGATGGAACGGTATGGGCCCGGATTAGGCAAGACAATTAAATAATCTTAAGTAAGGTTAAATAAGATTAATAAATAATTAATATTAATAATTATTAATCTATCTTAAGATACGTAGGCTTAAGTTAGAGAGTTCCATGAACGGAACATGCGACTACTTATCATAATCATCAGAGTCCCACTGTCGGGCTCAGGTGCTTCCACGTGGACATAATCACATAGGAGTAGATATGGTTTAGGAACAAACATTCGGTGAATACTTCAATACATTTTTGTACGAAAGTCGAAAAACGAAACAAGCGAAATTAGTGTAGCATAAAATTTTTATTAATCAATATTAAACGAATATAGAATGAAATGAAACAACTTTTACGGATCTACTCGCGTTTATTTTACACATTAGTTTTAATTAATGTTTATCCTGACGTTATATAGAATATAGAATGCTTTCACGGCTCACTTAAAGATCCACTACCCGCTCCGCGTAAACACCTGCATTTCCATGGACCCACCCCTAAACACGCTTTCTTCACGTATTCTATTCCATTTGGTTTTCTTTATTTCACGGAAGCTGATTTCACGTAAGAGAAAATACCTAGACGCCGACCTTTTGTACAATAAATTTTCAGTGATTTTAAATTTTCTGTTTGTTCACAAAGAAAGCGTTGCTAAAACGAAATTCTTTCCAATAAGTAGTATTTTTGTTTATATTATCATACATTTTCACATATCTAAGTTACAGCTTCAGTTTGTGCTAGCTACTGTAAAGATTTCCTCGTCGCGTTACAGTCCCTTAAGCTTTTCATTTTCCCAGCGGCTAACTTAACTTTTAATTGCTTAACTAGTATTTACAAGCATGGAGCTTACCTATATCCTAAATCCTACAAAGTTTAAAGGCTATAGTCCCATTAATCAGTTCTTAGTTCACGGCAGTCATCCCTCGTACCATGATCTCGTAATTGGCCAGCCACCGTCCACGGCAAAGGGCGCAATTTGCATTTTAATGACGTGTTGATTTGAAGTAATGCCTGCTAGCGTGCATATATTAACTGAGATCGATGTGGAAGCGCAATCCTTTAGAAGTGTAAATAAAGAGATTGATGTGTATTTGGGATTATGAACTAAAATACTGACAAATAAAAATCTTATATCAAAATAATGGTAATTTGAAAACTGGATAGCAGCTCCAAACAATACTATAAACTGGATTTATATAGATATGCTTTATAAGATGAGTAAGCGCGGCTGCCTCGATAGCTAATTGCGTATGAAAGAGAAAACGGTAAAAAATTATGAAATGTACTGTTCTAAATTGAGGGCAAGTTAAAACTGATGACAGACAAAATTTACCTAGCTTGTTCGTATAATGAAAAAACCTGACAATTATTTTTTTCTTCTCTCAATCCAAAGGGGTGTAGTGAGTAGATAGGTATAACTATTTTTTTTTCAATTTGTCTTATTTATTTAACAAGCAATATATTCTGCCGTGCGAGAAGTAGTCACGTTCGTGAGTTGTGGTAACCGCTTTCCATGAGGCGGCATGTAAGTTGGTTTTCCACTTCTGAATGGATGAATCACAAAATATAAAACTTTTTTGAACAATATGTTTAGAGGCTGCACTGCATCCTTATTTATCAATACTAAAAGGCATCATCATCATCATGATCAGCCCACTTTCACCCACTGCAGGGCATAGGCCTCTTCCCACGCACGCCACTCTTCACGGTCCTGCGCCATCCTCATCCATCCCCTGTCCGTCACCCGGAATAGATGGACCCAGATAGGTAGGCAGACCTCCAGTTCGGTGGTCGTACGACCTAAGAGGCATAATCATAATAAATTACCTACTAACCCAATGTCAGAAAGTTTATACATTGTAAGCCCCGAGTATCTTCTCCTTTGTCCCTAGACGCCCAAACTAGTTAATTTCACCCAAAGTGACAACATTAATTAACCCTGTGTCTTGACCTTAATCACAAAAATACAACGACGAACGAAAAGAAAAGAAATAAGTAACAAATCGAAAAGAAACACCTAGTTATCTAACTGATACAGGTGTATCTAAAATAGGTTCTTAATGTAGACAAGACCACGTACTTGAATATAACTTCTACTACGTAACCATGTAGATTTAATAAAATTAAAAATGAAAATCTTATAGTCAACATGTTTGTAGCATATTAAAATGTATAAATTTTGTAAACAACATTGTCAGTTTAAATACGAAAGCTGGAGTTAAAAAAATGGAATCTTCATAGAAATTTCTTAAGCCAATTTCGTATTTTGTATCATCACCATCATCATCATCATCAGCCTATACTAGTCCACTGCTGGACTTAGGCCTCTCCAAAAAAAAAAACTTTATATAAACTCTTCAAATTGTAATTTTTATATTTTATATTTTTTATTTTATTTTTATATTATATTTACCTAAAGGCACCAACGAGTTCAACTCTGTTCCCGAAACTGAATAAAAGGTAATCAGATTTTTTGTATTTTAAAAATAACGTAAAAGCATAGTTATATAATCACTGGTAAGCCACTAACGTTTAAACATACGAATCATAATACCTGTTTTCAGCTTAATTGCTTAACCATTTATACAGGGACAACAATCTCCATATCTGTTCATACACGAAAGCGGCTTGCAACCCCTTTCATCCCGTCGACGAGCCGAAACACAATCCAGTTTTGCTGACATTTTAATTAAATCTGTAGACTGCGTCGACTGTTAAGATTTCAGGCTAAAATAATGTACAATAGAAAATGATGACATCTATTAGTTTTGCATTTAACCATCTAATTAGGCATTGTTGTTTTGTGTAGTACAGTGTATTAATATCTTGATACAGTTAAATATTATAAACATTAGTACAAGTCATTGAGCAACATAATTAAGTTCTAATATATAAAGACACCTAAAGTGATATAATATTTTTGAACAGTAGGTATTGTTCAACCACCAATTCGCATTGGACCCGCGTGGTGCTTTAAGGCCCATTCTTCCTATCCATCCGTAGGGAAGGCTCGTGCCCCAGCAGTGGGGACATAAAATAATCTGATGATGATGATGAGGCATTGTAATGATCAACTTTTATTTAAATCTATGAAATGAAAACACTTTAAGAAGAGCAATAGGGATATAATGTTTATATTGTTTATGAGTTTACTACAAATTTCCTGTGACTACGGCCCTAGCTAAGGGTGAGATAGACGAATATAATGAATAAGAATACGATTAGAATAGAGAAAAAGTAATAGATGCCATTATGAAGAGATTAAATTCAACATTTTCATTGTCTAATAAAAAATCTAAAACGTTTGCCATAGTATTTTTTTTTTAATTATTAAATCCATTTCAAAACATTTGTAGCTGCATCATGCTTGATAGATTGAACACATCGACTTTTTCTACGTTTCGACGCAAGACACCGTTCACGTTTTCGACAGAAAAAGATAGAAATAAAGTTCCTAAGAACTGTGCAGTGTGCACGTCTGAGCTATTTCACTCGCATCAAAGAGTCGCGTCGTTTCCTGAGTATTTTCGAATACAATAAGGCGGGTCAAAAATAAACATGCGGGTAGATTGTCAAGTTCGCGCGTTGGGGAGCCTATTTCTGTAAGCTGGAGCAGCGTGGATGCACCTTTATTTTTATTTCTCTTAATAACTTGAAAGGTGTGTTTAGTTCGTTAGAAAGCTATTGAAATATCCGACGCATAAAATTGGTTAGTAGTTTCGTCTGTCTCCGGTTTGTAGTACCGTATTTCTATTAGATTTCTTCGTTATTTCGTAGACATTGATGTTGGCTTTACGTTTACCTTTTAATAAGATATATTTGTATATTACTAATATGGAGTAAAACAGCTTAATCCAAATAATAATATAATGTACAAAAATATGAAAATAAATATATTGGTAGGTTTTTTATTAAGTCCGTTTGGCTAGCTACCATCATATATACATCAAATAAAGCTAAAGAGGGTCGAAAGTCTGTACAAGAAAGATATTCGAAAAGAATCGATAACAGAACACGTTCCAACAGTTTTTAGAATTTTTGTCTGTTTATCTGTTTATTTGACCGCGCATCACGTGAAAATGGCTGAACGGATTTTTATGCAAACTTTGCACATAGACATAGACCATGGCCCGGACTAGGACATAGGATACTTTTTATCCCGGTAACAGGTTCCTGTGGAATAGTGTAGCCTTCGCGAACGAAGTCAACGAAGTCGCGGGCGACAACTAGTCTTATATAAGTATGCCGCCAGAACAACAATGTTTGGTAGTAGTGTTGTTCTCAGCGATAGGTAAAGATGAAACAGCCAGTTACTCAGTAGTTCAGGCTACCTGGTGAAGTGCGCTTCCAACTTTGGCCTTGCAGTAACTTACCATTAGGTATGATGAAGGCCAAAGCACATGAGTAATACTTACTCATGTGGTCAAAGTCTCCCTCTTGTAGATCAAAACAAAATATGTATAAAAACAAGAGAGTTTGTAATTTTTAGGATTATTAATTCCTCTTTTCAAAACAAAATTATGCAATGTATGACATGAATTTATCAATTACTTTAGAATTAAAGAGTATTGAAACAAAATTTAACTAATATAACAAACTTGTTATTATTTCCATAACCAGTAGGTAGGTTCTTATAACTTGTCAAAAATATATACCTGTCTTACAAAGCTCCATAGTTCATTACAAGTCAATATTTTTTGTCACGTATATCGTTAGGTCAACTGCACCCCACATGACATCCCGGATTCGTCTTGTCATCGAAATGTAATCATTCTACTGCATATAAGGGACTCAAAGAAACAGGGGAGAGAAGGGGAAAAAATCTACAAGGAAAGAATATCGACTTATAAAGGCTAGGATTATGTTACATATTGGGCATTATGGATTGATGTTTCTGACCAGTGGCCAATCCACGTTATCTTTTCTTTCTTTCTTTTCTTTTCTTTTTTTATACGCATGCAGATGTATAGGTTATTTTTCTTTAAGATACTGTATTTTTGGACAATTGGGTAGTTGACAACGACAACAATTAATTCCAGAACAATAAACGTATAAATGAAATCACGTAACAGTTCTTTATAACATTAACCAATTTTCTATTTGACCTAAGCATGAATTTCTGTAACCTAAAAAGTTATTAATAAACACTCAATTGACGGGAAAAAATAGTGACGTCATAGTTTGCTAATCCCATACAATTTCTATTAAAAAAAATCGTTTTGACAGTTGTTAAAAAGTTTCTATATTGACTAACCAGTCAACTACCCAATTATCTTCGTTATGTTAAACATGTTACTTCCCACTGCTGGGTGCATAAATAGAATAAGCAATAATTATTATGCATTTACATGTGTAATGTGAATCTTCTAATCCTAGAAAGAAAATAAAAAAAAAAACGCTCCACACTTAACAGAGTATGGTATTTTATTGAAACTATTAAATCTACATAAATAAAAATTAATCGCTAAATGTGTTGCCAATCGCAAAACTCGTGAACGGCTGAACCGATTTTGCTGATTTCTTTTTTGTTGTGTTTGATGAAGTCTGAGGAAGGTTCTTATGGAGAGGAAAAACGTAAAAAAAACGAGGAAAATAGTAAAAACAACAATTTTCTTTTCCCATAAAACCACTCTCTACTGGACCGATTTAAAAAATTCTTTCACCGTTAGAATGCTACATTAGGGTAAAATAATATTTAAAAAATATGTCCACCCGTGCGAAGCAGGGACGGGCCGCTAGTATTAAATACAACAATACAATAAATGTGCATTTACAACTTTATTGAATAAACTACGTGTAAATACAACTATTACTAAGATAATAAGGGTACCAGGAGTCCTAAGGTCAGTTTGGTCAACAAAAGTAACTACTTGATAAAAAACGATAAACAAACAATAATAAAATGTTTTTTTTAAATTAATTTAATTAATAATAATTACTGATTACTGATATCTCGCAAAAACAACACATGTAAGTAAAGTTGGTGTACCAACTATGGTATTCATAGATATTAACGTTGAGGTAGTCAAAAGTATAGATGCTATAGATATCATATGTGGCTATGGGAATTGATCCACTATGGTTCAATTCTCATAGCTACTCAAGACTATAACGTGAACCAAAACCTAATGAAAGCATTCTAATAGGTGGGTTTACGGGACTGTAGTTATTGTGTTAATTAATATTCTAACATTCATAATCTAACTTTTTTAGTATAAAAAAAATGCATAAATTAATTATAATTTTTATGTTTATCCGTAATCTGTAGCAAAAGTGTTCTTTCATAGATAAAAGGTGTAAAATAATTGAATTTCCTTTTAGTTGATGACTCTTGATTTATGTCAGATAACAATTCAATAATAATAGCGCGTTATATGGGGTTACTGTATACGGAGCCGCTTATAGCAATCGGGGCGGCTGTGGCTCTACTGATAATATCAGTCACGAACCAAATAAACGGGACTTACAGATACAATCCGACAATCGAATAGTCATTGCGGACATAAGGTTATAAAGTCTTAAAGTCTTACACTATACTTTTAGCATCGGCGATTCAGTTGATTTTCGGAAGCTTGGTATAGAGCTTGCGCACTTACCTTTTGGGTGGCTGCGCGGCATCATTTGTATTTGTTCGTGTTTTTTACTGTGTTCAGTAAATATGTTTTTTATTTTCATTGTCATTGTTTTTAGGAATCGAATCGCTCAGCTTGATATTCGGAGGTCCCGGCTTCCATTCCCAGGTCGGGCAAAGTGTGTTTCGGGTTTTCGATGCATAGCCCGGGTTTGTGGCCACCAACCTGCTTTTGGCGGGCGTGGTGGTTAATCAATCAATTGTAGCGATGACTTAAGTTGAATTTGAATAGGGCTCCTTTTGCTTACGGAGTAAGAGTAGATAGTGTTGATTAATTTCGGCGAGTTGGTTGGATTGAGTTGGATCCACGATAGCATAGATGTTAGTGCACCTGACCCGGCATGTCATGGAGTGCGGGTTCGAGTCGCTCGTAGTTTTTTTTCAACGCTTTGTGTTTCTTTAAACTGTTGTTTAAAGTTACACGACTTTTGAAATATTGATTTAAAAAGTAAACAGTCACATACATTATTATTATCAAGACCACAGACTTGACATATGGCATTTCATTTAAGTTGCAGCAGACAAAATTGCATGCAATGAGATTACTGAGTTCCACTTTTCAACTTTGGAAACTGGCTGGAAGGAAGCTTGTGCCGTTCACGTCCAGACTTATATAACTTAATTTGGTTTGATAAGGTAGAAATCAGAGAGAAACGTATGAAATTTAGATATAGATAAATCCTTAATCAAATAATTAATCTGTTATATTTGTATAACGTATTCTTAGAATTAATCAATCAATCTTCATTTGTCTTTTAAGTCGTTTAATGCACAACGTGTAAAGATATATAAGAATAAAAATATTTCACGATAATATTAAAACTTAAAATTCTCTACAATTAAACAAAAAAGCTTTTTAAATGTATTTAAAATACACTCTTCTACATTACAATAGGTCATGTATGGTAGATAATTGAAACTCTCGAGTATGGTAATAGTGATAATTAGGGTTCCATAGTAAACAAAGAACCCTTATCGTTCCGTCTGTCTGTCTGTCTGTCCCCAGCCTAGCTCATAGACTCTTAGTACTAGAAAGCTGTAATTTGGCATGGACATATGTATGTAGGTAATAAAAATATATTTTTTTTAATAATTTTACTTCACCGCTTTGTAGGCGTGATTAATATGTATTAATCACGCCTACAAAGCGGTGAAGTAAAATTTTTAAAAAAATTTTTTCATTACCTTACCTATACGTGAAGTGGAGATGTAATTTTTTTTCTTGCCTATAGTGTAGGATATCGTTGGCAATAGCAATTTCAAAAATTTTGCAGGTTTGTGAAAACAGTTTTTTGATTGAGGCATCCGTTTGTGAACTATTAAGCTTTAAAGTGCAAAATTTTGTTAGAGTCAAGTGTCCCCCTGCCAGCCAAATGGTTGTTTATCGATACGTGAAACAATTCACGGTAGTTAGTAGTTAGTAGTTAGTAGTATATATGACGAAGTTAAAAGGACAAGTATCACAGCTAAATAGACTTTACAAGTTATAAAATGTACTGAAGTGTGTGAAACCACAGAGTCCGCATTATTGAGATGGGCTACGGAACCCCACACTGCGCGTGGTCCGACACGCACTTGACCGGTTTTTTTCCATTAATATCAGATAATAGGACCTGTAGACAAAAAAATAAATAGGAAATTCACCACAATTTAAAAACGGCTGTATAATACGATACCGAAGTAAAAGGTTTTAACGTAACAATGTTTATCCCATTTCACAATGTAGGTCGATTTTGTTAATTAAATCATATATTTTACAGCATGAACTGTGCGTGCTACCAAAATGGAGGGTCCGTATTTGGCCATGTTATTTCACGGTTGCCTTTGTTACTTGTAACAACATTAACAATATGCGGAGTACAACAGGAAATTAATCGTTGTCGGGAAATTTGAATGGTGGTGCTTAATGTTCGCCTTAAAATACTATTTGGCTGGTGCTTTTTTGTGGTAGATGTTCCTTTGTTTTGATTTTTTACTTTATTGCGCCCATTGTGAAACAACAGATCATCACTAAATTATGAAAGTAGATATTGTATTGTCTAGTTATAAAATGTAACACATACATGCTTATACAGTTGTTACTACAATATAGATGACTTTAACGTTCTTGAAGAAAACACAAATAGGATGAAAAGAGAAAATATTATTTGTCTCGTGCTTTTTTGTGGTTGATGTTACTTTGTTTACTTTATTTTACCGAATGTGAATCAAAAGGACGTCACTAAAAATGTTTTTTACATTTTTTGTACATGGGTACCTAGAGAGCCGACCTTTTTTTTTTCGTTTTTAGAACAAAACACAATTATGAACAAACGACGTTAATTCACATAAACAATAAACTTTTGCAGAAATATATTATGTAAAAGTTCACACGTCCAAGCAAAACAAAAACTTTTGAGAGCTAATTTTCCAATGCAATAATTTGAAGACTCAAAGAAACCGGTGTGGGGCTTTCTTCAGAATTCAGCACCAAAACTTACCTCTTGACATAGTCTTCAAACTTCGGTGCAAACAAATTTAGACTCTATCGGTTGCGAAAAAGATACAACTCGAGTGCACACAAGTGTTTTGCAATGTAGCATAAACAATGTTTAGAATGTTTTTCAGTAGGGGATTTTTGATCTTTTCCTTTTGTTATTAAGGTGCAAATTGTTTCAATAGCTTGTTACGCGTTAGGGCGGTGTGTTTACGCAGCGATCGATCGCGAACAAGCCTCCGCGCCGCGTGAAAATTGCAACCCGTAGCCGGTAACCGGCAGCGTTTCAGCTAATAGAATTACTAGAAGGACGGCTCAATAAATTGCCAACAATTTTCAGGGGAAAATCTAAAAATATTATAATAATATTTTTGTAACGAGTCTTTCTGTTTGCAACAAACGGTAGGTATATTAAAGGAAAAGTAACATTATCGGTAATGTCACGTCAGAATCCGATATTTGATAGCAATAGCTTTCGATAAGGTTCTGAGTTTGATAGGAATAATCACGTCAGAATACATTCAAGGTTTTGAACGTCTCATTGGTAACTTTAAATATAATTGCGTGTATCGTCGACGTTAGAGTTTAAAATCTTACCATGTTTTTTATTTGGTAGGTTTATCCATGTTGCTATTTCGTTCATGCACGACATAACAACATGAAAAGTTGTTATTGCAATAATATAATAATATAATGTAATATAGGTACTCGTATAATTTATAACACATTGCTTAAGCATATATATCTATATATATATGTATATATAAGTCGTATATATATATAAATACGACTTAAGCCGTCGTCATCTTAACTAGTAGAAGCATTTATTTTTTTTTAATCTTGGGTAGATAACCTCAATCAGGCGTTTCCAGTAAAGTACAGGAACAAGGATTTCAGTGCCCTGCCAGGTGGGGTATAGTTTACAAATACCGCCCTATCTTACCGCGTTGAGGGGACGCCACCAAAGATTTATTCCGCATCGTTTATTTTACCTTTTTTCAATTTCAACTTGAAATTTTTGCATTTCGTCGGGAGGTATCGCCATTGAAATTCTATCTATAAAATATTTTTTCCACAGTGGAAGTTCAACTTAGAAAAACCTTACTTTAAAAAATATACATAGAAAAAATGTGTTCATTAGTGTGAAATGGCAAGAAAATACATGGAGCGACGCTTTTCTAAGTCCCACCGTACAACTATACCATCGAGCTTCAAAGTGCCGGAGCCTTACGAGTTCTACAACAAGGCAACGCCTTTCGTTCAGCGAACCTTATTGTTCGTCGCCGACGAGAACTCGGGTCCTAAGCCGGGCAGTAGCTCAGAACAAGATGTGCCTGAAGAAGTTAAGCCAAGTGAAGAGCAAGAAAAGTCACCTAAAAAGAGTTTCTTCTTTTCCCCTTCGAAAAGTTGCAAGCATGGTCGTAGCTTTTTCCGGCTTCCGACAAGCCCTAAGAAGTCGAAGATGGAGGCTGGGGAGGGGACGAGCAGTCCAAAGCAAGGGGCGAGTGTGGCAAACGGACTTATAAGTTACGCACCGGGGTGGTCGCTGAAAGGCGAACACCTGATGAAGTGGCAGGCGTCGGGGAAGACTACAGTTGAGGTAATATTTTCTTATAAAACTTTTGAACATATAAATGATTTTTTGTGTGACACGTATACAGGTATGAGTTTTGACAATCTGAAATATTTAAATAACCAATTTTCAGTGTCTATTTTGTTTTGCGTGTAAGTTTGATTTAGAATGTAATTAATTTGATTTTATTCATAATTGTGTAGACAACTAAATACTTTTAATATAATACCCTTTTTAGATTTAGATAGTAATAAAAAAAGCTTTTTAGACAAGTCCAGATATAATGTTATCTATTTTAAATAAGAAACTATCAATAGCGTAAACAAAAAAAAATTTAAGACGTTATCCCACCATAAGCAATTGTTGACTGTATCAACTGTCTGTTATAAGAACACTTTTTGTTTAATATTCAACTTTGAGACAATTTAATTTGTAGAATATTTCCTACACACTTTATCATTTAAAAACTCTTCTATACGGCTATAAATTTTGCCCTCCCGATGCTACTAAGAGCATTGTACAGCAGAAATCGACCATGCTAATCCGTTCGGTAACGGTTTGCCGAGTCTACGTTTGTGGGAGAGATTTATAAGGAATGAAAGGAAAAACACAAAAGAGCCAAGTTTAAAAGTAAACTTTTAAAATGTTGTTTTTTAAGAGCTGTTTTTTGTATACCTATTTAATCATTTCTGATTAACTAAATCAAAATACGAATTACTTTGTGCTAAGTAAATTTATTTTTTACTTCTTTTATTTTCCTTTTTGAAGTCGGTTTTTTTGTTATCTAAAACGTAATCGAATGGCGAATAAAACTTGCTTTTTGGACTATGGAATGTATGCTAATACTGTTCGAAATAATTCATCATTGAAGCTTTCTTATACTGGATAGCGATAATCTCTGTTGTGTTTTATATGTGTGTTGTAAAGTGTGTTATCTATCTATCTATCTATCTATCTATCTATCTATCTATCTATCTATCTATCTATCTATCTATCTATCTATCTATCTATCTATATAGATTGATGATTCCGATGCGTAAATTACTTTAAAAAAATGGCAATGCATCAACTTCTGTCAGCAATATCAAAGCTATTATAAGCTTTCACGTCGTATTAAAATCACCTATACCAGTCTTAAGATCTATCCGTCGCTTTTGCACATTAAAGGTTTTCTTTAAGAGGGAAAAATTTATGTTTTCATGTTAGTACAACTTAAGCCGCAGAGTGACGCACGCAAGAGGGTCGACGGCTGTTTTTGTATAGAGAATGAGAATTTCAATCTAAACGCGCCCCCGGGTGATCACCGCAGACGATGCTGTATCGAAACTTCTCGAAATTGAATTTTAAGCAGACAGTCGGAGTGCTTACGTAGATTTATTTAAATTTCCACGAAGCTATTTCAAGCACTTTTGGCCGCACTAATTTGTACACTTGACGCAGTGCGAGTGCTTACCGGTGAGTAAAAGCACAATTTAAGCAGATTTAATTTTATAAACAATTACATTCTCTTTTATTGAACCTGTTATTACAAAACCTCTGCAAAAGTTAAAGCTAGTTTGAATTTGATACTGTCTACTATGCCTTTATTGACAAAAACAAAACAGCATCATATTTAAACCACGAGTTACTTTAGTCCACGCTTAAATAAAGCCCCCGGAATTAGGTGAATTCGTTAAGTCATCTAGAAAAAATTCAGTCAGTTCGTCTAAGGTCATTAACTATTCGACTGAACGTAGCACATATAATGTTTTAAGCTTCGATTAAGAACTAACTTAGTACTTTTCCGGCATAAAAACTTTTCTTCCTGGCATCACCACTTTCTCGCAAAGAATCAACTGATCAAAACTCACTTTTACTTGTTAACGTTGCTGCTCGAATATCTGAGCTTTCAAAACATCATAAGGCTTCGGCGTCTGGTCTAATATACAAGATTTAGTAGGCGGCAGCGTGGACCGCAATAATATCGACATATCGCGTTTTCCGCCTTTTTTCTGCGATCCGGAGAAGTGGTGGGGGTGAGATAAAGGCCCGGTGGCCCCTCGTAACGGTATAATGTGGATCTAATTCTCCTTTTATTAGGAATGTTATGGAAAAGGTTTTCTACGTCACGCGTAATGTGAGGAAGGAGATATTACATTAATTTGTCATTTGCAAGTTGTGCTTGTTCGATATTGGTTTGTGGATTACATACCGTATATCGTATTCGTAGGCTTAACTTAGATTATGTCATATATAAGTATAGCTGTCAAAACCATCAATGTTCAGCACTTGTTTATGTGACGGACTTATACAAAACTTAAATCAAGCATTACCACCAATTTAAGCCAGTTGTATTATGCCCTTGGCTATCATCTCACTTGATAGTAAGGGACTATACCCATCTATCATCCTGTTTTGTCCACCAGTGCGACATGACAATAAGACAGAAGATGGAAGCGCACTTCTCCCGGGACCCTCAGCGACTGAAGAACTGGTTGTGTTATCTCTACCCGTCGGAAAACAACAAAGCAATTGACCTTTTTGTCTGATCTGATCCAAACCCTCGGAGATTCGAGAAGTGGCACGGGGACACGCACTAGTTCGTGATGCCGTTTCCTCTAGAACACCTCCGAAGGTGCTTTGTTTCTCACGGCTTGAGGAAATATCCTTTAAGTTTCTCGCCGCCTCCAAAAAAGCACGGTAAAGCTGAAAATGCCGTCTGAGGCAACCAGCTAACTCTCTCTCAAATATATGATATTAATATATATATAAATAAAAATGAATCACTGAAATGTATATGTACGCGCATAACTTCTGATTGACTGCATAAAATTGGATAATTCTTTTTTTTGTGTTTGTTATTGCCAGCACAAGGTGTGTAAAGAAGAAAATTAAAAGAAAAAAAAAATGTTTTACTAAAAAAAGACAATTTAATTTTCTAATACAAAATGTTTCTACCTGTGAAACATTAGATGTCTTTGTTTGTTTGTTGTCATAGAAACTGTCAAAGTGGTACGAAGTCCGCCGGGTCAACTAGTAGGAAAGAAAGTAAAATTTTTTAGTTGACATTTTTAACAAATTTTACAGGCAATATTTTTACAGACTGAAAATAATTCGTCCGCCAGCCTAATTGCGGAAAAGTCAACATGTTTTTGTAAACAAGCGAAACTTTTTGAACTCCAATAAAAACTATCGTAACAACGTTTGTTGTCATTGCAAATAGTCCAATCGAAAACTGAAATGTTTGAGTGGAAATTGCCTTTTGAATTCGAAAAACCAGTTTGTCTTTTATTCGGCTTTATTGTCTTTCTATATTCTACGAATTAGATTATTTCAAAGGTTTATAAATACTGCACAATTTGAACGTTCATTTGATACATAATCAAAACTTACATAAATATTGTTGATGCTTAATTGATATTGTTTTATGGTAATTAAGTTTCATAGTAAGCTATTATATCCATTGTTTGTAAGAGATAGTGAAACTCAATTAAGCTCTGGATCACAAAGACGACTAAGTATTAAAGGGTTATTATTAATCGGAAAATTTCCTTGTGGATGAATCACTTGTAGCTAAGACATCAGATGATAATAAGAAAGTTCAGTCTTATTTTAATATCTTTCTAATAGGTACTATTTCAGACATTATATTCCGCGTTTAAAAGTGTGGTAACCCATCCAAGTCACAAATGTCGATTAGTTATTGTGGTTCTCACAATCATTACTTAAACACTCTCAGTAGGTACACTTTCAAATATATCCCGAAAATATCCAATATCCGTCTATCTACTTCGTTCGTAGATTATTCTCATTATCTTTTATTACCCCCGTTTATTGTATATCGAATAATAATAATAATTCCAAATCTCCACCATCGCGACCCCATTCGCGATCTCTATTTTAGTTTCCCTCATTGCCGGCATTTACTTAAGTGAAGAGGAAAGAAATAACATTTATGTAGTTGTCTTTCCCCTAAAATGACGCTTCAATGCCATTGTTTTCGCTCGCACTACATTAGGAATGCACCCTCATGGAAAATATATGAGTATTTCTCATTTTGTAAGGTGTTCTGTTACGTGATGGATGTGCATTAAACATATTGAATAGGAATTGAGATTTATTTTGTGGTATCTGTGAAATAGTGCAGTTGTATGGAGAGTGCCTACGTGGTGCATTTTAGTATTCCCTGAAGTCCCTGAAGTAAACATAAACGAGATGAATGAAAATTGATTTCGGTTCTTTGTAAAATAATGTAGGGGCGCAAACAAAAGTGTTATCACTGTATCATCTTATTTGTTAATTTAGTTACACATATATATTTTTGCAGAAATCTCAATGGAATTATATAATTGTATCATTTATCGAAAAACAATATATAACATTTTTTTTCATGAATGAAAGTACTTATTATGATTTATGATCTATCTTAAGTTGCAGACCAATAACGCCATGACGCTTTGCAAATAAGTTCAAACTCAAGAGCTTGATTTCTCAAAACATAATTGACACATTTCTATTCATCGACAAATAAAAAGTCATTTCATATTTATACTATATTATAATAGTTCGTCATTGTTGGCAAAAAAATATGTTCGTTTTTTAACAATGTTAATAGACAATCACTACAGCAAATTATTTTTTTAAGTCTAAATTAAACAATAACTATAAATCTATTTGTAATGTGTTTGTTGTAGTTGTTTATAAACTACTGAAACTGTCACTTTTTTTTATAGATAGCTCAGCATCAGTAGATGACTCCATCCCACCAGATGTTAAGTGGAAATGGAGTCCAGACGCGAAGATAACTTGTTTTAACTAAACTATTAAATGTACCAGAGTAAAAATTGCATTGCTGTTTCTACAACCACTGACTAAGAAAGTAAGGAACACCAAGAAAATGTGTGTCTTATAGACATTTCTCTTGAAGACATCGCAGCGAGGGCGCGTAATGTCTATTGACAGCTTCATTCAGTCTCGACCCCGCGTTGCATATTTCAGCCAGAGGCTTATTAGCCAGCTAATTAAACGAAGGAAGTGGGGAACGGAGGGGACTTCTGGCACTGACAGCCAACCTATTTCGGTGGAGGACATGAATATTGTTGTGTAAGATCTTTGATGTAAGTACTCGTAAGAGTGTCCGTTTGAAACTAGCTATATGCATTCGATGGAATTTAACAGAAAATAGCAAAATTTTAATATTTAAATAGTTTTGAGCGGACACTCCTTCTGTTGGATCGGAATCGATATATTTGGACCTAATTTGATTCTATAATCGGTTCCAACCGAATTTTAAAAAATGGTAATAGCAATCTAATAATGGTCGCAGTATTGTTAATTTTTGAAATAACTGTTAAGAACACATTATTACTAGATCCACACAAATAAAAATAAGAGACTTAAGTAACCAAGTTGAGGTTAACAGTGACAGTAGTCTGTCTATAAAATATCTATAAAGTTCTAGATTCTAGACTAATTTCGAGTTCTAGATATGATAAAAATTCAAAGGTGTTGTAAATAATATAATACAGAGCTACAATCGAGTCTGATACCTATGTTAAGATATTTCCATTTAATCTACAGATCTATAGAATCTGTAGATCAAAATCATCTCCAGTGCCTACGAGGGCATATTAATTTTATAAATTGGTATGACTGTTTCCTCTACGCATAAAATTCCATGAGTTGGGATGAATCACCGTTTAATCGAACTTGTGGGATAGAAACCATTAAATTTATATTTACGTACTCGATTCTAACTTAAACTTTGCCACTGGAGTTCGGTTTTGCTCTGACTGTGACACGTGACACGCAAGTTTAGTCTTAATAGTTTATTTAGGCAGTCCTGATGAGTCCTAAAACGTGTCGATACTTTACCGCTTATAAAAATCGCGTAGCGAATTTGTCAACATCATCATATTCTCTTCTTCTCGTCTTTAAATCTTCTTTTGCTACGCTCTAGCCTATAGTTGGTTTTTGAAGAGGAGATAGGGTCATAATCTATTATTTTGACCAACGTCATCAATATTGTTGACGCCAATTACACATAAGTAAGTGCCTTCAAGTTCAAGTTTAACGTGCATTTGAAAGCATGGATACTTCGTTGTAACAGAAACTTTTATTTTAAAGTATAAAGTAAAAAAGTAGGTAGCCTATAACTGTCCCACTGCTGGGCAATGGCCTCCATCATTAAAATCAAGTCATTACTAAAATTAATTGGTAATGGCTTAATCACCACGCTTGCCACGAGAAATGCGGGTTGGTAATAAGTACAAAGCCGGGCTGCAAAACCCGAACACACACTTTGCTTGACCTTGGAATTGAACCCGGGACATTCGGATATCGAGCCGAGCCCTTTGCCGCACTTACCACACCAAGGCGTTAAAAATAATGTATAACAAATATTATTTTTAAAGCAACATTTGAGCTACAATTAACGCGTGCTGTAACCATTACAATGTTAAGTAATTGTATTGAGAAATTTAATTGGTGCGAATACAAAAAGAGGTTTTAAACAGAATATAAATTAGCACTCCATTGTTAATTATAGATTGCATCACCTTGTCAGACGTTAACAAGCTTCGGTTGTCGGTTTCTGGGTAGTGGTATTCCAAGATGGCTTTAATTATAGTTGGAGTTTGTATTGTCTGTTTCTAATTCACCATTAAATATAGTTGGCGATAGTAAGCACCAATTAGGTTTAAGATGACCAACATGATCATGGACCTTGAAAAATGTCCAAAAGGCCCGAATAATATAATATGTAAAATAAACGCGAATAGTTCCATATAAATTGTTATATTTCATCAAATATCTACTTAAATGTAGTCGTGATAGCTTAAACAAGTTGAGCACTCTACTAGACGACATGTTCGATATGTTTTTCTTATCTTCGATGAGCAATGAGAGTACGGTTTACCAACAACGTTCTACATCGGTAGCTTTGAATCTCGCATCGATATAATGTAAGGCAGAGTACCCACTAGGAGGTAAGGCACGTAATGTATCGGATACTGTATCAAGTCAGTACGACGGCCGCGAGCCCGCTACGAGCCTCTCGTCAGATTGATCGAACATCGAAGTGACCCAACCCGGCTGACCCGGCGATCGAAGTGACTGTCATATAGGTATATGCAGTAACTTGTGGACGAGACTTAAGGTAATTGTGTTACCTACGAAATGTTTACGATATGGTCGGCCGCTAGTTCTCGGTGTACTTAATGGTTGCGTTGTGGTTGCCACGTAGTTGCGAAGTAGTCTGTATCAAACACGCGGTCAATAATGACGGCGAAATGTGGCCCATGTGAATTCAACTATTATGTTGTTGTGGTACGTGTGAAACAAGCCTTATAGGTTGACACAGTATCAGATTATATGCTACACCTACAAGTGGGTACCCTGCTTAATCCGCGACAAATCAGGGAGTCGTCAATCAAGTGACCGCACTTTGGCAGTTAAAAGAGTAGGTTGACAGTTTAAAAGCGGCTCAAACAGAGACAATGTCGACTGACCGGTCATTTGACGTTGACGAGCGAAATTTCCAGCCACTGTGACGTCATCCTACGCAGCCTATCAGTCAGGGTGCCTATTCTAGCCTCGTAATGCCAAATTATATTTAAATATTGATTTTAAGTATCCCTTTTTTGCTACAAAGTTTTGAAGACATTTATTATGAAATTTACAATTCTATGTACAGAAAGTGTACAATAACATAAAAGTAGAAAAAGTACATGTCAAATTTGAAAATAAAGATAGGTATTTTTGTATTGAAGATAGGGTGTTATTTAAACGGTTAGCAAAGTATTCGTATTTTTGTTGGCAAAAAAATGCTAGTTGGGCAGCAAAAAAGCTAGTTGGGCAGCAACTTATGGTCAGCAAATTTTTCTAAATCAGTCTGCAACTTATATAATTCTTAACACCAGTCTTATGCCGCTCCCCCCTTCCGTGACTGGCCCTAGCTACACTGCACTGCGCTCGGGAAAAAAAAAAACTTAACGTAACCAACAGTAAGGATTTCTTATGCTGACCGATTGTGTAATTCTGCTGACTAAATAATAATTTTGCTGACCAAATATTTATTTTGTAATACAATAAAATTATTTCCCATAAAGATGTACATTAAAATTAATAATTTTAGTAAACGCATTTTTTGTTCACACAGAAGACTACACTAAAAATTTATATAATTTAAATTCTTATTTTAAACTACTAAAAAGTATGAAACCAGTTAAAGTTGATTTCCATATTTATCTCAATACAATATGTTTGATATTAACAAAATAAAGTATTAATAGACCTTTCGCCTATAAACGGAACAAGCCTTTCCACCAACTAAAGCTTACTAAACTTTGATACTAAAACAGGTAGCCAATCACTAGACCACAGAGTCGCATGCTTTTATCCCAACAATTGTCGCACGGTCTGAGAATAAGCTCGTATCGATTGAATTATGCCAAGCATGTCAGGATTGTGGACAGGTGGCTCGCTGCCCGCGACCCGAGGCTCCCCAAAATCGCCCGCGAACATGTCAGGAATGCATGATCTTCTTTTATTTTTAAATGAAGTTCGAATTGCGTATTCCAATTTGTTGGGTATAACGATGCTTTTTTGTTTTGGTTTACTTTTACGTGATTTGAATAAACCTACAGTCTACAGTCAATAACTTAACAGTATAGGAACTGCCGCTCTATTCAAAGGACTATAAGTTGACAGAAGTTACTTTGCCAAGGTTTTGGTCGACAGTTCAAGTTTAATATTTAAATGATACACTTAATATCTACTTGCGTTTATTTTACATATTGTATCATCAGTATAAAATGTTCCGCTTCAATGTGTAGTGATCGCGTATATTTCACAAAATCTATTTAAATCATATAAACACTTATGTATTTATGTTTGTAAATGTATTGAGATTAAAAAGTGTAACTTTCGGTTTTACAATATAGATTAAAAAGATAAAAACTATATATTTTACAAGTACCAGTACAAATACCAACCAATAATTTATTTACCAACTAACCGACGACGTCTGTCCAATATCAAAATAGCATAACTACGGCAATCGCAAATGCGTGTTTACGACCAACCCGTTTTTCCATATCAAAACATCGGGTTGGCAAATGGAAATTCGTTTTTCCGCGACAATTCGCATAATGTGTCGGACAACGGAACCACCAACGGATCCGAAACGGTTTTCGCGCATTATTTGAACAAAACAAAATGGAAATGGCCTCTCCCATTGTGAAAAAGACGAGAGCACGGAAATGAGAGTTTAATTGTACTGTTTTGTTATGGTCCACAGATAAGTACTATGTTTATGTGGGGGTGTGGAAGATAGTGGACGGAGTTATGAGATATTTTTTGCATGTTACGCTACACGAATGAAAACGCGAAGAAAATTTTGTTTTAGAAAACAAAAGGATTGAAAAATTGGACAAAGATTAAATTTCATCTAAATACATTAAAATTGAAGAGCTCGATGTCGCAGTGTTAAACGTGATATCCTGCGATTGCTGAGGTTAAGTAACTTTCGCAAAGGCCGGTCATCGAATAGCTGACAAAAAATTTGCTCGAGCTTCTCCGTGCTTCTAAAGGCACGTAGAGTCGTTGGTCCCGGCTGCATTTGCAGTCGTTAACAACCACCAACCCGCACTGGGCCCGCGTTGTGGTTTATGGCCCGTTCCATCCATAGGAACGGCTCGTGCCCCAGCAGTGGGGACATAAAATGAGCTGGTGATGATGTGATGACATAAAAATTTGCAAATTTAGTTAAGTTGTGTTGTAGTATTAGTTCCTCTTTCTTAATAGAGATGGCGCTGCCTGTAGTCTGACTGAACAACGGTTTAAGAAATATCGCATTAAAATTACGACAATAATACACATACAAATAATTTCATAACTGAAATACTCGTAATATTATTTATAGTTTAACCTATAGTCAGCAATAAACATAATATTTATGATTATTGAAAAACCACAGCTTTTGATTTAACTCCTTCTCTCTGGAAGAAATTTTAAAATTAATTATTATTAAAAAAAACATACCCATTAATCCTAAGACGTAGGGTCGGTAACCCAATACTTCATAATATAGCCATATTAAAAACGGTGTCAGCAGCCAGCAAATCGTATCGCATTGCGTCTAATCACGCGGATTGTCACATTGTAATTAGTGAGCGTATGGATATATCGAGTTTCGGCCAGGGCGGCCCACTAACCCCCGAGTCAATTAGGCCCGTCGCCGGCCCGCACGTTAACTCAGATTTATACCGATTGGTAACGAAATTATTGTTGGTTGAGAGAGCTCGCGTTGTTTGTGTTTCGTAATTCGGGTGTACATGGATACCTGTGGGCATGATTGTACACGAGTTATTTAATGGCAATGATCTTTATAACTTCAGGGCTTATATTTTTATTATGAAGATTATTAATAAGTACATGTTGTTTCCAGAAGTTTAAAATTATATTAAAAATTATTAGCGTTTCATAAAAAAATTCGTATCAAATTTAAACATGTGATTTTTTCTCATCGGTAAATATTATTTTTTATTATATTTTGGATTTACAATTCTGTATTTTTATCAAAAACTAAAATAAGCATATGTGTCTGACACCTTCGCTCAGTAGGCTATTACTTGTAAACTTACATTTTATGGAAATATTTGAGGGTGCGAAGTCTTAAATCACACTGTAGTGCGAAGAAAGTTATATTATGTACAAAGCATGTACCTACTTATCTGAAGTAATAAGTATATTATGTCATTAGAAAATAAAATTTTATTTCTGATCTTAATTTTATGTGATAACATCACATACATACAACAACATCACAATTTATAGGACTAGCTGACCCGGCGGACTTCAAACCGCTTGACAGTTTCCATGACAAAAATGACAAATCAAAAACGTCAAAGTCAAAGGTATTTATTGCATTTCATGTGGTAAAAATAGGTGTACATTTAATATTTCTCACGTACCAAAACATGAGCCCTGGTTGGGCACTGCAACAAATAAATTAAACAAACAAATAATTTTGTATAGGAAAATTAAATCGTTTTTAGTATTTTCCGTTACCTATTATTTATGTTTTTGTTTCACAAATATTTGAAAATCAAAATTAGCCAAATCGGTTCAGCCATTCTCAAGTTTTAGCGAGACAAATCCCAGTAAGTAAAGCAAACATTTTTGTCTTTCCAATTTTGAATTCAAGATATATTTGTAAACTTATGTGGCTTACCGTTCAAAATGTCAGTGCCTCCATCAGACCTAAATCTAATCAAGTGTCCACAGTGATGGAGATTGACACATTCCGAGAAGAAGACGCAGGTCATCCAACCGTATTGTCACCCGCTGCTTTATTAGCCAATCAAGATTAGGGTCCCTGATTTCAATTGGTTCATTTGTAAAAGACAATTTGGGAGACAATCGTTTTGTTTCTAAGGCTTACTCGTTACGTCAGCTACAAATACAATCTGATATTTGCATGATATTATATTTTACGTTATAACCGAAATCGCGTGAAAAATTCGGATTATGAAATCTTTATTTTCACATGTGGTTTGTGAGATAAAACAAAGATTTGTTATTTTAAAAGACTCCTCGTTCGGCTTCTGTGTCGCTTCAAAGGTTTAATAAAGAAATCTAAAGCGTTACTTCCTAAAGTCGATTTTTATTAAATACCTAAGTGGCCAAAGCATTCGTTTTTATTAAAACTATAAAAATAGTGCATCTAATAATAAAACACCTCTAAGAAATCAATGCATTTGTTTATACTACTACCAATTAAAAAATAGCGCATCTATCAAACCTATCATTTCATTTTACTCTATCAATTTGTCCTTGCTAATGATTCGGAACAACTTCGACACAAATTTATAATACTATAGGACCCTTTCCACTAACCAAAATTCCATTTCCTCCGCACATATAACCGTTATATATCATTTTGACATGTCTTTGAAGGCATCAGATTGATTAGCTTTCCGATTCGAATCACGGTTCGCAACGGTAAGCCAATTAAACAGCTCAAAACGTGATGAACCGTTAATGACGCGCGAGGAATACAAACAGTATGGACATAGCATCTGTTTACGAACATAAATGATATTAAATGTACCAAATAGGTACGTGGTCCGGGGGCGTAGATTGCATTTTAAATACAGAGGTTAGACCGATTGGCGTCAGTCTAAAGTTTAAGATATACTTATAGTCAATCAAGAACACTCATGCGCATACATTAACAGATATACTGAGAGTAAAAGAGCTTGACGACGCAGTGGTTAACGCGCCCAGTCTGCGAGTGCTGAGGTTAAGCAACTTTCGCAAAAGCCGGTCATCGGATGGGTGGCCAAAACTATATCATCTCGAGTTCCTCTGGGCTTCGCAAGGCACGTAAAGCCGTTGCTCCCGGCTGCATTAGCAGTCGTTAACAACCACCAATCCACACTGGGCCCGCGTGGTGGTTTATGGCCTCTTCTCCCTATACATCCATAGGGAAGGCTCGTGCTACAGCAGTGGCGACATAAAACGAGCTGATGATGATGATGAGAGTAAAGTTGTTAATAAATGTCTATCACTATTTAAACTATCATGGTCCTTTGCATTGATGATGGTGATGATTGTTCTGACCGATTTCCGTAATAGCAGCCACTTCGACTCCTAGTTGGAACGGCGCTAGCGCGCCCTAGAATAGCCGTTCATTGGAGTAACTGTTGGTAAGAATCCCTCTAATAATATCTATTACTGATTAAGAATGCGTGAACGAATGCAGTTATCAATAATTAAGTAAGTAATAAAGTAAATGCCTATATACTGTCCCACTGCTGGGCAAACGCCTCCGTTATTAAAATCAAGTCATCGCTGTAATTGATGGGTATTGGCTTGATCACCACGCTTGCTAAATGCGGGTTGGTGATCACAAACCTGGGCCGAAAAATCTAAAACACAATTTGCATGACCTGGGAATTGGGTTAGGCATTAAGTATAGAAGTCAATTCATATTTCATATAAATGGTCTTATGTACATTATACATGGGAATATCGAACCAAAATAAACTATGCTCATCAACACATCAGGGTCAACACACCATAGGGTCATAAGGCATGGTGGGTGTTAATAAGTGTACCCTCTGTACGTGTTTTACTAAAAATTATACCTCCTACTTTCTCTATCCATTACGCTAAAACTAAGCATCAAAAAACTTATTTGCACAAAGATAGCTACCCAGCTCAAGAAAGACACAGTTCTTTAGTCCCGGACAAATACGATGACAGCAGTCCCGAAGACAACGATAAACTTCTACGAAAAAACGAAGTTCCACGCAATCGAAGCCGCGTTTCAGAAGGTCATCTGAAACACGGCTTCGATTTCATCATCGGTCGGTCATATTTTTACAAGCTTTTATTTAGTTTCACCTGTCCCGATGTTTGTCTGTGATCAAATCTTGCAAGTTAAATTTGATCCACTTCCCGGTTACCGATTTAGCTGAAATTTTGCATGCATGTGTAAATCTTATGATGATTATTATGATTATGATTATGATCCGATGACAATGCAAAATTATAACATGGAGCTGATCTGATGATGAAACCGGAAGGTGGCCATAGGAACTCGGTTGTTAAACAACATAACCCCATCGAGTTTGGACTCGTTTGATCCGTCTTGACGAGTACTTTGGTGCTAGATGGTAACCAGAATTTGATGATGGAACCGGAAGGTAGCCATAGGAACTCGGTAATTAAACGACACAGCCCCATCAAGTTTGGGCTTGTATAATATCGTCTTGACGAGTACTTTGGTGCTCGATGGTAACCAGGGTCTGATAATGGAGCTGGAAGATGGCCATAGCAAACTCGGGAAAATAAGTTCGTCCGTTCTTACGTTCCATTTGGTATGAATGTGGATTCTGTCTTTGATTAGATGGATTAGATGGATGACTCAATGCCATTGTGAGCACGTGCTGAGGGCTGAATGGTATGAGGGTGTATAAACATGTGATGTCACTAACGTTGCGCCTCAGGGTACCAAGGCGAACTCTACTGTACTGAAGCCCTTATCCCTACAAAAATACTAAAAAGTTAAAAACAAAATTAAAAGAAAAAAACAACATTTAAAAACAAGCTTGTTAATAAAAAAAGAACTAAAGAGTTAAAAATAATTTTAACCTGATAATAAGAAAAAATAAAGCGTGTTACACTTACATTGTGATTGCCAAAGAAAAATAAAGAAGGTGTATTCTTTATTGTTCCATCAAAATGTAACACGCTTTTATTTATAAAAAAAAATATCATTAACTTTTTAGTTCTTTTTTTCATTGACAAGTAATAAAAGCTTGTTTTTAAAAAGTATTTTTTTCTTTTAATTTTTTAAGAGCTTTTTTCTATAAGAGAGATACAGCGAAGTCGGACGTTTTGTGGGCAGCGAGAAACTTAAAGGATTCCTCAAGCTCTGTGATTGAAGCATCCTCAGAAAGTTTCTAAAGGGGATGGTATAACGCAAGTTTTCCGAGGCGTTCGAATTGGGTCGAGAGTTTAAGAAAGAGCAAAACGCTTTTCACACACCGCTGTTTCGCTGTGTAAACTCCACGCCCCACCATAAATTTAAGTGGCTCTTTATTATAATTAAACGCAGCACCGAATGCCGCCGCGCGCGCCGCCTCACGTACTTGTGTCCCTTAATTGTTTCCAACACGCTGAAATAATTTTGATTTATCGCTTTGTGATTGCCACAATTCGATTATGTAGGGCCACACTTGTTCTAAATTGTATTAAACGAATAATAAAGTAAGTAAAATGGAACGGTTTGGTAGTTGATTGTATCTGTGATTGAATAGTGTTTGTGGTCTAGTTATTTTTCTGTAATCTTGTTAAAAAGTTAGATAAGACGAAATGTTTAAAATAACCTTGAAGCCCTATTCCCCTTTTTATCAAGTTTTCTTATATGACAGGAAGTACATCTCTGGTAAAGTGGTCTTGGCCGAAAATTAAAGTACACTTCTCCTGAATCCTCAGCTACTGATGAACAGTATTTTTTTTCCTACTGTCGGAACGAAACAATTCTACTAATAAACTCTTAATTCGTTAATATAACTCCTAAACGTATCTTCATTTAATACCTTTATTTTATTGACATCTCCAAGGGACAGGAAAAATGCATTGGCATGCTGGAAACATCATTAAAATAGTGACAGTATGCATCACAACTCCAGTTCTTTTGCAAAACTCCGACAAATAAATATCGAAAATATATGTTAAAAAATCCATAAGAGAGTTTGACCCCGCACCTTCTGGCATTCGTACCATAAGGCTATTGTGGTTGTGTTCAATTCGTGCAAAATTGAAGCAACACTATCTTATTATATTTATAAGTGAAATTGAGCCTTATGCACTGCGTCATCAACAACAATAAGAACAGATTTATAGCTACAAACAAACTTACGCAACACTATCTAGCACTGAATTCGAAACCATAATATTTTGCATAAAGTCTAACTCTATTTGCTTCAATTTTGTAATATTCCTGTCGACAAAACAAAGCACTAGTAGTCTAAAATAGCCGGGTGTCTCCAATTTGCAGGGCTTAATGTTAGCCCGAGGTGAGTTGACTATGAGTCAGATACTGATATGACTCAGGTCTCCTGCGATGTTGCGACTTCCCTGTCTGATATCTGTGCCAGAAGTTCCCAACCTTAATTCACATTAAGGACTATTACTTAATCTGTTGTCAGTGATTACGGGCGGCTTTTACTGAAATATGAAAGCTTATTATTGCTTAAACGTCATTTTACTTCGTTAGCTGGTAAAGTGACTTTCATTACTATTGAGTAGGACATTATGTCTCTTTGTCTGTGAAAAATGTTTTACGCAAGATTAGGACTATTCACTATGATAGCGCTGTTTGTTTTATGGTATTGTAAATAGTTCAGTTATTACTATATTTGTATTGTACACGTATGCTTTGATAAATAAAATATATTAATTTATCTATTAGGATAAAATATGTTTAATGTTCCGATGTAGACCTTATAAACCATATACAAGGAAAGTAGAACTAATCATTCATAATCATCAGTAGAACGAACAAAAATCATTCATATAGCTTAACTACAGAATATTAACCATATATTTATTGACTAGCTAGGTATATATAAAAATATAGGATCTTATGTCGTGTGAAGATTGAGTATCACTGTCGCAGGTACTTCATGTGCTATCTATATCGAATCGTAGGGACGCGGGATGTCTCCCAGATCCGATGAGTAAGTCCTTAAATTAGATGTATATAGAGATATCCAATCTTCAATAAAACATTAAATAAAATTATTTAGGTAAAAACTAAAATTAGCCAAACATCTCTCGTCTAATTTAATCAACGAATAATTCTTGTAGTGCCTTATTGGACACGATAAAAATAAGTTTAACTATTGCTATCGTGTTTCAATTGAAAACAACTGGGAAACCGAAATCCCCAACAACTTCTTCTATTACAAAAACACAATGTTGAAAAAATTTCCACGAGCAGGATTTGAACCTGCACCCTTCTGACATACCGGGTCAGGTGCTCTTCCAATTGAGCTATCGTGGTTCTAACCAGCCCGCCGAAATTATTCAACACTATTTACTTTTTTACTTTGAAAGCCAAAGGCGCCAATTCAATATCAACAACTACCGTCATTAACATCTGATCATAATATTTTTACAAATACTAAAGAACAGTTATGAAGTAGGCAAGCTATTTATAAAATGTTTTTGTTTTGTTTATATAATTTTAACGCAAATTTTTGTTGCGATACAAATTACAAAAACACAATGTTGAAAAAATTTCCACGAGCAGGATTTGAACCTGCACCCTTCTGACATACCGGGTCAGGTGCTCTTCCAATTGAGCTATCGTGATTCTAACCAGCCCGCCGAAATTATTCAACACTATTTACTTTTTTAATTTGAAAGCCAAAGGCGCCAATTCAATATCAACAACTACCGTCATTAACATCTGATCATAATATTTTTACAAATACTAAAGATCAGTTAAGAAGTAGGCAAGCTATTTATAAAATGTTTTTGTTTTGTTTATATAATTTTAACGCAAATTTTTGTAATTTCGGCGGGCTGGTAGATAGCTCAATTGGAAGAGCACCTGACCCGGTATGTCAGAAGGATGCAGGTTCAAATCCTGCTCGTGGAAATTTTTTCAACATTGTGTTTTTGTAATTTGTATCGCAACAAAAATTTGCGTTAAAATTATATAAACAAAACAAAAACATTTTAACTTCTTCTATCTTCTAACTCTTCTTCTTCTAACTTCGGCTATCTTAGCTCTAATGTCGGAACACCACAATAATAGATAAGATGGTGCTAGCTTGTCAGACGGACTTATAACAAGCTTGACCAACAACCAAACCCAAACATGTACCCCCGCTGGAAATCGAAGTCGGGATCTCTGGTTCAACAACTGGCGGTCTTATAACCACTTGACCACAGAGACGGTTATTTATAACGGAATTTGGTCATCCATCCGAAGTCACAGCATTGCTAAAGTTGCTTAACTTGCAAGATCGCAACCCAAAAGAGCCAACCGCTACCTCAATAGGAAAGAAAAAACTTTAAAGTATTTTTACTGTTTCTCGTCAATATCATAAATCTAGTAAGATAGTAGCAAGTAGCAAGAAGTGACCTCGGCCAACCCCTTTGGGAGACAGGCGTAACTGTATATGTGTTTGTATGTATGTATGTATGTAGATATCACAATACTAAGAAGTTCACATCAATAGTAACGACACAATCAAACACAAGGGCTAAATATATCAACTGTAATTGCGTTGCATAATAAATTACGCTTCGTTTCATAGAAGACTCGTTAAATCAAACAAATATAACGGGCATAAACCCAGATATACCAGTTGCAGCTTCAATCGAGAGCGGCTGAGCAATAAAACTGAATTTATCATAAAAAGTTGCACATTTAACACTAAAGAAGTCGTAAATGAGAAAATAACATCGCCCATTTATGTTTGCGGCCTGATAGATGAACGGTCTTGATACTTGTCATTCGTGTGCTATGAATGACAGGAGATTAACAGGCTGTTGCACATTTTTTTTTAATAATGTAAGATCCTCTTTGGGACGCTGAGCGAACGGAGTAAGAAATATAAGCTTTCCTTTATATTATTAACCCTTTCAGACCTGGCATCCACAAATGAGGACATAAAACATTTTAAAATATTTAAGTACTAATATTAAAGTTTTTACATTTGAAAACAGTTGGGTTCATTTGTACACATAATAAACTTGCTAAAACAATACCACTAACGCCATCTCTTCTCGTTCTTAAGTACTATTTCGTCCGTTCACTAGCAGTGTACGAACGACATTTGAACTGTGTGGGTAAGCTGTTTTTTTTTATTTGCTAAAAATATGATAAAGCTAAAATTACTGATTTAAAAAATATGAGTTGATTAGTTTGAACTACTAATAACCTGTAAAACATGTTTTTTTGTGTTTTTATTGATTACTTACACTATTTCTTAGGTTTTTTCGATATGTCCTCAATTGTTCCCAATAGGTATCAATTGATGTTTTACGTGATGTTCAAACTATGTAACGGCTTAGCAAATCTTTCGCAATTAATTATTCAAATAGACTAGTTATGATGTTTTTGCATTATTTTTATATTGTAACAAGTATCTGACATGTAAGTTTATTTATTTCAGATAATAACTCTTGATAATAATGTTCTCACGAGATGCGTGGAATCTTCTAGTGGATGGAAATCTGTCCGACTTAGAGTTATCTTCCGAAGACGATGAGCAGTATGGGAGAAGTCTCGATCTGGAACCACGGTCTGTTCGAGTCGGTGCAAACATTATACGACCAAACCAGAGGGAGATATTACCACCAGAATCGGATGATGAAGAAATACCTATCATCTCACAGGAACCAGGTACATCAGCTGATGTTCTTTCTGAAATGCCAAGCGACACACAAGAACTTCATCATATCTCAACTGACGACTCTTTTACGAATCTAACGCCTAAAAATAGGATTAAATGGAGGCACAGAGATATCGAAAATACTATACCATCCGATTGGTTACCACCAGTAGCAATAGACCCTCAAGTTTTAGCTCCTGTTGATTACTATTACAGATATGTTACTAAATCTTTATTTACCGTTATGGCAGAAATGACAAACTTATACGCTGTTCAGTCACAAAGAACAAGATTCAAACCCTGTAGTCCTGAAGAGTTAGAAGTTTTGTTCGGGTTGCATTTAGCTACTGGGGTGTTTAGTTATCCTTGTCTAAAAATGTACTGGGAAACGACTATCAGTATTCCGTTGTTTGCAGAAAATATGTCGAGAGATAGGTTTTTTGAACTACGCAATAACTTGCATCTTGTCGACAATACAAATATACCTACTGAGTGTAATGATGTTTTCCACAAAGTCCGACCGATCTACGATACTTTTAGGAGCCGATGTTTGGAACTACCACTTGAGAAAGAACTTTGTGTGGATGAACAAATAGTTCCTTTCACTGGAAAACATGCCGCTAAACAGTATATAAAAGGAAAACCTTGTCCATGGGGTCTGAAACTTTTCTTTTTATGTGGTAAGCATGGTCAGGCATATGATTTTATTCTTTATCAGAGCTCATCTCCAGAGCTAAGCGATAATATAAAAAAAATTGGTTACGGCGCGTCTGTGGTCCTACATCTTACAAAGCGTATTGGTGAAAGCACTGGTCACGAGCTATACTTCGACAACTACTTTTCGTCTTATCATTTGCTTCAAATATTGAAACAAAAAGGAATAATGTCCGCCTGCACAGCCCGTATCAACAGATTTTCTAACCCATCTTTGCTCAGCGACAAAGAAACTCTCAAAAAACCAAGGGGTTTTGCTCAAGAAGTAACCAGCACTGATGGTGATGTTACTATTATCAAGTGGTTGGATAATAAAATTACCCACCTGGCTTCAAACTTTGTCGGTATAGGTGAAAAAGATATAGTAAGGAGGTGGTCTAAAAAAGAGAAGAGATTTATAGAAGTTGAAAGACCTCAAATAGTGAAAAGGTATAATCACGCAATGGGAGGCGTCGATTTGCTGGATCAACTTATGAGCTACTATAGGACATTTATAAAATCAAAAAAATGGACTCTCCGTATGATTTTTCACGCATCGGATCTAGCAGTTGTTCAGGCTTTTCGGGAGTATCAAATTGATAGCGAACTGCTTCGTGTGCCTAAAAACAAACAGCTCACTTTGCTCCACTTCCGCCGCCGACTAGCTGAAAGCTTAGTTCTTCGAAATAAAATGTTTGCTGCTAAAAGAGGCCGTCCAAGTAGAAGTCCACTGCCTCAAGTCATTCCCAGAAAACCGGGAGAAGTTCGTCCGGCAAATGAAGTAGCTCGTGATGGTGTGGGACACTTTCCTGCACACGATGATGGGGCTGGAACCCGTTGCAAATTGGTAGGTTGTAAGGGGAAGTCACGTATAAAATGCATAAAGTGCAAAGTCCATTTATGCCTGACCAAAGATAAAAATTGTTTTTTAGCTTTTCATACATAACTCGAATATGAGTGCTTTTTAGTTTTTGTTCATTGATTCACTAATGGTTCCTATTTTGTTGTGATTATTGTATGTTTTTGCTAAAGTAAGGTAATTTAATTTTGTTATTTAGTTTAAATGTTTTTATAAATACAAATATTGATAAATAACAAGCATTTTGTTTTTATGATAAACACCGCATACATTCATTCAAACATCGCTTAGGACGGGTGACCGCATTTGTGCACATAAAGAAAAATTCATTTTTCTCAGTAAGGCAACAGAGGATTTTTTTTAAATTATTTTTTACGAAACCTCCGCAGTCTTTTTAAGCATATAAAAAAATTGGAAGCAGTTACGAGAAAAAAAAATAATTCAGGTCTGAAAGGGTTAAGAAATAAATAGCATACAACTTAACTCGTAAGACATAAATCAAAGTATTCAAATTAATTTAAAAGGATATTTTTACGAAGTTATTAAACCTATGCCGAGGTGCACCTTACTAGCATATTATTTTAATATGTATATTTTGTGAGGGATTAGAGAACCCCCACCTTCTGGCTTTTCAGACCAGGTTCAATATGTCATCTAGACTATCATGTTTGAATCCGATTCGTGCTTCCAACACTTTAGCTTCGCTAGCTCAGCGACCTGAATTGAATTTTGATCTCCGACGTTAAAGTTACAAATATGTTTTTTAACCTGAAAATAACTATCAAGATTTTCAGTCCCAGCCGCTATCGTAAGGCGGGCGTCGCAAGTAGTCGGCCCATTGATGTGGAACGGCGAGGGGCGGCCGCGTCAAAACTTACCAAAATAGTTCCGAGCTTCGCAACGTCCGTCCCGTACCTGTTCGTGCCATAGAGGAAGAGTGACGTTACACATAACGTGAACGTTTTTATATAAAACAAGTGGCCCGTTCACGACTTCGTCCGCGCGAACACCCTTGGTTTTTGGAGAGAATTTGCTTCAGGCGGCCTCTGCAGCGTCACCGGAAATTTTGGGGGCAGCGAGAAGGGTTTCTTAAGCCGCGTGATCGAAACACCGTCAGAGGGTTTCAAGAGGGAATGGCATTACGCAAGCGTGTCCGCATCCCCTACAGATTCTCCGAGAGGTTCAGAACTGATCAGGAGTGGAACTACTCAAGGGCGCTTTTGAAGGCTAGGACCTCGGATCGGGTCAACCGGGTCGTGGGAGCTGGGAGAAGTGCCCAGGTACATGTTAAGTTCCTGGTATAGCATGCGTGTGAACTGGGGCTGTGTTCTCTTGTTCTACGAGCACGGTCACGGTGTCTTGAGCCTATGCAAGTGTGCATGTTTAGCGTATCATGTGAACAAATTCACTCCATTCATGCCACTACATAGTAGTGGCATTTTTAGGATAGGATAGGTACACCCTTATAGCGAAATTTTTTTACAAACTTAGAAACCTCCGCTGGTATGCTATTAACTGCTGCGAAACTTACCCAAGTTTCATCGTAATCGATAAATTGTATAGGATTGCAAAAGGGACCAACGAAGAAACATTTTTTAAATAAGTGAAGATTTAAATTAACATAATACTACTATTTATGACTAACAAATATCAAGATTTCCAGTCCCAGCTGTTATCGTAAGGCGGGCGGCACAAGTAGTCGGCCCATTGAGGTGGAACGACGAAAGGCGGCCGCGACAAAACTGACCAAAATAGTTCCGAGCTTCGCAGCGTCCGTCCCGTACCTGTTCGCGTTCGTAAACATTGCGATGAAGCAACGGAAGAGTACCATCCATATGTTAGCCATTAAAGATATACAAATATGAAAAGGATTAATCAAGCATAATTTATTTTAAGGAGCTCGATGGCGCCGTAGACAACGCGCCTGGTCTGCGATTGCTAAGGTTAAACAATTTTTGCAAAGGCCGGTCATCGGATGGGTGTTCAAAAATGTATCATCTCGAGCTCTTCCGTGCATATCGGAAGGCAGGTAAAGCCGTTAGTCCCGGCAGCATTAGCAGTCGTTAACAACAACCAATCCGCACTGAGCCCGTGTGGTGTTTTATGTCCCTTTCTCCCTATCCATCCATAGGGATGGCTCGTGCCCCAGCAGTGGGGACATAAACCATTTTAGAAATTCTAATAGAAAAATCAACTCATTAAGACTTTTGACTAATAATTATAACTATATAAAAACTATATAACTTAATAAGTCAAAGTCAAACTGAGACATTTATTTACTACAAAGTTGGCCAAATGGTTTAACTATTTTGTTAACACTTTGTTATGTCTTCCTGATGTAAAGAAATAACTGCAGTCTACAGGTTTTTGCAATTTCATTGATAACTATCGAACGCCTGTTGCGGTCCGTATCTAATCTCTCTCTAGTCCCTCTTTCCTATGATATGGGGTCCTTCAAACGAGGCGTGAAGAAGCACCTTGTGGGCCGGCAGAGTGAAGTTGACTGATGCTGCGTTGTTTTCACGCTGCACCAGTTGTCTTCGCGTTTGGACTCCATTTCCACTTAACATCAGGTAATGTGGAGTCATTTGCCGTGCTAAGTATAAAAAAAAAATCATATTCCCTATACTTTTTTATATTGTAAAGGATATTGCTACACCAGATTCATGAACAGAACCCAGTGCACCTTTAAAAAGAAATAAGGTTACAGAAGTGATATTTTAATGGCAACTTTTAATGGCAACGAAATGGTTGTCCAGATGCGCTCGTGCCAGATAAATAATTGTTGCACAGGGAAGCATTAGCAGGAATGCATTTTGGGATGTAATTATGCTATCTGAACGTACTCCTATCTTCATTCTTATAACGAAATCATAAAAACTATGCCGTGGTAACCTCACCAGTGTATTAATTGAACTTTTAGCCATATGTGTGCTAAAGTGCTGCTAACAGTGCAATTATTACCGGCATATTTTGTGTTACGTAAAAAGAAATCAAGAGACTAACGGTATAAATTTCCTCAGGATTAAGAAAAATATATGGTTGAAGTTTTAACAGTAATTGCAAAGAGTGCACAGCAAATAGGCGCTTCGAAATTTGTGTTTTTTAATTATTTTTTTTTACATAGTTTGGGTTAGAGAGTCTCTTAAATAGACTCTTAAAGAGTATAAGCAGGCAACATATTAATTTGAATATAAATAAATAGAGAACTCAAACAGTGGTTCAAAAACATGTCACATACACTTGTAAACATGTTACATAAATTCAAAGCTCATAAAGAAAGAGTAAAAGTTATTACAAAATGGAAGATTATGTTGATGTCAAAAATGTATGGATGTAGTTTTACATAAACAACAGTGCAAATTAATGTTATGAATGTGATATAATTATTGACTTTTTTTATATAAACTTTTTTTTTTTCAACATTTGTGTTTTTGTAATTTGTTTCGCAACAAAATTTGCGTTAAAATTATATAAACAAAACAAAAACATTTTATAAATAGCTTGCCTACTTCTTAACTGATCTTAAATATTATGATCGGGTGTTAATGACGGTAGTTGTTGACATTTGCCTTTGGTTTTCAAAGTAAAAAGTAAATAGTGTTGAATAATTTCGGCGGGCTGGTTAGAACCACGATAGCTCAATTGGAAGAGCACCTGACCCGGTATGTCAGAAGGGTGAAGGTTCAAATCCTGCTCGTGGAAATTTTTTCAACATTTGTGTTTTTGTAATTTGTTTCGCAACAAAATTTGCGTTAAAATTATAAACAAAACAAAAACATTTTATAAACTTGTATTTTAACACTACAGGAGAAAGAAACAGCCCTTACCGAGTTTCTTGCGGCTTTTTCTCGGTACAAGGTCTCCACCGTAGGGTTTACGAAGTCATGGCTTTGAATTGACGTTCAAAAAACACTTTTAAAAGTTCATTTTAAATTTTAAAAAAAGTTTTTTTTGTCATTTTTAATGAAATCATTGGACCTTCGCTTCGATCCGATCCGAACCCTTTAGAGAATCTAGTACGCTTTTGTGACGCCATTATCTCTAGAAACCCTCTGACGGTGTTTTGATTTCATGGCTTGAGGAACCGACCGAGGATACAACCTCCGTAGCCGAGTGGCTTGAACGCCGGACTTTGGGCAACGCTAACTCTGAGTTCCCGGGTTCGATTCGCGGCCGGGTCAATGTCGAAAACGAACTTTTCGATATTGTGTCGGGTCTGAGTAGTTGTGCGTACCGTCGTTGTTTCTGATTTCTATAAAACGAGTACTTTAGCTTCTTACCTAGGGATCAGAAGAATGTTTGTAATGTTTTTTTTTTTTAGAGAGATTGCTGATTGCCTTAAACGGTATTTTCAGCTTCACCAGGCTTGTTTGGGGGCGGCGAGGAACGTAAAGGATCCCTCAAGCCGTGTGAAACGAATCACCTTCGGAGGTTTTCTAGAGGGAACGGCATCGCGCACTAGTGTCGTCCCCGTGCCCTACTAGATTCTCCGAAGGGTTCGGATTGGATCGGGGAGTGGAACAACCCGAGGGTGCCTCTAAATGCTCGGACCTCGGCTCCGGTTGACCGAGCCGTGGTGGAGGAGATAAGCGCCCAGGTACATGTCTGTACCTGGTGTAGAGCGCGTGTGAACCGGTTCTTCGTACCCTTGTTCTACGAGTACGGTGTCTTGGGCCTAAACAAGTGTGCATGTTAAGTATATTCTGTAAATGTGTAGTGGCATTTAAAGGATCGGGCGGGGGGGTGTTTGTGATGTGGTCTAATATTTAAAAAAAAACCCCCTTTAACGTTCTCGCCATCCCCAAAAATGTCCGTTGATGCTGAAAAGGCTATCTGAGGCCATCAGCAAACTCTGTCCAAAAAAGTGATCTGGACAAATTCAAATAAACGCTTACGAATGTATATTTTCGCAAATGTCAACTCGTCAACGCTGACTCATTTACCAGAAACCACACTTTCCGATTTACATAAACTTAACAAATTTAATCCCACACCGACCGCGTCATTTAGATACCACTAATTTTTCAGTTGATCTGAAAGAGGACCACACACCCATTCAAGTAAATTTTATTTATATCACTTCGTTTTAAAGCGAAGCTGGCAATCAACACGAAAAAGAGTGGCGCAGTCACAAAATTTATGATTATAACGCAATATAAGTAGGTAGTATGTATTCGAAGTTTTTTTTTAATGCGACAGAATACGATAAGTCACGGCCTCCTTTATCCCGTACACAAAAGATCTAAATACGTCGGTAGGTCAAGTGTCGGTTCCCGGACGTGGGGCCTCGTGGCAACAAAAGACGACGTTTTTTATCCGCATAAGTTTAGTGACAGGTCGAGGGTACCCAGGTGAGGGTGCAATGGCGAGAATGGCTGGCAATGAAACTTCAAAAACAATTGAAACGCTACATAATTCTAAAAAAAGTATCTCACACTGCCACAGAAACAATAGAAAGAAAAAAATACAAAGTAACAAAAAGAACAAAATGCCAATCCACAACTAGCTTTTTCAAATACTAATATATAACTAGCGTTTTGCTAGCAAAAGCTAGCACTCACGATTTTATTCGAAAGAAAAATCTTTTGATCATGGCATCCAAAAAATTCCCAACTCCGAATAAATCAAATGAAGTGATTACATCCATAGATTCCAAAGCGAATGAAGATGGTATACGCGAATAAGAAAATTCTATTCCATTTTTAGTTTTTAAAAACAATAGAAAGTAAAAATTACAAAGTAACAAAAATAACAAAATTCCAATCACAATTAGCTTTTTAAAATGCAAATATATAACTAGCGTTTTGCTAGCTTTTCTTTTTGAATAAAATCGTGAGGCATCCGGAAAATTCCCAACTCCGAATAAATCAAATGAACTGATTGCATCCATAGATTCCAAAGCGAATAAAGATGGTATACACGAATAAGAAAATTCTATTCCATTTTTAGTTCTAAGCGCATGGAATACGGAATGCCAATTTGGGATGACTCCCAGAATTCTAGTTTTCTTCTAAAAATGTCTTTCTACTTGACTCACTGACTCACTGCTAACTCACAAATGTCATTGTGAATTTATTCAGAATCCTGGCAAAACAGTAGTGGAGCTTCAGGGCATCTCCTTAGATCAGGCCGTCCCTCTCTAACGGTTGAGAGCTTTCGTGGACGGCTCGCTTTTGGCTAAGCTCGAGTTAGTCACCAAAGCGCGCGCGCACGGGCCACGCGCTTTCAAGAATACATCTCATGTCGTATCGTAGTGCATTGAATTCGTCGTGTTGCTATTTGTTACTCGGTTAAAGGCTCGTAAATCCTTAAGTTACAACCTTTTCAGTTTTAATGATAACGATTATTTTTGTGCCGAAAAATTTGGACTGAGGTTTTCGGGCAACTGTTTACTGTGTTGAATGTGTATGAAAACAGTTGTCGATCAAAGATTTGAATAGCTTCGTAAATGTAAGAGATGAAAATTTATTGGAAATGCACTCGAATAATTTAAGATCACCTTAAAATATCACATTTCAAGAAACCAACAGTTTGACAGTAAGAGTAAAATTTTATGTAAACAAAATTACTTAGTTTAAGCATACAACTTATTCTCGTTTATATCCTTATTAGTATAATTGTATTTTTAAATGTACACACACAGTTTGCCTTTCTTTACCAACTTCGCAAACTTGGATTACTGGGAAAGATCTCAAGATCAGATACGTAGGAACTTGCGCAAAACTTCTCAGCATTTTGTTTATTTATTATTTATAAGCAAATACAAAATACACCTTTCGAAGTATGTAATTAAGAACAAATTGCACCATCGCTCTCTCTGGCCTAAAAAGATTTCACGCACCATATTTAAAACAAGTTTTATTTTAAAACTCACAATGCATTTAAATAAATGCTGCAACAACAAATTGCAAATGGCTGAGTGCATTCCGTGGATTTATTGCTTTGGTAACCGAACTTAGTTTTTGCCTGACCAAATGAATATTGATAAGGTCCTGGCTTATGCCTCAAACGTTTATACCACTATATGTTTAATGGTTGTAAGACATTAAATGTAATGTTATGATAATGCATACTGATATGAACAGCTACAGTGCAGCGGCGACGAGTTGTCTGTCTGATTTCACTATAATCGAGTCCTATCGGATCTATAATAGAGCTTTATTTTAAATATTTATTTAGCTTAATGGCTTTGTCTTTATGCAGACTTGTTAGTTCTATCGTAAACCCAACCTTATTCAATCTACTATTCATATCACTATTAGCCATTCCCACTGCAGGGTAAAGGTCTCCCTTCCTTTTTTTCATTTGTCTTTATCCTAAGCTAGTTCGGGCCAATTATTTGTGTGGATGGTCTACATATTGTGACGATCTTTGCCCAAAATTCGTTCGATCTTTCCCACTTTATTTTGGCGGCTTTTAGAGCTACTAGAGTAATAATATCGTGTTATTTTTTATGTGCAATCTTAACAAATGCAATATTCAACTCATAACCACTTAAATAGAATGACATAGTTGTCCCACTAAGTCGCAGATCATTTTAGCTTAACCTATATCTACCAGTTTTTATTTAAATGAGACCATCAGCACCTGTTGCTGCCTTTCGTTCCGAGCACATTAAGACGACATGTTCGAAATCACCAATTAAGACGGAAAGATAAGCTGTCCTCAAATTTGCAATACCCAAACACTATGTCAATGTCGTCTACTAAGTATGCAAATAAAGTTTAATTGTCATTATAACATTTTAAATAATTCCAATTAGACACAGACAATAAGTCACTCCACTTATTTACCCGTTATAAAATTAGACTTGTAACTACTTATTCTAAACTCTGTCAGGCTTCACGGTACAAGCAATATTAATGATAAATTAAATTATCAAACCAGTAAAGCGCGCTACAAAATGTGGGTCAATATTGGCTCAATCTCACCTCGTATCTAGTTCTTGGTCGGGACCACTCCTTCTGTATAACAATGGAGTGTCATTTCTATTTCCGCTGTTCGCTCGTTATCTATCGCAGATCATTAGTGCAGTGCAATGATCCGTGGGAAGGATACCAGAGACGGGTGACCAAATTTAAAAATATCTTGAGTTTTCCTTCTTTACGGCTTGCTACCTGTTTGTTTATCGAAAGATGATATCCGTACCAACCACGAACCCGCATTTCGTCTGCGTGTGTAGCGATATGGATTTATCTCTGCATGTACTAATTTCCATGTGCAATGGCTTGAAGCCGAGACTTTTATAAAAAAACAGCAAAGCAATTATATAAAACTTCAGTAGATTTATTAAAGCCTTACCTACTTAGTGACAATAATTTAGTTCCCTTAATCAAATTTGTATTGTCTTATAAAGTTCGAATTTATAGAAATTGAGAAGTGGCTAGTTGTCAGTTCGTTTACCTACTTAAGATCTATTTATAAAACTAAACGTATTTATAGTCAGCGCAAATCCATTGAAGAAGATGAGTGTGCGTCTGGTGCTCCGTTGAATTAAACTTGGATTGCTTAGTGTGTTATAAATCTTTCTAGTTGTAGGTATCCTATACAAATCTTTATTAAATGTGTCTTAGCTGACATTGTTGCACGGGAACATAGTACACACGCCTGCATTCAGACTAATACAAACTATTAAATTTCTTCCATGGACTTTGAACTTCATGTCTATGGTATATGGTTGAACATTTATTGAAGAACTAGCTGTCCCGGCGGACTTCGTACCGCTTTGACAGTTTCCATGACAACAAAACAAACAAATCATTTTGTGTTGGAAAATTTAATCGTTTTTAGTATTTTCCGATAATTATTATTTATGTTTCTCACCGTTTAAATCTTCCTTGAACTTCCACTAATATTTCAAAATCAAAATTAGCCAAATCGGTCCAGCCATTCTCGAGTTTTAGCGAGACAAACGAACAGTTTTATTGAAATTCATTCTTAATCCGATAAGAAAGGATTTTCCGAAATTCTATCCGTATCATTTTAAATTGCGAACTCTACGTCCCTATGAGCATAACATCTTTAAGCTTAGAAACCATCAAATAAGTTACTAATATATGTGTAGTATGGTGGCTTTCCAGACATTCCAATTTTAAGAGTATTAGCTGTTTTTAAGCGAGTTCAACCTTTTTTGAATACAATCAGATTGAGTTTTCAAACATGTGTCAAAATAGAATGTAATTTAAATAAAAAGCACTAAAGTGGTATTGTTATCAAATTTCGTAGCAATCACCGCCAAAATAACTTTCTACCCATTTTTAACCCCGTTAGGGGATGAATTTTAATAAAACACGAAACACATCTTCCATCAATTCTGTTAAAAAAGGTTTATGCAAAGTTTGAAGCAGATTGAACCAAGGAATCACGTTGTCCCATACCCTTTTTCACCCCCTTAGGAGTAGAATTTCGGAAAATTCTTTCTAATCAGATGCCTACGTCATACAAAGAACACACCCTCCAAGTTTCAGGTCTCTACGATTAGCGGTTTAGGCTGTGAGTTGATCCGTCAGTCATTCAGGACAAAGCATTCTATACGTATAGATTTGACAATTTGTGGTATTTGATGTCTAATGGTAAGCGGTTACTTCAACTGCAAATGTCTAAATTCTCGCGTTCCTACCCTGCCGTAGTTTTTTTTGTTTATTTAAAAGGCCTGCCTTAATTTTTATATCAAGTGTTTATTCTTTAAATTAAAATGTTTTGCTTTTATTGTTTTTACATTATACTATAGCGTTCATAACAATAGTATAAAAAGAATAACAGGCGAACAAAGCATCTATTCAATCTGTAGAGGTACAGCCAACAACACAAATAGGAAAACACTTTAGCGCTTTTTCAAAGCAAGTAATTAATCGAACAGGCGCTTGTCAACCTTTAATAATTTTATTATTTATTTTATTATGACAGTTCTAAAATGTTAGCTGACATTTCTTGCTGAACTTACGTATAATTTTAATTTTCATAATCGCACACTTAATATGTATGTTCTTAAGCTAAGCTTTTCTCACAATGATTATTCTAACAAGATTAAAAGTTAATTCTACTTTCAACTGTTAGTGAGATTTATCGTGATATACCGTTAACTGGCTCTTAACAGTCGTTTAGAGAAGGCGATACTAATCGCCGACCACCTAGAGGTAAGGCGCAAGTTGAGTGCATTCGCCTCCACAACAATAGTCAGGAATAGTGATGTGATTAAAATAATACCTATCGATAGTTTATACTTTTAAACTTTTGCGTTCCATAGTTAAACAAATACTTTTAGTCAGCTTGTAACTCGGTCGACGTCGGATATAATGAAGGTATGATACCTTTTACTAATTTGTTTACGTTAATCCCCGTTGAAATTCATTGTTTAAAATATCGATAGCTTTCTAATATTTTACTAAATTAAAGTATGGTTATGCAACAGACAGGTCTGTTCAAGGTCCACCTGATGTAGTGTGGCTTGGTATTATTTCATTTTCCATTAGGTTTTATCGAAAGCAATCGCTAAAATATGTTTGTAAAAATAATTATTGATGTTGAATGCACATTCAACATAAATAAACATATTCGCGCCCAAGAAAGATAAACATATTCGTTTATGTTTTAATTCCACTTGTGTCAATCGCTTTTCCAAATAAGTATATTATTTTTGAAATATAAAGTTTCAATGATATCTATAGTAAAAATTATATATATATCGCTTTTGTTGCGTGGTTCATTCCTATTTCAATTCTTAACTTCATTCAATTCATTCAACTAATTAGTGCATATTTTTGACTAAATCTTACTTTGTTGATGAAATGAAAAATACCTAAAACTGTTCATATCACTAAATTAATTAACTTAGTTGAGTTTACCTACTACAAACATTGTCGATATCGATAGAGCCCTACCAAACGTATCGCATCCTTAAACTTAGTCTAACGCACATCTGCGCCCCACATAACCCAAGGCCGATATATCCTTTTATCAAACATTGGCTCCAATAACCGATCGCCCCGTTTGGTTGAGATCGACGTCAATTTTAGGCTATCTATGACGTAAAAGGGCAACATACCATTTATATTCAAGCGGCTTGTTCGAAGTACAATAAGCGTACTTACGTTGTCGCGCCTTACGCAATAGAGGACTAATTTATGGGCTTGAATGAGAAATAAGAAAGCGTCTGGTTTGCCCTTAATTCTCTTCGTAGCTGATATTTGTATTATGTGTGTTATGTCGGCATAATGGTATAAGCATCGGTCCAGTTACGTCTATATATTGTTATGTCAAAATGTAAGGAAGTTTTTATTTGTTGTATAGAACTAGAACTAGAACTGGCGGCCAGCTCGTTTTATCGTCGGCGTCGGTGTAAACAACAGTATACTGTGATCCCAAGGGAATTTTTAAAAATTGCCTGTTATCAGATTACTACGACTTGTAAGGTACCTGCCAAATTACTGGTTTATAGTTTTTGTAGTTACTGAGATTTCGTGATTAAAGGCAGTCTATAGTGTTACGTGAGTGGTATCTCGCTTTTAAATGTAAAAATAACAATGCTTTGACAGTTCTTTAAAACAATAACGTATTTAAAGAACAGGGCCTTTTTTATAAGGTCAAGGTATGCCTACGGGTTTTTATTGTGTACAGTTTACTACTGAAAGTTTTTCTGTTAACATTTAACAAGACAAAATATATTTCTACACTAGGTATGTTTGCTTAACAAAACATTAGTTTATCTTTTTTTTAAATTTTAACAAAAATACATGTTTATCTTAATCTAAATAGTGTAACAGAAACCAGAAAGGTTTATTCGTATACTACATTCATCATAATACATATTGTATGCGACATTGTTTTATAAGTAAGTACCTAAGAAACATAAAGACGAATATAACCCCAGTTGTGACTTAAAATTGGGTATATATAACATTTTAATCACTTCTTGAAACGTCACACGGGTACCATTTAAAAAAAAACTATATATTTAAACATTAGTGGACCAAACAATACAGTTCTCCGCGGGCGTGCCGTTAGCGTTACTTTATCTCGACACGGTATATATTTTGACTGGTATCTCAAATAGGACGGGAGCCATATAAATCCTTTTTCGGCAGCCTAAAGTCTTTTAACTGACTTTTTGTTTTCGTCTCACTGTCCGTGTTTTATGATTATGTCGCCGGGGTCGTCGCTCGCGTGTCTTCCGTGTTCTGTGTTATAAATATCCTTGTCCAACATTTGACAGCATTGTAAATAAATGCGCGCGCAATAAACTCTGCTGACAGTAGTAGCACCGGTCCGTCCGTCGTTACTTTGTTTAGTTGTATCGTTAAATTGAAGACGCTGAAGTAACATCACTATTTTTTTTTTTTGTCACGTTAATTTAATTAATATTTATTTTAAAAGGTTCACTGGCCAAAAATTAAAATAATTGATAATGTTACGTTGCTATCACGTGTGATTCATGTGGTTCAAGGGGTTAGATAATTAACTTTTTTATATAATCAATTTATTTAGCTTTCACGATTTTATCGAAACCAATTAACAAAAAATAAAAACAATTTTAAAAATTACAAATCAATAAAGTGGCAGTAAAAGCCCTAGTATTTTAACCGGTTTTCGCAATCGCATAATTCTCAATTCAAAGCAAGTCACGTCAAAACACAATTGCAAGTTTGCAATATGCAATTTTGTTGTGTTTTGCTGTGATTTTGTCACAAGAATGATGCTTGAGAACTCCATCGGTGTTTTATGATTCAGTTTGAACCACTTTTAAATGTCTACCTACTGCAAGTAATTTTAAAAACAATAACGCGGCATAAAGTGCTATGACAGTAGTCTCATAGCACCATTTTAGTATTGTATAGTATAACGCATGATTGATATATTTTTAATTGTATGCAACTTGTCACATGATAATGTAACGAAGGTTGTTTGTTCACACCTCTGTTGTTTTATTAATTCTGTTTATTTTGTACATTTTCGAACAGCGGTGGTCATGTAAACAATGAACACGTAATAAAGTGCTCTGGCAGTGGGATTGTCATTACATTTTAGGGTTTACTTTTATTACGGTCCCACTGTCACTCGTTGTATTGATGCAATTTTATGCATTGTCACGACATTGTGTCAAGATCAAGAGCCGGTCACTCGCCGGTCTTTATACCAATTACACTGACAATTAAGATTGTAGTATTTTAGGTAAGCGGACTTAGAACAAGCCATACCACCAACAAAAACGAGCACAATAACCCCCCGCTAGAAATGGAACCCTAAGACCTATAGATCAGAAACGGGTGGCCCAACTTATTGATCTATTTACCACAGTGACAATTTGGCTCTATATTAGCCAGTAATTGGCCAGTGACGTGTAACGTACAATAAAGTGCCGTAACAGTCTTATCATAACAATTTAGGGTCCCCATAAAAGACTTATAGTCGTATAACAGCTGCATCATTGATACCTTCGCAATTTTATCTAGTTGTCGCATGATTATGTCACGGGGTCGACGCTCCGACACACCTTCCGCGTGTTATAAATACGGAGCGTGTCGAAGTTTTGACAGGCTTGTAAATATACGGATGCGGTGGTAGCGGGCGCGTCGCTTGCGCAGCGCTTGCGCAGCGCACTTACAAAACAATACTACAGAAGGTAAGCTTTTAACCGCCTCTGCGGTCTAGTGGCTAAGACCACCGGTTTAGGCCTAGAGGTCCCGGGTTCGATTCCCAGCGGGGAGTACATGTTTGTGTACTCGGTTTAGTTGGTGGTAGGGCTGGTTTGTCCGCCTGGCTAGCTACCACCATCTTATCTAAATATGTCGCCATAACATCAATGTTTGTAGCATTGTTGTGTTCCGGCAGCTAGAGTTAAGATAGCCGGTGCCTCAGTAGTTGAGGATCCCAGGTGAAGTGCGCTCCCACCATTGGTCTTTATCATCACCTAACATCAGGTGAGATAAAAGTACTGTGCTTACCCGTAAGATATATATAAAAAAACGAGCGAGCCTTACAGTAACGCTTATGATGTGTAACATTTGACATTAGTAATAAGCAATTTTAACATTATATTCTGTTAAAAATGGATCAGATATTACATCATTTTATAACTACAAAATAAATGCAGTAAATATTCATTAGAAGTCATTAGACCTTTGATAGTCAAATGACACAATATGTCACATATAATAATAATATGTCATGTTCATAAAATCGATTGTAAATTTACAAAATGGCGCGCGCTTGCGCGCTTCCCCGACTTTCTGTTACACTGTTACACATACTTCCGTCCCATATCACGAAATCACTCCCACAAATTGCTTATATAGAAAGCGAGCGGAAAGATGTTACACATCAACATCAAAAAGTATTATTATTATCACGGAGACAGAATCTCGCAACAGCTGCGCTACTGTTCCGAGATCCGTATCCGTGCAAGGAGCCTATGTGTGAGTTGCTCGAGCGAGGTATGTATAACGCTTACCTTCTGGGTCTCCTTGTTTTGTTGCGCAGTGCAGTGCGCTGACAGTAGTTCGAATCTTGAAACGTAAATATTTCTTATACTTTTATTTGTTTATGTCTTCTTTACTTTTGATTTTGTTTATTTCACAGTCAGTATCTGCTTCTTCTTTGTATTATTAGCTGATCGTGCTGAAATGCTGGATGGTACTTGATTTTTTGGCGCCGTCATTGTTGTAGTGTAATATAAATTAATGTGACGATTTGAGTTTTAAAAATGAAGCGATGATTCTAATGTCTAATGTTTTAAGATGTTTCGTTATTTTAATTAATTGCTTGTTATTATTTTTGAGTCGTCCTTATTCTAAAGACGCATTCTTAAGACGTAGTAGTTTAACACAGCTGCGCACTTTTTATAATGCTATTACAATGCTATTTTTTTTCACCGATGCGACGCCGACGACGGTCGGATAAAACCACGCTTTTGAATTAGTTGAGGGCTTGACCTGGATTGCCAAAAATTGCAGGTTCAGGTTCAAATCCCAATCGTGGTATTTGTATCAATACTATTCTTAATTAACAATTCGATTTTATTTTTGCTGCCTGCAGCTTCTATTCCTAAATAGAAGCATTCTAATCAAATATAATATAAAATCTTAAATTCCCTATTTTGCCCAAATTGCTTAATTTGGGCTGAATATGACTTTTATAAGTTAGTACTGACTACTAACAGTCGTATGTATCTTGGCAGCTTCATCTTACGAAGCGTCGACAGTTTTACTATGCTTTATGATATTTTAAACTTCAAAGGGGTGTCAGAAACGTACGTTTTCCTCTCTTTGCTTTTGTATTGATGTTATTATAATCTGTGAGGTATGGAAAGAAGCCACGGCATAGTTATGGTTACGATGGCGTCTTATGAGCATTATGGATCAAATGTGAAGGATTGTTTTGAAATGTTTAACTATAACAAGTTTGTTTTGAATTAAATACATCCCTAATTATTTATATTTTTTTTATAAATTATTTTTAAATAAATGTTATAAAATTTGAGGGTGACCTTTGCCCAGCAGTGGGACGAAATTACAATAAAATATATTTAGCTAATATGTAGAATGTATGTAAATATTTAAATAAAAATAAAAAGTAAATAATATTTGTTATTAATCAAAGCCCCATTTTAAAGAGCATTTCAATATCTTCAATATGTAAAAACAAACATCTTGACCACGTTCCTATATTATGTACACACTCTTATATTTTATCATCGCTTCCGACAAAAAATACTACTTTCTATAGCTAAATAGTTACCTAATTAAAGTGTCTAATAAATCGTGACATTACCTAATTGTTTACTGCAACGCTAATCAAAAGTACATACAATCGTACATGATTGATTACGGCGTAGGAGGTAATGGTGGAAAATAGGTTCTAATGTCTACGTAGGAACTGAAGCCATTAATTTCGTAACGTTAGGTTCAAGCATCGTATCTCATAGTGTTGCTACACTATCAAATGCCTACGCGACTTTGGGATTATTCACTGTCTGACCCGATCCGAACCAAGCTCCTCGAAGAATCTACAGCGAACGGGCTTTGCTTGCGTGATTTCATTCCCTCTAGAAACGATCTGAAATTATTTCGATGACACGGCTTGAGGAACCCTTAAAGTTTCTCGCCGTCTCCGAAAAAAACACTTTCTGTTACAAAATTAACTAATATAATCACTATCACCACTTTCTTTGCATGGCAATCTTGGGATCGGCCTATCCGAAACCAGAGGACTTCAGGCTCTTCGCTTTTAAAGACGTTGCCAAACTTATGGCATCAACCGTTGCAGAGGAAGAGGAGTGAAAGGATGGGGTTGCACAAAAGATCCCGATGGGTCGGAAGTGCTACTGCGAGAGGGGAATCTCAGCAGGCCCCGATAAGATAAGATAAGGTAAGATTATCATCATCATTCATGATGACATACTAAAGCGTACCCACTATATTGGGCTAATACCTTTTTAAATACCAAGCACTTTTAAATATAGTTTAACGCCAATCATTTTCATTGAGGTGTGGTGCAATGTGCCGAGCAAGCTAAAATTATAAGTAATGATTAAGTATATGTGTATTTTCATCAAAATAGTCCGTTGTAATGAAAATTGCATTAGAATTTATTATTATTAACATCTAACCTTATGAAGTTCCATAGTCTATTTATTCTAAAGTTAACGTATGTTATCTATCACTTCACATTTAAATAAAACATTCTGCAGCCACCGACCCTGCAAAGGGTTTGAAACGTCAGCAGAAATTAATTTAAATCAATGTGTAACATAAGCAAGTAGGACCGGAAGAGTTGTTTTATCTATTGATTTTGTTAGAAAACTAGATATAATTCTAAAAAAGTAGTAACTAGATTACTCTATTGGTAGTGTTTGTAATGGTCTCTTTTTAAACATAAAAAAAGTAATAAAAAGGCATAAAAGAAAACACAGTTCCGTAAACTTTCGCTATTAGCCGCATCGTGAGCGACTGTACAAAAGTATTTTAAAATTCAAATTCATCTTCATGACAATGCCATTTCTAAAACATTTGCATTGCGTTGCTACGGCCCTTAAATGCAAATTCAAGTTATTTTTCCACTCCATAGGTTTTCAAAAGGTACCTACTATTGTTTAGTCTTATGAGTGTGCATTAAATAGATATTTGAACTTGTGTGTGTATAAATTATAGATGGATAGTGCCTCCCACTGCCTATTCTCATTGTTTCAAGTCCGTATTTCATTTCAATATAATCGTTTCTTCATTCATCTCGTCACCCACGCATACGATCAACGCTGCAATAGTTTAAAATTAAATGGATGCTTAAAAACGCATTTTAATTTACATAATAGAAGTAAACGATAAACCTGAAAAACGATAGCTTACTTTAAATGCAACTATGGCAAAGTCGATCTTTTAGGGTTTTAGGGTTCAATATTGTACTCGTTTTGATTGGTTGATCTAAATATCTATTTATCACTTAAGTAGTAGCTTGGTTCTGTATTAGCAGAGATAAGATAACCAGTACCTCAGTAATTAAGAACACCACATACCACCACCACCACCAGGTGAAATAAATGCCAAGCGCTTAATTTTCCGTCGGGAATAAGAAAATGCTATTTCTTGACGTATCAATAAACAAATTTAAAATGGTTATGGAGTAAAACAGTTTACGTTACAATACTATAACGCAAACACATTCAAAATGTTTGTGTCATAACTGCTTTCGATAGGCCATAAGGGATAGTCTAATTTTGCCGGATTACTCACGTAGTAGGTACTAGGCTATTCTAGTTCGGTGTTGTGTGGTGATTGGTGACCCAGTCGAGAGAGCGTGGGCGGTGGCGCCGCCGGCCGCTAGCGTAAATATTACTAGGAAACATTTTACACTCACATCGGTAGAGGTTTTTTTACAAGCTGTTATTTAGTTTCCGATTGTGCTGAAATTTTGCATGCATCTGTAAATCGGATGACAATTCAAAATTATTATGACACGGAGCTGATTTGAAGATGGAAACGGAAGGTGGCCATAGAAACTCGGTAGTTAAGCGACACAACCCCATCGAGTTTGGACTCGTTTCATCCGTCTTGACGAGTACTTTGGTGCTAGATGGTAACTAGGGTCTGATGATGGAGCTGGAAGATGGCCATAGGAACTTGGGAAAATAAATTCGTTCCGTTTGTTATGAATGTGGATTCTGTCTTTGATTAGATGGATTTGATGAATGACTCAATGCCATGGTGAGCACGTGCCGAGGGCTGAATGGTATGAGGCTGTATAAACATATCATATCGTTAACGTTGCGCCTCAGGGTACCAGGGCGAACCCTGTTGTACTGAACCCTTATCCCCCTACAAAAATACTAAAAAGTTAAAAATAAAATAAAAATAAAATATTTTTTTAAAAAACAAGATTTTACTTACTATCTAATAGTAATAATAATAACTTAAACCTTTAATTAAATTTTAGATTTAATACATAGTTATTTTGTTCTATATCATATAGGTAAAAACTTTCTGAAGTCAGAATTGAAGCTTTAGGTAGGTGTTAACTTTATAATTTGTTTTCTGTCGTACTTCTTACTTTTATTGGTCGTACCTCATACATTGAAGGTACTGCAAATGGATCAGATTTCATCAGAGGTTCGGGTCACTGAGCCAGCGAAGTAAGTAAGTAAGTTACCATCAGACGAAACGCTTACCAAGTGCTTACCAAGTAAAGAATAAAAAAAACATTTTATCCTTAATTGTGCGTGTAATTGAACAGGGATATCATGCTTCTATTTAAAAAAAGAAAACCCGACTGTGTGTGTACTTTACTCAAATAGATAGGTGACTTAAGTATTACAGCTTACATGGCACAAAGTATTGTTTTTATTTATGTAATTCCAATAGAGATTTTTAAACACCTTTTCAACTCATAACGAGAGTACAACGGAAGTGATCCAAAATAAAAAGTGGACGACGACGTCGACGTGAATGTTGCCCGGAAATCTCCGAAATAGAAATACAAATTCAACTTCTTTATAGAGAGTGAAAAAAATAATGTAGACATACGACGGACACAAACTATGTAAAAGAAATATGTAAATGTCAAACTTTTTATTATTTACAAAAATAAGTACAGAAGTGTAAAAAATGGATCCACAAAGCAAAGTGATTTGGAGCAGTGATTTTTACTAGTGACACTATGATACCTACATGCATTCGAGCTCCGCGATCTATCCAAGGATCAACCGATGACGTCACTCGTCAAACCCGCTCCATCGTCCAGGTAATAAAATGCTCCATAATATTAATAATTCTAATATCTATATCTATTTTATAATAATTTCTAACAGGTTGGGGAAAAAGTTTCTTCGCATTTTTTAAGAAACTTCAAAACATTTTTTAATTAGTTTTTAAAAATATTTAGTTTTTTTACATTTAACTAAAGTATGTAGGTGCCATTTTGTTCGATAACTTTTTGCCATCTTGTAGGTAGGGACATGATCCCATTGCTATAGAAATTTTGGGACTTCTGATCAAAATACCGCGACAAGTGGTTTTGGCAGTCCTCTCGTGATGTTAACCTGACACTGCCTAAAGAATTGTGAAGAGACCGAAACAGGTGGAAATCTGAAGGTGGATCAAGACTATACGGCGGATACATTAACACCTTCCAGCCAAACTCTCTTAATTTTTGCTGAGTGGCTAAAGATGTTGTGAGGTCTAGCGTTATCATGATGAAAAACCACACCCCTTATGTTGATTAATTCCGGCCGCTTTCTTTCAACTTCTTGCTTTAATCTCATCAGTTGTTGTTTTGTAGTCAATTCCCAGTTCTTCAGCTACGTCGTAACTACTGATATGCCGATCTTGCTCCACTTTTTCAAAAATGGCATCCATTTTAGCGACGTGCATCTTTGACATCAAAATTTCCGGATTGAAAACGCTTAAACCAAATTTGTGCTTTCTCTCACAGACACTGCACTAGGTTCATAAACATCGCAATTTTTTTCGCGGCTTGCGTTGCATTTTTACCTTTTTTGTAGTAAAATTAAAAATGTATCGAATTCCTTCATTAGATTCACTCATCTTGACCGTAAGAAAAACATATGAAAATCACACATTTTCCTAATTTGAATTTGGAATTATCTTCTTTAAAATTTATACTTTTAATGATACCAAAATCAGCCAGATACAAATAGTATAGCCAAGGAGATTTTATTACAAGTTCATACATACTATATGCGAAGACTTTTTCCCCAACCACTGAGTTAAACACTGAGCCCGCGTGGTTGTTTGTGGCCCGTTCTCACTATGTTGTTTCCATCCATAGAGAAAGCTCGCGCCCTAACAGTGGGAACATTAAATAAGCTGGTAAAGATTTTTTTAAAGATTTTTATTAATACGCTATAAATACGTAGATAACAGTCCTGCTATCCACATAGAAAGCTAACATGCCAGCGCTAGGCATTGGTAGTTAGTAGTCTAACAGAGCTATGGGTTTTGAATCGCGGTTTTTCGCATTCAACCCGAGCATCTAGCGACGCTTCAATTGATGATTAACTTAACTGTCTCTCTCTCTTACTAAACCACCAGTGTCAAACCCAAAGGTACCGGATTCAGTTCTCAGCAAGGGAACATATTTGTTCTTGGTGTGATCGGCTTGACCATATGATTCAAGTCTGTCACCATAATATCTACTGACTATCAGAGCAGAGCGTTTTAAAATAACAGAATAGAGATTCTGTTATTTTTAAACGATCACAAACGTGTCTTAGTGACTTGATTCTAATTAAAGTCCTCCTGTGTCAAAATCTGTGGCACGATTGGTAAGTTTTAGTCGTAGGCCCTTCCCCAACGTGTATATAAAGACTAACACTTTTTCCGCGACTTTAACCGCCTGGATTCCGTATTTATTATTTATCAAAATCAAATATAGCATATATATACCCAACCTGAAAGTCTATTCTAATTATCAGTGAAAGAATTTTGGAAATTAGGCGAGTGGTTTCGGTGATTACCTTACATCCAAACTTACAAACTTTACCTTTTTATAATATTAGTATAGATGTAAAAAAATCTCATCACAAGACTAACGATGGATCAATCAACTGTTCATTAACCGCTGTTTTTATAACACATTAACAACGTCCGTTTTGTATCAACCTCGCTAACCTCATTCCTAATTTACAGGAATGTAAACATTGTTGTAACATAAAGACGTAACATATAAACAAGAAGGTTATATTTTGCAAACTGGTAAACAAATGTTTTTATATCTGGCTTTGTTTTGTTTTGAAAATTTTAATTTACACTTTGTTTCAACAACCGTTCGATGTTATGTATGTTTTAATGTTATGCCTTGCACATTGTTCTTAATGCTTCAATTGTTTGAACCTTTCTTTATAAATTCTTTTCATGATTTTAAAATCATGTATAATGTCTCATGTATCATGTGTGTCCTATTTTGAGAAGTTAACAGACTGCTGTCAATTGTTGCACATCATGGTTTCGAATATCAATAAATATAAAAATAGAAAGTCTCTAAAATGGAAAACTCTTAATTATCGAATACAAATATACATAATTTACTATACACATAGGTAATTACCTACCGCTGTATTAGAATAATTTCAAAAATAAGTGTCCTATCACAGGAAGAACATTTTCCAATATGTGACACTGTAAAAAAAAGGGAGTAAAGAAATGCCCTTACAGAGTTTCTTGCCGGTTCATCTCAGCACATGGTCTTCCACCCTGTGCATACTAACGAACCGAATGAAGAGAAGATATTCATAAGAGCTAATTTTGTAGTCTAAACTGAATAAAAAAAATTATGTTAAAAATTGTTTAAATTATATAGGAAAAAAAATGATCATTTTATGTCTTCTTTAATCTTGTCGGGCACCTTATCTCAGCACTTAACACTCTGAAGCCTGCTAGAGTTACAAAGTGCGTCCGCCCTACGCTCCGCCCTGCGTTATTAAAAGCGTGCCCTCATTTCGCTTCCGCGCTTGGCTCTAAACACCTAGCTACGACCACAAGATAATGAGACTCCAGAAGGTAAGCTTTATACAAGCGCGCTCGAGCAACGCTCACTAACACCCGTATATAAAAACAAGTAAAAGCTTTTACTTAAGCAAAAGTAATTCCTTAATTAACAACTTTTATTGTTTAGTTTAGAATAGAATAGAATAGAATACAATACAATATAATAGTATATAATAGAATAGAATAGAAAAAATAACATACACACTTAATTATAACAATTATACAAAAATAAAGGAAAAAAGAAAAAACGGATAGGCAGAAAAAAAAGTACAGAAAATAAAAAAGGTAGGTAGTGTGTGAAGTTAGTAAAGTTAAGTTAAGTTTAGTTTTAGTTTAAAAAAGCAGTTGAGTTAGAAACGTCAAAAATTAAAATTCTTAGCCAAGCGTTAATCACCAATATTTACTCAAGCAATCTAGATTACTGTAGAAGTTTGCGTTCTGTGTAAAATCATCTTTTCTTCAAAAATAATATAATAATAGTATTCACAATAATATAATACCCTAATGTAACTAAAACTATTACGAAACTAAAATATGGCGTCAAAAAATTCCTCCGCGTTGCTGTCGACTGGTAATGTACCCAAGAGACTGGCGGCATTGCCACGTTGTATGGCAATGCTTAGCCTCTGGCCAAGATAAAAGCCAGCCCTTGGGTCATGGGATGTGTCAACGACGGTAGTGCATGAAGCCAAAGACCCGACTCCCACTTGCCCACAGCCAGCAGGCGCGCACGCTCCGCAAAAGTAGCAGACGTGACAAGTAAATTATTCAGTACTACTCTGCAGAGCGGCTCATCCCACCGTCTCTGGGAAGATGGATTGTCGGGTTTATCTGAATTCGGGCAAGCGAGTCTCCAGGCATCCATAGCCTCGGTGAAGCACAGCACATCAAAATTAACAGTGTGGGGGCTAAGATTTTCCTAATTAATTTTTCGGTGCCATGGACCGAGGATATGAAAGCCGGTAAACTAATACTGGAAATTTTGCGGACGCCGAGGCCTCCCATGCGAATGGGAAGAGTAGCTTGTGCCCAAGATCGGTCGTCCATGGCCACATTTAAAATCGACGATAATGTATGGCGTATAATTTGGTCCATTTTATCTAAAAGATGACTGTGCATCCATAAATGGGAAGAGCAAAGGAAATATATTAATTTAGGGCCAAAACAACAGTAACGAATTAAGGTTATAGCCGAATGCATGTTAATTTGGAACAATCTTTCCGAAACGTCATTAAAATTTTGTATTTTTTCCTCGATAAAAAAGGGAAACTGATTTCGAAAGGTTGAGATCAAGGCCAATGGAATGAAGTTCATTTTTAAGAAATTGTAGGTCATTTAAAACAGTATCTATGTCGCCTCCCAAGGTTCCATCATCAGATACCAAACGTTAAATTTGGAATTTAGTGGTTGAATAATTGGGTGAATAGCTAAACTGAAAATCACAGGCCCGAGGGGGTCACCTTGTTGACAGCCAACAGCAGATTCCAGAAGGTTGTCCCGATACAGTAATTTAGAGGGGTATCTGTAGCATTGCCAAGGGAAACTATAGATTTGGGGTATTTCTTTTTTAGTTTCTATCAGCAAGGTGTCCCTACTGTGTAAAATAATATAAATTGATGAATTTGATAACAATAATTATAATACTTTCATTTAATTTAATAAGAAAACCCTTACATAATTTACTTAGAAAACTTTTTTCATAACTTAGATAATACTTCTAGTGATCCATTACAACAAATTAAATTAAGTATTTCTGTTCCCAAACAATGATTATCCAAAAACTATATAGCAATGTAGTAACAATTATACTTATTATATTGCTTAAGTAAGTAATGAACGTTACTTGTTTACAAATTACGTTTCTAAGAACAAGTAATGGCTTAACGCAGTAATTGCTAAGTAGCGAGTAATGGCTTGTTTATAAATACGGGTGTAAGACTATCTCTCACAGACGCGGAATCTCGCAACAGCTGCGCTCCGACGTTCCGAGCTGTTCCGAGATTCGTGGCCGTGCTAGGGGTCTATGTTTGCGTTGCTCGAGCGTGGTATGTATTGAGCTTGCTTTCTGGGGTCTCGTTATTTTGTGCTACGACGACGGTCCACCGGCGAGCCACCGCTATTGACGGATATGCGCTTTTAGTGAGATGTAATGGTGGATATACGCGATGCAACTAATTTTCGCATATCATAATGTTCACCGGTATCACCAGCGCTTTACTGTTATATCGTAAAATGTCATTTAAAAAGTTAAGTCTTTATAACCGTACGAAAAAACAAACTGCGTAAGAAAAATTTACTTACTCTCTTAATTTTTTTAAAGAAGAGATTACTGGATAATTTGAATTATTATTTATTTATTGAAATTATCGTTACTATTACACGTTTTGATTCCTCCATCTTTACCTACAACTTAGTTACCTACACCACAGAAGAGATGATATTACTTCGTCCTTCACTCTATAAACTAAAGAGCTCGCATTATCGAATACCGATGAAAAAAGCAAAAAACCAAAGAACCAATATTTCGAGGACAATACAAAGTATTCAGGGCAAAAATAGTATACAAATCCTATATTGTAAATAGAAATTACAGTTTAAATTGCACATTATAAAGAACATATTTGAGCTTATCTCTAAAAGAGATCTCTTCCAGCCGACCCCAGCTGTAGTATCTTGACATACTTTTGTGACTTTTTTTTCTGAGAAATACTAAATAAATTTATTGAAATATTTAACACAGTTTAATATACGCACATACCTACTACTTCAATGTGCCATTTAATAAACATAAAGCTTGGGTTACGCGACAGAATCTGAGCAGAGCACAGGTCAGACACTTGCAAATGACTTCATTGGCCAACGTTGAGTGTCGCCAATTGATACAATATTTTTAATGGCTATAAATTCCTCTAGCTCATACATCCTGTGTAACGTGTTAAGTGGTTGGAATTATGAAAATTTATACTTGCAATCTGCAATGTAGGCAGTTTAAAATGGAGGCAGATAGTTAAACAGGTTATAAATTGTAAATAATGTTCGTCCGTAAAACTATATGGCTTGTGTGACGGAACGTATTGACTTTCTGAAGCAAAAAGTCTATGCGTGGGCAAACCGTATACGTCGCTACAGAGTGCGTGTGGACCGATACCAACAAAATCGCCTCTTTCAAAGTGACCAAAGAAAAGTATACAGACGTTGGGAAGGAGCTGATCAACGTGTGAGCGACGGGCAGCTACCAAATGTTGATGCCATGACTAATTTCTGGCGCAGCATTTGGTCGGTGCCCGTCGAGCACACGGAAGGTGATTGGATGAGTGTTGTCAGGGAGGCGTGTGAACCTATCGAGACCATGCAGGCTATACATATTAGTACAGCTGACGTAAGTTGTGCTATCCGTATGGCCCAAAATTGGAAATGCCCAGGACCGGACGGATTGCACAACTTTTGGATCAAGTGGTTTCGATGTTCACACGAGTTACTGGCAACGCAATTCCAAGAAGCCATAGAGCTCGGCTCACTCCCAAGTTTGTTGACTACTGATGTCACTTTTCTGCTCCATAAATCAGGTAGTACCACGGAACCGAAAAATTATAGACCCATCACGTGCTTACCAACATTATATAAGCTCCTTACATCCATTTTGAGAACAAAAATTAACTCGCACATTGTTGCAAACAATATTTTGGACATGACTCAGAATGGATGTAGGGTTGGGTCCCGTGGTACTAAGGAGCTTCTCCTCATTGACATGACCATATGCCAGAAGATTCGGCGAGGCAGAGGGACTCTCTCCACAGCCTGGATTGACTATAAGAAGGCCTATGATTCGGTGCCGCACTCATGGCAAGGATTTTAGAGATATATAAAATTGATATAACTCTAAAATAATTTTTGATGTCATGTATGCGGCAGTGGACCACGGTCTTGTGTCAACCAGGATGTCGAGATAGAGTTTCTGCCACGCAGGATTTTATAAGGATAGAGCGTGGCATATTCCAGGGCGACAGTCTGAGTCCTTTATGGTTTTGTCTAGCTTTGAATTCTCTTAGTACTTTATTAAGAAATTCAAGGTTAGGCTGTCGACTGCGGAGAGGGGGTGAAGTTTTGTCGCATTTGTTGTACATGGATGACCTCAAGTTATTCGCACCAAACAGCCAAGACTTGATAAAACTGCTAAAAATTACTGAGACTTTTAGCAGTGCACTCAAGATGGAGTTTGGGGTGGATAAGTGTGCGGTTATGCATGTACAGCATGGGAGAGTAGTAAATTCAACCAATTTACAACTCTCCGATGCGATAGACTTCAGATCTCTCTCTGAAGTTGAAACATATAAATATCTTGGTATGTCACAGTCTTTGGGTGTTGATGACGGGGACATAAAACAGTCATTACGGGAGCGATTCTTTTGCCGCTTGAGAAAAGTATTTAACAGTCTTTTATCGGGTGGCAATAAGACACGTGCCTTTAATGGCTGGGTTATGCCTCTGCTCACATACTCCTTTGGCATACTAAGATGGACTCAGACCGAATTGGACGCCTTGGATAGGAGAGTCCGTCAAATGCTCACGACTTTCAGAATGTTACACCCGCGCTCATCTGTTATGAGGCTGTACATCCCGCGGAGATGTGGGGGTCGCGGCTTTTTAAATGTCAAGGACCTACATAACCGTGAGGTGTGCAGTCTCAGGGATTATTTACTTAACAGTGAGTGCGGGATGCATTTGGATGTCGTGGCAGTTGATAGACACTTTACGCCGCTCTCCTTGGCAACAGAAAACTGGCGCAAACCAGTGGTGCTAAGCACTCTCGATCGCAAGGACATATGGAAGAGCAAGGTGCTACACGGGCGCTACTATCGGGCTCTAACTGGGCCTGATGTAGATTTAACTGCCTCGGTGAACTGGCTACGTTTCGGTGACCTCTTTGGGGAAACCGAAGGTTTTGTCTGTGCCATTGAAGATGAAGTTATCAAGACGAATAACTACCGGAAATATATTATGAGGGACGGTACGGTCGACATCTGTCGGGCATGCCGCCGTCCAGGAGAATCACTCCGACATATTATTACTGGTTGTTCTCATCTTGCTAACGGAGAGTATTTGCACAGACACAACCAAGTAGCCAGAATAATTCACCAGCAACTTGCTCTTGGATATAAATATGCACCTGCGCCAGTACTCGAAAATGGTCATGCAACGCTCTACTGGGATCGCTCTATCATTACGGACAGGACTATTGTCGCCAAGAAGCCTGATATCGTGGTGGTTGACCGATCCCAGCGCCGGGCAATACTGGTTGATATCACCATACCTCATGATGAGAACCTCGTGAAAGCCGAGAAGGACAAGCTCAGTAAGTACCTTGACTTAGCTCACGAGGTGACCGCCATGTGGGATGTTGATTCAACCATTATTGTCCCGATAGTCGTTTCAGCGAACGGTCTGATAGCGAAGAGCCTCGACCAACATCTTAAGAGGCTCTCGCTTGATGGTTGGATCAAGGGTCAGATTCAGAAGGCAGTACTCCTTGACACGGCACGTATTGTCAGGAGGTTCCTCACTCTGCAGCCCTGACCACCGGTAGCTTGGGCCCTGCCCCGCTGCTGGTGGTACTCTAGAATTAGTTTTTTATAATGTTTTATTGTTTTTTTATTAAAATATTGTAAAAATCTAGTTTTAAGAAAGAAAATAAATAAAGAGTATAATAATTACAATAATTAAGGTTGTTTTTATTTATTGTTGTTTAATATTATTATTCACTCTTTATTTATTTCAAATCTTAGTGTTAATATGACACAATATCATACAAAAATACAACTTTTATAAAAACCTAAAAATAGAATGCCGCCAGCAGCGGAGCAAACAGAGAAAAAACCTATTGACAATGCGTGCCGTGTCCAGGAGTGTTGCCTTCTGTGTCTGACCCTTGATCCAGCCATCCATCAAAAGTCTATTGAGATGTTGGTCGAGACTCTTCTATAAGGCTATAAGGCCGTTTGCATATACGAATATGGGAACAATGATCGACGAATCCACATCAAACTTAGCAGTCACCTCGTGAGCCAAGTCAAGGATACTTAGTAAGTTTGTCCTTCTCGGCTTTCACAAGGTTCTCGTCATGCGGGATGGTGATATCGATGAGCATTGCCTGGCGCGTCAATCGATCTGTCAACACGATATCAGGCTTATTGGTAATAATAGTCCTATCCGTGATAAAAGTTCGATCCCAGTAGTGCGTGACATGGTAATTTTCGAGAACTGGGTCAGGTAATTAATCTAAGAATGACTGGAGCTCAAGCTGTCTGTTAAATTAAGTTCAATCAAACTCAAATTGTTCAAAATAATAAAACATGATTCACTTTTCTAATAATAACTTTAAATATTTAAATGAATAATAGCTATAATGGAATCTACTGCCAAAAGTTTTTAATTACCTACCTACATGAATCAGGTTTCCACCGGGTATTGTGGTTATACTCGTAGTCGAACAATGGCAGTGTTTGTACAAGATTAAAATTTATTGGGCATAAAATTAAAAGTTCATGGAAATCTGACTCAAAAATGGAGCTAGCCTGTAGGTATCATGAAAACAGTTTTCCGTGTTGTCTCTGGGGAATACACTGATCAGTAGAGCGTGGATTATAATAGTCTAGGAGCTATAGAATGAATGAAATTCATTAGAATTTCAGGTTTAGTTCTCGTACCATCAAAAAGGATATAATATACCACGATAATAATTAAAACAATGAAAATCTAATAATTCTTGTTACGCTTCGCGTTTTCTTGCGGAGATATACAAGATAAGATTTGAGAATTCTCTTATTCTTTAGCTAAAAAGCTTGCTGGATTAAAATCTTATTGGATCTGCCGCCAATGTGGTCTAGTAGTTAGACCATCGGGCTAAGACTTGAGCAATATTGTGTTCCTACGAAAAGAGACAAAATAGAAAGCTTATGAATAGTTAGTAATCCGAGTGAGCTTCCACTTAAGTCTTCTCGTGAGGAGCAATGAAAAAATCGTCTGCAATTTAGTCAGGCCAAGTGAATCCTTGTAGTAGAACACAAACTAAATAAAAACAAAATTCCCTAAAACCACAAACTTTATCTCTTTTAATGTCCCAACTGTTCTCTCACAAACCTATCGTCAGTATCTTACACAGTAAAACATCAAAATACTTGTAAAAATGGATAATATTCAAATTGCCGTAGCCTCCAGCTCCGGTGCTATAAAGTTGATTCATTTGTTTTGTTCGGGTTCTCTGGCAAACTTACGGGCACATTGTAAGCGTAAATTGCGTTTGTTGAGAGCAAATATACCGCGCCGCCCCGGTACGGATTGTTGTTGCAACGCAGCACCCATGAGTTGACTTAATTAATTATTTGCGGGTTAAGGGATTGTGTGTATATGCCGGATCTTAGACTACGTTGCGGGCTGCGGTGCGTTTGGCAAAGGCACCATGATTTTTACAATTTAAATATTTATCTCTGCGTTCGAAACGTCAGGATAAAATAATACAAATTAAATTTAAAAATAAAAATAAAAAATTTAACGCGAGTAAATTTTAACAACTTGATAACCTACATACTATAAGTATAAATAAAAATATATTAAACTTAATTAACCAAAAATAAACAAGTTTTTGTAAAAGTGTTTCGTATTAGTTTAAATATTGTTAAAGCTATATTTTTTTTACAAATTAATTACTTTAAATCAATAAAATTTTTGATAGTTGTTCGTGGCAATAAAATACTTATTTAATTTACCTCTCAATAAATATTTGACAAATAAGCCATAAAACTATTTATCTATGAAGCGACCAACCTATCGCATTCAATGTAGCTTATAGGCCGATAAAAATGTCCGATCGAATAGATTTATTACTATCGAATGCTGTCCGGGACCTATTTGAATAAACAGCCGTGAGATAAAGGACGAATTGAGACATGTTACGTTCCGAGGTTATGATGGAAAACGAAATATTGTACTTCGATGACTGTCTTTCAGATACTGTGAACTATAAATTCAGAATAAGTTACGGACAACAGTTTCTCAAATAGGTATCATCATCATCATCATTTAGTGCCATCTTCATACTGAAGTTTGGAGATCAATATACAAATAGGTATAACGTTACCTAAATGATTTGTTTTTACAATCTTTTATTTAACTTGCAATGTATGTAGACCTATGTTTGTCCGGGTGGAATTTTGCTACTCAATTTTGAAGCAGATATCTTCAACCGATTGAGCTGAAATTTTCTATATACATGTTCACTTCGGATGACAATACATGGTTAATTGTGAGAGGTCATTCTAAATCCAAGATGGCGGTACACCCAAGATGGCAGAGTAATTATTTTTAATGCATTCCTACATTATGGGTATCAAATGAAAGCCCGGACTTGCTGAGATAACTCGAAAAATAAATTGACGTCACTCTAAATCCAATATAGCGGACTTCTAAAGCTTGAAACTCAATTTTGAAGCAGATCTTCAACCGATTGAGCTGAAATTTTGTATGCACGTTCAGTTTGGATGACAATGCATGGTAAATTATGTGACGTCATTCTAAATCCAATATGGCGGCACACCCAAGATGGCGGACTAATTATTTATATTTCACAATGGAAACAGGATCGTTTGGCCTTTATCTCTCTGTGTTGAGTGGGCGTTTTATTCAGCATTTAATTACTATTATGGAAACGAAAACTCCTCCTCGTAATAAACGAGATGAGTTGCAATTTTCTGCACTCTGATGGTAGTTGACGACGAGGTCGGAGGTGAAAGCATCCGGAAAGTAACGAAATATCTTATCACTAACTAAAGAAACACAACAATGATGTTATTGCAACAGACTAAGATAAAATGCTGGGAGCTAGCTAACTGCCGCACTCAAAGACGTCAATTATCATTAATGATCACTTAGCACCTAAAATTGTCTATAATAAAATAGTCTCCAGCAGTGACGTTATAAGCACCTTTTTAACTTCCTCCTCCACGGCCCGGTCAACCCGAGCCGAGGTCCGTGCCTTTAGAGGCGCCCTCGGGTTGCTCCGCTCCCCGATCCGATCCGAACCCTTCGGAGAATCTAGTAGGGCACGGGGACGCGCACTTGTGCGCGATGCCGTTCCCTCTAGATAACCTCTGAAGGTGATTCGTTTCACACGGCTTGAGGGACCCTTTACGTTCCTCGCCGCCCCCAAAAAGCCCGGTGAAGCTGAAAATGCCGCAGCGGCAATCAGCAATCTCTCTCCAAAAAAAAAAAAAAAAAAAAACCTTTTTAACTGAATAATTGTAGGTGCTAAGTAATCATTAATGATAATTAACGTCTATGAGTGCGGCAGAATGTGTATTCAAAGCAACCCCTACCACTAACTACAACATAATTTACTCATGCTGACAATTGAATCGGGGACCTCTTAGTTTTTAAAACAGTGTTTTAAGTTTTATGATGTGACATAAAAAAATATTAGTTTTTTCTAAATGTTACATAAACAAAGTCGACTGTCATTTGAAGCGAAAGCAACGTTGTGGTTTACAATATTAAGTTAAAGGAATCAAACAGCTTTTAAAAAAAATGCCAAAGCCATCGTCGAAATTCGAAGCTTCGTTGTTCGTAATAGTCTTGCGTTATCTTAGCACCACCTTCCTACTTGTCGCGTCCTTTCAAACTCCAATTCCAAGTTGCTCGATTACTTGATAAGATCTTATTCGATATTTATTGTCATGTCATGAATATAAAATGTTTAAAGATGAAGGATTAGTTTGATAATAATTCTGACATATATTATGAGAACGATATAGGATCTTGTTTCAATCTTTATTTTCTTTGGAATACATTAATGTATTTTATATTATAAGAAGACATCGTGTAATTGGCATTACATCAATTAGAACCTCAAAAGAGATAAAATATAGAATATGATAAGGTAAGATAAATTTATTTCTGTATAAAGCAGCCTAGATAAAAAAAAAACTTAAGCTATATCATTAATTTTAGGGTATACAATAAAACAAATTATATAATACCTAAGCTATCTTAATAGCATGAACATACTTACTTACCTGTTTCACAAATAAACAAATGCAAAAACTAAGCTTTAAAAAAAGATTAAATCAAGTGCGTCTACACCTAGATGAAAAAAGTATACCTAATTATCGATAAATTCACGTTCATTTCTGTAGATATTACAGGAAGATCATACTGTATCAACTGATAACAGTAAGAGACTGTTTGTGTGTCTGTGTCCTTTCTATTTATTTGCGCGACTTTCGTAATGAATTTACATTTGAAAGTGAGCTTTTTGTCAAGCTCGAAGGTCCCATTTAATCTGAAAAGTATAGGCACATAGTAAGTAGTAAAGATAGTTGAGGATTCCAGGTAAAGTGCGCTAGCACCATCGGCTTTATCATCACTTAACATCAGGTGAAATGAAGGCCCAAAGGTTTAACCATAATAAGTATAAAAAATATGCCAGCACAGCCTCTACTAAATATTCCAGAGTGCCTAGTGTGACTTTTGTTTAATATCTGTATTCATTCGATTACGTTTACAATAATTAAAACAATAATTTCTATAGCAACATTTTAACTCTTCTCATATGTTGCCAGGGGCGCTGCTCCAATGCCTTACTAATTCCCGTTTTCGTTAACGTGACCGAATGTCAAATGAAACATACAGTAGCCACCCAGAACTTCAACTTCAACTTCGTTTATTGCATGACATAAATTACATTACATTTGTACAAATGTGGTAGGTAGGTACATAAAGTATATTTAAGACGCCCTGCAAGGGCATAGCAATTTATGAGAGCTTTGATTACTTATTGCTTTAACTAAAATTAAACATTTTAAACAAATCTAAACAAATTTATAGTTTTTCATAAACTTGTTTTAACTAAGCCGGAACACAGAACAAAAGATTTTAAGCATCACTTTTTCAAGCTAAGACGTTTTAAAGCAATACTTAGCACAAAACCATTAGCGCCCATCAGTATGGACTTCTAAATCCATTAGCGAAACGAGAATCCCATCACATTTAGTACAGACAGCCAAGGAACCGGACTACCGATTTTGAAATAACGTTCGCATTGGCACTAAGTCCAATTTTGCCAGTTTTCTAAGTTGGACAGAAAAACTTGGAATAGGTACGAAATCGACAGAATAAATATTTTTAACAACAAGGTATTATCATTAAATGTAGAGATAGGTACAACCAGCATTATATTGATTAGACATGGCAAAATGGTTGATGGCATAAACAAATGAAAAAAAAAAAACAGACTAAAATATTACATTTAAAAAAATAAAATTGTGAATTTGATGTTGCCAAAACACTTTCTTCAACATCATGAAATTAAGGATGCTTCGCAAAATTTATAAAGAAAAAAAAACGGATGTGGACCTATGAACGTTCATGTTAGGTTTCAGCACCATTAATAGGGAGCAAGTATTAAAAAAAAAAAGAAAATGTCAGGCATCAACATCGCACAGTCGACTTCTTGGCGGGAAAGTGAAGAGTCATGTCTGCGGTTTTGTTTTATTTTCTAAAATTTGTGTTATGTCGAATATTAATGTGAAATAATGGTGGATTATTAACCGTTAATTGTTCGTGAGTGTGCATGAGTGTTGGCAAATGAAACAAAACAGTGCAACGTCATTTTTCAAATTCTCTCAAGAAGTCTGCGTGAGGACTTAGTAAAGCCCCACATCTTTACTGAGATACTCGAGGGGTTGGGGGTATATCATTTCTCACTTCATTTCATTCATCATCATCATATTGTATATTTATGTATTACTTGTAAGAAAAATTACTTTGACACTGGCTAAATGTGCTAATCGCACGAAGCCATCAACTAAAAGAAAGAAACATCGCACAGTCTTTCCTACAATCTGGACCTAGCACGCTGCAATGTTTCTCTTTCAAAAGACGCAGATAAAGCAAGTAGTCAAGAAAAGATGCGCACAGTGTTTCATTTCAAACAGTCTGGTTTTCAAAAGGTACCTAATAGGCGCATGAAGTATCAAAGTTGCATAGGTATTTTAGGTTCGGACTGTACATACATGTTCCATAGCGTAGACTGCAGGCGTGTAAGCCGCCGGCAGACCGACGCCAGCCGATGCGGTCCACTTGCCCTCATTCTGTCGCAAATTGACTAGTGTGACTTAATCCTTTCAAGAATCCACCACTCCAGCACTTCCACATTTAAATTCCATTTGCGACCACTACAATGGGTTTTAATAGAGGTATGAATATGTCACGAGGTCAGAGATTCTCGCGCGATGAATCAGTTTATGAGTTTCGTGCTTTCGCGCTTCATAATGTTCTGTACGTCAGCTTTTTGTACTACTCAAATGTGTTGTCTGAAATACTGTTATGAGCTACAGAATCGTTTAAAAATTTTAAGTTATTGTATCTTTCTATATATACATATAAATCTTACTTATGTTCTAGATGTGAAAATTGTTAGCTTGTTTGTATGTTTGAGCGTGTAATGTCTTTAACTACTGAACCGATTCTAAAAGTATTTCTTTAATGGAAAGCTACACAGGTACCTACCTACCTAAGTATTATAGTATTTTATCCCATTCAAGTGGAATAAAATGGCAAACTCACAAAACTCTTGTCTTTTGACTTTAGACATATTAGTCAAAAAACACAATTAATGTGACGCAGATTTAAAAAAATATAATTAATTTTAAACTTATTCAATCAATAATGTAATGACTAAACGAGGTGACATTCATTAAGATTCATTACGAATCGAACGGTGTTCAAATTCTGAATTTACTGTTAACTAGTACATACTCACTCACCATAGGCCCTGTCAGAATACCAGCGTCGTTGTGGTGGTGTTTGTTTCACACACACTCATTGTTATATAATTATAATTTTTTATTAGTTTTTTTTTTTAAATGTTTTCTTCTTCATTGTTTTTTTTTCTGTTATGTCTGTGTGATCGTCTTTCTTTCTTTCTTACTTTCTTTACATACAAAAAAAAACAGAGAAGAATGGTGTGATCAAATTACTAGATAAGACTACGGAGGAGTTCTAGAATCTCCGTGAGAAATATTTCTCTGTTGGTGTTTCCTTCTATAATTCCAGATTATGATGGGTTAAGTATTATGTGACGGCAGTAAACCTTTCCACATATCTTATATCCCTGGCAGTTAAAGTTTTAGTGGCGGCCTCGCTATCAACACGCGCGCTTTACCTGGAAACACAGCACTTTCTTACCTTGTCACAAATCGCGTTTTATGTTGGGGGCCTTAGCTAGTAACACTCCATTGACATTGTAAAACTCTTTTAAATATCATTATAGTAATATTGTATGAAAATATTGCAGATATTTTTTTAATCTACTAATTTATATAAACGCCGTGAATTACATATAATTCGAAAAAAAAACGGAACTAAGTTTATTATCAATTTATTTTTTTATAAAGTCGATTTATCTCGTGCGTAATAAGCTCTAATTAATAAACAAAATAGGTACACATAACAGCTAAATCTTTAATAACACTGCAATACTCGTAAATAGGCGGACTGTCTTATTGTAAACAAACTTCCAGAAATAATAACCCCAGTATAGTTGACTTGAGTATTCCTGAAAAACAGCAAAATTTCTTAACAACCAAAAACTGCAAAAATTACTACTAAAATGTAGGCTAATTGCTCCCTCGTGTTGGAATAAAAAAAAACGAAATTCTCTTTATATCAATAAATTTATTAAATATGTTTGTTTAATGGCTGTCGCTCTATATTTACCAAAAGTATATTGCTACGCGTCATGATATATGTTTTGAAACTGTCATCATCAGTATGTGAATTTCTTAAAACACACATGTTAAGACAAAAGACAGTGTGGTACAAAGTGTGAAACGACGTATCGATGAACGACACATATAACAATTAATCCGGTTTCGAGAACCCACAATAAACGATTGTTCAACATGAAGACTGGCTGTTTATGATTATCATCATCACTTACTTATTTAAATTTGATTCGCAACAAAAACTATAGAGCTCAAAAATCATATAGCACAAGAGAGTACTAGCATTTTGTTCATTCAGAAAATTATAGCCTGTCAATCTAAGCCAAACGAACGTTCAATCATGTTTTTGCAATTTCCAAACTAGCACTTCGATCGTATTTTGAGAGCAATAAAACTCAAGTTTGTTTACCAATTTCGGTCGCCAATTGTACGTTGTAACGCTATTCATCTTAATACGTTGGCCTTAACCTCATTGTAGCAGCGCTGCGGTTTGACTTGTCTGATTCAATGAAATCGTTATCATGCTTTGTAGGTTTTCCTATTAGTTATCTAAAGGGTTTTTCAATAGGGACGCTCGAACTTTGACGGCGTATAGCGGCCATCTTGGTTAAGCGATAGCTGTCAAATTTGACGATAAGTGGTGACAATTCACCATGGAACGCTACACGCTTCAACAACGCGTAGAAATTGTTAAATTGTATTATCAAAATCAGTGCTATATTCGCCTAACGTTCCGTGCGTTGCGTCCAATTTATGGCGTTAAACATTAAAGGAGATGTTTAATTTTGTGTGGAGAAAATGCCAATACCTTGTACCCACACAATACCGAAAGATAGCTAATGTTTAAAATAAGCTAATTCGAAATGATTTTATTCAAATAAATTAATAATTTTCATGTAAGAATTATCTGAAATACTAAAATAAATCAACTTTCGTGATGGCAGCGGTATTCTGCCAATATCAAGTAGCTGTCAAAACAACGATATTTTTCGGTTTCTTTTTACATTTTTACATAAAAACGATAAAGCGTATTGAAGTATTACTTATTTTAACTAAATACATGTATTTTTTTAACTTTTTTTAGTAATGTACAGGGTCTTGGCATAAAATTAAATCTCCTTTTATTGAATAAGAACTTCGAGGGCTTCGTCATATCGCATCATGGCGACATCAACTTGGCACCGAGATTGTGTGACTTAACTCCGCTCGACTACTTTCTGTGGGGCTACGTAAAATCTCTGCAGACAAACCACAGTCAATTGCCGCCCTAAAGGCAAACATAACTCGCGTCCTTCGTGAAATTGAGCCACATTTATCCTAAGATGTCATTCAAAATTGGTCCGCCAGGATACACCACCTACGGCGGTGTCTTGGCGGCCATTTGGCTGAAATTATATTCCATATAATGTCATCGAATATCCTTTAAAATAAAATAAAAGTTGTGACAATATCACTTAAACAGGTTGTTTTATTTCATTTCAAAGTTCAAGCGCTCTTAATGAAAAACCCTATATAATCCTACTAGTTTACCTACTAGTTTTTTTACCATCTAGCTCTTTACATTGAGGTTGTAATATCTTGACTGCAAAAGTAATTTCAAATAACGATAAGTTATGTTAACACATCTTATTTGCAGAGCAAAACCTTTAAACAAGCTGATATTTTATTTATTTATCTATTTATATTCATAATTCAGATCTTAAAGATCCATAAATTGTTAGTAAACAGATACTTATAACTTTAATAGTTAATACAAAGGTACATCAATGAAACATAGTTATTTTTAAAAATTTAATTAAAATCCCAAATATTAAACACATCATAACTATTTAAACTATCATGGTCACTTGCAATAGAGTAATTATTAACGGGATTCTTACCATGTTTATTATTTGTGAGTATCATGCCATGATCACGGAATTACTGAAGGTAATGCGGGTTTGATTTTTATGAGCAGACAAAACGATCTACCCTCTTCGGATACTCACAAATAATAAACATGGTAAGAATCCCGTTAATAATTATTCTATTAAACACTTAATTCTATTATTTCTCTATTATTACACATCGATTATTACATTTTAAATATTATTATATTATCATCATATATTTATTTATTATATCAATTAATTAATTAGTTTGATACACGGACTCAGTCTGGGGATGTATCAGGGCGGATACCGAATGTCTTTGTAGGACACTGTCAGGTCTGCCAGCGAGCGAACTTATGATATTACCTGAATGCTGATTTTGCCTACTGTCTCATTAATATGATGCTTCGATGTCTAAACAAAAAATACGTCAGCATTCCATTCCAGTATCTTCTTTTATTGTTATTTGGAAAAAAACCCAATATTGTGGTAATTTTTTAAACTTAAATTTTCCTCTCATTTTTGAGGTGTCAGTTTTAACGCAGGCTTTTGCCAATCTTGAAATGCATTTAACTTTAATTGCCTGTATCGCGTTCAACAATCAATTTAAATTTTCCTCTTAAATTATTATAACTATACGCCACTCAGGCGAACAGTTAAAGCAACTGATGCCTGCACATCCTGCTCAACCAACTCTCATTAAAATTTTCCTTCCAGATCTACACAGACTGGGCGAACCACTACTTGGAGCGGGCCCGTTCGCGGCGGCGGGCCGGCGCGTCCGGTGGTGGGCTCGCACGGGACTGCGCCGACGGCCTCCTGCTCGCTGACGTGCTGGAGGGAGTCACCGGCCTCAAAGTGCACAGGGCGCACCGCAAGCCGCGAAACCCGCAGCAAATGGTAAGCACAATGATTTACAGGTTAAACAAACGATAATCGAGAACGGGCCATAGTCTCTGCGCCTTTTAAAACCATAGGCCATAAATCCAAATATTAGGATGAAATAATATATTGATTTGTACTACATGGGGCGAGCGGCATGATCGAGAACGGGCCATAGTCACTGTGCCGACGACGACGCCGCGCCACTTCTCGTATATACCTTTGTTATACTGTATAACTGCTTGTATATACTCTGTACTGCTGTACTATACTCGGTGTCTGCTGTACGTGGTCCCGACGAGTCACCTTCGCAAGTAATTAAATAGTAGGTCCTTTTTTAGTAAATCTGCTTTGCCAGGGACTGGCGCCCAATGCCAAACACTGGATTCATCCAAGCGAAAGCGGCAGGTGACAGCGATTATATACGTATACTAGCTGACCCGGCGGACTTCGTCCCGCTTTGACAGTTTCCATGACAACAAAACAAACAAATAATTTTGTATTGGAAAATTAAATCACCTTTTAAACCTTCCCTGAACATTCACAAATATTTCTAAATCAAAATTAGCCAAATCGGTCTAGCCATTATTAAGTTTTAGCGAGACAAACGAACAGTTTTATTGAAATTCATTCTGAAATTGAAGGATTTTCCGAAATTCTATCCTTACCATTTCAAATTTCGAACTGTACGTAGACGTGTCCTAAAAGTGTATAATCTCTTTATGCCTAAAACCTTCAAATGAGGTACTAATATTGTACGGTGACTTTCAAGATATTCCAATTTTAACTTAGAGCATTAAACCGTAATGTTTTTCGAATAAAATCGGATTGAGTTTTCAAACATGTGTCAAAATAAAATGTTACTTAAATCAAAAGCACTAAGGAGTATATCAGCTTCGAAGCAAATCCCCACCAAAATAACTTTCTACTTCTTTTTAACCCTGTTAGGGGATGAATTTCAATAAAATAAAAAACACGTCTTCCATCAATTCTGTTAAAAAAGGTTTATGCAAAATTTTAAGTAGATTGGACCAAGGAATCACGTTGTCCCATACAAACTTTGTCCCCCCTTAGGGGTATAATTTCGGAAAAACCTTTCTTATCGGATGCCTACGTCATATAAAAAACACACCCTTCAAGTTTCAGGTCTCTACGATCAGCGGTCTATGCTGTGCGTCTCTTGGACTATCTAGCTATAAAGTTTTGATTGTTGTGGCATAATAGCAATCTTACTAGTGTAGTTTATTAGCAAATACTCTAACAATTTTAAAAAACAATAGTGCCTAAACTAAGTTGCTTCTATGTCGGCATACTCGGATTATATATATTTTCCGAAACACTAAATAATTTCACTACATAATAAATAACTACTATTTGATCCGTTACCCGCTTATAAAAAGCATTTTAATGACACGTTCAAAAATCAATTCCAAATAACCCACTAAGAAGGTCGATCAATAAAGCCACATTATAAATTATACTACCCGCGGTACACGGAGAGTTTCAAAATTGAAACGTCATTAAATCATCGATAAGCAATAAAAATCGGTCTTCGGACAGTCGATACTAAACCAAATATCCGGCGCGTTCTGTTTATTATTGGACGGCCAAAAATGAAAGCGGCGCAGGAATATTTTGATTGCCCGAAATAGCTATCGGCGCATCTTTGTGGCAGGTATACACGACTTCACACCACCTACGGGTACGCAAGTAAAAGCCGGGAAATTAGGGTAAGGTCAACATTTAGATATAGGTATGAACGAGTATGTACCTTATCTAAATGTTTGACTTTACCCGTCGTCGATGTCGATGACGTACTATCTTGTCTTTAAATAACAAAAGTCCCTACTTAAAGCGAAGTTATGTACTTTTGTATTGGTTCCAAATTTAAATTTACCATTCCTATCTATATCTTTCTTGGGTTCTTAAATCAAAGGTACTCTGAAAGAAATCGCTTGCAGCGATTAGACCGCTTATATTAGCTTTTAAGATTTTGAGTAACTGTTTCTTCATTAGTGTGTGAAAAATAAATTATTTGTCTATAGCTATATCAATTATACAAATAGTCTTAGCTCTAGTCGTACAATGGCCGTTATTCAATTTAAAACTCACTTACTGATCTTGACAAAAACATCGTTTAAAAAGTGCCAATGTTCCACGATTTAATAAATAGTATTTGTATCTATATTTATAGTTATTAGATACTGCAAAAATAAGAAGATAAAATGACAATGATTCGAACATAAATGTAATACCTACGTGATCGTAACCTGATAACAATGCGGTGAGGAGAGTGCTAACCACATCCGCCACCGAGGACACCTTTGCTTCATTTGCCATAGAAATCGTCAACCTTTACAAACGACTTTGAACTCAGTTGCTAAGCAGGTAAAGGTAAATTAATAGGCACTTGACATAAGGATTAAACATAACGTGTCATTCAATAAAAACTTTTGCTGCTATACAAATAGAAATCAAATTAGGTAGCACCGCTGATTACTAAGTACGATTCAAAACAAGCACTTAAGATCTTGTTACGGATGTCGGAAACAAAGGGTAATTTTTACAATGAATTACAATGCAATTGGTTATTGCACTTTAACACTATGCGTTAAAGTTTACAATTGCATAATTGTATAGCAGTCTCCGTGTTTTGAGCGTAAGTAGCTTAAGATTTATTGCATATAAAAACTGTTCACCGATTTGTTACCAATTTGATTTTCGTTCCCATGTCGTGAACTCGGGAGTGTGACCGCAGCATGGGTCCTAGAGTTAGTCGTAAACTCGAAGGACCGCGATAAGCTGTCAGCCTGTTAAACATGGCCAAGGGGATCGATAAAGCTCAAATGCCTCTCGTAAACATTATTACAACGACCAGTAATTTCAACGGATTTTTAAAGAGAATCTCATTTGTAAAAAGTTTTTTTAACAGGCTGAGGGTGTCCTGAAAACAAAAATAAGTAAACATATGCTTGAGTAAGATAATTGTGTAATATATCGCGTGAATGACAGATCGATTTGAGACTCGTATGAGGTACTTGAATGAGAACCGTTTTAATAACATAATTATTATGAAATCTTAGCTTACGTTTAGCATTCATTCGGCAACACTTTATCACATACCACTCACAATGTATATTAATATTTATATTATAAACGGCTTCTTATTGCTATGTCGTCCACGTATGTAGGTATATTCTTTATTAAATATTAATCAAAATGTTTTAGGTACATACTCGTAAGTATCACGAATCTATTTAAAATAGTTTTCACTAAACGATTTAAAATTATGACAACAAAATTAAATTTAATATTAACCCCCTTAATTCATAAAAACTATTTAAGCATTATTTAGTTAATCATTGTTTTGTCTCTTTTTCTCAAATTCAAAATGACGTTTGTGTGACGCTGACAAAACAATATTTAACTAAATAATACCTAAATAGTTTTTATGAATAAGGGGGTAAGTAAATAAGTAGGTAATACTTTAGTTAGTTAAACAATATTTATCAAACTACTAAAGACACACAGCTAGATACTCAAAGGGAATTGATCAGTTTGTTAGGGTGCTTTGGCCTGGCGTGGACATTCACTATAATAATAAATGAATGCCTATTTAAATATTTCATACCTAAAAGATTTTAAATAACATAACAAAGTTGCAGCAAGTTGTAAAAAACATGCCAAATGTAGCATGCGTAATATTGTGATTTTGTTACTAAAACTCATAAACAATTATTATCTCTTTCTAAAATAAGTTAAGTATTATCCTTTACTTTAAAGATATTTACTTATTTAAGCTTTATGGTATAGAGTATTATAAGTAGGTGTAATTTTAAGGGTGTCTAAGAGAAAAAAGTATCTTATTATGTCAGGGAGTGTAATATTAGCGGATAAAATAAAACAACAGTATTTCGTATAATGGTTTTACTCAGAACCAAATGTAATCAAAATATTGTCTAGAAACTGGGTAGGTAGTGTAATATTATTTTCATGCCTTGCCCAGCTTAAATACCACATTATTGTCAAACGTGAGCACAGCAACCTACCGTTCTTCGGCCTACCAGGCAATTGCACAATATTGATTAATTGCTTCTCTGCCTTGTTGATTATTATTAAATAAGATATACACAAAATATATTTTTCGGCTTATGAGCTGATTCTGTCAGGGTTGCCAGGTAATAAAAAAAAACGTTTTCTTATTCAAGTACCAGAAATCGATTATTCATTTATAAAACGAATGTTATCGTATTAGCGTTCATGTGGTAACCCAAAATTGAGCAGCCTCCAAGGCTGCAATCAAAAAATGGCGGTGCTTTGTTCATGCAATCGGCGAGAATACTTTTTATTACAACTTTTTTTACAGAACACTTTCCTGCGATGAGTGTTTCGTCAATAATTATTAACGAATTCATTATATTTATTCGTAACAATACTTTTTACTGAGCAACTTGTTCAAACCAGGCCGAAATTGGCGATTCCCTTTAATATATTGTTTGTTTAAGTTATGCTAGCTTAATTAATTAGTTTGGTAACATTAAAGCTGTACACTAAAATCCTAGATATAAACCAATGGATGAAGAGCAAGCCATTCCCTGCACTAGTATCTCTGATTACTAACAAATTGTAAGGATTTTTTCTGAATAAAAAACATTTTATTATTATTATTTTTTTTAATATTTTATTTTGACTTTTTCCACTAGGTAACTATTGTTTTGCTCTTCATGTAGCGTACTCTTTGGAGTACCAATACTCCATCGTAGGCAGACCTCATTAGCTCCACGTATATCGCGACCATTGCACTGGGAATACGAACTTTAATAAAGCGCTTTTGTATTTGAAATAGCTTGTATTAGTTCGGAGTAGCAACATTCCAATGCATTTGATTGTTATGAGAGGGCAAGTGGGCCATTGTTTAAGCAAGTGTTGAGGGAAATGTGCCAGTTGTGGGCTGCAGGACTTGTTGTTAGTTGGAACATGAGCTTTTCAATTGTTCTATGCTGTTGAACTTTTTAAAGTTTGTATTTATTTTTTATTGTATAGTTCTAGTTCGAATCTAACCTGCTTGAGCAAGAAGTAATGACATAGGTAATAGAATAATTTTTATGTTTAGTACAGGTACTAAGAGAAACTCTTGGCCTACATGTCACATGTGGGTAGTTGGCAATACGGTCACATGTCACAGTCAACCGAAAGCTCTCCCAAAATCCGAACTTGTGTAGATTCAGCTGTTTAGTTAAGCTTTATTTTAGTTTGTTATTATTTAAATGTAGTTTTGACGTTAATAAGTGCTAGTGAAGGCTTATATTTTTTAGAAGGCTTAGAGTTGACTTTGACTTTATAAGAACGAAGGTGGAAGCGCTATTTATATGAAATCCTGAACTACTGAGAAACTGGCTTATGTTTAACAATGCTAATAAATTTGTTAAAGCGTTGGATAAGATGGTGGTGACCAGGTGATCTGGACTTAGAGCAACCTGCCCCCCAACCGCCTAACTCTATCGCCATCACTCTCGCTATTGCGCTCTATAGTTTATGGCGTAATTTTGTAATTTCGAAAGCGATATGAAAGCAATATGAAAGCAATATCGAAAGCTATAGCCTATAGCTTTCAATATTGCTTATATCGCTTACGAAATGACAAGATGACGCCATTAACTATAGAGCACGATAGCGAGATCGATAGCGATAGAGTTAGGCGGTAGGCCCCCTGTACCACTTATCAAACAGAGCAAAACAACATGCACCAAAAACAAGGAATCAAACCTGGTACCCTTTGGGGATGTTACCGGAACCAAATGATACTAATGATTGAACATAACCAACAGGCGGTTAAAGAGTTTTTATTGGTTACATACCTATAAACGACATAAAAACGATTGTTATGTTTATTCTTTAAATTTACTAGTTTCTGTTAAGGTGCTCCCTCACCAGGAGCAAATCGCCTGTAATGTAACAAAATATTATGCATTGTATCATCAAGTAGCGCACTGTAATGCTCGGTTCTCCTCACTCACCAATGTAATGCTCAAATCTGTAACATTACAGGTTGCTCACTGTTATGCTCGGTTCTCTTCCCTCACTAACGTAACGTTACATCACAGACGAACGCTCCTGGTGAGGAAGCACCTTTATGTTTGCCAGCGACATCTATCAAATTCGTGTTGCAACACTCGTTAGTCCATGCTCGTTAGCCACAATCGAGAAATTTCGAATAGAAAATGGTACTAACAAATGACGTAGTCGTTTCATAGAATTTATGACAATGACGCCTTTAGGATACGATTTCGACTAAAGTCATCGTGATTGTTCTACTAATACACGAGAAGGTATATTGCACCCTCTTTACATGTTTGAAATATTAATAGAACTACCCTTAGTCAATCTCTTCAATGAAACTCTTTCCATATTTTTTTTATGGCTTCGCGCGGTTTGCACATTGCCATTTTCCATATTTAATTTCACTTCTTAGGAAAATATTTAATAAATTAGGGGAGGAGAGAAACCTTTTTTAAATAGAATATTAGTAAAAGAATACGAATCCGCAAGAAAGAGATAAAAAAGTAATAAAAAAAAATCTTCTGGAAAAAAAGAACTCTAAGTATTAAATAGTTTGTATACACAAATAAGATCCCAGCAAAACTCATTCAGCCTTTATCTCCAAAACATCCCTTTAAGTAGATAATTAGGGGTTATAAAAGCCCTCCCAGAACGATCTTTCACCGACTCGATGGCCGCAAAAAACCAAATAGTTTAAATATTTATGCGTGTTTTTAGGGTTTCGGTGTCTCAAGTGATTTAATCTATTTTGACGTGTCCGGTCATCTGTTTATGAAAGGGTAATTTTTGTCATGCCAAATATACAAATCATATAAAATAGGATATTTTTTGATGCCTGAATCGTATTTTGTTAGTCCCGATAAGAAAGGATTTTACGCAATTCTACCCCTAAGGGGGTGAAAAAGGGAGGCAAAGTTTGTATGGGACAATGTGATTCCTTGCTCCAATCTACTTCAAATTTTGCATAAACCTTTTTTAAGAAAATTGATGGAAGACGTGTTTCGTATTTTAATGAAATTCATCCCTTAAAGGGGTAGAAAGTTATTTTGGCGGTGATTTGCTTCAAAGTTGATATCAATACTCCTTAGTGCTTTTGATTCATATTACATTTCATTTTGACACCATGTTTGAAAACAATCCGATTTTATTCAAAAAAGGATGTACTTACTTAAAAACTTATGCAAATACTCTTTAAAATTGGAATGTCTCGAAAGTCACCATAATATATTAGTTAGTACCCACCTCATTTGAAGGTTTCTAAGCTTAAAGAGGTAAGAGGTTATGCACTTAGGGCACTGCCTCATAGGGACGTAGAGTTCGAAGTTTGAAATGGTAAGTATAGAATTTCGGAAAATCCTTTCTTATCGGATTAAGCTTAGAAACCTACAAATGAGAATGAATTTCAATAAAACTGTTCGTTTGTCTCGCTAAAACTCGAGACCTGAGAGCTGAGAGAGCTGAACCGATTTAGCTAATTTTGATTTTGAAATATTTGTGGAAGTTCAGGGAAGGTTTAAACGGAAACATAAATAATAAGTAACGGAAAATACTAACAACGATTCAATTTTCCAATACAAAATGATTTGTTTGTTTTGTTGTTAGGGAAACTGTCAAAGCGGTACTAAGTCCTCTGGGTCAGCTAGTAAGTTATAAAGCTAAAACGTATTGATTACTTGCTCAGTGTTATAAAGCAATCAAGTTTCATTATGAAACTTTGTACGAATCTAAAAAGTTAACATTAATTAGAAGACTATGCAGTCAAGTTTGGTTCTAGTTTTCTAGCCTTATCATAAAGACGTAAGATTAACATTTATTTATTTATTGTTAATAGTACCTGTAATTCTTGAATCGAGCTTAAAAATAAGAATTATTTCAAAAAAAGGTTCCGTGAACCAAAATTTGTAATACAAAACCTTCATACATAAATCGAACTCACACTTAGCCAAGTTTTTTGCGTAGCATCAGCAACAGATCGTTAGCCGAGATGACTGGACCTGACAAACAAACGGATTGTTTGCTTGTCTGACGCGACAATGTGATTTATTACAGCTAAAGTATATCCACTAGACATTCTAGCTTATTGGATATTGACCCCTATGTTTCACACGTATAAGAGTTAAGTTATTAATTGGGTTAAATGTGTGGCAGTCATATTATTGTTACTCAAATGTAATTATTTCACGTCTAGTGAACATGTATACGATTTACAAAACACGTATTTTGATTTCTTCTGTTAGTACTAAATTTAATTAGAAAAAATCTTAACTATATAGGCTTCAATTAAGCTTTTAAGAAAGTCACTACGCTATCAGTTCGTAAGTCTACGGTAAGAGACCAAGTATTGTACTCAAAAGAAACTGATTGCTCTGTCTTTCCCTTTTTTTACATCGTCAGAAAAATTGAAACTTTGTATGTAGGCTACTTAGAAATGACGAATCCAGTATTTATTACTTAACTCCAGTGTTTTATTGATATCACGAATAAAATATTGCATCTCAAACTACTTTTATCGCTCTTTTTTACTTGGTACAGACAATATTTACTGCAATTTTCTGTAATATGTTCCAATAAGGAGTTGAATACCATAAAAGGGTATACACGCACGTGAAACGCAACCACAGGTCATTAATTGTACTCATAGCACATTTAAATACTTGCATAATCTTTACCCTGACCCACACGGATGCTGCAATCATCTTATCTGATCTACGACTGGTCGCAAGTCACGGTTCATTGTACTTAAACAAAATTACGAACTTGTAAGTGCTTTAAATTGGTAAATAAGGTCTGTTCGAGATGAAATGCGTTAATTAGACTGCCCTCCCGCGATCGCACTTCACAATCGATGTTTTTCTCGACACGTCTTGATACGAGGCTCGCGTAGTGTGGCCATTCATTCGCGCGTTCGCTCCTCTCGGTGACGGGTGCGTCGATCGACTCGATTTTAAACTCGGAACTTACGACGACGATTCGATTGTTTTTAGAAGTTTATATTCGAACGTGAACTTTGTTTTCTTTTTAATTTAAAAACTGTATGTTGTTATCAGTAAAGTGTAGGGTGGTGTAAAAACTTTTTAGTGGTGCCGTTTTATGGTTTCATTAGTTTATTTTTGAACTACTGAAAAAATCATTGTGTTCTGTTATTTTGTGCGGACCAGGATGAACTAACATTTCATTTGTAAGTAACAATTTTTGTTGTTAAATGTTTTCGTCGGGCTAGATAATTTTGTGTGTCGGACGTGCTCGTACCTCCTCCTGCTTACCGGTTCCGTTAATTTCGTGTACGTCGATGGCTGTCTCCATTTTTGGGACATGAAAGCAATGAAAGTGACAAATGATTGCCCCGCCTTCGGTTCTAAATAAATGACGAACAGTGATTTTCTACAGTTTTAAGATACGATGACGACTGTTAGTTTTAGTTTAAGTGAAATGATCATTAGCTACGACTGTTATTTTTAATTTTTGAAACTTTGATTGTTATTGTTTATTAAAGTTTAAAAAAAAATAAAGTTCAAAATAATCACCTACCCATATTTTTATAATTATATGATGGGAAAGTAATAGGTACACATGTATTAGAAACAATGTTTTCATTTTGCATCAATAGAGTACTAAAATAAATAATTTTAGGACCACAAGATATGCTTTTCCTTTTAGGTGGGTAGGTAGGTACCTACATTAATTAAGTTATTGACTTTAAACAATAGCGAACTTCTATATAGCGTCACTTTTTAAATTTTTACTATGATATAGTTTTATCATGCATACATTCATATACCTACATAATACAACATTCTTTAATTTATTCTTGCTAAAATAACAAAGTCTTGTCAAACGATAAATACTAACACAATTCAAAAAACACTTCTCATAACTCTTCAGAGACAGTGCAGCTGTAAAAATTATACCTAAGTCGGTACCAAGAAATTAATTCAGTGGCCAGAGCATGCGCAGGCGCCAGCCGTCGCCTTGAGCTGTCATACACGTTAAACAGTGGCAGATTTACTGAGATCTTGAACTTAGTGGTGGCTACACACTTGTCTAGAACAATGGCCATTTATACGGTGAAGTGTCAATACCTCCTATCTACATTTTTTATATAAAAAGTACCTACTATTTTATGTTAAACGTCACTTCGCACGTTTTATAAATTCTTTGATGTGATTGTTTAATAGCAATTGCAATTAATCTATAAATACATCCTAACTAAACTGACGTAGGTGCCTTATCTATTTGTTATATTACCTAAACTATTGTTGAAAAATTCTGCCGTTGAAACCGATTTACCTAAATTCAGAAAAAAAAAAATTTCACATTCGGAAAATATTGAATAATCAATTTAAAAAAAAGTTAGTATGTACACATAAATTTCACTTCAAACAATATTGTATACGCTCATTATTGAGTTATAAACTTTTTAAAAAAATCGCCGATCAATGTTTCCAAACAAACCGCTCGTTAACAAACAGCCAAAACTTCGTTCAAGTTCAAGTTCGTTAAATAATTAAGACGAAATGTTTGGTGAATCGATGTAACTATCTCCATCGATCCTTGTCGTTAGTACCTACTTACTTTTAATATTCACCAAATCACTCAAATTTGTTAGCACACAATGACATGTTTAGATAACATGACAATGAGACACACTGTATAGCCACAACGCAAAGTGTTTTAAAAAGAGTGGTTTCAAAACAAAAAAGCTTTACTTATTATAACTTTAAAATCCCACAATTATAATACATTTATTTTTATTGGTCTCAATTTAACGCAACCGCTAAAAAAAGGATTGAAAAATCATAATAACGTATAGGACTATATATATGTATATATAGGGTACGTATTGGGTATAGGACGACGAAGCAATCCAACCAAGATTGGTTTTGATAATTAAAACTACTTACCTAAATAAAAAGGTAAGGAAATAGAGGGTAAGGAAAAAAATTGCTAAAAATAGTTCTAGGGTACTCATGAAGTTATGAGACACTATTGAAAATTCTAATCCTATCCTTTGATCGTCCACCTTACAAAGAAGATAACTTATTAATATATAGGTAACTCTAACTTAACTAACGTTATAATGGTTTTTGGATATCTATATATTGAGTGAAGCAAAAACTTTGTACCCCTTTTTATTTACGCAAATTGTGCGGACGGAGGAGTATGAAACTTCGCACACTTATAGTTTATATAAATAGAGAAGGTTATCCGAATGTTAATATTTTTTTAAAATTATGGATAAAAATACATTACATCAATAAAACAAACATTTCACACACTACCATGTATTTGACACACACGCATGTATTTGACACAGGAGCGGCCGAAATCTGACAATGTCTGTCAATGCCAAACCAAACTCACATTCTATCTTTTTTAATTTGTCATTACTTAGGATACAATCCGTGCAGCCTTTATATCTTTTAATAAAAATTACTCTCTCTAGGCGACCACTAGTACAATATAACAACTTGAATACAAAACAACAATTTTAATTAATTATACAGTTAGTTATTAAGATAATAAAAACTATTTAATCCCAACAAACAGAAACGGAAATTGATTGATGTTTCGAGAATATAACCCGTTCGGAACTAGAATTTATGTTATGTAGGTAAGTATACAGCATGAATGTAATGCGAAATATATTTTGTTATAGGTATGTCCCGTTATTTAATGACTAACTAGCTGGGCTTTGAGAGCCTATTGCGAGTTTTATTCGTCATTCGATAACTTTAATTTTTAACCGCCTCTGTGGTCTAGTGGTTAATACCACCGGTTAAGACCTAGAGGTCCCGGGTTCGATTCCCAGCGAGGGGTACATGTTTGTGTACTTGGTTTGGTTGGTGGTAGGACATGTTTGTCCGCCTGGCTAGCTACCACCATCTTATCTAAATATGTCGCCATAACATCAATGTTGTAGTATTGTTGTGTTCCAGCAGCTACAAATAAGATAGCCAGTGTCTCACTTGTTATGGATCCCGGGTAAAGTACGCTTCCACCAATTGGCCTTATCATCGCTTAAGATCAGGTGAGATCAAGGCATTGTGCTTACCCGTAATAAACACCATTACGAAAACCAGATTTCGTATGGCATTGTAACAATGCCTCCTGGGTGTCTAGTGCGAGTTTTATTTGACATTCGATCACTTTAACAAAGACGAGAATTTGTAAAATCACATATATTCATTTGTTTTAGTTGTAGTAAGTATATATATAATTTCCTGAAACGAGAGCAAAATTCCAAACTTATTCAATCGAAGAACGTATTTAATTAAATAGGTATTACCTATTGAAATAATAATAGTTTTCTCTAATTAAAGCAATCCATTATATTCATACAGTTATAATGTTTTCCTTATGAATTACATATTAGAGTTTAAAGGCACATTCTTATCCCTGAAAGCATGACTCACGTATTAAAAAGTAGATCTTACTCAACGGTTGCTCATAACAATCCCATTGTCAATAAGTTGCTTGTTTTTTGCTGAGCGCAATTAGAGGTCTGAGTCTTGAGTTTCTGCGAATTTTATAGCATACTCCCGTAGTATTAATATCAGAATTCAACAGTCAATACTTATAGGATTTGTTACCTTTACATAGAGTTCAAATTCCTGTAAATGTAGTAGTAGGTACCAGCAGTGACTATAATGTGAATTAACTCACAATTCTTCGAACCACAACTAGTACTAACAACCTGAAATAAAAGCTGGCTAAGGCTATTAATAGTGTGTTCAGTTATTGGTTTGTAGAGTACAAGGTAAATTCAATAAGTACTGAAGTTACTGTTGCCTAAAAATAGTACCTTAAGTGTGTCAGTTATTTTAGACGTTGACACTACTTTAGCTTGGCTTAAGGAACAACTTGTAGGTGTCAATAGTTAAACGATTAGGCCCCGATCCGATCCGAACCCTTCGGAGCATCTAGTAGGGCACGGGGACGCGCACTAGTGCGCGATGCCGTTCCCTCTAGAAAACCTCCGAAGTTGATTCGTTTCACACGGCTTGAGGGACCCTTTATGTTCCTCGCCGCCCCCAAAAAAGCCCGGTGAAGCTGAAAATGCCGTAGAGGCAATCAGCAATCTCTCTCAAAACAAAAAAAAAAGACTAGGTTAAAACATTTTTGAATAATGAAGTCATATAGAAGAAGAATTTATATATCCTACTAATATTAAAAACGTGAAAGTTTGTGAGCATGGATGGGTGTTTGTTAATCTTTCACGTAAAAACTACTGAATGGATTTTAATGTCACTTTCCTCATATACAGACCATGACCCAGACCAGCATATAGCATACTTCTTTTTTTTTACTGTAGTCTTCGCAAACGTAGTCGCGGGCAACAACTAGTTCTTTATAAAACTTAAAAGCAACTACTTGTCCAGTCTGGCTTTGTTTTGTACTTAGGACATGCCTTCAATTGTTATTTATAATAAGTCTCATAAACATTTGATTGTCCCTATATAAAATACTAATACATAAATAATCATCATAATCATCATCAAATAAATAATGAATATATTTATTATTTATTTATAATTAATAAAACCATTTAAAAAAAAAAGAATCTGATAACTAATCCGCCCACAACCACTTAATTTCTGAAAACAAATATAGCGTGAAGCCACCAAAACACAAAAAAAAACAAAACTAATCAACCACATATCTGATGCTTTCCCTTGACCCACCGAGCACAATGCTAGAATCTAGATGCAATGTGAGCTAAACAAAAGCTAGTTGTCAATTTCCCAGCGTCGTCGGTGAGATCACGCCGCGTCGGCGGGGCGTCACGTCGTCGTCCGTCGCCGACAATTGTCACGTCGCAATACTGGTAGGGTTGCCTCTTTATCGTCTCAGCACAAAATAAGAAGATCGAGCGTCGAGCTCGAGGGCGAGCTCGACGCTCGACGCTCGAGCAAAACACATATAGACCATCTCAGACTAGTTCGATCGCAGTTGTTGCGAGATTTCTTGACCGTGAGGGGTTGTCTATGTGTGCGTTGTTCGATCGCGTTTGTACGAAGCTTCTCCTTCTGCAGTCTTCTTATTTTTTGGTTACAGCCTCAGTCGTCTAGATAGTGCCCCAACTTGCTCAAGCATGCATCATCTGGCTACTGCTACAGTAAACCTAGACGATTGCACAGTGCGGCTCATGATCTTTTTTTTTTTTTCTTAGAAACTCGGTATTGTTTTTCCAACTCCCACTCCATCAAGATAGTACTTACAAAAAAATCTGGGGGTGTCCTGCTGTGGAGTCCCAAAGAGGAGCAAGCCATGGGTACGTAATTGCGCTGCCGATGCCGCATAGTCTACCATCCCGAATCACCCTGGTAGCGTAGAGATGTAGGTTTTAGCGTTGTAGTTTTTAGTGGTTGTAATCGAAAACAGTTGTAGCTCTAAAAGTAAATAATAATTTTCTCAAAAGTTTTTTTAAAGTTATGTATTTTAAATGCGGTCTTAGTTTCCTGCGGCGACGTGACCACACGTTGTCACCGAGGTTTACGCTGCAGCAGCGTCACGTTCTCGACAATGTTGCCAAATCTATAATAAGATACTGCTTGACCACTTGACATTTTGCAATGAGATAAAAGGCACAACAAAGCTAATAGGTTACAACGAGTTTTCTTCCTTTTTTACTTTTTAAGTCTAGATAGGAATACTGATAGATAAGATAAATAGATAGATACAACTCTTTATTGCACACACGCACACAGAAAAATTAAAAAACAGCATGCAAAAATGTTTATATATCGGTGGGCAAAGACGGTCTTATCGTTTTAAGCGATCTCTTACAGAATACAGATATAATAACTAAGCTTATTTTATTATATTAGAAAAAATAATTGAATATTGTCCACAAGCTAGCAACCCTATACTGAAAGTACTGCCCACTTCTTATTTCAGTAAATAGGCCACAGTTTACCTCATTTCGAGTCTGGATAATGCAAATTATCCGGATTAGTTTATTGGCGGTTTAATGGATCCTAACTATACACGTAATATGGTACGCCTTTAATAAAGACGGTGTATAGACTAGGATACGATTATGAAGAGATTTGGGAGATAAAGATATGTATTAAGGAAATACACTTTCAGTTCAGATTGGGAGCAAGTTATGTAACTTCTGCAGTGCTGGATAATCACGGGACGGGTGATCAAAAAAAAAATCTAATCGCGCTCTTCCGTGCTTCATAAGTACAGACGCCTGCACATCAATCTATCCAAATCTGTCATATTTCTTCAATACATTTTCAACTTTAGGCTTTAGGTATAGAGTTCAAAGTCTATTGAGAAAATTTGTCAGTTTTTGGTAGGTCGATGTGCAGGCGTGTGTACATTGAGCCGTCGGTAGTTGTTGTAAGATGGCAGTCTTTAAATCGGTGAAGTGCGTTTTCACCTTCGGCCTTATCGATACTTACCATCAGGCGAGCAAAAGGCCAAGAGCTCCAAGCACTTTCATCAATTATGGTGTCATATAAAAATATGACACTAATATCCACGCGGCAATCAAGCTAAAACATAAAATTCAATTCAAAATTCAAAATTCAATTCAAAATTCAAAATTCAAAATCATTTATTCAGTTTAGGCTACAAGTAGCTCTTGTGAATGTCACTATGCCATCGGTTCGTAAGTCTACTCTGGGCGGGAGATCTTGTACTGAGAAGAACCGGCAAGAAACTCAGCAAGTGTCCAGCTCTTTTCTCCCTTACAGCGTCAAAAATATTGGAAAATGCCCTATCATAGCAGGACACTTTCCATTACAAATAAACACAAAATTATAGAAGACAACCACAACATGTAAATAAAAAACAAAAATATCACAAAATAAAAATAAAAATAAAAAAAAAAAAAAAAAAAAAAAAAAAACTAAGTTAACAAATTTACATCAGGTAAAAGTTTCAATTTCCACAATGTCATACAGTACCACTACAGTACTCAAAAAAAAAAAAAATTGGTTAAGAAAAACCAAGTCAAACTACAGTAAATAATATTAAAAATAAGATAAGTATGCAAGAGCAGACCAGCCTCCACAGGCAGCACCCGTTCACGAGTATGACATATGAATCAGCCATCGCTTCGCTCAACCATATTTTAGGGAACGTAACGACCCGACGCACACGCCACCACCGCAGAGACAAATAAAGAGAGCATGACATACTCAAGATACTCTAAATAAAAACTTAATGATCTATTTAACGCAACGCTGTTTGTTATCTGTAGGACACTGCTGATAAAGGCTATCATATCAGTATAAAAATTATATAAATTAATTTTATTATATTAATTCAAATAGAGTATATGTTTTTCATTATAACCAAGCTGTTTTATCATCTAAATATTCTTTGACTGTATAATAACCTTTTAAAAGTAATATAGATTTCACATGTTTTTTAAACTTATCTAAAGGTAAATCTAGTACAGTACTTGGTATTTTATTGTAATAGTGTATACCTTGCCCCGAGAAAGAACCAAGAACCTTCTGTAACCTGAACAGTGGCATTACAAGTTTTGTCTTATTCCTAGTATTGAAATTGTGTACGTCACCATGTTTAGTATAGGAGTTGATATTGCAACGTACAAAAACTATACAATTATAAATATATTGAGATGCAACTGTCAGGACACCAATCTCCTTAAAAAGATTTCTTAAGGAAGTTCGTGATCCGAGTCTATAGATTGATCTTATTGCTCGTTTCTGTAAAATGAATATAGTTTCAATATCAGCCGCTGTTCCCCACAGTAGGACGCCATACGACATGACACTGTGAAAATAACTAAAATAGACCATTCTAGCAGTTTCAACGTCTGTTAACTGCCTAATTTTTCTAATGGCATAAGCAGCAGAGCTGAGTTTACCGGCCAATTTCGATATATGAGGATTCCATTGAAGCTTTGAGTCAAGGGTTATGCCTAAAAAGACTGTAGAATCTACCAAATCTAATTGATCACCGTTTATTTTAATATCGGTTGGTTCATATTTGACGTTTGGTAATATAAATTGAATACATTTTGTTTTCTTAGCGTTAAGCTGTAAATTATTAATAGTAAACCAACGGAGTACCTCTGAAAGAGCTTTATTTACATTTTCATAATTAGTCCTACACCTAGTTACATTAAAAATGAGTGAAGTATCATCTGCAAATAATACAATTTCACAAAAGTTCTCTACAAAGAATGGCAAGTCATTAATATAAATCAAGAAAAGGAAAGGACCAAGAATCGACCCTTGTGGAACTCCCATTTTTACATGTGAACCAGATGATTTAGTACCATTTATATCAACAGTTTGTGTTCTAGAGCTGAGATATGACTGTATTAAATTTAGTGCAAAATCTTTGAGACCGTAATAATGAAGCTTCATCACCAGAGTCCGGTGCTCAACGCAATCGAAAGCCTTGGACAAGTCGCAAAAAACACCAAGAGCGTTTTGAGACTTCTCCCAGGCATCAAATATATGTTTTATTAGAGCAACACCTGCATCAGTAGTAGAACGACCCTTAGTAAAGCCATATTGCTTACTATGTAAAAGGTTGTTTGTGTTAAAATATGACATCAACTGTTCGAGTATGATTTTTTCATAAATTTTACTTAGCGCTGGTAATATTGAAATGGGCCGATAGTTACTGGGATCTTCTTTGTTCCCTGATTTGAATAAAGGTATAACTTTACTAAACTTCATAAGATCAGGAAAGATTCCTTTATCGACACAGTTATTAAAAATTTCAGCAAGATACGGTGCAATAGAATGAATAATATTCTTAATTACTTTAATAGATATACCCCACAAATCACTCGTGTTTTTCATTTTAAGTGATTTAAATGTTTTAATAATATTCATTGAATCAATGTATTTAAATTGAAAGGAAAGATTACATTTTGGTACATATTTTTGGAGTAAAGTTTGTGCAGCTTCTGGTGATGAATCTAAATTTGACGTTGTTATTACAGGTATATTTACAAAAAAATCATTAAAAATATTAGCAATTTGTGAATCTGAATTGACTAAGTTGTCGTTTACTTTTAAAGTGAAAGTATTATCCCGTGGTTTAAATTTACCTGTTTCACGGTTTATAATGTCCCAAGTGGCTTTAATTTTATTGTTAGACTTTTTAATTTTTTCTTTAAGGTAATTAGATTTTGCTACTGTGCACACTTTTTTAAACATTTTCGAATAATTCTTTACATATTGCGTAAAATTAACATTTTGGTTATATTGTTTTAAACTATATAAATCATATAATTTATTTCTACTCTTATATATACCAGTTGTGGCCCAGTCACAGAACTTAAGTTTCTGAGTAATTTTTATTGTTTTTGGTGTAAACACATGGTTGTATTCGGTCTTAATTAAATTAAAAAGATTACTATAAAGTACATCTGGATCATCTTGTACAAAGGGTAATGCATCAATTTTACAAGCTATACTATTTTTGAAACACTCCATTCGCTCTTTTGTAACTGGTTTACAGTTCACTATTTTTGGTTCATCCCTAATATCAAAATCATAGGTCACCTTCAAACCGCAATGGTCAGACGTAAGATTACTAATGAGTGACTTAGAAACAGGGTCATAGTCTGTAAAAATATTATCTAGACAAGTGGCCGAATGTGAAGTTATTCTAGTGGGTTCGAGAAATAGATTTGAAAGATTAAAACATTTAAATAAGGCAAGAAGACGAACACTCGTTGAAGTGTTTTCTAAAATATTTATATTAAAATCTCCACATACTAAAACAAATTTATTTTTTAATTTTAATTTTCTAAGTACATCTTCCATTACTGATTCAAAAATATTAAAATTGGCCGATGGGGGTCGGTATACACACACTATTACAAAACTATTGAACTCCACACACGATAGTTCAATGTTACGCTCCACTGATAGGTCTACAATGTCGTTGCGATTTTTGTATTTAATATTGCTTCTTACTAATATTAGAGAACCGCCGTGAATAGCTGAGCTTCGCACGTACGCGCTTGCTAATTGGAAATTATTTACATGGAATGATGTATCATGACTTCTTAACCAATGCTCAGTTATACAAAATACATGAATTACCTGACTTTTTGCTAATAATTCTAATTCTAAGTCCTTGCCAGCCAAACCCTGAATATTTTGATGTATAATAGTAATGGATGTGGGCTTGGCCTTTGTCTTAGACCTCAGTTTAAACCTGAGGTTGTAACCTTATTACTAGTTGTAAAAGTTGCATTAGTAGAACTACTAATGATTAAGTTATTATTATGAAAAGACTTAGTTATACCACCTATAACTGTATCATGTATATTAAAAGCTAACAAATTAGCTATCTGTGTCCTACATTTCTTAGAAAGATACATCGTATCTGACATCAAACTAAAGTTATTAATAAATTTATTAATATCGAAATATAAAATAGTGTCACTATGACGACAAGTCAAATTAAACAATAATAAATTTAAGTCATAAATGCGCTTGTTTTGTTCCCAGGTTAAATTTGTACAATAGGGAAAAGCGCTAACTATTAACCTGCAATTCGTATCTGATTGCAGTTTAATCAAAATATTAAAATTATTTATAATGTCACGTTTCCTAGTATGTGAGCTGTCACCACACAATACAATGACATTAGTGGAACTATTCAGTGACTCCTGTGATATGTTATTTACTATAGCATTAAATGATTGACCTGGAGTACAAATATTCGTCATTGGATGGTTAAGATTTGCATTCATAAGCAACCCTAAGCCCTGACCAAGTTTGTCTGAGTACATAACTGTTTTTCTCACTAATTTAGTTACATTAGGATTATGTATTGTTTGAGGAGAGGCCGATGTAGGGCTGGGAACCAAAACAGACAAGTTATGCGACTTTAATTGAATATTAGAGTTCAGCGATAAAGACTCTTTGTTTATGTTAATATCATTACTAATTAATGAGTTGTACCGATCAGCATTGTACTTGCACAGATCAACTAACTCTGTGGCTGATTTGATATGTTCTTCGATCTGTTTTTGGGATATTGAATATTTTTTGGTCATCATGTCAAGTGACTCGTGTAACCGTTGGATATCCGTTTGTAATTGTTTAGTGTCCCGGTCATACATTTGCCTACTTTCCATCAATTTACTATTATATATATCTAAGGAATCAATAAGGCTAATACGTTCCTTTCTAAGAGCAATGTTTTTATAAAAACAGTTGTTTTTTTTTATCAACTTCTCAGTTTTTCTTATAAATTTATTAATTTTTACATACTTTTTAATTTTAATTTTGCTAATACTAGTTTTTTTGTTGGTTTGCGGGGTTTGGTTGGTGAGTTCCTGTACTGATATTCCACCAGGTGATGCTATAAGCTCCTCAAATAATGATTGTGTCTGATCCACTTCATGCTGTTTCTGCGACTCAATAAGTTGAGAAATATGGTGATTGGCCACACTAAGGTCTCTTTCCAACTCAGTGATGCGGTCCAGAGCCCTTTCATAGGTGTTGTATTGCTGCTCAAAGGTGGAGATCACATCTTGAAGTTGGTCACGCTGGTGAAGCACATCTTGGTGTTGACTATGTAGTTGGCCTAATTCACTTTTGAGCTGTGAGTTTCTGTCAATCATGGACTTTATTTCCATCTCACTCTCGTCTCTCTCCCGTAGCAGCTGATTGCATGATTCTTGTGACGCTTTTAACTCATGTAGTGCCTGTCTAAGCTTGAGCTCAGTACTCTGTGTAGCAGCCTTACGGGTCAGCATATTGAGTTCAGTTTTATTTATACACCTGAAATTTGTAAAAAAAAATATGATTAAGATCTTATTTATTGCAAGTGTATTTGTTTATTTACTTTTAATGTACTGCTAATAAGAGTTTAAATAAATTTCAATTTTTATTTTTCACTAGTGGGGGTAGCTGTGTTACACAAACAAATGGTGCTAAGGGCAGACTTCTATGTTTAATTATAAATTACTTTTTATTTTTAAATAAATCTAATTGAAATCCTGTATATTATTGATTATTGATATAACTACAGACACAAGTTATAAGAACAAATACAAAAACTAATAAGTAGGCTACTATGCAGTTGACACTGATTAGTACAGTACAGTATTAGTTATTAAAACATAATACTGAAATGCCAAAGTTACTTTTGCAGTTTAGATGCAAATCCTTTGATCTAAGTACAAAGTAGAAAAATAACAATTAATTGGCCTAATACATTAACACATAGATTACTAGTAGCTATAATAAATTAAATGAAAACAATACTCCCCCGGTTTATGTTGCTGCAGTCCACGGCAAAAGTAGTTATTTTAACAACTTTTTGTAAAATTTGTTCTAACAGTCAGCTGGCGATGACAGTTGGAAAATTACATTACCAAATAATTTAAAAACTACACAATATTTGTTAGAGAAAACACTAGTGGATGTTATTTGTCACTTAATTTAATCACTAATTACAAATTTAGTAGTAAATATGCATAAAAACAATTTATATCTAATTTTTAATAGGAGCTATTTATTTTGACAACGTAACTGGACAGTGTTGCCAGTCGAAAAAAAAAAAAGTAATGATTTCATAAAATAATGATTTCGCTTTTTTTACATATTCCATGACAGATATGTTCGCTTTTATGACACTGATGTATAATCTAACTGTACGCTCGCCGACAGCGCGTCCCAAAATCAAAATAAACAAGTCTTACACGTCTCAAATAAAACTAAACATGTGTTTGCGAATTAGCCGGCGAGAGAATGTATGGAGACATCAATAGGCGTCGTCGTGACCTTAAACTTGACCGATTTTGAGGTCATTTTGTGAGACTTAACGCTTTTCTCCTTGAAAGCACATCCTATTGGTATTTTGACGGCTGTCTGGTATGATCGGCACAAAGTCCCGATTATATTCTTTTGAACATTATCTGTGTTCATAGTAGAAGTATGGTTTTCATGTAGATAACGTGCATTGATATGTAATTTAAAGCTGAAGAATTGATTTGTCCTTTTGGTGTTTTGACGACTGTCTCGTGTGTGAGGGAAAATGCCTACTGCCTCATAGTCCCGGTTTAGATTCTTTTTGAACATAATCTGTGTTCATTTAAGCTGAAGTACGGTTTCGATGTATGTAATGTGCCTTGATAGTATTTTTAATACTGAAAAATTCATCATCCTTTGGTTGTCTGTTGTCACGATGCCTATTGAGAATGATCTGTGTTAATTAAAGCAGAAATATGGTCTCGATTGAGGTAAAGTGCATCTCTGATTTTTTAATTCTGAAAAATTTAATAAAAACTTGTTGATGTTAAAGAAATGGTATTCATTGTTTCTATTACCAAACCTTAGTTAGTTTCCCAGCGTGTTGGGTAACAGTCTGATCCTTCGGTATGAGGGCGTTTGGACTCCTGAGCCCGTTGATAATGATACCTAATAAAATATCTCGAAAGTCTTAACCTGTGATGTTTCATTTTCGAATAAACTGTAATAAAATACAATGCAAAATAAAATTTACTTGTGTCACTTCTGTGCCTTACCGAAGGATATTTAGATGCTGAAGACGGATGATCAATTATTGAGTACCTACCTACTTAAATTTTTACAACCTTGTTTGTGCGAATGCTAATTCACATAAAAACTTTATTTATTGTACGCTTTACATTGACGAGTAGGCAGCATGACGACCGTGAACCTGTTTTATTCAAACGTCGAGCTGTATCAATCTATTGGCCTATCACTCCTTCTGACAATAAACGAATGATTACATTGCAATGGTGGACCGATGCGATGTCAGTTGCAAAACGCTTAGTTTTCGAACGTCACACTTTGTTCCTCACGGGGAGTAGTCGAGTGAACAATATTGGTAAAAATAACTATCCTCTCACTTTTATTGATCATCACCATCAACAGCGACTAGATATTTAATGTTAGCTGAAGGAAGGGAGTAGGATACATCATTTAAGTCAGTCCTGTTTTAGAACAGGAGTTGGGGACTTATCATGCTTTTATTGATAGTTTAAATAAGTGCATTTTCTTAGGTAAAATAAATGAACTTAGTACACTTTTTTTACGCTACTCCTAATTCAATTGTCAGTCCAAAACAATTGGTTTTGATGCTGCCTAAATCGATACAACAAAATATTCAAACTTTTTGAACAAATTACGAATTACGAAATTACGAAGTAAAAATTTACTATAGCGTGTTGTTATCAAATTTGTGATTTCGTCTGCAAAGATGAATCTGCATGGCCATCGGTTGCAACGACCGTTGGATAGATGGCGCTCAGTGCTGCTAAAAAGCACTCTAAAACATTAAAAAGCAGTGACGAAATTCAGCGCTTACGTCAGCCTTCCCGGTAGCATAGCGGTCAGTGCAGCCGCCCGGATTGCGGAAGACCCAGGTTCCTGGCCGGGTCGGGTGGGCGTTTAATTTTTTCACTGTATTTTATAAAATTTTATAAATACGAATGCCGTAGTTTCGTACCATCAAACGAAAATGAATTCTTTGAGTACTCACGTTCTTCCTTAAAGTGTATTTTACTTGGCCATCCTCGCATACTTAGAAAATTTACCCTGTATGATATACATGTCACGTTATCTTAGTAAATATTTGATGCTCAACAAAAAACACCTTGTGCAAATATGCATAAACGTATTGACTAATACAATATTGACATAACATTACATTATATTAGTAATATGTTCTCGCTAAAAGACTCCCTGTTCGATGGAATTCGCATTATGCAAATAGTGAACTATAAATAAATCTTTGACGATCTTTGTGTGCCGGAATCATAAAACTTGAATTCTTAGTAGTTCTTGATAGATAAATATTTTATAATAGAACCGCTCTATACTTATTTGCAAAAAATGGAATTGAGGTAGGTAGATCAGTGTTTTTCAACCAACAGTACCTACAATAACAAAATAACTGTGGGCTGTATTTTTAATAATTTGTCGAATCAAAGTTTTTGATTCGTGAGCGCGTGGTATGAAACATTGAATGTCGCTTTGATTTACAGAACAATTGACAAATAAATTTAATCATAAAAAGTGAAGTGAATAAACCCTACAAGGAACAGTAGTCCCTCTGCTAGGCAAATACCTCCACCATTTAACCGCCTCTGTGGTCTAGTGGCTAAGACCACCGGTTTAGACCTAGAGGTCCCGGGTTCGATTCCCAGCGGGGAGTACATGTTTGTGTACTCGGTTTGGTTGGTGGTAGGGCTTGTTTGTCCGCCAGGCTAGCTACCACCATCTTATCTAAATATGTCGCCATAACATCAATGTTTGTAGCATTGTTGTGTACCGGAAGCTAGAGATAAGATAGCCAGTACCTCACTAGTTGAGGATCCCGGGTGAAGTGCGCTTCCATTATTGGCCTTATCATCACTTAACATCAGGTGAGATTAAGGCACTGTGCTTACCCGCTAATAAAAGAAAAAAAAAATCATGAATTAATCACTACGCTTGCCAAACGCGGTGGTGATCATTATCTGGGCTGTGCTTCAGAAAATCCAAAACACGCATTGTCCGCTGTGGAAGTTAAACCTAGGTCCTTCGGATAAAGGGTCGAGTGTTTTGATTGGTCGAGCGCGATATGTACCTTACATTCTAGGGTCACCATATTCTGTCCTTCAATTAAATAATAAAATAAGAAATAAATACCTACTGAACAAATTACAAAGGCTACTTAGCTGCTAGGCTTTACGCAGCTCTGATTCCGTTTGTAAGTCATACGTAGCAAGCATAGCGACTGATGCACCTATAAGTAGCTATAGTGGTGAAACTGGTCCTTCGGAGCCATTGTTTTGATTTCCTGCGCCTAATGGCCTCATTGACACTATATGCAGCTAAGGTTTTGGTGTTGGTAAACTATCGATTACTGCGTCCCAGTTTAAGTGTTAACTGCATTGCAATTGAACCGGTAAGACCACCGTTCTTAGTGCTAGAGGTCTCGAGTATGATTTCAAGAGTGGATACTTCTAATATGTACTGGGTTTGGTTGGTTATAGAGATGTTGAAAAGTTTTTAGCGCTAGTTATTAGAAGATGATTTTTAGAGAGTATTTGCTGATTGCCTCGAACTATTTTTGCGTTACTGGACTTTTGGGGGCGGCGAGAAACTTAAAGGTTCTTCAAGCCGTGTGAAATTTCTAAAGGGAACGGCACCATGTACTTCTACGTGACCCCATTCCCCACTAGATCCTCTGAGGGGTTCGAATCGGATTGGAAGCGGAACAAAGGAGCCCTTAGGTTGTTCCGCTCCCGAACCAATTCGAACTCCTCAGAGAATCTATAGTAGATCTATAGGTCCGTCTAATCTTATTAGTTAACAACAATGCTAGTAGCATTCGATCAGGTAGAGTTAAGATGACTACTTCATCAGTAGTTGAGCATTCCCGGTGAGATGCGTTTCCAGCTTCTATCTAATCGGAATTCACTATCTCGGCAAATGAGGCGCTTATTGTTATAGAATAAAAGATACCCAAGTAATTGTCTATTGCAAAGTTATTTTCTGATCAAAAGTTTTATTCGCAATAATGTTTTGTATGTGCTACAGCGGATAGCCTTTACAGCGTCAGACGTTATTATTAATAACATGTCATGTTTAGAGTTACGTTTTAACCTTGGATATTTTCTATTAGTTATCCTTACCTGTTTTTAGTACAAACAACATGATGTATAAGTACGTTCAAAATAACTACGTGATCGAAGTCATGGTGCCTAGTGTATTTAGGTAAAATTACAATAAGTATGTAGACTTCAGATCATAAAATCTGAGTTGTAGACTCCGAAAAGGGCACAGCAATTATAATATATTATATTAAGAGGACCACTTACTTTTTTACAATAACTTTAATTTTTAATCTTTTAATAGGTACTTAATGATGTATTAATTCTGGAACATCTAAAATTTGTTTATTTTTTATTTTCAATAAAAAAAATATTTTTAATTCATCTTTGCATCCGTATAGAGTTAACATTCTTTTCTATGTAAGAAAAAACGCCAGCCTGCCCCCCCGGTCCACCTGGCACATCAACGTGTATATGAACACATTGTACTTTTTTAGGTTTTTTTATAAATTTTAGCATCTTATTGAATAATTGTACTGCATTAACATCTCGTTTACATTTTTAATTTAACGTGATCGAATGGCAAATAAAACTCATACTAGACACCTAGATTAATGATTTTTGCTGTCGTCGGCTTCACTTACGTAATAAATATCAGATCAGATCATATTGGTAGCCAGCCAAACCTTTGCTTCCCACATTAACGTCTACTTAAATATTCTAAGTGTTTCTTAGCACAGCTTACGTGATCAATATGTAACGAATGGCACCATTAAAATGTATGACCGTTTAATCTTAGCAGGTAACATTCGTTTGACGAATAGTGATACAAAAACTAAACAAACTAAATGAAATTTATTTTGAAATTTAAAAATTATTCTTTGTTGATAATCATTAGCAATATTTACGTCTCACTACTGGGCTGGGCTGATGAACTGATGATGGCTGATAATAGCTTCCTGTGTTCATCCACAGATACGACGATAACCAACCACTCTGGCTTTGCTGGTGGGGTTTAAAGACTCTTGTGGTGGTGTTGTGAGACTCTTGGTGGGGTCTTACGATATACCTGCTTTCTGCTTTCCGAACACATAGGAGCTTAAAACATTACAGTTTGGTCACCCATCCGTACTGCTGCATCCATCCATACTGCTGCAGCACGAGCCTTCCCTGTGGATGAAATCTCTATAGGGTTTTAGGGGAGGAGACAACGGGCCATAAACCCAAGCCGCCGCCGGCCCAGTTCGGATTGGTGGTTGTTAAGACTGCTAATGCAGCCGAAACCAACGGTTTTACTTGTCTTCCGCAGCACGGAGGAGCTCGAGATAGTATTTTTTGGTTACCCATCCAATAACCGGCCTTTTCGAAAGTTACTTAACTTCAGCAATTGCAGACCGGGCGCGTCTCACCATCTAGCTCCTGTTATAGCAACACGTCCATATGACGCTTACATCTAAAATAAAGTTAAGAAAAAAACAATTTCCCCATCACAATCATCAGTGGTAAATCTCATATTTTAAAATCTCATACTTTACTTTCTCCCCCGTAAAATGGGCACTTAAAACCCGTAATCTTAGGACCCCACATTCTTATAAAATATGGGTTCAATTTCTCACGCCTTTCGAGTTACATTGTCGACTGTTCTCGTTACACGAAACATGTCGTTTATTACGAAATTCGTTATGGACATTGAATCAGTTTTATCTCCGTCAAAAATTGAGCCTAATTTGTTGTGTATGACAGATTTATGAATGAAAGACACTTGTAATAATTATTTTAATGAAAAATTTTGATTTATTTCTCCCCTAAAGCTGAAATTAAAAATGAATTTCACTACATACCTTAGATCACTTTGGACAGCTTACATCATCACCAGCTCATTTTAAGTCCACACTGCTGGGGCACAAGCCTTCCCTATGAATGGATAAGCAGACTGGGCCATAAACACCATGCGAGCCCAGTGCGGATTGGTGGTTGTAATCGACTGCCAATGCAGCCGGGACCAACGGCTTTACGTACCTACTTTCCGAAGCACGGAGGAGCTCGAGATGATAAATTTTTGGTCACCTATCCGATGACCGGACCTTGCGAAAGTTGCTTATTCTTAGCAATCGCAGATAATCGAGCTCCTCCTACAGACAAATTACATTATTTTCTTATTGTGATTACTATTATTGTCGTGTGCCAAATCAAATATCCGTTTAAAATAACTGTAAAGCTATATGATATGATTTACAATTTATTATGAATGACGATTTAATGAAAATTAGTACCTAAATGTTTCTTGTAGAAATAACAAATGTAATTTTTGACTACCTACCAGTAGTGCAGCTGCAGAGGTTATTCCGGGTTATTCGAATTCGAAAAAAAAGTTAAGGCTTAAGTTAAGACCTCACGTAGAGAATAAATAAATCATTTTAGTTCTTGGGCCATTTTAAAATTTAATTCATTATTCAAATTCGTGAAATATCATTTCTATTGCTTTCGAGAAGATGAAGATAGATCTTAGAAAAAAAAATAAAAACACTATGACATTTAATTTTTTTTCTAAATTTCTGTCTGGATACGAGACAAAAAGATTCTTCTTTTTTAACAAACTTCATTGTAAATAACAATAATAATATTCAGCAACAAAAGTAGCTGAACACTTTAGCTTTTGTCAACTAAAATAAATAATATAACAAGTTTATATTATTGTAAACATGCTGATTTTATTTAAGTCACGATCTGTACTTTACCATGTTTTATGCAAATAAATTCTATTCTATTCTATTCTATTCTATTCTATTCTAAAGTTAATTACGACATGGTACAGTCAAGCATTAATGTGTAAAGAATGTAACTCACATTACAATGGAATAAGAGTCAGAAGTACAATCGACTTCAAAGTTATTAAGCGCATTCACTGCTGCTATCGTAACATTCGTATACAAACAAATATATAATCATGATAGTAGCACCTTTAAAAGTTATGTGGTAAAACGCTATTCGACTCAGGCGCAGGGAAAGCCGTTATTAACCAACTTACGATAATGAAGTCTCATAACTCAGACAGTTGAAACAACAAGGTCAATTATACGTTCCATCGTGCAGGCATGCGACTTTATCTCATATGCACTTACAGTGAGGACTATAATTAATAACATTTCCATTGTAACTTACACCTTTACGCAATTGTAGCCGGTGATATAAGTAGAAACGTTTAGATTACTTAATTCAAGTAAAATTTCTCTTTGCACATGCCATAATTAATGTTTGAATTCATAAGTTTACGCTAAATTAACTAAAACATTTATGTAAAGATATGTTTCCTGATACTTATCTCAATTGTAGTAAAGTTGATTGTATTAATTTTGTTTTAAACAGCTTAATTTACTAATGTCTTAAAAGAGTTTGTGTTTCTAAGTGATAACAGACCTATTTTAATGAGATGAAGCTATCTCTTCATCATTAAATCATCATATTTCATCATAGTTCATCATACTATATGTTCAATAATCTTATAAATTACATATACCTACTAATTGCTTTCTAAAGTTTAGGGATTAAAATGAAATAGTTTATTTAGGCATCTATTTGAGTTTATTTTACATAGTTATCACTTTATTATGATGTATTGAATCTTTAGCAGATATCGTGGTCCAATGATTTAGTAATTACTAAATATTTTAAAATTTTAATTTAAATTAAGGATTTTTTTTAAAACACGACAAAAACGTTGCCTCATCGATAGGTACGAGTATCATTGACACTATCGTTTCAGTCAAAGTGAAAGAATTTTTTTTTTATTAAAATAAACTTGAAAAGTGCTTTTGAATGGTCCAAACATTTTTTGCCTACTATCCATTCAGGACGTCTATTTTTTAGCTGTGGAGAAGAATGGGCGCAAGAAACTCTACAGCTTTAATATAAGTAGGTAACGACATTTACAAAAAAAAGTATGACGACACCAAGTTTATTAGATAGTAGGTAAGAGTGAGAGTAAAAAGTAATTGTGTGAAGAAAAAACTAAATGCAAAAAGAGGAGAATGTCAGGGATACTCTCTTCTGTGGTAAGGGCGAGACTCCATTGGGCGGGGCGGTGCAGAGCTGTGCAGAAATCAACCAATAGAGCTCTTAGCACAGAAGAGACGTCCAATTATTGAAGCTCTATTGGTTGTTTTCCATACAGCTCTACTCCGCTCCATCTCGATGGAGTTGCACTCTAAAGCTGTTGTTTTTTATTTGTTTGATGATCTTAGACTTACACAAAAAAAAATGAAATAAAATAATAATAATAATAATAAAGAAAGAAAATGAATAAAGAGTATAATAAAAAATGAAATAAAATAATAATAATAATAATAAGAAAGAAAATGAATAAAGAGTATAATAATAATAACACAATATTGTAATATCGTGTAATTTTGTAGTGTATGCCAATAAATGTTTTTCATTTAATTTTCATTTTATACAGTAATTAATTGTTAGACAGATTTCCTTAGTACCTAGGTGGAGTGAAATGGTGAAGTTTATTGAAAGTTAACCCTAGATAGGTTTAAAGCTTCTTAATAGCATGGTGTTGGCTGACCTCAATATCCATGAGATTTCATTGCACCAATGAACAGAACACCTTTAACGTCGACCTTACAACTCCGCCGTTTGCGTGTATCAATTACGTATTATCGCGATCGGCGCATACAGCGCAGGTAAGTGAGATAACAGATATTAAATATGTTCAATAATCTTATATTGTTGCAAAATATTATATACTGTTTGTTATATAATTTTATGTACAGACAAACCGGCGTAACAACACATACGATACAGAAATGATCAAGATATGTAGTATAGAACGACAGAATCAAAAGAACAAATTGTGTTCTTGTTCCTTCTCGCTAAATGTAGCTAAACTCCTTAAGTCCGCATTTCGTTGTATTTTTGCAATAAAGAGTGAATTTTACTTTTTTATTTTCAAGTGCTAATTGCTGCACTGAAGCTAAATTAAATATTCATGAAATACGCGGCGGGAAGTATCATAGCGGTCAGTGCAGCCGCCCGGATTGCGGAAGACCCAGGTTCGATTCCTGGCTGGGTCGGGTGGGCGTTTAATTTTTCCACTGTATTTTATAAAACTTTATGAATATAAAGAGTGAAATAAAGAAATAAAAATAAAAAAGCTTCATTATAATCAAAGCCTTTATTAAGGAGGAATAATCCTTTACAAATGGAGAGAGTAACTTCAAAATTGTTTCATTCTTATAGATTTTTATTGAAAACCAAAACCGAAATGAATGTAATTGAATTTAAATAAAGCAATAAAGTCGCCAGGCCTTTTTTGTAATACGAGCGAAGTAAATGCAGTGTATCGGCAGCGAGGCACGCGCTATGTTTACGGATCGACTTGTGGTGCAACCTTAATGTTAAAAGGACTAAATATGGAAACTAAAATGCATTGTCAACCAAATTGTAGGTTTATCAGCTCACTACATCTCGATATCAGCAACTTTAAAGTAGCACCAACGGTGTTTTGAAAATGTTTGCCATTTTTGCAGGTGTCTGCCTATTATTATATTGAACGAATATAGATGCAAAGTAGCCATTAACAAAATACGAAATTGAAACTTACCTACATAATACGACGTTGGGACGTTATGCGAGATATCCCGATCCGATCCGAACCTCTCGGAGAATCTAGTACGGCACGGGGACACGCACTAGTGCGTGATGCCGTTCCCTCTAGAAAACCTCTGACGGTGCTTCGTTTCACACGGCTTGGAAACCCTTTAAGTTTCTCGCCGCCCCCAAAAAGCCCGGTGGAGCTGAAAATTACCAGTGGCAATCATCAAATTCTCTAAAAAAATGCGAGATACAAAAATAATTATGAGACGACCTCTCAATTAATCTCGCTGTGACCACCGTAACGGTTCCTGTAAAAGGATCGAAACGTCAGAATAAAAAGTAAATGTAAAAATAAAAGTAGATTCATAAAATGTGTTTAATTTTAATGTGTATGTAGGTAGTGTTCATCCATATATTTCACTCATATTACTCACTTATGATGATTCGAGTACTTAATTACTTTTATGATGATGACGTCGATTGCTTACTTTAAAAATATTAGTCACTTTATAATAAAATGAATTTTGTTTTATTGGTGTATTTTATTTTCACTGTCCTATTTGCTATTATCTGTTGCTGGACGACAACAGAATGGATCGACAACGTAATTGTTCCACGCAGTATGAGGCTACGACCCTTTGGGCTCGGCTTGAGCAACCTTCGCCCTTTAGAGCTCGCAGATTGCCGGCCAAAAAAGGCCTGTGACGAAATTCTGTTAGCCACCATTAATTGGATATTGTTGTTGAACGTTAAAATGAGAGCCGGTGAAATTGAAGCAATATGTAATGGAAGCTTCTGTAATTTACCGCTTGGGTTAACCATTTGCTGAGAATCACATTTAAGACATTGATGAATGCCGTAAAATGTTTTATTTTTCTTTCTATTTCCTTCCTGTTAGTTACCTACTTAATATTTTTAACAAAGTACTGAGTAAAACATGGTAAAACTAATATCGATGCGAAGGACATCGGTCCTTTATTAAAACAAACACATTTCTGCATTTATTTGTTATTTACACTCTGATGTATATTTTTGTGGATTAGGTTTATATTTTTTTTGTCTTCCGACATAAATGCCTAAAGTTAAAAGTAATTTCAGGTAGAAAGAAATGAACATTAAGCTACCTAAAAAGTGTTTTTTAAACTCTCCGGTGGTCACTTATCTAGAGATTCTGTGTTCAATGCTAGGTTCGCAAAGGGTGTTTTAGATTTTTTTTCGAAACGTCTAAGCTTATTAGACGTTTAAAAATATATGTATATATGCATATTATACCTATACTTATTAGTTTGCGTTAATCCCCATTAAATTCTATGGTTGTAATAGAAGGCGAACGTTTAAGTGTTGGCAGAGAATGCTATTTGGTATTAAGTCCGCCTTTTGTACTTATTTATATTGTGGAATAAAGATTAAATAAGTAAATAAATCTTGAAATCCGAATATCAGGTCGTGAGACCCAGATTTACAGTCCTTACGGTTGGCACAGTGGCCCAGGATAGGGTTGTGACCTATGAGATCAGAAGTCTCCTTTTAAGGGCTGGCGCCGATGTTGTCGCAACGTGCACTTGCGTACGAGTAGCCATTAAGGTCGGCCCTCGAGGCCAATTAGCCGCTTTCATGTTCTGGTGAATAGATTAAAGAATCACCAGAGATGCTGAGATAAGAGTGCAGTTGGAAAACATACACTTTCCAACTGATTTTAATAAATTTTGGACTAATTAAATGTTTTTTTTATAGTTAGTGTTCAGCACCAGGATAACCAGATAAACCGAAGTGATAATTGTTGAATTTCAACTGTTGCTTTTTGATCTTGATCTGCTTACTTTTATTTTTATATCAGAAGTAGCACAAATAAAGACACCATCATTTACAATGTAGACCTACAACATAATTGTTAATAACATCACAACACTACGACATAATGTGCCTTCCGAAGCACATAAAAGTTAAAGCTATTTTACCTGCAAGATCACAGATCAGCTCCCCCAATAGTAGTGTGTAAAAAAAATTAAGATGTGCACCATTTGTTAGTGGAATGTGTCATAAATCGAGCACCAAAAGGGAACGCTTAGTCGCGAAACTGAAAGTCAAAAGCCTTGATATTGGCGTGTTTCAAAGTAGGTATACTATCTGATCTCACGTCCGAAAAAGCGTCGCCGATTTACAGCTTCGCTATGTAAAGCATAAAAATTCGGCTAGATAATAATCCAACAATGTAATACTATAAGTACACGTATAGTTACGATGGGGCTGACATGTAATTATTATACAAAAACCCTTTTAAAAGATAATTAAGATCAGCCCGAACATCAGAATATCAAGCTCGTTTTTTTAATCTAAAACATATTATTTTTTTTTATACGTAGCTCGACAGATGACTCCACTCCACCTGATGTTAAGTGAAAATGGAGTCCAGACGCAAGGACAACTGTCGCAGCGTGAAAGCAACGTATTATTGTAATACTTACATCAGTAAACCCTATGATTTAATGAGAAAGCGAAATCTCTACGCATATGAAAGTAACTTTTATCATAGTTTGACAATGATTGTTGATTACAATTTCAGCGGTTGAACGCCACGTGTAAGACATACCTATAATTATTATTATTTCGCTAGTTACTTGTCATCAATCATTCAGTTTGTTTTAAACTGCCCTCAATAGCAATTAGCAGATGACCGGCAAGGGGCCTTAGCTTTGCCTTTAATGTTGAGCGAGTTAAAAACGGAAACAAAATAACCTTGTCAAATCATAGTCTTAGCTTGCTATTGAGTAAATACGATAATACACGGAAAGAAGACCAGGCAGGTGGTGGTGGTACTAGCTGGACGCTTTTGAGAGGGAATAGACTGGCAAACGGTGGTGCAAAATCGTAAGGAATTCGAGAATGGGAAGAGGCCCTTGTCCAACGGGACAATACAGGCTAACACTAACAGTAACAGCTCACTATTGAGCAAATGCAAGTATGAAACAGAGTTATTCGGTTAAAAGGGGAATCTGCTAAAGCGCCAAAATTCAATTGGTGTGAAATGAATTTTAAAGTTTAAACTTTAACGTTCATTTCCCACTAATTTTGGGCACTTCAACAAATTTTCCTTGCCACCGATTATAATTGTACGAAAATTTGGTTGCTAACACTTCAACACTTTTCCAAATAGTATAATGTATTTTCTCGCTCATCAGCCAGCCAGCCAGTCAGACAGAAAGGCAGCCCAAATGCTATTTAGTTGTTGTGCAAGATGCTGACTGACAACATAATAGTTCCATGCAGTGTGAGAATACGGCCCCTGATCCCTACACGTCAATCTCAATTGATAATGGCTTCCTTAAAGTCCATCATAATCGGTGTACCCGGTAGATTTTTCAATTATAAGATCAAACGAGGAACAGCCTTTGCTCAATATCTCCTGAGCTAAGCGCCGATAAGGTCGAGGAGAAAGCGACGAAGAAACTAACTTGGCATCTGGCGGACTTACCTGTAACTGACAGAATAGGACAATGCTGTTAAACGTGGACTAAAGATATACCAGGCTTAAAACTGATGCTTTAGCATTTTCGTTAATTAAGATACAAAGAAAGTGAGGATCTATCATACCGACACCCTGAGACACCTAGCTAGTTTTAATGTCGAAGTCCCTGAGCCTCAATTGAGGGGATCCCCTATCTGATCCGAACCCCTCGGAGAAATCAGTAGTGCACGGGGACACGCACCAACCAGTGCGTTATGCCGTTCCCTCTATAAAACCTCTGACGGTGTTTCGTTTCACACGGCTTGAGGAACCCTTCAAGTTTCTCGCCACCCTCAAAAAAGCCCGGTGAAGCTGAAAATGCAGCTTAAAAAACAGAGGTATTCAGCAAACTCTCTCAAAAAAAATTTAGGGGACGAGTATGAAATAAATAAAAATCCCTCTAAAATTATTATTGTAATATTACGGATTACAGATGACTTAAAAATCCTAAAAGAATTAGACAGCCACCTTAACTTTTGGAATACAATCCATTATTGTCATTTGTTAATGGTCTGATTCTTAAATTATCCTTATAGTTAAAACGGATTAAATGGCAAAATCGAGCTCCAGTTTTCTTACCATTTTAAAAAAAAAACCATAAAGCTAAATTTATAACATATTAACTATAACATTTTGTTCCGAGGTTCATCATACAAATTCTAAGCTGCTAAACTGGTTTATGACAGGACCAGGAGGCATTGTAAAATATTAAGACTACGGGTAAAACCCAGCGGTATTTTTGTGCGACAGCATTGGCGACAGCTATCAATATTCAATCCGTGTGCCGGCATATTTATTATTATAGTGTTGAGGTGTTGATCAGATCATCAGACCAATATTCGACCACTCAAACCAAAAGAGATCTTTCAGAAACGAAATTAGGTTTAAACCCGCCTAACACAAATGCTACTCGTACCTGCACAAATACCTATTAAGTTGATAACACAGATCAAAATTAAAGTGAACCGGTAGATTCTTGATTGGATGCTATTATTGGGCGAGGTATCAAAAGCTTCAAACTTGTTAAAATAAAAAAAACATCTGTAATCGAACGTATCGTAATTGCTACCCATGCTATTAGAATCAAGGAAAAATAATCAATACCTTGAAATGAGACAACTTTTACGGATCTACTCGCGTTTATCCTGACGTTTCGAACCCTTTGCAGGGTCCGTGGTTAACATTAATTAAAACTAATGTGTAAAATAAACGCGAGAAGATCCGTAAAAGTTGTTTCATTTCAATGTGTAGTGTTCGCGTAAACTTTAGAAAACAATATATAATCAATACCTATTTGATGCAAATTTTAGCTAGGCACAGTAGGTATAAATAATTAACTTATTCTGTGGTAATAGTTACCTTAAAGTTTTATGAAATCATCATCTCAGCCAAAACACCTCCACTACTGGACAAAGGCCTCCCCCATCCAAGGATCTTTTTTTTAAATACCTAAACACAATTAAATAGTGCCTTTTTCTATTGTTTACAGTTGGAGAACGTGCAATGTTGTTTGGACTTTCTGCACGCACAAAAAGTCCAGGGATTGGAACAAGTAACTGCTGTAGACATTCGAGACGCGAAGCTAAAAGCAGTGCTTGCTCTTTTCTTCGCCCTAAGCCGGCACAAGCAAGCAGTGAAACAGAGAACAACGCCATCTAGCGGCAATGCAGCGAACACAGCGAAAAACTCAAGCGAGGACGTCTCGTTGAGTTCCGTGCAGCGCATCACAGGTGGCAGCAGCTGCGATGAGATATTAACAGCTTGCGGCAACAACGTCGAAATGACAACTTTAACAGCAAACAGGTTAGAACTTTCTTCTTAAAGCTAATATCAAAGTTTACATTTCAGTTAGAAAATAATATAAAAACACATCTGGCCACACACGCATTAGTTATAGTAGCGCCATCTGTCGAAGAGTAGCCGAACTTTATTTTTGAACTGTAGTTGTTGCATGTTAATCTAGATGGCGTGTCGCCACACACTTATATTTAGTTTCGATCATTTATGAACTTAGTATTTTTTGGTTTTTATTCGTTTTGGCATACATTTCAATTATGTATTTGGTCACAAAAAATATTAAAAATATATCGGATCGTCTGCTGGAAAACGGGCACCACAGCCTATACCTATATAAATATATTTTTAACATTTTTATTTTTAGGTACTAATAAACACTTTGATTTAAGCTTCGAATAGTATTATTCCTATTTACCTCGTTCACTCATTAAAAGTCATTGACTAAATTGAAATAAAGTTTTTGTAAAGTATTTTGATGCTGCTAATTTCACTGAAACAACTTTGCGCGATCGTTTTCGTTATACAAATGAGCCTACGTTTTTACAACGTAGATACTTTTAGGTATCGGCAAAGAATTCCAATTTAGGATTTCCATGTGTGAGATTCATTCACCATTCGATCGCCATAACGAAAACAAGAATTTGTATGGCATTGAATCCAGCGCCTTCTGGTGACGAAGTGAGGAGAATTAAAACGTTGCCATACAATATTCGTTTGCATCAACGTGATCGAATGGGATATAAAAATCGCACTAGGCTATACACACAGCACGTAAGTAAAGGGTAGTAGTCTACTATTAATTTTTCCAAAGGTAGTGCGACAGAAAAAAATTGTAATTAAAAACGAGCCATTTTTCCTTTAACTTTTGAAAATCTATATATTAATACATGAAGCAAAAACTTTGTTCCCCTTGTTACGAAAATTGCGCGGACGAAGGAGTATATAAAGAGTAGTTTATAAAGAGAAGGAGTGCAGAATGCTAATTTTTTGTTTTAATTATGCATAAAAATACATTAAATTCAATAAACATTGTTTCATACATATTTCAAAAATGGAAGTGAAGCGATCGAAATTTGTCAATGCCAATCCAAACTCACATTCGATCTTTTTTAATTTTTCATTGCTTAGGACACAATCCGTGCAGCCTTAATAAAATTACGGTCGAATATCGACCACAGGGCGACCACTAGTACTTATTAAAATGACATTGGACAATGACACAAAATTTTTGCATACGCTATTCAAGACAAAGTTAATCGTCAATCCACTAATCTGTCGCCATACCAAAACACAATCCATTCGCAAGATGCGCAGTCGCCATGACAAAATTATGTTAATCAAGTAACAAGGCTGGTTCACGTAAGCGCAATTATTCTAAAGTTAGGTTGGTCGGTCTTAGCGATATTATTTCATGTATAAAGGGTAAAGGAGATCCTCGCGGCGATTTCTCAACAAGACGTAACGAGTAGTTTGCGCACGCACCCGCCTCTTAATCAGACAAGGCAGGGCTACCGCGATAATGAGTGACTGACTATATTCAATTTCTTTGATCTTTGTGTACCGTAGCTAGTACAAATTGCATTAAGGAATAAAGACCAGTAAAGCATCTGTGTATGCAATATACGTTGACGTAAATAACGTCAAAGCTTTAAATTATCTTACTGACTGCCGAACGTCAAAGACGTCAATTAAGAGTTTTTATTATTAAAAAAGGTCTATAATAATAGTTTCGTGTCTTTAAAATAAAATGCTTGGTGCGCTATTATTTTCTAGCGCAACATAAGATGCTTCTCTCACAAAGCACTTTCTTATCAATTTGTACTTCCTAAAGGACTTTAAATAAACGAGAGAACTTCATACAGTTTCCTTACATCTTACCAGTGCCTATGTGTCAGCCCTGAGATATTCCTTTCTCGCTATTAATAAGTACACTCAGTTCCAAGCTATTTCTCTCTTAGAGATCTTAAAGCGGACTTCGGTTATAATAACACGCTCGAATCAAATGAAAACAAATTAAGATTTTTGATAAAACGCAACCAACTGGGTTTTGTTAATATTTTAAATACCTAGCCTAGATTCTCTTACATAAGAACTAAGTAGTTAATGCAAACCTAGATATCTTTAGGGTTCCGTACCTCAAAATGAAAAAACGGAACCCTTGTCCGTCTGTCTGTCTGTCTGTCAAGACCCTTTATCTCAAAAACGCGTAATGGTATCGAGTTGAAATTAAAACCATATACTCAAGTCTGGAGTACCTTAAAGTTGCGAAAAAATCAAACTTCTGAGTTAACGAAAAAAAAGATACGGCCGTTTATGTCGAAAAAAACGTATATTTCGACACTCTCAAGGGAATCGAAATTGATAGGGTACTTGCCGTTGACCTAGAACTATGAAGTTTGGCAATTAATATCGTCTTATACTACAAATACAGGGAAAAGCCTGAAAACTATACATATTTAATTAAATTACCAAAAAAACATGCAAGGAACGGGGGTAAAAATTTTGTAAGTTAACCGTGTCCTGTGGAGTACCGTATGAAAGGGCTTCGTTTGCACAAGCTTAAACAGATTTTAAATTATTTTTCTGATGTATTGTTTTCGATTTATGACGAAGAGTGAAAAAAGAAATACAAACTTGTACGGAACCCTCGGTCCGAACATGTCCGGTTTTTTTAAATTTATTCTCTAACAAGCATAATGAATAAATGGCCACTTCGGTGGCCGAAAAATATCGCGCTCGTGCATTTGACACACTTGTCAAAGGTGATTGACCCAATAATACCCATCAATTGTAGCGATGACTAAATTTTTTTTGTGAGATAGATTGCTGATTGCCTCAGACGGCATTTTCAGCTTCACCGGGCTTGTTTGGGGGCGGCGAGGAACGTAAAGGGTCCCTCAAGCTGTGTAAAACGAATCACCTTCGGAGGTTTTCTAGAGGGAACAGCATCGCGCACTAATGCGCGTTCCCGTGCCCTACTAGATTCTCCGAAGGGTTCGGATCGTATCGGTGGTAGTTCGGATCGGATCAGGGGCGATGACTTGATTTCAATGATAGAGGTGTTACTTTAGTAGTGGGACAGTATTATAGGCTATTACTTCACTTAACTATAGGTACTTTAGCATTGTAATAATATAGTTGCCTTAGTCGAAATGTCTTTGATATAGGTATACCTAAGTTGGTAACTTAAATGACCACTTCTTATACTTGGACAGTTATCACTGTTTGCATGAATCGATTAAAAACATCACATAAAAAGGGCAGGGACTCATCGAGTTCAACTTGTACACCTCTCTATACTAAAACGTCGAAACCTATAAAAACGGAAGCGTCGGAAATGCCTACCGCATCAGCAACGGCCATAACTCACGCGACGGGCGGCTGCGCGTGCGCAGTGACATGTTTATTTCGGAAACAGCGCCCTCTATTGGCGAGTTGCCGAGATGTCCGCAATTACGGGATTACTCATGTTCTATGTTAGTAAACAAAGAGGACCAAGTGCATTGTGCATTTGTGCCGCAAACGTAGTAAAATTATTTAATTGCATGTAACCACATGCAAGCTATGTAACTTAGAAGTTACCTACTGTGTATAGTTAGATATTTTGTTTGCAAATAATAAATAGGTAGGGTATTAACACCAGTTTTCATCTTCAAAAAATAAAATAGGTAGTTTGTCTGTAGGTATTTAATTGTTGCTAAAGACTAAAATCAGTTGCTGGCCCCTATTTAATTGATTAAAGGAATAATATGTCGATAACTGGTTCCCGTCGAACACTGGTGCTCCATTCAACTAGTTACCTAATAAGATTCCTAGTTATGTGTGTAGATATCATCAGATAGATTAATATAATATAGGATGGTACATAGTTTACACCTAGCTAATAGTAACTGCAAGGTGTATGTAACATTCCTTATGCCTTCATAGGCAAAACTCATGTTTTAATATTGCTCTAGGTTTTCTTGGAAGTGTTCTTTTTAGTTTTTACATCCCAAAACAACTGCCACTTGCTGAAAAAGTTGAATTTCAATTCCAAAACAACTGCCTGTGTCGCTCAATCTCGGCAACGCCGTCCAACTCTGCTCCCGATCAATGCTTCCCTGATTGCGACAACGAGGATGTCACGCGAGCCCGAACCCGGGACAAAAGGCTAACAAGCCATTGTATGTTCCTCAATGGCCGGCGGCACGTAAAGGCACCACTTAAAAAAACTTATGAGTTCCGTTTTTGTGTAAACACCGTCGCAGCGTGTTTTGTAATGTATGGAAGCTTCCATTTTGTTATTAATGGGGTGAGTGCTGCGTCTTTGCTTTGACAGCTAGATTAACACGAGCACAGTATGGGAATAGGCGAAAATTGTAAAAAAAAGAACTAAAAAGTTAAAAATATATAAGATTTTTTTTTATAAATAAAAGCGTGTTGCATTGTGATTGCAAAAGAAAAATACTTAATGAAGGTGTAATATGCTAAATATTCTTTATTGTTCCCTCAAAATGTAACACGCTTATATTTATGAAAAAATGATTTTCTTACTTTCTTTATAATTTTCTTATTTGACGACCTCCTTGGTAGAGTGGTTTGTACACCGGTTTTTATGGTGTCGCCATCTCTGAGGTCCCGGGTTCGATCCCCGGTCGGGTCAATTTAGAAATTTTGGTTTTTCTAAATTGACTCGGGTCTGGGTGTTTTCTATGTATAATAAGTATGTATTTAAGTATGTTTATCCGTTGTCTAGTAACCATTTAACGAGTTTCATAACGAAGCTTATCTTGGCCTAGATAATTGGTGTGAGTGTAGGAAAGTTTATTTTAAGTTTATTTGTTATTTTCAACTTTTAGTTATTTTTTTTAATAACAAGTAATAAAAGCTTGTTTTAAAAAGATTTTTCTTTTAATTTTATTTTTATTTTTTTAGTATTTTTGTAAGGGGATAAGGGCTTCAGTACAACAGGGTCCGCCCTGGTACCTCGAAGTGCAACGTTAACGATATGACATATCTAGCAACAAAGTACTCGTCAAGTCGAATCATACGAGCCCAAACTCGATGGGGTTGTGTCGTTTAATTACCGAGTTCCTATGGCTACCTTCCGGTTCCATCATCAGACCCTGGTTATCATCTAGCAGCAAAGTACTCGTCAAGACGAATCATACGAGCCCAAACTCGATGGGGTTGTGTCGTTTAATTACCGAGTTCCTATGGCCATCTTCCAGCTCCATCATCAGACCCTGGTTACCATCTTCTTCAGGTAAAGCGGAGTCATTCACCATCTATAAAATAAAATAAAAATTTGCATTTGTGGTTGTAAACGACTGCAAATGTAGCCGGGACCGGCTTTACGTGCCTTCCGAAGCACGGAGGAGCTCGAGATGATACATTTTTGGTCACCTTTACCTTATAGGTGTTGATTATCATGTTACCGCTATATTGTCCTAGCTTCTTTAGATAGTCACTGCACTGTAGTTCGGTAAGTCAGAAGGGATGTGAAATAATACTTAATAAAGTGAGGTAAAACTTTGTGTGTTCATTTGACCAACACAATTACAGTTACACCGTGTGTACAGGGTGCGGGCTCCAAGTAGACTGAAAGCCCTGCGCGCAGGCAGGCAATATCATCGCGTCCCGATTACGTAATCAAATACAATGTGTCGCCACACACCCATCCGATGAGCCTTTGCGAAAGTTGCTTAACCTCAGCACTCGCAGGCCGGGCGCGTTAAGCACTACGCCATCGAGCTCCTTTGAGATCACATGCATTATAATATTGTGTAATCATCATCATCAGCCTTTAACCGTCCCACTGCTGGGGCCAGACCTTCCCACTTGAGGAATAACACAGGGGGAGACTGGGCCAATGCGAGATAGTGGGTATTTTCGACTGCTATCTTATGACAAAATATCTTTAAAAGTATAAATCATCACTTAACCCATAATAATAGAAAAGTTTTAATACTTTGTTAAAATTTAGCGATTATGTAAATAACCCAATCAACATGTTGCAGGGATTGCCTGCTCATTGTACCGGTGATAATAATGCAGACAATATGAAATTAATTTTGAATCCCTACCGCTCGTATTGGATGTCGGATAAGTCGCTCGTGTCGAACAATTTTGCTCTTAATCAACAGATTGAATTATAAAGAACCCTAGAAATATAACTTGGTTTAATTTTTTGATTATACTGGAACACGAAAGTTCCAAAGTATATTTAGTTAAGGGTGCGCCGACCAAAAAAGCTATAAGTGTAGTCACGGTTAAGTTGATATAATTGAAAATACTATCGTATTACAAATATATATTTAGTATCAAAGGGAACGCGTTTACAATTAGTCCTCTCCATAAATTCATACTATATTCACACTATAGTTTTTTCTACAATATCATTTAAAGTTGGGCAAAAATCATGAAAACGAGTGGCGGCGTTTAGTTGACATCATAAAGTTTATATAAATTATTTTACCTCTGATTTTGTCTAAACAATCACCAATGTCTACAAATCATACTACAATCGTCTCACATTTTCGATTTATCAAGCAGTTAACTAAATTATTATTTTTTAATAAGCACCTTGAAATAAAAGTGTGGCCGCGCGGCATCAAATAAATGTGGACGGATATAAAAATAAAATATAATTATGACACTTGTCATTTACGGACGGCGCGGCGCACCCATAAAGAAGTGAATTCTTATAGTCAAATCTTTAGAGCGTGATTAGAGCATTCATAATGTCAAATCGAATCGCAACCGTATTTGCTGCAGTCATAATCTCTTTTGCTCACGAAAATCTCGGTCTATGCAAAAAGTCAATAGCTTTCTCTTCAAACAGTATTCAGAATAATAAACAAATTGAAAATAATTATAACATGTTAAATTTTTTTATTATGGAACGCAAAATTTCCGAAGGTGAATTCGTAGTCAAACCAATTCGCAACCGGTTCTGTAGTTGCAAACTTTTTTGTTCTCAAAAAACTTGGTCTGTGCCTTCGATCTACAATTATGGTTTGTGCAGAAAACCGAAAGCCTTCTGAAACATCGAAAGTGAACCGAACTTTTTACGCTTCAAATGCCATGCATTTAACATTTCTAAACCGCTACAGCGACAAAGGAGGTTCCCGCAAACGATGCAACTCCGTGCAGCTAAAATGATGTCAAATAAAAAAGTCGTAAGACGAATAAGGTTTGCTAACTACATATGACTTTCCTGTGGGTGAACAACCGGACGACACAATGGGACCACCTTCCTTTACGAGACACTCCTTCTAAGGACAGCGATGCGGTCCAGACAACTTTAATTAAATATACTTAGTAGAATTATATAATTGTAAATTAAAAGACTGAAGCGCTTCAAAGAGATACTTTTAGAGAGAGATACCTTTAGAGATACCTTTAGAGCCCGAGGGAGATTTATCTCTTTCCAATACCTATAAATTTGAGAGCTACGTTGTACTGTTCTCATCAATCTAGTTACAGTGTGCACACAGAATATACTATGGTGTAAGGTATCGCACTATACAATGAAATGAAACACTTTATTTATGAATCTACTTGTTTTTCTTTTATATTATTTACTTACACATCGATGCGATCCATTTACCGTGTTACAAATAGGTTCCTATGATGGCACTTTCAATTTAAGCGTTTTGCGTTGGACGGTTACCCTTGCATCTATAGCTTCATGCGGCTGTTTGCACTGCATCAAATTAAAAACCTAAATTGAAAGAGCCCTAAGAACATGGGACCCTGCAAAGAGTTTAAAAGTTCAGAATTAATCTATGTACAGAAGAAACGCGAGTATAAAAGTATTCGACAAAGTAAGCCATAGTATACCTATAGTGTCCCACAACTGAGCAAAAACCTCTGTTTGCCACTCGGCCATCTACCACATATCACATAGTATAATAGATACAAATAGGTTATATGGTAGACTGTGATACTACTATATAATATTTCGGTTTCGTGCCCGGAGGCCAGCGGCTACTAAATGAACGATACAATTTGACTTTTGAACTAAAATTAAACGTCTGCTTTACGTGACTCGAATTTATCATGACAGTTGATTAAAATTTCAAAGAGAACGGTCCGATTCCGTCACTCAACACACTATTATCAGCTTATTGTTATTGTCACGATTCTTGATCAAGTTATACTTTATGGCGTTTGCAGACAGCTTCGTGTTAAAGAGTATCGTCACGACCACGACTATTCATTCTTTCGATTCTGATACGAACGCTTCGGGCCTCGGAGAATCTAGGACAGGGGCGCTGCGTTTACGCTAACCCTTCTAAAACCCAGTAAGGATGTTTAGCGTGAGGAACATTTGATTTTTAGCCGCTTTTAGAAGTCCCAGTACAGACGATCGGAGGATAACAGCAATCACTTAAAAAAATACTATTATTTAGTTTACCTCATTCGGGTAGTTAGGAGATTCACACCACGAGCTTTTCGAACCACGGTATTTTGTGTTCAGTGTTTTTTCATATTTTTTTATAGATAGCTCAGCAGATGACTCCATCCCACCTTATGTTAAGTGGAAATGGAGTCCAGACGCGAAGATAACTGGTGCAGCGTGAAAACAAACGTAGCATCAATTAACCTCACTCTGCCGGCCCACAAGGTGCTTCTTCACGCCTCTTTTGAAGGACCCCATATATATATAGAAAGGAAACGTGTGCTGGTGGACTATTCAATCTTTTGGAGGCGCGACAAAGAAACGAGTCACCAAATTTCTATATTTGAGACAGTGAAGCGGTGACTCCGAAGAGCAGCACGTGTACTCCTATGAAGGATTTTGCGGAACCGTCCCAGGTGTGCGAGTAATACTCCACGCAAGACCGTACTGTGTATTGTACAAAAGGCACAACTGCTCCGGCGTAAAGAATCGCCGCACTCTGTTCAGAATACCGAGTTTTCGTGAGGCTGTTTTGATCACGGCTTCGATGTAGTCCCTTCGGTTCAGATCGGTTTGGTTTTTGATTCTCCGAATTCTTTATATTAGTTTTGTAGAGTCCGTGGACAAAGAAGACTAATTACATTGTAACTTATACGAGTACTTAATCAGTTATTTTTATCGTATGCATTTCCTATCTATATTGTTGTTCCCAATATAGTTTATTTTTAAAACAACTAACATGTCTTACAATATTTTGTAAAAACAAACCAGCCTAATTATACTTCTAATACCACTTCCATTTTCTAAACAGTGGGATTACGGCAAAATTTCAATCCCTCCCGAAACTGTTCCGTCATCTACGACGATAAGTGTCAAGTTTCGCACTGAGGGCCCCTGCTGGCAATTAGGGAAGTTTCGGGTAACGACTGGGTTGCCAGTTAACACCTATAGTATTACAGGGTTTCCGGACAACTCGACCGAGCGGAGTGCGAGATAACCAATGTCAAAAAGTTACCCTTTGGGGTGGCCGCTGAGATAATATTAAGTTAGTGTTTCTATTTTGAAATTTGCGTCGTTGTTGGACCATCGGTCCCGTAGTGCCGTGGTAGTATGTCGTACGTCACACATTACTTATGATTACAAGCTTACTGTTATTTTTTTTTATTACATAATAGAAGTACGAGACATATGGGGTGTTTGGAGGAGACCTTTGCCCAACTGTGGGACGAGGCTAATTAACAGGTTGACCGCCCGCCGCCGGGCCCAGACACAATAGAAATTCAATTGTTTGTCGGTTAAATGGCGTTTATGGCGTTAATAATTATATATTTTTTTATGTACAAACAGGAGAGCTATACCGTGTTTTTTTATATTATTTTAAAAAAACATACAATTCTGTATCCCTTTTTTCAGCTAAGTCGCAAACATATTCTATGACATCTTCGATCAATTATGTAGTTCATCCGTATATCCGTGATCATCTTTTGATGACAAAAACATTTGTAATTACTCTAATGATTTTACAAATTTTTGAGGTCCTCTTATACCCTACCATTGACTGTTATAAGCAATGTTTACTGGTCCATGGGGTAAGTTTGTTTTTCAATACAAATATAGCAAAAGTACTATCCTTTCGTCGCTCATAATCGGCCATATTTGATGCGTAGTACTCACACAAAGGGTTAGCATAACATTTGAAGGGTGCCAACAGGCGGCTTCTGTCAGTGTGTTTGTTTATCAACCAATCATCTTCAGCGTGCTATCTATACCGTCAGCAAACACATTAACTTAGCAAGCTCTCTATCCAGACACGCGGTAGCGCGACAAGCCAAGTTCAAGTTAGCAGAACTGGCGAGCAGCACCGTGTATAATAAATATTACACGAACCATTTGGAGCCACTTTTGACCCCCTCATGACTCAAACACTATTTCACATAAACATGTCAAATTATGAGAACTAGCCAAGTCGGACCTTAGGCTTCAATATAGTATCCTAAGTAATAAGAAGAAATGATATTTTCTTGGCACTAATTTTGATCTCACTTCTTTTGTCGTTGAAGTCAACAACCAAGGCATATATCATAATATTGAACTTGGCTCTTATTTCACATTTTTATTTTTGAGGGGATAAATATATCAGTATTTAATACAAATATTTTATATCATTTTGCCGGTGATGGTGGCAGTTTTCTACGTATGTTTAAAATAATAAAAGTCGAATTTAAATAAAGAAGCATTTTGATTCATTTGTTTAAAGAAAAGTTTTTATCTCATGAGATATTTTTTGCGTTCAGCCTAATTGACCAAAATAAGGAAAAACGAATGATCAATAAGCGTCTTTAATGTTTTATTGTAAGAAAGTCTCCAAGTTTGGTAGGTACAAAGATTTCACATAATAATATGTCTCTGTTGCGGCAGTGAGGTGGTTATAGCGATAAAAAGTATATAGTTTAATGTGAAAATTGATCTTATTGTTTCATGACAGAATAACAAAAAATAAAATTTGTATAGTGGTGAAATAATTTCTTTGCTTATGTAAATAACTTTTTCACGCTGTATTTGCTTCTATAATTAATTTTGAGTTAGAAAAAATAAGGACCTTACCTCTGACATTCTCCTAACTTCCCGATCCTATCTTATAATGAGACAGACAAATGTCCTACCGAATACGTAGCAACAGCTTTCCCATCTAATTCAGTCAATAACTCGCACCGAAAATACAAATCATAATTTTCTCACGTCCACTCTATAAATCAGTGGATGCTTTTAGTAGTTCCACGAATAGTTTAGTGCGGTATAACAAGCGAAAGGGGAATTAGAATTAGTTGCGGTGACCGCAGAACAAGCTTTTCCCTTTTGAATTATATTTTATTTTCATTGTATCGGAATTAGAACTGGTGATCTCTGGATTTAGGCCGCTCCAGTTTGTCTAACTAAACAAACGGTTGCCTTTGAATTTTTTAACGAACACGGCTGTTACTTGGATTTCTTGTTTACAGCTGTGCGACGACAGTTTATTGTTCTGTTTGTGTCGTTCAACCTAATTGGTGGTTTCAGTTTTATAATTTAATGTTACAGTACTTATTTTTCTTTTAATGACAGTTAAATTGCTTAATATATTAATGAAATATTACATTAGAGTAATTACCTCAGATGAGATGGCTGTTTGGCATTCGGAAATGTGCATGAATATTAAATAAAACTTTAAAAAAGAATAAGTTTCCCTTTTTATGTTGTGTAATTTTTTTGTACGATAACTAAACCAAAACCTTGGCAAGATAAAGCAGACAAAACTAAAATATATTCGCACAATTAAAAAAAAGTAATTTTAGAAAGATCAAACTTGAGAGTTACCTTACTAAAAAACCCTTTCCGCTAATGAAAGTTTTTTTCTACTTAAGTATGAAAATATACAATTATTTTTGAAATTATGGAAACTATAAAGTTACCCGATCTTTAGCTTAGGTAATGTAGTGATAATGGATATTGACGTCATTATCGAGTACGTTAATTCATTGTGACGCAACGGGGTCCGAGGACGGACCGCACCCCTCTTCTGATATTGCCATTGAAAATAATAATTGACATGCGAGAGATCACCACCCATTAATAAGGTAATGTATTAAATCTTACATTTTCATAATACTAATATTTTAATAGGAGACATGTATTTTATTTTAAATTTTTTTGTTAAACGAACTATTGGCCGAATACCAAAATAATATAAATAATAAATAAATAATATAAATAACGCAGCAAAGCTATACGATACATGCATACTTTGATTTTTTTGGGTTAGAAAGCATTAATCTAACAATACATTCAAAAGAATCTTATTGCAGCACGATTCAAATAAAATGTTCATAAAAACACTAACACCGTCTGCTACTAATGACTTAATTTTCAAAAGTTTTTTTTTTGCTTAAAAAAACTGTGTTTATTAACCCTAAGATTTAAAGATTTAGCCAATACGCTTTAATTGTTCGATGACATGATTCCAATTATGAAGGAGGAATAAGCAAAGCCGTTTAGTAAGACAGTATACTCATCGTTTCTCCTAAGATATGTTTACGAATTATTTAACCTTCCCCCGCACTTGGGCTACATCCATCCTCCCACCCCAAGAAACATCAATTTGCGCGTGACAAAACTCCTATTTACCCGCGTTTCCATCACTTAGAGTTTTCCAGCTAATCTTGCCGAAACAACCACAGTCCGACCTTTCGCAAGCTTTCACGTCCACACCTCGGGCACAAAATAAAGAGACTGCAAAAGTTAAACTTCATTGAAAACGCGCTCAAGCAACGCACACATAGACAACCTCTCACGGACACGGAATCTCACAACAGCTGCGCTCGGCAGGCTTATTACCGATCTTTAAGTGACAGTCGTAATCGCAACAATTTGCAATTTATCGCTACCAAAACATTACTACGTGCCGTAATATATATTTCGTATATAATACGGAACGTAGAACGCTGCGATAGCGCCACAAGCGAGCGATTGATGAACTAAAAGTGCATGACGGAACTCTAAAATAAAACCGACTGATTGTAGTAACCGCAACTACATAGTAGCAGTCGCGTTGCCAAACATTGTCTATTTTTCGGTATTAAACCTGCGTAATGTTGCGAGTTTTTCCGAGATCCGTGTCCGTGCATGGTCTATGTGTGCGTTGCTTATTAAGCTTAACTTCTCGGTCTCCTTATTTTGTGAGTCGAGTTCGTGGGTTCACCGCTGATCTAACGAGATAAGCCAATCCCTCCTGCGAGTGCATAACGCCATCCCGTTAATGCTAGGGTCCCTCCCCGGCGCAGATGGCACCCGTGCCGCTAGTTTTTCATACACTCGTAGGGCTTAGGGGTGGCGGCTTGCTGTTTTTTTTTTGTATTTTTTCTCTATCATGATGTATGGAAGTACTTTTTTCTTTACTAATATTATAAAAACGAAATCTTTATATTTTTGTTTGTTTGCAACGAATAAACTCAAAAACTACTGGACCGATTTAAAAAATTCTTTCACCATTAGAATGCTACATTAGCGCTGAGTGACATAGGCTATCTAAAAAAGAAATGTCCATCCGTGCGAAGCCGGGACGGGCCGCTAGTGTATAAATAACTTTATTAATGTGTGTAATATAATAGTTACAGTCAACTTTAGGTTGCTCTAATGTTTACGTAAATTATACACGTTGAAAAGAAACTTCTTTTAAAGATCCTCTTGCATTTAGTATCCATTTAATTTAGGCCACAAATAAACAAGAAATAGATTACATTATATAAACAGAGTCTCTGTGGCCTAACAGCCAGGTTACCGGTCTCAGACTCAGAGATACCTAGTTCGATTCCTTTTTCCGCCAGGCTAGCCACTATCTTATTTAAGTCTGTAGCCATTATGACAATGTTAGTAGCATATTTGTCTTCTGAAAGGTTGAGATAAGATAGGTAACTATAATTATAGTTCTTAAGTTGTGATGATTCCGGGTGTAGTGCGCCTCCATATTCGGCCTTAGAGCCACTTGAAATCAAGTTAGATGAAGTAAGTATAAAATTATTAATGCTAATGTATAGTTACACGGCCACTTCTAGAGCTATCTAAAGTGAAATTAATAATTAAATTTAAAAAGTGGACTTGTCTCAATAATATGATTTTATAATAAACTAGCTGACTGGCGGACTTTGTATCGCTTTGACAGTTTCCATGACAACAAAACAAACAAATCATTGGTCCGCTTAAGAACACCCGTATCCCATGATGGACCCCTATAGCAGTGTCACCTACCGAGTCCAACGCCAATTGTAAATCTAAACCATTCTCGAATCCACTTGAACACACACAGAAAATTTTATCCAAATCGGTCCAGCCGTTTAGAAGGAGTTCAGTGACATACGTGTGTATGACAGAAGAATTATATATACAAAGATGTATAAACAGATCTATAGCTGTATTTTAGGTTAATAATTACAAATAAATGGGAAATGTATCTCGCCCTTAATGGTGACTTAATAAAAACATCAATCACTCAAATCAACTCAGTCTTAGTCATATTTAAGTAAAACATGTGCAAACTTGTAAGTTTCTTTGCAATTTCTCACTTTACAAGACTATTAGATTTTATATCTAAGAACATGACAGTGCATTGCAAATGACGAGACTGGATTATCATAGCACGTTCATAAAGAAACATGTTTTGTTGTTTTAGTTTCTTTATAATGTAAAAGCGGAGATTCGCCTTGTTTCATGTTTTTAATGAAGTACTTATGTATAAAGAATAATGAGGAATACCTATAAAAGACGAGCAAATAGGCCCAGTTTCTGCTTAGTTTTCTGCAATGGCGATTTAATATTAATAGCATTCGTTTTCGACGCTGCGCTAATGTTCCACTTGAAATTGAAATCATATGGAAATATAGAAAATGTTGGAATTGCCACATTACTATGTTAAGTGTCTGCAGATATTGCGTCATGAATTTACAACGCTAAGTTTGAACTAATCCAAATTGTTGTGTGTAATGAAAATTTGAGATTAGAGACATGTCTTTGCCAACTGATTTTTTATTATCTATACTCAACGGGATCAGGAAAAGATCTAACCTTAACCATTTATTTTTTTAAAAGGCTTTATGGTTTATTTTTATGTGGGTATAAAGTATTAAAAAACATACATATTTTTAAAAATGTATATAAAATAATTTAAATATTAAAAAGTTGGTTGCTAAAAGATGCCTAAATTTCTAACTCTATAGATGTCGGACAATGAAAACCAGAGCTTCCCAAATAAAAAAGGCCGAACAAATTAGATATAAAGACGACGGACTTCATTTCGAAAGTTGTGATTGGTAAGAGATGATTTGCCTCATCTGAGCTTCGAAACCACGACATTCAGCAATCCTAACGAAAGCTTCTCAAATTGAAATATAAATACCATTGTGAATAAAAAACAACAACATATAAAACATCGTATATTTTTCCCACAAAGGGCTCATCGACAGCCCTAACAAGTATTAAACATTCGCTGCATCCCGCGACCACGGATTCGGAAGGGGCGAAGGCCCTTGCGCTTTCCACAGTCGACGGTTCCGTCTGTCGTGCGGAGTCGCGCGGCATAGTCGCACGCGCACCCACGTGCTAGCTAGCACCACTGCCGGCAACGCGATCGCGGCTTACTCGCTCGTGACTTGTGACAAATTGCCTGAAGATTATTGTTTATAGTGTGCAAAGCCCGGATATTTATAGCTACAGAGTTGTTTAAGTGGACGCAACGATCATGTTTACTTCGAAGTCCTGAGTTAATTCGAGACGCTGCTCGTTTGTTTAGATTTAAGCAGCGTGATTCAAAGGCGCAGTGTGACTTAAAATGAAACTGGATTTTAGATTTAACTTAAGTATGATATTTTTAGATTTATTGAACGTTATCCAAAGGTACACATTATCGTTTATGCTTGCAGCTTGCAACTTTTCGACTTAGTTGTTAAGTTATTCTAAATGAAGTGATCTTACTTTCAATCGTTTATATACATTTGGCAAAGGGTTTTATTAACATTTAATCAAATATGCTGTTATTTTTTTACAAATAAACTCTAAACTAATATTCTAAATAACTTTTAAACTTATGTACTAATGTAGTGGTAGCACTCAACTTATGATTCAAAAGTAAATTTAGCTTTTGAACTATCCTAAATTATAACAAATTATACGAACGAAACCAAATACCGTGTACAAAATAGCACAGTAGGTACTAAACGTCAGATCAAAGATTAAAGAGTGAAAGTTCAAAGAAAATCCGTGGATTATGTCCAAAGACTAATGTAGGTTGTGCGTTTAAGTTTTATATTCGTTGCTGTTCCGGATGGCAGGCGAATAACACACTTATTTTCTCCGTACTACGCGCTTGTCTTTCTAATTAGTTTCGACTCATTAAATGATCAATCTTTCAGTTGATAACCTTTGTTGTTTTCTTGCCAATGTGTATAACAACTTTACGTTTGGCCAAGTTAATAAAGTGACAAAGCTTAGCACAAAATGTCTGAAAACAATTTACCTTTACTTCTATGTGTGCATGGTGCTAATTTTATTAGTCCCAGTTCAATTAGTGATCAATATTTCAGTTAACATTCTCTGTTGTTTTCTTTCCTATTTATTATGTAGCAAAGTTTAGTACAAAACTTCTTGAAATATTGTAGACTTGTATAGAATAGAGAATACAAGCTTGGCATAATTATATTATGCGCATATTAATGTCGCCATAATATCAATATCTGTAGCATTGTTGTGTTCCGGCAGCTAGAGCCTCAGTAGTTAAGTATTCCAGGTAAAGTGCGTTACCACCTTCGGCCTTATCATCACTTAACATCAGGCCCGACCGCCTAACCGATTGCTTTGGCTACGTGTATAGTTTATGACGTCATCTTGTCATCTAGCTAATAGGTATATGCATATATCTATAGCTATAGCCAATAGCTTTCGATATTGCTTTCATAGGCGGTACGAAATTACAAGATGACGTCATAAACTATACACGTAGCCAAAGCGATCGGTTAGGCGGTCGGGGGGCAGGTGAGATGAGCTTACCAGTAAGCAATAAAAAATATGAACGTAAGTTTGTTTGAAAAGCTTACAATGTGATCTTTTTATTCCCATAATATCAAAGTTTGCGCAATCTAAATCTCGATTCCTAATGCGGGAGTGCGCCTTCGTGAATTCAATTTACGATTATGGACCCAATAAATTACCGCCTTTAATACAATAACTGTCTCATAACCATTTATTTCGTGGATAGCATTGTAATTTTATGTTTAGGGCGCCATTGGTATTTTTATAGTTTTATGCTGATTTCTAAACATCTATTTTTAAATTATAATCTATTTCTAACATATGTATTATAATTCCGGTCTCTTGAAATTTTTAACACTTTTCGAATCTGGTCGTGTTTGATTTCTACATACAATTTAATTTTATGCTTTGATATTAATGAATATCTCAAAACTAAAAAGTGATTATATTCATGAAAAGTGTTTCGTTTCGATGTAATATTCGCGTAAACTGTAGAAAACAAAATAACATTACCTGTTGCAAACCAAAACTGTTCTCTTCTCTTAAAATTTTATGAGATATTCGAGATATTTTTTACCTTTTGATTTGTATTCGTTATGCATAGTTCGGTCGGTAAACCTTAAAAATTGTCATTAAGCCACCTTACACACCCGAAACTCAATACACATTACAAATTACACAATTACAATACACAAAGATAATGGGGTAAGGACACCAAGAGTTTTTAAAATGTATCACGATGATTTTTACTCTTGGTAAAAATTTAAAAAAAAACGGACACTTAGCACGACGAAAACAACAGTTAAAAGTGTATGCTTCAGTTTTTTTTTTAATTATTTTTAATTTTCTTACCTCTTTTTTCTTTCTTAATAAGTGTAAATAACAGAGTCTGTGTGGCGTGTACCAAGTTTGCAGTGTGCTTATTGCCAGATAGACGCACGAGCGAACATGCTGCAGAGACGAAGGGCGGCCATACAAAGGTCGAGCTTCAGGACAATAGACTCCTTTTTTATTACGAACATGACAAGGGTTCTATCATACTTGAACTACGGTCAACCTAATCAAAGTTACGGTATTGTGCAAATTGTGAAATGGAATTAATGAGCTTTAGATAGTATTTAGATGTAATGTAAGATGATGAAGATGTAATATAATGAATGAATATCTTAAAATTCGCCGCATACTTCAAATATTAATCTCAAATTAAATTATCTTAAGTCTAAGAGATCTAACAACCCTTTCAGTCCGGTCACTTGGTTTTCCAAAAAGATTTGAATTTAAACTTAAAAAATTGTCTTTGTTAAAGGTTAATTTCCTTACTGATGTCTAATTTCACAACTAAAGTTATGTTACATGACTGTTCTTAAAGGTTATTGTTAATAAAATTATCAAGTTGCATATCCTATTTAACAAAAAAACTAATAAAATAAAACAACTTTTACGGATCTACTCGCGTTTATTTTACACATTAGTTTTAATTAATGTTTATCCTGACGTTTCGAACCCTTTGCAGGGTCCGTGGTCACAGGGAGACTGAGGTGTTGGTCGTCTCATAATTAGTTAGTAGCTTGTATACCCTTTGCAGGGTCCTGTGACCACGGACCCTGCAAAGGGTTCGAAACGTCAGGATAAACATTAATTAAAACTAATGTGTAAAATAAACGCGAGTAGATCCGTAAAAGTTGTTTCATTTCAATGTATAGTGTTCGCGTAAACTTTAGAAAACAATAATAAAATAAAGTTATTTTCCCAAAAATGGGAGAAGTGTAACCGTGTGGAAACCCTAGCCAGACGGGTTATCTTGTCTCGCCTCCTGCCCACGACACTAGCACTTCTCCTGGTCCGAGTTCAATAAAACTCTTACCGAGACACATCGGGTCCGATGTAGGTGAATTGATTTAAGTTTCGCTTGCCAGGATTTGTTTGCTCCTTGTAATCATTTAAATATGTTTCGCTGTTTGAAATTGATAATCGATTCTGAATATCACAACATTCACAATATACCGTTTCTGAATTTCTTATTAAATTCAATGACCTATCGAAATTAAACTCTCGATTAACACAGTATGAAATTCCATTGAGTTTTGTTTCATCCTGAGTTTGTCATTGTGTTATTCATAAAAAACCGGCCAAGTGCTATAAGGGTTCCTTGTTGACTACGGAACCCTAAAAAGAAGTAAAAAAAACAAAGATAATATTAATATTTATTTAATGATAATATTTTTTTAATGTTTTTATGTTGGCTTTTCTCGTATGTATTGGGAGTGGCGACTTGTCTGTATAAAACTATTTGTGAAAACCTCGATCAATGCAACTTGATTATGCAATCAAATGTCCGTACATTACCATAGACACCGTATTTTCTGCGCTGATCCCAGTCACGGTGATAATACTTAAATTGAACTCTAAATTCAGCGTTCTAGAGTAGTTTAAGGAATCTGAAGATAACCATCGGCATGGCAAAGAATTTCCAGTAAACCATACTAGGGCCGTTGAATGTGTATTGAGGTGTCAGCACGATTAATAGTCCGGGTTATTGCCGATATATATCTTATAGATTAGCTTCTTGTTCGTAAAGCAAGTATTAAAATAAATTCAGCTTTAGTACACAAATTATGAAATACCTTAGTTTTTAGCTATCTTTGATATTGGCTGCGAGTTGAAATCGATATTACCCGTATCCAGTCGCCGTGGTTACATTTTGGGAGAGATATCGGCAAACCCAATTATATTGTCAAATATTTACACCTTCTATGAAGAAAATTACAAGTTACGAAGTACCTAGAGAGTGCCGTATCCTCAGAGACTTGCAAAACTGATTTCAATGGAACTTTCACTAGTATAAAGCCTAACAGCTCTTTCTATAAGCTCACACTTACGATTTGTATTTATCTGCTAGTATTTTATTAGAACTTAAATTTATTGACTTCTGAATAATAGCTTGATTTATAAGTAATAATCATGACACAAATGATAGGAGAAACAATAGGTATTGCCATATTGGCATACAAGGCGCGTAGTTGCATTATTTTGAATTGGTTGCAGTGAATGGAACCAGTTATTATCTGACTGCATTAAACATTTCAGCGTTGTGTATAAGCTCAGTATAATAATGAGTACTACGTAGTATAGGATTGCGATTTGTTTTGTACTACTAATTCCAAGGGTGTCGTATAGATAGGTATATTTTTACTATCGGGTTATTGTACATTTGCCACTTAGTAAATTCGCCACAAGAAAAAGTATGTGTTTTGCCGCACTTCTATTAGAAGTAAATCTGGCAATATTTTAGTTTGGACCTATGACGAACATACACATATTTTTCAATGCATGTGACAAATTTTACTTTCAATGTATGGAGTGAACAAAAATGTGACGCAATTACTTTGTAGCAAATGTACACTTTATTATTAAGGCATATGAATTTAACAATAACGTTTAACGAATAACGAGTTTAACAAACAACTAACAAATTTACATTTAAAGTATGTGATATACTTCGACTTCAATAGGCATGCACGACATTCTATATTAGGTCCATTTTGTTTTGTTTTTACTTTACTATTTGTAAAGTTTAGACTCTTAAGATTTTATAATTTTATAAAGCAAACAAGACGACACAACAGGACATACGAGTATGTGCTATTTAGAAATTTCATTATACGAAATATAATGGTACAACTTAATCACTCAATCTTGTAGTGCCATTTGAATTTGAATTATGCTTCTCTTTTAAGGCCTGTAATTTTACTTGGAGCTGAAACACAACAACGCAAAACAATGCTCCTTGGCGGCAGAAATAAATATTCTATAGTCGAATTCTGAGAAGAATCCCACCAACAATCAAAATATAAAGCATTCACAGTCCTATTTTTATATATTTATATCGATATTAGTCAAAGAAGCGTACCGCCTGATTTCTAATTATATTTGTTACCCTTTTTGCACGGATAGGTACTAAAGTATTGTCTCTTTTTTTATCCGTGAGAGTGATAGATAGATAGAATAAAATCTAAAAACTTTACATAAAAAGTCTTTATGGGTTGGGAAGCTAAATCAGTACTTAAAATTGATGTAAGTATAACGTTTTTCAACACTTTTCAGAGTGTCACGTTTAAAAACCATCGTATTTTTAGAATAACCGTTAATGCGGTGAACTTATAGACGAAACTGAAGTAAAATCCCATGTCACTATATTTCAGTAGCACTAGCCGGTTATAAAAATGTCATATCTACGATAGCCGCAGTAAAACGTCGAGTTGCTACTGACATGAACCATTAAAAGATCGTAGAGCACTCTATAAACTGTGAACAAGTGAGTTCCGTATTCCGTAGCTTTATAGAAGCTGATTGGAATCCTCGATTTGTTTAGAAACTATGCTAAAGCGTTTGTGAGAGCAAACCAGTTTGTTGCAGGATGCATGTGGGCGAACCCGACGCAGTGCTCTGCAATGCAACACTGGAATAAATTTGAAAATAAACTCCTTCGCACTGCGAAATTACTGTAGGCCCAGTTAAGCTGAAATGAACTTTGTTTCCGAACGTATTCCAATATGGCGCGTTGCGTTTTCTCTTATTTTTTTCGGGAAACATTGCTTTTCGAATATCTCTTTTGTTTGATTCAGCGACCTGTTTCTGATTCGTTTATTTTTATTTCATTTTTGTTTGTTCGTTTTAGATATTCGTTCCGAGTTTTCTTTTATTGCTTGTTATGGTAATGCTCACTTCAATATTCGCTTTTATTCGGTTATCAACTTGTCAGGTGCAGTAAATTTTCTTTTAAAAGTTTTAATTAGAATTGTAAATTGGCGGCATTCAAAGAACAATTATTTATTTTTTATTTGCAAAGAACAAATATCAGAAGACTTTAAAAAATAAACTGCCTTCTTAAATCTTTACCAACCTTATTTCGTGTTTTTTGTATATATCTATATTTCATTTGTTAACTGCAACAAGCCTTCTTAAACGTTTTGTTTTAATGCCTCACTTCTGAGCCGTGTTCTTTATGTGCTTTCGCATTTGCGCTTAACGACCGCTTCGCAGTACAATAAAAGCCCCATGCCGTTCAAAATATTAACTAATTACTGTATGCTCGCCTTTCGATCCGCTCTGTCTCGCGTCGCATTTGGAACAATGAAAAATGCACAAATCAAATGTGTTATAGGTACCAGACGTTTGTTGTGAATAGCAATAGGGTTGTTGACATAATCAAATGCGTTGGTAATGGAGTTGTCTATAAATTTATTGCTTATTTTAAGGATCACCGCTACCACCAAAACTGTAACAAGGATGATTATGTTAGGGTTAACGCTATTCCTCCGTTCATCTTCTTCATCAACCAATGTTAGGTGTAGGGCTCCTCATGATCTCTCCACTTGGCCATCTTATGCCTCTCGCATCCACCTCAGTGTTTATACCTTTCTATTTATCCCTCGATGTTTATTCCCCAGTATACTACAATTTAAAATATCATAGTTATCCATCACTCATCAGCTTAGAAATGCTATAGCACATTAAGGAAATCTGGCCATAACACCCCACGCCTGGTCCAATGGGGGTTGGTATATTTTAAATCTGCTGTCGTCTTACGTCAAGTACCGAGACTACTTTACTTGTCCTCCGAAGCTCGAAGGCGCTTGGTATCGATATATCTTAATTTGGTCACCCATAGGTACATATTTTGAAGACCGCAGCCTGAAAGCATTACATAAAAAGAAAATAAGAAATCATTGGAAATATTAAACAGTGTTTATTTATGTTGAGTTACAATACTATCTTTTGTTTACGCGTAACAGCAGGCGCTTTGTTGTACAAACAAATTAAGCTTTATGAGATATACACAAGTACATTTTTATCGCCATTTATGCTACAATGTTGCAACCTTAAGCTGTCGCTACTATATTTTATTTTAATGCCACAAAACGCAAGTTAATCTGTTGTGTTTGTTTGTTTCTCCTATCTCGGCATACGTAGGGTCGGCAGAGAGGGTAAATAGAATAATATAAACATTTTCATTTTAAGTTGCAGATTGCATTAATTAGGTATATGTTTGTATAAAAGGCAAGAAGTGATAGGTTCTAAGAGCTAGCCAGTTGATGGTGTCTAGATATTTGCTATCCCAAAAGAACTTATTATGCATCGCTAAATGTACTGGACTCATGGACTGGGGAATTATAGCCAAACTAAAGCAAAACAAAGTAAAGAATTATGTTTTATCTAACAAATGCCTATAACAATTAATTTTTTTTTATTGTCACTCGGTTTGCTCGCACACTACTAACATTTAGTTTACCATAAACAAAAAGCAAGGAATCCCGCTGTTTGCAAAGTAGTACACGTGAGGTCTATTTCCATCAGATCTTAACACCAAGATCTAAAAACATTGTGCATGTATAGTTGAAAGCTGGCACCGCATCCCATGTACTTGCGCTTGCGACACCAAGGAAATAACGCGTGAATTGGGTAGATGACTAGTTAGTCAATACAGAAACTTTTTAGGAACTGTCAAAACGATTTTTTTAATAGAAATTGTATGGGAACGGCTAACTATGACGTCACTATGTTGTTCCGTCGATTGAGAGTTTTTAGTTTACAGAAATTCATGCTTAGGTCAAATAAAATAATAGGATAATGTTTTATAGAACTGTTACTTTATAAGTTTTCTGGAATTAATTATTTATTGTTGTTGTCAACATCCCTATTGCGGTCCTGTATTAAGGTAGGTACGCGCCATTTCAGTCTAATTCCGTTAAGATTTTTTACTAGGCAGGTTTGGACTTATTTCTACATTTGTTTGAGCTAACGTTGACGACCCTATCTCGAACCCCTCCCCTAGAGATTCTTTATCCCCGTCTGTCGAGCACAACAATAGTTCACACGAAACAATCGATAATGGCCGAGGAGAACGATTGGGGTTACACACCATAGCATTATAGTAGCTGCAGTTGATTTGTAATTTTTCTACGCTTGCACTAATTAAAGTAAAAGTTTCGCAACGTCAGGATAAAATCAAATGTGTAAAATAAACGCAAGTAGATCCGTAAAAGTTGTTTTTATTTGTATACTAGTTTTAAATCAGACCCTTAAAACAATCGTAAAGAATGATTTTACGAATTGAATTTCTAAAAAAGGTGCCCATTTTATATTTTAATTTGTATCCTCTAGAAAATTGATTTGAAATTTCATAAGAAGCCATTTATGCGTATACTTTACGTTGCCTTAATTCTGCAATGGACAATTCCTGGTCTGAGCTGTTATAAAAATAAGAAGGAGAGCTTAAAGACTTCATCCTTTCAAAGATGACAGTGAAAAAAGTTTCAGAGGGGCGGACGATAAATTTGACTTAACGTCGTGACTCCGCTGTTTTGGCCGGTGGTGGCGTCTTCAGTAATCAAAATATATAGGGAAAGGTATACCGGAACATATAGCTTTTGAAATTAGGGCCTTCTGATAAAGGTAACATATCGTCATCATGCGAAATTGTAGTCTGGTTTTTAAGCTACGTTGTAACCACTATTGATACCAAAAAACTCGTTTATGATAATAATTTTTAAACTTTGGTAGCATCATTTTATACAGATAAAATTATGCTATGATTGAGAGCAAAGACACAGGCCTTTGCTCTCAATTTATCGAATTCGAGTATTTTAGCGATACTCTAATTTTACTAAAAGCATTTTTAATATCAATAATTTTTTTAGGTACAAAATTGGTAAATAGTATCTTAGAGGCCAAATTAGTATCGACTAAATACTAAGATCTCTGTACGTAAATAAAAAAAAAAAAAATTATATGGACAATGGATAATGATACAACTCATGACATTTACTAAGGTAGATATCATGATTTATTGTAGTTAGTACTTTAGTACCTTAAATAATATCTATTAGATACGTTTATAATGTTTCATATAATTAATTATAACCTATGCTTTTTGTTCCAACAGTTCCAATAGTTTTGTTCCAAAAGCATATTATAGAATTTACGGTATTCTCGTAAACTATGATTTCTTTGTGATTGTGTGATGGATGCTGAGATTTCGGGGGAGAGAGAAAACGTACAAATAATTGTGCAATTTAGTCCTTATTATTGTTATTAACGGCGGTGTGATAATATTAAAAGCTGAATTCGCTGCATTACCGTTTGGTCTAATTGTTAAGGTAGCGCGAAGTTGTGTAAACATTTTTTTTATTGATGTCAAGTGATGATAAGGCCAATGATAGAAGCGCACTTCACCCGGGACCCTTAACTAGTGAGGCACTGGCTATCTTATCTCTAGCTGCCTGAACACAACAAGGCTATAAACATTGATGTTATGGCGACATATTTAGATAAGTTGGACGTAGCTAGCCTAGATTGAGCTTAATAATGTTTTAAATGTTCATGGTCACCTATATTAATTAAAATAATTGTTAACGGGATTAGAATCTGGATTTGGGATTAGTACGTACTACGTTTTAACGGACTCCATTTTCACTTTGATTTTTACTTGTATGTGTATAAGTGGCCAGTACTAAATGAAGCGAGTCACTTTTATAATAAGGAAAACACAAATACTCCTTTATTTATCTGAAGTACTATTAGTGGAGTACTTACACAATTCACCATACAACATAATGAATTTTTATTTTATGCGCTAGAATGTACATTATAGCATAGGCGGTCAGTCGTTCTACTAATATGACGATTTTAAATTTCAGACGATTTACTAGTAGGTCGTTTTGCTTTTGTGTCGTTCGTCCCAGAAAGACATTTTACTAAATTGTCCTTCTGATACGGAGGGCTGAAACTGTGCCGATAATACTAAAAAATACTCAAAGGCAAAAATAAACGTGGTAAGCAATCCCGTTGAAAATACCATAAATAATTTTTATTCGAATTTTAATGCCAAGAATAATAAGAAAATGTTTTGTTCTTTTTAGTTACAAAATAACTAAATAAATGACGCGCACCCCTTAGCGACCTCGTACAGCTCTGGGTTTTTAACTGGTGACTAATTGTCATTTTATGATATCAATTACGGATGCTCCTGTTTCTCTTATTTAAAGCCACTGGTAACTTATTTTTGACACCGAAAATTCTTGAACGGTTTGTACAGACGCCAGCACATCAACCTATTCTATCTGTCAAATTTCTTCAATTCATTTACAACCATATCATTAGGTTATAAAGTTCAAAGTCTATTGAAGAAATTTGACAGTTTGTGGTAGGTTGATGTGCAGGTGTGTGTACTTTAATAATCTAAAACTATTGTGTTTCATGTCACTTTTAATTTCACATCACATTGATGGTCAAAGGTGAGATTCAAAAATGGCCACCTACTTGGTATTCGTCCGCTATATCTCCAAGCCTTGCACCGCTTCCAAACATCCGTGACATGCCGCATCTCAGTCGCACGCCTCCCTCAGACAAACAAGCACCCTGTTTATAGCCCGCCATTGTATGGGCTTAATTAATTTGCTTTTATGTGAGCAGTCTTTCGTTAACAAGGAATCAGTGATCAGACGAATTTTTCCGCAAAATCATGGTAGTTAATTATTTTTACGATATTCTCTTTTATACACTAATTAAATTTAAAATTGCGCGTGGCGCGTTTGAAGGCACCTACCAAACCGAGTACATAAACATGTACCCCCCGCTGGGAATCGAACCCGGGACCTCTGTGTCTAAACCGGTGGTCTTATCCACTAGACCACAGAGACGGTTACGAGGATGGCTATGTAGCCATCCATGTAGTTTAAAAGAAAAAGGTGATGGCTTAAAACAAGATCTACCATCAACCAAACCAAATACAAATACGTCTGGGCTTGCGACCGGTGGTTTAAACACTACCACTAATATATTTTAAATAATTAATTCTTGATATGATTTTTAAGCGTTTCTATAATTATATATTTTCTTTTAATAAAAAATAAGTGTCACCGAAGTCAACAAAAATATTGCTGAGCCTGAGAAAGTCCATCGATATGGTTAAATGTTTTTTATGTCATGTCAATAATAAAACATTTTTATTGATCTAACTCTGTTATGTGAAGTCTGTTAAAAAGTTCTTTAAATTTCTGAAATTAATTAACGCCAGTATGAACCGGGCGCCACAAGATATTGTTTAATAGCACCCCGGGCCCTCCTGGCTGATAGTAAATCAAAATTCCGAACACCTAGCCGCAACGACGAGGCTATTTATAGCTACCAACTTATTAAATACGTATGAATGGACGATGTATTTATGCCATTAATATTTGTGGCCGTTAAAAGTAAGAACAGGATTTTCAAACTCAAAAATTGCTTTGTCTAGTTGACTTAGTAAAAAAACTCTTTTGAATAGTCTATATGAAAAGGTTTTAGCTACTGGGTATTCAGGATCTCTTTAGCTGTAAAGAAAAATGGGTGCAAGAAACTGCACAAAAATATATGCCGCTAGTCGCTACCAAATCATGCAATACACGAAAATACAATAATCAATTAACTATGTATTTAAAACACTAACACTTTTACCGCCTCTGTGGTCTAGCGGCTAAGACCACCGGTTTAGACCCAGAGGTCCCGGGTTCGATTCCCAGCGGGGGGTACATGTTTGTGTACTCGGTTTGGTTGGTGGTAGGGCTTGTTTGTCCGCCTGGCTAGCTACCACCATCTTATCTAAATATGTCGCCATAACATCAATATTGTAGCATTGTTGTGTTCCGACAACTAGAGATAAGATAGCTAGTACCTCACTAGTTGAGGATCCCGGGTGAAGTGCGCTTCCATCATTGGCCTTATCATCACTTAACATCAGGTGAGATCAAGGCACTGTGCTTACCCGTAAATATAAAAAAAAGAAAAAAACATCTTTATATTAGTAAAGTATCATACAATATATACCTCAAAGTTTTTAGATATATGTATAGGTACCTCCGTAACAACAAAGGATAGATACAGCGCATATACTATCCATATATTTTTTACTATTCAATGCATTATACTGATTATTCAGAACCACCTTTAATTCCACGCCTCAAATAGCTAAGTGATTATTCAAATGAGAATGTGTAGTGGAGCTAAGACCATCTCCGAGCGTGTAGCTTGCTCTTGACATATTTATTGGCTATATTCCGAGAATTACAGGCGACTTGGGCTGTTGTGGATTAAATTTTAATCAGTTGATAAAATGGCAATAATGTTAGGGTCACAATTAAGTAAACTTTGCTTTTAACTTTTATGTTAACATTATTTAGAATTTATCAAATAATACCTACATAGATTCCAGAAACTACCAAAATAATTGAATTCAAAATTTGTCTTCATCTGATCTAGTTACAAACATAATTATTTCATTTGCTCACTCATCCTAGCAATTCGGCATTGCGAATGTTGCCGACCGTACCTAATCCGAACGCTAGAGGCGCGTTCGCCAACGAACTCTATTTTAATAAATCAATTTTACAAGATCACAATATGTATATAATATAATCAAAGATCATATAATATCATATTATTTTATCTTATATAGGTATATATTATGTAATAAATTGATTATCTAAATGTTAATATGTGAAGCAAAAACTTTGTACCCCTTTTTACGAAAATTGCGCGGACGGAGGAGTATGAAATTTCGCACACTTATAGTTTATATGTAGTGCAGAATGTTAATTTTTTTTAATTATGCAGTAAAAATACTTTAAATCAATAAAACAAACATAACACACACTATGTATGTATGTACTACCATGTATTTGACACACACGCATATATACTCTTTTTAAAAATTTCAAAAATGGAAGAGGAGAGGCCGAAATCTGTCAATGCCAATCCAAACTTACATTCTATCTTTTTTAATTTTTCATTGCTTAGGATACAATCCGTGCAGCCATAATAAAATTACGGTCGAATTTCGACCTCTGGGCGACCACTAGTACTCTTTATAAGCAGCAGAGAAGGCATCGAAAATAATTGCCATTGTGACCAAGTATTTGGCAAACAAACTTCCACGTTAGTCGTTTATTTTGTGTCCTCTTAAAACCACAGAGCAAAAAGTAAGCACCAAATACCTCCACGCAAAACTTCCTAACCATGCAGGTTGAAACTGCAACAAACGCCTGAGTCAGAGGATCGTCTTATTTACTCATGTGTCAGAGGTTTGTTCAACATTCGACACAGCCTTTGTCCGAATGGCACAGTCATGGTAGATCAACCGGATTTTGTAGAAAAACTTTGGTAGACTTAAGAAACCCGCAGCCGACTTGTATGCGGCTTCTTCTTGAATAGTTTCTCCACCTTAAATTTTTCGCTTTCGTTTGCGAAGTCTTTCCTTAGTTCTGACATTATAAAATAATAATATCATTGATTTCTTACCTGTAATGTTTAAAATACATTTGCTACAGTTATCGCATACATCCATGTATGAAGAGTGACTTCACACGAAGAGTGAAGAAGAAAAAAAACTGCTTGATTAATAAAACTGAAATTTTATATCTCATTTTATATCTATCTGATATCTATATTTTATATCTATCTCAATTTTATATTAATCAAGCAGGTTTGATTTTTTGTGAAAGTGAATGAGTGACATTTCACTTTTATAAATACAGATAAATAAATACATCTTGTCTTTTTTGTCATGGCAGTCGTGTTTTTAATTTTTTTAGTTAGTTATAAGTTTTATTTTAACAAAATATGTCATGCTAGGTAATTTAATTTGTAAGCATTTATTATACGAGAAGAAACAAAAATTAACCTCTACAGATATCATGCTAAACATCAAGTTCTAGTCTCTAACTCCAACAATGACGAATTTTCAATATACAAAATTTCATCCCCTATTTTACCCACATACTGGTTGAATTTTCAAATTTTTACTAGCCTATGTTAGTCGGAACGATGCAAGGATTGTAACGATACCTCATATTATATCTAAATCGGTTCAGGCGTTTAAAAGTTATGGTGGATATATATACTGGATTTATGGATATATAATAAAGAAACATCACATACACACATCACATGAACCCTGAAAACATAACACTCCTTTTTTTGGCAGTCGTATATTTAGAATTAGAGGGACGGCAAGATGAGGACGGCTAGTGTGCTTCACTACCTATCTTCGCATCAGGTGGAACGGAGTTAATTGCACTTGTTAACTTTGAATTAAAGAAAACCATTATACGGATAAATCTACTCGCAAGCAAATCCAGTATTACATATAAATTTTAAGTGCGTTTAAATAATAATTGTATAATATCGTTGGAGTAAACCAACCTATAGACTCAAAGTCCGTGCACAAAGCTACTTCAAAACCTTACACTTATAACAATGCTTCACACAAATCTAGGCTTATCCTTACTTGACATTTGACATCTCACGAGCCGAGTGCCAAAGTGCCTGCAGATTCCTTTTCGCGATTTGTCCATTGTCATTAATCATTATGCGTTGTCGTTAGGGCTGTCAATCAATGAATACCGTTTAGAATAATGTATCCTACTAATATTATAAACGCGAAAGTTTGTAAGTATGGGTGGATGTTTGTTACTCATTCACGTACCAAATGGATTTTAATGAAACTTTCCTCATATACAGACCATGACCCAGACCAGCATATAGGATACTTTTTTTTTTACTTTTTTTTTTACTGTAGTCTTCGCGAACGAAGTCGCGGGCAACAACTAGTTTTGATATATTAATAACATGCAGAAGGTAACAAGTATGTTTAGAAAAGATATCAAGTCTCAAGTATCAAGTATCAAGCTTTATTTGATATTTCAATTTATGAAAAGTCTTAGTTTAGGTAAGGTAGGTTCCTATGAATGAACAAGAATATATTTCTCAGCATATAAAGGTCCCATTTGTTAGACTGAGGTCTTCTTCATTAGTTGACGATTGGAAGTGTGAAAGGGAAGTGTGTTTCCACTTACAACCTTATATTTGCTTACCTCAGACGAACGTGTAAAGATATTTAAAGAACATTCATTGACGGACTTCTTGGCGGGAAAGTGAAGAGTCACGTCTGCGGTTTTGTTTTATTTTCTAAAATTTGTGTTATGTCGAATATTAATGTGAAATAATGGTTGATTATTAACCGTTAGGTGTTCGTGAGTGTGCATGAGTGAGTGGGCAAATGAAACAAAACAGTGCAACGTCACTTTTCAAATTCTCTCAAGAAGTCTGCGTGAGAACTTAGTAAAGCCCTTAGATTAAAACAAAAAAGAGGGTAAAGCGCCACATCTTTACTGAGATACTCGAGAGGTTGGGGGTTATATCATTTCTCACTTCTCATTTTTATTATCATTCATCATCATCATACTGACTGGATGGAAATATTGTATATTTATGTATTACTTGTAAGAAAAATTACTTTGACACTGGCTAAATGTGCTAATCGCACGAAGCCATCAACTAAAAGAAAGAAAAAAAAGAAAGAAAAGATATTTGAAAAAGTAATTGTATAAACTCACCTTTTTCAAAGTTTTAAAAGATGCCTAAAGGATTGGTTGCGTCTGTGACAATCTAGATACTTATTGGTAATTAACGTTTGTAACTAGTTTGTTCAGAGTAGCGTCGTGTAAGAAGGGACTAAGTATCAGCAAATAAAATTTCAGAGAAAGTAACCCCAAATGTGAATAACGCACGTCTAAAGAAATGGAACTTACGTGAGTCTCATGAATTATTAACTCGCCCGCTTATGCCCTTTACATGTCGCAACGGCTTGTTCGAGATGTTTATTCTTACACTCCCGTGTGCTATGTGTTGCTGAATTGTTTTATTATACGAAGATTACGTTTTGTCTACGTTAAATAAGAACTCGATTGTGTGAGGACACTTTCAGCTTATTTTTATTTCTTTTCTTGAGATAAATCTTTTTTCATTAAAAACAAACATTAGAGTAATTATGGGCGGGGTTAACATAATGTTTCTGGTTTTCCGAGTTATATGATTACCGCATTAATATTGATTTCTCTTATCTGGTGATTCATATATATATTGATTATCTTTATAGATTTGACTTAACAAGGAAGTCGTAAGTTCTTTTAAAGCAGAGGTCACTAATGCTCTCGAGCCCCTGCAATTGCGGAGAGATATAGCGTCACTCACGTCTTTTACCGCTTATACCACGGCGAGTGCTCTGAAGAACTCTTTGACCATATCCCACCTTCTCCCTTCCTCCATAGGAGTACGCGTGCTGCTCTCCGGAGTCACCCCTGTACTGTCTCGAACATTCCATCGCGCACAAAGAAATTTGGTGACTCGTTTCTTTGTCGCACTTCCAAAAGACGGAATAGTCTACCAGCACACGTTTTCCCTCTTTCCTATGACATGGGGTCCTTCAAACGAGGCGTGAAGAGGCACCTTGTGGGCCGGCAGGGTGAGGGTGACTGATGCTGCGTTGTTTTCACGCTGCACCAGTTGTCCTTGCGTCTGGACTCCATTTCCACTTAACATCAGGTGGAGTGGAGTCATTTGTCGAGCTACGTATAAAAAAAATAAAAAAATAAAAAGCTGCTTCAATGTGAGTAATTATAAAAATCCTTATTAACGTGGTTTTAACTTTTTATTAGCTTAACTTAACTTAGGTGTATGATCAAAATATAAAGTCACATTCACTCCAAATGCTACTGAAACAACAATAGCTATTGTCATTTAACTTTACGACATTCGACATGATAGTAAAAAAGCGAATGATACCTCAATTTTTATTATGAGGAACACCTTAGAATAGGCCCATAACAAATTATGAAAGGTCATAAAAGATCCTACTGTGTCAGCAGAAGTGATATTCGATAACAAAAGAACATTAGAGAACGTGTTTTGTAGACAAAGGAAACTACTATTTGATATTTAAAAGGCAAAAGCCCGGTGAAGCTGAAAATACCGTCTGAGGCAATCAGCAACGTCTCTAAAAAATAATTAGAAAGGTGAAAAATGTTTGTTCTAGCAGCTAGACATTTTAAGATTGGTCAGCTTTATTAAATTAATTAAATGTGATTTAAAAAAGATAATTCATATATAAATCTAACCGAAATGTAAGTTGGCACTTCAGTATTCTGAGTTGGGTAAGTTCTAAAACTTATTACCTTCTGCCATTGAACCTGTTCATGTTTCGTCGCGCGTTCAGGATATGATCGTAAAACCTAAGCAACAATCGTGATGCGCGCCTGCATTCTAGATGGGTGTCCTTTAATTATCTTCTGCTTGTCTTACTGTGTGTACGATAATTTTACTGCTAGTAAAAATATATCGTAGACACAGGGATACCTATACTGTTGTGATGTTTTCTTGAGGCAATCAAGCATCCTCGTCTATCTAGAAAACATTATACATAAATAAATATGTTAGTTTCTCTAGTTGTAACCTTTTTACACATAATAGAGTTAAATGTTATTTATTTATTCACAAGTATATGTACACACATAAAAGGTTTGTTTCATAACGAAGCTTCTCTTGGGCTAGATAATTGGTGTGAGTGTAGGAAATTTTATTTATTTATTTATATAAAAGGGTAACAAAATAAGCTCTGTTAATGGAAGTTCAGGCATAAAATCGAGTTCCATTCACAAAAATGTCAATTTGCCCTTTTATTAACAAAATGGCATCGATCGATTCACAAAAAGCACGGTTCACTGCACAAACTCAGTTAACCCTATACCTTGTATGTATGCAAATATGACACTATGTAGTAATGGACTACAGAAACAAATTACTTGTCTGTACGTCTTGTATCGATGTCGCAAATTTCTATGCACTGGGTAGTAATTGCATGGAATCTTTTACCTTGTAGATTCTATTTCGATGTTATTTTATCTTAGTAGGGCCTGCTGAGGTTTCCCTCTCCCACTAACACTTCGACCCATCACGATCTTTTGTGCAACCCCATCCTTTCACTCTTCCTCCTCTGTAAAGATATATGCCATAAGTTTGGCAACGTCCTTAAGAGCGAAGAGCCTGAAGTCCTCCCGTTTCGGATAGGCCGACCCCAGGGGTCCCGTTCTTTTCCTAGCCAGAGAGTCGCAGTCACACAGTAGGTGCTGCATTGACTCCGTTTCCTCTCCACATGTCCTACACACTCTATTTCGATGTTAATTCCTTTTCTTAAGAAAATGTCTAAGTTAACTTTAATTTGACACTCGGAGTTCTAACCGTATAAAATTTTTGTAAGTAAGCACCTTCTGTCTTTATCAAATGTATAAAGTAGGTAAATGGATCCCCAATATAATGGAGTCTATCAGACGATAGTGTCACCAGTAGTAAATGGAATGAACTTAAATCAAAATACTTATCTTCACATGTAAAAAGTTCATTCACCTATTGTTAATTAAAGGTTTAATCTGTCGAAACAAAGCCTTATGAATACAAGCAGAGTCGTATAAGTTCATTGAACCTTGAACTTGATTCGAACAGTCTGTAATAAATGGCTTTCCATTGTCCTTATTCGTTGAATGATCTGTCCCCTCTATCCTGCTATTACGTTAATTATTAGTCATTCTGTTTCTATAATGAATAAACATTAAAATGGTAAAAACGTTATGTGGTGAAAAAATAAGTAATTTTGTCAAAGGAAATATGAAATGGTTGCATTGTCTGCGTCTAAACTTAAGTATTGGCAAAGTCATTTTTTTATTAATATTTAGAAGAATTTTGCATAGTTATAGATCAATTTTTACTAGAAAATGAACCCACAACCTTTAGATAACCCTATCTTATAATAAATCAAATAAATAAATACCTTACCTTTAGATAAAATTGATCTTGTTATTTTTTTTTTAAATTGGGATGTTCTCTTACCTCGTTTTCATTGAAGATCTCTAAAGAAGTGAGAGTGGCTAAACTGAAAGTACGAAGGGCCAGCACCATGTTTACTTTCAGTTTGCTTAATTACACTATTAATTACTTATAGTGTGAAAATTAAATAAACGTGTAATTTATTACTTAACGATAAAAGATTACAAGACATACAATTTGTGTGCTTCTATTTTATAAGTTCCGGAGAAAGCGTCCTCCTTCAGTATTTTAAATAAAATAAAATAGCTTAAAACATCACAGATAACTGGCAAATGCCAAAGACACATTTTAAACTACTAACCAAACACCGTTCGTTCTTTTGTGATCCAAAAGTTTAATTCAAACATGAAGTTATGTTAGCGCGTTTAAAAATTATGCAAATCATGAAGGAGGTTGTACTCGTATTATAAAGAAACCCAACCTTGTGAATTTACGCTCATAAATTGGCACCGTAGAGAGATGCAAAAGATATCTTCTGACTGGATGTATGTACGCGGTCTCCCGCCGCGCTGGGGTGAACACTATGGCCGGCTCGACCGTCTTTGCTTCAAAGGTGTTCTTATTTTAAATTCTACTGAGTCGCCAATCAAGTATGCGGTGATACGATCTGCTTGGTCAGCTTGGTAGTAAGCGGTCACTGCATAGCCTCTTGACTTTTGTCACACCATGAGTATAATTCGCGCGATAGTTTTTTTATAGATAGCTCGGCAAATGAGTTTTGAGGCCTCAATGACTCTAGGGTCAGTAATTTTACTAGATCTCAAACCTTTTCATCTGTGTGATAACGGGAGACCTTATACTGAGTACTTAGTAGCCAACAAACACAGCAAGATTTTTTTTCTCCCTTTCAAAAGAAAAAAACAGCAGCAGAAATATTGAAAATATCTTTATATCATATCATAGCACTTTTCGTCACAAATCAACGCACAATTATCTAAGTCTTAGATAATTCTGTGTCGATTTGTTCTTTTTTTGTTTCTTAGATTCTAAGAGTAACCTAATTTACAAACTATCATTGGTTAATATAAAAATAGTATGAGAACAGCGCGATATAAATGATTGATAATTCTATTGAAAGCCGGCGCCATTAGAGCACGTTGCCAATACTGCCATTTCAAACTCAGAACACTCGTATACGACCTTTATACTAAACTACCTCTTTAAAGCCTTACACACAATATTACTAACCTTATTCTTTTTACTGTGAGCTTCAAAGCTAAGTCCAATATGAGAGGAGTATAAATTGGTATTTCTTATTTTACCAATTTCATTATGTCCGACGGTAGTGTACCTTTGGAATTCCTGCAATGTCCGAAGCGAACGCTGACTTGGTATTCGAGGCCTCTGCCAAACTGTAAATGCTTTCTTCAAGGACCAACGTACAGTCAACCGGTTTGATTCAAGTATTATCAATTAGGTAAAATAAAGTTGAATCGTCGGTTGCCGAAAAGATAGATGCTCAGGTTGAATGCGAGAAATTGAGTTCAATCTCCATAATTTCTGACGTGAAATCCGGTCCGACCCCACGTAGAATCTAGTAGGGCACGGGGACACGCACTAGTGCGTGATGCCGTTCCCTCTAGAAAACTTCCGAAGTTGATTCGTTTCACACGGCTTGAGGAACCTTTTAAGTTTCTTGCTACCCCTCTAAAAAGCCCGGGGAAGTTGAAAATGCCGTCTGAGGCAATCGGCAAACCCACCAAAAAAAAAATCAAAAAAACTTACAAATCAAAAATTATAAAATTCTTGAACTACATTCCATTTACAAGGAATTAGTGCTCTTAGAATAATAAGCATATTTATTACAATACTAACTAGTTACGATCCAGTTATAACTGTTATCAAATATAACAATCCGGTACTGTAGAAATGTAATATAACGATTAAGATCTTCTATTTATCGTAAAATGTTATGAGGCCTAATACTTCAGTGATATCGTTTCCAGTGCCAGTCAAACCGGTAAAAAAGTAATCCAGTTTTATTTATAATGCGGGGTAGCTTACACAACTCTGTCATTTCAGTGCAAAATTGTGAGAGTGAGGGACTATCATAGTTTTCAGTGTACAAAATGATAATGTGAAATATCTATCGGTAATTTATGTACTGTAATAAGTGGTGTTGTGGATTAAGTCGCCATGGGTAATACTAACTCCGGGCATGGCCACCAGAGGCAACACAGCAAAAGCAGGAAGTGCAGAAGCCTACCTACTTCACCTGAAGTCCGAAGGTAAGATGAATTTTCTCTCATGTACAAATAGTTTTTCTGCCAACTGTCTTAATAATAGTTTTAGACGCAATACGGAATGAAACACTTTTTAGTTATCAACATGCGTTTATTTTGCATTATAAGTAATATTTTTTTATTAGCCTATGTGTTTCATATCAGTGTTCTGTTTCGGTAAACTTAAGGGAAAGCCGTAACATTGTCTATCTACATGTCATCAATAGCGGTTTTTATGGCTTTAACATTCATGCAATTGGTACCTAATTTTTCATATCATTCTTCATCTATATTAATATTGTGAAATTTTTACCCTGTGTTCACACAATATGGTTTCGTTGGCTGACACACCTATTGGTTAGTGACATTGAATAAAATAATAAAAACTGTGACAATAACATTTTGGAAAATGAAAAAAATCTTGAACCCTGATGTTTTGGTCCCTGACCTGTTTATAGACCCCGATGGTGAATGACTTTGATGATTTAAAATGAGGTAGCGGCCGGTTGTTATTACAATAGTTCCGAGCTTGTGCTCGCCCTGCGCTGGGTACAATGTATTGTATTAACATTATTATGATAATCGACCTGCAGAGTATAACTGCTATAAAAAGACAATGTTCTCTCACATCCTACACCTTCATGCTCAAATCTTCCTCCTTTTGTGTTACGTGTAGTTTATTACGGAACCATGCTTTTAAAGCTTTATTTTAGTGCATCTACTGGACAAAAGATGGCGCTAACTAATTTTTTTAACGAACAGCAGAAAGCATGTTTCGTTCGTCTAAAATACAACACTGTCAATACTGACACACTGATACCGGTACGTGACAGCCTTTTCATTTCCGTTACGTTCGCGACCTCGGAAATAGCGTGGCATACGGGGCATCCCGATCAGCGCGCGACTTAATTGAGTACCGTATGTCGTAGTACTACTTACAATGGTACAGTAGACGCCTGCACATGAACTTATCAAAACTATCTAATTTCTTCAATAAATGTTCAACCATATGACCATGTAACCTACCATACGGAAAGTTTAAAGTCTATTTAGGAAATTTGACGGTTTGTGGTAGTGTAATGTGCAGGCGTGTGTATATATATGGCAGCAGCAGCAGCGGTGTTATGACTAGTTTAAGAACAAAATTGATTGTCTTTTGTCTTAATTATAAAAACATTATTCGTTTATATGTAGCTAACAGCTTTTCTGTTAGCTACATAAAAACTCATTTTTTTAACTGTAAGATTAATTCTGCAATGCAAAATTGACTTTAAAATACTAATTTGTAGATACATATTTTGCAAAGTAACACCAACATTGACATAATCGAATATCCTCCCAAAATTTGGAAAACAATCTTTCAACAAATTGTTAGTTTTTCGGGAAATAATTTATTTGTGTTACAAAACAAATATTTGGTCAGCAAAATTATTATTTGGTCAGTAGAATTATTCAAATGGTTAGCATAAGAAATCCTTACTGTTGGTTATAATTTTTTTTCCCCAACGAAGCGCAGCGTAGCGAGGGCCAGTCACGGAAGGGGGGAGCGGCATAAGACTGCTATTCAGAATCTCAAGTCAAGTCAAGTCTCAGACTGATTTAGAAATATTTGCTGACCATAAGTTGCTACCAAACTAGCTTTTTTGATGCCCAACTAGCATTTTTTTGCTAACAAAAATACGAATACTTAGCTAACCGTCTAAATAACACCCTAGTTTTTCTAAGCTTCAAAATTCACTCTTCACTTAAACACATTAACTGACCTATTAAAGTTTGAGATCTGACCGACCTATTTCGACTGCTATTTGTTTATGCATAATCTGCACAATGCATTTGTATTACAATACAGCAGGCCGATCATAATATCTCAGTCGGTACCTGAACAAAATAGCACGCTCCAATATCAAACATCCGATGTTTGTTTGTATACGCTTGGTAAGCAAAAATCGACTTCTATAGAAACGCTATAGAATACCTATGCTATAGCAACTGACGTTCCGGGTCTATTGAAACGCTGCTGAAATACAGCCATGGCACAAATGGAGCGAATCACTCTATTGGAAACGTGCGGAATAAACACGTGAACGAATAATATATGAGTGGGTATAAAATTCATATGTCTATGGCACAAACAAAATGTTCGGGAATAAAACCGTTAAAACAAAAGTTGTTGTTGTTTTTGTTTTTTCAAAGATGATAGTAACAGGTAGACTATTGCCTTCATTAAGCGTAAACATCCTGTAATAAGCATAACTTGAAAACGCACAATTACCAAATGATTACTGCAATCTAACTCATAACGATCGCTTTCATGTGTCAATCAAACAAACGATTCAAGGATTTCTAATGATGTCGATCGATAGTAGGGTAAAGTCACTAAAGAGCATGCACTACGAAATAGTACACAGTGCTACTAATTTATTGATAATATTATCGTTTAGCAACACATGTCTGTCAGGTTACTGCTAGTTAGTTAATGTGTACATAGTTAATAAGGTTTTTACTTGTACGTAATACTCATAAATTACAGAAATCTGTGTCGTCCAATTCTATACGTGCTCTTTGATAGTGCGTACTGTTTAATAAAGCGAATCTATCGTCCTTTAGTATTGCGTACTCCTTGGTGGTTTTACCCTACATACTTATGACCATTAGCATTCGTATCCCATATATGATCACACGCAACTAAGCGTGAAACACACCGATCCCTAACAATTTGGGGCATATGATTTTGATAATTATGTAAATACTTATAAGGATATCAGCTTACATTATCTATCGTAGTCAAGAAAATCGGACACGCGTGTCGGGTCTCGTGTATCTGTTACGCAAAGTCTGGTCCGCGCATGTCAAATGACACTCCACAGCGAGCGGCGCGCTGCGTGTGCGCCGCCAGATGTTCATTGTTTAGATTTCGCCCTCATTATTGACTTTGGCCCGGTGATCGTTCATTACGACTTACGAGTTTTGTTTGCGACTTTGAGTGCCTTGTTTTATTTGCCATTCGAATACGGTAACGAAAACAAGAGTTTGTATGTGGCCACGTAACTCTCCTCGTTTATCGCCAAGCGCTGCTTTCATTGTTTACAAATTCTCGTTTTCATTAACGTGATCGAATGGCAAATACAACTTGCACTAAGCAGGCACTCACAGGAGCCATCGAACTACTTTACAATATTATGTAAATAATTTCTGAAATATATAGTTTGAGAACATTATTACGCAATTTAAGGTAGATTAGGCAAGAAACTAATTATATTTGATATTACTGACTGACATTAAACATACTTAAATGTAGGCGTTAATTGAAAGTCCATACCGACTATACCGAGTGAAGTGTATTTTACTTGCATTGCTTAACAGACTTAAGATTCAGTAATACCTACAACTATATATACTGTATCGTCTATAAATAACTTTCAAATGAAAAGTTTATTGAAAAATTACTAATTATAGGCTCTCTAAAATTTTATATTTTTCATGACTGGTTACAGTAGAGTACAAGTTGATTTTACAAGTTAGTAACTAGAAAGCGCTGCTTCGTTCCCATATAAATAATTGTAATTAACTAATTTTAACTAGATTGAAAACTGAAAAAACTTACAATAGGCACTCAGAACATCATTTATGTAGATACGACTACATAATTATGCCGCATTATGTCTAAAGATGAACCTACTTATTCGAGTTTTATTTATAAATACCTAATCAATGTCAATCAATTGCCAATACTTTTTAATTAATAGGTACTGAAGTGGTGAAACCATATTATTGGGTAAGTGCTGCCAAACGTAACTAACTAAATCTAATTACGATTGACAACATTTAGAAAAAAATACAATGTCTGATACTCTAATCACTGTAAAACATACGTATTATTTTAGATAGCATCTATTCAGAAAAGGTAAACAGATAATAGGAAAAAAGTCAGTACCTCACAACCGCAGACCATTGAATGAAGATGTATCACTGCAGTTGCCCGCTAAGTATTTATAAACTTCTAAAGTCGGCTCTTTGTTCAAGCTTATACTACGGTTTGTTTCGTATTATCTTGGCACAGCGTCCGGTCATGGAATAATAGTCAGGTTAACTTGAAAGCTTGTCTAAGACAACAAGACGAGTAGAGCCACCTAGCGGCGAGTAGCAACACTAAGTGAGCTTTAATATAAACGAAATCACTTTGAATACAATTTTATGATATTAGTAATGGATGCGCCGACCAAAAAAAAAACCAAAAGTGCAGTCACGGTTAAGTTGATATATGATGAAAAAACTATCGTATTACATAAACAAAATATATCTTTAGTATCAAAGGGAACGTGTTTATTAGTCCGACCCATACATTCATAACACACTATAGTTTTTTCTGCAATATCATTTAAGGTTGGGCAAAAGTCATGAAAACGAGTGGCGGCGTTTTGTTGATATCTTGTAGTCTATCTAAATGATTATACCTCTAATTATGTCTAAACAATCACCAATGTCTTAACTACAAATCGTCCGTCTTACATTTTCGATTTATCAAGCGGTTTTTAAAATTATTATTTTTATAAATTAGTATGGCTGCGCGCCATCAAATAAATATGGACGAAGACATTTCAAATAAAATATATGACACTTGTCACTTACAGACGGCGCACCCTTAATATAAAATATTCATAATTTTTAAATAAAAATACAAGGAATAATAAATACATCATGAATGAGTTAGGTATGTAATAACGATAGCGAAGAAATTTGGGTAGTGCCATTCAGCTCATTTTTTAACACAGTTATCACAATCGCTAGCACCACTTAGATAGGAAATGCTATTCCATACAAAACTGGGGCGTAGCAAGATCGGTATAAGTACTAGACACTGAACAAGGAAAAAGTTGCTAATTACAAATGGAGAAAGCTTTCAATTAAATAACATTGGGCATAACTGGTCTTTCATGAGGGATCGGGAACGAAGTTATTCGCCAGAGAACCAAAGTAACTAATATAACACGGAGGATTAGCAAGCTGAAGTGGCAGTGGGCTGGTTATATACCCCTACGACCCGGTCAACCCGAGCCGAGAGCCTTTAGGTTTAGAGGCTCTCGGGTTTGTTCCGCTCCCAATCCGACACAAACCCCTCGGAGAATCTAGTAAGGAACGGGGAGACGCACTAATGCGTGATGCCACTACCTCTAGAAAACCTCTGTAGGTGTTTCCTTTCACACGGCTTAAGGAACCCTTTAAGATTCTCGCTGCACCAATAGTTCGGTGACTCTGAAATCGTCTGGTGGCAATCAGGACTCTCAAAAAAAAAACATATGTTGACCAGTGGATTGATATAGGCTGATGTATGATGACGATGATGGGTGTAGCTGCGAGTGCTATAAAAATCATTTTTCTATGTCAGCTTCATGAATTTCGAAGTATAATTGCAGTTGGCAGCAGGTGAGTTTTACGTCGTCCCCGGGTTCATGGAGACGTATAAATTATAATGGGTCGAGGGCTCAACGACGAGCGGTCCCTAAGGTCTCCATTAGGGAAATCTACGCGTAAGATTCGAGTTACCAAAGTAATGAGTTAATGAAGCGCGTTGTATCAATTTATGTAATTGGGTTTCACGTGAAAAAAGTACTGGTTTTGAATAAAATTTAATCTTATTTAAAAAAACAATAAAATTTACATAAAAAATCTATTAAATTATATGACTAGCTGGCAAGTGCACCTGTATTTAGAAAAAGCACTACTTACACACTAGGTACTACCTCCAGTAGTTGAAATCGAAACCCCTGGATCTACCAGTAAGTTCGATCAAACCACAGAAGTGAAACTAGTAAAATACTTAATAAAAGTGTAAAGAATAATTCAATTGAAAGACTAACTTTCAATAATAATATAATCTTAGGTAAATTTTTGCCTTGTGCACAACAAACCCAAAATAAGTGGCAGGAATATGATGATATATTTAATGGCCGCCGGAAATGAGAAAAGGGGGTAGAATGGTGGGTATTTTTGCATTAAGACCCCATCTCGTATTTTTGCATGAATTTATTGGTTAAGCGCTCGTAATTCTGCGTACGTTGGTTGGCTAGAATCTCGTACTTAGAATTCCTTTAGACCCATGTTTAGGATTCTAATCTCATCTGCCTTTAAACGTGTAACAAACGGCCTGGCACGTGGGAAAAGTCCCACATGGTTAGATAAAGGTTTAACAAATAAATAATTAATGTAATAATAGGTAAGATAATATTATGTCCAACGACAAATGTTACTTTTATTAAAGAAGTAAGGATGACATGACACGGTTTTACCATTTTCCAGGTGTCTTTTTAAATGTGTTCAAAGTTATGTCACGTTTGAAATAAAATTAAGTGAAAAATATTTATTAAAACACACACAGTAAAGTCAACTCTGGGGGTTGTTGGCGGGAAAGTGAAGAGTCATGTCTGCGGTTTTGTCTTGTTTTCTAAAATTTGTGTTATATCGAATATTAATGTTAAAATAATGGTGGATTATTAACCGTTAAGTGTTCGTAAGTGCGCATGAGTATTGGCAAATGTAACAAAACATTGCAACTTCACTTTTCAAATTCTCTCAAGAAGTCCGCCCGACGAATTAGTAAAGCCACATCTTTACACATCTTTACTGAGATACTCGAGGGGTTGGGGGGTATATAATTTCTCACTTCTCATTTCTATTATCATTCATCATCATCATCATCATACTGGAAGGAAATATTGTATATTTATGTAATACTTGTAAGAAAAATTACTTTGACACTGGCTAAATGTGCTAATAGCACGAAGCCATAAACTAAAGGAAAAAAAAACTCTGACCATCACGTACCCTGGTAAAGGTTTCGTAGCATTACAATAAAATATTTATTTATAATATTTTTATATTTATTATTTATAAATTAAGTGCAGGCAAGTTCGTAAAATTTTTCATTCAATAAATAAAACATATATATATATATATATATATATATATATATATATAATATCAATCTTCTTTCATCATAATCATCACCAACCTTTAACATTCTACTGCTGGACATGGACATAGGCCTCTCCAAGTGCACGCCACTGAGCACGATCCGCGGCTACTCTCATCCAGCTCTTGCCAGCCACCTCTCAATACAAATACGTTGTCTCTAAAGTCCTGCAGCTATAACTAGTTATAACTAGTCTACTTGCTTCCAAGCCGGTAGTTTATTATCGAGTCGTGACCCAAGAGCGTGCCTGGAAACAGGAGTTATTGTGGACCGCGGTGCCGGTGAGGCGTCCACATTTGCCTGTCTTTTGCGGACTGCAATGTTTTAAGTCAATTTTTTTTGGTTATTTCTTATTTTATGCCTCGAAGGCCAAATGGCTCTTGACCTATTATTCGTAGGTCCTTCAATCCCCATGTCTGGCATAGTGTATTTCGGATTTTTCGTCACCTCCAAGCCCGGGTTTTAATTACCAACCCATATTGTGCTAGTGGGGTAGAACAGCGATTTTGCATTTCGGTATCCGATGCAAACTTTAAAATTAATGCCAAATTCAGCGGCTACCCGCGACTTTCACCAGATCGTGTCGGTCCACCTTATTGGAGGCTGCCTACACTGCACTTTGTAGAGATCTTTGGGGGAAGCCCTTGTCCAGCAGTCGACATCTTTTGCCTAAAATTATTCTACGACTATGCTTATGGGAAATACGGATCTCGGAGTTAGTATAAAACATTACAAATAAACATTTGTTCAGATGATTTTCTGCGTTTTTAAGCTTTCCAGAGTGAATCTAATAAACTTTCGGTATTCCCTTTTTAATTCCTACTTTTGTTTGTAACTTAGTAGCTAAGTAGCAACAAACAGCAGCATTACAAATTTTAATATTAACTTCGAAACAGTTTCGCGACCGACTTTGTGGTTACTTAACATTTGTGATATACCACAAACGAAAACCAAATGATTAGAAACAAATAATTTAATCCGTTATACATAATGTATACAAAGTTTATAAGTTTATAGTATATAAAGTATACAATTGGTATGTTGATATAATGGTATGCCTTTGAATGTAACAAAATACTGCCTTATTACTTTTACTAAAAAGAAATTATATTGTAGTATTAATCGCCAGAATCAGGTCAAGGATCTTGGTGTGTGGTTAGATTCAAAATTGAAAATATGTTCACAAAGGTCAATAAGATGATAGGTTTTATTTTTAGAACTACAAAACCGTTTAAAAAGCCGGCTAGTATGTTAACGCTATACTATGCTCTTGTTAGGGGTATCTTGGAATAAAACTCAGTAATATGGTCTCAATACAGTGGCTTGATTATGCTATTTAATATAAATAGTACATAATCGTGTGATAAGCCTGATTTAGTAAATTTTCCCATAGTTACAAAAACACAAATGTTGAAAAAATTTCCACGAGCGTGATTTGAACCTACAACCTTCTGAACTATCGTGGGTCTTACCAGTCCGCCGAAATTATTCAACACTATTTACTTTTTACTTTGAAAACCAAAGGCGCCCATTCAATGTCAACAACTACCGTCATTAACATCCGATCATAATATTTTTACAAATACTAAAGATCAGTTAAGAAGTAGCCAAACTATTTATAAAATGTTTTTGTTTTGTTTATGTAACTTTTAACGCAAATTTTGTTGCGAAACAAACTACAAAAACACAAATTTTGAAAAAAAATCCACGAGCAGGATTTGAACCTGCACCCTTCTGACATACTGGGTCAGGTGCTTTCCCAATTGAGCTATCGTGGGTCTAACCAGCCCGCCGAAATTATTCAACACTATTTACTTTTACTTTGAAAGCCAAAGGCGCCCATTCAATGTCAACAACTATCGTCATTAACCCATAGTGCTAATATCAAAAAAAGTCTGCCGACAGACTATTAAGTCGTTATTGAATTAACCCTTCGAATCTAATTGAATCAGGCCATTGATCGTTCGTATAAACTTTCCGCCATTCCTAAAAGTGTGGCAACTCTAGCTAGAAACGGCGAAAAGTGGTCCGAACTAGACCAACTTCCTCACAGTTGCCGTCCACCGGCCCGGCGCGATGAGCCCTGATTGGTTCGGGATATACGATTAGCCAGCCGTCTCAATTAACCACTTAATTCTGATAGATGCCAATTTATCTTTAACCTTCTTTCCGTTAAGCCTGGTCATCTAGGGCTAGGGGCTAGAATATTATGAAATATTGCAATCAACTTTCGTATCAAATCATTTCTAAATGTATCTAAGATCTAATAGGCTGGTCTAAATATTTGATTGATTGTTCAACAATTAAAATGAAATGCCATGATCGAAGTCAACTTTGTTGAAATATTTAAACTACAGATTAGATTCTGTAAGTAAGTATTAGATTTAACTAAAAACCAAAAATTATTTATCACGTTTAGTCTCCGAGCAATATTATTGATAATATTATTTATCGAAGCGTTTTGTGCTAAACTATTAAAACACATTAAAATTTAAAATTGCTTTTTGTTTAGTATGTTATGTTAATTATATATTTATTAGGTATCTTTACATTTGAAAAAAAACACAACACACTATATTGCTACAAACTGTTAGAAATTATTTTTTAATTTTAAACCATTTTTTTTATAATATCTCTTTTTTATTATCCTATTATATTAAGAACCGTTTTCCAAAAAAAATAAATTTTACATCTCTTCCTATACAGCCAGCTATAACGCTATATCAGAGAGCCCTTATAATTAATGAGAGAAGGCCCTTTGAAGTCCTAACGAGTCACCTGTGCCGGGACGGTGTTAATGGGAATTATTTCGCACGGGCTATTCGGGAATATCATATTTATAGTCCTCTAATAGGTACCTATCAATCTAGCTAGATGTACGTGATAATAAGATGGCAAAAATCTTAACAGCCGTTGTCCGAGTAAGGATGGTGACACAATAATGATGATCGATGAATCAAAAGACAGAAACTAAAAACATTTATTGACCACACTAATGACATAACATAGAAATATGCACAAATTTAAACACGATACAACAAGACAAAAAAACCACTTTATAATGGGATAGAAGAAAATGATGGAAAATAACATGGGAAAGTTATCGAAAGACAAGAATTTTGTATGGGTATGCTCTCCCCTTGGGACCCAATTTCTTTACTTTGCCTCATGTTCCGAGACCGCTTCATCCATTCATCTCAACTGTTATACCTTGCAATTTTTAAAAGTGTTGAAAAAATATCCACGAGCGTGATTCGAACTCGCCCCTTCAGACAAACCGGGTCGGGTGCTCTTCCAATTGCGCTATCGTGGCTTTGTCCACGTCCAACCCGTCGAAATTTATCAACACTATCTTTACGATTATATTATATTAACTCTTTAAAGACACATAGCGTTTCTAAACGAAGACCATTTTAGTGCTCAAGTACACACGCCTGCACATCAACCTATCCCAAACTGTCAAGTTTCTTCAATTCTACAATCAAAATGTTCAACCATTTATGCCATCTATCTATCTAATAATAAAGCTAAAGTATACATATAATAAAGCTAAAGAGGGTCGAAAGTCTCTACATGGAAGATGTTCGAAAAAAAGTTGGCTGGGGCTACTTAGAACAGAACACGTTCTAACAGTTTATAGAATTTTTGTCTGTTTGTCTGTTTATTTGACTGCGCAGTCCGCGCATCACGTGAAAATAACTGAACGGATTTTTATGCAAACTTTGCGCATAGACCATGACCCTATGTCCTAGACCATGACCCGGACTAGGTCATAGGATACTTTTTATCCTGGTAATAGGTTCCTGTGGGATAGTGTATTTCGCGAAAGAAGTCGCGGGCGACAACTAGTATATACATATTTACATTTCAAAGTCAATTGAGAAATTTTGACAGTTTGTGGTAGTCTGATGTGCAGGCGTGTGTACATAATTTGCGTACCTACATATGAATCCTATACTAATTTTTGTTTTTCTTCCACAGGCAGGTGTCAGTGCTGCAGACGTCCATACCACTGCCGGCATCGGCAGTCGCAGCGCGGCGAGCACCTCCAGACAAACGCCCGTTACCAGCTACTCCTGTTCATGGTATGTTAATATGAAGCATTTTGTTATTGACATTCGCGTCATTATCACCAACTTAATATTATGTCCCCACTGCTGGGGCATGTGCCTTCTATAGATGTGCCTTCCACAAAGAGAACGGAAGTCCATTGACGGCATTACGTGCCTTTCAAAGACCGGAGACAAACGCCGAAACAATCGCGAATAATTTTTATTTAAAAAAAATAATAAAATGACAAACTGCAAATGGCAATGACACCACTCCACCTGATGTTAAGTGGACATAGAGTCCAAGCGCGAAAACAACTGGTGCAGCGTTAACTGAAATTTACGCGAAACCCGCGATCATGGGTTCCAATCCCGCTGCCGCATTTGTCAAATGGATTTACGATACGCATTGTTACCGGAGTAGTATGGTCATTTATAAATGAAGATATAAAATAATGTCATTAATATTAAACACAATAGTAATACATAGCACAAATTCTGCTGAATGGTGTGAATGTGTGTTTTTTTTTTATTCTACATAAATTCACTTCTAACTTTATTACTGAAGGATTAACCCTAAAATACGGTTATAATCTCGACATTCGTATTAATTCTAGTGTTAGTCAAATGACGGTACCTTAAAGTTTAATAAAAAAGAGGATGAATTTCTAAGAATTCAACTTCAAAAAATGCACATCACCATCTGCATAGCACCACAGAAAATCTAGTAGTACTTATAGCACGGAGTAAGCTACGACAAACACACTAATGCGACAACAATACGCCATCAGGAGCGAGGGAAGCAATGAAATTAATTAATCCAATTACTGGGCGGAGAGCAACGATCCGCAGACCCCCGGCGAGCGGTTACTGTCTCCTGTTGTTTGTAATACTTACACTATACGAGTAGTCGCCATTACACTTGCACCACAAAATAAGGAGGCTGCAGAGAGTAAGCTTCGAGCAAACGCGCTCGAGCAACGCACACTTAGACAACCTCTCACGGACACGAATCTCGCAGCGCTCGGACTGAGGGCCTAGTGTGAGTTTCATTCGCCATTCGATCACGTTAACGAAAACGAGATTTTGTATGGCAAAATTTTAACTCTTCCCGTATGTCGCCATTAGGCGATGCTTTAATTCCATATTTATTTTTGTTTTCGTAAATGTAATCGAATGAATACGGATAGTAAACAAAACAAGAAGGCAGGCCCGATTAACCATCGGTGCCTTGACAGGGCACTATGCCACAAAACAAATGCTTCACAGCATTTACCTCTCAACAAATATTTTGTGTAGGGCGTGTGGAGAGGAAACGGAGTCAATGCAGCACTTACTGTGTGACTGCGACTGTCTGGCTAGGAAAAGAATAGGACTCCTGGGGTCGGCCTATCCGAAACCGGAGGACTTCAGGCTCTTCGCTCTTAAGGACGTTGCCAAACTTATGGCATCTATTTTTACAGAGGAGGAAGAGTGAAAGGATGGGGTTGCACAAAAGATCTCGATGGGTCAAAGTGTTACTGGGAGAGGGAAACCTCAGCAGGCCCCACTAAGATAAGATAAGAAACAAAACTCACACTAGGCACCCTGTTCCAAACTTTTCGTGTCGTGATCGTGTCTGTGAGAGGGTTTGTGTTCGTTGCTCGAGCGCGGTATGTATGAAGCTTACCCTCTGTAGTCTCCTTATTTTGTGCTTGTACATACAGATGTTCTCATCCCTCCCTAGGCTAGTGCTAGAATATGAATGAGAGAGCGCTGCTGAATGTTTCTTGTTGATTAATTTTAAAGACTTTCGTCTGAACCTCTTTTGTTTGGAGAGGTTCGAGACAGGTATGATTTAAATTGTCTGATAGACTCGTATTAGTGCAATAAACAACGTTTTGTTAATACAAAGTACTTTGTTTAACAAGGTATCCTAGGCATACTTTCGACCGAGTTACACCGGCAGTAGTCACGGGCTGTCTAATATTTTTAGTAATTTTGAATGATGGAGGACAGCTACAAAATACTATAAACTATAGTTCCTAGTCATTAGTCGACGTGTCTGTGAGACATCCGTTGTGTGTATTATTAATTTATGTGACTGTTCAATGTGTCATATAAAATGTGATTATATCACACTCTTTGATGATGCGCAACGGAGAATGTTGATGATAATTGTAAGTCCTATCATAATCCTAAACATGCGCGAAGTAAGCAACTTGCGGGTCGGCAAGGTGAGGATAGTGGTACCACGTTTGCATATACACTCAGGTGAAGTTTAACGCCGTTTTTGTACTAAAAAAGAACTTATTAAATATTTTACTATGCCACGATTAAAGAAATAATGTATGTACCGTAGTTACGGACGCCAGTCAGCCCGTGACCACGGCCGGTGCAGTCCGTGGCAACGTATAAAAAAGATATGCCTATATCATACTAATTACTTTGCATTAATCCCCGTTAAATGCTTTGTTTAGATAGGAATGCGAAAATTTAAAAGTTTATATTATGTCATGATTGTCTATTGTGACAGTAGGTACTTGTTGGTGGTTATAAGTTGACATATCGTAAATTCTCACCTGCCATAGTCGGGTTGAGTACAGAAACGTCCCTATCTCGTAAGTTTGTTCACTCCCTCCTGATAAGTGGGCCGTCATTCACGTTATTGCCCGTCCGCTGATAACTGTGGCACACGTGATAAAGCACTATCTCGAGATGCTTTGCCGTTTTACGATTGAGCTGAGTCGAGTTATGTCTGACGGCACGCTTAACAAATTCACACGAGACGTTTGGTAAGTAACGATCGATCGGAGTTTTGGACTTTTTAATGTTGACTTGTCATAAAAGTAATCGGGAGAAATAGGCTTGTTTTGTTATATTTAATAAGGTACCCCTATTATCACAGGATAGATTCCCAGCGGGGATTGCCTACGCAGGTGCTTGGTTCGGTTTGTGTTGAGGCTTATTCTAAGTCCGCCTCGCTGACTACCACCATCTTATCTTAGACTGTCGTCGTTCTGATAACAGCATTAATTTCGTCAACTACAACTTCCTTAATGGTTAAGGATGCCGAGTTTATCATCACTTACCATAAAGTAAAATAAAGGTCAAGTACATCCTCGCTGTAAAAAAAAACTTGAGTTATACTGTAGTTAACTGGATCACTCGTTAACAATAGGACAGTTTAAGTTTGGCACATTCAAATATCGGCCATGTTTAAATTCCCACGCTAATATCTCGCGACTTATTTCGTGTCGTGTTATCGTTTAGCCTGCACTCTGGGATGCAGCCACATCACAGTCACTGCTCAGTAGTACAGTCGGTCGGTACCGTAGCGAACGCGCTTGTTCTTAGTCATTTCTCATTAAAGTGTAGTGTAAGTGTATCGTTGTCGAATGAATATCTTACTTACTCGTATATTAGAGTTACTGTGATTAGTGATCTTTTTCTGCATAGTTGTTTTTTTTGTTGACATTTTAAGCGCTGTGTTATAGTTGGTGTTAAATGATACTTCATTGAATAGGTAATATTGTATTTTTTTGTTAGCTATAATTTTATTTATTTACAAGACAAATTACAATTTTTAGCTATAACTTTTAATTTGTTGTACAATCATAAATACTAAATGTTAAAATAAGTCTAATGTTTTTCTCGTTTATCTTTGTAAATAATCTTTCATTTGTCATATTTCTTTTATTAGTCGAAAAGTGTCAAAAAGTTTAAGACATAATTTAATAGGTACTAGTTAGTAGGTAGGTAGGTAGCATTAACATGTTACATAAACTTGTTTTAAAACATCCCATTTATATTTTTTTTTAAAACAGTGCTAAGAGAAGAGAGAAGATAAGAGAAGCACGCTCTTTCTATTTTCGAGAAATAAATACAATTTAAACTTATTTGAAACTAAAATTCTGCTTATCTGAAAATACGGAACAGTTCAAAATAAGTCACATATCTTGAACAGGTTATCAGATTTCGGTTGAGTGCAACATTAACAACAAATTGATCAGAATTTACACATAAAGAGCATAGTAACAACATAAAAGCGTAAAGAAATTCATAAAATATTTATTAACAATTTTAGCGTTCAAGGCTTTAAGTAAGCTGTCAGGTACTCCATATTGGGAAAACTTAAATCTCCTTGAATCACTGAATTGCTTTCCATTTAAGAACACTGAAGTAGGAGTAAGATACAATACAACCCACTTGAAACTGCTCTGATAAATTTACTTTGCCCTTTCCGAAGTAGTACCATTAAGTCCTTCAAGGGACTAAAGAACTGAATAAATTTGACGGAGTATTCAAGAAGTATTTGAAAACGAATTAAAACCTCCATAAGCTCATGTTCAACACTAATCAGTTTGGGAATTTTATAAAAGATAGAAAGATACTTTTTAGCACAAACATCCGAGGGTTCTCTCTTAATTTCTATGTGGAACGACGAAATGAGGTCACAGAATAAATAATAGAATTAGTAAGGTCCACGCTGAAGAGATCTGGCCCAGAAGACCTGTCCACTTTCTTCTCAAAAGTTAAAACGAGAAAAAACATATTCGTTGGTATAGTTTGAACTTACTCATAGGTTGACCTAGTTTAATAGGACTAATCCAATAGTGAACCAACTTTGGATCGCAATAAGTTATGATTGATTAGATATCAGATGAAGTTCTTTCCTTTTTCGTATTTCATATGACTTCATCTTTAGCAATTTTAGGAAAATCGAATGAAAGTGAATTATCTATGTACGAGTATTTTGCTGAATTTGAGTATCCGATATAAATGCAACTGTGCCGAACACAGTTGCATTTATCTTATGTTTTGTTGTCATCTGGATCATCTGAAAGACAAAAAAAAAAACTCGGAATAGACTATGTGAATCCCGTTAATATCACTTTACTCTGACCATGACAATTTAAAAAGTATGAACGAAATATATAGAACAAAATTAATATGAAAATATTTAGTGACCCCACTCGTTGATTGACAAATTGTTTAACAACCGTCATGTCTTTGTACAACTAGAATTAGAGTTATATGCAGGATAGCCCCTATGTCTATTGCAATAAGACGGAAGGGTGCCTATTTCTGCCTTGCCTTGCAACTAACAGGGAGGTGTGAACTGCTGCGTTTTAAGTGATGGATCATCGCATATGTGGAACGGATGCTCTGGCTATTGACATCATTATATTCGCATCTGTGACGTGCTGCCTTAAGCATTGTTAGACAGGCAGCACCTGAGTTTGTTATGATTGTCGGAATGTCAATTCATTAGATAGGTACCTATATACATTGTATCTGGTGCTATAGTTGTTTTGAGATATAGAATACTGATAGAATGTTATTGTCAGTTAGGTAGATGCCAAGATGTTTTTGGATACGGTTAGGACAAATTAAACGTAGTTTTTTTAATGACTTGTATTTTTTTTATTTTTAAAGAAGGCAATATTTTATTTAGTCGTGAGAAAGATTCAACTTTGCTTTTCTAAAGTATTATAGAGCAGAGAAATATCTGAACCGGATAAATGTTTGGTAGATATTTTTGCGATGATCTACTTTTGTTCTCGCATGGTTACAGTAGTATTAAAATTTTAATGTAGGAGTAGCTGGCATGTTTCTATCAGACAAATGGTTCTATATAAAAAAACCGTAAAAATTAGGTAAATTATATTTAAAAAATTCAAAAAAAATTAAAAATATTTTTTAATTAAATAATTTAATTTAACTAATAACGATTTGTGCTATTCAACCTTGAGATGGATGGAGATATGACAAAAAGACAAAAAAGTAGATTAAAATAATGAAATAAGTAAAGAAAGCTCACAATTAAAATTACTATAGGTAACGTATGAATGAGGACATCTAATTTTTTTTTGGATTGATTGACAAATAAGACACACAGTCTATCCTTTTTATCTTGTTTTATGAAATGAAATATAAATCTCCGGAGTTAGATAGGTCACTATGGCTTGAGAAGCCATCAATTTTCAAGTGCATAAACAAGGCTAACATGCAAATGCTTTATGCGACCGATAGCAATTTCTCTCCACGCCAAATACATCCAAGGAAATTTTGATAAGTATTACCATTGTATTCGTATCGTACGTACCTATATGGACAATGAAGCGGATATTTTACTTAATGGTGCGATTCGACACGCGTCCAAGAGGGCTTCGATACGGCCATGTATTTACCTTTGCCATAACAACATTATCTAAATTCAAAACAAATCAAATTCACTGGAAAACGAACCCTATTTACATGCACCTCTGACTCAGGGTGCCCTTATTTAGGGTAGCTGCGCACGTGCATACATTAGGATAGAATGACGTCACGTTTTATTATTTGGTCCGAGTGACAACGATCGATACACGTCCAATTTAACTGGAGCCGTTGCTCAGCTTTACAATTATGGATTGTTGATTCATAAATGGAAACTATAGTTGGGGTGGAGGGAGCTCCTTTCAGAATGGTTACTGTTGTAAAACGCAAGGTCACAGGATTTGAAAAAGCTATAGTACTCAGTAGCTTATAAGCGCGGGCGCACGGTAGACCACCCGTACTGTGTCACGATAACGCCTCCTCTCCTTATCTAGTGAGTGTTAGCTTTGTATTGATCGTGTGCATTTCAGGTTCTGATAAGATCTTCAAAACAAACTTTGATCAGCTAACAATGAAAAGTTTTATTTAAAAAAATACAGCTTCAGCGGAAACCTTATTGGTTCCATTGAAATGTTCTGTAAAAATATTTTTAAATAGGTACAGGAAAAAAAAAAAAATTTAATTGTCTTTACAATACTTACTCTTAACTCTCGGGATATAATAAATATCTTCTTTTCTGTCCAAAATCCATGTTTTGTAGTGAATACTTAATCTAATGTTAGTAAAAAATTATTATATATAATCGATATTATCAATGTTTACAGATTAAAGGTTATCGTTGACAATAAATGGGTAGGTAGGTTAGGCATAGTGTGCTCCACACTATTCCGTGGTGTGCACAGCAAAGATGGGCAAACTTAGATTAATAAAAGTTTCAAACATTCTTAAACAACCACACAAATACTCACCAGAACCTTAAAAGTACACGTGGACGTCTCAAAGCTATCTTTTTCCCGTATTTTCTAATACCGTGTTGTTATTGCAGGTAGCAAGACAGGGCTCTCCGCCTGCTCCAGCCGATCTACTAGCCCCTTGGGACAAGGCGCTGTGAGTTTCATACCCCGCGCCCCGACCTCTTCATCCGGGTAATACTCTTATGAATGTTTATTTACTTAATAGATTACGTAGGAAACCTCTTTTTTCATTGTAAGGTCAGGATCAAATAAAATTACGAAGAAAAACTCTGTTCTTTCTTAACCTTACTGTAAACTACGAAAGGGAACTTAACCGCCTATTTAATAACTTTTGTGGTAGCTACTATTATATCACCACCACTTCAAATGTCAAACCCCAAAGTACTGGGTTTAATTGACAGTCATTAAAAAAATATTGTGTTTTGTTAGTAGCATTGTGCTCGTTATAAAAACAATATTAACAGCATTGTTGTCTTTGACAATTCCATTTGAGTAGCGTGTAATGTGCCACACCAAATCCCATCGGCCTTATCGCCACTTACTATCAACTGAGATGAAGGCCAAAAACTTTCCTGTTGCAGAATAAAGATAACATAATAATAAGGAAAACGTACTAATATGAAAACTCCTCCTTTTGTTTTAGGTCACGGCCAAATTCGTCGCTTATCGCTCCTGGCAGTAAGATTCCGTCTACACTTCAATCTCAACAACATTCACAGACAACGAACAGCCAAAATGGCACACCAACAAAGCATTCTATGCTTGATAAATTAAAACTTTTCAATAAAGACAAAATAACCAACGAAAAACAGCATAGCAAAAGTACAGCTGTCTCAAAACGAACCAGTTCGTCCAGTGGTTTCTCGTCAGCCAAAAGTGAGAGATCTGACTCGAGTTTGAGCCTCAACGAGTCATCAAATACACCGAACGCACATATCAAATCATCTAATTTAGTAGGACCTAAAAACTTAAGGCAACAAAGCGATACTTTATCAAAAGACAAATCTGGTAAAAATGTCAAATCTAAGCTAGTTAATTCTAAAGCACCAAAAGAGTCTATAACGAATTTAAGTAAAACTAGTTCTAGGGCAAGTAGTAATGAAAAATCAAGAAATAGTCCTAAGCTGCTGGCCCGTGATAAAGAATCCAAGCTGGCGGCACCCAAGTCCGTTAGCAATACCAAATTAAATCAAATCGATGATCAGCCAAGAGGCTCGAAGTCCAAACTTGAATCGAAAATGACTAAGTTGTCAGGAAGTCAAATGAAACTAAACGAACAAAGATCTGATAATTTTGGAGACTCAAAGAGTCACGAAAAAAATCTTTCCTCTCAACCACAAACTCCGTCAGGAGGACAAAACTTTGGAGTACCAAATCACACTGGTATTCCAAAACCCACTGCAGCTGTTAAAGGAACTTTTAAAATTTCAAAAGATGATAAACATATTCTTAATAAAACAACAAATAGTCAATTAAGCCCCATACAAAGCAATTCTAGTTTAAATTCTACTAATAATGTAAGTGCACTTCCATTTGGTAGAGAACAGTCTAATTTAAGTAAAGATACAACACAAAAACAAACGTTAGCTGTTTCACCTATGCCTGTTGTTAGTTCAGCAAATCAGACGGGACTGCCGCAAATGTCTGAAAGCTCTCATTCGAATTCTACTCATAGCACAATAGGGCAGCATTCAAATTCGAGTGACAGTAGCGTTATTTACCGTCCTTCCAGCGAATCTGGATCAGAGATTTCGAAGGCACCAAATAATATGGCATCTAATAAAAGATTGGATATGAATACAACTTATATAAACAATGTCATAAACGAAGCTGAAATATCGGAGAAAGAAGCTGCGCAAAAGCGGCTTATGGATAATTCTGCGCTTAAACAACACCTCGAACATAATAGAACGTTGACTGAGATAAATAAAAACATGGAGAGTGGGAGCCGATCCAGCACTCCATCACATGGACGTGATAATTCACTAGGTGAAGAAGAGAACCCATTAATGAACGTGATGCCCATGAGGCCTTTACTTCGCGGTTACAATAGCCACTTGACTCTGCCTATGCGAACCTCTGGTTTGACACAGAAAAATATTCCTGGTTATCCACATCACGCCAATACAGTGAAAGCTAATTTTGGTAGAGAAAACATGGGATTGAGGGAGCGCATAAATTACGGGCCTGGCTTTTCTAACCCGGATTATTGCGACCTTGAGATTGCTTCGGGGTACATGTCTGATGGAGATTGCCTTCGCCGAATAAATGTAAATGATATGGACTGCGGAAGGAATAACGACATAATGGATGGATATACGTCGGAGGGTGGTGCTTCGCTATACGGGCGCCGTATGAACTATCAGCAGCCTACGCAGTTCCAGCAACTTGACGAAAGGTAAGACTTTTTTTATTATTATCCAATACAGATACCCTAATAAAAGCTGTAGTGTAAACGAGGGTTAAACGAAAATCCAACTAAGCCGCAATAAAAGTTAAATTAAAATCTCCCTCAGGGCGTGAGATTCATTGTCACGAAGGGATTGCATATTAAATGCTTTGCTCTATATGGTTTTGTGGCTGTGGGGCCCGAAACGAATTATTACACAGAGTCTATTCAATTGGCAGGTCACGCACCGTAACCTAAGCTTATCTCATGTGTCGACCGATATCGGAATCACTTTTCCTATCAATATGTTACGTACCAAACACCTGTTTCATAAAAGTTAAATGACAGTGACCAAACAGTTTGTTACAAAAAATTTGGAAAATTTACTAAAAATTCTACACTCACTCTTTTACTTTTCTAAACGATGATAGGAAGGTGGGAATACGCTCCAATAGATTATAGGTGGGAAATGTGGCTATAAGGGTATTTATTTTTCAATAGCGTTGGCTGCGCCACCCATTCCACAAGTGGTCGGCCCGCCTTCTGTCACTATCCAACGTGTAACGATGTTACAGCACCCACTTCTTTCCTATCTTTGAGCGAGTTTCTACTTTGATGGATTGTCGTTCACTCTGTAACGGCATTTGTTATCTTTGACTTATAAAAAAATATTAATTTCAGTTTATTAATCTCTAGTTAGTGATTGATTACGAATCAGCTGACTCTGTTTTAAACAAATTGAGTTTTACAAATAATGTTTAGCATATTTTTTGATAAGTACAAAATCTTAATCAACTTTCATGTTATTCTAACAAGTACCACTTACTTATCTTACGTTAGCATAGCTTCTTCTTTAAACTACACACACGTGCCATCGCATATCTCAATCGTCACAAACTAAACAAACGTTTTGGACGCGTCATTTGGCAAGCCCTCGTGAAGCATCGGTGTGAACAAAGCTTTTGTTAATATTCGGCGCTGCTCCCACCGACGATCTCACTGAGAACTCGCACAGCCGTACGGGCGCACACACACTGTCGCAAACACTAGGGGAGAGGGCGGGGTGGGCAAAATCGATACTCCTACGCCTCACGCCCTGCCCCGCACCTCTATCGCCCGACCCTAACCACCCCTAACAGATCCGCACCATTGGGAACCTTAACGATCATAACATAAAACCGTACTTCCGACGCTGCACGTACAGTCGCATGGTTTTCCGTGCGAATTTTGCTCTGCCAATAATGTCATGTTTGCAGACGTTTTTCTTTAATAATACTTTACTCAACCACCAGTTATTTGCCTTAAATAATACGCTAAGTATCCTCGTCCGGTGAACCAGGTGTATAAATGAAAAGTCATCGGGATCAGCTTATTGGCACCGTTCAGTGAATCTAATCGGATTGATTTAAACAGTGTAAATGGCAGTGTGAGTTGTCCGGTGTGGCGTAGTATGTGGTGTCGGCTGAGGCGGCGTCGCGGCGGCCGGCGGCAGGGCGGGCGGCACTCGCCGGCGGGCACGATCGGCGTGCGGGCGCGCCGCTGTCGCCGCCGCGCTAACACACGCACGTGACAAACTTTCCCGATTTCCTAAAAGGAAAATGTAAATCCGTTGCCGGCATCGATCGTTCCGACGAGACGCGCGCTAGCCGAACGGAACCGCCGATCACAGCTGGCGCCATGTATCTGAATCCCTAACAAAGAACTAACTCTACGAACGTGAACAATCATCGGTGTTAGTAACTAGTGATATACTAAGTGTAGTGGACCATACGCGTTGTGCCTTCTGTCGCATATACGGCGGGTGAAATTGTGTGACAAACTTTAATTTGCCGTTTACACGCCACGATAAATATTTTTTTGCGGATTTTATTGTAAGGATCGGTGTTGCCTTGCTACGTGTCTTTGCTTCGCGGTAGACGTTGTAAGCTTACGGTGCTTTATATATAATATCTTCATACATACTTATTACTGATACGAGAGGGTTTTTTGCTTTGAATATGGATAGGACGAGATCGGTAAGATATTTTTTTACTTTTTACTATATCTTTTTTAACCAATTATTATTAACTTTAATATATTATAGTACTGTATATTCTCCACAGCTACAATTTTGAAGGAAACCAACAACCTTGTTAACATGTGGCTCGTTGCGAAGTCAATGTATTGGGTACATTGTCACATGTGGTCACCATTCGCGCGGCTCACCATAGACTTTATTTTATGACACTAACTAAATGTGGTACCTAATAGAATTACGAACAGTTTTCAGTGATATTTGTGCGATATCGTTCGTACAAAACGGGCAATAAGTAGACGGTTAGTGACCCGGGCCGATTGATCCGTGTAACGTTATTGCTTCGGCATCTGCAGGGCCACGAGCAGGGGTGGGTACCCTCGTACCCTTGGCTCTCTCCGAACCATGATCCTCCATTTCTGTTTGATAGGTAATTCTGTATAATAAGAGGCAAACTTCCAGAAAGCCTTCTTAAACAATATTAGTATACTTACACTTTTATTGGCGGATATTTTTCTTGTCTACTTAGAGTTTATTAAAAGTTTTTGATAGATACCGAATTGAATTTAACGACCGATGTGGTCTAGTGGTTAAGACCACCGTTCTCAGACCCAGAGGTCGCGGATTTGATTCCCAATGGGGGGTACATGTTTGTGTACTTGGTTTGGTTGGCGGTAGGGCTTGTTTCAAGGCTTTCTACCACCATCTAAAATATGTCGCCATAACATCAATGTTTGTAGCAGCTAGACATAAGATAGCCAGTTCCTCAGTAGTTGAGAATTCCGGGTGAAGTGCGCTCCTACTACCTTCGCCCTTATCATCACGTCACATCAGGTGACTTGAAGGCCAAGTACTTAGTCGCGCCTTACGGCAAGGAATAAAAAAGAATGAATATTGTGTAAGTAAATATTTGAACCGATGAAAGGCATAGTCAAGGGTAGTACCGTCACTCGTTGTCGCAAGGAATTTATATTCAGCACATTAAACTTTGTCCCCTATTGAAATGGGAGGCAACCGACCCAAGCGCGTTGGATGTTTACATTGTAGATGCCACAAGCGAATTCTTCACTCCTGAATTGGATTGGTTTACAAATAAGGATATTCAATTATTCCTGTTTAATGGCACGCAATATACATGACGTCATACGAGGGTTATATTTTGGAAGTGAATCATGACAGCTTAGCAGTCACTCTTTAGGGATTTCGATCGCTCCTTTTACATTGTCTTCTTATAAGATTTAGTATAATAAATAAATAAATACTACGAGTAGGTATGTCCATGTAATGTAAACACGTCAATCATAAGAAGAAGACACACAGTTTTTGATAATTTTCAAACAATCCCGTTTTTTTTTTGCTGGAATGATTCAAGCATTAAAACCGACTTCTGTTGTATTTTTGGAACAAAGAATAAAAAAGACCTGATATAAATGAATTCCTAATTCACGTATCACTAACAAATAAAGTTCTTTAAAATATCGAAATATAGAAATTTACCTAATACAATAATTGGCACTGGGAACGCCGAGACTTTTGGCTGCCGTCCGTCCGTCCGTCCGTCCGTCCCCAGCCTAGCTCATAGATTCTTAGTACTAGAAAGCTGTAGTTTGGCATGTTTTTGGCATTTGTTTGTAGATCTAAAATTACAACAATAATACTTGTAGCCGCACAAGATGCAAGTATCGTAAAACAAGTGATTAAATATCAAAGTTAAAAAACAACGTTATATAAAAATGCGGCACGAAAATTAAGAAAAGGTGGACGTGAAAAACTCTCCCTCAAAGACAAACAGTCAACATGTTTTTATAATTTAAATTAGGGTATTCAACACCTTAAACGCCATTTGACCGACAAACAATTGAATTTCTATTGTATCTGGGCCCGACGGCGGTCATCATCATCGTCATGATTACTTAAAACTAAGTTTTAAGCCCTCTGCTGGGTAAAAGTCTCCCACAAATATCTCCATGTGTCTCCCCCTCGCCCGACTCTCTAAATGCCACTATATATTTACAGGATACACAACCTAAGCATGCACGCTCGTTTAGGCCTAAAAGACACCGTAATTTTAGAACATGCGTACGACGACCTGGTCATATCACATGCGCTCTAAACCAGGTACAGACTTGTACCTGGGCGCTTCTCCCGACCACCACGACCCCACGACCCTACGACCCGGTCAACCCGAGGTCCTAGCCTTTAGTGGCACCTTCGGGTAGTTCCGCTCCCGATCTGATCCAAACACCTCCAAGAATTTAATAGGGAACGGGGACACGCGCTTGTGTGTGATGCCAATCCCTCTAGAAAACCTCTGGCGGTGCTTCGTTTCACACGGCTTGAGGAACCCGTTAGGTTTCTCGTCGCCCCCAAAATAGTCCGGTGACGATGACGCTGAAAATGCCGTTAGAGGAAATCAGCAAATTCTCTCCAAAAAATTATAAATGGCGGTCTCCCACCAATCTCTCTTCAACGCTTTCTCGACTGCCGTAATTAGGAAATTATGTAATCAGACATTTTTATTTTAGGTATAAAACAAGGAAGTAAAAATAGCACTTGGTGAACCACGACTTAATTTTTTTTTTTTAAAGTTCTATTTTTAGTCTCGACTTCTAAAAGCATTGTGAGCGCAAAACATTAATTTAAATATAACAAGATCTATATAATTTACTGAAATAGAAATGCGTCGGCTCAGTGATATTTAGAGCTCATTTAATATATAACTTTGCAGATATAACTTTCAAAGGGTATGCAAATGTTACTTAAAGTTGTTAGTTCTAATTAGTTTATTTAAATTTTATGTAAGCCAGAAGAGACAGAAACCTTCAATTCCATTATGAATAGCAAGGCTTAGGCGAAATGGAAACAATTATCTAATCATGATGATCTTCGATCAATAATAATACTCGTCTAAGTGACGATAGATAACAATGTCCGTACATCACATCATCACCAGCTTATTTACGTCCCCACTGCTGGGGCACGAGCCTTCCCTATGGGTGGATATGGAGATCGGGCCGTAAACCACCACGCGGGCCCAGTGTGGATTGGCGGTTGTTAACAACTGTTAATGCAGCCGGGACCAACAAAGTGTGCCGAGTGCCTTCCAAAGCACAGAGGAGGAGATGATAAATTTTTAGGCACCAATCCAATGACCGGCCTTGCAAATATTGCTGAACCTTAGCAATCGCAGACAGGGCGCAGTAAGCACTGCGCCATCGATCTCCTTAAGGCGACACTTTGAAAAAATACAACTTTCATCGAAGGTTGTAGGAGTATGACAAGACCAACAAACCTGAAATTTTGATATAGATAACTTCATGTCTTTGTCTTTAAAAAACCTTGCTCATAAACACGATTGTGCAATTTTGACTCTATCATAATTCTTTACGAAAACACCTCTAAAAAATCATTAATGCTAAAATTACAATGAAATTACTTAATCTACATGTTTTGAAATGAAATGAAATGAAATGAAATGAAATGAAATGAAATGAAATGAAATGAAATTTATTGCTTAAATTTGTTTGTGTTTTGAAATCACTCAAATATATTGTTAACATCAATATTAAAATTTAGTTGCTGCATATTTTGATAACTGAAACCAGTAATTTTATAAAAATATTTTTTTAGGTTCTGTTATACGTAGCGCCTGTGAAAATTGAGACCGCAAATTAAGCAGAATCTAAAAAAATATATTTATAAAATTACTGGTTTTAGTTATCAAAATATGCAGCAACTAAATTACGAATATTGATGTTATGAATATATTTGAGTGATTTCAAAACATATAGATTAAGTAATTTCATTGTAATTTTAGCATTAATGGTTTTTTAGAGGTGTTTTCGTAAAAAAATACGATTGAGTCAAAATTGCACAATCGTGTTTTTGAGCAAGGTTTTTTAAAGACAAAGGCATGAAGTCATCTATATCAAAATGTCAGATTCGTTGGTCTTGTCATACTCCTACAACTTTCGATGAAAGTTGATGTAGTTTTTCAAAGTGTCGCCTTAATTATGTTCGTACAATACATTGATAAGTTATTATCAAGTATGATTATTATTCAGATTTGATTATTCATGACAGACTTTGTTTGAGCCAGTCTCTTTATTTTTTTTATATCATCATGCTATCGTTTAGGAATGAGATTTAATCGAAACTACACTGGTGATAAGTTGACGACTTACAAGTTAAGTCGCCGCGAGAGTCGATACTCGATAACAAAATTTATGCGAATAGACATTTAGCTGCAAAGTAACAACGCGAAACCAGACGGATTTCCTGTCTTTGCATTCGCTATGAATGGAGTTTGTTATCGTAGTTCAAGCTTCATAGACGTCAAGAGACATAATAATCTATTAAACCTCTTATCTGTTCACTGGACGAATGTATGTTTATTCCTTGCATAACAGTAATTGTAGTATTTTGAATAAAAATCTGAAAGAGGCAAGCGAAACTCGCATTCATCATACTTCAAAAATAATGGCGCGGCGAAGGAGAGAATAATGAGGGACTGCTCAGTTCATAGATAATGAGGTGGTAGGAGTCTTTCCTTTCAACGGATCCGTCATCATTAGCGAAAGGCTTCGGGCGGGAGTTTTCATTAAGACGCCAATGTTTCGAAATGACAAAACATTCAGACAGGGGTGGGATTAACGCACCATCCGATTACGCTCCACGTGTATAAGAAAGTGTCGTATAGCCGTAAACCCCCTGTATTACTGTGGCTTTAGTGTGTAGATATTACATTCTTCGGGTAATACGACAAAGGGATAGCGCATCTAGACCTTTAAACATTTACAAGTTACGAAATGAAAGTAGAAATATGTATAGAAGCAGGAAAACGCAAAGGTTAACATTTTATAGCATTATGCGGATTCTGTGACTTGACAACGATACATTATCATCATCATCATCATCAGACTAGCTCAGGATCGAGGGGAATGGCATAAGCAAAGAGAGGCCTATGCCCAGTAGTGGGTCGAGAGGGTGTGATGATCGCAATGATACATGGTAAATAAAAACCGACCTAAAGTTTTTAAGTTTTCTTGCTTCACAACATTTCATATTCATATAGTGTAGGGTAGTCGCACCAGTGGTCGACAGGAACCAGTAATCGTTTTTTTCTTTTAATCATTAAAAATAGGGGCCAGCTACTGATTTTAGTGTTTGCAACAATTGAATACAGACCACCTGCTTTATAGCTGTCATTCCATAAAGTTTTTTTGTTATGTATGTTACTTTTTGGTGACCATAACTGGGTGCCTAAAGCTGGAAACAAACTATCGGACGCGGCTCACGGAAGCAGCTGACAGCCGCGACTGATAAGTGTGCACAGTCACTCGTCCGTCGTCTGTCGGTGTTGTCAGCTTAGTAGAAAAAAATACCAAACTATTTTAAATCTCAATATTTTCATCCTTATTATAATATTAAAAATGCGGAAGAAAGTTTGTTTATTTGTTGATTACGCCTAGCCCAGGATTAAAATATTGAAATTTAAAATAGTTTAGTATTTTTTTCTACTAAGCTGACAACACCGACAGGACACGGACGAGTGACTGTGCACACTTTTATCAGTCGCGGCTGCCAGCCGCGTCCGTCAGCCGCGTCCGATAGTTTGTTTCCATCTTTAATTAATACTGCTTTGAAGCAGCGCCTTCTGGCGACATACTAGAAGAGTTACAAATTTGCCATACAGATTCTCGTTTACGTTCAGGGTGCGCCGTCCGTAAGTGACAGGTGTATATATTACATATATTTATTTGAGTCTTCGTCCATAATTTTATTTGATGCCGCACGACCATACTCATTTTGTATGGGGAATTTAACGTGTTAATTTAAAAAATAATAATTTAAATAACCGCTTGTTAAATCGAAAATGAGTGAGATGGATGATTCGTAGTTTAGACATTGGCGATTGTTTAGACAAAATCAGAGATACAATAATTTAGATAAACTATAAGAAATGAAACTAAACGCCACCACTCGTTTTTATGATTTATGCCCAACTTTAAATGATATTGTAGAAAAAACTATAAGTAGTGTGTTATGAATTTATGGATCGGACTAATTATTGTAAACATGTTTCCTTTGATACTAACCCCCTTATTCATAAAAACTATTTAAGCATCATTTAGTTAAGTATTGTTTTGTCAACGTCACACAAACGTCATTTTGAATTTGAGAAAAAGAGACAAAACAATGATTAACAAATTAATGCTTAAATAGTTTTTATGAATAAGGACCTAAATATATATTTTGATTATGTAATACGATAGTATTTTCAATTCCCTATATCAACTTAACCGTGCGACTGCACTTTTGGCATTATTTGGTAGGCGCACCCTTAATGTGATCGAATGGCGAATGAAACTCGCATTAGGCACCCTGATGCCGCTACGATACTGTATACTTATATTGCCTTACAAATAAACAAAGAATAAGGTATAAATAGTTATTCCGTGTTTTGTTCCTATCATGTAAACGTCATTTCAAATTAGAGTAAAAGAGACAAAACACGGAATAACTATTCGGACCTTATTCTTTGTTTATTTGTAAGACCCTTACTGTTCATGGAGTTAAAGAATACTACAAAAATACGACTTTGAAACGGAATGTTAAGGCTACAATTCCGACTGCGTCTATTCCGGCATTCCCAGCTTTCAGCCACAAAATTGCACCAATAAAAGAAGTGCTTGACAAATTGCTGCATCTCGTCGAGTCGCGATAAAGTAGGGCACTGCGGTGTTGCTTGCCGCAAAGGCTAGGCTGCGAATGTAATCTGTTTCCGTTTACTTAACCTGCCTTCCTGAGGGGTATAATTTTCCAGCCGCTATTCCTTTCCTTTTCACGTCTCTGAAGAGAGGCCTTTCTCGCCCTCGTAATTGTTCGAAGGTACTCAACTTGAGTGGGCCGAAATCTTAGAGGAGTGCGGATGTGGAAAATTTTGTAGACCCTTTTATTAAGGGTGGGTATGTATACTGATATTGACACAAATCTTTATGCGGGTGCTACAGCTTTTTATACGGTTTAAGGCGACATCTACGACCTTTTACGTTGAGTTAGATGTAGATCGTGAAATCTCTTTTAAAAATATTTGAAATTACTATATTGATAGCATTTAAAATGTTAAAACTATTGAAAATTTAGCTGGTTTACAACATTAAAATCCATAAACACTTGCTAACTGACTGTCTACTTATTTATTGGTTTAAACATTAATAAAATAACGCAGTCTAATAACAAAGAAGCACATGAATGACGAAGCAAACATTTTACATGTTGTGGTTGTCTTTTATATTTTGTGTTTTTTTTTTTAAATATTAACGGGTAAACACAGTGCCTCTATCTCACCTGATGTTAAGTGATGATAAGGCAAAAAAAAATAATTTTATTTAAAATAATGATGGAAGCGCACTTCACCCGGGATCCTCAACTAGTGAGGTTCTGGCTATCTTATCTATAGGTGCCGGAACACAACAATGTTACAAACAATTGATGTTATGGCGACATATTTAGATAAGATGGTGGTGGTGGTGGTGGTTTATTTGTAATGGAAAGTGTCCTTCTATGATAGGGCATTTTCCAATATAATGACGTTGTAAGGGAAAAAAAAAATGACCTTGCTGAATTCCTTGTCGGTTCTTCTTAGTACTAGGAGACCTAGTACATTGTGCCGTAGTGACATTCATAAGAGCTAATTTGTAGGCTAAACTGAATAAATTATTTTGAATTTTGAACTTTGAATTTTGTATTTGATACAAAAATGTTAGAGGGAAAACAATTTCTTGTTATTTTTTAATTGCCAAAAACCGCTGTGTGTGTGCAAAATCCTACATGAAACAGTTTAAATTACTTGTAATTATCGGTCTATTAAATCGATTGTTGTTTCGTTATCCTTAAGTAACAGAAAACACATCGTGAAAGCTAGGTAGGTAGGTTACGTCTGTTGAAGATTGGCAGAAATTTTATAAAAAATACTCGGTAAATTTGTAAGTGGCACGATTTAAGTAAAGGTTAATGTTAGTGGATGATTAATGGCATCTTAAATTAGTACGCTATTATTAGCTAGCACTGTTTATTCTTTGAGCACACACGGGTGCAGTTACAAATGATTGACGTTTATGAATGCAACCATTCTCTCGCTGTATTAACTCTGTGCCCCATATCATCTGCGTGTAGGTAATTAGGAACACATTCCTTTGTGCCTACTGGACATTATCCGGTCCGATTATTTCATGCACTAGTTTGAATTAAATTCTTATTTAATCGCTTTACAAAATATATATATATATACAAATATATATTTTATCTTTCTTGGGAAAAATGGTTTTTTTTGTTAGAGCTGTTTTTAAGTGTGTTTATATTCATAAGTAATTTAAAAACAACCCTAAGTTGTTTTTGTTAGTGTAACTCTCAGCTTGGATAGATCATTTTTAAAGGACCGATCTTTCTATAAAGGAGAAGATTTATTTACTATGGGAGCTGGGCTTAAAATAAAAACTCAATTAACATAAGCAAATGATACATCAAATTAAAGAAAAAATTATTAGGATTACGATCAAAGTATTTATATTAATAAATAGACGCGCATTTTAATTTAATTCATATACAAAAATACATTTTCCTAGCAACAATAGAAGTAATGTTGCAATAATAAAAAAAATATTATTGACATAGACGTGACAGCGGTTAGTGCGTTTTTCATTAAATAAAAATAAAAATACAAGTCTACAATATCTACATCTCATGTTAACAATCATCATACTTATACTATACTTTTCCTAACATATAAATAAAGTAAAACTACATGTAAGATGTATATATCTGTTGTGCAAATGCGCAAGATTGATCGCTTATGGAGTAAGCAAGCACTTTTAAGGCACTTAAAGCTCAGAATTCCAACCAACATTCACATATTTTAGAAAACTGCCCCTATGTATCCCTATGTATCACAGAGTTGCTGATTGTTAATGTAGATACCATAATATGCACGTCAGTGAAGCTATGAAATCAAAATAGAATTACTGAATTGGAAAACAACAAAAACGTAATAAACAATAAAAATTCCAAAATGCTCCAATAGTCTCGTCATGACATAAGCAGCTGGCTCAGCTGTCAGTTTATGTCAATCAACTGTCATAAAAGAACTCCGACATAGTTCCTTTCGACGCATTTTTTTAAAATAATACATTTTTTTACAAAATAAAATGGGCATCTTTTAAAATCTGCAAATAGTGTAGAATGAAAGTATTAAATGTTTATAATATTAATCAACAGAAATGATCTCTGTTAAATTTTCATTTATTTTAAGCCCAAAAAAATTGTTGTCCTTTAAATGTTTATTATTTTCCTTTTAGACAAGTTCTAAGTTTTGAATAATTTAGATTTTACTAGGAGGCAAAATATGTAATAATTCAACTTATATAATTTTAAGTAAAAAGTAAGTAAGTCTTAAGCCAAAACCAGAAGATAAAAATGTATGCATAAAAAGATCAAAACGGTCAAAACATTGTGATTTCTTCGGTTTTTCGTCAACGTTAACATTTAATAGACTTGGACAATTATTTAAAATATCAATTTTACGACATTTTTGTACCTACTGTACGTTTTGGGTCTTTGTCTACGCTTGAGAAGATACCTACACTCCAACGATATCAAATCATGTAAAACAAAGAAGGTCTGTGCCGTTCATCAGATTTCAAAACTAGGTCAGTGCTACGTGTTGCTTCGCTGGCGGAGCGGAGTGGAGAGCTCCTTTATATCAACTGCCATCAATTCGACGGCTTTGTTCAGCCTAAGGGAGCCTTTGAAAGCTCCCTTCACGTGGTTAACTTTGATCTCCTAATAGACATATGCCTGCCCAAACTCTAGCGAAGCTAAAGTGGTCCTATCAAAATGCAATCACTTGAAGAATATTTATAGACCTTTGAGCAATGCTTACAAGAATGATGTAGGTATTATTCGCTTTTTATTCCAAGTATTTATAAATGCAAAGCAAAACAAAACAAAATCAAACACTTGAGCAAACTCAGGATACCTATTGTATACCGAATCCTTCCTAATATAATAATACTAGCGGCCCGTCCCGTCTTCGCCCGGGTGGACATTTTTTTTATATAGCCTATGTTACTCAGCGCTAATGTAGCATTCTAATGATGAAAGAGTTTTTTAAATCGGTCCAGTAGTTTTTGAGTTTATTCGTTGCAAACATACAATAATACAATAATACAAAATACAAAGCTTTCCTCTTTATAAATTAGTATAGATATAGATAAGTATATTATCTTTTGTATATAATTTACTTAAGTTTACATATTAGAATAGAGAAGAAAAACATAATGCTTATACGTAGAAAGTTTTTTAAAACGAAACACAAACTAGAGACAATATGATACGAGTATCAATCACAAATAATTAAGTAATAGTTTCCGGTTGAAAGTAAGTAGGTAGGTATGTATTTTGAACACGTTTCTTAATCAACAAAAAGTAATATAAAGAAACAAATTAAATTGCATTTTTTGAACAACCTGTAGCCAAAGCAAAAAACGCGATTCATTTGTATCACATTTTATTTAATGTTAAGTGTGTTAATTTAAAGTACCTACCTAACCTATGTTAACTTTTATTGTCTTTGAATTTTGTTGATGTTATGTGTAGATGTTGAGCTCAACTTATTTGTAGCATACCGGACAAATCTCCGTGATTTTTGGTTTGCTTTATAGTGTTATCTCATTGTAGAATTATTAAATAAAGTAAAAAAAAAAAATTGGGAGCTTGGAGAGAACATATTTTTACATAATTATATTATTCAGTTTAATTTTTAGTAGGTATTATATTGAGTTCAATTTTAATTTCATTTTCTTTCTTTTCATACAAACGGAGGCTAAGCTAGCCTCCGCAACGAAAGTCTAAAACTAAACATGAAAAATTACACACCTAATTACTGCTGAACGTCTAACTCTGACCCGTCTTGGATTATGTTGATTATGTTAAAACAGTCCAGTAGCTTAACTATCGTAAACAAAGTGGGGTCGACTGATCCCTTTAATGAGTTAACGTTAAAACGAGCGAAGCTTCTGTACCTACAAAGTGGCTTATTTATAGAGAACGAAAAGTTCTACAAAGCGAAGTTAATTACGATGGACGCCTAGAAAATAATAAAGCGCTTAAGTAGTTAAACAGTAGCACGATTAGCACGAACTTACAACTTAGTTTACCTACTTACCTGCTCTATTAATAGAAAGTGTTTAAGTTAAGATCAGACTTTCGGTCGTGGCACGCGAACGTCGTTAAGTAACATAGCGGAAAACCTTGATTGCGGTATTACCTTGCGTTGTTTATTTTATTATAAAAGATTTGCATAAATTTTTATGTACACAAAAGTGTAAATAGGTAGTTACAGAATTACTGACTTTCGCGCTCAGAGACTGGAGATTGCAATCCTGATCTCGCGGGTTCCCGAACTCGCGAGATCTCGTGACATTTTTTTAAAATCAATACCGAAGCATAATATGACGAGGTCTTGTTCAATATTGGCAAGATTGGGCTGCACCTTTGCGTGTTTTTACTAGTGCAAATAGGCTAGATAGAGTTACTGATAAAGAAATAAATGGATTTTTATGAATCTGGGGGAACAAGAATTAGCTTTTTACAGCTCGAATATAATAACTTAAAATTTAACCGCCTCTGTGGTCTAGTGGCTAAGACCACCGGTTTAGACCCAGAGGTCCCGGGTTGGATTCCCAGCGGGGGTACATGTTTGTGTACTCGGTTTGGTTGGTGGTAAGGCTTGTTTGTCCGCCTGGCTAGCTACCACCATCTTATCTAAATATGTCGCCATAACATCAATGTTTGTAGCATTGTTGTGTTCCGGCAGCTAGAGATAAGATAGCCAGTGCCTCACTAGTTGAGGATCCCGGGTGAAGTGCGCTTCCATCATTGGCCTTATCATCACTTAACATCAGGTGAGATCAAGGCACTGTGCTTACCCGCTAATATAAAAAAAAATAGCTAACTAACGCGTACCAGTGTCGAGCCAGAAAAGGCATTATCAGCTGCTGCGTATCAGGCGTGTGTACCCACACACGCCTGCACATCAGACTACCACAAACTATCAAATTTCCTCAAGGGACTTTGAACTTTATGCAGGTAGGTATATAGTTGAACATTTATTGAAGAAATTTGAGAGTTTTGGTTAGGTTGATGATGTGCAGGCTTCGGTCGGTACATAGCACGCTCAACGCTCTTTGTTTTTTGAGAAGCCATTTCCAAAATTAGAGCTTTTTTCCCTCATTTGACCGACGAGTGTTATTTTTTTACAAATATTTTTTATGAGTTTTTTCGGGTAATTATTGTGATAATAAATAACTTAATAAGTGAGTTAGGTACATAAAAGATGTTTCCAACTCTTTAAGTTGAATAAAGCAATATTTTTCATAAACCGAACTCGAAAATACCGAGAAAATATCGCAAGATTGTAATTTCTAATCTCGCGAGATCTCAAATTTTCGTTCTCGACCCGAGATTGCATTCCATGTCAGAGACATTAAATAATATTATTGGTTTTAGCACCTTAAATGTATATAAATAAAAATGAATCGCTAAATGTATTGCTAATCGCAAAACTCGAGAACGGCTGAACCGATTTGGCTGATTTCTTTTTTGTTGTATTTGATGAAGTCTGAGGAAGGTTCTTATGGAGAAAAAAAAACATAAAAAATACGAGGAAAATAGTAAAAACAACAATTTCCTTTTCCCATACAAACCACTCTTTACTGGACCGATTTAAAAAAATCTTTTACCATTAGAATGCTACATTAGCGCAGAGTAACAAAGGCTATATTAAAAAAAAAATTCCACACGTGTGAAGCAGGGACGGGCCGCTAGTTTTTAATAGAGAAGACTTTCGTAACATGATGGTTACCTTATTTCATGTTCAAAAAACATTATTACCAAATTAAATAAAGAGAAGAAAAGGTTTCTATTCTCGTGACTTCATCCCTTAGTTTTATAAGTAACATTGTATAAATCGACAAGCGCATTAACGATATCTCTTCGCCCACAGACGTGGTGGTGGCCGCAATAGAGGCATGGAGGGCAGCAGCGGCGTGGTCTACCGAGTCGTGGGACGCACGCGCAGCAAGGCCGACTGCGGCCAGCAGACTGACAGGCAGCCGCCGCGGCAGGACACCACGTGGAAGAAATACACCGACTCGCCCGGGGTGGGGACTCCGCCTTTGGTAGTCATGTTTCGTAGTTCATAGTCTGTGGGAACCCTTGGTGGTGGCAGCGGATCTAATGAGTAGCATGTCCGATAGCACTTGGTTAGAACATGGGCTGCTTAACTACGTGATTAAAAATACACCGACTCACCCGGGGTGGGGACTCCGCCTTTGGTAGTCATGTTTTGTAGTTCATAGTCTGTGGGAACCCTTGGTGGTAGCAGCGGATCTGATGAGTAGGATGTCCGATTGCCTTTAGAGCCTGCTGCTAGACCATGTGAATAAATACACCGATTCGGTGAAGGGACTTTTCCTTTGGTAGTCATGTTTCGTAGTTCATAGTCTGAGGGAATATGAACCCTTGGTGGCGGTGGCAGCAGCTGGTACTCCAACAGCACTCGGGCTATTTAACAACGTAGAACAAATACACCGATTAGCTCGCGGTGGGGAGGCTCCACCTTTGATAGTCATATTTCGTAGTTCATATAGTCTGTAGCGGGACCATAAAAGAAACCTCGTTTCACATAGTATATCTACCGACCTATTATGCTTCGAACGACTGGTTCAGTAGTTCGCTAGGAGATGCCTATTTACTTTTAGAAATGTGCGATTGGACTTTGTTTTGAGGTGTACACCATATCACTACTTAGGAACCTCGTAGCATTGTCTAACTTTGCTACTAGCTACGTGTCTAAGAAATTACGTAGTAACTTATTTTGAACGTCATAAGTGCGTATTTATTTTTACGTTCCTACAAGTTAAGTGATCAGGCTAATTCGTAGTTAGGTCAGGTCAGGTACAGTCAGCATCAATATGTAGGTATATCAAGCAATAAAAAATCTTAAAAAATATTTTCACATTAAAGTAATTTGAGTTAAGGTTGAACATTGAATTTATGTTGGTCTGAATAAAAAATGCTGATTTTAAAAGAAGGCGTTGTCATTATCTGCAACTTAAACGTCAACATAAATATAGAGCTAGCTATAAAACTCACATATCACATTGCAGAATGCAACGGCGCAGGCGCCGCCCAGTCCCTCGCACGGACGCAAGGGTGAAAGGCGCACGGGCCATCATTCTCCGCAGCATCTCAAGCGGGAGAAACTCACTGCGGCACAGCAGCTTGGCATTGCGCCGCATCCACAGGTAATATGAAGCGTAATGATCCTTGCAAGGAAACGTCTTGATACCCAGGTACAACCGAATTCAAAAAATATCGCAGGTGTAGTAGGAGTAGTTTAAAAATAAACAAAAATTATTTTATTAAAATAAAACAAAAAGGTTTAATTGTTAATAGATGATTATAGATGGCTATGTTTATTTTTCTCGAAACTCCATGCTAGATGGTGCAGTGCAGTGACGTTAAGCAACTTTCACAAAGGCCGGTCATCGGATGGGTGACCAAATCAAAACATTATCTTAAGCTTCCGTGCTCCGGAATTCATGAAAAGCCATTGGTCCCGGCTGCATTAGCAGTCGATAACAACCACCAATCCGCATTGGGCCCGCGTGGTGGTTTATAGCCCGTGCTCCCTATCCATCCATTGGGAAGGTTCGTGCCCCAGCGGGGACATAATGAGCTGGTGATGATGTTTATTTTTCTCTTTTAATAGCACATAGGAGAAAGTGCGTCACTTTGTTACAGGAACTAAGGATTTACTTATTTAAATTAAATAAAGAAATAAATAAATAAAATTTATTTATAAACAGTTATTTCTGATTAAAACAACTTTTACTTTCACAATATTATCATACACTGAGCGAGTAAACGCCTACAAAATAAAAATAGCTATTACATCTTATAGTTTCTTCAAGTGACGTTAATACGTTTGCGCTGCGTATAGCAGCGGGGTTAGTCATAACTCATAACTAATGTAGGTAACACATAACTCCGTAGGTACATTTCTTATTAGAAATGTACCTACGATTTTTTGTTTGTAAACAGACATAATGCGAAAGGAATTTATTTATCACTAGCAACAACATAATAGGAATCAATAATTTCTTTAAGTTTGATTGAATCAACTATCAAGTGGGTAAAAACAGTAATTCAAATATTTAATTTCATAAGGTTAGATTAATTTAATAATAAACGATAATATATTTGTTTAAAGAACATTTTCTTGTTGACAGTACCCAGTAGCGAATTCTTCTAGTCAACATTCTTCGAAAAGTGGAGGATCTCAGGTACATTATACGATTATTACCAATTTATTGACCATATTATTATTATTGTCATAGTTGCCGAGCCGTCCTATACAGTGCAAAGGCCATCATGAACCATTTCTAAATACCTACTAAGTAAAAAGTCAGTTTGTGATTTCATAAAAAATAATTTATATTTTGCGAAAATGTTCAGACGTACTATAAACACACAGAACATTATTTTAACTTTTATTAAATTTATTTTCTAAAAAAATTTTTTGGTAACCAAACACTGTTTCTAGCTGCAGTCCCCAAGCGGTGCATCTTCGAGACCATCCAGTGTATCAAGTGGAGGAAACGGGAGCAGCTGTTCTAGTAAAGCAAAAGTTCCACAAAACTTTGGCTACGTGAAGAGGCAAAATGGAGTGCAGCAGCCATCGCCACAACCTAACGGCCCTCCGCCTCATGGTCATAGTAAGCACATAAAAATATGTTACTGGCTTCGATCAATAATGTTATAGGTATAATGTGATCAATTTATATATGCCGTGCGTTCTGGAGCCCCCGGGCTTAAACTGAAAGTACGGCAAGAGGCCGGATGGTTTAACCTTGGTTCCCTAAGAGAAGGGCCGTTGTTTGTTGTGCCAAAGCCATCAACTAAAGTAAAAAAAACAAAAAAATTGAACTGTCAGTTGTTTGTCACTGAGTCACTGTTCTGTCTGATGACTTGTCTTGTCTGTGTCAAATTCTTTCTTTCTTTTAGTCCTAGCTTCGTGCGATTAGCACATTTAGCCAGTGTCAAATTAATTTTTCTTACAAGTAATACATAAATAAACAATATTTCCTTCCAGTCAGTATGATGATGTATGATGATGAATGATAATAAAATTGAGAGGTGAGAAATGATATACCCCCCAACCTCTCGAGTAACTCAATAAATATGTGGGGCTTTACTAATTCCTCAGCGGACTTCTTGAGAGAATTTGAAAAGTAAAGTTGCACTGTTTTGTTTCATTTGCCAACACTCATGTACACTTACGAACACTTAACGGTTAATAATCCACCATTATTTCACATTAATATTGGACATAACACAAATTTTTGAAAACAAAACAAAACCGCAGACATGACTCTTCACTTTCCCGCCAAGAAGTCTCTGTGTCATTATCAAACATCAAGTTTAATTATAGGCGCGAAATAAGTTTTACTCTATTCTATATTGTTTTCTAAAGTTTACGCGAACACTACACATTGAAATGAAACAACTTTTACGGATCTACTCGCGTTTATTTTACACATTAGTTTTAATTAATGTTTATCTGTGACACCCAACACCTGGCTGCTGAGCTTCAGCATGTCAAGCATGTACTACAGGATAATAATCTGAAAGTACCACGGCTTCGTCACAGAAAACGCAATAAACCAACCACAGTCGAGCGCCAACCTGCTGTACTTCCATATATGAAAGGTGTCACTGAAAAGATTGGGCATATCTTAAAGCGAGCTTCAATCAATACTTACTTCAAGCCGCCGAAGAAGATCAACCAATTTTTACGACCTGTCAAGTGCAACATACCCCTTCAAGATGTAGGCGTGTACAAACTGGACTGCGACTGTGGGCTCTCGTACATCGGGCAAACAAAGAGAAGTGTAGGAACCCGGGTTAAAGAACATATAGCCGACGTCAAGCATAGGCGCGAAAATAAGTCTGCGGTATGCGAACATTCACTTGAGGGGCCCAACCATTACATCAGATTTGATAAACCACAAATACTCGCCAGAGAACAACGATTCATCCCTAGGATGATACGCGAGGCTATTGAAATTAAAAAACATCCTAATTTTAATAGAGAAGATGGTTGGAATCTACCACCAGCCTGGGATCCCATCATACAGAATATTAAATCCCAGCCCCAACACCATACTGCCAGACCAAAAGATACTGTGAGCTCTTTCTGCGTAAAACGGAATGCACCTGATTAATTTAAATGAGGGTATAGAAGCTACTAACTAATTATGAGACGACTAACACCTCAGCTGTCTCCCTGTGACCACGGACCCTGCAAAGTGTTCGAAACGGTAGGATAAACATTAATTAAAACTAATGTGTAAAATAAACGCGAGTAGATCCGTAAAAGTTGTTTCATTTCAATTTACTCTATTCTTTTTAGTTTTATTTTATTGTAGGCACTCCAATCGTGGTTATTAAGTATCATCGTGTTTTCAGGCGGGAGAACTGCTCAAGTTTCTGCGGTACCACGAACTAAAGTCAAAGTGTCAGGCGGCACGCAAACTTGTACACAAGACCTACAAATTCATAGTAAGTATATTTCTGCTTGTTTATCGCTGAATTGCTAATGCAAAGCGCTTGAACTTCTTCACTAGATAATGTACACCAAGTTAGTTATCCTATGAAATTTAATTTATAAAAACTTCATTGTTACTGTTGATTTTGTACAGACGCCTGCACATCAACCTATCCTAAACTGTCAAATTTCTTCAATGCATTTTGAACCATAAAACTTAGCTATAAAGTTCAAGGTCTATTGAGGAAATTTGACAGTTTGTGGTAGGTTGATGTGCAGGCGTGTGTACTTTCAATATGCATAGATTCAGTTATACAAAGGTATAAAAATGTTTTTTTAATATAGGATTTGTATTGGATACTGGATTGTGTAATGGTTCCTAATAAAACACACATACTTACATATTTTAAATAAGTTTTATTACAACTTACAGAAAATGGAATCGGACCAAAATCATATTCCTTGGGGGGCACGGCAGCTGCTCAGTTGTCAGCATCGGTGCGAGAAAGGCTGCTTGGTTCTCAGTCCCTGCCGAAACCGGGAACGCATGAATTTGCCGCGCTATTTCATCATCACAGGTAATTCATATGTTGTGTGAAATTCTGAATGTACAGTTTTGGTGCAGGTGCAGAAATGTTATAGTTTGTTTAATCTTGTTTTTTTAATCTAGTTTAATAATATATGTTTGAATAAGTAAGACTGGAGAGCAAATACATAGAGAAAGTGGAACTTAAAACAATACAATTTTATATGAAAAAACAATTAACGTTTTTTATAATTTTGTACAGCTCTTGCTTTTAAAATGGCCTTGATAACACTGAATAAATCTCACAGGATATAACTTATTGCCTATAACACCTACACATTAGATTTCTTTTCAATTATCTTCATAAATACTGGTAGGTACCTACTTAATGCATTAACAGTAATTATATCTAATAAACTGCCTATACCTATTATAGTCTAGGTATCATGGTACAATAAAGTTGTAGATACTTGTTTATAATGCATTTTCTATCTAGGTTTTATATACACCAAATGCTTTTGTTATGTACTGATAGCATTCTAACCAGGGGCCCGACCGCCGAACCGATTGCTTTGGCTACGTGTATAGTTTATGTTGTCATCTAGCTAATAGGTATAGGCATATATCTATAGCCTATAGCTTTCGATATTGCTTTCATAGGCAGTACGAAATGACAAGATGACGTCATAAACTATACACGTAGCCAAAGCGATCGGTTAGGCGGTCGGGGGGCAGGAGTTAGTAAAAAAAAATATCTATTTATGTCAGAGCAATAATGTCAACCACAACGCCACAGCTTTTCTTCTATGTTTTAAAGAACATTAAAAGTAATTAAAACGACCAAATGTCATATCTAAAAGAGTTCTGCAAACTATCATGATTTTATATATACTACTGTCTTGTTCAAAGCTTATAACAGCATCTTATCTATTATGTCATTATTTCACTAAATTAATAATTTAAGTATTTATTATACTACAAGTGTTTGTGTGTCTGGGAGTCAAAACGAGGGGTTAAGCCATTTGTTCTCATTTTTCTCTAATGAAGTAGCTGTTAAAGAACAGGTCAGAGAGGAACTCAGGGCAAATATAATTTTTTCCTTTTTTCTGACTATTATTCCACATTGTTTGTTATCACCTCTAAAGTTGTCCCTTTTACCCCAAAATATAAATTAGTTTGCTTGTGACAATACCACATTAGTTGGTAAAGTTTCTTATCCTTAATGAGTTGTTTAATTAGACGTGTTGTGACAAGGCCATGAAGCAGATGGTGATTTAGATGAGATATAAAATATTATTGAATGAATTTAATGAATGAATGAATGAATTTAATGAATAGTAAACATCCTATAACTGACCCACTGCTGGGCAAAGGCCTCCATCATTGAAATCAAGTCATCGCTACAATTGATGGGTAATGCTTACCACCACCACCACGCTTCCCAAATGCGGGTTGGTGATCACAAACCCGTGCTATGCATTGAAAAATCCGAAATACATTTTGCCCGACCGGGGAATTGAACACGGGACTTACGGGTATCGGGCCGACCGCTCTGCCACTCGACCACCGAGGCGTTATTTTTTTTTAATGTAATAAATAAATTTAATGAAAAAGGAACTAAATTCTGGATTTCTGCAGTCTTGGCTACTTTACAATTATCGTAAATGCGCGCATCTTACAAGCTCAGTCGGTAACCAGATGGGTTTGGTCTTGATTTCCCTCAGTGCTGTAAAAGGCATCATCTCATCATAGGGGGACCTGCCGAAGCTTCCGTTTTCCAGATGTATTTCGACTTATTGGCTAATAATAACAGACTATCCTTATAAAAAAAATGAGTCGAATACATCCCTGTCTCACTAGGTAGTCATCAATTAGTAAATAAAGCTCACTGTGTTCAAGCGTTTTGTGATGCGCGCACGCCTATCAATGAGTGAAGTAATCATGTGTTGTGTTTAGTGAATAAAAGTTAACATTCCAATATAGAAATGGCCTATAACTTTAGGTATGTTTATTTGTTTAAGTTGTAGAGCTAATTGTACTATTGTGTCAAATACAAGTAGGTACAGGGTTTTGAAACAAATTTGCATAGTTTCATATTGAACTTGTTTTTACGTTTTTTTTTATTAGTACCTATTAACTGTGATTCTGGTTATTTTACGCAGTTGGGAAAAAAGACAAAATGTTGAGAACATTCCACGAGCGGGATTCGAACCCGCATCCCACATGTAATCCCCCAAAAGTAAATTAATACTTACCTGTAGTTTAAAAAATGTTATTCAAAGTTTGTTACAGTGAGCTTTCTACATGTGCATACCTATAGCTTTTGTCTCAATTCCCTTGAAACTTGAAAGTGAACACACTTTAAATCATACTTAATATTTATTTTATAGAGGGCAGGCCTTTGCCCAGCAGTGGGACACAAAATATTCTTATAAAAATGTATTAGGTACTTACACTGTAGTCAATGCAGTATAAGTAATATGTGTCATAAGGGTACACATTTATTAAACTTCTTTTTAAATTTAGAGGCTGTGTTAATAACGTTAAGACCTACAACTTTTTACTTTTTTTTTTTGCTACTTCCTCCAACATGATCGGAGATCTTATTTTTACAATTCTCTGTCATTCTAGTTCTGTCTTTTATTCTTCTCGTGCTTTTATTCCGCACACTACACATTCATTCATCATCTTTCATTCGTTGCAGTGGGTGGTCTGCTTTAAAAAGTGAGATTCTAACTAGCTAATTGTTTTGTATTTGTATCTTATGTATTTCAGGGGTAATAACTTTTTCAGTAAACGTCTTTAATAGGTGTGGGAAACTTTAAGACATACATCCTTATCAACATTATAGCATAAATACAGCGAAGTACATTTAAAATTTGATTTCAGAGTCCCTCAAAGAGGTGGTATGAAAATCAGCGACGGTAGCCTTTCTGATACGCAAACGTATTCTGAGGTGAAGTCTGACTATGGAATTCCATACGCCCCCTGGCTGAGACACAGGTATGTAGTATACAGTATTTCCTGATGTGAAGTGTGAACTTAATATTAGTAAGGACTGAATTGAGAAACGCAAAAGAAGCTCTTAACCGTATACAAATAAATTACACTACAGTTTAATCCGTGCTTTCAACATAATTTTATTTAAGTAGGTACATAAAACCTAACTATTTGTTTCCAATTCTTTACTGTCGCATGAAGCGGTTGGTAACTAATATTTTAAAATAGTTACTTCAATTGCTTCATCTAATTTGTGTTGTACAGTCGTGACGTCACGTCAGCATTTTCATAATCATCATCATGTCCCTTGTCATTATCTTTATATTCCCACTGTGCGTTTGTGTTTTAATTTGAGTATTGGTGAACCTGTTTTTAACAGGATTTGTCGTAATCTCTTGCTTTGCTCCTATTTCCGATGTGGCCAGTTGTAGTCGGATTTTGATAACAATAAATCTTTGCACTGCTTCAAATCATATATTATTATCTACAATAAATACCTGATAGGTTAAGAAATTTAGGATAAATACGTTATTCGGTTGTTCTGGAAAGTAGATATAGTTTGTAAAGGAACAATAATATTATTCGATTGGGTCGTTTAACGAGATGTTAGATCTTAATTGACGCATTTAGTAAGACCCGTTATGAATACAAACATAATAACAAAATACGCGTAAGCCTATATATGACTTAGCTTAATTTAAAAAAAAAATTGCAAATTGATAAAAATAGATTATTGATAATCGGTTTACGCTTTTGAATATTCTTTTTAAAGAACTGGGATCGTAACTTCAGCCTTCATGTTGAACGATTAAAATACGGAAAATAAACTGCATAGTCTGAATCGTAACCTCGGCTCAATTTACCCAGCCAGCTTACTTGCTATTGGAAGTTGCGCGAGTTGCTTGTTGTTGTTGTTGTTGTTGTTGTTGCGACAATAAAACGGATTTATAACGTAATTGTTTCGTACAGTGTGACACTACAACTGGCCAGCATGCCTCATCACGTGTCCCATTCCAGCAACACATACTCGGCGAGTGGGCGGCTCTCTGAGGGCGAGTCGATGGAGTCTCTATCCTCGCTGCACTCCGCGCAGCACAACCACACCTCCCCTAACTCACACCGCAGCTCACTCACTCACAATAAGCTCATTATGCACCGGGAACAGGGCTCCAGGCTTAACAGGAGCAACAGTATTAGGTGGGTTGCGAACTGACGCCTTCTTTTGTTTTTAGACCAATGAGGTAGTTGTCATAGAGATTTGTCACAAATTTGAGACAAAAAACTGACGCGTTCTTTTGTTTAAAGTTTTACTTTAATACCAACACGGTAGTTGCGAAAAGGTTTTGTTAAATATTTGAAACAAGAAAAAATTTAACACGCACACTAAAGTAAATAGGCACTGAACACACTTTTTGTTTTGACACCTAGTATCCACTTGGGAACCCAGCGTGATATTTAAATCAAAATAGTAATAACTCTCATACACAACCTGGAGTTGAACCCGGTCAAAACTCTTTTAAAATAATCGTATGTTGTTTTATTGCCGTAGTTGATTGAGTGGTTTGTGGAAATAAATTTCGTGTTCAAATTAAGAAAGAGATTTTAAAGAATAGTTAAAAATACCCACAGTTTATAATGCAGTTTGACGGAACTTTAAATCTGCGACATGGTTATTACGAGTATAACAAAGTCTACTTAAATAGTTCCAAAAATTAAACTGACCTACTTGGACTGCTCATCCTGTATACAACGGCATTTATAGACAACAATTACTCGAAGGAAGGAGTGAATAATGACTAGCAAAAAAATTAAGTATCGGTCTGTTACATTTGACGCTTATTCCAAAAACATCTTCATACATTCATATTCGCCATTCAATTCTTGCTATCATCATATCATACTGTACAGCATTGGATTTTATGTATTTGTGATGTTCAAACTAAATTGTAACTAACTGTCTACGTATTTAAGTACACGATCTATGACACCTGATTGCATTTTTAGCTACCTCAGAGATAGGACGTTTCCAAGGTACGCCACACGGTTGAAGTTTGTAAATGTTTCCGCTTCGAAGTGGCACGCTTCCCTACATCTTGTTATTACAACTTATGCATGACTTGAACATGTAGCACGGCTTACTCATTATGATTTCTACACTACACGGTGATTTGATAGGCCGCCTTTTCATAAATTGTCACAATTTATAAATTTTGTATTTTATTCTATTACGTTTCTATGCAAGGAAATCATCTTCATCGATATAAAAATGTCTTACTGCTCAAGTTCAGGCTTTCCCTCATGAAAAATAGCACATTCAGAAGTTCAGATGTCTTATTATAAATTCTTAAAGCAGTATTGTAGCAGTGTTGTTGCGGTTGTGAAAACGAGACGAATGTAGCGGCGTATACAGCCTGTGTATTCCATACGATCCTATATTTTATGGGCAGTTAGATAAGACCATAATTAACGTAAATTGGTACAATTAAGTTAACAAAAGAAAACATTTTTTTTTTCATACAAATTAATTCGGCACACAATGTATTCAAATAACCAAGTCGTCTACGTAAGCACTTTAATAAAAGTGACAAAATTGTCAACTCAATATTTGCATACATTGCTGGCCCGGAAAACTTAAAAAAAAATCATTACGCTTAATTATTGAAAGTATTTGTTAAAATTTATTACTGTATCTCTTAATACTGCTTAAATCTATCGTATGTTAAAATTTAGGATCGTGTGGAATACACACGCTGTATAATATTATGTCGCAGCCAACTGATTAACATTTCCGTTGAATTGCACGGCTAGCCTTTTGATTTAACAACGCTATTCAACCACACGTTTACTTTTGTCGTTGAATCATTATGGTGTTCCTTTGATACCCTAAGTGAGCACGAATGCTCGCCCGTCAAACCCCAAGCGAGCACATATGCTCGCGCTCGCCACTCGACATTAGAACTTAAGTTTTGTCTATTTAGAGCCCACTTTTGTGTAAAGAAGTTTAGCCATAAACAAACTAGGATAACTTTGCTACATTCTAAACACCCAGATGTCAGATGTAGATGTCAGATGTAAAATTTTGACAAATGCGTCAGTTGCAGTACGCCTATTGAAGTTTTCAAAGTTACGGACAAAATCAAAACACTAATAAGTTGCCCTAAAACTAGACACTAGCTAAATCGTAGCGAGAGCCATTTTACAAGAAATTGAATATTGAAAAATTTGGAAATACCAATGTAGTAATGTTTTTTTATTAGAAACCGTTGTAAATTATCTTGCTAAGTATATAATGAACCGTTTTAGCTAAAAGTTTGTAATGAATATCTTACCTAACAGTGATTTTCAAAGCTTCGATTTCGGAGTGATTTCCGCGTGATTTTAGGGTGTAAAATACATGTACAGTTTGTTAGAAATACAGTAAAATGAATAAAATAAGTATTTTGATACCTGCCGGAAAGGAAATATATCAATTAGTAAATTGTCGTTTACAGAATGATAAAATGTGATTTGGTTGCAACATAATCATTACTTTTGTGAACATCGACGTTAGGTATTCGCCAATTTGCGAATTACGTCATAGGCGCGGGTGCTGTCATTAGTTTTGTTCCGGGGTTTAAAGGAGTCACTCTTAAAAGCCGCCGTAACATTGAAATAGTATGTTTCTCCGCTGTAAAATGGTGCTGGATACGCAAACCAAAAAGAGACCCTTTTTGTTTTTTTTTTGAGAGAGTTTGCAGATTTCCTCAGACGACATTTTCAGCTTCACCGGGCTTGTTTAGGGGCGGCGAGGAACGTAAAGGGTCCCTCAAGCCGTGTGAAACGAATCACCTTCATAGGTTTTCTAGAGGGAACGGCATCCCCGTGCCCTACTAGATTCTCCGAAGGGTTCGGATCGGATCGGGGAGCGGAACAACCCGAGGGCGCCTCTAAAGGCTCGGACCTCGGCTCGGGTTGACCGGGCCGTGGTGAAGGAGAGAAGCGCCCAGGTAGTGTAGAACGCGTGTGAACCGGTTCTTCGTACCCTTGTTCTACGAGTACGGTGTCTTGGGCCTAAACTAGTGTGCATGTTTAGTGTTTTCTGTAAATGTGTAGTGTCATTTAGAGGATCGGGCGGGGAAAAGAGACCCGGGGACAGTCGCCCCTTATATTTTGAATTACCCCAGCAGCGCCCTCTGGCCACATTGACGCCACCCTTGATGCGCGTGCGCGTGAGAATTAATCTGTTTAAATTGCAAGCCGTTTGGCCGCGATTCGGCTAGATGGCGCTGTTTTCCATCCGCCACCGCGGCGCCAGTTTTGTTTTGATTACAAGATGGCGTCATCAGCTGGTTATTGAGCTTCATGAAATTTTAAAATTAGTAAGAATTCAGTTAACACCTACGTCCCGGTTTTTCTACTAAATTCGTCTAGCTGTTCAGTTCAACAGTTACTGTTGAACGATGTATTCAGCCACTGAGCCAATCGACATTGTGACGTAGGTATGTTTGAATAGCGTTGTTTAATCAAAAAGCCGTGCAATTAAACTACTTTTTTAACTAGTTAGCTGCGACATAATACACGCGACTCGTTTTCACAACGCCAATAGCATTGCATTAACACTGCTATAGAACTCATGGTAAGACCCCAGACTATAACACACCACGCTGGCCCAATGCTAGTTGGTGGGAAAGCACAATAGAGCTAAAAATAAAAAAATTGTTTCAAACCACTATCACCTTTCACAATTATACCGCACTCATAAAATTTGAATGTTAGATTAGATCATCATCTTTACTTGATATACCTAAGATCTAAGGGCCTTACAAATAAACAAAAAATAAGGTCCGAATAGTTATTCCGTGTTTTGACTCTTTTGCTCTAATTTGAAACGACGTTTTCATGACAGGAACAAAACACGGAATAACTATTCGGACCTTATTCTTTGTTTATTTGTAAGGGGGTAAGATTTTATATTGTTTTTGTTATAGCAAAATTTGTACTGCCACAATTATGATTTTCAAGCATAAGTCTTTGTCGTAAATCGCTATTTGCATCACTGTGCCATGTTGTATTGTGCGCTGAGCATTGTTATTTTACATCAAACTTTGTCAACTACTAGTTTTATGTATTGTAGGTACAAGACTACAGGATTAAATATTTTTATTTAATTAAATTCTTTGTTATTAACTAACTAACTATGGAATGCAAAAGTTTAAAAGTGTATATAACTACAGGAATCGACAAATGTGATATTGATACATGAAATTATGTCCTTATATCACTTTTCTTTTGTTATAATGTACACACGCCTGCACATCAGCCTACCATAAACTGTCAAATTTCCCCAATAGACTTTTAACTTTAAGCCTTCTTCAATATATGGTTGAAAGTGTATTGAAGAAATTTGACAGTTTTGGATAAGTTGCAGGCGTCTGTACATCATTCTAGAGCATAATTACTGTTATGAAATTTGTAGTGCGTAGAGCTATGACATTTATTCTGACAATACTTTTCCTCTTACTATTTCAGGGTTATTATAGGAATTGATCAAGAGTCACATGAAAGTGTGTGGGTAATTTTCATAAATAAGAGAATCAAAGTTAGCTATAACTTGTATTAAGTATTTTAAAACAATATCCGCATCACTGTAATGCAAAAATGCTAATTGGCAGCGAACGTGCAGCTATAACGCTATATTTCGCATTGTAATTTTTTTAAATAACAATCAGTATCGCCTTGTTATGTCGCAGCTACTGAGTTATGATTATAACACAAACAAAAGAATAATATTTTTATCATCATATTATCAAAATGTAAATAAGCGACAAGTGACTGACTAACTGACTTACTTCTTCTTCTTCGTTTATCTATGGCATGTTTTGTGTCTACAGCCAAACACAATTCCGCCAATATCACGTAGGTAGCTAATTAATACACGGAAGGATTCGTATGGAATAAATTATGATTTTGCGTTATTATTGCTTGTCGAACCATGTTGTAATGCCATACGAATAAATAAATGAACTATTATTGCTATTATTTAGTAGTAATTTAATTTAAAAATCGTGACTCGACCATAACGTGTCGTGATATGACCATTGCGCCGACACAGATGCTCTAGTGCGTATGACATAGGTATAATTAAATAAATAATAAATGAACAACTATTGAAAAGAGAGTATAGATGGCAAAGTTTGATGTTTCGTAACAAAAGTATGTTGTTGTCTAATAAAACATCTGGTTACAGATCAACGAAGTCTGAGAAACTGTACCCGTCGATGCTGCAGCGTTCTTCGGAGAGCGACTATGAACCTTATTATTGTCTACCAGTGCAGTATGGACCAGGCGGGCAAGGTAAAATGCTAGTTTCATTATATTATGTACTTTATATATAAAGTATTAAATATACACATATATTAAATGTACACATCAAAAAGTAAGGTGAAACTAATGTTGCACATTGCACAATATGCTACATTTAGCTGTCTCCTATTTTTACTTAAGATAGGTGGGGATGGAACCACTTGCCTCTATATTTAAACTGTATATATTTGTTATACTATGTATACTATGATAATCGAAATTCAACTTTATGCCGTACTCAGTCAGTCGAAGTATAAAATCTGTCAGTAGAATGGTTGAAAATGAATTGGTAATACAACAACTCTCTAAAGGACCTATGGTGTATGAACCATGGATTACTCTTGTGCATCAGGATGGCGGGTGTAAGTCTACAAATGGTCATGTTATATGCATGAGACCAATGTACAAGCAACATCCTGAATGTAAATAAAATTTTAAGCAATGTACCTTCTTAATAGGTTAGTTAGGTTATAGGTTATATATAAAGTATGTGAGTCGCCAGCCAGATATCACAATGGCGGGTGTATTTTAAATTTAAACAAGTTATTAACTATCTAGATGTGAAATGATTACCTTAATAATGTACGAGCATGTAAACTTTGATATATTAAAAGTAAAACCAAATGCGGTAATCGGTTAAAGAGTTATTTATAACACAAAATCTTCATATTAAGCGCCTGCCTGGTTGCATTAGTAATAACCAAGATATTTGTTAAGACCTTTACATGGAGCTATGATAATTCTGTTAGGCGCTTTAATATGGAGTTTTTATGTTTTGAATAACCCTTTAGCCGTTTACCCGCAGTTAGTAAAGTTAGTTGGTTATGCTCTGTGGTTAAGAACATTGCTCGTTAATTGTTATGATAATAATTTCACATTCACATACAGTACGTTACTCGTTCATTGCTCTCATGCATATAACATAACTTTTTGTAGACTTACATCCGCCATCCTGATGCACACGAAAATTAATCATGGTTCAAACGCCATACCTTCTTTAGAGAGTTGTTGTAGTTAGTACCAATTCAGTTTCAACCAATTTATTGATAGATTTTTTATTCGACTGACTGAGTTTGCCATCCTGATGCACACGATTTCTCGCATTCACCCCAAGCATCTCTATACGTTTACATATCGACACTTCAATATAATAGCGATACTACGATACTACGAACGATATTTACAGCTGATTAATATATATTTAATTTGTAAATAGGTCTTAGTTACGGTGTGTCGGAGCCGCCATCGCCGTCTCCGCGGTCAGCGCTCAGCCCCACGCACCAGCCGGGCAACGTGATGCATACGCCGCGGCATTCCCACCACTACCCCAAGAAGAATGATGACGGTTAGTCAATTGTTACTATCGAGACAAGATTGACAAAAAACAGTAAAAATGTTTACCGTAGTTTAAGCTAAGGGTCTTAAAACTAGCAGTAGATTGTAACACAGGCACATTCAATAATAAAACACTTTTTTTACTAATTTGAATTTTACTTCAACCTGACGTTTTGAACCCCTTACAGGGACCGTGGTCACATGATGAAATTGATGAGTGTGCATACTATAGAGTGTGCTGTAATAACAGCGCGTATAGCGCTAGGTCTTAATCTATTGTTTGACTTATTTAATAATATTGTTGAATGCCTTTTTCAAAAGACGTACAACGTAAGTAGGTTTGCGGATTATTTTTTAAAGAAATAATTAAATCATAGTGTTATTTTTGTTCACAGTACATGGTTCGACTGCATCTTTAGTGTCCACTGCATCGTCGTTAGCTGCTGGGGCTGGGTCGGAAGAAAGGCAGGCTCATGAGGTAAAAACTAAAATGTATTCTGGTATTATCAATAAGTAAACAATTTTCTAGAAAGCATATAAAAGTAACAAAATCATTAAACGGTTAATTTATTATTTTATGTTATGGTAACTTCATATACATTTTACTATTATTAAGCTCATACACTCAAGCTTATCTAAATTGACTAGTTACGGAACCATAGTCGACAAGACTCATGGCTCTATTCTACACTCTATTGCACTAAAGTTCATATTACTACGTGGCATCGCTCCGAACATTGGATTTCCAAGCATTCCAAAGTCCATCTCTAATCTCTAATTTAGAGTATAAGAGTGGTACCTTAACGTCCAGGACCCAGACGCCAAGACTTAGTCTAAAAAAAAAAGGTGGACTGAACAAATTCGTACACGACTCATAGTTTTACAAGTAAAAGCACGCGCGCTTGCAGTGCAGAGTATGAATGTGTTAATTGAACCAAAATGTAACCTATTATCACTAATAAAATGATACCGTTCCTAAAAATTGTTAAGATGATTGATGATGATTATACAGTCACTCACTCCTAATAATTATGTCCTTTCTGACTTAACGAATAATTGATATCAAATGTATTGTCAATTAATTTATTGCAATAGTGCCTTATAAACATATGGTATTAAGTACATATTTTGTATTGTCTAGGTGCGAAAACTACGGAGAGAACTGGCTGACGCTAAAGAAAAAGTACACACGCTGACTACACAGCTGACGACAAATGTAAGTGATATTATTATACCTAGTTCGTTTCTATTCTGTCACTTTAAATATGTTAATGTATTTCAAAGAATGACGCCAGTAACTAGTTTAGTCATTTAAAAGCAATACGAAACAGTTCACTGTCTTTTCGCTTTAACAAAACACATTAGTTTTTCATTATTGGTTTTTAAACGAAAATACAAGTGGAATGTACAATACTATACAAACATTTGTAATGGGCACTTTTTTATGCAAACGTAAAAATACTACATTTCTACTATTGCTTATACGGTAGCTACCTAGGTACTGTTGAGTTTGGACAACAAAAGTAGCTCTCTGGAATAAAAGTCAAATACTGAATTAAACACGTGTCAGCTGTTAAATGGATCCCCGGCATGACATAATCCATTTTAAATCACTTCAAAAATGCCTAGTTTTAGCCACATAAGGCTAAAAGGTATAAAAAAATTTTATTCGCAAATCGTCTCTTTCTCTCAAATTTTCTTATTCGCATTCGCATGTTATGTCGGATGTCTTTTCTCTCTATATCTCTTGATAACATTTAATAATATCACCCTGTATTAAAATAATAAATTACAAATTCTCTAGCTGTTTAATTGAGTACTTTTAAGAATGGGCTATAAAAACAAATGAAATCTGGCACTACTACTTTCTTCAACGTCATCGTCCAAATGATAGTGACGCATAAACAAATTTAGGAATAACAATGTAACATGATACGCGATCGTAGGCAATATAATGAGTTACCTGCCACCTTGTAAAGTTGTCGATGCGCTGCCCACGGGTTGCTTACACTCTAATCATCACAGTGTAAATGATTTAGTCAGAAAGTGGTCCACCAACAACACTAAAGGTTAAGCTAGCTTATGATATTCTTGCAGAGGAGCAATTTTAGAATCTTACCTTTCACATTTCTCATCTTAAAATTAAAAGTGACATGAAATACACTATGAAATATAATATTTTTTGAATTGTTTACACGTTGAGTAAGATACATACCGTTCGAGAATTTTCGGTGCCCAAATTTAATGACCAGTGACTTTTAATGAGAGTGAGAAGGTGCAAGCGTATTTTATATGATAGGATCTCTCCTATGATATAAAATACTATTGCAGAGATAGAGAGATAGTCATCGGTTCAAAAATAGCATCCCTGATCTTCGAACAGTCGATTGTGTAGAGGAGTTTAATAGTTTACATTTAAACACGTTACTTGATGGTTCATTTCATCGATTGGTCGTTATATAATTTGTTAGGTTAGGTTGGAACACAATGAGGTTATCGTAATTTTTAGTGTTGACTATTCGAAGTATCAGCCCATTGATATAAATAACCATCTAGTTACTAACCACCGAAGTAACAAAAGTTCTGGAAGTTTAGTTAGGTACTTAACAGCCTAAAGACCACAACGTTTTTTTACAACGCCTATTTATCATAAAACAAGACTGAAAACCTATGTGTTTAATATGTAAGAGCATACTTTGTGCTCCTATTTTAAAACAAATGATGTACGCAAGGCTATACTCGGTGTTAATGTTTCCTTTAACATTTTTTATTATTTGTTTCTATTTACAATCTTATTCCAAGCCAATAAGGTTCATTATTGTGCTTATAAGTATAAATGGTTATATGTATTGTTACTTTAAAAAAATAATATCATAAAATAAAAAATAGGTTTTATTAATATGAGTTTCTGCTTTTAAACTGTATTAAGTAGTTGTCACCTAATATTCACCAATTTTATTTAAATTGTGGTTGACCGGCGCGCCCCGCGGTGGACGGGAGTGCTTGACACTACATCTTTTATTGACCTTTCACTAACGCTATTTGATATGGGCAAGGAATATCATTGTCGCTTTAAATCTGAGCAGAGACCGTAAACCACGAAATCCTATTGTGAGTTTCCATTTTTTTTCTGTAAATTGATAAACAATAAAAAAAAGGTAAAAGACGTTTTTTTAAAGTATAAGTATCATAAAAACTTGAAATTATAAATATAAATAAAAACACTTCAAATAAAACTAAGTACCAGATGATAGTTCTAAACAATTAAGAAGACCTAACAAAATTTGTCTTCATGTTGACTTGCTGCTTGATATTTCGTAAAACTTTTTCTGTAGTTTAGAATTGTCCACGTGACGTAATATTGCTAAATATAACCATATTAATGATATAAGTGTTTTTATAAAAGTATGCCAACGTATTAAGTACATGTTCTATTTATTTTAAATCATATTCGCTTCCACTTTCATAAGCTTGAAACAATGGATGACGATCAACTGTAATGCATTGCTCGATACAGCGGAGTAGCGGAGCAAAATCAGGTTCGGGCAACCGTAACGACAGACCAATTGTATGCGTCGAGAGACTATACATCACAATTTACAATACACCTATACGGCATGGCCAAGTTGTTAGAGTTAATAAAAACAAATATAAGTAGGTACTTTCATAAAACTACATTTGCAAGATACAATAGATAAATAATATTATGTTAATAATACTTTTAGTTCAATATCTTTTGAACATAATTTGTCAATTTGTGTGTAATAAAAATATACAAAATTTCACTCATGACCGCAGACAGGTATAGGTAGACTTATTCTAGTGATGACGTCATAACGTTATCTACACTACAATATCAAATCGTATCGAATAGATAACCTTTCGGAACTAGAAACTTGAGTTAAACATTCATTTAATCTTTTCCATAATAAACTTTAAGGTACTTACTTACTTTTAAGAATATTTTCCCTTCGTGCAAAGGAATAATAGTACTAAATACGTCGAAAAAGACGTGTTTTTAACAAATTATTACTTATTTACTTTTGAATTTCGGAAATAATTAAGCATGGGCGTATCCTTGCCGTGCTAATGTTACACAATTAAAAAAGAAAAACTAGGATTCTGATCTATGGCCATGACAAACATAACTAGTTTGTTAAAGTGCAAATATGCACTAAATAATTAGAATAGTTAAAATAGTTAGTTTATATAACAGTATGCACTAATTAGTTGCATTATTATCTTAGAGGATCTACTGAAGCCTTAAAATCACAAGGAGGAGTAAGGAAAAATCTTACCAATTTAGTCCATAGAACAATGATAAGTAAGTTCCTAAATTGAATATGAGACTATTCAGACTATTATTGAGTACTAAAGTCGACCACGTTAATTTATTAAAGCTCTCCCAATCCCAATGCTCCTGGAAAGTTGATACAAAACGTCATAGTAAAGGGTCAATAAATAATGCCGGCCCGTATGGCCGTGAGACGCCCGTTTCGCTCCCATATCGGGCGGTAGGTATGTGTGCCAAACGCCAACTGCTACCGCGCTATCTATACATCCTAGGGACAAGTCACAAGCGAACTCGGTAAATGTTCCCATAACACCTTAAGAAACGTAAACCTTGTAGCCATTTTGTTGGCAGCCATTTGGCCGTATCTGGGAAATTTTGTGTCACTGTATGTCGTGTCGATATCGCAGCGTTATCAGAAAAATAATAATAAAATTAGTAAAGGTAGATTTGTTTTAGTTTTCTTTTACCAAAGTGATAACATTATGTCCTTATGTCCTTTAGCATCAAAGAGGATTATCATGTCATGTTTTATCAGCAAAGATTTTTACCACATCGTTTAACTTGACTTTCATCGCACCTGATGAAATGTGACGACAAAGCTGAAGGTGGAAGCGCACTTCACCAGAAATCCTCGCTGCTGTGAAATTACCATATCCCATAGGTGACACTGAGGAGCATTTAAAAGCTTGTTGGCGCAGCAGCTACCGCGTTTGTTTTACAATCGTGAAAGCTAAGCTATTATCTCTACACATATTCCGTAAATGGGTGACCATAATTAATTGACACTAGCTCATCTAAACTCTAAAAGGCACGTTAGCCATTGCTCTCAATTGTTATCTTAAATTTGCGATTTGGGTGGGCATGACGGCCTAATAAAAAGACCTAAACCATGCTGTGGGACAATTTAGACTGTTGGTTGAAGATTTTGTTCCATTATCTCTTTGCCCTTCTTCCATTTCAAGAATGTAATGTATTACTGTTCTGTCCACTCGTTTATGACTGAATATTTCATATTGCACGTTGTTCAATTTCAAACCCTTCAATCGTTACAACACATTTTTTGAATGATCAAAATTTCTTTATAATGTTGCCGCCATCACAAAAAGTAATTACAATATATTTATCTGGATAAAAAGCAGCAAAAGCGCGTAATTACTGCGCAGGCGCAGGCGCAGGTGGATAGTTCCTGTCACCCCTTCATTCGCCATTAAGGCCCACCTGTATGCGACGCCCTTTTGTAGAAAGGTACTACGAACAATACATAAAGCGTTACATTTCATACTCCAACATTGGTTTTTATTAATTTTCATTAGAAAATATTGTCATTACTCAAACAATTAATGGAGATTTTTGTTTGACTTATTGATATTTAAAACTTGTAACCTGTAAAATAAACTGTATTCCTGTGAAAAGCTGATGAAATATTTAGTTTCGCTTTTTTCTTTAGTGCAAACACCAATGACCGTTTTTTTAAAGGGTTTATCCACTGTAGGTACACTTGTTAAAACTAGAATAAAACGTGTAACAGTCACATCCGTTGTTAACTTTGTTAGGTCTGTGTAAGACTTAATCAATAACGCAGACGTTAAAGAAATGGTAATATTCACTCATTTTACAAAATATACCACAAATAAACATGACGTGTTTATGCAAAATTAGTACGCGTCTAATAATTATCTCAAACCTTGTGTAAAAACTCTCTTACACTTGAACACACTAATAAGCTATGCTAATATGACAAAACTGCAGTAGTTACAAATATGGCGAAGGAAAACTTGGCCCGGGTTGACCTGCTAACTGTGCATCTCGAGTGACATGCCCTCACCATATACCGTCTGCGGAACGTGAAAACGTGGTGACCACAACCACTGATGTAGATAACTGGTCTTAACTTGTATTCGTATGCCAGATTAGAAAGATAAGATTCAACGTTATTGTACTTCATCTTTGAACTTTTATATATCTGTGTTGTTTATGACTAGGTATAATGTATTGTTTCGTGCATGGATTCGATATTGTTGCTCTCAATCCTGTTGAATCTTAGTCAGTAAGGTCACACAATGAGGACACTGCAGACGGTAAGCTTAATTCAAACGCGTTCGAGCAACGCATAGAAAACCCCGATCGGATCCGAATCCCTCGGAGAATCTAGTAGGGCACGGGGACACGCCTTAGTGCGTGATGCCGTGCCCTCTAGAAAACCTCCGAAGGTGATTCGTTTCAACGGCTTGAGGAACCCTTTAAGTTTCCCACCGCCCCCAAAAAAGCCCGGTGAAGCTGAAAATGCCGTTTGAGGCAATCAGGAAACTCTCAAAAAAAATGGCATAGACAACTGCTCACGGACACGAAATCTCTACAGCTGCTCGGACTTGACTTTGAGATGGTCTGAGATTCCGTGTCCGTGCAAGGGGTCTATTGTGTGCGTTGCTCTAGCGCGGTACGTATAAAGCTTACCTTCTGGGATCTCATTATTTCGTAGTGGGGTCTAGTGAATAGTTTTCTAGTTGGTGGTTACGAGATCACCTTAAGTTAGTTGGTCCTACTAAAACTACTAAGTAGATAGATAACCTCAGTTCCGAAGCGATGATGTCGAAATGGGATGCACATTGCACATCCTAGAAACTATTTTCAAGGATAATTCACTTGGCCATTTTGATTGCTTTTCCAGATTTGTGAGATGTAGGTAGTCGATATAAGCATGTCTTGAAAAATGAATTTAAAATATATCATACGGTTTCTTTCTTACAAACTTTCTTAGAATTATATTTGTTTCTTGTGAACGAATTAACCACTATAAATGTCCTACAAAAATTATATACAATAATTGCTTGTATGGTATACTTAGGTACCTAGTAAGAAGCAAGACAACATTATTGTATTTACGTTAAAATATTTGTAATTTGTATGGTGCAATCATAAAAATTATTTTAAGTGGTTTATCATTGAGATTACTTGAATCGTCAGGTGGGGGATTCACAACTTCGTATGAGGAAAATTTTGTTGAAAAAATTAATGGTCAATAAATTTATATATCAGATCACAGAACAGAAGGAAGTATAGGAACACTTTTAAAAATATTTGTTAACCTATAAAGTGAATTAGTAACAAATTGCTATACATTTTTAGTGTAATGCCATTTTTTTATGTTACGTATAGAGAGTTACCTAACATAATACAGTTGCGTTTAATAACTGGTTTAATTAGAATTTTACTCGGCATTCATAGTCTGTTATAAGCCGTTTGATGTGTAGAAGTTATTGTATATAGCGGATGGCTATTCAATGGTCCATTAAACAACGATTAAGTACTAATTCCTGTTAGGCATCCAAACGATTTCAATTGTATACGCACTGATAACGATAATTAATTTTAGCTTAGGTAGGTATACTGGTATGGTTATAAACACGCCACAATATAAATACGGATAATAAAAAATAATAACTGCTCTTAAAAGGCCAACTATATAAAGTTAATTTTTTGGACACATGCTTGCTCTTACTCAAGTGCATTCTTATTCATTTGTGCTTACTTTTTACTGTCGATCAAATTATCGCGGCACATAAAACCGCTACAAACGAAAAGACAAGAAAAATTAATGAGCATCCCCTTCATTAAAGTTTGGTCAAATAACGGTTATAACCCGCTCAACATTTCTACACCTGGCCATTTCTCTGCAGAGACAAAGAAAAAGCAGCATGTATCAATGAGAGGCGCTCGCGACGTTTTCGTTCACCTAATTTATTGCCCAGTTAAAGCTTTGCCACCATAAATAATTCAACGCAAGTTGGTATCGTTGTTCTTGCCGTGCCATTGTGTAGTTTTGGAACGTACCCCGACCAAAGAGTTCTGTTTATTTCGAAGCAATCAATACAGCACTCGTTTCTTTGAAACCGAGTCTATTTCCGTGTCAGGGTAATGGTGATACTTTTTATGCTTCCCGAGCGACTGCTATCCCATCATTGAGACCGTCATTTCCTCTATGCGTTTCTCTAATACTTTTAAGGCTATCTAGACACAGTACCTAAATGAACATTGATTGCAATAATTATAATTGCAAGTGGTTTCAGATATTTATTTAAGTCGTATCGAAGTAATTTTATATAAAATTTAATGTGTGATGAATCGCAAGACGGTTATATACAAACGACCCAATTGAATCCAATAGCAACCGTTGTGATGTTATATATTGATTACTCATGCCTTATTGTTCTTATTGTTTTAGGTGGCAGTTTATTGTTTTGACTTCTGATTGATAACGATTGTTGTTGTATGACATAATTATGTCTTGCATATCATAATATCAAAAAAACCTATAAACCCAACTTCCTATAAGGTTTAAGTCTACGAGTATAGGATTTCCATTCATATATATTATATTATTTCATTGACATGCCATGTTGTCTTGTTTGTCATTTAATCGTTTTTGACTTTATAGTCCAACCTTCGTATCACGATTTCCTCAATTTTAAGTTAAATTCATGACATTTGCATGTTAATAAGTAATGCGGATATTCATTATACTTATACAAACCAAATATCAATGCCTACCTTAAAAACTGCAACTATTTATTGCACTGCGGTTGGAGTAACTAAATTTGCACTTGATTGAAGCGTGCTCTGGCACTACTCCAACAATGAGATGCGCTATCTCATCGTTTAGATTTAATTTAACATTGTAACTTAACGCACTGCAGTGTAATATATTTCCAACTGATAACAATCGGTGAATCCGTGGCTAAAGTTAAATATGAGGAGGAGTGCATAAGGCGATAACACTAGCTCCATGTTGTCAACGCTCCATCTTGCGTTACCTCGCTTTGCTGCAGAATATTATGGAAACTAGGGGAAGCGTGTCATTTGTAAATACACAGTCAGGTCATAAATTCTGTCACATGTTTAATATAAAATTATTGAGACAAGTTTATTCATTATGTAACCATTTATATACCAAAATGAACTTAACAAAACATAGATTTTTATGACAATAAAGTTTATTCAAAATTACCTCCGTGATTTTGAAGAAGTGGTCGCCGAGGGCGACCACTTCTTGACCTGTCATCTACACTAGAGTCTTCATTGAATCGTTTGATGGTACGATAAACTAATCTTTTGGTTAAATTCAAATTTTTCAGTATGTCAAAAATTTGAATTGGCGCGTAACCGCAACGATGCAATGCAATAACTGCAACACGGTCTTCTTTAAGCGTCTACTCCATATTTAAAAACGAGTAAAATTCTAAAAAGTATACTTTTTTATTTTCATGAACAATTCGAAATTCGAATTCAATAAACTTTTTTGTGGCCAGCATTCTAAAAGAAAAGTTTTGACTGTGTGACAATACTTATGACCTGACTGTGTATAATAATAAGTTAATATTTGATAAAAGTACACAAATTTTCTCCATCTTTTTTCTACTTCAAATAAGTTTTCTAGAAGATGACGCTTAAGTCCTGGTCTCTAGTATTAATTTATTGTCTTTTGGTTGAGCTAGCTATGTTTAAACAAAAAGCTTGTGTCTTTGTGTAGCCGGTTGTTTGCCGCATGTGCGCGGAGACGTTATCAAATGTGACTCGAGTCCGTGGCCCATAAATCTTCAGAAGTGCCTGCCACACTTGCGCAACAAGTGCCTCAGCCGCGATAATGTGTGCGACCCGCCTCATTGGTCGCGCTATCTTCATCATCACGATTCAAAATTTGGCATGGTACATCGTTTAACAGTCGCACTTCCATAATAATAATAATTATGTCTCCATAATCACTTACATTTATGACAGCGATAAATCACTTGTATTGAATTTGTCAAATAACGTAATGGGATTAAATACTCGGTCGCCCTTCGAACCAACCCTGCTACCGTACTGTCTCCAATCAATAAATCGTGTGTAACAAGTTTACTCGGTGATCCGGGTTCCTTAGGGTTCCGTGACTTGGTTTATTTCAACGCAGTCGGTCAGGCATCATCGTACCGTACTATACGGCATCGACAAGCCAGTTCAGTACGTTTCGAGCTACGACGCCGGGCAGACGCGCGCGCCCCGTCAGTTTATGTTTTTATATACGACTCTACCGCTATTATATATAAACAATAAATGAAAACTTTTATTTGTGAATATAAATAAGTGTGATGTTAGTGAAAAGTTTTAAATGATTGACGGTGTTCTAGTGCCTTACGAGCCAGTTTCGGTACAACTTTTTAGAAAGAGTGCGCTTTTCTTTGGAGCTCAAAACAGAGCTCCATGTGAGCGAAACACGTTTGATTATGATTTGTTGTTTTGTTGCCAAGACATCCGGGTGTTATTTCGCTGTTAGTCCTGCATGTTTGGTCGACAGAGCTAAAAGTTATGACAATCGTCAATTATATTTGATGATTCTTGCGATATGTAATGGAAAACCACTTTGAAATTATATGTTATTACTACTTATGTAATTAGGTACTTATTCTGTAAAACGTTTTGAATAGCTTACTCAGTTGTATAACTAGAAACACTTTGTGTGATTCCTTTAAGCTACGCTTGGACGGCAGGTAACACCGTCCCCTTTTTTTACGACGTGTTGTTAAGATCCTATTATTGACGGATCAAGCTTGTATCCCGGTCACTATTCTTACAAAATTTATTATTTTGTATTCTACAAAGACTGCAGTTACTTGTTTTGTATGTTTCTCCGAAAACACCAACTTGAATGAACTCATTGTACGAATTCCCTAAAACTTCGTTTTAAATGAGAATAGTGTAGTTTTAATTTTTGCCAACCAACGCTCAAGGTGATTGTAGTGCTACACAATTTCAAAATAGTTAACACTTCTAACATTCTAGCATATTTTCAAGTGGCTCTCAAATCCCAGTCGAACTTGCTAATTGAAGGAAATCTCACGCAGCACGTAAAAGCCAACTTCAAACACATTACTGGTGTGATTGTAGACGTCGTCGGCATAATATCTGGTTTTATTCGGGGTCAAACGTTCCTCTGATATCAATCTTGTTTGATGTGTTTTATAGTGATATAAAAACTAACTTTTCCCCTTTTGATGTAAAATGTTATGTGTTAACTTATAAAGATTTAATTACAAATAAACTGGATTTCTCTTCCTTATTTACTTAGCCGATTTTGTTTTAAATTTGTTCGTAACTCAGAAATTTTAAAATGGTTATATTTGTGTGTCGTTACTTCGCTAGGGCACTTGTTTTAGCATATAAAGTGTCATTTAAAAATAACTAACAACGTTTTTTATTAATTTTCATCACCAACATAATATCTGGTTATTTCATATTAAATTCTTTAGAACTTTCTTTTTTAATTCTGAAATGAATAATAAATTCACAAATTATCCTAGAGTGGTTGAGTAGGTACTAGAAAGCACGATACAGGGTAATAAAGTGTTAGACAGAGCAACAAAACTCCTTTCTTGGGATAAGTGTTAAGTTTGGAAAAGTTGTTGAACTAAAGCAGTATAGTACCCATTATGTAACTTATAAGTACTTTAGAAATAACTTGGTAGTTTATCAAAACAGCTAGATAAACAAAACAGATACGTTAAGCGAAACGTAATCTTTTGTTTTGATAAAAACGGGTGAGTCGACATCACGTCGGTGAAGTCAATTGCTCTTGCCATTCCAAAAATCACTATTGCCATTACTTTAGTTATGAAAGTCTTGGTATTCAAAGGACAATTCTATTTTTAGCAGAACCAATTGTCTCGTCGTGAAAAGCGTCGTCACTCGTCACCTCACCAAGTATCAACGTTCCTTGTCCTAATTACGCAACATCTCCGCTGCCACTTGCAGCATCTTTACTACCTACTAAGTTAATCTAACACAAACAATATCTACGCAAACATGGAACTCTCCTGATCCACTTAACAATCACATCAAAGATAAGAAGTCCAAACTTAAAAGGGATAGTTCAAAAGATTCTCGTTATCCGTACCGGATGGTATGTACTTAAGCTGTAAACTTAACATTATTTTTTCCATTCATCATAGTCCATTTGTGGCCGGCAGTATGCCGTTTATGGCTCCTTCGTACTGACTGTTTGAGATTCAACATTACTTCTGCGTTGACGGGCACCGCATCGCTAAGACTGATTTGACATTTCTGGTGTTTTTGCTCATTCTGTTTGTTCATCGTTTAATTTCTTCAATAATATTGATATTTATGTTTTATAGTTTTTGCCGTAGCGTGCTTTGCTTTTATCTATACTATGATGTATTTATCATTAGGCACTTATAATTTTATATCTTATCAAACAGCAGTTTGCAGTGCTTGTTTTACAAATTATTACATTCAAATGCTGGTTACACTTGCTGGCAGTTTAAAATACACCATCTTCAATCAGCGAAGCGCCTCCTCGGTACTGTCAATTGAGGTTAATTCATACGGAGACTGGCCAGGGATCTCTAGCGCCCCTGCATTATTTATTAGTTCAATAAGCTAAATGGCCTAGTGAATTGTCTCTGTATTCATAAATAAAGGTTATAAATACGTTTTCAATTAAATAGTACTTGTACTATCCGTATAACGCTTGTACAGCTTCGAAAGGACTTCGTGAAATGACAGGTTGAGCTTTCTCCTTTGAATATCCACCTATTTATAGTGAACCTATATTTTTACTTGGTTACCATTATGTTTCTTTACGACGACGTATCTTGTCATCAAAAACTTTTATGTTTTATCTAGCTTGGGCGTACAGACAGTCCTGTGTTTACAGAACAAAGACAACGAACTCGTAAAATCCGTATAAAATAACTTTATCCTTTCAGGTGGAACCGATTTTACCCTATTCGAATGTTAACACATGCGCCCTAAATATTAGGAATCCTTACGTCTGGTTCTCTTGGAGACTTGCCAGTCAACATTGATCGTTACATACATATTTGATTATTTGCATTGCATAATATTGCAAACATATAATTCTTACTAGAGCGGTATCGGAAACAGAACCAGAATTATTTGATAGCAGGAAGCAACTTCAGTACGACTTGATTGTTGTTAATTAATTTTGTCCGTAGTTGTTTGTACGATAAGGATTTACGTAACAAAGGAAAAGGAAATCAATCTCACCTTAGGTTTCTATTACATTGGATGTGAGTGTTAAAAACAGGCTTTTTTTCTTACGCTATGCCTTAATTGCCAATTTCGCTTAACTCGTACTGTGAAACTTTAGCCTTAACTTAAGAGAGGTTAATGCCAATGTTTTTTCTATGTCAAATGAAATGTGACGCTTTTAAGAAGAGTGCTCACGCGTTTCGTGTCTTTTTAAATCGTAACATAATCACTTTGGCGCTGTTCGTATTCGGTTAGTTATCTACACTATTGTCTTGTACGCTGACAATTGTTGATTAGTTTGAATATAATACTTGGCATCTTAAATTACAATTGGCCGTGTCATGCACCTTAATTCAGTCGTGATTGCTACCACATTGTCGCTGAGCCTAATGTGCTGTTAGATAAAATGTCATAGCTCTGACCACGCAATGTTGCGGCCGTTTAGAGACAATCGAAACTTGTTTTGAATAGTTTGGCATAGCTGGCACTATTGCGTACACAGTTGTCCTATAAACACAAATTTTGAGATGTAGGTCTAGGTACCCTAAAATTGTTTAAAGTAGGTACCTACTTTAATGGAAACACTAAAATAAATAATTTTTAAAGGCAAATAACCCAAAAACAAAATCCTCCAACCTCCCCAAAGTTCTTGTAGGAAGGGTTAAGCCCAACAGTGAGACATTTACTTATAGACTGACGTTGAATATGATGAGGTAAATTAAAAGTGACTGAAACTACCAAAAATTATTTTTGTACGAATTTGATTTGAGAAATGCTTTTGAGAAAGTCATAGAGTAAAGTGATATGGTCTAAATCGATACTCTCTAGTGGACAGATGTTTAAAATATGTAAAAATCTAATTCATTGAAATGAAACAACTTTTACGGATCTACTCGCGTTTATTTTACACATTAGTTTTAATTAATGTTTATCCTGACGTTTCGGACCCTTTGCAGGGTCCGTGGTCATAGGGAGGCTGAGGTGTTGGTCGTCTTATAATTAGTTAGTAGCTTGTATACCATCATTTAAATTTAAATTCATTATTCGGCAAATTGGCTAATACCAAATATTTTTACGAATAACAATATCAAAGAACATAAAATTATAACCACGCCTGCTTGATATCACGATATTACTACACGATAGCATGTTTTAGCGATACACTAACGATTTAAAATTCTTGTATAAAGTCCTGCTCATAATTCTTTGCCCATTTGACCTCAAGCAGGATTTATCAATGAACCACGTACGTTTACACAAACCCGTTTAACTTCTGTTGCGTCACCAACCTACCAGTTTGGCCTTGAAGATATGGCGAATCTTTATCCACATCCATCTAAAAAACACTGAAGTTTATTAACTTTAGCGTGGGCAGATGATAAATCATTAGTTATGGCATCCTATAAAAAACTGTAACAGGCAGTTATAAAAAATTGTAACGACAATCCCACGTGCGCTCAACAACACACATCTTGATACGTAGGTAGAAAACCCATCCTAAGTGGATTATCCGTTACACAGTGTTCAGTAGATAAGCGCGGAAGGAAGCTCTAGAGAACCGTGCCATATCTATGAAGGAAGTGTCGGTAGCCAGTTTTTAAGCCAGGGCTCGTAGTCAAGTTGCAATAAACAAAAATATCTTAGTTAACTCTACACGGTGGTCTTTTGCTGAGTCAACCCAACGCAAACGGTGGTGGCCATATGAGTCAACTAAATAAGCAGCTGTGTGGTGTAAGATTCACATGAGGATAGCAAAATTTGTATGATAGGAAGCTGTCCTATTATTGCTTAAAGGACAAAACTAGCATGCCATGTTTCTATTACACACATGGAGATGTATGGCCTACCTATGGGAATATTCTATGGATTATATAAATTGAATTGGTACCACAACACTATTGTGGCCTGAGAGCATTTATGTTTAATGTCAGTAGCGTAGAAATTTAATTTTCGTCACAGTCGATTAGTAACTGGTCTTTATCATTAGCATGACAATGGCGTAGTATGGAGGTCGGGGGTCACGCAGTTGCCCTTAAAATTCACTGTGCTGCGGCATTTGACATGACGTACGCGCATACAGGCAAGGCAAACATAATGCGCCCAACCCACACTCAATTCGTGATTATGACCAGCGTCGTCTGAGAAATTCACTGAGTCGCATACCTACACTCTTGATTCGCGATACCTAGCGTATTCTAAAACCGCATATTTCATTCGAAACGTATCCGTTCTATTTGACTAAGATTTCGATTGCGCAGTCGTGGCGTTGATGTATAGAAATCCGATATTTATTTTAATAACGTTAGCAAATTTTTAAAATTCTCGTGTGAAACTTTTTGAAAAAAAAATTTTGTTATCGAATCATGCCTCAGTGAATTGTTGTTAAAAGTTGGCACAACCTTATTTTGCAGATTACTTGTTTAATTACAATGATGTTGTCCGATCAATGATCCATCTTAATTGAACTCCTTGACCGCATTAAGTGCAATTAAAATTTACCAGATGACGTCGCTTTCAGCGTTCACCTCGGTCCTCGTGTTCGTATTCGTATCGAATATCCTATACCTTCGAATGCGTTCTTATGCCGCTACTGGGCCATCTGCACACCAGATGCTACCCTTGAGCCTTTTAACTGTAGCCCCATCGACGAACACAGTAACTTATTTAATAGCGTTGGAAGAATTTATAAAATTAGCGACGTTGTGTAGTAGAGATACAACTAGTTAACGATACTCTTTGGGTGTTTTAAAAATTTTATGTGACTGGGTAGTTCAACGTAATTTTTTTAAGGTATGTTACAATATAAATTGTAACGACGTTACTGGAATATTAATCACACATAAAAATGTATTATTCATTATGAATCTTTAATGATCATGAGACTTCACATGTCTAAAGGTTAGGTGTTCGTATGGCATAATGATTGCTTACTACTCGGACAGTGAGATCATATTTATTTGCAATATTCTTTTTGCGCATTATTATAATGATGAACTTAGCAGAACTTGTTATTGTTTAGGTGATGGTGTTAAAATTCAAATTTAAATCTTAATAGCGTGTCATAAATGGTGGTAGCGATAACGATCAACGACGATGATGGTGATGATAACGATCTTAAAATTTGTTACATGTGACGCCTTACAAGATCGTTGCAAAAATGTTTTCCTCATTTTTTTTACTTTATTTAAATAATGGTACGTAAAATATCACAAAGTATTAATAATAATATATATGTGGTCTCTGTTTTTACGTTATTTATACTGTTAAATAATTTAAAAACTTTCTTTTAACATTATATAGATGAAATATTATTGTTTGAAATGAGAAGAAAATTGTTTCCATCTATTATCTGTTGACCTCTGTCGTCGGACCTTAGTGTCAAGTTCCAAGACCAAGTGTCTCCAGCGCTATTGTTACATTTCTAGTGCTTGTTAGTTAGAATTTCTATTCTGTCCCCAAGATGTTAACATGAAGGTACACTTTCTACGCTGTAGTTTTCGTTTTCACAGATAGTGTTTCAGATTGCCCAAATAAGGTTTTCGAGTTAGCAAAAATGTTTTAAGGGTACGTGTTCTTTAATTCTAATCTAATCCTGAATACCAAAACTCTATGAATTAATTGTTGAGTCTTATTAATTTCTTTTTTTTAATTAATTTATTTTAAAATATACTGGATGACATTTTTTGCTGTAAATAAAACAATATGGTGCAAACTGTACATTTAAATATAACGTTTTTTGAACCTTCGAAATCACCAACTTTGTGTATCCTCACCATTTGTGACCCGACGCCACATCAAGCATAAACAAAGTAGGGTTCCGAGATGGGTTAGATAACATCAGTGGTGGGTTGCTAACCGATTGCCTGATGTGCGAGTATCTTGGAACCCTTGTCTCTTTAGTGTCTAAATGAACATATGAGAAAGTTAATATAAACCATACTATAGAAGAGTAAAATAGCTACATAATGTAAGAATAGCTGATGTATGCTGTAGCTGCTGTAAGTCCATATTCATGCGCATGAATAGATATCACGCCTTCGTTACTATTAAATACAATACATAGGGAGGTAGGTAGCTATGCGCATTCTATCAAAAGAGTTTTCCTACAAAAGACAGTTGTTTAAAGAAAAGCACACGAAAAAAGCTTATTGCTTGAATCTTTAAGTATTTGAAATATATATAGTTGGTAGAGACGTTCATTGTTAATTCTAAATCTATCGTAAATTTCTAAGACGCAGTTATAACCCCGATAACAAAGGTCATTGTGGGATGGTAACGTCACTTGCGTTATCTTTGCCTTAGTTTTTGTTCACCAACATTAAAACGAACCTTTGGAATGCAATATCCAGTTCTAAACGTTACTAATTGAATGTCTTGCTTCATCCACTTCTAAGCAATCATCTTTCGGTCACGAGAACAAATGCAATGTTATTATCTCAAATGCGAGACACGATTTTCAAACATTGCATATAAGAGAAGTTACAAGCGGTAGGTAATCAGTGTAAACCTTTATACAACTTGATTGTTCCCAAAATCAGTGTAATTCATGTGTCTTTAGTTTTATTTAATATGAGTTTATTAGTCTATTGAATTATTGTTTGTCTATATATTCTGTTCCATTCATTAATTTTTTCAATAGCATGATTGTGAATTGTTATCTCTCCTGCCTGCATAATAACAAAGCAAATCACTATTTGTTATTAAACGTCAATGATATGCCTATTGAATTTTGTTCCTTGTTTGACGATTTATTTATCTAAATAACATACCTTATTTTTTGAGCAGAACAACATTTCAGTTGCACATTAACTAACCAACCAACTTTATTACATAAAACTATACCTAGAGCTGAAAAACGATCCATATTTCTTGTTACCATAAGTTTTTCTTGTTAGATAATTATGTACCACAAGAATATCAATCTTAACTGTCACTGATAATTTATAAATGATGTGATTCATCAATCACCATGAAACTTAACCCAGATGTTATTGAAACTATTTTGGTATCGTTTAATTAGTACTTTTAATAAATTTTGCGAATTATGTGTACATTCGTTTTTTTTCCTTCATTTAAATAAGAAACCATACGACTGTGCTTTGCTTAAAAGATATTTGAATGATGTTTTTTACGATACATCTAATATTTCTAACTGTTCTTTATATCTTGGTCATATCTGAATTTCTGTACTAAAATATTGAGGTAGGGGTTTTTACGTTTACTTGAAATCGCAATCGCTTGAGTGCGCAATAGTGCGTAGCGCACCATTAAAATTATAATGAAAATCATATTACCTACGCTCTGAATGAAAAATTGTTACTTAAAGGTATCCGATAGATCATTCCATGTGCCCATTAAGGTCAGGCCTACGGTAGATTCCCATCAAGTGTTGTATGCAAGTACATACAAACGTACAGTTAATAATCACATGTATGACTTGGCTAACTAAACAATCGTTCTCATATGATCGGCCGGATAGACCCGTTATGGTCTTGGTCTCTTTTCAACACGTGTATTTTTATTGTGGCCCGATTAGTACAGACTAGGGTTACGATAGATACACGTTATCTAGATCACAATTATAGCATATCTCAGGGATAGCATCCGGTCCGTAATGTACCGTCCTAAAGTAGTTCTATAAATATTCAGGAATCTATGCTGAATTTATGTAGAGTTACAGTTCTTTGTCTTAAAATAAGTTAATGACGTATCTTCTACTACTAAAACATGGTTCAAATTGCGATTTTGTGTCATGCTTGTAATATTCATAATCATATTTAAGAAGCCCGATTAAAGATAACATTCAAATTCAAATATTATTTAAATTTCATGGGCGTTAAGCGGTGTAAAGTCGATTTGTTGTAATCTAATGCATTAGAGAAAGAGATACGTTTTCTATCATCTCGGCTTAAAACACCATTATCTGATTGTATGTATAAACGAGTTACTTAGTTAGTTCAAGGAGTTGTTAGCTGTAGCTAGACTTGACCCTTCTACTTTTTCAAATGCAAAAACGTAATGAGTCCACCTACCGCCTACGTAAAGATCTAATAGTAGCATCGATGGAAGAGTTTATTTAATTAGATTGAACTACATAGCAAGTAAGTTATATACCTCAACTTATTAGTGTAAAAAAAATTAAATGGCTTACGGTTTTGATGAGATTAAAGGATTCAAAGCTACGCTGTAGCGACCGAAGAATGTTTGCTCTCGAATGTCGACTCAACATAGTATTAATGAATAAACAATCAAAAGATGCAGAAATAAATTAAAAATAAAGCAAAACACATTTGTGATGTACATTTAAATACCTACGTGGCTTTGCAATATACAGAGTGGTCTAACACTAAAATATACGAGTCTATTGTTGGCCCAACAAAGCAGTGTTGAAACTTTGAAATACCGTTAGCATTGTAAATCGGATCAATCAATAACTATTGTGCATCTATATACGCTATCGTGGTTTATTTACAAAATGTCAGTCAAACAACACTGAGGTTATTGAAATGTTACGAAATGACCGTGAAATGAAAATATTGTGAGCGCTACTTACTACGGCACAGACACGGCAAGCTAACTCACGCAGGTCGTTGATACGGGACGCAGGCGCATACGATGCATTTGAGTGAGAAGGAGAGATATACAAACATTGTTTCTGTCCTACTCTGTTGCGAGCGTCAGTGGATTTTAAATAAGAGCTCCTGTTTTAAAGGTGATCAGTGGACGGGAAATGATTTAAATAATAAAACTATGGTGCTGTCAAATATGATCTGGTACATACTATCTGTCTGTTCACGTTGCAATGATCAGCAGTGTATTACTTATGTTATGTAAGATCATGAAAGTTGATTGTATAAGCCGCTTCTTTTTATCAATTTCTCGCAATTAGATCCAAATTGTTTGACGTAACCTTATCTAATATTGAAATGAAAGCTTACACTTGGTAACACAAGTAAACGCGAGCAAATCGTCTTGACATTCGAAAAATATTGTAGGAACGAGGGACCAAGGTTCCCCTCCGTCTAAAGTACCGGTCGGTTGATTGGCGCCTTCTCCCCCATATAATTTATGGTGTAACCCGTATAACGATATGACCTACCATTGTTTGATTTTGAGTAAAGCTCAAATAAATGTCGGGTTCGTCTTCGTTATTAATATATTGACGATCAATTACACATTCCATTATATTTGTTATCTTCAATACTTCCATTGCATTTTCATTGTCTATTATGAAGTGCTTTGAAGTAATCTTGTCGGGCATTCCTGATTAATATTCCTGGCGTCGTTGCAACATAATTAAGTATTCTGTGGCCTCACCACAAATTGTTAATGAATGTAAAACCATATTTACAGAGAGTTCTTGGTCATCGAAATAGCCACTTGCATGTTAAAATCAGCAAAGGTTAGCAACAAGTTTCAAGGGTCTTCTTAGAAAGAACCTACTGGGCTAGTGATAAAATAGCATCAAATTGATGCATTGTTTATTATATTATATGTCATCCATCACTATTTCTGTATATAATACTCATATGATGATATTTTATTATTATCACCTTCTTTAATGGTCTTTAAATACATGTATTGCCTTTTGTGTGCCTTAATGAAGAATTATCATTTTATTTCCTATTATTTAGTAATTTTTATTAAATTAATGCTGCTATTGCATATTTTACATGATTGTAGTGGAAGCTTTTTTTTTTCTTGAAAAGCGTTTCTGAGAAATGTATTTTTATCATTGTCGTACGTGTAAAATAGTACGTAACCTCCAAAGTATAAAACTCCACGTCTCTGCATACATTAACTCTGAACTAAGGGCAATAAACGTAAAGCTACGTAGTGTGCACAACATCGCTGACTCACACTGCATAGAGTCCTTAGTACTTACATTCGACCAGAGAACGCTTGCTTGTTTACTATGGTAGATTCGGCATTGTGTCAGGGTATAGTGTTAAGTTGGTGTGTTAACATGAAAGCTTAGTTTTTGCCACTTCTTCCTTTACTCGTATAAGGATTCTTTGTCATTTCTGCATATTGTCAGTCTTCAGTAACAATAAAAGTTCGGTGCTAAACGTACCTACGAAAATCTTAAGTATTAAATTTTAATAGTTTTTGACGTCAATTGGTGTGTCTGTTTTAGTTTTTATCAGAAAAAAAATTGTTGTTAAATAAAATAATATAAAACTTTAATAAAGCTTTTTACTTAGCTCTTAAATATTCAATAGTTTTCGGCAGATAAAAACATGCAAAATATTCTTATTATAAATAATATATTAGGTATGCTGATAAAAAAAAATTATAATCAGAGTCAAATATTTACAGCCACAAATATAATAGGTATATGTTGTACCTACTGAATTAGAAAGTTCTTTCTTATATGGTATCTTGTTATTATATTATATTATTCGTAGGTACGTATGCAATTCACGACAGTTAAAGTACAATCGGTAAGACATAAGTGATTTGTTTGCCATAACAACAAGTTGTGATTAGTGATATATTAGTAAAACATGTTTTATTATATTTGTTTCGATAGATATGCTATGGATGTCAAGTGGAGTATAAAGAACGTTGTTGTGTATTAGAACGAATGTAAATTTAGAAACTCTCGACATAATTTAAAAGGGGTCAAGTATGGATTTATTATATTAAAAGTTCTACGTAATAAATACTTCTACAAAAATATTTATTTATAGAAAGAGTTATCCAATATGTTACTTATTATAAAACTAGTTGAACTAAGGTTTTCCATAACATATCTCATAAGTTCATAACTATATAATTTCAAATTTGTGTACAGTCACCCAAGTGCTTGTTGCTGTAAACGTAAGGCTCTAGAACTACATTTTACAATTTTACGCTTTCGCAGTAATATAGCAGAGGATGTATGGTGCAAAATGTTGTGTGATTTCATCGTTCACGAAGTACATTTCAAACTATAGTGTTAGATAATGTAGATTGTGTGATATTTAAGTGTCATTGCTGATATGGCGGTTACTACTTCGACAAATTATCATGGTTCGCCAATCCACGATGGCTTTGCAACGATTCGTGCGCCAAGAAGTCGAATCAAGATAAGAAATTTAGTTGAACCAAAACAATCGTTTAATCTACCTCAAAGGCATTCGGAATATTTTACATTAAATAGATCACCGAAAAACAATTTCTTAGAGAACAGTTGTGGCGTGCAATATGTGTCTGAATCTCCAAATAGCAGTAGTCACATAAACAAACCTACTCGGCTCAGCTTTACTGAACCAATCTACGCGAAAGTGACACCGCCTCATTCAAAAAGCAGTTCCCCAGTGAAATCTGTGAACGGCAAGCAAGAAATTCATTATGATTCAATAGATACGAAGCCACGTAGGCGCTTGCGAAGCTTGGACTTGGGAGAACAAAGCACGAGAACTGGAGAACCAGTTAGTGGCGCAGTCTTGACTAACGGTGACAGGCAGTCGTATGAGCATCATGTCGTCAATCAGGATAGTGTGGAACAGTATTCCGTACGCACGGACGCTTCGAGCTCGTCAGTCGACTTTAGAAGAAGCCATAGCGATCGAGACAATTGTTCTGAATCGTCTTCGTACTTCACAGACAACGATAGACCAATTTCTAGTTATAGTGATAATTCCACTATACCATCGACAGATACAGAAGATGTTCTCAAGGATTTGCCGAGCAAATCCAAATTCCATAGATCTCCCCAAAAATTTGCTACTCTAAATTTACGGAGACCCAAGTTTATAGACTTAAAGCCACCAGTCATCAAAGATAATTCATTATACGGAAGCTTACGGCGTCAAAATATGGGATATCATTCAGAACCAAATACGCCTCTTACTGCAATCTCAAACGACGATACTATTATTAGTGAAGTCCAGCAAATACCAAGAATGCAACTACAGAATAATAGAAACGGTTTCAAAAGATCTGTAAGCGAAACAAACGGGTTCTCGAAACGGCTTAACTACAGACATTCCTTCAGTGCCGACGCTAGACCGCAAAACATTCCGAAAAAACCTCATAAATGTTGCGAATGTGTTACTGGAGTACCAGCGGATGAAGAGGAGCAATCATCATCGCGATCATCATCAAGGAAACTAGGAACTTTGTATGAATCTCAAGATCCTAAAATAGGATGTCAAACAATCCTGCGGTCAAAACCACCTATACCATGGTGGGAACTGGCGATGAAAAAATCACGTTACAAGAGTTGCCCCATTTTAGAAGAGGTAAGATACAAATTTTTGCTACTATTTCGGCATTGTAATAACCATTTTGAATGAATAGTTGAATTACAGTGGATAAAACTCGTTGTCGAATGCTTTGTGGTGGCTAAGTATTTCATCAAACTGAAGTAAGACCACGTTCATCATAAAAGTACATAATATATAAATACTTTCAGATAAACATTAATAACTATTATAATGCAAAAAGGTAGTTTAAAGCTTGTTGAAGGCCTTAAAAGTTTGAATCAATCACTTTTCATATTGTTTATTTCCATTTGAGGTGCGGTCCTATTCCCTTGTTTCGTTGATGGCTATAGAAGCAACGCATCGAAACACAAGCGGGGGAATATTAATTACAGACTTAGCGTGTGCATTACCCACCTGACATTTGATGGTGGGGTGGGTTTTATATATGCCCTAGCTGACTTAACAGAAACTACAGATTGATCAATAATATAAAATTAACATTAAAAACTGTCAGGATTAGTAGGATACGCAGCTCTAAATTTAATGACCTAACAAAAAACTTTTAATATTTTATTTTAAATTTGGTTTAAAAGTATAACTACCTAGTTTACTAGTTAGCTTACGCGTCGCTTTATGATATTAGTGTAAGGTTTTTAAAATCATAAATTTAAAATGTTAACAGGTGTATGTGTATTGTGTAACATTTAAATGACGACGACGGTCATGTTGAATACGGCTCTATAAATATAGTTTAACTGCACACATGGAAGAGCAATTCGAAACTTGGTTGCTAGAAAAAAAGATACCTGGCTACCAAAAAAGGTATCTATCTATTCATCTCGACGGTCAGGTGTTGACTTAATCGTCTTTCCCTACGAGCATTCAGTGATTTTACTGGCTTCCAAATGTTGGTTCCCACGATGTATCGTGAATTGAACTCATTAGCATTTAGCATATTGAAATAATTTGTGACTGTAATTTTTAGTACTATTTTATAAAAAATGAAAGATATGTACTTAATTTAAAAAAGCTCTACAGATTTTCCACCATATAAATGTGATATAACCGAGCTTCTGTTAAATCGAATCGTTTTGTATGGAACCAGGTTGTGTAATTCCTCTGATAATGGCATTGTTTGTAAATCCTATTTGGCTACGCAATATCTTATATTGTCATGGTTGTGTAGGCGAATTGGTATCCATGGCAGTACACTATTGTTGTGGCCGCAAGGGACACCTTTGAACTTGAGCAATCACTAACAATAGTTTGATTGAACATATCAGCTGATAAACATCATAACATTAATACGCAATTATATAAAAAACACTCTTAGTTATGTTAGCATTACAAGCTGCTTGTGTAACAGTTTTCTTTCATAGTAAAAATTATTTTATCAAAATAATACAAAACCATTTTTAGAAATCTCTAAATCAACAGCGTGTGAATATCTCTCCAACAAAAGAGATTATTCGGCTCATTAGCAAGATTGGTCATGCGCTTTGTAGTTTGTAGCGGGATCGAACGCGCGATAACCATCGTCTCGGCACCCAGACGTCGTCGTCGTGTCTCCTATCTCGTGGTGGCACTGGTGGCTAGTTGACCACGGCATACTTTCCTAACGCAGCCGCATCCGCCTCATTTCTTGCAGGGCTTGTTTAATACGGCTATTGTTTCTATGGAATCGGCAGTGCCAGCTTCATAATTCGAATGATAAATCTATATGTTAAATCTAATCTGTTGGTTTTTAACTCTCGGCGGATGTTCAATTTTAAGAGCAAGATGTAGGGATATGAAATTTGAAAAGTTATCCTTGGATTTTAAGTCAATGTAAGTTAGTAAGATACTTTTTATTTATTCTATGTTATTTAAATAACAATTCAGCATGTGGCAACTGTGTCTAAATATAGAGCAATGGTAGAATGTGAAGCCCTAATAACTTAAGCGTCCAATGGGCGTCGACTTAAATTGACCGTAGACGCGCAGGACAGACCCAGATACACTGCAGCCGAATAAGGAAGAGTGCACTTGAACAAATAATCTCTCTCTTGTTGAGAATATTGTAGCAATGTGTCGTAAAACGCTGCTGTGGGACGTGGAGTGGGATTCAAGTAACAACGACAACCATTTTAACATGTAGGTAACACCTACGAAATTATTTTTGTTATCGTTCCTTTGTCATGTTTCCCAAAATTATGCGTCCCGCATGAATCTGGAACAGTCACGTTTTTCTCATTGCATTTTTCTTCAATAACATAACATAACATAACAACAGCGTGTTCTAAACATCCGTTATAATAAATCTTACCTCCAACATCTCTTGTATTTTGGAAAGCATAAATTACTTGCCACGTTTTGTGACAATATGGTAAGTAAGAGGCTTGCTGACGTCTGTGCTGAATAGTTAACTGCAATTTTCCGCTGCATATTTGCGGTGTTTCACTAAATATAAGGGTATTCGTGGTTTCCATTGAATAATTACATGAAAGTCGGAAGCTGCTCGTCGCACTAACTGCATCCAATTGGTGCAAATTGTTGTATCCATTGTGCCCAACCATGAAAACCATTAGTTGGCTGAACCGGTCTAGAAAATGGCCAACGAATATGCATTGGCAAGACTGTCAATAGAAATACTATTATTTTCTAAATATATGTTAAACTTAACTTTCCATGTACGAGAATATATTAATTTTAAGGGCAATGCACTGCGAATAACAATTAACAATATCTCAACTTTGTTATTCTAAACTTTCAACTTCATTGTTTTAAAGTCGTAAGTTTTCTTTCCCGTTTATGAAATATGTCTTAGAGGTGAGAGGACTTTTAAAATTATTCACACAAGCTTTCATATCTATTTCATTGCTCAGGTACGATAAAATCGCTACTTTGAATAGCAGTTATTCTCTTACTTTATGAAATATTTTTATTGCTATTTTTATCGCGTCATTAAGTCTTTTGAGCGCGCTTGTACTCGTATCTGCAGCTGTTTAATGACAATTAGCCGCCACCTGTTTTATGCAATTTGTGGTATTACAAGGATCTCAATTAAAATATCTCTAGCAAGAACCCTTGGCTTTCGTGTACTGTGAGAGTCATTGTACTTACTAAATACATAATCCAAGATTGACGCTTATCTGACCCAGTTTCTGGAGTGCAGTTGCCGACATTAGTAGAATGTTATTAATATTCTATTACTCATTACAAGTCTACTTACAGTGTCAACTCATATGATTTAATATTATTACAACACAATTGTTTTATATAGGCACGTATAAATCCAAATTTCCGGTGTTTGAAGTAGGCGTTTAAATTGTAAGCGTTACCGATAGTGTCGTTATATTTTGTAACATAGCTCTTTACTAAGTCTTGAACAATCTTTTCTAAAGTATTATTTCAATGAAATGCAAAATGTTAGTGTAATTTATGTAATGAATCACTTGACAATGCCAGCGCTTCGTCATATTGATACACTTGGTTGTATATACAGACACGCGCAAAGGTGTCTCCCGGGAAGATCTATCAATGACAGCCGGATGCCTTAATTGGCTAAACTGCGTGTACGCGGCAGGTGAATTACCCTATTAAGAACATGTATTTTTATACTAGAGACATTAAACATTCGAAACGGCGCGGCGGTTGTACGATTAAAATTATGTTATACCAGTTTTTCATTCTGCTATGAAACACATACCGTTAAAAGTAATCCATGTTCGCGTATGCGGGGTCGTCAACCCTAAACCTAATTTTCCTGAGTGCGTTCCTGTGACGTCGCAAACAAAGGGTCCTGTTGGACTACACCCACGGCCAGCCTATACACGCAATTTGTTCACATGAGTCATAATAAATTGTTTACCACTAACCGCCAACCTAACATGATGTAAGTAATTATTTGATCACGGTACCGTTAGCCAGTTTCTCGGTACGTGATTTAAATCATTATCGGACCTGGGATGTTGATCTGGATACATAGTAATCTCGCCCGGCAAGTAATCGAGGTGTTATAGAGATATCTGTGTCGCTCTGTGGTCATCTCTGATTACTTCAGTAGAAATCTTAGTGTTATTAGCCGGGAGCGAAGGAAATGCATGTTACGGTACATTTATTTAAATCTAAATGTAAATTTAATTTAAATCATTTAAAGTGGTTTTAAGTTTTAAGTGCTTGTTTATTACGGACTGTCAGCACAATATTCTGTATTAAGGATGTTTGCGAATCGTTAACATAATGATTCGTAGACTGTATGTCGCCGGCCGAGCGCTCACATATTATCGTACGTAGCCTTAAAGCCGACTATTTACTAAACAAACCTGATAAGAAATCTTCACATCCAATAGGCCTATTATGAAATATGTAGTAGTGTTACTATGAGAATATCATTTTGATTGAAATGTACAAAAATCATGAATTGTTTTGTGCCCGACTACCCCTTGAGGAATAGGTAACAAACAACCTTACCTATTTTGTGAAACCTCGTTTCTTTAAATGGTTTGTTCAATTTATTAATGTAAACATTTTCTTTGTTGCAGGCCCATGTGGTATCGGCTTTCGAGCAGAGCCTCTCGAATATGACCCAAAGGCTGCAGCAGCTCACCGCCACCGCCGAGAGAAAGGTAATAAACTCGTTTTATTGCTTCATGTAGAGATTAAAGCGCACTCTTATCGTACCACTCGAGACTTCATTTTAAAACATAGCTTCGGGTTATTAAGACACATTCAGTTTTTTTTTGCACCTGTACCGTTAGAGCAATGTATTAATCGAAATAATAATTGGTTTTAAATTTATAAAAAACAAGGATCGAATAACTATTAGCTATTATAGATAGCTGGTAAATAGTTGTAACGGAAAAGATTTGCCTTTTGCACTGTTGATGCATTAAGATTTTGCTTCAATTCGATTTTGTTACAGTTTTAGTATGTCTACTTTAATATTATTTTGATTCAGTTATTTCGTTATCATATCTAGTTTTTATCCACACTGTTATCCCGCCATTGTGTCTGTGTCATGTTTTTATCATGTCACAATCTCACAAAGATTACCGCTGGATGCGGACCGCACACGACCGATGGTTGTGGGTATTAGGCTGATACATATGTCCAACAGAAGAAGCATGGTCTATTAAAATAGTCTGAAAGCCTTTGAACTGCCAGACTAGTAAGAAACAGCGTTTTTTTCGGAAACAGTTCAAAATACCTTTGTGTTTGTAGTATTACCATATGACAATCTAACATAGAATACCACAAAATGTGGACTGCATACAGCCGATTGCAATGTATAATATAAGAAAAATAATAATAATATATCTTTATTGCAGACACATGATCCATATTTTTACAAATAATAAACACATACAAAATATAAAACACACAAACATCACAAATACAAAAAAATATAATAAAAAAGTAAAATAATAATATTTATTATTGTTTTTGGGCGGATATTTCCACCCAACGTCGGTACATTGGAGTTTGGATAAGTCTGTCCGCCAGACTCCGGATAATAACATTGTCACACGAGTCAACTCTGGACATTAAAGACGCTATTCTTTTTCGCTGGATAGCATTGAATGAGTCGACACGGGCCTCAGTGTACATTTCTGAAGCGCTGCAGATGCGCTTCAAACCCATCAGATGCCAAAAGACATTGTTATAGGCCACTCGAATGCCTATAACAGTCTTCTTGGTGTATTCAGTCCAGAGCTGGCAAGTGTTAAAAGTCTGGCAGAAAGACCTAAACAGTGTCGTTTTCACGTCAGGCGAAACTTTAAAAAACTTTCTTGCAATCATATTGCCCACGATGCAAAGAGCCCTACACTGTCGTTCTACGTCTGCGTTGTCTTTAAAGCACGATGTGGCCAATATACTTAAAACTGTCAACAATTTTTATGGGCTGCCTGTTAATGTAAACTTCAGGTACTGTTTGAGGTTCTTTCCCGATCTGAAAAGCAGCATTTCCGTTTTTTTTTTACATTATACAATAAGTCGTGATCTTTTGCATACTTTTCACATACCATGTCGTCAGCGTAGCTCAAGTTGTTGACATATCTATCATCCAGCTTGAGCCCCACTGGAGTGCTGCTCAGCTCCGCAATCAGATCATTTACATAGTTGTTGAACAGATCGGGAGAGGTGAGCCCACCCTGCCTCACACCACACGGAAGCTAGTAGCTTTCTAAAAGCTCAGAGCCCCACCGGACGCGGTTGGTCTGCTCACGGTACCATAGTACCCGAGCAAGTCATAAGCTGGGACTTGTCTAGCAATAGAATGATATATCGAAATACTCTGCAGGACCTAAAACAGCTGCGGATGTCTGTGTGAGATCTGCGCTTAGCATAGGGAGCATGATCTATCAAGTACCGAGATGTGGTTGGTTACCTCCTGGAACGATCATCATGTTCGTGTATGTTCGTGTGTCCATAATGTGTTTTTATATATATTTATCATGTAGTAACATCTTTTTTATCTTTGTCAAGCAAATTACATTTTCTTGGCTGCAATGAGCCAATGACTATCATGGTTTTTTATCTGCAGGACTCCGAGCTGACAGAGCTGCGTCAAACAATTGAGTTACTTCGCAAGCAGTCTATCCAAGCGGGTCTGACCACTGCGCACATGCAGTCGATGGGCATACGAGCTGACGGCGTGAATGTTACTGGACAGGTATACAATGTTATAATTAAATTTTTGACTGGACTGTCGAACTGGCTTACTGACCACCTAGTGGTACGTCACCACCGCAGCATACTGCACAGACATATGCCGTGTAAGGAGGTGCTCTATAGAGGAGTATTATAGTCGTCATCATTCATCTTGTCGAAAAGCAACATCATATTTTGAACTATACTAGGTACTATAATTTTTCAATAAAAAATGCTATTTGAGTTGCTGTAAAGCCTAATAAGAAGCTCTCTTAGTCGTAAGCTAAGCAACATTACATGTGAAACTAAATAGAATCTTTTTTGTTTTTTTTTATGTTATGCTCTGTGTTTTCACTTAAATTTTACAGATAAAACATTCTCGTGTCAGGCGCTGTATAAAACGCCTATTTTCCCTCCCGCTTTCGTCAATCCACTGCTTGTACAACCTTATTCAGATAATGGGCATAGATCAGGGCTAAAGAATCTAAGAGTATTATGAATATTTAAGCAGATTCATTACAATACACTTGGGCGGTGATCAGTTGGGTGCTTTGCGTCTCAATAAATATTAAATGCAATTTCTAATATATGCAAATATTCCTCGTCTTCATTTGTCTTGATTATCAATATTTATCTTCACAAAATGTAGGTCGATAGAATCATCAATCAAATTCCAGCTTCGCGCGGTCGTCCAGTAATAGGACCAAGTTCCTTAGCTTTTTGTTTATTAGCGGACGTTTTCAAGCAGTGTCACGGATAAGATTTACAATAATTATGTCCGCGAAACCGAGGTGGTAGGCTCTTAGCATTAGTTAGTTTTGTCCGACTAAGTTGGGGTTTTATTTTTGAGAGAGTTTGCTGATTGCCTTAGATGGCGTATATTGACTTCACCGAGCTTTTTTGGGGGCGGCGAGAAACTTAAAGGCTTACTCAAGCCGTGAGAAACGAAGCACCTTCGGAGGTTTTTAGAGGGAACGGCATCACGCACTAGTGCATCTCCCCGTGCTCTACTAGATTTTTGACGGGTTCGGATCGGAACGGGGGCGACTATAGGTATTAAGTGCAAATGATAAGAGATAAATGTACATCCCAGAAGAAAAATATATTGCCAAAACGTGAACTGGACACAAAGATCAGAGATTTTTTTTCGATTTGTAAGTGTATATTTAATTCGAAATGATAAAGCCTTAATAAAGAAACTGTTCTCCTCCATAATAAAAACCAAACTACCGAAACTCAGTCTTCCTAAAGCAAAGCAAATGAGACAGACAACCGATACTAATTGATACCTAATTGATCATGTCCCCGATAGTGAAATGTACGAGCATGATATACCTGGGTGATTGATTACGCACCTTTAGACAGTTCAAACTTCCTAGTATGCGAAATGCGGGTGGTCCTTATGTTACTGATCTATGTTATGACGTTATTGTACTGATGTAATGTGATGAATAACGAAATCAAGTTAAGCCGATCACGATTATATATCGTAATCCAACACTTTGGTAACGCCACAGGTAACGCTACTTTAATTACTTATTAAGATAGAATAAGTGAAATAACTGATAAAATTAATTGGACTTAAAACCGACTTCGATGCCTATCTCCTTTGTAACGAAAGTAACGCTACGCGTTTCCCACAGAAGCCATACCTTTAAAAAAAGTAATTTGGAGTGATTTGTTAATTACCGTAACAGGTTTGTATCTGTTTATATTCCAAAACGAGGTAAGTGCTTCGCCTCCATCTCTCCTCTCCGCACTTTACTCGGAATATATAAAACACACTATGTAGAGAAAAGTAAAATATATTTAATATATCTTCAATCGTATACCTTTCCCCACAGCAGGAGTCGAATTCGCAGACGCAACAGTCTTCTCCACAGCGGAACGCACAGACCGGCAACGGAGCGATAACAAGACACTTATCGACGGACAGCGTTTCCAGTATCAACAGCCTTAGCAGTGGATCCTCAGCGCCGCACGACAAGAAGCACAAGAAAAAAGGATGGGTATGTATTTACAGCCTTAACTCAATTTAGTCAGTATTAGTTTTATAAGACTAGGTTTTTTCGAAGGACTCGCTCTGCGTGAAAACCCAAGTGTGTATACGCAGGATATAATGGATTTCTACCACGCCACCCCACTAATGCTATGGCATGATCTGGCTGATCGCCAAGGCATTCCACAAGCTGGTGGGTGTGACGAAGACTTTATATCTGAGAATTTCTCCCAGTCAGTGATCCTATCGCAGAAAGAGGCAGTCTTCAAACGCTCACCCCACTATTATGTGACTTAAAATCGAACCCTAGTCGGAGACCAGAAGAAACTCTAGTTGGTAACAAGGAAGCGAGCCGGGTTTCCTGCCTCTTACCTTCGCCCAGAAAGTCTTCGGTGTTTGCCACCATCACCGCTTATAATATCTTCTCCTTGCCTTCCCCCTTACTAAAAGCTACTAAAGGTACTAGCTAACCCAATCTCTTTGCCGAAGTAGAGGCCGCCTTCCACAGTAGCAACCTACAAACAAAAGCCCTGGCGCCAGCGTTCTCCTAACAGTACCTAGTAGGTTTAACACTACCACGTATCGACTTTTGAGCCATAACTTTTTTAACGAGGTTGCCTCGGAAACAAAACACTGAAACTAGATGTCATAAAGAAGATTTTATGGTTTCCATGAAAGTATTATAGTGAGCGACAGCGTTTTCAGATATTTCTACATAATGGATGTCCGACATCAAATTCTTGTAAGAACATTCAACTAACTGGGTTAAAGGAAATTCATTACTCGACTAACATGAGGAAAATAAAGAAAACGAGGCTAAACAGATGCCAATGTCGGTAACGACATTGTAACTTATTACTTGAATACTAATCGCTACATCTCATCTATCATGAGATTTTCTTCATATAGTTGACACAAAATTGATGACTTGCTCTATGAATTTTAATAAGCATGAACCATTCGATTGATATATTATTTAAGTAAAGTCGATGGACTCTCAATAGCTACCGACTTGATTAGGTATGTTGCGTCTGTTTATTTGTTGTTATTAAATATAGATTCATGAATAAAAAATAAACCCTTTTTGTTGTAGGTAAAACTAATGATTGACGATCATAAACGACAACCAATGGAAACGCAGTTGACCATCAGCTATTATAACCAGTAATTGTTTGGTTGTCACTGACATAACTTTACGGTGGCCGAGCACTAAAACCAGTCATTATTATTAGTTACCACCCACAAACAAACAATATAAGTTATTGTTTAATTTCCATCTTTGTTTTAAATGTGAATTATGAATGACATTTTGTATGGGAAACATAATAGGATATCCACAGTATTGTAAATTACTTAGCGCCGTTATTCGCATTAATTTCACCGCCGCGGGGCGCGAAATAAAAGCAAGAGGTGCCTCAACTATCACTAAAACAAACAGACGTGTAACCATAGACTTATAGAAGAACCGAACGAGCATTAGACACAATAACATGAAAATATGTTAAATATTTGATATAAATAAAATATGTATATCTTGAATATACATTTCAATTACCCACTCAATAGAATAGAATAGACTCAATCAATTAAAAGCGGAAAAAAGAAAGTCAAATAAGATATTCAGGGATCTCTCGGACAGAAAGCGTTCAGGCGGTCAAGCGTTCAGTTTTTCGATCTTTGTGTTACGTTACATAGATACTCACACAGGAGGCATTCTGACCACGTTGAACGTGACCGCTTATAGAACCCTAAGCTAGTAAAATTGTCACCTTTGCTGCTTGGGGGCAGAAATAAATGTGACGGCAAAAGCTTTTAAATTATTACAATAACAGACTTAATTCGTTATATAAATATCAATCGATATAGTGTATGAATGCTCGTTTTTTTATCATTGCTTCTTGGTTTATTCAGGATTGGTCTTTTGCTAAGCGCTAATAAATTTATTGTTTACCAATGATAAGTTTTTCCCCAGTACTTTAAATAGCATTGATACTACCGCACTAAACATAATAGTTAACTCTATGGCAATAGTAGGTACGAACTTTTCGTCGCACTATAGCCCGTCTATTTACTCTGCCTTACAATAAGTCAACATTAATAACACCATCGTTTTCTCGACAGCTCCGCTCGTCGTTCACCAAAGCTTTCTCACGGAACGCGAAGATCTCGAAGACGGCCAAGCATTCGTCCCTGGGGCAACTGTCGTCGCAGGACAGCTCGTCCGGCTCTCACCACTACGACGATCCGCACACCATACGCGAAGGCAGCAACGAGAACAGTCTAGAACATTCGCACGAAGTGATCAACGATAAACCAATGGTAAATGTCTACTATAGTTTTAAGAGACACTTTTCATTTCGGTATCCCATACAAACTTTAAAGTTCTATTGAAATGAAACAACTTTTACGGATCTACTCGCGTTTATTTTACTCATTAGTTTTAATTAATGTTTATCCTGACGTTTCGAACCCTTTCCAGGGTTTAAAGTCCTAATTCTTCAAACAAACAAGCCAATTTTATTGAACTTTCTTGTTGTACTTTGTTTTTGATCACATTCATCCAGGTATCTAAGAGTTTTTGTTTTTGGGAAGTTTGTAAGGGAAACCTAAATGTGACATGGCTCTAAAAACGTAGTTTAGTTTGTTAAAAAAAACTGTATTTCATTTTTAGTACCAATATTTAGGAGGAGCTCGAATGAACTGCACTGGACCGGTGTGGTTGGTAATGTTCCAATCTATACCGTCAGATCCCATTTACTTAACGTCTTAGCGCACGGTTTTGTATGAAATATTTCAGACACATTTTGACCCACGTTTCATATGTAATAGTATCACGGTCTAAACGAAACCTTACAGCCTTACAAGTACTTTTCAAATGACCCTGTATTATGTTATTAACAAGTCGACATATTAACGCTTCCAATACCCTTTGAAAATGAGGTCCTATAAATGAGGTTGTTAATTATTTTTAACCTTGAATCCGAATTGTGTCGCAGGTGGTAGGAAGTTAAGTTAATCCTTTAAACGTTTCTCGGTAAGCAGGGACGACGGTATGTAGCGACGTACATCTGTCATGACGAATTAAAACCATTCGCCAGTAAAAAGTGTCGGTTCGTTCGTAATCTGCCCTCAATTCGTACATTAAATTGAGACTATTTAAAATTTTCTTTATTGGTATCTTATTGGCGGTTGTTGTTCGACGGAAATGCATTTTTTGCAACTGCTGGACAAATTACAACGCAATTTAAGATGTGCAAAAATGTGCACGCTAATTATAATTCGAAATAAGTTCTGAAAAAACTATTTGGCTCGTGTAAATTTTCTTTACACTTATACCCTACTGTGGCATAGTAAATAAGTAGGTACACAAGCCGGCAAAAAAGTTTCAATTGAAATGTTTACACAGATACCAGTTGTAGCGTTAATCATTATTGCGTTACATTTGGTTATGATTACACTATTAGCATAACACACGGTATAACTTGATCATGTCGCTGTATTATGTTACTGACCCAGATACAATACACTTTTTGTGTGTCATAAATTAATTCGTAATGTAAATCTCGTTCATTCATGTTTATTTATGGCTATTTTTTATTGAAGGCCAATAACAAATTTATTTATTTGTTTTATAGACACTGGTCGCTTTAATTGACATGACTGTTTTATTAGTACTCGATTCATTTTTATAGAAATATGACAGTTATCGGAACGCAATAAGGTCTGTTTTCGACTATATTGGATATTGTTCTGTGCTAGTTTAAAGATATTAGCTCCAGTTTACTAATTGGACATAGAAACATAAGACTTAAGTGTTATAAGCGTACCTAGGTATACTTCGATTGCTGATTACCACATTAATCATGTAGTTATACAGTAAAAGTGACTAGACACCAAGCTTTACCAAAAAAAAATCTTAGCAGTAGGTAGTCTTACCTACTTAACTGGATATTTCCAGTGAACAAACGAACGACCATGAGATCAAGATATTTTCGCCGCGTCGTCGTCTGAATAAGAATTCAATCCAAATAATTCCCCGTTCGTCTATCAAACGCCTGTATTTTTATGTACATAAAGTATATACTCAAACGTTTTATTTCTTTCAAGGACAAGCCACCATGTCCCGCTGCCAAGCCAGAGGAGCAGACCAAAGGTAAGCCAAAATTTATTGAACAAATAACCCGTCTAGTTTACATTGACACTTAGCAGTATTAACCTGACCTAGTGAAGATCCCGCTAGCTATCTGCAAAGTGAATACTTCTAGGCTTAAGGTCGCTTTTCAGGTTAACATAAAAAGGTATTGTTTTCCGACTTTCCATTGCCATTAGTTTGTAAATAGACACCTTTTAATATTAAACTTTGTTATAGTAATAATAAGTTACATATTTGCGTATTTATGTTTCACAGCTCTCTCGTGTACCTATAGGTTCTTTTCAGTATCTTTTAGAGGCCATTGTTCTTGGGCTTACATTGGCTCTTAAATTTCGTCCATACCAGAACAATGCCGCATTCATTCTATTATATCTTATTAGATGAAATATTATCAACAATAGGACAACTTATTATAACTTTAAAATTGTTATTTTGCAAGAACAATGAAATTGTATATAAGTATCAAAACTAAAACTAGTATTGGAAAAGATGATTGCCTCGTTTGGGATTTGAAAAGTCAGCTTCGTTATAAATATGGCATCATTCAACGCAAACAATAGTTATTAGGTAAAGATGTAGCTTTTTTATAAGCTGGTCAACTTATCTTATACTATTAGATATACATATATTTTAAAATGTGTATTTTGCCTTAATAAAACAGTCACATGAAATGTGTCGGCAACTCAGTTGGCAAAGCTGTTGCCCGAATTGTGAAAGGTCGTGGCATCGGTTCGCCCCTGAAGCAAGTTGAACCACAGGTTAGAAGCCCACAAGTAACCGTCAGACGCATTAGGAAGATAACCCGCAAAACTGCGCCAATGCAATTTGGTAGGTTAATGAGTAAGGAGTTTACGGTTAATGGTTGGTTTCTCCGCTTCCTTATAAGGCAGGCTGTCTTTCCCAAACTATTGCCACTCATACTTTACAATAAAGGTCTTTGCACATTACAGCGTGGTTATACCATGACTGTTTCCGTCTCTAATCATACATAAGATATTAATTATGACTTTGTATCAGACACCGTATAACACCGTAACTACAGAATAGATAATAGTACGCGTCGTCGTTGTATATGCGACGTTAATCAACTGAGTTTTTATTTATATGAACATGTTAAAAATTGCATAAAATAAGTTGAACAAACGTTTGTTTAGATGTTTTCTACTAACTATATATCTGTACTTTCCTTTAGAATAAACTAAGCTTTTATAAAATTGGTCAGTTTTATATAAAAAAAAAACTGAAGTTTGTTTAGAATATAATAGAATACCTTTATTTCAGACAACTACGACAAGTATTTTAGTATAGCGAAATGTGTAAAGACTGCTAAGTCGTTATAACATCAAAAATTCTATCCAATTGTAATTTCCAATTACGGACGTTGTGGCGCTGCACGAAATTACATACAATACTCCTCTTTACGCTAACGAGTTTTACAACACGAATTCGGTAATTGTTAGAGCCTATAAAAGACTGTTAGTCAATTGCAGCGGGTATAGTAGTAGTGTTTAAAACGTTTTTGTTCGTTCCGTTTATATTGCAGTCACAAATCTATATAAGTGCGAAAAAAGATGAAAAACAATCTGACACTTAATATTAGTTAGGAAGTAGTGAGACAGGCTCTCGGTGCTATAAAGGTGTTTAATCCCTACAGATAAACCAGAAGAGTCTGTTTTAGTGGATGATCTGAAAAGGCAACTGCGGGAGAAGGACTTGGTGCTGACAGACATTCGGCTGGAGGCGCTCAGCTCGGCGCACCAGCTCGAGAGCCTTAAAGACACCGTCATCAAAATGAGGGTGAGTTTTTGAGAACTGACTGGAGCGTATCATCGTAACGTACCATTCCGGCGAGCTTGAGATGATAGGACATTTCTGGTTGACCGATACACCGGTGCACGCGGAGCTTGCGACGAGCGGCTCGGCTCACTGTGCTGACCATGCGAATACTGAGCATCGAACATGTTGCGTGCGGCAAAATGATCGGGCCAGTCTCTGGACCTTTAGGCTAACAACTGATGTTAACCTAAAGTTAACGAAATGAGAATTTGTATTGCATCAAAGCAGCCCCGATCTGGTGACAAATTAGGTGCCATACAAATTAACGTAATCGAATAATGAAAAAACTTGCACTTTTTTGTTAAGGTTAGAATAAAATAGAATAGAGTAGAATATAATAATTGTTTATTGTTCACTGTGTACATGTAAGATGTATGTACAGACTATAAAAAAACTAAATATATAGCAAAGAAGCATACGATCTTCCTGGTGGAAAGCGGTTACCGCAGCCTATTGCTAATCAACGATAATTATCATTAATGATTCACATCAAAGTAATTTGATTTTAAACGATTAAGTACTATTTCTTAGTAAATGTTGTTCTTATTAACGCCCAATTTCAATAACCTATCTCTGGTAAGAGATAGACCTATATTAGTTTAATTACCAACAACCGCTGTTATTTTTCGATAATTAACAGAAATAATTACACAACAAAGCTCTAGTAGGCTTATCTCTTGCTGAGGATAGGTTATTGAAACTGGCCGTATGTATACACCGAGTAGGTAATTCAATATACATCTTATATAAAAAAGGCACCCTTCTTTATATATGTACTATCCCACTGTTTAAACGTGCCTGCCGTGCAAGACCAACGTTTAAACGCGCCTTCTAAAACATGGTGACTCAAGAGATATTTTGAAACGAAAGTGGCTTCAGTTCGCTGTTCGCAATTCAAACAAGCAAATCCCTAGCTCTTCTTAATCGATTAGTATTTTATTATTACTATACATTAACTTTTTACGAATAATGTTGGGGATTCGTGTTATGTATCTTCGTGTGTGGCCGCGTAATTACAGAGTGAAAGAGGGAGAGATGCCTGTATTTTACCTGTACAAGAAAGTTTTGTGGTTAGCCTTAATCAATTACTTTATGACCAGACATTAATTTTATCTATATTACGACGAACAGTTCGCGAGACTCTAATAAATTATAGCCTACGTACCACTCGCGTATTAACTTAGGTGTTTGTAGTAATGGATAAATAATAGTTGTACAAGTAGTAGTAGATACGATCATGAAGCTGTCACGAATACAATAAACCTAATACGTCATAGATAACATAACAATGTGATACTAATTTCCATTTATAACGTGTTGACAGATCTTTATATTTTAAATTGGGGTCTTGGTGATGTTTTTTGTTTAATTATGCTTTCAAGTGCGTTGTAGGATGATCGGCATATTAGAGATAGCTTTATGAAAATAAATGAAACGCTAGATCAATTAATGTTTGTGTTTTCTAAGAGTTCAGTGCGCATTGCAAGTATTACCTATATGACAACAATATATTTTCCTTTAGAACGAAATGCTGAACTTGAAACAAAACAACGAGAGGCTACAGCGGCTTGTGACGTCACGTTCGCTAGCGGGCAGCCAGAGCTCACTAGGCACGGGCGGCTCCGCGGTCGAAGACCCGAGGAGGTTTAGCCTCGCTGACCAGGCTACTATGCACCAGGTAAAAGTCTCTCCTATAGCATGCTGCTTTTGAAGAAAACAACGAGCTTTACAGCCTGGTTGTAAATCAAAGATTACTAGGCACGGTCGGCTTCGCGGTCGACCAGGTTCAGCTTTGCCGACACAACAACAGCTACAACAGCTTATAGCGGCAGTGTCTTGAAAGTAGGTCTGATAAAATCTTGAAAAAAAAAAAAAGTAATTTAAGCAGTCCAACATGATAATGATTTGATCAGTAATCCTTGCTGATGTAGATCAAATCATGATCATTCTTGAATCGTTATTATTCATGTTCTTATAACATATTTTACAAAGAATAGAAGTCGTTAGTTCTTTACTTTTTAGTTAACATTGGCATTATCTAAACGTCAACGTAATTTATCTGTGCTCTAAATAAAATAAAACTTTTGTTTCAGGCTGCCATAGACATCCACTCCCAGCCTCTAGACTTGGATTTCAACTGCATAACATCAACGCCCACTATGGACTTCAATAAAGGCTCTCCCAACTCGACTATGGTCGAACCCATATACGGGAACAAGGCAGTGTGTGAGCTGAACGAAAATAGTGAAGCTCTGTTGGGTGCTCTGAATGGGTCCAATGATATATTCACGAACGGGATGAACTCGGGGGACAGATTAAGTGGAGATTATGATATTGATACGGTGCTACCTCCACCCAAGACTAGGGAATTGGCGATAGGGGAAAGCTATTCGGACATTGGTGAGTTTGATAATATATTATTGTCTTGTACATGGTATTGCCATGATTAATAAACTGTGTACTACTAAATTAAAATATTCTTAAAAAATATATTATCATTGCTAGCTTATAATCGTTATACGCTGGGCTATGGCTTCGCCGCATAGGCAAATAGCGTATTTGAATATCGGGCGTTATTACACCACACTGCCTTAATACAGATTGATAAATTTTAACGACTGTCATCTTACGACAACGACCGAGACCAACGGCTCAACGGGCCTACCTAAGCATAGAAAAGCTGAAAGTTTTTTAATTTTGGCCACCCATCCATTAAGCCGATATTGCGAAAGTTGCTTAATTCGCACGCTCGCAACCTGAACCTAGCAACAAGCTTATATTTATTTATTATGTTTAAGGTGTTGCCGATAGCCAAGGAGACACCACCGACGGAAAGAAAATAGCAATAGCCGTTTACTTGGGACAACCTGAAACATTCCAAAGATATTTCGAAGAGGTCCAAGACACTCTGACCGAGTCCGAATGTCGGTTCTACGCGAAACAGTCAGCCAGCGCGTACAACAACCACTTCGAGAAACAGCCGAGTTTCGACTCACCTCGCATGTCTCAGACGCACAGTCCGGAAACGGAGACGCAAGATTTCCCACAAATCAATAAGTCCAACACGAATAGCCTTAAAAGTAATAAGTCTACGCACAGTAGTTCATATAAGAATGTTTATAATAGTGATTCGACAATAAACTGCAATGAATTCACGATAGCTTACACTTACATATCTGGCAAGACTACTTGGCAGAATTTAGATTACATAGTTAGGAAGACTTTTAAAGACTATCTGTCTAGGATAGATCCGGGCACGAATCTGGGGTTGAACACTGACTCTATTACTTCGTACCATTTGGGTGAAGCGACGAGGGGCCCCGAGATTGGATTCCCGGAGCTGTTGCCTTGCGGATACATCATTGGAACTGTTAATACGCTGTATATCTGCTTGCAAGGAGTCGGCAGCTTGGCGTTTGATAGCCTTATACCAAAAAATATTGTATATAGGTGAGTTAAGTTAATAATAATAATAAAAACGTTTATTTTCTCTTCACAATAAGGAGTTACAAAAGTAATATAATATTAAGATACATAGCATCCTATAATTTGTGAGAGACTAGTTATATTACTACACTAGTTTAGTTTGTTTTACGTATATGATTTGTATAAGATTCGTATATGATTTGTGTAGTAAATATTACACACACATACTTAAATTGTTAAAAAAATTATAAAAAGCTCTATTATTCCTTTTGGTAACCCATACAGACAACAACAACCAAACCAACAAACACAAAACTTCATAAAAATATTATTTTGACGACCTCCTTGGTCGAGTGGTTTGTGCACCGGTTTTCATGGTGTCGCCATCTCTGAGGTCCCGGGTTCGATCCCCGGTCGGGTCAATTTAGAAATTATTGTTTTTCTAAATTGTCTCGGGTCTGGGTGTTTTCTATGTATAATAAGTACGTATTTAAGTATTTTAAGTATGTTTATCCGTTGTCTAGTAACCATTTAACGAGTTTCATAACGAAGCTTCTCTTGGGCTTGGGCTAGATGATGATTGGTGTGAGTGTAGGAAAGTTTAACATATTTATTTCTAATATTTTTTTTTTTATGCATTTTGAAACTTACCATAGAGGTTTCTCTCTTCAATTAGCACTTATGCCCACCATTTGTGCAAACCAATTCTCTTACTCTTCTTCCACTGTAAAAATAACTGCCATAAGTTTGACAAATTGTTTAAGAACAAAGAGCCTTAAGTCTTCGATTTCGAATAGGCCCATCCCAGGCGTTCAATTCTTTTGCTAGCTAGAGAGTCAGTCTTACTTATCATAGTGCAAAATAAATAAGCACTTATCATAGTGCAATAGAACACTAGGATTTTTACTCTCCACGTGCCCTACACGAACTGTATGTTCATAGTTACATTTTACGTATACCTTATTGATGTCTAACTTCCTTCACAGATACGTGTCGTTGCTATCTGAGCATAGGCGAGTGATATTGTGTGGACCGAGCGGTACCGGCAAGTCTTACTTGGCGGCGAAGTTAGCAGAGTTCTATGTGCAGAGGACGCAGCGTCGCGGAAACCCAGCTGAAGCTGTGGCTACCTTCAAGTAAGGAGATTGATCAGATTATTATTTAATTATTTTGATTTTGTATAATTTATGTACAGACGCCTATCAACCACATTAACCTATCCAAAACTGTCAAATTTCTTCAATACATTTTCACCCATATTCTTAAGGCATAACGTTCAAAGTCTTTCGAAGAAATTTGACAGTTTGTGGTAGGTTGACGTGCAGGCGTGTGTACAAGTACAGTACTTTGTACAAGTGCAATATACGTATGATTATTATCAAAATATTTTAACCTTGTTATTCAAAGCACGGAAGCCCTTCAATCAATTGTTATTGAGGATGTTTTCTTATGTAGCACCTTGCTTATAATTATGTTCAAGTTGTGCTAAATGTGTACTTTTTGATTTCTTTCTAATCATTTTTCTAATTCAGGAGAATTTGTTTAGACAATTCTTCAGAGCTGATCAACTTTAACGTTATGATGTCGTAGTCTCAATAAAATATCTATCTAGTTATTTGTTGAACTTTAGTAATGAAAAACAAACCTTATTCCCCTCCATCGTGGACCGTAAATCCTTCAACGAGCTCCGCTCTTAATTCGCCAACATCAGTGCAGTGTAGCGCGGCTGCCGCGGGCGAACCCTTTTTATTTGATTTCTATCAAAATTTGATAATGAAAAACGAACCTTTTTCCTTACTAGCGTGGACCGTAAGTCCTGCAACGAGCTCCGAGCGTACCTCGCCAACATCGCGGAACAGTGTAGCGCAGCTGTGGCGGGCGAGGAAGCCGCGTTGCCTTCAGTAGTGGTGCTGGATAACTTGCAACATGCCTCGGCTTTGGGGGATGCCTTTGCGGGGCTACTACCACCGGATAACAGGAACATGCCTGTTATTATAGGTAATGTTTTGTTTATATAATTTTAACGCAAATTTTGTTGCGAAACAAATTACAAAAACACAAATGTTGAAAAAATATCAGAAGCCGGTATCTCAGAAAGGTGCAGGTTCAAATCCTGCTCGTGGAAATTTTTTCAACATTTGTGTTATTATAGGTAAGCTATTGCTTTTTTATTACTGTCCCAAACTAATTCACTTAAAAACTAAAATTGTTTTTTTGTTACGGAATTAAACTAAGAACTTAAGTTGGCGTTTACTTTGGCTGATAGTAACGAAAAGACCGAATATTGCTATCGCAAGCTACATAAGAGCTTTACTTTCATCTTAGTTGATAGTACCGTAAAAACTGTTTATGAAAGCGTGATTTGTACTAAAGGGGCAGTCTGAATTGTTCAAGTATGTATAAACAATCATCGTCATCGTCGTCTCACTACTTGGCTCAGGTCTTCCCACATAAATATGAAGAGATTGTGCTATATTCCATCGCGCTAGCATAATGCGTGTTGGTAGGTTTTAACGAATGTCATCTTACGACAAAAACCGTGAGCAACGGCTTAACATGCCTTCCAAAGCACGTATATTTTAAATTTTATCACCTATCCAGATTTGGTGATGCGAAAGTACATCACAGCCAGAGCTATAGCTTATCGCGACCTAAAAACAAACCTCTTCATAATACCAGCGTAGAATAACAAGTTTAACTAGTATGTATCTAGTATAATATTACTTGACATTGTTACAGGAACAATGTCCCAGGCGACTTGTAACACCACAAACCTCCAGCTGCACCACAATTTCAGGTGGCTTCTCACCGCCAACCACATGGAGCCAGTCAAAGGATTCTTGGCGAGGTTGGTTTTTCATTATTAATTGAGTTTATCTTTAGTCCTTTATTTTTTTCTTTACGAAAAAAAGTGCATTTGGCTTATAACACGCCGGATGGTTACGCAGATGGCTATGTTGGATTCTTGCCTCAAACTTGCATCCCTTCGAAAAACCCCTCATTAAAAAATCTTTTGAAAAAAGTACTTCTAGCCGCCCAAGGGTGAAGGCATGCTAGTCCTATCATAATCTCAGTTACCACACTTACACACACTTACCACACTTATATTAAATATTTCACTCTTATCTACTAATGAATGAGTGAGTGTAGTGAGTGACGTTTTCTCAGATCTCACTTAAAAATTCTCTGCAGCACCATTTTATTCAAAATCGAAACAACAGTTAAGCCAACTCTTTTTAACTTCTTTTTACCATCTAAATGGTTTAAAAACAACAAACTTTAAACATGACTGTTACAGTTTTTTAAACACTGTTTTTTTTGACACTTCAATACTTTTTTATGCGTGCTGTTTCTAATTGAAATGCTCTTCACCAGGTACCTTCGTCGGAAGCTGTTCTCTCTGGAGCTCCGTTTAGGCCGTCGCGAGCCTGCATTGGCCACTGTCTTAGAATGGCTGCCAGGGGTGTGGTCTACTCTCAACGCCTTCCTCGAAGCGCACTCATCTAGCGACGTCACTGTGGGACCACGGCTTTTCCTAGCCTGCCCTATGGACTTGGAGGCTAGCCAGGTATGATCCTCAATATATATAGGAATGTTATTTATTTGGCTCTTTCCTCTCAACCTTCATATAGGCTGTCGCGAGTCCGCATTAGGCTTAAGATAGTTTCTAGCTGTGTGGTCTACTCTGAACGCCTTCCTCGAAGCACACTCCTCCAGCTACGACACTCTGAGACCATGGACTTTAAGGCTAGCCAGATATAATCCTCAATATGTGAAGGGATGTCTTTTTTAGGGTTCTATACCTCAAAAGGAAAAAACGGAACCCTTATAGGATCACTTTGTTGTCCGTCCGTCTGTCTGTCTGTCTGTCTGTCTGTCAAGACTCTTCTTCTCGGGAACGCGTAGAGGCATCTAGATAAAATTAAAATCATATACTCAGGTCGGCGGTCCCTTGAAGCTGTGAAAAATCAAATTTCTAAGTTAACGACAAATTAAGATACGGTCGTTTATGTCGCAAAAAACGCATATTTTAACATTCTCAAGGGAATCAAAATTCATAGGGTACTTGCCGTTGACCTAGAACTATGAAGTTTGACAAGTAATATCGTCTTATACTACAAATACAGAGAAAAGTCTGAAGACTATACATATTTAATTAAATCACAAAAAAAACCAGGGTCTTTATGCAAGGAACAGGGGTCCAAATTTTGAAGTAAGGTAGCCGTGGCATGTGGGGTATCGTATGAAAGGGCTTCATTTGCACAAGTTTAAACAGATTTTTAATTCCTGAACTATATAATATGTACCCATAAATTTGTACGGAACCCTCGGTGGGCGAATCCGACTCGCACTTGTCCGGTTTTTTACCTAGATCTATTTAAAGAATATTAAACTTTTAAAAAATGCTTTCTATGACTGACTTTTCTACTTTTTTATTTCCATAAACAACACCATTTTTCTCCCTAAATACAGCTATTACTATTCACTACCCCCTTCTTTACCCTGAAAGTTAACTACTACAAAACAATCTATAACATAATATTCTTGGTTCGCGGACGTAACTACAGCATTGTGACGTACGCGTCCGTAGCGGTGCGCGAGGATGTGGCGCTGTCTATTAGGCCGGCAGCATTTCGGATGCGTTTTCTTACGAATTTGACTCGTTCGGACTAGTTGTGCGTATATCTAGTATGCGAGGTACCAAACTAGTCGGAGAATCGGCATGTGTCGTGCGTATTCGTAATTGCTCATACGAGTCAATTTCGTACGAACGCGCATCTAAATACGGCCAGCCTTAACATTCACTATTCCTTTCTTTGCCCTCAAAACTAGCTAGGTACTACACGTGACCGGTGATTATTTAATAGTTATTTTTATCTATTATATAAACACCGTTCACCAAGCTAAACCCTATACAAAAATCCTATCACATATTTCTTGTTGACCCACAGGCGTGGTTCGCGGACGTATGGAACTACAGCATAGTTCCGTACGCGTCCGAAGCGGTGAGGGAAGGCGTTACTCTATACGGGCGAAGGCGGCACGCGGCGGTAGACCCACTGCAGCATGTGAAGTCCACCTACCCGTGGAGGGAGCCGAATCACTCGCATGTTAGTATATTAATAAATTTTATTTCTTTAGAATTTATTCAAAATCTTTTATTCAGTTTAGGTTTCAAGTAGCTCTTATGAATGTCACTTTGCCATCGATTCGTAAGTCTACAAAGGGCGGGAGACCTTGTACTGAGAAAAACCGGCAAGAAACTGAGCAAGGGCGTTTCTTTTCTCCCTTACAGCGTTAATATATTGGGAAAAGCCCTATCATAGCAGGACACCCTCCATTACAAATAAACACACAAAATATAAAAGACAACATTTCAGAGGTTGACAACAACAAAAAATAATTTCAAAATGCTACACGTATAAATGACATCATGTAACAGTTCTTTATAACATTAACCTATTTTAACCATGATTTTTTGTTACCATAAAAGTTTTTAATGAACACTCATTGCAAATGCATTTTTTTTATAATTTTTTTCAAAAAAAAATTGCCTTAACCCCTTTGAAAATAATATTGTTATTATTATTTATTACAGACATTGAGGGCTATAACGGTTGAAGATATTGGTATCGAAGAATCTTCCCAAGACGCTAACACAAATAACAACCAAGATCCACTTGTAAGTTTATCTCCTCATTAGTTTTAAGTGTGAATAATGTGCAGTCACGACATATGTAAGCAATTGTAACTCTTAATACATTGAAATAACACTCAAAAGTGTTTGCAAATCTGTAGTTGTGACAGTACAGTCGAAGTTGAAATGCATTTTTTTTTACCAAAATGCTTTAAACAGTTCTTTTGATATAAGACATATTGTTCTTTTATCGAAACCAATTTCGAAAGAAGAAAAATTATTCTTATTCAGAAACTGGTTTCGAACCCTGGTTTCGAATGTGGCCGAAGTGGACCCAACGACCCAACGCATAGACACAGTCATGTACACAGTCACAGTATGCATTAACATGCATACACTTTCGACTAGTCTAACTCTTATTCCATTGTATTATGAGTTACATTGTTTACGCATTGCGCATATCAGGAGTAGAAAGGGTATGCCTCCTTATATAAGGATCGAGAGAAAGCGACTATATTTTTGTAAAATTTCATCTTCAAAAATATCAATAAACTTTAACTTAGATTTTCAGTTTATCGTTGCTAGCATAAATGTACACACGCCTGCACATCAAACCTACCACAAACTGTCATATTTCCTCAATAGACATTGAACTTTATTCCATAATAATATGGTTGAAAATGTATTGATGGAATTTGACAGTTTTGAATAGGTTGATGTGCAGGCGTCTGTACCTTATTATACCTTACTTTGTATCTATGTGTGGTACACAACATTTTGGCAGATTATATATTCAAATCAAACTCTGGGTTTCCTTAGCTTTTTTGAAACACTATTAAAGTTTCCCGTAATTCAACCAACGATCGATCTGTATGAAATCCAAAGTTTTATAACACTGTACATAGTTTTACAGGAAACATTACATTACAGGAAACGCGAAATTTTAAATACTACATTTACATTACAATAATTTGGTTTTCACAGCTAAACATGTTGATGCGGCTGCAAGAAGCTGCGAACTACAGCGGTAACCAAAGCCAGGACTCTGACAACGCGAGCATGGACTCGAATCTCACCCACGACAGCTCAATGGGCAACGAGTTGTAAAGCTATAATATAATCGAATTGAGACTATTAGTGTAGTTGTGGCAGTATATTGATTGATTTTACTTTTTTTCTGACAAGTTCGTGATCGACCTCAACGATCGAATTAAGTGCGGAAACACGCAATATAGATACAAGGTTAATTTTTGAAAAAATATTATACAATATAATATATTGTATAATATTTTTTCACAGTTAACAGCACATAAATGAAAACCCTTTTTAAAACCAGAAGTCGAATGCTTCAGTTAACGTCAGTAGTCTTACGTGGCTATAGGACTAAACTACGATTTCTAACATTGTACCCTAGTATCTCCCCTGGCAAACCTATATGTTTCATGTATGACACACATGGATATACCGTTCCAAAGATAGTAGGTACTCTTTCATCTTATGTTGCAACTTCAGTCTAACGTAAATTGCCTTATTCAAATAGGCAAATCGCGCGATTTTCGTATCCGACCTCTTGTCTGTCTGACTGACTGACTGAAATCTAATGTATTAGACTGACAATTTTTCCATTGAAATTTCAACTTAACACACACAAATTTAATCTCATTGTATTGCATAACATTTCTAATGCAATCGTTTTGCAACCTCTATTTTCCATAAGTAAATAAATCACAAATAATAATGAAGTGCATTCCTGCTAACAGTATCTAGGACCCATAACTCGGACACCATTTCTATGTGTAAGACATTATTTAAAGCCATAGCCACGTACACCTATAGGCAGGTCGAGCGCGAACTTGTCAGATTGTACTCGTAGTAACAATATTCCAATGTTACTGCTACCCTCAATGATAGTGTATTAAAACTATCATTGGCTACCCTCCGTATATAACGTTTCTTTGGCAGTCGTTGAAAATTGAGAGAACACTTAGGTACTATAATTTTTTGTCTTATTTTTTGTGAACTATGCATTTACACGTTCCCTTGCGTGTGATCTATACGTTATTTAAAGCCAAATATTTGCCATATATACATTATTTATATTTATTTAACGTAAGTGTTACTTTAATTTGAAATCTATGTTATTATTATTTAGACTGTAATTCATCTCGCACATTAGTTATTGACAAGAACATATAAAATTGTTTATTTTCGAAAGGACTGGTGCTCTTCAATGTTTGTGCCGCTAACAAATATTAAATGAATGAGCCGGCCTTTCAGTTGATTCGTTTTGTTGCAAATTAATGTAATTTTTTAACTTCGTGTTAAAAATCTACACGTATTCGTGCAGAAATAAATTGCAGTGCCTAGCTATACCTACTTTTTCCAATTTTTATGAAATATGTAATTCAGAAAGTGTTGGACTGTTACTGTTTGTAAGAAGCAATGTGGCTTTTACTATTGTAATATTTTTTCAAGATTAGGATACGGACCGCATTTGTATTACTGTGACTTGTATGTAAAATAATATAATATGAAAAGTGTAATTTTTATACCATTTTCATATTAAAACTCATGTACCTAATAAAATATTTAGGTGTAAATAAAATATGTTTAATATAATTTTTTTTTGTATGCAATTACACTAACTGCTATTATGCCATAAACATTGTAGCGTTACTTTTGTATAGAAATGTAATGTAACAAATTCGTTACAGTGTTCGGTATGGATTGACTTGTGTGCATAACTGAAACGTGATATCTACAATCTATGCTTTACTGAAAATGTGAAATAAACATTGATTATAAAATATAATGCTATGTTTTATTTACCTAGTAGGTTATTATTTTTTTTATATTAAAAGGACGCAAACGAGCAGGCGGGTGCTGCAACGCAGCGTGGCTCTACCACTTAGACAGTGTCACTCATTTAGCACCACCCAGGGGTCACGTGTAGGGTCTCAAGGGTAAACCTACGGACGCGAGTAACTTTAACGCCTAAAATTTTATTAATTTAATAATTACCATCCATGAAGTACAATTAATGGTACCATTATTGTTCTTAAACCTCCTTAATTTTACTGAATCTAGTTCCCCACAAATCAGAACACTTCATTACAAAAAATAGCTATTTTTTTGTAATGAAATGTAGGTGGTAGGACATTCATGATTGACTTTATAGACGAAGCCGTTATGGGTAACCCGAGGCAGAGTATGAATATAATTAAAGGAAAGGTTATGCATGGAGACCTCCAACAGCGCGGGCGATTATATCATACTATGCAATCCCAAGTTTTTTTAAATGAATAATGCGCTTGATCTTAACTCATCAAAAGTTAAGTGATTTTTTTTGTGTTATAATTACCACATCCTGCCTGATGGTAAGCAGCAGATGCAGTCCAAAATAATGAGAGCGCTCCTCACCGTGGAACAAGCGCACCCATTCATGACGGCCGGCATAAATGCCGTTTCACGGCATGATGATGCATTATGATAATTATGGTCAAAGTTGGAAAGTATAATATAATAACATAACACAACAGTGTCACATTGTTTTTATGGTGACATACTTAAATGCCTGGAGGCCAAGCAGACTCAAAAAATAAGCCTAACTACCACCAAACCTGCTTTCTCTGAGTATGAGCTTAGTGTTCTATAAAATTTTATAAAATACAGTGAAAAATTAAACGCCCACCCGACCCAGCCAGGAATCGAACCTGGGTCTGCCGCAATCCAGGCGGCTGCACTGACCGCTATGCTACAGGGAAGGCTGACGTATGCGCTGATTTTTGTCACTGCTTTTTAATGTTTTTGAGTGCTTTTTAGCGGCACTGAGCGCCATCTAAAACTTGAACACTTGAAAATAAAAAGTAAAAAATTTACTATTAGTGTTCTAACTATATTTATACACAGAAACATTTCAGAGTTCTTAAACAAAAATGGTTAAAACAATTGATAAATTAAAAATACAATGATAAATGCAATAGCTTTAATGAATTAAAATATGCTTTCATAACTTCTCCAAACACACCAGATGAAGACATTATAATGGAGCAATATGGACGGAACTGTTTATATTTAGGACTAGATTGTACTGTAACCAGAAAAAAGGAACCATTCTTTTGAGTTAAATTTTGAAATTCTATTTTGTTACATAAATAAGGCACAACCACTTGCACAAACAAACTAAAAACACAGCAAACTATTTCTTTAAAAATAGGTAATTTATCTTCGCAAGTTTGAATACCTATCAGACTTATCATAAGTGTAGACTTCTTAAATTTTTACAATTAGATTTCTATACTACAAATGCCAAGTAACTTATCATGCTATTAACATGGATACAATAATAATTAAAAAATTCAATTATTATAATTTTCATAAGTGTATCAAGCTTTGATACCTATTTAAAATCTAACTACATTGCAGTTTCGTTTTATTTTATTAATTAAATTCAAGTAGTTTTTAAAATACAATGAGATCTCTATTAATGAATTTGTTTTTTTTTTTTATCTTTTACCATACACTATATTAAATGCATAATTTCAATAAAAAATATAGTTTACTTATACTGTGCCAAGGAACTAAGCAAAGAGAAATTATGATATGCAGTTGATTACATATTATTATTGCTTTGCCAATTGGTACAGTAATCCAAAGCTAAGATTTGAAACAAACAAAAACCAGCCTGCGAACCAGCTTGATTAAACACAGATATACATTAAATGAGGATTACTGCACCAAAAAAATTATTACATCTATTATGTAAACACTTTAGTCACTATGGATATCAATACTAAGATTAGATAATGAAGGAACTGGCGAATCAGAAAAATCACCAGAATCATTACTAGGTGATTTTACTGGTGATTTATTTGAATGTTGACACAACAATTTAGACTTATTGTTTGATACATAATTTTCATTATGTGTCCGGCCTATAGATAAACTCTTTTCACTTATTAAATCTTGGACGTCAGATATTGAGATGGAACTTTTGGAGCTGTGGGAATCGTGTGGGCTATGCATGGAAGAGGTTCTTATCCTGTTGTCATTAACTATATCTTCTTGAATTGATTGAGGTGATGGAACCTCTATTTCAGCTTCTTTATTCTTGGATGCTCCAGACTGAGTAAAATCATAACTGTATTCGGCAGTATCTCCTTCAGATTTACCTGTTAATTCTAAAGACTTTTTCTCATTTTCTCTATCTACATCATTCTCTTTTTGAAGGGAAATTGATGAAATACTGTTTAAGGTATTTGGTATGGAATCAATTTCATCACAACTTTTACTGTGATCATCTTTCAAAATGTCTTTATTTGGAGAATGATTTGTCTTTCTTACATTGTTATCTGGTGAAATGGGTACTCCAGTATTGAGTAATTTTTGTTCCGAAGAATTCACTGGTTTCTCTGCACAAGATTTCGAATCGCTGTTACTGTTTTTAAGAATTTTCAACTCACTTAAAAAGAAAGGAGCGGTAATGGCTTTATTACCATGTAAAGTTAAATTTTTCTGGTTTTCTGTTATTACATTGTCTGAATGTTTCGAATCATTGTTATCTTTGTTAGCATGTAAGATATGTTCATTAGGCATGTATTCTGAACACGACTTTTCTCTTGCTGAGTCACTAGAAGTATCTGTATCCGAATTATCCAGTTGAAGTTGCAAATGTAATTTCGTTTTTTCATCTGATGAATTATCTGATTGTGACTGGCTTGTAGTACTACTGGAGTCATCATGAACTATGTAAGTACAGTTTTGATCATCCTTATAATTGATGTTATTATCATTCTTTAGAGGACTATGATTATTTCTATCCATATAGTATCTTTTATGAGACTTCAATACATATTTTACAATTGAAACCAAAACTGGTTCTTTAGTGCCATCTTGCTTTAAGTCTAATTTGTCACACAGTTTTTTATGTCCTTCGTATTTGTATTCTTTCTCTTGCCTTGTTTCAGATTTGTACACAAATAGTGTATTTTTGAGGTTACAAAAATCCAGGAACTCATGAACAATAGACAAAGCTAATATACCTTCTGGTACTTTTAAAACATTATCTAAAGTACCATTTTGTCTAATACTTTCATAATCATCCTCAAAAGCTAAAAAAATATTGGCTCGCAACAACGCACGTATTTTTGCCAACGATCCATTTTTTTCTAGGGCTTCCATTACTAAATCTCTGAGTTCAGTATCTTCAGATTGCGCCATAACTATTTTACTTATAGGAACACAGTTTCTCAAATTTGAGGATAATGCTTTGTTTTATTAATTTTATTTATCACAACATAGAATAGAACGCAAGTTACAGTAGTGAGTAGCGTCATTGACATTTTTCTGACAAGCGGCGGACGGAGTGACACTGACAGTTTTTTTTTGTATATTGTTTTACGGCTCCGGATGAAATCCATCAAGCCTATTCGCCCGTTCTATCTTCATAAGTAATACATAAATAAACAATATTTAATTCCTATAATGATGATGATGAATAATAATAGAAATGGGAAGTGAGAAATAATATTACCCCCCAACCCCTTGAGTATCTCAGTAAAGATGTGGGGCTTTACTAAGTCCTCACGCAGACTTCTTGAAAGAATTTGAAAAGTGACGTTGCACTGTTTTGTTTCATTTGCCAACACTCATGCACACTCACGAACACTTATAATCCATCATTATTTTACATTAATATTCGACATAACACAAATTTTAGAAAATAAAACAAAACCGCAGACATGACTCTTCACTTACCCGCCAAGAAGTCGACACTGACAGATTTTTTTTTTTTTGTGTATTGTTTTACGGCTTCGGATGAAATCCATCAATCCTATTCGTTCGTTCTGTCTTCTTATGTAATACATAAATAAACATTATTGATGATGATGAATGATAATAGAAATGGGAAGTGAGAAATGATATTACCCCCCAACCCCTCGAGTATCTCAGTAAAGGTGTGGGGCTTTACTTAGTCCTCACGCAGACTTCTTGAGAGAATTTGAAAAGTGACGTTGCACTTTTTTGTTTCATTTGCCAACACTCATGCACACTCACGAACACTAAACGGTTAATAAGCCACCATTATTTCACATTAATATTCGACATAACAAGTTTTAGAAAATAAAACAAAACCGCAGACATGACTCTTCACTTTCCCGCCAAGAAGTCTCGACACTGACAGAATGACACCGATGACATTACTATTTATCTCGTTTCAATTAAGCAAAGTAACAATAACCATTTAGCCAATATTAGTGTTTCTGCCTAAAAGTGCTACTTTAAATTATGGCTATAAAGAGGGTAAATTAACGTCACTTATCTACTCAATATGGTCATAAATACAAATTATTAAAACGATATTTTTAATATGTAACATAATCATTGCATAATTTTAGAAATCGAAGTGGATTTTGACTTTGGTAACGAAAAAAAAAAGGAACACTACATTAATTAAAGATTGTTTGAACTTCTTGGCGGGAAAGTGAAGAGTCATGTCTGCGGTTTTGTTTTAATTACTAAAATTTGTGTTATGTCGAATATTAATGTGAAATAATGGTGGATTATTAACCGTTAAATGTTCGTGAGTGTGCATGAGTGTTGGCAAATGAAACAAAACAGTGCAACTTTACTTTTCAAATTCTCTCAAGAAGTCCGCCGAGGAATTAGTAAAGCCCCACATCTTTACTGAGATACTCGAGGGGTCGGGGAGTATATCATTTCTCACTTCTCATTTTTATTATCATTCATCATCATACTGACTGGAAGGAAATATTGTATATTTATGTATTACTTGTAAGAAAAATTACTTTGACACTGGCTAAATGTACTAATCGCACGAAGCCAACAACGAAAAGAAAGAAAAGAAAGATTGTTTTTTAATTAATTAAGTTTTTTATTATATTTTCTTTGCAAAAACCTGTATATAAACAAAACAGCATACTGTCATATTATAATGGTTTAAGGAGAAAAGTATAGTTTTTCTGTTAGATATAACAAATTATATTAATTTAAATATATTAAAACAAAAAATTAAAACAAAAACAAAGTAGCTTTATTAAGCTACTTTGCTTTTGTTTAATTTTTTCGACCTTTAAAAATAAATGCTGTAATTTTTTATATTTAACCTCTACCTAAATCTAAAATAATCTATCTAAATTTATTTATGTGAGTACACATACATTTTTGTTGGTATCATGTTTGTTTGTTGGTATTATGGTACAGTAAGCATCAATAACTTCTAGACATGGCATCATTACATTTACAATAAACGGTCACAAAATTAAACTACGTGTACATTTATGTGCAATTATTTTCTTCTGTGTAGGATAATGTAATACCATCTTACTAAGACCATAATATCCTTATCTTACCATAATGAGGCTTGCAGAGGATTCCTTCAGTCCACTTCGACCCTTTTGGATCACAAGTGCCAGACCATAATAATAATAGGTATTTTCCTTTTTTTACGCAAATTTTCTTTAGTCAAAACTACGTACCTACCTACCTATTTTTTATTTAATTGTAATTATATAACTCAGTTTTCCTCTTTTTAGTATGTTGACGTGACCAAAGACCTTTGATAGTCACGAACACACTAAAGTAGCATGTAAGTTCCATATAGGTACCTACTTACAAAAACATTATTACTTATTCTTCTGTTTTGTTTTTCCCATTTTATTCCGAAGAGGAATGTAAAGTATCCATCTAGATTTTTACTGTGTATTTGCGAACGTGCTCGATTTTATGGGGTGAAGGCTTGCGCCGGGAAAATTGGGAAACACAGTCAGTCGGGTCGTGGGAACGAGCGCGGGTGGTCGCCGCGTTTTCCGCCTCGCACTCAACGGCATAATGAAACTTTTAGTCTGTTTTACTGTCATATCCAAGCCAAAATACTAATTAGGAAGTCGAAAATCAGTGTTCCGTTTGTAATGCATTTTTGCCGTGAACAATTCCTCATACAATGGAAGTACAAGTGTTGAAATACTAGTGGCGGGAAACGGTTTTGATATCTCGCTTGACGTGTTGTGTTCTATGTGTACATAGATCGAGAGGAGCCGTCTGCCCTAGAGGGCGGCCGACATGCTGGATTCGTCGTGAATCGATACTTTTGGAGCGTTGTATAGCAGAAAACATGAGGTCCGAGGCTCAGTAAAGGTATGACAGGTTATATTATTAATAGTTGCCGTCCAGGCGACTCCACCCAACCGATATTCCGGTCCCACGATGGGCGCCAGTTGGTTGAGACTGTTGCCGTCCATGATGATGTATTGGATATCTACATATCTACATACTAACATTTTTTTAAAACTATTAGCGATTATACAATTCAGGGTAAGTACTAAATAAATATGGAATAATAAAAAAATGTTTAGGTATTAAAAAATAACTTTTATAGATTAAGTTTAATGAAATAAAAGGCATTGCCCCTCTTGTGCGGTAAATTACAAATACTACTTAGAAATAGTTAAAATAGGGCATGTAAATACATTTATGTAGGGTAGGTAAAGAAGACTCTCCCGAACCTCAAACCACGTGTTTACTTTTGTCTAAATGTCTTTTAGTACCTTTTAACAGTTATCTACATGAAGAAATCCCTTTTACGTGTAATATATATGTTATATCAATAGGTAGGAGTCAGAGGTTCAACTGCTTGTCTTGCAGTCGTTGAAATGGTTACCTGAAAGTAAATCCTTTAAAATCTTCTTGCAGCATAGTAAAATTTATATATTTTGGTATGTTTTATTCGTACGCAAAATTTTCGTTTTGTAGATTAAAGTAATTATCAGCCCAAATATAATAAATAAATAAAACTTCTATTAGTGCTAAATATGTGAGATCAGGTCATAACCCACTTTTGTGGGTCGGCAGCGTGAGGGTGACTGATGCTGCATTGTTTTCACGCTGCACCAGTTGTCTTCGGGTCTGGACTCCATTTTCATTGCATCAGGTGGATTCATCCGCCGTGCTAACTCTGCCTCATGCGGGTTGGAGGGTTTGAAGACTGCCATTTTACACAATCGGAACCAACGGCTTATCGTGCCTTCCGAAGCATATAGCTAGCTTATATATTATATATTTTGCATATATTAAGCATACAGCTTATATATTTTGAATTAGTTACCTATTCGGTAGGTGGCGTGGCATTGCGAAGTTATTTAGCTTGTTCTTCGGTTTGCGATCTTTCGCAAACCGAACTCGCAAACCGTTTTGCACCATGGAGCTTCTCGATATCACAATGTTTTATTTTTTTTGGTACTCGGCCGACGAGTTTTCCAATGTCAAAAAAAAGGGTAGTGTTCGACAGGAATCAACGATCGCCACCTTTTTTACCCCTACATGCAGACGATCAAAATTTGAACTTGGCGTACAGCGTGTGTATTCCATACGATCCTATATTTTAAGGGCAGTTAGATAAGACCCCAATTAACGTAAATTGGTACATTAAGTTAACAAAAGAAAACATTTTTTTTTCATACAAATTAATTCGGCACGCAATGTATTCAAATAACCAAGTCGTCTACGTAAGCACTTTAATAAAAGTGTAATAAAATTAAAAATAATTCACATTAATCACGACGGTTAACTCTCCTAAGATAGATAATTTAACAAAGATAATTTTTCAAATTTAACTTAAATTAAACCAAACCGGCCTTTTAAAATTGTCAATATTTGCATTACAACTTAAAAAATCATTACGCTTAATTATTGAAAGTAATTGTTAAAATTTATTACTGTAGTACCTCTTAATACTGCTTAAATCTATCGTATGTTAAAAAATTTAGGATCGTATGGAATACACACGCTGTATACCCCGTTTTCACTTTATTGCTCTGATTTTAACTTAGCTAGACGTAAATTAAACTAGTAGGTACACAATGTAAAATTATCTGGCTGGAAGCAATACCGATCGAAGATATCACGGCTGAGACGGTTTGCTAAGGCCTTGTTGTCAGGCTGGGTATCTCGATTCGGTTGCAACCCAACAGAGATCTTAGCTAGACATAAATTATTAATACACAATGTAAAATTAACTGTATTTATTTAGAACTGTTCTCGTTCTATAATTTCCTTTATTAATTACTAGCGGCCCGTTCCTGCTTCGCACGGGTGGACATTTTTTTAAATCTATGTTACTCAGCGCTAATGTAGCATTATAATATAATAATAATAATAATACTATATTGACTAAGAAAATACATATATAAGACATAAAACAACGATAACAATTTTTTAAAGGATTAGATACAAGATCACTAGCATCAAAACTAAGCCGAGCTTGTGTCATAGATGCTAGTCACTTCCTATGGCTTTTTCTTATAGTGTAGGTAGCTCACGCATTACTCAGAGCTTTATTCATAAAAAACAATAAAAAATAAAAAAATAACAATATAAATAATTAAAAATTCATAAATAAAAAATCTCAACTAACTCGCCTGTCCGAGGCAAGGTGCCCAAAATGCTGGCGGCATTGCCCCTTTGAATGGCCAAGCTAATGCGCTGTGCGAAAAAATGACCTGATCTCCGGTCACCCGTTGCCTCGTACAGGCGAGCAGTTAAGTCGTTTAAAAACATTTTTGTATTAGGGCCCCATGAGCCCATCGTCTCCACAGCAAAGGGGAGGAAAAAGTAAGTCTCACCCAAATCACGGTCAAATCTGCTGTGATTGCAGCAGCACATGGCTGGGATGATGTCGCGTCAATGTGACACGGGGCCAAAGTGTCCACACATGTTGCATTCCAAACCAGACTCCTCCCCATGCTCCAAGGCTCAAGAGACTTTCCGTCAGGCCTCCTACCATCAGATCGCAACACCCCACTCGGCTCCAAAATTGCGGGCACACTAGCAGTCACTAAAGCTCTGCGAATGGTATCATTAATTGAAGCATGTCTGCTCATGCGCCCTGCACTGCACTGCATTACTCAATTAAATAAAGAAGAAGTCACATCAACACTATGGGAAAAACATTAAAACATTACTTACAACGTAAATTCAATTAACAAATAAATTACGGGTTTATTCGAATGGTGAAATATTTTTTTAAATCGGTCCAGTAGTTTTTGAGTTTGTTCGTTGCAAACATACATACATACGTAATCGTTAAGTTTGCACAGGCGATTATTCCGAAACTATGAGAGATATCAAAAAACTTAAAACTCGTTATCAGTACGTTATCTAATGAGTAAAATGGCATCAATAACTTTTTAAAAATCAAACGAGAAGTATCCAAAATTTTGACATTAAACACTCCCATACATTTAGTATGAGATTAGTAGAAAGGTTTTAGGTTTTATTAAACAATATTATAATCATATAATTATTCAATTATTTTTATATGAACAAATTATGGTTCTTGCTAGGGCAGTATAATCATCATTGCATTGAGTAATGGGTCTATTGTAATTGCGAGCATAAGTAGTGGAAATGCCTGTCCAACCCGAGGTTTTAAAAATCAAATCAATGTTAACGCCTTGTCTATAGGCCTTTGATGTAGCTGCGTGTCGCGTGCTGAGTGCGGTAAAAGCTGACACGTCAATTCCACTATCTTTGAGAGTGGCTTTAATCCACCTACTTATTGTCTGTGAAGTAACACGATTATGGGGTTTTCTTATACCAATAAATAATTGTTCACTTTTTCTGAATTCTTTAGGTCGATTCATATTTCAATTTACAATTTAATCGGTGGAAACAGTTAAATTAAGAACGCTTATTTTTGAGAGGGTCTGTACCTACCCGATGCGCTGTGACAACAGCAAGTAATATGACACATTTTTTAGATAATTGTTCAAATGACAACACTCCGTTGGAATAATGAAGCTATATAGGCGTGGAGTCCCTTGACGAACACCGCGGGAGCGGGGCGGGAGCACCGCGATAAGCATGACGATGAAGTTTCACTTAGTTTTATGCGCCGACGCGGCATGCGGCGTATACACTTAATTTCCTTTTCCAATTTTCTTAACTTTTTCGATAAAATGTCTACACTATTTCCTCTATGTCTTTTAAGCATTTTGGTTGCGTGCGAAGTGGTCGAGCACTAAATTGCGAATGAGGACAAGAGACTGAACTCGTTACAAGATGGCGGTTTCGACTACCTCCAAATGATATATTTTTTTTAAACCATAGTGCAGGAAGTGGTTTCACTATGCGTATAATAAATAACTTATCAAATATAATTTGAAAAATACTAATCTCGAGGACGAGGCACGAGTATAATATACTTTACGACCTATTTAATAAAAAAAAAATAAAAATCGATCGAGCCGTTTCGGAGGAGTATGGCAACTAACATTGTACCACGAGAATTTTATATAAGTACATATATATAGAGATTATCTTGCATGTAGGTATACTGTTTCTAATAATATTCAGATACCTAGTACCTACAGATTGCGATAGGACCACCAATAAATAACTTTGATCAATTTTTAAGTTATTTTGTTTTTCAATTTATGTAATAAACTTTACTGGTGTTACCTTAAAAGTATTTTAAAGTTATCAACTAACAAATTATAAAGAGCTGTTAAAATAAAAAAAAACACAACCACTGTTAGCTTGCTCTTTCAATAACATCGTATCGATTTTGAATTACGACCCAGCTGAATGAAACCTAACACGAAAGTGCAGTGGCTGAAACATATACCGAAAAATTGTGGCTGTCGTGTTTGGCGTATTCACTAAAGCTCAACGGGGATTTTGCGATCACTACCTATCGCAGTGGCCCCAGTTTTCAACACAGTAACCCAATGTTCGACACCGGTTTTCCCTGCCAAATAATAACATAGAGCGTCATTGAAATTTTACTGGATGACGGCTAGGAAGCAGCAGCTGATAATCTGAGGTAATTGTTGCTTAAGGGTGCGCCGTCCGTAAATGGCAAGTGTCATATATTTTATTTGAAATGTCTTCGTCCATATTTATTTGATGCCGCGCGGCCATACTAATTTTGTATGGGGAATTTAACGTGTTAATTTGAAAAATTATAATTTAAAAAACTGCTCGATAAATCGAAAATGTGATACGGTCGATTTGTAGTTTAGACTAGTGATGAAACGATTATCACTTAGCGATTACGATCAGGATTACGATTATTCCACCTAATAATCGACTATTAAGATTACGATTATTTGTCTTTAGTAATAAATAAAACAAATTATCGATAAATCAACATAAGATTTATCAAATAAAATTGTTAAAAAATCAATAATTAAAATTAAAGTAAGTACTTTAATTTTTAAAAAAAAAAAACGTGTTAACATTTTAAGCTTTTTTTAGCCCAATAAATTTAAACTGCACTGAACTAACCATAGACTCTGAATTCTTTAGGTCGATTCATATTTCAATTTACAATTTAATCGGTGGAAACAGTTAAATTAAGAACGCTTATTTTTGAGAGGGTCTGTACCTACCCGATGCGCTGTGACAACAGCAAGTAATATGACACATTTTTTAGATAATTGTTCAAATGACAACACTCCGTTGGAATAATGAAGCTATATAGGCGTGGAGTCCCTTGACGAACACCGCGGGAGCGGGGCGGGAGCACCGCGATAAGCATGACGATGAAGTTTCACTTAGTTTTATGCGCCGACGCGGCATGCGGCGTATACACTTAATTTCCTTTTCCAATTTTCTTAACTTTTTCGATAAAATGTCTACACTATTTCCTCTATGTCTTTTAAGCATTTTGGTTGCGTGCGAAGTGGTCGAGCACTAAATTGCGAATGAGGACAAGAGACTGAACTCGTTACAAGATGGCGGTTTCGACTACCTCCAAATGATATATTTTTTTTAAACCATAGTGCAGGAAGTGGTTTCACTATGCGTATAATAAATAACTTATCAAATATAATTTGAAAAATACTAATCTCGAGGACGAGGCACGAGTATAATATACTTTACGACCTATTTAATAAAAAAAAAATAAAAATCGATCGAGCCGTTTCGGAGGAGTATGGCAACTAACATTGTACCACGAGAATTTTATATAAGTACATATATATAGAGATTATCTTGCATGTAGGTATACTGTTTCTAATAATATTCAGATACCTAGTACCTACAGATTGCGATAGGACCACCAATAAATAACTTTGATCAATTTTTAAGTTATTTTGTTTTTCAATTTATGTAATAAACTTTACTGGTGTTACCTTAAAAGTATTTTAAAGTTATCAACTAACAAATTATAAAGAGCTGTTAAAATAAAAAAAAACACAACCACTGTTAGCTTGCTCTTTCAATAACATCGTATCGATTTTGAATTACGACCCAGCTGAATGAAACCTAACACGAAAGTGCAGTGGCTGAAACATATACCGAAAAATTGTGGCTGTCGTGTTTGGCGTATTCACTAAAGCTCAACGGGGATTTTGCGATCACTACCTATCGCAGTGGCCCCAGTTTTCAACACAGTAACCCAATGTTCGACACCGGTTTTCCCTGCCAAATAATAACATAGAGCGTCATTGAAATTTTACTGGATGACGGCTAGGAAGCAGCAGCTGATAATCTGAGGTAATTGTTGCTTAAGGGTGCGCCGTCCGTAAATGGCAAGTGTCATATATTTTATTTGAAATGTCTTCGTCCATATTTATTTGATGCCGCGCGGCCATACTAATTTTGTATGGGGAATTTAACGTGTTAATTTGAAAAATTATAATTTAAAAAACTGCTCGATAAATCGAAAATGTGATACGGTCGATTTGTAGTTTAGACTAGTGATGAAACGATTATCACTTAGCGATTACGATCAGGATTACGATTATTCCACCTAATAATCGACTATTAAGATTACGATTATTTGTCTTTAGTAATAAATAAAACAAATTATCGATAAATCAACATAAGATTTATCAAATAAAATTGTTAAAAAATCAATAATTAAAATTAAAGTAAGTACTTTAATTTTTTTTAAAAAAAAACGTGTTAACATTTTAAGCTTTTTTTAGCCCAATAAATTTAAACTGCACTGAACTAACCATAGACTATGTGACTAACTTTGGTAGAGCCAACTAACGAGAAATAATAAAAAAAAAACTTATACTTATCCTGCGTCGCGCGGAGAATTTGGGGGAATCCCCGAAACAAAACGTCAGTTCAGTCAAAAAAGCAATCGGTTACACGCATGAACAAAAGGTATCCTGCGCATTTACGAAGTATGTAACAAATTTTTTTTTTTGAGGAAAATAAATGTCAAAAGTAACGTGAAATATCAATAATACTCAAAATAAAATACTAAAGATCAGTTAAGAAGTAGGCAAGCTATTTATAAAATGTTTTTGTTTTGTTTATATAATTTTAACGCAAATTTTGTTGCGAAACAAATTACAAAAACACAAATGTTGAAAAAATTTCCACGAGCAGGATTTGAACGTGCACCCTCCTGATATACCGAGTCAGGTGTTCTCCCAATTGAGCTATCGTGGTTCTAACCAGCCCGCCGAAATTATTCAACACTATTTACTTTTTTACTTTGAAAGTCAAAGGCGCCCATTCAATGTCAACAACTACCGTCATTAACATCCGATCATAATATTTTTACAAACTAAAGATCAGTTAAGAAGCAGGCAAGCTATTTATAAAATGTTTTTGTTAAAACCTGTCATTTAAATTAAATAAAAGACAAATATTTCATCATAAAATCATACCAGCGTTTTATATTGTTTGTCGGTTCACTTAATAAAAACCCGTAATATCGATGCGAGCACTCCGTAACGTCAGTACCTATACTCGTAGCACTTCAAACTAGCCGTCAAATGTGGTCCGTGCCTGCCGCAGCTTGGCTGAGCTTAGGCGCCGCCGGTCTGTACACTCACAAATCCTTACCACAACATATAAAGACTACAGAAGGTACGCTTCATGCAAACGCGCTCGAGCAACGCACACATAGACCCCTTGCACTGACACGGATCTCGGAACAGCTCGGAACAGTCAGAGCGCAGCTGTTGCGAGATTCCGTGTATTTATTTATTTAATCTTTATTGCACAATACAATAAAATAAAATACAAAGGGCGGACTCGGTGTCACCCTCGATAGAAGGATGACGTTTGCGCCTCACCTTAAAATCGTCCGTAACAGGGCCGCGTTCATATTAGGTCGATTATTCCACCTTATAGGCAGGCGGAGTAAAATGTCTCTTAGACATAAGACGACAATTTACAAAGCTTGCATCCGCCCCGTCATGACTTACGCTAGCGTAGTTTTCGCGCACTCCGCGCCCTCCTATTTGTATCGCTTACAAACCCTCCAGAACCGTTTCATGCGTGGTGCCACGGGTTGCCCGTGGTACTATCGCAACGTAGATCTCCACCGCGATCTTGATCTTCCCACTATCAAAGACTTTATCAAGGACGTTTCCATACGTTACTTTGATAACGCCCCCCACCACCCCAACCCGCTTGTTGTGGCGGCCGCCAACTATAATGTTGGAAGCCTTCCACCAACAAAACGGTTCATGTCTAGGCGTCCTAAGCACGTCCTAGATGACCCCGACGATCCCATAACGGTTGCGAACGCCCCCCCGCCCGATCCTCTAAATGACAGCACACATTTACAGAATACACTAAACATGCACACCAGTTTAGGCCCAAGACACCGTACTCGTAGAACAAGGGTACGAAGAACCGGTTCACACTCGCTCTACACCAGGTACAGACATGTACCTGGTCGGTTCTCTCCTCCTCCACGGCCCGGTCAACCCGAGCCGAGGTCCGTGCCTTTAGAGGCGCCCTCGGGTTGCTCCGCTCCCCGATCCGATCCGAACCCTTCGGAGAATCTAGTAGGGCACGGGGACGCGCACTTGTGCGCGATGCCGTTCCCTCCAGATAACCTCTGAAGGTGATTCGTTTCACATGGCTTGAGGGAGCTTTACGTTCCTCGCCGCCCCCAAAAAGCCCGGTGAAGCTGAAAATGCCGCAGCGGCAATCAGCAATCTCTCTTAAAAAAAAAATAAAAAAAATTAATGCCAAATGGCATTCTCTACCAGTCGACATAAGGGCTGGGCAGAAAAATTGGTAAGCGGTGCGACAAAGAACGTAAATGAAACATATACTACATAAATTTATAAGAACTGGATTATACATATTAAGTTTATTAAATTAAGTGATAATAATATACCTACTATAAAAAAAAAACTGAAATAAAAATAGACTACAGGAACATACTTAAACATAACAGAAGAAAGATTATGGGAGTCTCTTACGTGGGTGTTGACTCCTGTAGAAACAGTTTATACACAGTGTATGTTTATGCATTAAGCATAACTTCTGCGGGTCTCGTTATTTCGTGTCACGGGCTGAGCAAACGCACGCGTGGTCGTGTTATCCTTTAATTTGAAGTTGTTTTAGCTTGAGGTCGCGAGATTAGGCTCTCTTGTTTGAACTGCGGGCTTTCCAGACTGGGCGACGGCGTTGCACGAGCTTAGGTTAAGGAAATAAATAAATGTAACAACTTATACTATAACTAAGCATCTGCTAGGAAAAGGCTTCGATCCTTGGCTTCGATCATTAAAATAATCTTCATAATCTAGTGCTTAATCAACACGCTTTCCAAATGCGGGATGGTGATCACAAACCAGAGCGTTGCATCGAAAAATACGAAACACACTTTGCCCGACCTGGGGGTTGAACTCTTGGTCAAGACAAGGCCGCACGGACCGGCTCCGCGGCCACGGAAGAGGCGCGCGGGGGAACGCGGGCTTAATGCTACGCCGCGCCTCCACCGCAACGGCGGACATATCGAATCGGCCCCCACTACTTCAACGACGCACCAACCACTCGGGCGCACGTCACACCGCGGTCGCTCAATAATCCGGTCGAATTTGTATGTTTGCAAAATACACCAGCACAATATATACAGTCCACTTGCCTTTTACTGGACAATTATCCCAAGCTTCAGAGTTAGGGCCTTGGCCAGTACACTCTGGACCACTGGATATCGGCCGAGCGCTGGGAATTGATGCTAGGTCATCTGGATACCAGACCGAGCGCGTTGCCACTCACTCATTTAGGTATGTTATGGAAACTAGACGTCGACTCCTGCGACTACGTTGTCGGTTGTTACGTTCGTGCAAATAAGCAAATGCCGCCTCTGTGGTCTAGTGGTTAAGACCACCGGTGTCAGATTGAAAGTTCGATGCCCAGCGGGAGGTACATGTTGTACCCAGTTTGGTTAGTGGCTTGTTATTAGCCCGTAAGCTTTTCAAGCACTACCTGTCTTATCTTAATTTATGTCGCCATAACATCAAGAGACAAGACAAGAGACATTTGAGGTATTTCAATGCATTAAAATGTTTTCTTTCTGTACTAAGGGAAATGAGGTATTAAAATAAATAAAATTAAAAAGAAACTAGTTTGAGATAATATAGCCAGTTCCTCATTAATGTGGATTTCGGGTGAGCTGCGGTTCCTTAGGCCTTATCCTCACTTACATCAGAAATGAATGCCAAGTACTTACCCGTAAGGAATTTCAAATACCTTCAAAATATAGGGTACTGGATGGACCAAATTAAAATACCAGCAAATCCTCCGTGTATCAGAAGGCACGTTAAGCCGTAAAAGTAGCCATTGACACCAATTTTTTAAATAAATTGGGCCAGCGTGTTGAGTTGTCGCTTGATTTCATGTACCTATTATTTGCCCATATGGAAGAGCCCAGCAGTGGGATGCTAATAGACTGCTGTTGTTCAATCTGTGTTAGTTGGTATGATTTATTTACTCTGAATATTGTATGTTTTATCTACTACTCGCTCTTTCTGCTAAAGAAGCAGCCCACCCACAATCTGATGACATTTGGAACCTCCAAGCAACTTGCATGAAGCCGTTCATACCGCGGACCGGCAACATGTGCGGTAGGTATAGTGACTAACATAAGGGTTTTCAAGAAGCGTGCAAATAGGGTTCTCAAAGTTAGTAACGCATAATATGCAGCTCCCGAGTTCTCGAGTAGACACAACCTAGTATCGGCAAACATAGTGGTATGACGCCCTTAGACTTGGTGGAGCGACAATCTTCGCAAGGTGGCTGGCAAGAGCTGGATGAGAGTATATAGCCGCGGATCGTGCTCGGTGGCGTGCACTTGGAGAGACCTATGTCCAGCAGTGGACTAGTATAGGCTGATGATGATGCAGCTCCCATGACGCTGTAGATCTCCAAAGACAGCGATGACCACTTCCTATCAGGTGGTCCAGGTGGTCAAAAAACTATTTAAAAAAACTTCGTATTATTTATTTACTATGTGTATTGTAAAGTTACTTTGTAGTGCTTTAAAACGATACAATCTATTGGCAACAAAAATGGCAGCAATCTTCAGAGCTGCCAAAGGATAATATTACATTTTTGCATCAAAGTTAAAATGGACGAACAAGCTTTTCACAGTGACTTTGTGTTTCAAAATTTGAACTGTATACCCCATTTTCACTTTGTAGCTCAGTTTCAAATTTAGCTAGACTTAAATTAAACTAGTACCTACACAATGTAAAATTAACTGCTTCTATTTAGAAATGGGCTCGTTTTCTTTGTTTTTTGTAGTGGCATTAATGTTCGTCAGAGTAATCCAGTGTTTCCATTTTCTGTCCAATTTCTTTACGTACCATACAAGCCGAATTTCAGGACCGCATATTAACTTTTGTAAACAAATTAAGATTGGATGTTGGCGGCGCAGATGTTGATTGTTTTTGATAAGGCTCTCTTTTACTTACAAAGTTAACTCAGTAGATAGTGTTCTTATGTGCAAATATATTTTATAATAGTCATATTGTCAACATGTTGGAATACCTAGTGGTTTTGTCAAGAGGTGCAAAGATTTGCGCCATGCATTAATAGAGTGACGATGATTTGTCCTTTTAGTAGCGAAGTATTAATTAGATAAGATTAAGGTTTTCAGAAGTCAATAAAAAGTTACAGTACCAACATCCTTCCTTCACGCGGTCGTCCTCTGCGTAATGCCTCGCAGTTTGCACGACTTATTGCTTTAAAGGAAGCTGAACGATGGTTCTTATATCGGTTTAACATCGATAAGCCTGCTTCCGCGTCCGCGAGCACTGAGTCCAGATGTAATTGGGTCAAAGCATAATCCTTCCGACAGATGTGCCTGTACCGCTTCAGAGTTTTGTATCTGTTTCACCGTTTGCTATGCCGACGCATATGAACTGTAGCACTCCAAAGTTTCTTTAATTGTTACACATCTGCTATGCCGACGTAGAATCTATGAGACTAATAAGACAAGCAAAGTCTTGTGAGTGTACATGTGACTGTAGGTACCGTCTAAGTTTCTTCTGTTGCTATGCTTACGAAGAGTAAGTCTAGTGTAGTGGTTAAGACCACCAGTTTAGACCCAGAGGTCCCGAGTTTGATTCCTGGTACATGTTTGTGTACTCGGTTTGGTTGGTGATAGGACTTGTTTGTCCGCGTGGCTAGCTACCACCATCTCATAAACATGTCGCCATAACATCAACGTTTGTTTGTAGCATTGTTGTGTTCCGACAGCTATGAGATAAGATAACCAGTGCCTCAGTAGTTGAGGATTCCGGGTGACGTGTGCTTCCACCTTCGGCCTTATCATCACTTAACATCAGGTGAAATGAAGGCCAAGTGCTTACACGTAAGACATAAAAAAAAGTCTAACTAGGTCAGTGCAGCCGCACGGATTGCGGAAGACCCAGGTTCGAATCCTGACTGGTCGGGTAGGCATTTCAGTTTTCACTATATTTTATAATTGTCTAACTAGTAATTATTTCTAATACGACTGCAACGTTCATAGTTACATGTGCTATCTCGCACTCGCCACTTCCACAAATGCCAGTTGACGTATAAGTTTTCGTTATACTATATACCCACAAAGAGTATGTAGGTCTAATAAGACAAGCAATTTGTAGCAAAAAATTCTTATGTCACTGTAGCGTTTTAGTTCGTTACCAACACTATTTGCTTTGCCGATAAAAAGTATGTACACTTAAACTAAACTTTCCTACACTCACACCAATTATCTAGCCCAAGAGAAGCTTCGTTATGAAACTAGTTAAATGGTTACTAGACAACGGATAAACATACTTAAAATACTTAAATACATACTTATTATACATAGAAAACACCCAGACCTGAGACAATTTAGAAAAACAATAATTTCTAAATTGACCCGATCGGGGATCGAACCCGGGACCTCAGAGATGGCGACACCATGAAAACCGGTGTACAAACCACTCGATCAAGGAGGTCGTCAAAAGTGGCTTCATTGAGCGATTGTACTAAAATCACTTGGCTCAGATTAGCACTTTCACCTTTATTACTAAACTTTAATACTTTATTAAACAATGTTTTTGTTTATTTATGCCGAAAGTTTTGATTAAAACGTTCGAACTCCGGAAAAGAGTGTTCGTTTTAGGTAGTTTTTCTTATAATTATTATAAAATAGTTTGTTTTCTACGTCAAAATACATGGTAAATATAATATAACCATATTTTTTGTTGTGTGTGAGCATAGTAGATATTTCGGCACAGTTGCTTGCGCCATTATCACGGATGGTACATCCATGATGTCTAAAAACCATGGTAATAATAATAACTCTAATGTAAGTCACTATGAAAAAACAACATAGTAAATAGTTATTTCGTTACAGGCAATTTACTTTATGTCTTTACTTAGTGATTACTTCTTAAGTAAATAAGCGATATTTATACTACCTCCTTCTAAGGGACGGTAATTCCTTAATTAAGTGAGGGGTCCAGGACAGTTTGACGCATCCGCCAGCCTTTAACGTTCGCAACTACAATTAGGTCAAAGGGAAATCCTCTGCAAATGCCACCTTGATGACTTCTCCAACTTAGATCAAGTTGAATAGTGGCGAGACGAGTGAGTTCTATTACCTATGTTAATTTGTAAAAATTGATTAAGTATCTTAGCCTAGTTAGTTTTCAAAACAGCAAGCCTAGTGGTCAACACCAGATTTTGACGCAAAAAAAAAATTATAATACAATTTCATTTAAATTTTACTGGATGAAGAAAGCAAGAAAACAGGTATTCTGTTGAAATGAAACAACTTTTACGGATCTACTCGCGTTTATTTTACACATTACTTTTAACTAATGTTTATCCTCATGTAAACGTCATGAAAACGTCATTTCAAAATAGAGTAAAAGAGACAAAACACGGAATAACTATTCGGACCTTATTCTTTGTTTATTTGTAAGGCACTTTGAGTTTCATATAGTTTGCACGAAGGCACAAACGTACTTATTGATTTGAGCATCCTTCTTATCGTTCGTCTTCGCTGCTACTCCATTTATACAGTCCCTGGATTCGAAGCGTCTCTCCCTGGAATAACAGACACACTGTAATTTTATTTAGTGACTAAACCTTCCATGTTCAAGTGCGTTTATAACGAAGTACTTTTCAATAATATTACCGTACATTCATATTTTGTACCATTAAAATTTACTTATTGTATTTTTGTATCTTACCTATTCTCAATTTTTTGTTTCGGAGACATTGAATCTATTATCTGAAATAGTCATAAAAGGGTTGTCTTCAGACCGTGTGCCTATCTAAATACCCTTTAGAAATATCTTTACTGATTTTCTTTCATTAACTTCTTACGAACCTAAGTCGTACTGACATAAGAGACATATTAAGCCTAAAATGAATAGAGAATTTAGAGTTTAAACTTACTTATATGGCATAAGATTGTGTTACTACGCACACCATTAAAGCTACATGGGACAAAGTTCGTTATGTTCATCGTAATTAGGTCCTAATTAATAAATCGGTACTCCTAATCCCAAAGTTGTAGGGACGCTGACGTCAGTACAACATAGACGTTTCGAACGCTCCATTAATTAACGTATCTACACATTAGCTGCGCAGGAATTGTGTTGTAAGCAAATTGCTTTTCAACTTATTGAATACGGGAAAATCCGAGTTTGAAACTTCAACGTCATTATGTAGCGGAGTGTTGATACTGTCACGGCAAGGGACGTTTTTATTGTACCAAAGTGTGTGGGACCATTCCAGAGGATGCGCAGCAGCGTCTCTCTGTGATTAGTGTCGTCATACTGCGATCGCCAACCCGCTAAGCGTGGTGATAATCGCAAATTTCCTTTAAAGATTATGATCCTTGGGGAAGGCCTTTGTCCTGCAGTGGACGTTAGCTGAGATGATGATGATGAAGTAGTTCAGTGCCAATCTTTCTTATACAAAAACTGATTTGGGCTTAAACACACTGTGTGTATTGTAGCTATCTTTAATTTGGCAAGGGTTACTAGAATTACCTTCATGTTAAATTTTACAAGAGGTTTTTGATTATCTCATAACTATTGTTTTTACACAAAGCAGGTTTTGGTTTGACAACGATGATAATTATGCTAAATTATTAAGGGTCCCACACTAACTGTTCGCCTGCAGTCCTTGATCGAACAAGCAGCATGCCGTCCATGGCCTCCATTGCCCACACACTAATACGATTATTGTCTGCCGACAATGGTCAAACATCGGCTTTGAGGCCACACACTAGGAAGTGGTAGTCGTCAGTTTTAGTTTTGATTTGATCTTGAGAGCACGGACTGTCCGGCCGATAGCTGTCGACGCAGACCCGCGCCACACACACGGCCTGCGTATTAGCCGTCAGTCCTAAACCTTAAAGGGAACTGTGAGTGTGTGATCTGATGCTACTGACAGGCTGATATCTGACGGCGAACTGTTAGTGTGTACCCTTTACATACATAAAATCATTATCATCATCATCATCATCAGCTCATTTTATGTCGTCACTGCTGGGGCATGAGCTTTCCCTATGGATGGATAGGGAGAATGTGCCAAAGACCACGACGTGGACCCAGTGCAGATTGGTGGATGTTAATGACTGCTAATGCAGCCGGGATCAACGGTTTTACGTGCCTTCCAAAGCACGAGCTCGAGTTGATAAATTTTTGGTCACCCATCCGATTACCGGCGTTTGCGAAAGTTGCTTAACCTTAGCAATAAAGAAAATATTAAAGAATAAACATTAATTATTGATGTGACACGACGACGTACTATAGAAATATTTTATAAAATACAACAAGCGTTAAATAAGACCAATGTGTAAATTATTTATATTCAGTAACAAATGTAGTTGTTGGACTAATGATTGATTTCCCTGGCCAATGCCTAATCGTGCCAGTAAGCCTATATTGTAACATGCTGTTTAGTTCGTTAGATAGGTACTTATGTGTTTATTCATGAATAGTTTAGATTATTTATTTATTTTATTAATTCAGTATAGCATAACACATGACACCGTGAGTATACAATAGTACACATCAATACACATAATCAAATTAAACTTCAACAAAAAAAAATTATAAGGATTACCTACGACAAAAAATTATATAAAATTTACATAACCATCAATCAACTCGGACATTCTTAGCACACTATAACAAACTTAGGTTATCTTCACAAATATACTATTTACTTTATTTATTTTTTATATTATTTTTTTTTTATTTTACTATTTATAAATAGTTAGCCTACTTCTTAACTGATCTTTAGTATTTGTAAAAATATTATGATCAGATGTTAATGACTGTAGTTGTTGACATTGAATTGGCGCCTTTGGCTTTCAAAGTAAAAAAGTAAATAGTGTTGAATAATTTCGGCAAAATGGTTAGAACCACGATAGCTCAATTGGAAGAGCACCTGACCCGGTATGTCAGAAGGTTGCAGGTTCAAATCCTGCTCGTGGAAATTTTTTCAACATTGTGTTTATGTGAAAATTTCATATTTACTGTGAAATGCGTAAGATCGCCAACAGAACGGCTTTTAAATAAACTCGTGTTCAGTTAATTGTCTCAACATCAAAGTGATATTTCGTGTCGGCTGACAATTATTGCTGATCCACAAAAAACGGTCAGCCGCATGCCTGGGTTTATTTTTAATTTGCCGTTTTACCCTTTTAGAGTGGAGTATTTATTTATCGGAAAGTAAAAAATGTACAAAAGAGTACCTATTACGCGGTACTCGTTGTTTGTTAGACCGAGTTCACAAACGAGTCATGATCTTAATCATTTTCTGAACAACATGGTAGGTTCTTACATCGTTAGGCTGTTGTTAAATTAGTGTTTAATAGGTAGGTAGACGTAACACGAATAATTCCTGAGTTCGAACGACTAAAACAATTCGGTAAGGCTAAATAGATTAAAGTAAGTAAAGTAATAAGCCTATATAACTTTGTGGAGGTGCTAATACGTCCTAACTAACAAACTTTTTATATCATTAAACTATTCAATACTAAATAGTTAATATTTAATAAAAATAACTTATTAAATATGAGATATATACCAGCGCTGCTGCGATGTTGTGCTTTTTTTTTTTTTTGAGAGAGATTGCTTACTGCCGCTGCGGCATTTTCAGCTTCACCGGGCTTTTTGGGGGCGGCGAGGAACGTAAAGGGTCCCTCAAGCCGTGTGAAACGAATCACCTTCAGAGGTTATCTAGAGGGAACGGCATCGCGCACTAGTGCGCGTCCCCGTGCCCTACTAGATTCTCCGAAGGGTTCGGATCGGATCGGGAAGGCGATGTTGTGCTCAATGCCGCAACAGCTTACGCTGAGGAGTGGCTCTAGTTGGCCTCACATCATCGCTTCGTTTCTTTTTATATCGTTTAAATTTTTATTTTTTTATTTAACAATCTTTATTTCTCAATTTAAGTGTTTTTATATTTTAATTCTATCTGTTCTCATTTTGTTTTTGTGTTTGTCAATTATTATTGTGAGGTCAAAAAATGTTTTTCTTTCTTTCTTTCTTTATAGGTACCTACTTAAAGTTTAGAATCTTACGTTTATGCCTCAATTTTTAATAAATATAGATTTAGTGGTGAGTTACTGTTTTTTTTGCATTTATGAATCCTCTTGTGATAACAGGAATTAAAATATTGAAATATTTTATTCTTAATATATATTATAGCCTAGCACAAAAGATAATATCTCAAGATAGGCAATTAATGTTATATGCCAAAGAACTACTTACCAAAACAGTTACTGAGTATGAAGTGTCTCATTTCACTGACTTTTGCGGATGACTGACACAAAGAAACCCTGCAAAGGCTTCGAAATTACAGGATAAACATTAAATCAAATTAATGTGTAAAATAAACGCTACTAGATCTGTAAAAGTAGTTTCATTTCAATGCGTAGTATTCGAGTAAACTTTAGAAAACAGGTGATTCAGATAATGCTATCGGTGGCTTTAGAGTAAAATTGAAACAGTTAAACATACCCAACAACCAATCCGATCTTTTTTTAACTAAGAGCTCTAACAAGGTTGATAATCGTTAGTAATTAACTAAGCCTCGTACAAAAATAGTGACATAGTCGCGGTGGCGTGGCGCCTGTTCCACGGTAGGAGCTATTCTTGTAGACAATCGATACGGTCGTCTGCATATTTAAATTATTGCGGGGGTTAATGTCTCTGCCTGTATTACGTAAAGATTGTATCGGGTATTGAATGACATACGCGTGACACACCAAAGATGAAACACTATATCCGTATACTTGCGTTTTTTTACATATTGTTTTAGGCTGAAGTTTTAGGCCGCTTTTCCATCAGAGCTTTGCGGTGGTAAACGGTGCACGAAAAAAATATAACCATTAGGATCACCTCCTTTCTTTTTCGTTATGTAGTGGAATAATCCTGTAACAGCCTCTGTGGTATGTTATGACCTGATCTGAGGCTTAGAGTCCTGCATGTCCTGGTCCTGTGTACTCGGTTTGATCGGTGGTAGGGCCTGTTTGTCCACTTGGCTACCACCATCTTAACATCTAAACATGTCGCCATAACATCAAAGTTTGTAGCATTGTTGTGATCCGGCAGCTAGAGATAAGATAGCCGGTGCCTCACTAGTTGAGGATCCCGGGTGAGGTGCGCTTCCACCATTTGCCTTGTCATCACTTTACATTAGGTAAGACGAAGGCACTGTGCTTCGTCATCAGCTCATTTTATGCCCCACTACTGGGGCACAAGCCTTCCCTATGGATGGATAGGGAGAACGGGCCCTAAACCACCAAGCGGGCCCAGTACGGATTGGTGGTTGTTAACGACTGCTATTGCAGCCGGGAACAACGGCTTTTAGTGCCTTCCGAAGCACGGAGGAGCTCGAGTTGGTACATTTTTGGTCACCCATCCGATGACCGGCCTTTGCGAAAGTTTCTTAACCTCAGCGCTCACAGACCGGTCGCGTTAATCACTGCGCCATTGAGCTCCTCAATCGCCATCTAGCTCAATGGCGCAGTAGGTATGTCAAAAATATCGATATATCGATAGCTCGATATATTTAAAAGTATTGTTCTCGATATATCGCGAAAAAAATATCGATAAATCGGTAAAATTTTTAAGTAACTTTTTAAAAGGAGAAACTTTCGCTTTTTTTTAAAGATGGTTAAAAAACTAGAATTTTTAAACTCTGCGGACGCATGGTAATGCTTATTTCACAAATGCACGGCTAAATTTGCCGTATTGTCACTTGTCTTGTACTGTTTACCACACAGATTGCAGGAGACATTAGATTTTATTATCTTTATATAACTTTAAAAAAAAGTTCCATACAGCATTGGACGACGACATAATTCACGTAGCAATTCGAGAAGCACGAATTCCAATAAAAAAAGAAGCAAACAAAACAATTGACGATCTCGCAAACACACCACACACAACACTCTTACTCTTTAAGAAAGAAATAACTATTTTAGATTAAAGTACCAAGTACCAACCAGATGGCCGTTGCTTATACGCAGCACACATGCACATATGACATGACTTGATTGAAGCAATGCACTGTCAGTAAAAGTTACGTGCTCACTACCACAGATTAGAATAATGAATTATGATTAGGAATTCAGCACAACAAAACAATAAGTTTTTTAAAATCTTTTACGGCTTTGAATTCTAGCAAATTTAGTTAGATCGTGATAAATAAAAAAAATATAAATTTTGATACGAATTTCGATATTGGTTATTTTGTATCAATGTATCGATATATCGGAAAAAAGTATCAATATATCGAACAAAAAATATCGATATATCGATGTATCGATACTTTTTATCCGTATGATATAAATAAAACTTTTTATCCGTCTACATGCGTTTTTTTACATATTGTTTTAGGCCGCTTTTCCATCAGAGCTATGCGGTGTTAAACGGTGAGCAAAAAAAACCACCGAAAGGATCACTTCCTTTTTCTTGAGGTGTAAAGTTAAGTAAAGTGGTGTATTCGGTGGATTTTGTTTCGTTTTTTTTTTCTAGAGAGAGTTTGCTGATTCCCTCAGACGGCATTTTCAGCGCCACCGCACTTATTTGGAGGCGGCAAGAAACTTAAAGGCCGTGTCAAGCCGTATGCAACGAAGCACCGTCAGAAGTTTTCTAGAGAATGGCATCACACACTAGTGCGTGTCCCCGTTCCCTACTAGATTCTCCGATCTGGTTTGGATTGGATCGGGCTTTTACCTACCTTGTAGAGCTTTGGTGGAACAGCATTATTTTCCTGACGCTTTGAACCGCAAAAACTAAATAGTGATGTATGATAGTAACTAGAGTAAACCCGTACAAAGTGTAAACAAGTAAAATAGGTAGTGAAAAACGAAGAATACTGTGAACTTAACAACATAATAGGGTTATTAATAAGTCATTTAAAACAAAACGCGTTACTTAATTACTGTAATCAAAATTAGGGGCACACCATTTGACAACTGCATCATAACTGTTAATTAGTGCGTGAAAATTGTACTCAAGTGTTTTCCTTAACCCGTTGTAATAAGCATCACATTGGGCTGGCAAAAGCGTTTTACAGGATTGTGTTCAATGACAGCATGTCCCTAGAATCTGGATATGCGCATGCGCTAATTTTACCCCTGCTAAGCACCGAACCGTGCGTTTTCGATACCAGTGTAGCGGAAAAAGACCTTGATTGATTATAAAAAAGTGTTTTCTACATGAAACACATAAGCTGTGTCAGCTGACAATTCATCCTGGGTAGAAAAAGGATGATTATGGGAAAAATATGGATGACATAGTGTCTAAACCCTTACCCTTTATATACACGTATCTCGTTTAAAACCAGGTTGTTCCAGTGAAAACCCGTTTTTTTAGTTTTCTGCAGAAAATGCATGAGTCTGACTACTCGCGGGTCTGAGGCGGCCTGCATTTTATGTTCGCCTCTCCCCCCTGAAAGTCCAGCAACCAGTCCAACTCCGAAGAGAGAGGACAAGGTGCAGGGATACCCAACCACAGAGCTATCCAAACAATATCGATCTATTAGGAGTGGCTAAAGATTACGAAGCTATAATCATTGGCATCATCACTATCATATATAAATTAGTCCACTACTGGACGTAAGTCTCTCCGAGTGTTCGCCACTGAGCACGGTCTTCGGCTACTCTCATCCAGCTCATGCCAGCCACCTTGAAACGATCGTCGCTCCAACTAGTTTGAGGGCGGCTTACACGAAGAAGTAGTATCTATAGTACGAAGCTTTCGGAACTTGCAGGTCTGGCTACTACCGACTTTTACGTCGAGTACTAGAGGGGTAAGGACATTATTTAGTAAAAAAAATCTATTAAAGTTACTGAGTTTAGAGGTGTTATAATTATTAGCTACAACCATCTTATCTCAGTCGATTGCTATTAGAATAATCTCCTTGCCATTTTTTACTATACTTTCAATAAAAAGGACCTATTTATGCACACGGGAACCAACCCACAATTCGGGTGAAATTGAGTTAAGTGCATAGATGGCGTTCAAATCACACATCCTTTAACGTCAAAAAAAGTGTATAGCATTCTACAGACTTCAATCAGAGATACATCATGTCACTTGCGGAACCAACCTGCTTTTGGCCAAGTTTAAAAAAAACAGAAAAGAGCTATGCTGCATGGTCCCCTAAACACTACTGAGAATAAACTTTAGGACTGTAAACAAAAGTGCTCAACTTTGGTTCTATTTTGCGTAATATAGACGTAATAGTTTTGTTATTAAGATAGAACTAACCTTCTTTTTTTCACAGATTAAATATACAGTGCAATGATAAATACAGTAAGTAAAGTACTATAACATAAATTGATACCTTTCAAATAATGATGACCTTGTTGGCTGTTGAAATACCAACTAAAATACAAGAGAAAGGAATCGATGGTTAATGATTACAAATACTACTGTATTAGTTTATCACACTGCTAAATAAAAATTAAGTTCCGCTTAGGTATTTACATTAAGAACTACCATAGAATATATCGCTATAGATCTGTGCAATGTTAACAGTAAAGGTCCCTTTCTAAACCGCTCCATTTTTTAAGTGAGTAGCCCAACTGCAAACTACTCTATTTAGTAAAAAATAAACAAAAAATGTTATAAATTCAATTATTATTATTATTTGGCAGATAATTAAATTTTTACCATAACATATATAACGTTAAAGTGATCCGCAATAAATGCATTTTAATATCTAAATATTAAGGCTACCTTTATTATAGTTTTTTTAAACAATTGCTACAGCTGTATAGGGGAGTTTGCTTTTCATCATTAACAAAAACTCTAAAATAAAATAAAAATCTATTTTTAGTAAAAAAATTGTGTTTTATTAGAGTTGTTCAGTTTAGGACAGATTCTGTTTAGGTCAGATTCGGTTTAGGACAGATTCTGTTTAAGACTGATTCGGTTTAAGACATAAATACAGTTAAGTTCAAAAATCAAATGCAATTATTTTTATTATGTATACCGTTGACCTCTATACTGTGACACACATTTCACAATGTTACGAACTCCGAATTTCCAGAGTTACCCTATCGATCCGCGCTCGGCTGCCTAATTAGATGTCAATTATTCATAACTAATAATGTATTGACAGAGCAGACAAAATGGGCGCGCCATACACGGCCTAGCTTTTTGCAGTTTGTAACGGGTTATTGGAATTTGTTATTTATTACCTATAAATACCGTGGTATTATATTACCTATGATTGATTGGTGCCTGCCACTTTCACTCTAAATTTGATTCACAAAACAAACTCATAAAACAAACTTTTTGATACAAAAATAACTAGGTTCTTCCAAAAAAAAAATTAAAAGCATATCGCAATCTATACCATGATAATGTATTTTATAGTTCAAAAAACGTTCCTAGTAAAACTTACAGATTTTGATTTTACTTTGAAAGTAAAGATTTCGAAACATCAGGACAGGAGTAAATCAAATTCATAAAAAGTGTTTTATTTTAACGCAAGTAAATTATGTTTTTATTACCCTTCTGCCTCGACCGACCACTAGTGTGGCTCAAAATAAATGATAGCCATCTCAACGTAATATACCTACATCACTGTGGCAGTAACAAAACGCAAGAAACATCTTAGGGAGTGTTAGACAAAAGCCCAGGCTCAATGTAACAACCGTGCTCCTTCGATTTCAAGTCACGTTACCGCTGAAAAATGTTAGGACTCCAGTTTGTTGTTGCGAATAACAAACCAGACTTATTCACTGCTCTACACAAGTGTACGTGCGCTAGAGCCGTGGGGGGGGGGGGGGGGAATTGAGGAGGAACTTTAATAGGTACAGACGAGCTCGAACGAGACGAATTACTATCCGTATTCATTCGGTTACGTTAACGAAAACGAAAATTAATATGGCATTGAAGCAGCATACATTGACACGACAAAAGTTAACATTTTGCTATTCAAATTCTCATTTTCGTTCGGTTTATTAAACCAACGATTTCTTTAAGCGGATTTTTCAAAATGCAGGTCAGGGTAATTTTTTTAAATTTACTTTATGACTGTTTTTTTCCTTAAAGGGTATATTATCAACAAGTTGCGTATAGAGCCCAAATCAGTACATTTATTATTTTTTTAAATGATTAGCCAATTTTATTAATACATTTATATTTTTTTATGAATAAACAGTTATTACTTCAACGTTTCGTATTTTTTTATTAACAATTTATCCATTCAGTTAATAATAATAATTTTCTAAAATTACCTATATAATAGCGCGCGTGAAATTGTTCCGATCAGCACGCGTCGGGTCTTCCTAAGGAGGGACGTATCGCTCGCCTTCAGCCACACTCATACAAACACAAATTGATGACAAAAAAGTAGGTTCTAAATATATTGATGTTTTCAATTATTTTTATCGATAATAAAGTCGATAAAGTTACAACATAACCAAAATATGACGTCATAATTTCTGGTGACAGCCTTCGAAATTACGAAAAAAAAGTGACAATCTATCTTTTTCCAATACATCCTACATACACCTAGGTTCATTCGTAAAAATAGTACGAACTGATGTATTTGTGTTGCTATTTTAGTCCGGTTTCTATACGTGTATAATGAAAATGTGTTAATGACTGTACTTTTGGTCTGCCAGATGAGTGTTTTCGAATTCAGTTTTAAAAAGACTTTATATGTCAGAATGTAATTTATTTAAGTCTGACATATAAAAATAAAATAAAAAAGAAACCGAAACATGACGCAGGAAAATACGATACGCTTTACGCTTATGTTATTCTTCAATAAGCCGTCAACACACGAAAGTGCTTGTTATTTAGGCTGATAAGATACTGCTCTTTATATTTACCAGAATCTAAGTAAGTGCTTTGTCGGATCGCAATATATCTTATGCCAAAGGTTGTTCCATCTATAACTATTCGAGAGGAGGTTGTTATGAAGCGATCCATCACCGTAATGTCGTCTTATTTTATGGTGTTTATATGGTGTAAGGTGTGTTTAAAGGGTGGCCCGTTTTTCTTGCATCGTGAGCAACATGATGCAGAAATACTTTGGAGAAAGAACACACTTAAAAGTGTTCTTACTATATTAACATTAGTTTGAACCAATAATCCATCAGTGAATGGTTCCAAATTGAAATATGAAACAGTCTAGATAGGCTATCTAAAACTTATGAGAAAAGCCATCTGAGACTCATCAGATACGCTATCTGTATCAGATAAGCTATCTGAGAGACTTATCAGATATGGTAACTGAGTCTATGATTATGGTCAGGAATCCGCTTGGGGTGCGGGTTCGAACCCCGCTCGTGGAATTTTATCACCACTTCGTCTTTTTTAATATTGTAATTTGTTCGCAACAATATTTGCGTAAAATTATATACTTAACCATATTCAATAAAATATGGCTTGCCAAATTATTAAGATCGGATGTTGATGACTTAATTGTCGACATTGAATAGGGCTCCTTTAGCTTACAGAGTAACAGTAGATAGTGTTGATTGACTCAGACTTTAGGCTATCTGAGACTCACGAGATAGGCTATCTGAGACTTAACAGATATGATATTTGAAATAGGCTATCTACGACTTACCAATGATTACGATTTCTGAGACTCATCAGTTATGCTATCGGAGACTTATCGGATATGATGTTTGAGACTCATCAGATAAGCTGTCTAATTAGATAAGCAGTCTGAGACCTATTTGATAGGCTATCTGAGACTTCTCAGATATGAATAGAATAGAAGAAGTCCATAATCCTCATGATCAAATCAATATTAAATTTAAAAAAAATAAAACAATAAAATTAATTAAAAAATATATGTCTAAATAAATAAATTAAATTAAATCTTATTTAAGACGAATGCGTGATACTTACAAGCTTTTGAATACCCATTAAAGCCTTGGATCATTATTATTAAGTTCTTATTTTGCATTTACAGTATTCTTGATTTTTGGTTATAAATACCAAAAATTTAAATATCACATGAAAAAGGACGACTGCCTCAGGTAGGACTTGAATCGGCGAACGTCGTTTCATTGTCAGTGCTATATCCATTCTATTTGTAGCGTTTACAAAAAATATTAAATCTCAGAATTATACTTCTTACTGTATCTGTAACATTAATTATTCCAAAATAATACAATGTTCAAAATTATTTGATTTACAGTAACAATGTTTATCATATTATCAACCCTCAAATGCCTTAGGTAACTCGAAGTGGTAATTACATTTACAAAGGGTCTCTCTTTGAAGTAGGTACAACTGGAGAAAAGACTGGAATAACGTTATTACCTTTCTATTATTGGAAACATGCCAGGAACACGTAAGCCTGCAGTGAAGGGTTAGCTTGAATGAGCAAAACGTTTCACTTTTGGTCAACGAACCAAAATATACTGGTATTGAAAAATGCGACAACAGGAGGTTCAATTTCTTTAAATTAGTAAAATTTTGTGAAGAGCTTATTACTGTTACTACAACTTTATGGAGACTTGTCCAGGTTTATTGTATACTTACAGGTATATTTGCCCCTTGTATACTGAGGAGCTCGACGGCGCAGTGGTTACCGCGCCCGGTCTGCGAGTGCTGAGGTTAAGCAACTTTCGCAAAGGCCAGTCATCGGATGGGTGAACAATAATGTATCATCCCGAGCTCCTCCGTGCTTCGGAAGGCACGTAAAGCCGTTGGTCCCGGCTGCATTAGCAGTCGTTAACAACCACCAATCCGCACTGAGCCCGCGTGGTGGTTTATGGCCCGTTATTTCAAGGAACAATGGCAATGGGTGTTATTACGGATAAAATGTACTGTCATAGAATGGTTTTGTGATAAAAAAATTTCTACTGCCATTTTGTGACCTTACTTAAATTTCAGAGGTTTTCACCGTATTCGTCGAACTAGGAGATAGTACTAAGTAACTATAAATATGCAAAAGCGTTTGTTTGTTGTTGGTATGTTCCTCGATCACGTCACATTAAAAATTGAAAGCATTTCAATGAAATTCGTAAAAGTAGGGAAAGCGGCAGGTTCAAGTGTGCCTTGCGTTTTCATCGTTTATCTCTTATAGAATGCAGGATCAAATAATTTACAATAAAAAGGGTAGGTACTATGCAACAAAACATATACACAAACGAACATTATTTGTAATACCACCACTCATTGTCAAAACTCCCTAAAATTACCGTAAAAACAACGGAGGAGGGTGTATTATAAATTTATTCAATTACATAAAAAACGGTTATCTAGTCCTGTAAATGAAGCATTTTAACGAGCTGGGGGTGTAATTAAATTTACCGGGGGCTTTTGTGACAGAAAACGTGTCATAATCGTGTAAGCCTGCGAGCGAGAGTAGGGTTGAGGTGAATAGGAGATGAACGGGACAATGCAAAATGTTAAACGTCACGCGGCATGATCCGTGACAAAAGGTCGGAGGTTCAATAGCGTTCAATTGCAATTTGTGTCTTATTGTGTGGTATGCAAGTGTTTATCTTCCTTTGAATTGAGTGAATTCGTTTGGTTCCTATATTTAAATAAATCAATATATATATGGTCCAGCATGTACTAATTACTTATTAATTACTACAAATAACTCTATACTAATAATAGGTACTAAATAAATAGTAATGTTTTGTGAATTTTCTGTAAATTTTATTCATGATTAGCGGCCCGTCCCTGCTTCGCACGGGTGGACATTTTTTTTGATATAGCCTATGTTACTCAGCGCTAATGTAGCATTCTAATGGTGAAATATTTTTTTAAACCGGTCCAGCAGAGAGTGGTTTGTATGCAAAAAGGAAATCGTTGTTTTTACTATTTTTCTTTTATTTTTTACGTTTTTTCTCTCTATAAGAACCTTCCTCAGACTTCATCAAATACAACAAAAAGGAAATCAGCCAAATCGGTTCAGCCGTTCTCGAGTTTTGCGATTAGCAACACATTTAGCGATTAATTTTTATTTATATAGATTTAAATTTAAGGCACTGTAAGGGGAAGTCGTAAATTATAGGCGCATAACAAAGTGGCTGACAGTTTCTTTAAATAGAAGTAAGAAAACTAAAAAAGAAAAAAAAACTTAAGTAAGAAAAAAAACTTCTAAAATTATAAAAAAACGTTTTAAAGTCATTACTAAAGCCTATTTGTGCCTATTTTCACCATTGACCCTAAGTTTTAGGTGACCCCAAAGTCATTTTAGGTGACGGTTTTGCTCCAACAACTGTCACCTGACATGGCTTAGGGGTCACCTAAAACTTAGGGGTCAATGGTTAAATCAGGCATTAGCCTTTTAAGTACTTACTACTGGACTTAGGCTATACGACATGAACAATAGCTCACCCAATGCATGGCCCTATGCGTAGCCCAACGAAGTTTAATGGTTTTAAACACTATGACGTCTAGTTATAACAACTAGTTATGGCAACACTGGGCGCACAGGGGCGCCGCGATCTGCGGGAGCGCGCAGGGACTTCCACACAACCACGGCCGCGCACGCACGTATTAATTAATCATTGTCTCAATCAAAGCTAGTAGAATGTTATATCTTTATATATATAAATCTTCTGTGCGTGTGTATGTCACTGAACTCTTTCTAAACGGCTGGACCGATTTGGATGAAATTTTTTGTGTGTGTTCAAGTGGATTCGACAATGGTTAAGATTTACAATTGGACCCGGTAGGTGGCGCTGCTATAGGGGTCTATCATGGGATACGGGTGTTCTTAAACGGACGAATGATTTGTTTCTTTTGTTGTCATGGAAACCGTCAACGTTTTGTTCGTTTTGTTGTCATGAAACAGCTAGTAATTTATAAATCAGTTTAAGTTATACAGTCCACTTTTATTTGTATCTACATCCCACTTAAGAACTACCAGCTTCACGACAAAATACGGGACCAAACGGCTTAACGTGCACGGAGATATTTTGAAATCACATACGCAAGCAAGTTTCACAATGCGATCTTGCTAGATTCATACCAAACGCCACTGGACCGAAAAGCTTTTATTAGTGTTCTAAAAGAAAATACAAAAATTTTACACTAGTGCACTATAAAGGGGAGATTTGTCGCTCCTATAATCTTTCTCACCTTAGAGGATTGTCCCCAGGTGTTGAATATGGGCCTTTGATGTCATAAGCGGGCGCTGGATCGCTCGGAATTTATTTTACAAATTCCGTTGAAGGTCCAGCACATCGCATAAATGGCACAGACGCATTACACTTTCTATTATTATCAGTATTAGCCTACTAAAAGCTTGTAAAAAATTGGTAATACTTTGAATTAGTTCTTCTTCTTTTTTTTAAAATTACGCTTCGTCTTTATATTTATATCGACAACTTAGATCTTAAGTAAAATATATAGTTCATAAGCATTGTTTTAATGGCTTCGTGCGGTTAGCACATTTAGCCAGTGTCAAAGTAATTTTCTTACAAGTTATATAAATACATGATATATCTTGACGTGATGCACGTTCACAAACACTTAACGGTTAATAATCCACCATTATTTCACATTAATATTCAACATAACACAAATATAAATGAAAAAAAAACCGCACACATGACACTTTAATTCCCCGCCAAGAAGTCTAAATGATATTTAGATGCCAAAATCTATATATATATATATATATTTCAACAAACAACAAATATATATATAATATATATATATGAATTCGTTTGTATCGCTAAAACTCGAGAATAACTGGACCGATTTGGCTAATTTTGAAATAACGGAATTTAACGGAAAATACTAAAAACGACAATTCAATTTTTCAATACAATGTTATTTGTTTGTTTTGTTGTCATAGAAACTGTCAAAGCGGTTAGTAAATAAATAAAAAAAAAACAGTCATCCTCCTAACCACAAGTTTTTTAAAAATTTTTTTTGTAATTTCGTTTATCGGTAACAATATGTCACCCGCATGAACATGAAGTTTACTGACGTATTTAATGTCACTGTCGCAGTCATAAATGTAATTCACGAAGTAACTTATTTAAACGGAAAATGTAATTCAATAATATTAGTTAAGCAAACATGTTTTTTATTATTTACATAGTCTCTATTTATGACGTCTCGTGAACACTTTTGTCGGAATGATAAAATCTGAGTAATAAAAAATCTACTTGACGTTTCTAAGTGAGGCAGTTATTACCGAAAACACAAAAAGTTATTACAAAACGATCTCTTTTTGTCACTAATAAAGTGATTTAACTTCATTTTATTACTTTGACAACAATTTATAAAATCGTCGGAAGTATCAATGGTAATAAGTAGGTAAATAGAATAGGTAGTCTGTTTCAAACATTAATAGTGTGAGAAAATGTTATTTAAATAAGTACTAACTATTCAATATTTTAAATAAACAAATTTTCCGCCACATAGCACTTTTATGTAAACAGTTATATCCAGAGAAGTACTAGTAATAGCAATAGTCCTAGTATAGTATAAAAGTCATGCAGTGGTTCACAGTTATCACAATGACACAACCATAAGTTGCAAACAGGAGTCATAAAAACAAATAAAGGTGATTAAGTTCAAGACCTTAGAATAATTACGTATAGAAAATAAGTCCGCGCGCCCATTATTAAGCACCTTTTTTGGAGTCAGATATGGCTCTAAGCGCAAGCAGAAGCAAGTAATCGTCACGAAAGTGGGAATCGGTTTAGTGCTTCACTTTTGACAGAGCGCTTGTATGAAGACTATATTTCTATACGTAATTATTCTAAGTTCAAGGCATAGGCTCATATACTCGTAATATCTCTACGGAAACATTTTCTATAAAGTATTTCAATAAGATCTTTTTTTTATGGTGCCAGCAAGCGCCGCGTAGTCTGTATTCATTCGGCCTGAGACTACATAACACGTGTTCACACTATAAACCCAATAAAATGAAATTACAACCTACGTGAGCCGGCAACTGCTGGCGTCGGCAGAAACGTAACATAAACTCAACTTTACCATTAAGAAAATAAGTATGACATTCGAAACGATAGGTAGCGTGTTACGAATAATGGCAAGAGACAAAGGATATACTAAGAATAGTTACATAAAAACAAAAAGGAATTTTTCACCTGTTACACTGCTTATAAAAATATTGTATACAATAATAATAAAATTGTATTGTCATCGCTGCTTTCAAAGTGCTTTTGCAAGCATGAAAAATTTTGTACAATGACCTATATAGTACATGAATACATAGTCGTAATTTCACGCACGTTTATAGATTGTATTGTATGTTGTGAGGAGCTCAATGGCGCAGTGTTTAACGCACCCGGTCTGCGAGTGCTGAGGTTGAGCAACTTTCGCAAAGGCCGGTCACCGGATAGGTGACCAAAAACTTATCATCTCGAGCTCCTCCGTGGTTCGGAAGGCACGTTAAGCCGTTGGTCCCGGCTGCATTAGCAGTCGTTAACAACCACCAATCCTCACTGGCCCCCGTGTGGTTTATGGCTCGTTCTCCCTATCCATCCATAGGGAAGGCTTGTGCCCCAGCTGTGGGGACATACATTGTTGCATTATATCATATATCGATATAATAATATTACACTTAACTTTCTAAGCAACGAGTAGGTATATCGTAAACCTAATGGTGCTTCTGAATACCAGTCGAAGAATTATGTAAATAATTTGTTAAGTAACGTTGTACGATAAAAGATTGAATAAAAATTAATAATAATTGTTATCATGTAGTATACATTTTTAACTAAAAGTTTTTATACAAATTACTACACTAAGTTAGTATATATAATCGAAGTCAGATCCGAACTAAAACTCTCAAAATAATATACGATTTTTTTTTGGAGAGAGATTGCTGTTCTCAGACGGCATTTTCAGCTTCACCGGGCTTGTTTGGGGGCGGCGAGAAACTAAAAGGGTTCCTCAAGCCGTGTGAAACGAATCACCTTCGGAGGTTTTCTCGCACGGCAACGGCATCACGCACTAGTGCGTGTCCCCGTGCCCTACTAGATTCTCCGAAGGGTTCAGATCGGATCGGTGATATACGATGCTATTAGAAGAAAGTTTTGACTGGTTAGCATAAAGCACAGATAACATCTAAAGAATTGTAGTAAAATTTAACATAACTATGTAAGATTATTATCGTATTAGATACCTGCTGTGTAGTACTATGGTGCTCGAGCATAGTTTTAATTTTTAATGTTACTCAATTAAGAATAATTAATGGAAATGGGTGTTATAAAAAACATCTCGAAGACTTTTAAAAAACGTTTATCATTATTGCTCATCAATAAATCATATAGTGTTACCGAGTTTCTAAATAACAAAGCCTTCGAATTCGATTCTTCGAAGTTGGACACGTGTTTAATTTTAGAATTTATAGGTAAATTTTGAATTTATTTATTAGTATTAATTTTGTATTTGGACATGTGTTATTTATATTTTATAAATTTTTTATTTGTTTGCTTCAATAATTTTGTATAACTAAATATTAGATATTTGTATACTTTGACGAAGGTGGAAGTGTAGTGAAACTATATAATACCTTTAACATCTATGACATTGTACACACGCCTGCACGTCAACGTACCACAAACTGTCAAATTTATTCAATAGACTTTGAACTTTATGCCTTAATTGTAAGGTTGAAAATGTATTGAAGATATTTGACAGTTTTGGATAGGTTAATGTGCAGGCGTCTGTACCTAACCTGCATTTCACAAATAAATATTATTCTATTCTATCCTAAGAAAATTTAAAGTGTCTCCGATGCTCTGAGCGTGGCCGACTTGTATAATAAGAGTAGCTTATCCTGTTATAGAGATATCAATAATGCAGGAGATGGTCCCTTCACCGCCATCTCTGAAACAACATCTAATTGCCTATTATTGTCTATTAGACGAACTAATGATATCCTTTTTCGTGATCGATGAAATGTTAGATGAAATAATAAATATATATCTTAATATTATGATCTAGGCAAATAGTTATACAAATAATTATTAAGATTTGTTTGCATAGCGACCACTAGAGTATTTATTGTGGAGCTGAGCACCATTTTGTTATACTGTGTTCCGGTTGGATAGGTACTAGAACAACCAGATAAATTGCGGGGTACAGAGACATAACAACTATGAAATACGCTTCACTTAGGTATGCATATTTCACATAATAAAGTGTTATACAACAACGCCAAGCAAAATTTGTTTTTTTTTTGTTTTACATTACTGGTAAGCACTTGGTCTTCAATCACTCAATGATGTTGGTGAAATTGGTGAGGAGATTGAAGGTGGAAGCGCACTTTACCCGGAATCCTCAAATTTATGTCATAGCGACATATTTATATGTATAACAAAATTATTATTGTTTTCGTTAATGTGATCGAACTGCTAACAAACTCGCACTGTATCCTGTAATTCTTTTCGCGCCACGTATTCACGATTCGTCAACGTCCAATGCAATAAATCGTACGCAATTCCACCGGTTCACGTCACATTATGCAGGTGTTAGGCTCGCGTGATTGGCGGACATATGCGGACACGGAAACGTGACAACTGCTACTAACGCTCGATAATTGGGCGACCGGCCGGGTCATGGTGTTGCCACAATGTATATAACCTCTTCCTTTTTCACGCTGTGGTGTTGCCAGAATGATAGATAAATGAATCCTTAGTAGCAACTATGATGATCGATTGACTTCTTGGCGGAAAATGGATGAGTCATGTCTGCGGTTTTGTTTTAATTTCTATAATTTGTTTTATGTCGAATATTAATGTGAAATAATGGTGGATTAGTAACCGTTAAGTGTTTGTCAGTATGCATAAGTGTTGGCAAATAAAACAAAACTGAGCAACGTCAGTTTTCAAATTCTCTCAAGAAGTCCGCGTGAGGTCTTAGTGAAGCCCCACATCTTTACTGAGATACTTAAGGGGTTGGCGGATATATCATTTCTCACTTCTCATTTCTATTATCATTCATCATATCATACAAGAAGAAAATATTGTTAATTTATGTATAACTTGTAAGAAAAATTACTTTGACACTGGCTAAATGCTAATCGCACGAAGCCGCAAATAAAAGAAAAAAAAACTATGATAATCGTTTTCGTATTCACATATTCAATAAAATAAACAATGATTGTTCGATATACTCATATATACCCTTGCGATATACCCAGATAAGATGGTGATAGCCAGATAGACTTGGAAAAGGTCCTACCATCAACCAAACCTAAAAAAAGGTACGTAATGAATGAATACGAATACTCATACTATATTGCTAATGCCATGGCAACATTCTTCAAAGGGCAATTTTGCTTTGAATACTGCAATTGGCGCCGCTGTCTTGTATGCACGTTTCAAATGAAATATAAACAATGCTGACTAATTAACACCCAGGCATAGTGTTCATTCGATTTTTTTATGTTAATGTTACATTTAAGCGAAGAAAAGTCTTATTAGAATTAATAGAACTTTTCATTTGATTCGTATTTTACGGAAAGTATTAGTAAAGTTAAGTAAATAGCCTATATAGTGACTTACATATGAGTAAGAATTCTCTACGCTACCCACCTTTCAAAAGGGTATGATATCAACTAATTGTATCCAGTGCGTATATAATGATAGGAAATAAAATGAAACTCTTTTTATGATAGGTATAAAATAAATGGAACTTTAATGTTTCTAACGCTTTACAGGGTTTCCTAGTAAGCATACACAAATTCATGTAAACTTAATAAAACATATTATCGAAAATTTGCTTTGGTAGGATGTTGAAATAGATGGAGACCGGTGATAGGTGGTACTCAACTTAACCCGATTGAGTAGTAAGAGAACTTGCGATCATTGGCACTTCGAATAATTTCTTTGTCGCACCATCAATGGAATTCTCTTCCAGCACACATATTTCCTCATCCCTACAACATGGGGTCCTTTAAACGAGTTGTGAAGAAGCAACTTGCGGGTCGGCAAGGTGAGGACGGCTAGTGGGCACAATCCTGCTTCTGTTTAACATCAGGCTGAGCTCCTTTGCCAACTGATCTACAAAAAAAACTCTAATGGACACATTTTTGCCGTAAACGCTGCTCCAATAACCCTCATTGCGGTGGGAATCACAAAATTTCTAATCAATCGAAGCTCAAAAGTCTTTGTTGAAGTTTTTCCAAAGTTCACCGGATGGCGGCGAGTTCATTAGTGAAATCCAACGTTTAATTGAAATGTCACGTAAACTTTGGAGGCTTTCACCCAGGTTGGCCATTGTCAGCGGTGCCAGGAGTTAATTTTACTCACCTTTTTACATAGCGATTATCAGAACTCTTTAGTACCTACAGAAAAGAAAATCTCAAGAAGTTGCCTAAGGAAGAATTCAAATTCAAAGTCAAAGTATGTTTATTCCAATAAACTTATTCAACAAGTACCTACTTTTGTTTCCAATTAATGTTTTTACCAATAAAAAATTAGGCAAGTTTATGTAATAATCTATCAAAAACTCTGTAATAACTTACCTGTACATCGAATAGTTCGTCATGACTTAAGATATTAGGTAACTTAATCCCAGATTAGCTGTGGTTAATAAACTATTATGTTATGTGACACGTGACAGGTATGCTGTCTTTGTTGTTAGTGACAAGAGAATTAGAAGTTTAGCTGCTACGAGTAAATTAATGGATCATTATTGAGAGGTCATTGCCATGTCATAGACTACAAAATATAAAAATAATAACACAAAAGAAAAATTTGGACATGTGCATATTTATGAAACGGCCTGAGCTAGCCCATCAGTTAGTGTATCTCTTATAAGATAGATTAGAACACAGTTTATTGCTCACACACATAGAACACTAATATAATATATATATGTTTAAACTTAAGCTGATGAATATGATAGTAAATCATAACTTCATAATACATTTCCCTTATAGTGATTGTATGTTTCAAATTTTTTAGTTTATTGTTATACAAAAACACAAAAATGTTGAAAATATTTCCACGAGCAGGATTTGAACCTGCACCCTTCTGACATACCGGGTCAGGTGCTCTTCCAATTTAGCTGGTTCTAAACCACGATAGCTAAAATGGAATGGAATGGATGGTTAAAATTGGTTAGACCAACACGCCGAAATTATTCAACACTATTTACTTTTTTACTTTGAAAGCCAAAGGCGCCCATTCAATGTCAACAACTACCATCATTAACAGTAGAACCACGTTAGCTCAATTGGAAGAGCACCTGACCCGGTATGTCAGAAGGGTGCAGGTTCAAATCCTGTTCGAGGAAATTTTTTAAAAATTTGTGTTTTTGTAATTTGTTTCGCAACAAAATTTGCGTTAAATTATATAAACAAAACAAAAACATTTTATTGTTATAGCTTATAAAAACAATAACTTTCTACATAGAAGTCATAAAACTCGTTTCAACAGGCCTGTTGTTTTTCTGCGGTAGACACGCTGAGGTTTTTTGGCAAGCGTCTAGAACTACATTGCTCTAAATACAAGGCTCAACGCCTAAATATACGGCTGTGCTAAAAAAACTATGTGCAGAATAGCATAATTTCTTGAAACCTTAACTTTATTGTACTTAAAGTTTTGCTTCGCTTCAAATTTCGGGTTATGAAAAGAAAAATTGGAAGTTTGGTGCAGTTGGTTGTAAACTAAATAAAAACTCTAACAGGTGCTTTCAATTTCTGTAAAGCTATTTTGACATGATAGTTGAAGGTGTCAGCGATTATTAAGGCTGATTGTACCACGGATGAGGCACGACTGCACGACTCCATTCATAATTAAAGGCTTGTAAACTTTAATACGTTACACACGTGCTAAAGTTTAACAGATAAAAAAACTGACTAATGAAATAAATAAATCTTGCAATGGTTGTTAAGCATTTTTGATTCTGTGATGGCAGAATGTGAGTTGTTGAAATTAGGCTTTATTTTGCGGAAAATCATAGTTGTTTCTTTTTAAAAGAGACAACTGCCCTCCGATTCCTATTACGAAAACCGTAACGGTATCGTAGCAACTTAGACGATGACACCATTTTTATACTAACATCCGATTTTAAAGTCGTTCGTACGAAGTTACGACTACTTAAGCCGAACACTTTTATCCGTAGTTATCGAACCTTCCCAAAGCGTTACTAGAAGGGATGGCGTCACGCTCGCGTGTCTCTACTAGATTTTCCGTAACGTTCGGACCGGAGTAGACATTTTGTTAGGTTTAAACACTTTGACGCTGTCTTTACATACAAAATGCAAAATGCTAACTTACTTTGTATCTGCCAGTAAACATAGATCACACAGCTGCAACGAGCAAGCCTAATGGAGATTACATAGAAGCGTGAAAGCTGAGTAAGGTTCATTCACATTCGCAGTGTGTGCAGGGAATATCGACTGTATGACAGACGGGACAAAAGCTTTTTTTGACTGATACAAATCGTAGCAATATAAGTAACGCGTTGTCTCGTGTCTGCAGTCTTGTCAGAGCTGTTTGAGTCAATTTGTAGCCAAGTAAAGGATTATCTTTTCAGTAATGTTGGATATTTTTAGGGTTCCGTACCTCAAAAGGAAAAAACGAAACCCTTATAGGATCACTTTGTTGTCCGTCTGTCTGTCAAGACCCTTTATCTCGGGAACGCGTATAGGCATCGAGTTGAAATTAAAACCACATATACAAGACTGCGGTCCCTTGAAGCTGAGAAAAAAACAAATTTCTAAGTTAACGAACAAAAAGATACGGCCGTTTATGTCGCAAAAAACGTATATTTCGACACTCACAAGGGAATCAAAATTCATAGGGTACTTGCCGTTTACCTAGAACTATGAAGTTTGGCAAGTAATATCGTCTTATACTACAAATACAGAGAAAAGTCTGAAGACTATACATATTTAATTAAAACGTTCAACGTTATACCCCGTGTATGAAAAATGTCACTAAAATATTTTTTTCTTTTTAGTTCGCGTTATTTATTCTTTTTCATGTGTAATTTTTATTTAAATAATTTTTGAGTTACGTTTTTATTGAAATAAAAGCTTGTTTTTAAAAATCTTTTTTTATTCAAATTTTTAATTATTTTTATTATGTATAAGTTTTTGATTTATGACGAAGAATGAAAAAAGAAACACCTTTTCCCTCTTTTTTATTAAGTAGAATTTATAAAATTCTATAAAATATTGTCGTCTCCATTGTTGTTGACTTCCGTTCTTAAGCCCGCTGGCTTGTACACGCACCTGCACTTCTGAATACCACAAACTGTAAAATATCTTATATAGCATAATAATAAAAACTTTGTGTATATGGCATTTACTGTACATTGGTTGGTACATTAACTTACATGAACTTTTCAATTAAATTGAAAATAGTATCTTATAATTAATACAAGTTATGCAATAAATTTGAGAATTATCACAAAAAATATTTTGCTCCCCTTCTTTTGTAAAAAAGAAAGAGACAAACATGGTGTAACAGGCACTTATACTTATGTGAAAGACGAGTGGCTTAATATGTACTCTTAGATCTATTTGTATAATATTGTTTAGTGATGGAAATCGCCCGTCTATGGTAAGGGAGGGCTTATTCCAATTTGGTAGCAGCGCAACGTGAAGAAAAGGCGAAAATCAAACTCTTGCTAAGTTTCTTGGCAGTCCGTTCCAATACAACTCTCCCACCGTTGATAAAGAACCGATGGCGTACTCAGAGTTTTAAAGTAGCCTAAGTTTGCGGTGGAGACATTGTGTCCATGGGGGTCGGAGGCCAAGCAGCTTGTTAAAGAGTTGAGTGCTCGCCTTATTGAAGCCTCCGGTGACAAGAAGGCTGGCAGCTACCTCTGCCAACGTATTAGCTTGGTAATCCAAAGAGGTAATGTTGCCAGCATTCTTGGGACCGTTCCCATGAGCCCACAGCTGGAGGACATTTTTTATTTATAGGTTTTATTTTGTCTTTACTTATCTTATTTCTTTTTTCTGTAATGTAGTTAGTTATGTTATGTTTCTTTTAAGTGACAATTTTTTATTTCTTCAGACAAAAGGCATCAAACGTTTCACACCTAAGCTAAACTGATTTTAAAAACGATTTTTAAAACGTAGCCCGAAAACTGCTTTTGCAAAGGCACGCTCTAATACCTTCGTGACGACCCTGTGAACAGAGTCACAACACCGAACCTATTACACAACAACACGACATTGACATTTAAGGGGCAGGTTAGCTTTCACTATGTTAGCTATAGGTACATTTTACTGCGGCTTTTAAAACTTTTATGGGCAGTCTCACATTGATTTTGGTTACCGACAAAGTTAAGTTTATAGCTTAAAACGGGGTCACTCCGCGATCACCCATATTTCGTTTCGTTTGAAGCACCCTCTCCATTTATTAAGGCTCAGCCAGGTCGAGTTTTCCTTGTATTCTAAAAAAAACAATGAGCGAATCTCCGTTTTTCCAATGAATGATGCTGTCTATTTCCCTTTGATGATAATTTCAATTTTTTTTTGAGCTTAAAATTTATTATTTGTTGCGAACCTTTTCATCCCACTCGTTCTAAAAGATAAATGAAATAATCTTCACTTCATAATGTTATAAAGTTTCTATACTTTTGTTTAGATTTTTTTTCTATAACTGTCTTGTCTTTGTCTCTAAAGAATTTTTTTCATGAAAAGAAAGTATGATAATCCGTTGATATAGGTTGTATGTCTATACTAATATTTTAAAGAGAAAAGCTTTGTATTTTTGGATTTAAAAAACTCTTTCACCATTAAAATGCTACATTAGCGCTGAGTAACGCTATATTAAAAAAAAAATGTTCACCCGTGCGAAGCCGGGACGGGCCGCTAGTGTTTTATTTAAGTGATTTGTAGGAATTTATTAATAGGCATATGATGACGTTATTCATGTGTGGCAGCACGGAAACCTTAAATACACCTAATTGATGTTCAAAAATACCTTTAATTTTGCACGAAAACAAGCTGCCGAATCATAGTTTGGTCGCGTAGTTTTTGTAACCATTTATTACGGTTTTTATTAGACTTTCCCCGGGAAACTCGGCTCGAGTCATTGCGATTCCAGGCACAATCTTCTTAACTTTCCACAGGCTTGACGGCCCCCGGCCGCACAATGTGAGAAGTAAGTTGTTTCTACGGGGTCGCCTATAAAACACGCTATTTTTAGACCGACTTTTACACACCTGAACCGAAAGTTGGGAACGGGAAAACAACACAATTGTAACCTTTATCTCTGAGTGGCAAGGTCGCTTTTATGATTCCACTTTGCTTTTAATTAGATTTCATCAACACCGCTGTGTACAGCTTAATTTATTTAAGAAGGTTCTTTGTACAATTTCAACAAATGAATCAAATTGCCAAAATATTAAATATTATAAATATAGTATATTCAAAAAACGTGTTAATAAAATTGCGTTTACTTTTATACATAGGGTAGCAGCACCTGTTTTCGTGATCGATATTTTTTTTAAATCATAAAAATAGGAGTCAACTACTGATTTTTTAACAACAACTGAATGCAGACCTCCTGCTTCCTAGCTGCAATCTTTAGAATGAAATTCTATTTTAATATTTGGCGACGAAAAACTGGTGTCAAATAACCACAGATAAGCCGGTAGAACATTGGCACCACTACAATAATACATATTTGCAAAAGTAACTTACATACATACATACATACATATAATCACGCCTCTTTCCCGTAGGGGTAGGCAGAGACCACTTAATAACTAAAGTAACTTACACCCGTACACTAAACTTATGAATCGCCTAAGTCTTGGCTTAACTACTACCCGGTCAAGTTAACTCAGCACTTGGCTCGAAAATTTCGCTTACACTCAAGTGCCTAGTTAACTTGACCGGGTAATAGTTAGGCAAGGACTTAGGCGATTCATAAGTTTAGTGCAAACGGGTGTTAATCTAATAATTTGTGGGTTAATCTTAATAACTTGTTAAAATCATAAATAATCTATATGAGGCTGCTCCGCAATAGCCGTGCGAACTGTGAAGTACTCTTACATAAGCGTTCCGCGAGAAAAAAAAACACCAATAGTATTTGCTCCATGGAAAACCGCAAGGAAAAGGAAATACGTAATCCTATTGGTGGTTTTATACCTCACACAGCTCTAGTGGAAAAGCAGCCTATTTGGTAGGGCACCTAACCCAGATTATCACAAAAAGGTTCAAATCCCGTTATGCAGGAGGGTACAAATCCCTGCTCGTTCAAAAATGTTTTCAACACTAATAATAGCTGTTAGAAAAGCCCTTACAAATATCACTGAATGACAAATTCCAGAGACATTCGGTTGAGATCATTGAGTGGGCCCATCAAATAGTTTCCGAGACAAGTGTTCGATCTCCATGTTCGACGCATCTCTTGAATTTGAATGGCGAAAGGTACCTGATTAAATTCTACTCGTGCCAGATTATTGAGGCTTAAAGCTCAAAACGGCTTACAGACGAAACTGGGTTAGATTTGAAGATTATTGGGATTTTTGCTTGAACACTCCATTATTTGTGGTACAGTAACAGCGCAGTTATGCAAGCTCCGTTTTTAGATTTTAACTCATATTGCAATGAAATAGAGACGTAAGTGAAAAGTGTTGACATCACTGTGCTGGTAACAGTACATTTAAATAGCGCCTGCGTTTTTCGCTTGAATAATTTAATGAGAGTAGATAATTTGCCACGCGAGACGAATATTTTAAAGAATTAGTCATATCATTGACATACCTATTCAAAAATTATACGTTATGATCAATACAGTGATAAATATGATATGTTCTTTCGTCAAAAATCGTCCCAAATTACCTCTTTGTATTCCCTTATCACCTGTTTTTATAACTGCAAAATATTTCCTTTTCGCGGCCTAAGAATATAAAACACAAGAAATCACTAATTTTGCTACTTCAAACGAACTTGTAATTGTTATAACGATATATTTTATTACACATCAATATTATTTATCATTAACCCCCTAAGTTAGGGATTAAAAGTTTAGTTAGATGGAAAAAAGTTTTTTGAACCTTTTTTCCATCTACACATTACGTGAGTGCGGTTGCGAATAGCGGTATCAAGTATCAAGTTCAACAGCGCTTTAATTAAATTTCGGGGTAACCAAAGGGCCGTTTGACGTCCTGACTGGTTTACGGATGGTGGGACCTGCTGAAAACAGCCGCTCGGGGGCGGGGGCGGGGGCACCGATGCGGACGGCGGCGGCTGCGTTAAATCACAATTATCATGTTTACTGCTCGGCAGTCCTCCGAGGACTGTTAGGGGTGCGTGCTGTTATTTTTTTCATGACCGCTCCCATTGATAGGTCGTTTGTGCATCGGTCTAGGCGTGATTGTTTATTCCACTCCATTTAAAGGGGAGTTTTTTATCGTTATTAGGGTTCCATAGTCAACAAGGAACCCTTATAGTTTCACCATGTCCGTCTGTCTGTCTGTCCCCAGTCTAGCTCATAGACTCTTAGTGCTAGAAAGCTGTAATTTGGCATGGATATACATATTAATCACGCCAAAAAAGTAGTGAAGTAAAATTTTTAAAAATATTTTTTTTAGGGTTACCTCCCCTACACGTGAAGTGTGGATGTAATTTTTTTTTCTTGTCTACCCCATAGTGTGGGGTTTCGATGAATAGCAATTTTAAAAATATTGTGCGTTTGTAAAAACAGTTTTTTGATTGAGGCATCCGTTTGTGAACTATTAAGCTTTAAAGTGCCAAATTTTGTTAGACTCAAGTGTCACCCCCTCCCCCCCCTGCCAGCCAAATGGTTGTTTTTGGATACGTGAAAAAATTCACGGTAGTTGTATACATGACGAAGTAAAAAGGAAAACTATCACGGCTAAGTAGGCTTTACAAGTTTACGAGTAACAGTCGATCAACTTATAAAATGTACTTTGCGCAGTATAAATTCCTCATTAGGAACTACTTAAATAACGTTGTCAGGTGTGTGAAACCGGTAGTATCTACATTTAAGTATCAAGTACCATCGTTAAATAAATGTTCATAAAAGCCCTCTTCTCAGAGTCCGCATTATTGAGATGGGCTACGGAACCCTACACTGCGCGTGGCCCGACACGCACTTGTTACTTTATAATGAAAATGATGTGAATAAGCTGTTTTCTAATGACTTTGATTATTAGATGGTTAGAGTAATTATGAACGCTATTATTATCGGGTTCATTTATGAAAAAGTGCTCTAAATATAATAATATAAATTATAAATCTACAAATCACAATTTATTATCATGTTTACTGCGCCACAGTTCTTCGAGGACTAGGGGGGCGTGCTGTTATTTTTTTCAAGACCGCTCCCATCGACAGATCGTTTTAGCATTGGTAGGCTAGGCGTGATTGTGATTCCATTCCATTCTATTTTTTTAATCTTTCTTTTGGGAGGCTAATTTTTTTTATTGTTTTTACTTTATAATGAAGAAATGTGAATGAGCTGATTTCTAAACTGTTTCGTATTGAAGAATATGATAATGATTATAAGGGTTTTTTTTTAAATTTAAGTTGTGTAATCAAGGTTTTAGATGATACTAAGTAATCATAAACATTATTCACGTCTCAGAGTGAGGCAGTAACCTGCATATGCCTGTCTAATTTACTCCACTAAAGAAAAATCATTGCCAACAACTAATTGTATAGTAAAAAAGCGTATCAGCCAACACAATTCACTCTGTTTCATCTACGATTTAAATATGTGTAAACGACATCAAATTGGGACCGGGCCCACTCAAATAATTACGCCAATTGGTCGTGTTTTCCATCCGACTTTATATATGAAAAATTAATTATTGTCCGACACGATATTCAGTTATCCGCACTGAATGACAAATGATTTATACTTTAATGCAACTGTACGATTCGGATCGTTTTGGCGACTTCAAATTGTTAGAGTTGAGTTGAGTTGAGATTGTTAGAGTAAAGAGAAGTAAATAACTTTATATGGATTTGGCACTTTCGTTTTATGTTGTAGCTAGTATGTTATTTAAACTAACATATCGAGCCTTTTGCAGAGCTTCAGAAGGTACGTTAAGTCGTTAGTCTCGGTTGTGGCCATAAAATGGCAACCGAAAAACGTTGTTAATTGGTAGGTATACTATTTCTACGACTCTATTGTATTAGGTTTTAGGTTTAAATGTCATCATCATCATAATCATCATCATCAGCTCATTTTTATGTCCTCAATGCTGGGATACGAGCCTTTCCTATGGATGGAAACATTACAGGGAGAACAGGTCATAAATCGCTACGCGGGCCCAGTGTGGATTTTGCAGCCAGGACCGGCTTTACGTGCCTACCTAAGCACGGAGGAGCACGAGATGATACGTTTTTCATCACCCATCCAGACCAGGCAATTGCAGACCGATCGCGTTTACCACTGCAGACAGACCTTCGAGCTCCTTTTAAATTTTGTGTGTAATAAAAAAAAATACTTTTTCAGTAAAGTAACAAAACTCAACGTTAGGATGGCCGGTCCAAGTCTCCATTTTTCCAGCCTGTCCATAAATGTACGACATCGAAAGAGTCTATTAACATTCTTCCTTCACGGAACATTAATTATTTCCAAGCAAGCAAACAACCAGAACATTATCCTTTCAAAATAGGCTTAGGCGGCCACAAAACAATGACTGTTTCGCGTAGGATCTTTCTCGTTTTGCGCGTTGTTTTAAAAAGTTCGTTAATTAAATCGAGTTTCGATGCAAAACAACTAACTGCTAAAGTCCCTTCGAGATCAACTAGCTTTTTCATTATGCGAATACTTCTTACCTGGTGTTCTTCCTAATAAAATGGGTAAGATAAACTTATGTGTTGAATTTCTTTTGTTTCTTTCCTTAATTACTTTGCTCTAAATTTATAGGAATTTAGGCGAAGAGGAGAACGCCTCGGTGGCCGAGTGGCAAAGTGCTTGGCCCGATACCTGAAGGTCCTAGGTTCAATTCCCAGGTTGAGCAAAGTGTGTTTAGGATTTTTCGATATTGTGATCAGCAACCGCATTTGCATTCGGCAAGCGTGGTGATTAAGTCAACCCATTAATTGTAGCGGTGACTTGGTTACAATGATGGTGGCGTTTGCCCAGTCAGACAGCATATAGGCTACTTATTTATCCTTATTCTTAATTACTTTGTAAAAAAAAACTAAATGAAATTTATAGGAAATGAGGTGAAGAGATTCCTTTTTCTTTAATTTGCGTAATGCTAACAAAATTTTGCTCCAGCGTTTGTTACTTACTTATATTTTTTTTAAGATTTTTATTGCATGCTTTGTGTATTAGAACGAATGTTAAATGTTTGTCAAACACGAATGCGAATGTAAAACGAACATTCATTACGAACATTTGCGAATATGTATATTGACCCGGCAAGGTCAGTGCGCCTGATGTGGCATGCATTACCGGTCCCCGCGTCTAGACTTTATTTCCACTTAACGTCAGGTAGAGTTAGGTCATTTGCCTCTTCTGGTATAGATAGGTAGGTATATACCTACCTAAATTGATATCTTTATTTAGTATCACGTAGTACAATAGCCCACCGATGAATTTGTTTCAAACTATACGAAATATTACAATAACTATTTATTTAAAAAAAGAAAACGATAACACGAAAAGATAACATCGTCTAAATAACCGCTCAGTCTCGATTTTGATACTCTTCTGATAAACAGTGAGATTTTCTAGGACTCTTTGGTAAAGAGACCATGGCATTTCCGCCATCTCTTCTTAAATGTTAGCTTTTGATTAAAGCAGTGTCCTTTATTGGTTTACGATCGCCCACATGATCCTTTAATAACCCCACAAAAAGAAATCTGCTGACGTCAAACTCCTGGGAGGCCACAGTTTTGAAAAATAAGCTTTCATGGGAACATTTTTACTACCGGTAGTGACACGTTAGAGGTGCCAATCAGCTTGATGTTAGTAATTCAGTTTTAAGAGGTTTTGACTATAATAAATAAAATCGTGTACACAGTGATACGTTCTCGATACCTTCCTGCCACTCAGAAGATCAGCCTAAGCTCTTTTAGATTGATTATTTGTAAATTTAAATCCCTTATATGAAACTATAGCATCGATTAGTAACTATATGATTAAACCAAAGTACAAACAGTTGAAGACTGATTTAACGCTATGTTTACAAATAACAGAACACTGAATTTGGACTTTCTAATCGTTTTTTGACGACCACTACTTGTTGATCGGACGTGTTATGTTTCACTTTTTACTTGTTATTAATTTATTAGAATGAAGGGAAATACGATTGTGTTATACTTAATTGATTTACGATTTCTGGTTTTACAGCTCTATATAATTCACACGAAAAATCAAAACAAAACAGCGATAAAGTACGTTGATCTGAATTTATTTAATAATTATTGTCTATTATTGTAATAATTGATGGATGGATATGGAAATTAATATCAGTTAATATGATATGATTACCGAAGGTCATTAAGAAAATAAAAGCACTATAAATGAATGACTTCTTGGCGGAAAAGTGAAATAAGATGTCTGGGGTTTTGTTTTATTTTCTAAAATTTGTGTTTGTCAAATTTTAAAGGTGGATTATTAACCGTTAAGTGTTCGTAAGCTTTTAATTCTGTCAAGAAGTCCGCGTGAGTCTTAGTAAAGGCCCACATCTTTCATCAATAATCATCAATAAGATCCTCAAGGGGTTGGGGGATATATCGTTTCTCATTTGTCATTTCTATTATCATTCATCATCATCATCAATATTAAAAAAAGAAATATCGTATATTTATAACTTGTAAGAGCATTACTTTGTGCAGTGGCTAAATGTACAAACCGCACGAAGCGATCAACAACAGGCTGATTTGCCGTTGATTACTCAATACAAGAAAAACCCATCCTTAAAATATTCTCGGGGTTGTCATTTCATCATCCGAAGCCGGACTACATACACTGAGGGTGTAGGCCACCTTTTTCTCGTACCTTCAGTCCTGTGCTAGTCGTATCTTGCTTAATCTTGCTGGACCTTCATAAGTTTTCTCGTCTTACTGTTTTCAAAAGATTACGCGAACACCTCCCATTAATATGAGACACTTTTTACGACTTTATTCGCGTTTAATTCAACTTTCCTATTATTTTATGAATTTTGAACCGTTCACAGATTTTTTTTAAAATATATTAACGGGTAAGCACAGTGCCTTGATCTCACCCGATGTTAAGTGATGATAAGGCCAATGATGGAAGCGCACTTCACCCGGGATCCTCAACTAGTGAGGTACTGGCTACCTTATCTTTAGCTGCCGGAACTCATCAATGCTACAAACATTGATGTTATGGCGACATATTTAGATAAGATGGTGGTAGCTAGCCAGGCGGACAAATAAGCCCTACCACCAACCAAACCGAGTACACAAACATGTACCCCCCGCTGGGAATCGAATCTGGTACCTCTTGGTCTACACCGGTGGTCTTAGCCACTAGACCACAGAGGCGGTTAAAGCACAGAGGGAAATTGGCAAAAAAATGTAAAATTTTAAACTTGTAAAGTTATTATATTTCAAATAAATGGCTTCGCGTTCAAGATTAAGCCATTTATTAGTTTTATTATTACAAACTAAAAGTACGGTAGATTGAGTTAAACTGGAGTATCACAATACGTGCTATTACGGAAAGAGCTCGGGTGAAACTCCTCCAAACGCGCGTATGTTTGTAAAATGTGTTTTCAGAGACTGTGGGACGTCAACAGATTTTTCTACTGCCACTTAATTATTTCAAATACGTTTAAACAGAGACTCTATTCTTTAAACTCGTGCTCATTTTCAACTTTACTTTGTAGTGTAACCATGTAGTTTTCGCTTTTAGAATACAATTACGTTAGATCTTCCGGAACTTATGGTCGAGCAAGTTTTGATAGAAGTAGGAATACATGTTGCGGAAAGTTCACCTGTCTGCGTTATGAACTTAACAAGGCTCGCGTGACTGACTAACAGGGAAACCGTGTTAGCTAACTAGCGGTTGTCACGTGGTTTCGGAGATACGCTACCTTGGATTGAAATGTCCATTCATTATATGGGTACTTTGAAGAAGCTAAACCAAGGATTTTGACTATAAATCATACCTAAATAATATGCTTTCATACCTTTTAAATTCGTGTGGGAAGGCTTTGGTTTTTAACTTGTTTTATGATGATTTTGTAACATAGTTTAACCCATCACCGATATCAGACCCAGAGGAAGGAAACAATCATTTAATTTTGGGTTGTCTAAAAAAAAGCCAGGTTTGTTTTGTAAAAACAAGAAACACGTATTAATACTTGTCCACAGTTCCCACTCCTGCAGCTTATATTGGCAAAGGGACTATAACCATGCAGCCATGATATGTATTTATTATTTTTACAAAACAAATTTGGCTATGTTACAAAAATTACTTACTCGGTTTAAAAGAAAATCATTGGCGTAATTAGAGTAAATATTGAAGTATTAATTTATATTATATTATATATGACAACATCACACATTGTTCGGATTCCAAGGTAAGTAGCTAAAGCAGCCGTTTTATGTAAATCAGAAACAACGACGGTACCACAACCATCCAGAGCCGAAAAAATATCGAAAATATCGTTTTTGACATTAACCCGACTGAGAATCGAACCCGGGGCCTCAGAGTTAGTGCCGCTCAAAGTTCTGCGTGCAAGCCACTTGGCTACGGAGGTCGTCAAATTAATAGAAAACTTCTTCGCAATATATAACATAACAGTTTTTAATTGGACACCGGCGTACATGTACACCTTTGGTACGCCCAGCGAACTATCCGAAACTGGCTAACATAGTAGCAGTTTCCCTAACTAGTGGTTATCTTGTGGCGACATTGACTCTCTACTACTTTTATCTCTTGTTTGTTTAAAAGAACATCATTGGCGTAATAACAGTTAATGTTGAAGTCTTAATTTATCTATAATAATATTATAAAGAGGAAAGCTTTGTGCAACGAAAAAAGTACTGGACCGATTTTAAAAATTCTTTCACCATTAGAATGATACATTAGCGCTGACTAACATGGTCTATATAAAAAAGAAATGTCCACCCGTGCGAAGCCGGGGCGGGCCGCTAGTCGTTAATAGAGATATATGATTGTTGCTCTTTTATTAAAGCCCTGTGGAGACTTAGATAGGCTAGGGTTAGGTCAAGAGATTTAGAAAGCATACATATCTATAGAAATGAATGAATGAAATGTATGAATAGAAAGCTTGTGTTTTGCCAATGTAACATATACAGTCACGAGCTAATGCTCGTGTTAATAGCTAATGTTAATACATGTAAACACTTTTGACAAGTTTTGACCCTTATTCCATTGTATTAAGAGTTTCATTGTTAACATGTTAATGTTCCTGACTACATACACCTTTGGTACGCCCTACGAACTATCCGAAACTGGCTAACATAGTAGCAGTGTTCCCTAACTAGCGGTTATCTTGTGGCGACATTTACCCTCTCGTCCGCCGGACTCCCCAACACTTAGGTAGATCCTGCTAACTAGCAACAAATTTGTTGAATTTACGAAGGGTCAGCTAAAGATTTGTGAGAGATCTGAAAATAGATACGAGCAATTTTAGCTGTGGCTGTTTATGTAATTGATCGAGTAAAGGTATTAAAGACTTTTTGGCGGGAAAGTTAAGAGTCATGTCTGCTGTTTTGTTTTATTATATAAAGTTTGTGCTATGTAGAATATTAAAAATAGTTATCATAGCGGTTGTGATCATGAAAGTCAAGGAAATCAAGTTATACCAGATTCTCGTGTGGGTGACCGAATTTAAAAACACGAGTTTTTAATAAGCTTGACTAAATTAAAGAATAATCATCGTTATGTTAAGACCTTTATATTGTTTTTTTAATAATAAACTACGAATGTTCGGTTTATTTTGCTTTGGGCAGCATGTTAAGTCGTTAGCTACGGTTGTTATCGTTATGTGGAAGTCGTTAACATCCATCGCATTGGTTAAGGGTGGTGGGTTACGGTCCATAACCTCCTCATGTGTTTATTGCCAATGTCCAAAGACCTTGCAGTGAGACGCTTATTAAGCTTAAGATGATGATAGATATTTAATTATAAAAATAAAATTAATAAATACTCAAATCCACGCAAAATACTACTAAAATATTTACTGAGAATAAGAATTAAAAAAAAAAGAATAAGAATAAAAGACATTTATTGGAATCACATAACAAAACACACAGTTAAACATACAACATGTATCAAAAAGAATAAAAATAATACCAAAAATACTGTATGACTAAATATTAGCCGTACAGTAGGTTAAACCACGTAGGTCAAATCACAATCACAAAATAGTAGCTACTATAAAGCCAACAAAGTAGATTTTTCAGCAGGTTTCTATTAGGGTGTAGGAACATTCGATGTTAAAAAAAATAATTAAAACCTCCTTTGGCATCACGCGAAACGGGTATTTACGCGGTCAAAGTCACAAGCGGGCCGCTAGTAAGTGATATTAAGCTAATGTGAATTTCATCATGCATATTTGCTTATTACCTACCGCTATGATTTTTGTTTTTATTGTAACTCTATCTGGTGCCTGCTTCATTCGAGAATACTACAATATCACACGGGAATATATTGTCGGGATAAAAAGAAAAAAAATATTTTACGGGTAAGCACTTGGCCTTTATCTCACTTGATGCTCGTCATCTCGCTGAGGCACTGGCTATCCTATCTCTAGCTGCCGGAAAAACAATGCTACATTGATGTTATGGCGACATATTTAGATAAGATGGTGGTAGCTAGCCAAGCGGACAAACAAGCCCTACCACCAACCAAACTGAGTACACAAACATGCACCCCCCGCTGGGAATCAAACCCGGGACCTCTGGGTCTAAGCTGGTGGTCTTAGCCACTAGACCACAAATGCGGTTAAATCCAATGTCCTAATCCAGGTGATGGTAGACAGACGATCTATCAGTAGAATATCTTTCAAGTCTATTAAGCCGTTCTCAAGTGATGGGCATATACGAATAGAGCTTTCCGTTTCTGTCGTAGCGCTACGCTTTAATTTCGTAGCACAAGAGCACTACGGTAATAATGTCGTAACGCTACAGCATTATGGACGCGTTACGAGACAGCGCTTCGATTGTTTATTTATTTATTTAAACTTTTGCAACATAAATATTACATGGCGGACTTAATGCCTGAGGCATTCTCTACCAGTCAACCATAGGGTGTAGGGGTGTTATTGTTCTTTGGCGTTTAAAGTTCTTGTCTCCGCTATCAACCGGTCTCGAAAGTCAAAATTAGTTCAAAATTCAAAATTACTTATTTAGTTTACGCTACAAAAATTTGCTCATACGAATGTCATTATGCCATCGGTTTGAAAGTCTACAGGACGGGAGTTCTTGTACTGAAAGAACCGGCAAGAAACTCAGCAAGGGTATTTCTTTTCTCCATTTCTTTTACAGCGTCAAAATATTGGAAATACCTCCATTGCTGAGCTCAAGTTTACCCAAATAAGCTGATTGGGCCACAATCTACCTGTCGGAAGATATCTTTACAGTGGACCTAAAACTTAAAGTTTAATTACAAAAACACAAATGTTGAAAAAATTTCCACGAACAGGATTTGAATAATAATTTAAAGTTTAAGTAATAGAAAGTTATTAAATAAAAGTGACCCATTCAGCCCGTCAGTGGTCGAAGCCTATCTTTCGCCAATAATATTCTAGCAAACTTAATTTAGCCCGCGAAAGTTGTGGGCCTTCGTAAGTAGTTAGAAGTTGTCTCGTAGAACTAAATTAATCATCCTGATAGAAAAATCCTTGCGCGAAACTTTGGTAATTACTTAATTTGAAAGGATACCTAGAGGATACATACATAAACGAAAATTGGACCGCTTAAAGTAGACATAGCAAGCTCTAGTTTTAATCGTGAAAGTAAATCAGCTTTTGCAATGTAGGTACTTAATACCTATATTAAAAGGAATGGAGAAATGACGAAGATTTTTACTTAGTATAGGTATATCATCATCAGCTCATTTTATGTCCCTACTGTGCTGGGGCACGAGCCTTCCCTTTATACGGATAGGGAAAACTGGCCATAAACCACCACGCGGGCCCAGTGCGGATTGGTGGTTGTTAACGACTGCTACTACAGCTGGAATCAACGGTTTTACGTGCTTTCCGAAGCACGGAAGTCACCCATCCGATGACCAGCCTTGCTTAACCTCAGATTTCGCAGACCAGGCGGCAGACTCTTAGTATAGGTATATAGGTTTATCCTACCTTCGAACCCCGACGTTTGGTTTGAATTACACCTTAGACTGTGGTCACTGGCTAATTTAATGAAACTAACAAAATTCCGTTAAACCTAAGCAAATATTTATTAAAAATGGAACGGGAAACTGGAATAATGGAACGCGAACTTTGAAAGTGTATAACGGAATAATTCTAAGAGAAGACTCATTTAATTCTCCCGCCACTTTTAACGACTTCTTTTGTTTAACGATAGAATGGATTAATTTAAAACTAACTATAACTTCGATTAAGTTTGGAATAGTGAAACTGGAATGAGAAAATGCAAATGTTACGATGTTCGAATACAGCGAAGTGTTTAATTCGAAAGCGAAGAGAATAAACAATAGTATCGTGCATTCACTCTGAACGGGGTTTCAGCGGGGCCAGGCGAAATTAGCCTTTCATATTTTCAAGCGAAGTGCGCGCATTATTTGAAATTGCTACTTTTACTATGCTTAATAACTTCACAAAGGCCGGTCATCGGATGGGTGACCAAAAATGTGTTATCTCGAGTTGCTGCGTGCTTCGGAAAGCACGCAAAGCCGTTGGTCTCGGCAGCATTAGCAGTCGTTAACAACCACCTATACGCACTGGGCCCGCGTGGTGGTTTATGGCCCGTTCTCGCCATCCATTCACAGGGAAGGCTTGTGCCCCAGCAGTGGGGACATAAAAAGAGATGGTGATGACTTAGGTATATTGAAAATAATGTAACACACAAAAAAGCGACTGCTGTTGTGTAAATACAATTAAAAATTACCTATGCCACGAATAAAAATTCAATCCAAATGCGTAATCAGTAGTATTCACAACAGCAAAACAGTGATGGACAGTATTGCTAGCGGAGTTCAAGTAATAGTGTTCTGTGGCGGAGTTTACCTGAGCGTGACGTCATGCGGTGTTTCAGTCAAAATGGCCGATTGCAGTATTTTAATGCTTTATTTTATTGAAAATCTCAATAATCTCAATTTTTTTAATAAAACTAAGCCAGTGTTTTAATTTTTTTAATATGTATTTTGCCCTAAAATCATTAAATCGTCGATTTTTTAATACTCTCGTCATGCTTATTGTAATTCAGTTACTACAAATATACAAAAAAATACAAAAATCTTTATTTATATCACAAGTCGCTTTTACAGATTAGGGTATGGATCTCAACCTGTTAAGCTTTTAAAACCCTGTATTAGGATGAGACCGCTCTTCCAATAAATAATCAACAATATGACTTGTTATAAAGTCGAAAATTATAGACGTACTTATGAAATAATTTAAAAAAATGATGTATTCCAGAATTTATAAATAAAATGCGTAAGTATACAGATATTATAATACATAAATATACTATTGTTATAATATATATTATTTATATATAATATAAAATATAATATATACTTACAAAAAATAATATTTCATGTGTGCAAAAATAGATGATGTGTTACCATTACGTATCATGTCTGAATAAAGTTTCGGTACGAGTTCTTTTAGCCAAGAAGTAACTTTTTTTTTACAATACGTATACCACCAGACTGCCTTGTGCGCGTTCTATTTGCTATTTGATTACGTTAACACAAACAAGAATATGTATGGCATTCCAGCAGCACCTACTGGTGATAAACGAGGTGAGTTGCAATTTGTTATTTAAATTCTCATATTCATTAAGGCGCTGATAACTATAAAATGCGCTTCATTTATGCGTGGCATGCCAATAATATACCTACAACTTACAACGCCGAGAAAAATATATATTACTAGCTGACCGGCGGCGGACTTCGTACCGCTTTGACAGTTTCCATGACAACAAAACAAACAAATCATTCGTCCGCTGTAAAGGGCCATATAGATCTATATTAAATGCACAACGTATTTAAGGTACTTAATTGGATAAGTATTAATGCTTAAAATCGCTTCGTAAATAAGCCATTATTTCTCGTAAAAAGTAAAAGATAAAAAATTGTTATTGTGGGTTATCTCTAAGAGATAGACATATACCATCACGGATCTTTTGTAGACCTTTTTAAGGTGTACAATACTGTACTATATTATTTTGATCTATCAGTGTTCAGTCAGCATTTGCAATGTAAGCGCAAAAAAATGTGAAACCTCTACAATTATCAGTGTTTCTCTACTATATAATGCATGTATTTATAGATATAAACCTTCCTCTTGAATCACTCTATCTATTAAAAAAAGCCGCATCAATATCCGTTGCGTAGTTTTAAAGGTCTAAGCATACATACATACATACATACATACATACATACATACATACATACATACATAGGGACAGCGGGAAGCGACTTTGTTTTATGCTACGTAGTGATAATAGAATTTTAACGATGTTATTGTTTCCTAAGGCAAAATTATGAAACTTCTTCTTTAGAAAATAAAACGAAGTCACCTCTAAACAGTATTATTATTTTTTCATTTACTGTACATCTATGAAAATTAAGTTTACTTTTTAATAAAAGTTTTTTTTTAATAAAAGATCTAGATTATCTAAATATCGTTTCTCAATTTTCCTGACTTGAATCTAGTGGATCACGCACTATTTGCATCCCTCTTGCTTGTATGCAGATCGACAGTGACCGCTGCTTCATAGTTGTCATGTGCCTTAACGTGATCGAACGGTTAATAAACCGGGTTTTAGGCACTTTGTTACTATTTGCTTAGTCAGCGTACATTCCGGAACATTCACGTGAAAAACTATTATCTGTGACAAAAGTAGTACTTCCGAACATTCGAAAATTTCACTGAAATATGAGAAGCACGCTGCGCGACCTTTTTCCACAATTTTTCGGTTGCCGGATTGAGTTCGGCTTCCCAAGCTTCGAGCTTCATCCAAAATTAAAAAAGTTTTCATTTACGAAATCGTAATATTTAATATCAGCAGATCTGGTGTAGGTACCGATTGTTTACTTCGTACAATACTTATTTATCTGATAAAGAGTATTGAGAAAGTTTAAGGTTGGGAAACAATCGGAGTTACGTTAGATGGATCACAGTTTAATAACGAGTAATTCGAGTATATCAATCAAAATGTAAAGTGGGTAATTCGTGTTGGAAAGTTAATCTATTCTAAAAGTAACAGAAGATTTTTATTTTCACGTTTTAGGAAAAAAGTAGATATCAAAACATAAGTAAATCTAATCCAAAGACAAACAAACAAACACATGGTACGAAACCTATTAATAATTGTTATTATCTTTTTTTAGTCTCATTCATTCTTTGTACAGGAAACCTCACGCCTGAATGCGAATGATTCAAATGATACTCGTATTACAGATGTCAATAACGAGAAAACATTATTAAATTAACTTTGGATTTAATCGCATTGAAGGTGGCACGCTGCCTAAGCCTCTGTGAAGTTTGTGGTCACGTCTTTCCCTGAATATAATTTCCGATCCGATCCGAGCCCTTCAGAGAATCTAGTAGGGCACGGGGACACGCACTAGTGCGTGATGCCGTTCCCTCTAGAAAACCTCCGAAGGTGATTCGTTTCACACGGCTTGAGAAACCCTTTAAGTTTCTCGCCGCCCCCAAACAAGCCCGGTGAAGCTGAAAACGCCATCTGAGGCAATCAGTAAACTCTCTCAAAACAAATACCTGAATATAATTCGTTTGTAATCGAAAACAAACCTAATACGCGAACTGTCATTTTCCAACTCGGCACATAGCTTTGTATCAATTAATTTATTTTAATTTTCATAGTAGGTTGACTGGTTAATTGTTAAATGGAAATTGAAATGTCACAGGTTGATTGCGAGAGATAGTGGTCCATTCTCCGTAGCTCTGTTAGTCTACTGACGTGGATCCATACCTAACACAAGTTTTTCTAGATAACAAACTGTATGTTAAACATCTAGAGAGTTAGTTGAAAATTTTTATAAGACTAGCCATGTATTCTAGACGATTCATGCAGTTTTGCAAATGTACACTTTTTATTACCATAAAGTCCGGTATATACGGTATAACGGTTCGTAAAGTCTACAGCAGATCTCTGGATGTCTAGTGCCAGAATTATTTTCTAGATGAAAAAAAAAACTGTATACCAGCAAAGAATACCGTAATTAATACAGTACATAATGCAAAGTATATACACCTATTAATAAATCTTTGGTTTCATACATGTATCAATAATCGAAGGTTTCGTGAGTCTGATCTTAATCATCCACTTTTACTGCTCACTGCACAATCAAGCGTATTGTCTATCTTTATTACGTTTTCACCTGTCAACCACCGCACAGTTCATAATATGAACAGGTTCCTATGGTAGGGCGTAACTGATTAGCTCCGTCTACCAGAAGTCAACTTGGCTCGATTTAATCAAAACACTTGGAGAGACGCGCATAATTTCGGAGTTGCGCCTCAACATAATGTTGTTATTGGTGTTTGACGGTGAAGCAACCGAGTATTACGGCATTTCCATAATAATATTCGCTTCTGTTTTGTTTTCCAACTTATTTAATTAACATGAAACCTGATTTCTTAAAAATATTAGGTTCATGTGTGACGTTACAAACTTTTATGAAACATCGCCATCACTAGCTCATTTTTATGTTCCCACTGCTGGTGCACGACATGGGTCGTGCACCAGCCTATGGATTGAAACATCACAGGAAGAACGGGCCATAAACCATCACGCGGGCCCATTAGTCTGTTGTTGTGAACGACGGCTAATGCAGCTGGGACCAACGGCTTTAAGTGCCTTCCGATCCAAAGCACGGAGGAGCTCGAGAAGAAAACTTTTTGTCACCCATCCGATGACCGGCCTTTGCGAAAGCTTTTTAACTTCCCATTTCTGGGCTCAGGCCTTCCCCACGTGGGCTAGGAAATTTTGCCGTAAGCAATTAAAACTGATTCAATATACGAGTAGTTTCGTGGGTCTTAACGACCGCCATCTGGAAACTTTAAGATGATTTCTGGGCGTGAAGATGTTAGAGCGGCCATCCACGGACTGCTCGAGCGGTTAGCAAGTGATCACAATGGACCGCTCGTGCAGTCATAGCAACTTAAAAGCTGCCATTGATAGCTGCTTCAGCAGTCGGTTTCAACTGCTGCTGCTTAAGTCAGGGGGGCGGGAAGCGCACGTGATTCAGAGGTGGGATGAAGAGAGGGCAGAGTGGATAACTGTTGTGTGCCTAGAAATTGCTTGCCCGCACGATGAAATTTCACTTGCTGACCGACCGGAGAAGTCGCAACTACTTGAACGGTTCTCTACTAGATTCTCCGAAGGGTTCGGATCGGATCGGAGTGGATATGCTGCGTGTTACTAAATATTAGCCGTTATAATGTTTAAGTGCTAGTAAATATAGCATAGCATAACGGAATAAACGATGTCTTTCAGTCTACCTGTTTAATACATTACTAGAGAAATCATTGCGTCCGGGAAGACGCAGTTGGTTATACAGGATTTTCTTCTCGACCTTCGCTCTGCCTAGTCCCGAAGAGAGGCACACCCACAAAATACTCCAGAGGAGCGATTTTTGAACTGGTAACTTTATTTATTTTAACACTACATATTCTCACACGGTATTTTTTTATAACCTACGGGTAAGCCCAGTGCCTTCATCTCGCTTGATGTTAAGTAATGATGGTGGAAGTGCAGTTCACCCGGGATCCTCAATTACTGAGGCGCTGGCTATCTTAGCGGCCGAAACACAACAATGGTACAAACATTGATGTTATGGCGACATATAAGATGGTGGTAGGTAGCCAGGCGGACAAACAAGCCCTACCACCAAAGATATAACCCCCGCTGAGAATCGAACCCGGGAAATCTTGGTCTGACACCGGTGGTCTTAACCACTAGACCACAAAGGCGGTATGAAGGTATCTTAATAATTAAATTGTAACTAATGCAAACAATATTTCACGGTACTTTTAATTTAGAGATTAATACGAGGTAAGAGCAGCACACTTACCTGTTTTTGCCGCCAGGGTAAAAAATGCAATGAAAATATACTTTATTGGCACATAAACCTACCACAAACTGTCAAATTTCCTCAATAGACTTTGAACTTTATTACTAAGCCATATGGTTGACATTTTATTGAAGAAATTTGACAGAATTGGATAGGTTGATGTGCAGGCGTCTTTACAACATACAAAAAGACATGCAGAGGTGACGCTGGTGTTAGACAAAAATTTTACTTATTGTCCACAATAAATAATTAAAAAAAATCTTAGCCAATGTTGTCCCAATGCTGGGCAAAGGCCTACCCAAGTCGTTTTATATATAACTTTCTCGAGCCTCCTCAATTGAGTCAGGTGTAAATAGAAATTGTTTTTTTTTTTTGGTTTTATACGAGTAATTAGAAATTCGGTTCCAAATACTTTTTTTATTAGCGTTGTATCAGTTCTATTTCTATCTAATTGCTATTCGTTTAATTATAAGCTCTCGTCCATACCTAGAATCGATATGACAATTGTGGTAATCATTTCCACTGTAATTTCAGTATTCTTTGAAGGTAATCAATGTGATTGACATAATAATGTTTTATGTAGTAGGCACCTACACTGACCTTTATTATTTAACATCTTTCGGTTCTTTAAATGCCACTACATTAAAATCTAGACATTAAGACAATTATGATAAAGATTTATAAAAATCGTAAACATTATTTCAACCCAGAAAAAAGTTTTTAAAAAATAGGAGCTATATAACTATGTTTTTTTTTATCAGAAAGTAGGCGAAGGCGCCTATACGAAGACAGGCTACTGAAGCAGAGTTTGCCACATTATCCGTTATCTAGCGTTTAAGGCCGGCAACGCATCTGCGATTCCTCTGGTTTTGCGGGTGTCCATGGACGGCGGTGATTGCTTCCCATCAGGTGACCCGTCTGCTCGTTAGCCTCCTTCTAACATAAAAAAATATATAAAAAATGTATTTTTTTATATTAACGGGTAAGCACAGTGCCTTTATCTCACCTAATATTAAGTGATGATAAGGCCAATGATGGAAGCGCACTTCACCCGGGATCCTCAACTAGTGAGGTACTGGCTATCTTATCTCTAGCTGCCGGAACACAACAATGCTACAAACATTGATGTTATGGCGACATATTTAGATAAGATGGTGGTAGCTAGCCAGGCGGACAAACAAGCCTTACCACCAACCAAACCGAGTACACAAACATGAACTCCCCGCTGGGAATCGAACCCGGGACCTAGGCCTAAACCGGTGGTCTTAGCCACTAGACCACAGAGGCGGTAAAACTGTGGTGAAGTCTCCTTGCCGTCTTGTTTCAGTTGCGCTGCTACACCTCTTTAAAATGACTCCACGTTGTATGAAAGACGAAATACATGCTGTCAGAGCATTCCACCTTTTGACAATGTGACAAAAAAACAAGCACACACAAGTTCACACAACGCTACGTAACCAGATGAATCATTTCAGAATTAATTACAGTGTGTAATTCTATATGTAATACAAAATCTTTGTTACGCATGCTCCAGAAACTTATCTAGTTATCCAGGATAAGCCTGTACCCTATGTACAATTCCCGGTCGTCCAATTATCTCATAGATCCATTGCTTTGTTTGTGAAAGAAAATTGAACTAAGAGCTAAAACAGTGCTCAACCGACCGTCGGTATGTCTATTTAAGCGAATTATTTTGTGATATGAGCAGATAAATGTTTAAACAGACGATTGCAAATGTCGTATGTAACATATGGACGACTGAAAACTACATGACATTTGCAAAATGGTTGTGTACGATATTTGACTGATAGTTTCGAAGATTGAAAAGTCGGCCACAAGTTTGCGACAATTTTAAGCAATAGATAACCTCCTTTCCACATTTCAGTTTGTGATTTAATGTTTGGTCTATGGTAATACCATTAATACATTTCAAAGGTTCATATTTTTCGTTTCGATGCTTCTATCCAATCAAGGTTAGTGATACGAACCAGCTGAGCGCAAACTGTAAAATGTTAGCTGAAAGTGTTCGAGTATGGAACTACTATTTTCGTTTGTGCCCAGTGTTTGGTTACCTGAATGCTTTTAGCGTGCAAAAACGTTTTTTTAACATCCTTTTTGACTTTGCTGCAATTCGAGTTGAATTATCAATATAGCAGTGTTGCAATTCTGTGCTTTTTAATTAAAAATTACAATTTAGAACTGTGTTTACTTATTTGTAACCAAAGTGTTACTTTTGAGATCAATCTCCTTAAAATAAATAAACAATGCGGGTAAAACGCGTAATAACTAGAATACGAGTAGACTGTACAATTTCGAAACTGAAAGAAAGCTATTTTAAACTGCGAACAGTTGATTTTTACATTTAAAGTGAAAAAAAATCTTTGTCGGCGCCATGGACAACGAGAAAGCTTTTGTTGGAGGGATCCTTTTGCAGAAGATGTGAAGAGGGCACGGCAAGAGCTAAGTTAACATTGTTTCTTTACGAGCACAATCTGCCCACTTGAAAAGTCTAGAAAATTTACAGTAGAAATAGCACGTGAACGCATAACCCGGTCAGTTGAGGACATTGAAACAAGGTTGTTGCGCTACAAGACATAATGTTAAAACTCAATGTAAAATGTAAAATGTGAAAGGAAATCATTTTTTTGGTTAGGCACGTTATGGCCACTTATCCACAGTGAAGGGCTTTAGTCTGGGCTAGGTTGTAAGTTCTTAAAAAAGGTAAAATCATTCGTACAAGGCCCACCGTTTGCGTACTACAAGTATAATACACAGGGTTGACCTTGGGAATTTCCACCTATGAATAAGCCTTGTACGAAATGAGGCCAAGGTAACTGAAACATTTCAATCGTTTCCATAATCATGGCTTTCTAACTCATTAGTTTGTTTGTTGTACTTTCGATAATGATTTTAATGGGTGTTTTTTTATTTGTTACAGGTACAAAATTGACAGGTAGCAGTATAATTACTGCAGACTTATGTAAAAAAAATATATATTTCAAAGCGTGTTAACAAAAGCGATAGCTAACTTGCTTTACAAAATTGACATGAACTCATATGTAAGTATCACATACTAATATTAAAAACCGGCCAAGTGCGTGTCAGTTTCACACACCTGACAACGTTATTTAAGTAGTTCCCAATGAGGAATTTGTATTGCGCCAAGTACATATTATAAGTTGGTCGACTGTTACTCGTAAACTTGTAAAGCCTACTTAGCTGTGATAGTTTTGCTTTTAACTTCATCACATATACAACTACCGTGAATTTTTTCACGTATCCAAAAACAACCATTTGGCTGGCAGGGGGGGGACACTTGACTCTAACAACATTTTGCACTTTAAAGCTTAATAGCTCACAAACGGATGCCTCAATCAAAAAACTGTTTTCACAAACCCGCTATGTTTTTAAAATTGCTATCCAACAACACCCCTCACTTAGGGGTAAACAAGAAAAATAAGTTACATCCCCACTTCACGTGTAAGAGAGGTAACCTAAAAAAAAATATTTTTAAAAATTTTGCTTTACCACTTTTTTGGCGTGATTAATATGTATATCCATGCAAAATTCCAGCTTTCTAGTACTAAGAGTCTATAAGCTAGACTGGGGTCAGACAGACAGACAGACAGACGGACATGGCGAAACTATAAGGGTTCCTTGTTGACTACGGAACCCTAAAAAGCGGATGTGTGGACTAATTTGTTTGTCGTTCAATAAAGGCGAAACGGCAGAAGTAATTTGGATTTAAATTTTGTAGACAAGGAGAGCATACCCTGAATACTTTTCAATGATTTTCGATTATTAATTAGCGACAGAGAAGCACTTGCCAAAACTTGAATCACAAACCCGGGCTAAGCATTGAAAAACTAAAATTGAAAAGCATTGAAAAAAAAAGTTGAAAACGTTTTTGTACCCGAGACCTAGGAGGTAATAGAGGAGGCACCTATCTCTAGAAAACATTATATTCCTACAGCTTGAATTATGTGCCGAAACCGTAGGCAGAAGTGTTGGTTTAATGTTCTAAAGCAGAACTTAATGTCTTATTAGACATAGGGTTAGATATGGTCGTCGGTGCTGCGGGTACGGCGTATGAGTTACGATCGTATAAGCGATATTCTAATTCCAACCTGGCAAGGTGACCGACTTTAATTATCTCGTACCTTAGTTATCATAACATAAGCATAGATACAAATGATTGACGTGACATCGCAACTACGTTAAATTACTTCCAAATATTTAAAAAAGGGAAACATCATGGTGGCATCACGCAAGATTTCGTGACAACAAATATTTTTAATAAGAGTCATATTCTGTTCGTTTTCCTGGTGTTGTTCAGCGGTGTGTTGCTAAGTTAGATCTTTATAAAATTTATAAAATACAGTGAAAAAATTAAACGCCCACCCGACCCAGCCAAGAATAGAACCTGGGTCTTCCGCAATCCGGTGGGCTGCACTGACCGCTATGCTACCGGGAAGGCTGATGTAAGCGCTGAACTTTTTTTCACTGCTTTTTAATATTTTTTGAGTGCTAATAGCGGCACAGTGCGCCATCTATCCAACGGTTATTGCAACCGATGGCTATGCAGATTCATCTTTGCAGATGAAATACCACTAACTTGATAACACAACGCTACAGTAATTTTTTACTTTTTATTTTTCAAGTGGTTGCCGCACTGAAGCTAAATTAAATATTTATAAAATTTTATAAAATACAGTGAAAAAAATGTGATCTTATTAGGTAAGTATTATTTGAGAAAAGTGAGGAATTCTTCTCTTCTTTTTCTTATGCCTCTTCAAACTTGAAGGTAGACCGCCAGATTCGTTTATTCCATCTTGTCAATAGAGACTAACCGTTGTTTGACAAAGGTAATGTCGGTCCTCTCCTGGATGTTCCATAACCACGATTTCTTCTTTCGCCCAACGTGTCGTTTTTTTCATAAACTTATATACATGTTTACAATTTTAATTAGTCAGCATTACCGGCATTGTGGGCTGCCAGTGGATGCGACTTACGCAGGACTGAAGGTAGTGGATAAAAAAGGACACAGAAAGTTCTTTGCTCAGCAGTAAAATCTGGCTGAGGATGTGAATAATAAGGTAACAGGGATATATTGCCTTCTCCCATCATAATAAAAGTCAATCTGTTTTATTTAAATTGACTCGTCAACGACGGTCATAGCGCTGGTAATATTGATTGTACAAGAACTAATATCCTAACCGATTGACCGTTCTAAGGTTCAAGGTGGTCTTTAATTGTAGTCAATGTACCAAATAATATTTCTATGTTCTTTCAAACTTCAAAGAGAAAACGGGGAATAATGTATTGGTTCAAAACTCAAGTTAGTAAGCAATCTAGGCTATTGGTTATATTTTTCATATAACTACCTGGAAATGATTTTCTTAAAAAGGTGCGTACGTTTCATTTTTATAATTAACAAAACACCAGTATGAAAAAAGTTTACCGAGATTTATGAAGTTACTTTTACCTGGCGTCTGTGAAAAAGCGTCGCTTTAATAAGCTTCCAAATTAATATTAACGACTGCGCCGCACGCACGAGCGTGCTCAAGGTGGATGGCGATAAAAAGTCGCACAATAGACCCATTGTGGACAACACGGATCCATTTTGATATGCCGGCGATAATTGGGAGACATGAGTAAGGTATTGCTGCTCGTTATGTCAGCCTGTTTCGAGTACCTATATATGCGATTGGTTTCATTTAAACACTTCAATACCCGGATGACCGAGCTTTGCTCAATATTTTATTTTGGTAATTTTTTAAAAATAAAACTTAGCTAAATCGATTTATCGCCCCCGAAACCGAAACTAAATTTCATGAAAATCGTTGGAGCCGTTTTCGAGATTCAGATTATATATTATATACATATATACAAGAATTGTTCGTTTAAAGGTATTAGATAAGGATCAATAGGAGAGAAGGAATTAAGTACCTAGGCTAGTTCTGCGACCGACCCACTCGCAAAGGTTTTTGAGCCAGAAATGACTTCTGCCGATGACTGCAATGATCTTCTGCAAACGATGCATTTGCCAGCTATCTTAAAGTATGAGCCATGTGTTTTGGTCATTGGTCATTTGTAGGATTCGTGGTACCTGGAAGACTCCTTAGAGATGAGTCTCATTGTAAAACGTTTGAAACGTCAGTATAAAATAATATGTATAACTAGTTGACCCGGCGGACTTCGTACCGCTTTGACAGTTTCTATGGAATATCGGGATAAAAACTATCCTATGTGTTAATCCAGGTTATGAACTAATTTCATCTAAATCCATCCATCCGTTGCAGCGTGAAGAAGCAACAAATATAAACACATACATACAAACTTTCGCATTTATAATATTAGTGTGATAAACGTGAAATCCTTAGAAAACAACACAAAGACATGTATCTCTTGTTTTGATGACTGCTATTTAGTAGTTCTGAAGCGAGTTTCTGGGGTTTGTCATGTCTTACGTAATGTAATCCCTTAAGAGATTAGACTTAGGACAACGTATCTTTTCCCCTGACAAATTATCTTTTGTGAGCCCCTCAGCAGAAACTTGAACTAAAATTACTTGTCATGTGGGCAGCCTTTATCTAATAGAGACATTTGAGTTCTCCACTGCAGATATTCTAGATTCTGGATTATTCAAACTGGAGGCTGCAGTCGCTACGACTTTATATAAAATAGAATCACAATGGAAATGTTTGCTCACAGATTGAATACTAAACTGTTGGGTATGAATTTTTATGTTGGCTATTTATTTATATCTAACTTATTAATTTGTTGTACTGTCTGCAGCATCAAATTGAACATCTGTACTGTTATGTAATTGGAGTATGGGTTTTACTGACAGTGTCAATATGGATAGATATGGAGAACAGGCCATAAACTACCATGCGGGCCCAGTGCGGATTGGTGGTTGTTAACGACTGCTAAGGCAGCCAGGATCAACAGGGGGGATCTAGATGATTTATTGTTTGTCCCCCATCCGTGACCAACCTTTGCGAAAGTTGCTTTCCCTTAGCAATCGTAGACTAGACGCCTAAACCACTGTGCTATTGAACTCATCATCTTTATTAAAATAATCCTTGAAAAATAAAATCCTTTTATAATCATTGCTTTAAAACCTTTAACTTTGATCGCGTTGGGGTCCGTTCAGCCAGTTTTTTGTCATCTGACAGCTTTCGTTTCCGACGAGTTCAAAGTTAAAGGTTCATAATAATAAAGGTTTGATTAAAAGGGACAATTTTACGAGTATGTAACGGAAATTAAATCAAATTAATTTAACTCAAGCCACAGTGCTGTATAGAGTATTGTTTTTCATATTAAATAGCATCACGAATACATGCGAATATATTAAACTATACATATATACCGCCTTGAAAAACCGTTTTTTGAGACTCTGAAGTTATTCGTTAAACTCCATTAGCAATACCAGTGACAACCCTCTGTGGCTTAGTGGTTAGACCAGCGGTTTCAGATCCAAGGATCCCGGTTTCGATTCCCAGCGGACGTAGGTGCATGTTTGTACGCGGTTTTTTCATGGTAGGGCTTGATTTAAGTCCGCCTGGCTAGTCACCATTAAATAGTGGTAACTATAACTAACAAATAAACTACAACTACGAGTATACCTACTGAAATAAATTTATCTATCTATCTATCTATAACTATACTAACTATCTCACAACTATGTAAGATTATCTAGTTAAGTCGCCATAACAGCAATGTTCTTCAGTCCAATAGTACAGACAGCCATTACTTCACTAGTTCATGATTCTGGGTGAATTATGCTTCCATATTCGGCTTTAGCACACAACAGTAGATAAGTTGGAGGACAAGTACTCACCTCAACAGGAATAAATGAGAAGCTTTATAAATATAAAACAAATGAGTGTGACAGTGACAATGTTTTGATCTAAGTTATATGGGACAGACAGTACGGTCAGCCACAAAAGTCACTGATCACCTTATTAATGTGATTATGAATACCAATACAAGTTAAGAGATTGACAAGTGCTTGTTAGACTCATTAGTACTAAAGTGGCCAGCGTCTTCCGTTGCTGTCTGTACCTACCTTTAGTTTCGAGTCAGTACCGAAAATCTTGGCCACCCCACTACCTTATTCGCGAGCCCAAACAAAAAGTGATTATGTTAACAGCCTTAATAGGCACTGCCTGCCTTTAATTCCCTTTTATCAGTTAATTTCGCATCCCTCCTCATACATTCCCGATTCGTCCTTAGTTTACTGGAATTAGTGTAATGAATTTAGCTTGCAGTGATTAAGAAGCTTCTAGTTTAGTTGTTATTTGCTATTCCAATGTTGTTTAAGCGTAATTAATAGTTTGAGTAACGTGTTTCCTTTTATTTTAGTACAAGATTGAAATTGAATATTGTAACCTAAAGCCATTTTAGTTTTAAAGTATTTGTTGTTGTTGGCAATAGACTTCTATAAAATGATGGTAACTAACCAGGCGGACTTAAAAGAAGCCATACCATCGACAACCAGAAAGTGACATGGGGTACATGTCACTGGGAATCAAACGCGAGATATCTGGTTCCGAGATCGGTGGACTAATCACTAGACTAAAGCGGCGGTTGAAAATGTTAGTCATCCGGACAGAGGCTGGGAATCGCACGAGATACTTCTAGGTCTTTGGCCATTGGCCTAACCACTAGACTATCACTCGTCCGTATACCGATCACTTTGAAAGTAGCTTAACCTTTACGATTGTTGCTAAAAACGCACGAGCGCGCCGCCATCGACCTGTCAATTATTTCAGTCACTAATTAATTGTAACATGAATGTAGTAACAATTCATTACAAGTCAAACGTACGAAGTAGGTAAATCTTGTGTAGAAATCAATTAAGTTATCGGATATGGATAACAAATACAGATATACCTACTGACCACGTTCGTCGGCTTTTGTAGGTAAACGATAAAGGGCAGAGGTTACACCCTACCTGCAGAATTGACACAGAATTCTGAACAGCCGGCTTGAGACTGACAGATACCTACGTGCGCTACACTGTATGTATTTCAATAGCGATCGGCACACAACAACGCAACCAATCACAAAGTGGTGGTAGTATCAGTATTCGATACAGTAACCGAGTGTTCGACACCAGTCTTCGTCGTTTAGAATTTCATTCAAATGTTACTGAATGACAGCTAGCAATCAGTTGGTCTGTGTTCAGTTGTTGCAAGTCAAGTCAAAAATCAGTTGCTGACCACTATTTTTAATACTTACTTAATCCGCTATTTCAGTGACCCAAAGTGAGTCTTGGCCTCCAACACAAGGTGACGCGACTGCTCTTTTGCGCGATCTCTTGCCAGTCGCTGGTTTCCAGGAGCTCATGAAGATTATTGGCGATTTTTATTAATTAAATAAAAAAGGTATCGAACACTGATTCCTGCCAAACACCGGTGCCTAACACCCTACTAACGTTACAAACCAATTTGTGATTGGTTGACGTATACAAATAAAATGAAAAAAAAAACATAAAATATATTTATTTGAACACACAGTACAGACTTATGTAGAACAAAACAAAAAATAATAATAATAGAAAAATGGTGTCCTAAACGTGTACCTACTGTTCAATATTGAAATGTTTCAGTGAAATGAAATGAAGTTAATTTTTTGCATTTGAATAGGGTGGTACATTTTGGTTAGGTGACACTCTAGATAAACATTGTTAGTTAAAGTTTGTAACTATTTTGTTTTGAGTAGCTTCGTGTTGAAATTAACTTGACACTAATTAATCTTGCATAAACAATTCTACAAGATATTCATAGTAAGGTAAATAGGGTTATCTATAAAGAACAAATTCAGAGAACTTAAGTAACACCTCTACACGTGTCGCTTAGCGAGTGGTGGAAAATTTCGAAATTAAGCACGCGCGTTTATTAAACCTTTTAAGGCTTGTTAATTCAAGGATAACGTACCTTTTTTAACTAGGTAAAATACTTTGCGCATACACCACGGCTAGGGGTGACCTCAGGTTATGAGGGACTCTCTTTTTCTTCCCTCGTCCGGCTATCAAAGGTGTAACGAGAGGACGGGAGGTACGTATATTACCACGGCTCGGTCACACCACGGCCCGGTCACCCCGAGCCGAGGTCCGAGCCTTAAGAGCCGCCCTCGGGTTGTTGTAGTGAGTATCCCCGTGCCCTACTAGATTCTCCGAAGGGTTCGGATCGGATCGGACTATGCAATAAGGTTTAACAAGCCTGCTTAATCAAACAAGGTCCCCAGTGATCAAGTAATTTAGTTAAGATAGAATGAATCAGGTCTTAACACTAGAACAAAAAGAGCACAGGTCATCGGGGCAGTACGAACAATTCTGAGGTGAGATGAGTTTCTTTTCACAAACATTAACCCTCTTACTAGAAAACAGTGTTTGAAGTTAAACAATAGCTAAATACGTGTTTAAAATATCGTGTCTCTATCTAACAGCATTAGCTAAAAAGTGACAGATTCTTTAAGCAGTGTCTAACTTTAGCCAGTCATTTTGTGGTCGTGGTAGCCAATGCTATGTTCCATATTTGTGAGAGACTAATGCCTGCGGTAAGTTTCAGAGGTTTCTATGATTTGTTTTGGAGATTATAAATTGATTGTTATTTAATTAATTTAATTAACTGTTGTAACGTCATCAAAGAGGGCGTAAAACCCTATTAGGGTGATAAATGCCCTATACAGTGCCGCCACGGCAGACATCTCGTATTTCGACGTCTTCTTTAAAACAATGTGCGGAATGGCGTCTCGTATTTAATATTTATGATGTTACCCACTGTTTTTCGTTCCAGCGATAAATCATGACACACGTGACGTGTACTTGCGCATAATTCTGATGTGTCCCGGATCTGTCTGCGCCAGTGTGATGATAAGGGATGATTTAAACTTGGGGATGGGACAAATCTATCGGTGTATGCACATTATTCTTAAAGGAATAATATTTTTGTAATCTGTAAAGGGTTTACGTTACGTTTGAATTCACAAAGTTACATTGACAGAAAATGTGAAACTAAAAATAACAAAATAATTATTTGGTGTAAAATTGATAATATAGTGATTCAACCAAAGGGCTCCGACTCGGTTTTTTTGTTGCAACTAAGGTCAAAACACTGATATTGATATTTAAAATGTTAAGTAAAGGATTTTTAAAGTAAAATCTTACTTCCATTTCGTTAGCACATCGGCAAGTGCTGAATATACGTGTAACCATATCCCCCTAACCTAAGATAGTAATCGCGCACACTGAAAGTAGGTAAGTAGTTAAGGAACCGGATAACTAATTGAATTCTGAAATTATTTGTATTTTTTTTTATTAAGAATTAATTAACTAAAGTCACTCCTTTGTTGAAAATTCACAACAAGCGTAATTAAAATGAGGAGAAAGTTACAAAACAACTTTATATTATAATAGGTATGTAGTTAGAATTGATCATACCGTAATAGTTGAATGAATAATATGTAATTTTAGCAAAATGAGAAACATGACATCACTTTAAACAGTGTAGCGATGTAGTACTTCGTCGCTGCGCCTGCCAAATTCCATATGTGCATTTTTTTTTTTGATTTTTGTGTTTTGAGCTTAACATTATCTCCGTTTGATTCTCTATGTGTTCGTAAAATTATTTTTGTGATATTCGAACTAGAAACAAATCTAACAAATTCTGTATGTGTTTTGACCGTTAGGAAAAAGTCGTATGTGTATGTAAAGGATTTGCGTTCCGTCTTCAGTCGCCCGCCAACTGTGTCAGCGATGTGAGCGTTGTGGTGTAAACAAAATTAAAATATAGTTTTTAGGAGTTAAAACATAGTAAATGCGTAAGTGCATAGTGAATTTACTACATAGTTGTTGTTTTTTTTTTTCTTTAATAATTATCATTAATAACTAATCAATTTAAATAAAAAATATTGTAACCTAAAACTTGTGTATTGCGTTTTTACAGCAATGATAAATAAAAAATATAGTAAATTATCTGTTAAATGACTATTTTATATAAGGAAACTAATCACAATGTAAATACTAAATACCTTTTGTGATCCTTAAATGAACCATAAAGAGAGCAATAAGTAGTTTTTGTGTGTGTTAATGTTTTTAGGGTTCCGTACCAAACGGATCTTATAGGATCACTTCGTTGACCGTCTGTCTGTCCTTCTATCAGTCAAGACACTTTTTCGCAGAAGCGCGTGGAGGTATTAATTTGAAATTAATATCTTACACCAGGAAATCTAGACACAATAGATAAACAATGCGTACTGAACTCGATATTGAGTCATCGGGATGTAAGTGGTTAAGAGACTGACATGAGCCAACCAGCAAATAAATTGTAATTTGTCTAACATCTTCGTTTTTTTCTTTCTTTTGATGATATGGCTTTCAACCCACAACCCCACAAACCAGCATCGCGAGCGCAGATACTGGTAAATTTAGCTAAAGGAATCGGCAATCATAATCAAAATGAAGATTTAAATACTTCCGATATGTTTCTGTCAAATAGTTATGATCCAACGCAGTGCTTGTTAACTTCAGAATGGAATCAAAATATTCCCAACACAGCTGAAAATATAGAAACAACTTTGTTTGAAGAATTAAATGATGTAACATATGAAAAACATCTTGATCCTTTTTTAGAACAATCGGAAATCGATTGTAGCATTCATGAGAACTCGGATTATATTGAAAAAATATATATTCTGGATGAAATCACTGGACAGTTCAAAGCGGATATGGAATTATGTGAAGATAACTCGAATGAAGGAAACTATTACCTCGATGAAAGTACAGGGATACTTAAGCGAAATAATATTACGATTTGCACAAAGGAAGACAATTATAGTACATCTGAAACTGAGTTTTCGAGTAGTGACGAGGAAATAGATGGAAAACAAAGGGAGCTGAATAAGTTAAAGAGGGTATGCGGCAAAGCATATAAAGGAAGAAAGAGGAAATGTGATGATATAGGCGAGAATGCGAGATATGAATTAGTTCCGATACCTAAAAAATATCTTAAACCAAAACCTTGTACACATTCTTGTATTTCGAAATCTGATAGAAGCTTTCTATGTGGGCTCATATCTGAACAAAAATGAAAAGCAGTTTTTGATTATTTTTGGAGTCTCACTACATGGGGTGCGAAAAAAGCTTATTTAAAAAATCTTGGTCGTTTGCGTCCGGTATTAAGAAGACGTAAAACTACGAGTAACTCGGAAAATATTTCTCAAAGACAATTGGCCTACGACTATTATTTCTCCGATGATCAGAATATTACTGTGAAAGTGTGCAAACGCTTTTTTGTCAGTTCTTTCAATATAAATAGCGATACTTTGCCAGAATGGATTAAAAATTTGGTGTGTTAATTTTGTATTGTTATATGTATGTAATTAGAATAGTCATTGTTATTTATAAATTTAAAAAGGTAAATAATGTTTGCATGCTACATGGTCAGCTGAGAAAGAGAAGGAAAATAGATTAAGACCAAAAAATTTACCTTTCTCAAGCGCAAATTAAATATATTTAATTTCAAAAACTGCAAGATTATACAGAAGGAGGAAAAGATTTAAGATCTAAACATGAAAAACGACAGTCAATTAAAACAACGAATCCTGTTCCTGTCAAAGAATGGTTAAACTTACTAAAAAGTACCAACTACTGCTGCTATGTACAAGAACTGCTGTGATAAAGCAATAATATTGCAATGGTAATAACGTTTGTGTGATATTATAATTATAATTAAGAGTTACTAAGAAATAGGACTTAAAAGTGGTCATAATAAGATCTCATTATTTTTGACATTTTTATATAGTTAAAACGACTGATTTAGTTTCTAATAATATTATTCTATTTTGTAATCTAAGAAAGCCATAAGATCACAATGATACACCCTAAAATAACAAAAAGTGTCATAAAGCCAAATTCTTCATGTGCATAATGCACATACATAATTATTTTAGTCAGTTCCAAAGCAGTTGTGTGCAAATTTTAGTTAAAAAAAAATCTAGTGCCTTAAATAAGTATTATTTGTATAAAACTTTGTAATTCTAATATGTGTCTAATAAATGTCTATTTTATTACATTCATGATTTTGCATTTTTTCCGTTAATTGATTCAATAACATGTTTTTTGTTGTTTCCCAAAACCTTACAAAAAACACATGTGGAACATGTCAGGCGCAGCGACGACTTATGAATACTAATTAATACTAAAACAAGAACTGAAACTACTACCTACTACTGTTTGTGTTTGTAAAGCAAGTGTATTTTTATGTTGTTCAAGGAAATAACATAAAAAAGTACAAACTTATTAATTTAAATAATTGAGCCTATGTCAAAAACGTGTCTTTAAAATGATAATTGTATGGCTATTGGGTATAACATTTTGCTAAAGATACCTGTCTATATATTTTGCTTACTATATATTATCTTTTCTGTGAGGGGTTCGTGTGAATTATCCGTATTTCATGGACCGTATTAGGCAAACATGGCTTTGAGTAACTCTTGCGTGTTCTAGTGAATCCCTCGAGAGTAGCCGGCACGCCGTAGTAGCTATAACGACCTTTATGCCATAAACAGCTCCAATAAATTGTATTGTCCTTATAACACTGAGGTGTTGGTGTTGCCGCCCCATAAGGATGTTTTCCCACAACTTCAGTGAAAATTTCCTATAAATTAATCGTAATTTTGTTGTTTTCACAAAACATCGTTGTCAAAGAGTATTTATTAACTTCCTGTCATTTGTTAGCTAATGTGAAAGAAGAGGCTGTTTTTGTTTTTGTTTTGCTCTGTGTTTTGTTACTTCAACACACATACAACATAATACAACACACAAGTGTCATAGTATACAAATTCTCGTTTTCGTTTACGTGATCGGATGGTGAATGGAAATAAAACGCGCCCTAGACACTCAGTTAAAAGTTTTATATACTATCAGCAATATTTCCCCCTTTAATCTTACCCATATAAGTTGTACACTTCAGAAATACTGGCGACGTCAAGAGGTCCCCTAAGTTTAGGGTAAATACCCTAAGTTGTGGACTCTGGGACCTGCCGAAGGAGGTTACATAACTAACAGTTTGGCGGACGTAATTTAATATACTGGTAATATTTTTTGGCAGGAAAGTCTATGGTATATGAGAAATAGTAAAGAATATAATGACCGAATGCTTTTTCTATTAAATGTGGAATTAAGCTTACCTAATATTACAATTTCTTTTTTTACGTTAAATTGAATGGTACAATCGTAAAAAAAATCTATTACGTACATTATTATTTCAAATACAATAATTTAAGCATTTAGATAATAAAAAATCGTGTAGGTTTAAATAACAGAAATAAAGCTATTTATTGAAGTTCGGCATGCACGACAGCATTTTTTCTGATTTCCCCTTTAAATTTTCGCTCAAATACCTACTTCCTACTTGTATTATGATAAAAACTTCAGTCAACTTATGTCTTGTAAAAGTTAAACTATTTATCATACCCTTATCTCAACCCGATGATTAGATAAAAGAAAAAGTAAGACGACGCCGACGTTAAGATTGCAGAACGCATTTCACCTAGAAGTTTGAACCCCTTTTAATCTCGGATGAACTAGCTTTATTACCTTCTGGACTCTTTAATTTGTCAGCCTTGGTACAGTCAACTGCAAAAATAACTGAAATTTAAATGAAAATTTCAAACTCTTTAAACGCATACCGGGAAACCAAGAAACCTTCGAGGACTAGTGCCTATAGACTTTGACTGCAGTTACATACCAAAATATGATCTATCACATTCGAAGCTTCATCTTGAATTCTAGAAAATTTTCAGGTACTTTTGCTGTGGTTTGTACCAGTTCAATTTCGTTTATAACCTCAGAAACATCGACATCACAAAGCCATAAAAGCGAAAGCTTACACTGGACGTAGGTAATATTACTCCTAGGTACATACAGGATAAACACAAATATGGCTGTCAGTTTATTGGTCAGCTCATAGGCAAGTGGGGATTCGTTGCTCGCAATTTGGAATATGATGCTACGTAGTTGTAGATTTACATATGGCCAGCACATAGGACTGCTCGAAATTATGCGGCGCATTTTGAACGTTGCATTGATTTGGCCCATCTGTTACGTTTCTTCGGCATTTTAATTTTGCAGTATTATATCGAACAGAGGCAGAAAATTTTAGGGATTTAATTTTGGAAATGGAGTGGAGTGAATATTTATTTAACACTTCCTAATTGTTATTGTCCCTTTGTTACCAACATTGGCCCCCGTTGAGCTTATAGTATCTAGACGAGGGAAGAGTTCCACATACCCCGTCATCGACCCTAACCCCAGATAATGCGCAAAGCATTTTACCTACTTTAAAAAAGCTACCATTATCCTATATGTAGGTAGTTATCCTCTTTCGACAACATTGTTGTAAATTAAACTACTAATACTTTCAACCGACTTTGTGGTTCAAAGGTTAAACCACTAACTACCCGCGGTCACGATTTTAATCCATCATCTAGCGTCTATCGCCATAATGACAATGGTACGAGTAGTAGCTTTTCATTATCTTCAGTGTTTAGTTGTTGAGGATTCCGAGTGATAAGCGTTTCTATCTTCTGCCTTATCATCACTTATCTTAATTTGAGGTGAAGGCCAACCGATTACCTGTTGTTATATAAAAGAATTTAGAATTAAACCCCGTAATATAAAACATGCTTAGTCTCTTACAATCCGACCCAACTTTGAATAAATAATATCTATCCAATTTCAAATTTAAGTAGGTACCCGTAATTCTTTGAATTATTTATTAATATAATATACTACTACACGGTATCTGGTAATTATATGTAATTTATAAAACTTGGCTTCAAATTCAAAAAATCGGTTACGTAGATAAACTGTCAATTAATTAATATTTTGTGAAACAATTGTTAACTTTAAAAATATAATTGAAATGGATGTAATGGATGGAAATGGATCTACGGATTAATAATTAATATTATATTAGGTATTTAATGCTGACGGTCGAACCCTTTGACCCACTTTTTAATACCTTTCACTATTTATATTCGGGTGCGTTACGAGCCAACAATATATTTTGGTATTGAGTGGTGTTGGGGCTAGGATTTTTAACCTGTGTCATGGGATTACTTTGGATTTATCTCAAGAGCCTCGTTTATAATTCTAAAAATTAATCGTCTACCTGTAGCGAATATGTAAAGTTTCTCGATGTAGTGTATGTAAAGATGTATGCTTTCGTCTCCTTTGCGCACTATAGTTAGAAGTTAGAGGTTAACAGCTAGAAGGTCACTTTGAGCGGGAACGAGGAACGGAAGCGGATTGATGTTGTTAGTGCAATAAGCAGCCGGTACAACATTAATTAATTATATAGTGTTAATAATTTTATCGACAATGTTATCGTCTTCCAAACTAAATAATTATAGGTAGTAAGATGTTTTGGGAAATAGCAATTGATAATTTTAGTGCAATAGGACTAAAATTATCAATCAGCAATCAAAATTAGTTTAAAACAATAATTTCAATAGAGCATAAACGTCAAACGCCGCCATCTTGTCAAGCGATACACTGGTGGAATCAGGTTGGCGTTAATTGCCTGTTTGTCTTGTTATTTATACCACGTTACATGTCACCACATAAATCAAACCACTACCTTTATTCAAGTAGGCAACTCAGTTAGTGCACCCTTACTATAAAACATAGAGGTGCCTTACAATAAACAAAGAATAAGGTCTGAATAGTTATTCCGTGTTTTGTCTCTTTTACTCTAACTTGAAATGACGTTAAGATGACAGAAACAAAACACGGAATAACTATTCGGACCTTTTTCTTTGTTTATTTGTAAGGGGCTTAGCCTATTAACCTCGAGAGTCCAGTTCACCATTCCCTATTATCTGGAAACTTTCCCACATCCAACGGGATAAGCCAGGCTGTAAATTATTTTTTCGCGTACTATTTCGTCTACTTTACGAATTAGTGAGAGAAAGTTATCGGGCAGGATATAAATTATTCGTCTCCCGCTCCAAGAAGTTGTGGTAACTTGGCAGCTCCGATATCACCTATTACTAAGTGTATCATAAATCTTGTCATTTGATATCCCGAATGCGAGTTGCTGATGGATGGACCTCTTTAATGAAATCCTTTGTCGATGTTAGGCCACACTGTCACACTCGAAATATTTTATTTCATGCAGGTTGTTATGAAAGGGTTTAATTGTCTAATTGTAACTTCTTATGAAGTTGGTTTAAATGGCCAGTAACAATACGTCCTTTAGCGCAAAGGGCATTACTTGCTGAACCAAATAGACTAGCTATGAACTAGGTTCCTTTTTTAAAGTAGCACTGCTGCACTTAGCTTTGTTACATATCAGGTTTACTGTCCAAAAATCATAACAATTGAAAATCACTTATTATGTAAATTGAAATCAATAATTATCATTATATTATGTGATTCTTGAGGGGAAAGGTTTAAATATTACTTAACATCTTCACCAAATGTTTATAAAAATGTTTTCAATGTGTTTGAGTCAATCAATAGATACCCAGTAGCTTACATCTTTTTTATAAAATCCATATTTTCATTGGGTCACCCTTGTTGAAACTGATTATAAGGCTTAAACGGTAACGAGGAGCTCCCAGTCTTGGTAACCCAATTACGTTCAGCGTTTCAACAGAACATCTGCTTTGTTGTTTGCTGACCGACATAGAAGTTCAGCGATCTTTAGGAATTATATATTTCTGTTAAATTTACCTTGCTTCTCTCTATTGAATACTTCGGTGGCTGCGTGGTTAAGCACTCAGCCCGATGTCTTAAGGACCTGATACAGGGACAGGGAAAGTGTTTTTCGGATTTTTCTGTGCATAGCTCGAATCACCGAGCTACGCATTTGGCAAGCATTTTGATTAAGTATCTATCAATTGAAGCGATGACCTAATTGCAGTCTTTTCCCAGTAGTAACACGGTTTAAATAATAAATATATTACCATAGCTATTATCCAAAAACTTCTACTTCGTAATAAACGCATGCTTTCAAAACAAATTACCGAAGACCTCTTTATAGCAGCTGAGACACTATTGTGAACGATTTAAAATAACAGAATTGGAGGTCTTTTGAAACACCTAGAAGCTCGAGATATTTAAATTTTATCACCAATCTGGGGACTGGTATTGCGAAAGTTGTATAACATGCACGATTGTAAACCGCACAGACAAGCCAAGTCGAGCGTTTTTTATTTAATAGTAAAGCCAGCCCCAAGTAATTTAAAATAACATAAAACCGAATGTAAGCACTACATAATTTTATTATCTTATCCATTTAGTTACTTTAAAATATAGGGAAGTTCTATCAATCTTTAGATAACAGATCCTTTGCGTAGGCTTAATTAACAGTCATTTACAATAATTGAATTAATGAAGTCTTCCCCATTCAATAAATTTGAAAGGTAGATGCGCCACGACCCTTTTGCCGAAGTCTATAAATATGCTTAGGGATATTTTACGACATCGAAAAAGAGAATTTCATAACGTTAATGTAAGCGTAACATGATCTTTGATTCCGTAAAAGTTGTATATAAATACAAAGCAGAATAATAATAAGGAAAGATTGGAAATGCGATTCAGAAAAACAGTCATCGTCATATTATTAAATCAATATAGAAACCGGAAACAGAATATACGAAGTCGAAAAGAAGGTTTTAAGAATAATTTCAGACTTTGATTATGAAACATCAATATACAGAGAGAAATTAAATTTAAATATTTTTTTTAAAATTTAACGTAACACCAGCCATACATTGATATAAAACATTTTATGTAGGTTAGTCAATATTTTACAAATAAAATGGACTAAAATAGAATCAATACGTAGAATATAAATTTTTACTTTTTAATTTTTTTTTCAAGTGCTGATTGCTGCACTGAAGCTAAATTAAATATTTATAAAATTTTATAAAAAACAATCTTCCGCAATACGGGCGGCTGCACTGACCGCTATGCTACCTGGAAGGCTGACGTAAGCGCTGAATTTTGTCAGTGCTTTTTAATGTTTTTGAGTGCTTTTTAAAAAAGAAGTAAAAATTTACTACTATAGCGTTGTGTTATCAAATTTGTGGTATTTCATCTGCAAAGGTGAATCTGCATGGCCATCGGTTGCAACGACCGTTGGACAGATGGCGCTCAGTGCCGTTAAAAAGCACTCAATAACATTAAAAAGCAGTGACAAAATTCAGCGCTTACGTCAGCCTTCCCGGTAGCATAGCGGTCAGTGCAGCCGTCCGGATTGCGGAAGACCCAGGTTCGATTCCTGGCTGGGTCGGGTGGGCGTTTAATTTTTTCACTGTGTTTTATAAAATTTTATAAATATTAAATATTAATAAAATTTTATAGAAATTATACGTAGAATATAATTAAGAAGAATAAAGAGACATTGGATCACCATACCGCAGAACGGTTTTACTAAAACAACAGTCCGTTCAATTTCAAAACATTATGGGACAATTACGAAAAACTACAAAATAATGTAACTTGCCTTGCCTTTGGCTTTCAAAGTAAAAACTAAATAGTGTTGAATAATTTCGGCGGGCTGGTTAGAACCACGATAGCTCAATTGGAAGAGCACCTGACCCGGTATGTCAGAAGGGTGCAGGTTCAAATCCTGCTCGTGGTTATTTTTTCAACATTTGTGTTTTTGTAATGTCATAATAAGTTTAAACGAGTATAATTATTATGTCATGCTTATACAAAGCGACGTAGATCCTTACTGTTTTCTAATGTTTCTAATTTGAGAATTTCCTTCTACGCACCCGTCATTTTGAGAAACAGAATTGGACAGACAGTCGCAAATAACTGAAGCTCAGCAGTAACTTTAATAGCTTTAGTTATTGGTCTGAGAACTCAAAAACTATCAAAAGGGTTTCGATTCTCTTCAGTTAAAGTTTTGCGTATATTCTTCAGTGGCATTGTTAGAATAACTCATCGATCACACTTATTGTTTTCTAAAGTTTACGCGAGCACTACACATTACAAATGAAACAACTTTTACGGATCTACTAGCGTTTATTTTACACATTAGTTTTAAATAATGTTTATCCTGACGTTTCGAACCCTTTGCAGGGTCCGTCTCCCAGTGATCACACTTAACTTAACCAAGGAGGTCGGATCATATCCACCCTCTGACGGTGTTTCGACCACACGGCTAAAGGAACCCTTTAAGTTTCTCGCCGAAACCAAACAAGTCCAGTGATGCTGTAAAGCTGCCTTTTATGGCAAACAGCAAATTCTCTTGAATAAAAAAAACAAGAGGGAACCAAATTTTGTCGATAATAGCTACGTGTAATTATAATGTTATTAAATAAAATGATAATACATACAGATAAAAGTAAATGATTATATCACGTTTCGAAGACTAAGGGTTGCCTATGTTGGTAGTAATATGTAATATACACAGTCAGGTCATAAGTATTGTCACACAGTAAAAACTTTTCTTTTAGAATGCTGGCCACAAAAATTTTTATTGAATTTGAATTTCGAATTGTTCATGAAAATAGCGAAATGAAAATGAAAATCGGGAAATTCTTTTTTCGGATGAAAAAATTTTTACCGTAGAAGAGAGCTACAACAAACAAAATGATAAGGTGTATGCACACAGTAGTGAAGAAGCAAGCAACCGTATTCCGCGTGTCCAACGAGGTCATTTTCCATCCTCGCTCATGGTATGGTTGGGAGTTTCTTATTGGGGCTTAACAGAGGTACATTTTTGTGAGAAAGGTGTAAAAACGAATGCAGTTGTGTATCAAAATACAGTCCTGACGAACCTTGTGGAACCTGTTTCTCATACCATGTTCAATAACAGGCACTGGGTATTTCAACAAGATTCAGCGCCAGCTCATAGAGCGAAGAGCACACAAGACTGGCTGGCGGCGCGTGAAATCGACTTCATCCGGCACGAAGACTGGCCCTCCTCCAGTCCAGATTTGAGTCCGTTAGATTACAAGATATGGCAACACTTGGAGAAAAGGCGTGCTCAAAGCCTCATTCCATTTTGGAGTCACTCAAGACATCCTTGATTAAGGCAGCCGCCGATATTGACATGGACCTCGTTCGTGCTGCGATAGACGACTGGCCGCGCAGATTGAAGGCCTGTATTCAAAATCACGGAGGTCATTTTGAATAAACTTTATTGTCATAAGAATCTATGTTTTGTTAAGTTCATTTTGGTATATAAATTACATTATGAATAAACTTGTCTCAATTATTTTATATTAAACATGTGACAGAGTTTATGACCTGACTGTGTATATATGAGACAACATCACATACATTGTTCTGATCCCTAGGCAAGTAGCCACAGCACTCGTTTCATGGAAATCAGAAACAACGACGGTACCACAACGACCCAGGCATGACACAATATCGAAAAGCTCGTTTTCGACACTGACCCGACCGGGAATCGAACCCGGGACCTCAGGGTTAGCGGCGCCCAAAGTCCGGCGTGCAAGCCACTCGGCTACGGAGGTCGTCGATTATGTTTACTATCAGTACTGTTGCGCCATTAAACATATGTTTTGTTACCTTAGCTGATCTTGCTTTAGCCCTTTGTGCAAGTGCTTCATATTGACTTTTACGGCTTGCTATTAAAGTTTACTATCCTGAAGCTGCATTCTCTTAATGTAATAGCTTCTATAAATTCCAATGTTCAATATGGACGCTGCCAGGAGTTCAGATTTTTTTCTTGCAATATTTTTTAATGCATTATGCCGGCTGGGCTTTTACCGAAGCAAACAGAGCCAATAGGATTTCGCAGTTCCGCTGTTTTCTCTATGCTATCGATATTCTATAGGTGATCAGTATAAATATCAACATTTGGTCATATAGTTTATAATAAATGTTTGAAATTAAAACATTTGGTGGTATTGGAACGTCAGCCTGTTTGCATGAATTAAAAAAAGATAGTCCCCACACCTCGGTTAATTACTCATTTGTTTTTGTGATCACCAACCCGTATTTGGAGGCGGGGTGATTAAGCCAATACTGAGTAATGGTAAAGGTGGTTAATTTCGATTGTGGATTATTAATTGTTAATAATCGGAATAAGTTATGATAGGACTGACATGGCATGCTCTCTAAGTCCCTTAATATAAAATAACAAAACAATTTTGGATGTCTTTACCCAGCGGTAGGATATCTCTCCGATATACATTAATTTAATTTGTACCGGCACCCACTTCCAACCGTATAGGTTATACAAGAAGTTCTAGACCTCCCTGAACAGGTAAAACTCGCAAGGGGATTCTACATTAAAGCATAATGCCAGATTACGAGTAGAAACCGCCGTAGAGCATAATAGGTATACTCTGCCAGTTGCTGAGTTTCTTGCCGGTTCTCAGTACAAGGTCTCTCGTCGTGTGTAGGCTTATGAACTGATGGCATAGTGACCTGCCTTAACTGAATAAATGATTATAAATTTTGAAATTTAAAGGCTGATTACTTTACTTTACTAGTAATATTGTTTTCTAAAGTTGAAACAACTTTTACGAATGCGTTTATTTTACACATTACGTTTAATGTTTATCCTGACGTTTCGTGATCACAGGGAGACAGGTGTTGGTCGTCTCATAATTAGTTGGTAGCTTGAATACCCTCATTTAAATTTAATCAGGTGCGTTCCGTTTCACGCAGAAAGAGCTTACAGTATCTTGTTGTGTTGGGGCTGGGATTTCATATTTTGTATGATGGGATCCCAGGCTGGTGGTGGTAGATTACAACCATCTTCTCTATTGAAATTAGTAGGTTTTTTAATTTCAATAGCCTCGCGTATCATCCTAGGGATCAATCGTTTTTATCGAGTATTTGTGGTTTATCAAATCTGATGTAATGTTTGGGCCCCTCTAGGGAATGTTCACATACAGACTTATTTTCGCGCCTATGCTTGACGTTGGCTATATGTTCTTTAACGCGGGTTCCTACACTTCTCTTTGTTTGCCCGATGTAAAGAGCCCACAGTCGCAGTCCAGTTTGTACACGCCTACATCTTCAAGAAGTATGTTGCACTTGACAGGTCGTAAAAATTGGTTGATCTTCTTCGGCGGCTTGAAGTAAGTGTTGATTGAAGCTCGCTTTAAGATATGTCCAATCTTGTCAGTGACACCTTTCATATATGGAAGTACAGCAGGTTGGCGCTCGACTGTGGTTGGTTTATTGCGTTTTCTGTGACGAAGCCGTGGTACTTTCAGTTTATTATCCTGTAGTATGTGCTTGACATACTAAAGCTCACCAGCCAAGTGTTGGGTGTCACATATGCCAGATGCTAGTAATTTCAAGATCACCAGCAAGGTTGAAAAAGCACCCCTTCACTACATTCTCAGTTGACCTAACCTGAAAAATATTAAAGTCAATAACGCTCTCATGCTTACGTAATTTTACAGCTTTCGTCACAAGGCACAGGGCAACACGAACGTGTACAACTCGTTTGAGTTTCGTGATCGGCACACCATTAGACTTTCGCTTTCCCGCCGTTATTACTGAGTTCATTTTCATTTGGGGGCAACAGCCCGCACTAATGTGGCTCGAACTTCGCTACTACGTTATTTGCCCCGACCTTGGTACGGCGCCTATCGCGGGGGCTAATTACGAATATCGGAACATCAACATTCTACAACCTTTTGTTGCGAGATTGTTTTGTTTTTACATACACTACACACGTATGCTCTCAAATCTACTGGCGAGGGGCTTTTAGAGACTGGACAGGTATATATGCAGTACCAGTGCTTCTGTGATCATGGTGCTTACAACAGTGGAACCTATCGAACCCGCTAAGTAGAACCCGCACCGCCAGCTATAATTGATATTTGCGATGTGAAGATATCGCGCGCACGTTGCCGACCTTTATAATATACAACGTCTTTTAAAGTAATTACTCGGCTGCTTAACGAAATGGACAAAGAAGTGGAAAATAACTAATTAAGTCAAATGTTCTACTTAACCCGAAGACAGTCGCACTCTCGATCGGGAAACGGAACGCGGCATGGGTAAAACTGACCCCATGATAAGTAATGCTACGGTAGTGGTACCAGTGTTCGACAAGAACCAGCGATCGTAAATTTTTCATTTAATCATTGAAAATAAGCACTACCCACTGATTTTTTAGCAAAATTAATATACCACCTGCTTCCTAGCTGTCATCCCGTAAAGTTTCAATGAAAACCTTTGTTGTTTTTGATGACTAAAACTGTAATAAACACTAGGCTTAAAGTGTCGAACACTGGTGCCATTACCCTAGTTGTACTTTTATAATAATTACTTTTTATTCAATCGTGTATTATGAGTTTCGAAATACTATTTCGATCGAATATTAACTGATTTATTAACTGATTTGAGGCATTATCAATAAAAATCTTAGATTTAAACCATAATAATGACCAATAAAATAGTTGTGTAAAAATATCATAACATTTGTACCTGGTGAATACAAACTAAAGGGTACTTGTCAAAGGGTAGCAAAGTTAATATGTCGTCGTACAAAACTGACGACCTTTGTTGCTGACGATATCTTAAAGCTTATATAGCTGCTGTCGGTTTTAATAAATACATAAATATATTGGACAATAAAACGCGTGTGGGTAAAATGTACCCCGAACGACCAGCAGCTGGTTAACCTTTGAATGCTAAAAAGAAAAATTGCTTATTAAGAATAAGAAAAAATAAGAAGGTTCTACTAAACGAAAACGAAACGACTGAGCATTTTCACTCAGATTAAGCTTTGATAAAACCAGTGCTTTAATAGTTAATCCTTTACACAGCTTAAACATCAACGCAAAGGTTTCCATTTTCAGTTTCATTTCTTTGATATTCTATTTTATATGATGGATGAGTGACTAGAGGTTTCTAGTAGATTACCTAATGTGTCGACTAAAGCTTCATCAAAAAATTATATCGTTTAATAAGATCATAATTTAGTTTAATAACTAAGCTTTATACAAAATTAAGAAAAAAACAAACCAATAGATAAGACACTCTCTCTCATCTTGGTCGACTAATATAATTAAATGTTAGTCTCAAGACACAGACTAGGCAACTCAGTGGTCTAATGGTTAAGACCACTGGTCTTGGACCCGGAGGTCCCCAGTTTGATTCCCAGTGGGGGTACATGTTTGTGTACTCGGTTTGGTTGGTGGTAGGGCTTGTTGTCCTCCTGGCTAGCTACCACCATCTTATAAGTCGCCACATCATCAATGTTTTTAACTTTGTGGCAAATGTACAATAATCCGTAGCATTGTTGTGTTCCGGCAGCAAGAGATAAGATGCCTGTTTCTGTAGAGTTGTTGAGTAGTTGATTCCGGGTGAAGTGCGCTTCCACCATTGGCCTTATCATCACCCGTCAGGTGAGATAAAGGCTCTGCGCTTACCCGTAAGATATATTTAAAAAAACACATTTATTGATAATCAAAAGTTAGTATTTAAATATAACTGTAGTTTAGCACTTTAAAAACATTGTGTTTGCTCTTGTTAATTTGATTGATCAACAATCTTCCCCATCATTAAGAAGGGTCAGTTGTACATTTAATTTCAGTTTACTGAACTGTTAAATGGGTAAGCGTGATCAATCAAGCCGTGGCGATTAATGAAGTAGCGAACAGAGATTTAACATCAAAGTGCTTTGGCTAAATGGGCTCAATATTAAACAATTATAAATTATTCTTTAAAGATTATTGTTAATGTGCTATTAACACACTATTAATAGTCCTGTAAACCAATCGAGAAATCCAAAAGGCTAGTAATATGTTTACGCCAGTAGTCGAACGTGGAATGATCCTGTAAATCTCGAATACAATAAGGGCCGGCAGATTAAAGCACATAAGTCAAAATGGCAACATTACAGGAATCAAAAAATAAGTCCTTAAAATAAGAAGATGAAAAAGTACAACCATTTTTTAAGCGATATACGCTTCTGTTTGACTTATATATATTATTAAGCCAAGCTACGCATCGTTCTGTGAATAATACTTATGCAAAATAAAAACAAAAAGATTTTTGTGACTTACTTGCTTTAGTCTGTCGGCCCTAGTCTCGCATCTATCTGTTCGGCTACTGATGCTGTTTTGCTAGATATGTTAGAGCTAAAGTGATTAAAGTTTGAACCACGATTTCTCGCATATAAACCGAGCATCTCAAAGTAAGTAAAATTTAAACACTGAAAAAAGACGACAACCTCAGGCGGGAATCGAACCACGCACCTTCCGCATTCCGGGCGGCTGCCTTAACCACTTGGCTACCGAGGTCTAAGCAACCTCAGGCGGGAATCGAACCACGCACCTTCCGCATTCCGGGCGGCTGCCTTAACCACTTGGCTACCGAGGTCTGGCTTTCACCCGTCGAAATTTTTCAGTGCTTGATGCTTATGTTTTTTTAGTCAACAACAAGGTTGTCGTCTTTTTTCAGTGTTTAAATTTTACTTAAGTATATTTAAGCGTTAATAAAACGCTAAAATATATAAAAAACACTTATCTCAAAGTAAGTTTAGATATTAAGACTTATTTTACCCAAATGCTTAGATAAATTTTTTTAAGCATGATATTGTTAAGTACAAAAAAACATTTAAGGCGATAGGAGAAAAGTGCTTGTGAGTCTTAGGTGGTCGATAAGTTCTGTTGGTCATTAAGCGTATTAGTTACCGGTCTCAGACCCAAAGGTCCCGGGTTCGATTCCCATGCAGTGGGGGGTACATGTTTGTGTATCTTGTCTGCCTGCCGCTACTACCATTTTATAAGTATGTCGCCTAAATAAAGTTTATAGCATTGTTGTGTTCCGGCAGCTAGAGATAAGATAGCTAGTGCCCTAGTGCCTATGAAGTTGAGGAGTCCGGGTGCGCTTCCACCTTCGACCTTATCATCACTTAACATCAGGTGAGATAAGGCAAAGCGCATACCCGTAAGAACATAAAAAAAAATGTTTCAAAATGCGTATTAATAGATTGGTCAGTATGCGTCAGAAGGGTTTTAATCATTTTGATACTGACCGTACCTTGGGGCAAACACTATATTATCAAGAAATATCCGCCCTTGTAACATACTGTATAGAGGAAAGGTCCTTGATAAATGCGATAACAACACGGTCTATTAAGAAAGGTTCGTTACCCAGCTGGGATCGATACTTAATAGGCCTGAAGGAAAACATGCATTACGCAGGTCAGTGCGAGTTTTCTCACTATCACTATTATAGGATCGAGTTAAAGTTATACTATACTAACAATTTGTATGAAATATAAGGAACGCCACCAAGTATCGAATGGGATTTATAAATTCATAATTAAACTAAGAAATCTCACTCGCAAAAAACTCACATTTCAAAATTAAGGTCTCATGTGAAACTTATTAACGAAGGCTGCAATAAGGGATTTGATGAGTTTGAGCAAATCAGGGATGCACTTTACTAAGAGTAACTACCTATTAGTAATTTGAATGGTGAATGAATGCGTAGGCGAATCGGCTGACACGTTAGCTTCGCGATCTTGCAACCTCTAGAATCTAGCACGAAATGGACCTAGTGTGATGTCGTTCCCTCTAAAAAATCACTGACGGTTTTTGATCACGCGAATGAAGGAACCCTTTAAGTTTCTCGACGCCCCCAAAAAGTTTGGTGATGCTGTAAAGACTGTCTGTTGCCAACAGCAAACTATTTCCGAAAATAAAACTATGTCGGGTCCCTATACCGGTGATCAAATTAGAAATATCTGTAGCTGTAGGTACCCATGCTTCGGAAGCCAAGATGTTTGTCCCGGTTGTTATCGTAAGATGGCAGTCCTTAAAACCTACTAACGCATAAGAATCAATGTGAAGACTACGGCAAAAAAAAAAGTTAAAAAAAAAGTATCCTATATGCTGGTCTGGGTCATGGTCTGTATATGAGGAAAGTTTCATTAAAATCCATTCAGTAGTTTTTGCGTGAAAGAGTAACAAACATCCATCCATCCATACAAACTTTCGCGTTTATAATATTAGTAGGATTATGATGAATTTTCAAAATCAGGGACTTCAGAGTCAACAATAATCAAATTTGCTTAAAATGGTGTTAGTTGGCCTATTTATGTAACGAACAACACTACTTTATATAAATTTAACCTCTTCAATCCATCCTCTCATATAATACCCCGGGGGCTCCCGGGATGTTCATTGCATTGGGCCCGAGTGATGGATTAGTGAGCTTATCTCCTCCCGTGATTAAGTAAATCCCGAGCCTCACAATTAAGATAAGAAAAAACACAAGTTTTGTTTCTCATTTGAGGTTCTTACCTCAGTTGAAAAAAACATCGTTATGAAAAGCTAAAGCTTAGATACGACATATAGTAACTACCTATTGATCTGAAATACGAGCCCCTTCTATTTGTCCGTACAGCTGTGATACCAAGAAATATCAAAGCATTTGCGAGTTAAACTAGGTTGCATTCAGATTTCTGCGAATTCTACTGGCGTCAGCTATCTGACAATTTCAGATCTGCTCACTGCTTGTGTCATAATAATAATATTATGTTGTGCCTACTACGGTTGCCCCAAATATATGAGTAGTCACACAACACCGTTGTACAGTCGGCAAGTGAGAACAACAAAAGGCGTTCTTTAAAGCCGTATTCCGTAGTGACACGTGTCATAATTGAAGTGTCAGTGAGTAGCACGTGTTGGGCACTGTACAGGTAGCAACCACTCATGTGCCATGTTTCACGCTATATTTTTACATACGGCGAGTTTTCACATCGCTTTGATAGGGTTGTCGATTGACGTAATATTAATTTTTTTTTATGTTAACCTAAAAACTTTGCGTACGCAAATGTATTATACAACGTCCTTGCTTACCTACTTCTACAGTAAGGAAAGGTAAGGAAGATACCTACTCTTACAGTCCTAGCTTCTCTCAGACAACATACATTTACGTAGGATAAGCCCTAAAACAACTGGGCTCTTCGTAAAGAAAGCTGCAAAAATAAATGTAAGAATAAATCATTGAAGCCGGTAATAGCTGATCAAAGCGGAAAACAGGCATGTAATGAGAAAGGTTGCTAAGACTGGGAAGGACCACGTAAATTATGTGTTTAAGGTATCTAAAGAGAGCGAACAACGTACTAAATGTTAGCTGTGTTTATAAAAAAAACACCTTTCGTCTGCTTAGTGCCAGATCCGCGTGCCCTAATCAATTAAAATTCTATCGTGTAGGTATTCACAGCAGAAGACACAGGATAAGACTCGGTAGTTGCAACAATTTTTATAGTCATAAGATAACCTAGTTTCTAAAAAAACTTTCTCCCACTAAATGAAACAAAGGACTTTATATGGAGATGTACTGGTGCGCAGGGTGATTATGATAATATTTTATACAGAAAATAGGGACAACAATAATTAATTCCAAAACATTAAACGTTTGAAATAAATCACACAACAGTTCTTTAAAACAATAACCTATTTTTTATTTTTGTTTTTTTTTCTTTATTTGGGAAGCAAACAATTGCATAAATCTTACAAAAAATACAATTAGGAATGACATAAATCAGTAACGTTTCCACGTAAACCAACAATACATAATAGCAACTATAAATAACACAAGATATTAGAAGATAACGACTAAATTACAAAAACACATGTTGAAAAAAAAAAAAATCCTGCTCGTGGATATGAACCTGCACCCTTCTGACATACCGGGTCAGGTGCTCTTCCAATATATATATAATAATAGCTCACTATCGTGGTTCTAACCAGCCCGCCGAAATTAACCAACACTATTTACTTTTTTATTTTGAAAGCCAAAGGCGCCAATTCAATGTTAACAACTACCGTCATTAACATCTGATTATAATATTTTTACAAATACTAAAGATCAGTTAAGAAGTAAGCAAGCTATTTATAAAATGTTTTTTGTTTTGTTTATATCATTTTAACGCAAATTTTGTTGCGAAATAAATTACAAAAACACAAACACAAAATGTTGAAAAAGTTTTTGTTTTTGCTGGCGGGCGGGCTGGTTAGAACCAAGATAGCTCAATTGGAAGAGCACCTGACCCGGTATGTCAGAAGGGTGCAGATTTAAATCCTGCTCGTGGAAAATTTTTTCAACATTTGTGTTTTTGTAATTTATTTTGCAACAAAATTTGCGTTAAAATCATATAAACAAATAAAAACATTTTATAGATAACGACTAAGTAGAAAGAATTTCTTTTTTATTAATTTATTTTTTATTTGACCTAAACATGTAACCTAAAAATTTATAACGATGGATATATCCAATTATTGTACTAACACTAGTCCGTAAGTTTTTGATTTTTCTAACCCAATATGATCCAAGTAAAGTTAATGGAAATAAACGCTTTTTTAAAGCCCTACTCCACAAAGCGCGGCGCAAGCCTCGACTCCTCGCGATCGCGGTGCAAAATGGCGTCACACGAGTGACGTCACAAGGCGATCTCGCAGGATTTCTAATATTACGAGCTAGCAAACCAACGTAACAAGTTTCCCGCTAAATCGCAGCTAAGTTACATGAAACATTGTAGGTGCTTAGTAAGTAATAGCTGGTCTAAGTCACTAAACTTGAGTACGACATTTGTTACAATATAAAAGAGAAATAGCACTTACGTTCTGATCGACTGGCTTGTCACGAAATCTAAAAAAAGTCTTTATTCGTTATGAACGCATAAAAAATAAAAAAATACCCTAGTCCGGATGTACCTATGCGTAAGAAAGCAATTTATTTAAATCAGTTCTTTTATGTAATTTGTGTTTATTTACAAGTTTCTGGTTAAATTAATTTAATGTGTAGACACAAACATTGTTGGTGGTTCTAAATAAAACAAACAAATTTCCCTTATTAAAAAAAGGGTTGGTTTTCCTTAGGGTTTTCTTTCCATTAATGTTGTGACCTGCATCCTGCCGTGTCCTATTTTAGTTTACTCTAGCGTACATCGTAAAATGGCTTCGATAATGCAGTGGCATGTCGTATGTCCTTAACGGCTACTATGGGCGACGTTCTGTGATATTGACAAAGGGATATCTACACACAGCACTTTACACTACCACCTACTTAGTATAGGCAGTGGTAATATAATGAAGTACTGATGAAATTTAATTGAGTACTATGTGCTAATTACGAACGTGCACAGCTCTTTCAAAAGATGAATTGATAGAGTTAAGAAAAATAATAGAATAACTATGTTGAAACGACAAAAAAATTATACAACAGAATATATCACTAGATGGTAAGCACCCTTCACTCGGAATTCATTTTAACCTTTCAGGATTTGGCTATTGTATCTTCAACTGACGAGATTGTTGTTATAGCAACATATTTAGACAAAATGGTGGTAGCTAGTCAGCCAGGCTAACAAACAAACCATCTCGCCTCACCAGTCAATCCGACCACAAATGTCCTTCCGCTAGGGAACAAACCCGGGTCCTCAGACTAGTAGTATTACAACTAGAACACAGAGGTAGTAAAAACTACACGTGCTCTGTTTTTTTTTTAAATAACGTCGGCTTAGTTTTCAAAGTTAAAGAAACGCATTACGACTCTGAATAAATAATGGAGCTTTCGTCCGAAACTTTTACGGATATTGGGTTTGTCCCGTTGCGGTAGACTTTAGGCTGCGTTCACACCAAACATATATTCGCCGAATGTGAGCGAGCAATAAGCAGTATACCAATTTTTCCTAGACATTCATTCTGATGTTCACACTGAACCGCCTATACGTTTCGGAAAAGAGTTATAAAATTTACACAAGCAGGATTTTAAACACTTTTGTGAACATCGGGATTTGTGCACTATGCTATCTTTCTATTATGCTATCGTGGCTCTGTACGACCCGTTCAAATCAAGCTATATTTATAAATATAAACTTAAACGCTATTTGACCGACAAACAATAGAAATTTCATTGTGTCTGGGCCCGGCGGCTGCGGTCAACCTATTAAAAGAGTTATTTGCGAACAAATTACATTTCGGAAAATTGACTACGTGTCGCAAGCATAGCGTTGAAGTTGAATTTGGGCACCCGATAATCGAACTATGCCATTACGCGCCGCGGACGCCGAACGCAACAGCGTATCGGAACACAAAGTCCCTACTGTTTTGTTCACTCAAATGGCTCATTATACGCTGTAGCGTTCATTTGCATAGTGAAAACGGAAAGAACTCCACGTACAGTAGAGTTCATAAGCATGTGTGTAAAGCTTTAAAAATATGGGTATGAACAAAGAAGGGTACGACTATGATTATTCCGACAAAATTTGGTCATGGCTTCGACTCTAGTCGGTGCAGCGCTGGTGCGCTAAAGATGGCTAGCATAGCCCATCTTCTTACTAAACTGGCGTGTGCAAAAATGTCTAATGAATACTAAAATATGTAAGCACTTCACCGAGTCATAATCACCTGAGTAACCAGAAGCACATAAATATCTATACAACAGACCAAGCCTTTTCACATTCGGCGGTAAAATATACGTTTGTTGAACGCGGCCTTAGCGAACACAGCTGCTATGACGTCATACGCAGCTCTATATATCACTATGCAGCGAAAAATCGTTAATCCATGTAGTCGAGCTAAAAAGGCGAACTATTTAGACTTGGTCCGGTTTAGTTTAACGACGGTGCTTAAAGCTATAGAGCGCGATGACACAGCAGCTGATATATTCGGGTTGCAATCTTACAAGTTAAGACATTTTCGTTTGCGTGGGTCACTGGATGGGTAACCAAATTAAAATAACTTGAACTCCACCGTGCTTTGGAAGGCACGTCAATCCAATGGTTATTATCAAAAGATCCCTACAAGCATTGGGTAAACGTGGCGGGTTAATGCCTGATCTCTCTATGTGCTATTACTTATGTGGGAAGCCTGATGATAACGATTTCTTTTATATAGGTTTAAGTATTGATCTATTCTTTTTTTCTGGCTTATAATGCTTACTTTTATTGAGAATCGGTTACGGTTGTGTGTTAATGCTAAGCTCACATTAACTAATACTAATATAGTAGGTTCAAAATATTAACGCGAGATTTTGGGCCACAATTACCTACCTAGTGCCATTAAAAATAAGCCACACTCGGTGGCGATTTAAAAAGATAAATAATTGCAAAGTTTAACTAAACAGCGCAACGTTGAAAAATTTTGCTACGAGTATAATTCTATTTCACTTGTTTTAATCTTACTCACCGTATAAGGTCAGCCGCCGTCAGCCATTTTCGGTCAGAAAATAGACCGAGAGAAGCATTTAACTCGAACTCGTTCATAATAGATGAATGTCGCCGCCTCGCTTAACCAGGTGGACCGACCCGCGATTTAAATGTCGCATTTACTCTTTTGGGTCGTTCTTGAATTACGTCACACGGGCTAGTCTACAACAAGTCAGGTACTAGGTGATTAACTGTACCGAATCACCCTGGTGGCATGTAAGGGGAAGTATAGAAGATTTCAGAGAGTTTGTCACACAACTGACGTGAACCCATTTCTAAATCATGCCTATAGGTTTCTTGGACTAGACGAGACTAGATAGAGGTGCTCGATGGCGCAATGGTTAACGCGCCCGGTCTGCGAGTGCTGAGGTTAAGCAACTTTCGCAAATGCCGGTCATCGGATGGGTGATCAAAAATGTATCATCTCAAGCTCCACCGTGCTTCGGAAGGCACGTAAAGCCATTGGTCCCGGCTGCATTAGCAGTCATTAACAACCACCAATCCGCAATGGGCCCGTGTGGTTGTTTATGGCCTGTTCTCCCTATCCATCCATAGGAAAGGCTTATGCCCCAGCAGTGGGGACATAAAAAGAGCTGATGATGATGATGATGATGATGATGATGATGATGATGATGATAGGACTATTATGAGTGTGAATAGCACATCTCTGCACATTCATCATCATCTTGAGCTCCTCAGTGTTTTCGAAGGCATGTAAAGCCGTTGGTCCCGGCTGCATTAGCAGTTGTCAACAACTATTAATCCGCACTTGGCCCGTTGGTTTATGGCCCTTTTTTTTTTGAGAGAGATTGCTGATTGCCTCTACGGCATTTTCAGCTTCACCGGGCTTTTTTGGGGGCGGCGAGGAACGTAAAGGGTCCCTCAAGCCGTGTGAAACGAATCACCTACGGAGGTTATCTAGAGGGAACGGCATCGCGCACTAGTGCGCGTCCCCGTGCCCTACTAGATTCTCCGAAGGGTTCGGATCGGATCGGGGAGCGGAGCAACCCGAGGGCGCCTCTAAAGGCACGGACCTCGGCTCGGGTTGACCGGGCCGTAGAGGAGGAGAAAAGCGCCCAGGTACATGTCTGTACCTGGTGTAGAGCGAATGTGAACCGGTTCTTCGTACCCTTGTTCTACGAGTACGCTGTCTTGGGCCTAAACTTGTGTGCATGTTTAGTGTATTCTGTAAATGTGTGCTGTCATTTAGAGGATCGGGCGGGGGGTGGTTTATGGCCCGTTCTCCTTATCCGTCCATAGGAATGGCCCGTGCCTAGCAGTGGGGACATTAAACATAAAAATGACTGGTGATGAGGATGATGAGTACATTTTTAGTATCATTATTAAAAGGCTTTAGTTATTACAAGACTTTCTTAGTTCCCGCAACTGTTGCTGACATACGCCAGCTGCTAGCTAGCCTCTCATCGTCAGCCCTACTTATTTACGTACCTAAATGTATCTCTATATTATATTTTCTCTTTCAATTACTAACACCGACGAAAGCGCTTCTATAAGAGTTCCGACATTTAATATTTATGATAACAATTTGAATGTTGCCAAGTAAAAAACGGAGCTTTCTATAAAATTGCCGTGCTCACCGTCACCAATTGAATTACAACTTAAGTGTAAACAGTGTTCGGGGTTGTTGCCTAAAAGCAACAGTGACGTTTTTATTGCTCGAGACAATTTGTACAAATGTAGTTCATTTATTATGGATGCTCGCCCGCCGGGCTCAGCCGCAGACAATCGGGCAGCGTCTAAATAGGCTGCCCCAATGTTTAGTTTACCCGGTACCATGATCCGATAAAAACGGAGGCATTGTTAAATGGCGACTTTTATAGCATACGGGTTTGTTTTAAGTTGGGATAGTGAAGCTGCGAAGTAGGTGTTTTTTTTACTAGGGAAAATGCGAGGTATATATGCTGGGGACAGGGATGACCCTGGTTTATATAAGACTCTTTCCCTTCAGAGGGCAAGCTTTGAAAAGCTCGACGAGGGAACGGAAGGTCTAGAAAATGTATAATATCATTTTTTGTCTCTCAAAATTATGACCCAGGACCACCGATGGCAATGGTGGTTCAGGTTGTTGCTAAAAAGCAACAGTGACGTTTTTATTTATTTGTACAAATGCAGTTCATTAATTATGGTTGCTCGCCCACAGGGTTCAGCCGCAGACAATTGGGCACCGTCTAAATAGGCTGCCCCAATGTTTACTTTTCCCGGTACCGTGATCCGATAAAAACGGAGACGTCGTTAAATGGCGACTTTTATAAAGTTGCATTGGATGCCACTTAAGTGGGTACGCTGTTTCTGTTAATATTTTTACGATGACTTTAAATAAAGTTTCCGTCCAGTGCTCGACCAACAGCACTGTTTTAGCCCTAAGACGTCGCTACAAAATTTCTTATGACAAATGTGTCTAAAACATTTTTAATTTATCTTTTATTATCTTTCGGGGTTTTTTTTGTTTGTTTCTGTTTTAGGGTGAGGTTTCTCTCTCCCAGCACTCCGACCCATCGGGATTTTTTGTGCAATACCATCCTTCTCTCTTCTACCTCTGCAAAGATAAATGCTATAAGTTTGGCAACGTCTTTGAGAGCAAAGAGCTTGAAGACTTCTGGTTTCGGATAGACCAACCCCAGGAGTCCCATTATTTTCTTAGCTAGAGAGTCGCAGGAGCACAGTAGGTGCTGCATTAACTTTGTTACTCTCCACATGCCCTAAACAAGCTGTTTGTTAATAGGCGCATTCTGTGGAGTATTTGTATTGTGGCATAGTGCCCTGTTGTTACAAAGCTGAGTTTTGTTAGTTGTCCTTATAAAGTTTATTTATAATGCGCAATTTGCTCCAGACACTAGTCTTAAAAGAAAATGTACCTACGTGCCTTAATTACGCATCACTTTTTAAGTTGAATAAATATAATTAATAGCAAGTAATAATTATTTTTATTTTTAACCCTAGAACCACAACATGATATTTTGTTTCACAAAATACAACATGGGTGCCGATGACCCCAAATAAAAATACCTTTTTATAGAACACTATAAACTTTAATTTCCTTTAACAAACAAAATACACGTCTTTGGATATTTAAAGAACTTTTAGAAACAAAAATTATGAAAAAAAAACCCTTACTAAATACACTGGGAACAAATCGGTAACCTATGCTGTGCACAAAGATTTCTTGAACACTTCACACATCGCTCTCTGCTCTTTCTGTCTCTAGACCTAGGACATAAATAGCAGCGAGCACTTGAAGTGATTACTCAAGAACTAATGAACGTGTGCACTTCGCAAAGTGGCACGGGCTACTGATAGCTAAAAACGGAAGGTACTGAGATGCTTGTGCATAGCTCGTGTTTTTATGTCTACCTCTCGCAAAAATAAATAGAAAAATCAAGCCGTGGGGTCACCCACGACCCCATGTTGTGGTTATAGAGTTAATTACGTTTCAGTTTACCATAATGAGTATCAACTATGAGCTGATTAAGTATGTACCAACCAACCTATTGCCAATTTCACATTCCATTAAGTACTGACCAAACTCACAATCAATTCATTAGTTTAAATTGAGATGCGCTGTTTAATTGACATTCTCTGTGCGTAATGACAGATTACGATTGAGTATGTAATTATACTAAGCTGATAAACCTACTGAACTTATTAACAATTTATTGTCATACTAGTTGTTGCCCGCGACTTCGTTCGCGAAGAATACAGTAAAAAAAAAATATCCTATACGCTGGTCTGGGTCATGGTCTGTATATGAGGAAAGTTTCATTAAAATTCATTCAGTAGTTTTTACGTGAAAGAGTAACAAATATCTATCCATACTTACAAACTTTCGCGTTTATAATATTAGTAGGATATGTGCTTTTACTTATTTTTTTCAAAATTACACTGAATACTATACATGTCAATACATTAAACACTTTTCACGAATAAGAAGTGTTTCATTAAGCATTATTTATAAACTTTATTGGTTTCTAAGTGCAATTTGGCATTACTTGTGTGAATTGATATGTAAAATGTTAAATTAAAAAATAAATAAAAATTGCGAAAAAAACTTTTTCAAATACTTATACTACTTTAGTTATTGCTTAGTTTAGGGTACTAGCGATTACTATCTTAAAACAACAACCAAGATCAATGGCTTAACATAGTATCCAAAGCACAGAGGAGATCGACATGTCTTGATATGTTCAATTGCTCACCCGTCCGTGACCCGTCACTCGGAAATTAACTTGCAAGATCGCGCAAGTCGCGCCTTAAACCCACAGATATAACTTTTTTCAAGCATTAATTATAAGTTTTTAATAAATATAAAGTATTTAAAGTTTACAAAGTATGTAGATCACGTTCGGATTAAAGATCAGAAGCAAAGATAGGCATGTATAAGGCTGCGAGGATATTCATAATTATATTAGGACTTCCTTTGCTCTTCTTCCGTTTGACTTGAGTCGACTTTGAAGGGTCGCGTAAGTACCTCATTTGGAAAGTAGGTAATCTCTGGATTTGTCGTAGTCCATTTCAATTAATTCTCTCGGAATTGTGTAACAGAATTCAAATTACACTGCAATGAAACTATTAACGTACTCATAAAAATGTTAAATGACTTTGAAGTTCTAAGCTAGGCTCTCTTGAAGGTCCTACTTTTCTAATGGCTTGCCTTAACGTCTTATTTGCGGTTTAAAGGTTTTATTCAGACTTCAATACTTAACTCCTCTCTCGCTCTTTCTTTCCAAGGATCTTCGGCAAATAATTAATTATGCCGCGTATCAACTTTAACTTTGAATTACAACGAAGTTTTTACGGATTTGAAGTAACAGCGACTTTAAATTTGTGAACCAGCCCTACCGTGAGTGTCCATGTTTCGGCTCCGTATGTCATGACCGGTATGACGCACTGATTAAAGACTTTCGTCTTTAGACTTTGTAGAATAGGTTACGTAAAGACCCGACGTAATTTCCCATATGCTGCCCAGCCTAGCTGTATCCTTCTGTTAGCCTCTTTCTCGAAGTTGTTTCTACCTAATTGCAAAATCTGCCCGAGCTAGACAAATATTCCTTAACAACTTCGAGAGCACCGCCTTGTGCTGCAATTGGTCTCGGAATGGCATGCTCGTTGAGCATAGCCTTGGTTTTGTCCAAGTTCATCCGGAGACCAATACATAGAGAAGAATCAGCTAGGCCGTTCAGCATTTGGGAAATTACGTCGGGTCTTTACGTCGCCTATTCTTCAAAATCTAAAAACGAAAGTCTTTAATCAGTGCTTCCTACCGGTCATGACATACGGAGCTGAAACGTGGACACTCACGGTAGGGATGGTTCACAAATTTAAAGTCGCTCAGCGAGCTATGGAAAGGGTTATGCTCGGAGTTTCTAAGAAGGATCGACTTCGGAATGAGGTGATCTGACAGAGAACGAAAGCAATTGACATAGCCCATCGGATCAGCAAGCTGAAGTGGCAGTGGGCACCAGCCCACTCGGTTACCCCAACGATTGTCGGTTCTGCGGCTAATATGAACCGACTACCGTTGGGGTAAACAAGTTCTCGAGTGGAGACCGCGTAACGGCAAACGTAGCGTAGGACGCCTTCCGACTAGGTGGAGCGACGATCTTTGCAAGGTTGGCAAGAGCTGGATGAGAGTAGCCGCGGATCGTGGTCGGTGGCGTGCACTCGGAGAGGCCTATGTCCAGCAGTGGACTAGTATAGGCTGATGATGAAGTTTGTGGAACTTCAAAAAACTAAATGTACTTAAATTTCTTATATCAAATAACTTATTTCAGACATACCGCAACAGATTCCTTGTCTCAAAACTCTACTGTGGCGCTGCAATGCACCATTCCACTGAACTAATATTAAAATTCTTCATTTATTCCCGGGCTATATAAAGTGTGCACGCATTTTTTCCTTTATTAGAAACTTAATTACATTTTACTGCAATGCGGAATGTATCCCCCACAGAATTAAATACGGCGACCATAAGATTACACAGTGCTGCTTGCATATACTTTCTTGCTCACTTACCCCCTTATTCATAAAAACTATTTAAGCATTATTAAGTTAATCATTGTTTTGTCGCTTTTTCTCAAATTCAAAATGACGTTTGTGTGACGTTGACTAAACAATATTGAACTAAATAATGCCCAAAAAGTTTTTATGAATAAGGGGGTTAATCGTTAATATTACTATTAGGTATATAGTAGAATTACGAACTGATGGCATAAATACTGATGACATTCATAAGAGGTATTTGTAGTCTAAACTGAGTTAATGATTTTAATTGTTTTGTTTGAATTTTGAATAATATTGAAGATAAGTGTTTTTTATATATTTTTGCGTTTTATTAACGCTTAAATATACTTAAAAATTTTACTTAAGTATATTTAAGCGTTAATAAAACGCAAAAATATATAAAAAACACTTATCTATAACGCAGCTTCATCTTAACCGAATGTTCAAATATTTGTAAAAATATTTCTTTCGGATCTCAGAGGTGGAAACTTCTAAGATTGATGAAGCAATGTTGACTAAAAAACATAAGCATCAAGCACTGAAAAATTTCGACGGGTGAAAGCCAGACCTCGGTAGCCAAGTGGTTAAGGCAGCCGCCCGGAATGCGGAAGGTGCGTGGTTCGATTCCCGCCTGAGGTTGTCGTCTTTTTTCAGTGTTTAAAATTTTACTTAATATTGAAGACTTAATAAGAATTATCCCACTAACATATCAGATATTTATTGACATAAAAACTATTATAAATGCGCTATTAAACATATTAATAACGATCCTGTTTACCCAAAACGCTTGTGTCGAGTATTGAACCACGATTTTTTGCGTCGAACCCAAACTTATTATACTCGTACGTATATTATGAACTGACCTAAAGTCTACAGTTATTGTAAATAGTAACGCCTCGGTGGCCGAGTGGGGTGGCCGATACCCGGAGGTCCCGGGTTTAAAAAGTAAAAGTATTTCAGATTTTTCGATGCATAGCTCGGGTTTGTGATCATCAACCCGCATTTGGCAAGCATGGTGATTAAGCCATTACCCATCACTTGTAGCGATGACTTGATTTCAATGACAGAGGCCTTTACCCAGCAGTGGGACAGTTATAGGCTGTTTACTAAAGTTATTGGATAACAATATTTATCAATTAGTCCCATGTCACAATTCGACACACATGGTTCGAACTAATACATATTAAATTACATACTAAAAGTATTAAAAGTCATTTATAAATACCATTGTCATCAATTTGTCTTAACGTTTTAATGCCGCCCATACTAAACGAACCATTGGTTTCGGCAGCAGGTGACCTTAATCTTCTACAAAGATTAAATTACCAACGCATGAGGAATACCAGAACCCCTGTCCAGCCCAGGTATCTAATTGGTTCTCCGCTCGTTATATTCTAATGACTTCGTATATCACCATTGGTCCAGATAAATGGCATCTAGATCCATATAATATATTAGGCAATCAATATATAGCAATCGCATTCTACTCAATAATAGCTAATGAATCACGATACAGTAATAATGATAACATTTATCTTAGACGATAGAATATAAATCGTAGCGAATATTTATAGTACTCATTTACGCCTGATAATATAAAAAGACGCCATGCATAATTATAATTTGTAGCAGTGGTGCCCAACTCGTATTGCTCCAAGAGCAGTTTTAAAAATACCGGCACCTCACGAGAGCACCGCCGAGTGAATAACAAAACCTCAGTAAGATAAAGGAAAGTACATCTACATCTATACATTAAGAAAGAGGTTAAGTTTGTGATTTTGTTTGTTTGTTTGAGGAGAGTAATATCTGGAACCACTGGTCCAATTCCAAAAATTATTCCACTAATAGAATGCTACATTCCTTGCGGGTAACATAGGCTGTTGTATTAAAAAAAAAGAGTTGTTTTCAATCTCAAATCCACGCGAACGAATTCGCGAATAAAGTGCTAGTTATATTATATACAACATTTATTATCATAATATGACACACACACTTCAAAATGAATAGACCGAATAAACAGCAAAAAGTTAATGCGAGACTTGGCTGTTCACATTTAGTGAATGTGTGTATTACTTATTCGATTTTCTTCGCGAGCGCCTAAAACAGGCCGCGAGCTACCAGGGGCTCGCAATCTACCGGTTGGGCACTACCGATTTATAGGTATGCTAGTAGCACCTAAGTATAATTTAAAGGTATGCTAGTTTTCAGGTAAAAACTGAAAACTGACATTTAATCTTTTAAAAATGTGGGTTTTTATAAACTTAACGCCATGTACACACGCCTGCACTTCAACCTACCACAAACTGTCAAATTTCCTCAATAGACTTCGAACTTTATGCTTTAACTATATGGTTAAAAATGTATTGAAGAAATTTGACAGTTTTGGATAGGTTCCGATTAATTTACATTTGCCTATTACTAATTATCTCTGATCTTTGATATTAATTTGTAAAACGTTAAGGTTAAATGTTCATGAGGAGCTCGCTTGGTCTGCTAATGCTTAAGTTAAACAACTTTCGGATAGGCCGTTGACAACATCGGATGGTTGACGAAAAATTAAATTATGGACCGTGCTTCAGAAAGCACGTAAAGTCGTCGGTCCCAGTTGCATTAGCAGTTACCAACAACCACTAATAGGTTCGCGTAGTGAGTATGGCGGTTACCATAATGTATGTATAATATCATCTATCCGCGGAAGACCAGCGTCGTAGTTAACACCAGGACATATGCTGAGCAGAAACCAATTTGGTATATGCAAAAGTGATGTTCCTGTGAATGTGTATGTGTAATTGTACCAAATAAGAGTTTTTCTATTTCTATTTCTATATACTCGAACATTTCTCACGATTATCCAGCATACATATCTGAAAATGAGTTATTCTACAGCGTGTACTGTTCTGTGATATAAATAGCAACCAACTAATTAAAATACCTTTATTAGTTTGCAAGAAAAAAAGGTTTTTATTACAGTTGGAGCTTTAGAGACTTAACTCCCGGACTGGAGTCTGCTAACTTGTGTAATTTTAAACAAAGGGATTAATACAATTTCCTGCAGCAAACTCATGAAGCCAGTTCCAAAGTTCGAGAAAAGCAATTGTAAGTGCAGCTAAGTAGGTATTTCCCACTCGCCCCAAATACTTCTTAGTACCTTATCCCTCGGGATTGGAAGGAGCACGTTTCTAGTAGATTTAGTGAAATTGTGTTTTGTGTGCAATTTAATTTTATACCAACAACGCTATTCAGATTTTAATGTTCTCGTTGTTAGAAAGCTAGTGAGAACTTCTTAGCCTTGCATGGTTCATTTGTTTTTAAATAAATAAGTTTTTAAAAAGGTGGAGTAAAGTTAAGATGCGTAGCGTACAGTAAGTAAGCAACCAGAACCCTATATCTGTTTATGTAGTAACGTAGTAATTATTCCACTCTAAGGCAGTGGAATAATTTTTGTCGTTTGGTAGTCCGCGACTGACTTATGGACCAATAGCTGACCATCGCACTGTTATTATGCTATTCGTCTATTGGGTAGTCCGTTCAATTGCTCAAAAGATAAACTAATTTACAGTCAACCTAGGAGAGAGCACTTGAATAACTAAACCAACGTCCGTAGCTCAGTTTGAAAAAGCAGACGCCTAAACAGACAAAGTTTATTGATTCGAATCCCACCTGATGCGAGTATTATTTTCATACCAAATCTCATTTTCGTAAATGTGATCGAATAGCGTTAGGAAGGCAATCGCTTCTCAAGAGTATAATGTGAATTTTGTTGCATTTGGGTTTTAGACTAAAACTTAGAAGTGTCAAATCAAATCAAAACTTATCGCTGAGACCATGATGGTACATAATATTAAATAAATACCTAGAATACCTAGAATATTTTCAATTTTAAAGAAAAGCAAAACCTAATTTTTGTTTCACTCTTTATCGAAAGAATATAAGTTCTAACATTTTTTATGCTGGCATATTCAGTAACAAACGGCCCTTACACTCATAAAACACCTTTTATAACAATGGGGGAAACGTGAAAATGTGTTAAATTAATACTTCCAGATAAAGATATAAATTTTCCGAGCGATAGCGATCGGTACACGGTTTTTTTCTTTTGCCCCAAGCACTTTGTGCAGAGACCCCTTAATCCTTGCGTCGGGACAAAGCACACCAAATGGATAATCGATAGAGCCTTCGCATATATCTCCTTAAATAACGAGAGGTGAAGGTACTGCAAGATAAACTGGATTTTATTTTCAGTTACCTTGTAACGGTGTTACGTTGGCACTGCCGCTGCCAAATAAGGAATTTTTAATGGCGATTATGGTAATATACCTACGGTTCTGAATGTATGTAAAATGACTATCGTTGAATTGAATCTTTGCGCTGGTAGTAGGTACTTAGTAGGCACTCAACTTGAGTTATTCAATTATTCATAATAATGTTTTAATAGATTATACTTAGGATGAACTCTTGTGCCGCGTAAGCTTGGGTGAACATATTTTATTAAAATTTGCCGTGATCGTTTACCCAACTTTGAGAGGTACTCTTAAAATATAAATTGTCTCTGATGACCAATTTATTATGACATCGTGGAACCCTTTTTTAGATTCCCAAGAGGACATTATACTGGCTTATTAGTTTATTATTCTAAGAACTTTTTATAATCCAAAACTTTTTTTTAGTAGGATTGTGATTACCGAACGGCGAAAGATAGCCAGTTCCCAAAGACTTGGACAACATGATTCTAACAGCTAAAATATTTTTGTGACGATTCAAAAACTTACGAAAAGTTGGCTACTCAATATAGCAGTCATAAATTTTAATACAAACATGAATTCCAACTTCCCTTCTCAATAAGAACAGAGCATAAGTCTTTCCTCTGTTATATAAATATCTTAATACCCTATGCGACTTGCTAGCCGGGCTGCCTTACCGCATCATCATTACGTTACATTTGTAATACTTTCCCCAGACTATCTGTCATGGTACTCAGAAGTAGCGGAGAGTATCGTAAATCATCTCTCTGCGACTGTTCGTAAGCCTAGGCGCATGTTTACACAAGCCATAAACGTAAACTGTTCATGATTTACATAGCAGATATAAATATTTAAATGAGAAGCCAAGTAATGTGACAAAGGATTTCTTTTTCTGTGGGTAACTTTTAAATAGCACATCGGTAAATCGCTGATCCGATCCGAACCCCTCGAATCTAGTAGGGCACGGGGACACGCACTTGTGCCTGATGCCGTTGTTCCCTCTAGAAAACCTCCGAAGGTGGATTCGTTTCACACGACTTGAGGAACCCTTTAAGTTTCTCGCCGCCCCCAAAATAGCCCGGTGAAGGTGAAAATGCCGTCTGAAGCAATCAGCAATATCTCCAAAAAAAAATCAAAAAATCGTTTGACCTTCCTCTCCTGATGCTAAGTGATGATAAGGTTAAAGGTTAAGGAACGCTTCACCAGGAACCCTCAACTACTGAGTGATTATTTTATCTATAACTGTCGGGACACAACAATGCAACAAACGTGCCATAAAAATGGCAACTAACTTAGATAAGATGGGGATAAGCGAAAAAGTGGTTTTTTTAAAATCGTTTGTGCTCACGTTTTGTTCGCTAGTTACTTATAGTGTAACAGGTACTGTCTAGAAATCAGCGAGCGTAATTTTATGAGTTATTAATATTTCTTTATTGAAATATTGAAGTACAAAAGGTAACATCTAGCAAGCATTGTCAAAATTTGGCAAAAACTTTTCATATTAGTAATAAAAACCCGAGTTTCTCGTCTATTTAATAACATAGTTGTGACCACGGACCCTGCAAAGGGATTGAAACGACAGGATAAACATTAATTAAAACTAATGTATAAAATAAACGCGAGTAGATCCGTAAAAGTTGTTTCATTTCAATGTGTAGTGTTCGCGTAAACTTTAGAAACCAATATACAACATTCTTGCAATTACTACTAAAAATTACTTAATAATATTGTTACTCTCGATTTTTATTTTACTTTTTGTCAGTGCCTTTGGTAATTTTTCCTTACGTCTGTTAGCGCTCATTGTCTTTCTTTCGTCGGAAAATTTACATAATGTCTCGCTACGCTTTCCTATTTACTATTGAAGTCGTCGCCGACACAAAGCTAGTTTATTTTATTCTGACAGTGTTTCCGTTTCCGTTATTTGTGACTAATTTAAGGTCGCTCAGCTTTATTGTACGATACAAGATTGCGCAGAAATAAAGGCAAGAAGGGCTCATTTACAGGGGAATAATTATTGTTAATGTTATTTTGTACATTAGAATAAACCGCTATATACCTACGAATCTATGGCACAAGCAAAGAGAGGCCAGACTATGCCTAGCAGTGGGTCGAGAGGGGCTGGTGATGATGATGATACGTATCTATTCGTGTTTAATTTCACATAAATGATTGCATCCGGACTTTTCGAATCCTTTACAGGGTCCTCGATAACGGGTAGAGTGCAGTTGTGAAGTGTTGGTCGTCTCATAGTTATAACTAGCAATAATGGAATGGTTGGGTGGTTCACCAGTGTTTGACAGGAACCAATAACCGACATTTTTTTCCTTTAATCATTCTTAATAGGGTGTTAGTAACAGACTTTTGACTTTAACAGCAATGTAATACCCTATACACTTGATTATTAGCTGTCATCCAGTAGAATATCAAGGAAAATCTTTGTTATTTTTTGGCGACGAAAAGAGGTGCCGACAACTGGTTTCCAGTGATGAATACTGGTGTCACCACGTTACGTATTTGTAGCTTACCCTCAACGTCAGCATAGCATGAAATAATATGTTAAAAGTTAACACGAGTAGATTCGGAGGAAGTGTTTAATAAAACAGTTAATGAGTAAAACTCAACAATAAGGTACAAAATATTATTGTACTTAAATCACATTAAGTAAAATACGTAGCACGTGTACCGGTAATGCGACTAAAGGTGAACTATTTAAGTGACAAAAGTCACTATGACAACAGGGTTGATAGCTTGTGTTCCGACAGCTGGAGTTTAGACATTCAGTTTCTTTTAGGAGTGGAGGATTTGTGAACAGAAGGCCAATATTCGCTTCCTTGTCAATAAGTAAAAAATCAGCATACCTTCAATGAAATATGATTGAAATTAGTATGCTGTTCGGTTCGGTAAGGCTATTTAGAAATGTAATGGACGATGAGACACACTGTCGGTCAAAAACTAACAATTTTTTTTTAGTTTTTATTTTGCTTTTAGGCCCTCCAGAATAATCAAACGAAATTATTAAGTTATTTTGCAAAAAGCTTGGTGGATTGCAACTCTTGAAAATAGGACAAACGGCACGTCTCTTTGACTGCCTGGATTTATCCGGAATAAGACACGAACATATAATAATATTGCCTATTTTGTGTGCTTTCTTAGGCTTTATTGTTTTGCTTTATTGTATCGGCTTTTCAGAAAATAGCAGCCACCAATTTTATTTTATTTATTTATTTATTTTTAGCCTATATCGTCCCACTGCAGGGCAAGGGCCTCCCTTCCCTTCTTCCAACATTTTATAATTATTATTTCGGAACAAAACTCAACCGAATTGTCGACTTGTTTCGTTCGTTTAAAAAACGTTTATACCAGCTCGACTTTTGTAAAACCTGTAAAAAAGGTACAATGTTAATGACTGTAAAACTGTCGTTATGTCCTACAAGTTTTGACTACGTAACTTATCCGACAAAAGCAAATTTATGCACTTTTAACAGTAAACTTAATTCTTCAACCTTTCAACTTCGTATGCCTTAATAAGATTATCTATCGAATCTTTCCGTCGGCTCTCTATAAAGTAGCTAACTCGTTTTCTCCGTCGAAATTTCAAAGTATTCAAATATTCCCAGTTAACTTATATTTTAACCATTTAAAGCTTCTGTGAGCTCGAACTTCGTGGAACAACAACACAAATAAATGGTACCACTACCTACCTACTGAAATTCCAGATACCCGGGAATTTCGAGCCAACCCAATTATGACGTGTAAATAATATATTGTTACTTGTTACTAAGAATATATTCGTAAACGCTAGTGGCAGATTTAATTGAAGGTTGTTCGGTAAAAGGTTTCTAAAATGTATATATTATTACAAAAACACAAATGTTGAAAGAATTTCCACGAGCAGGATTTGAACCTGCACCCTTCTGACATACCGGGTCAGGTGCTCTCCCAATTGAGCTATCGTGGTTCTAACCAGCCCGCCGAACAAAATTTCGCAACAAAATAAATAAACAAAAACATTTTATATATATATTATACCAAAATAAATGGAACAATCAGAAACAAAGAGTAAGTTTTGTGTAATGATTGTGACGCTCGCTGGTAAATGAAACGCCACATATATATTTCACGATGTAATGAACTGTTTTTCTAGGTTTATAAAAGGTAATAACAAAAGTAGGCCTACGTGCCACGGTGTCTGACGTACAACTGGTTTAGAGCTACATTAGAGCCTACAATCGCCTGGCAACAACCTCATAGTTATGTATGATTCATACATAAATTGGGAACAACAACAAAAAGGTTAACTGTCGCCTTACAAAGTTATAAACATTGGGTAAATAGCAATGTCATGTTAATTTGTAACCAAAATATAATGCTAATCACTCTAATACATAAGTAAGCTAATTTTTCTGAAAATTACAAATTCTATTTTTAATCTATTTTGTATTTTAAAGATGCCTGACCGTTTACCTATTTATATTTCAATGAACATTATGTAATATTGTAACACATTTTCTATTTTTACATTACTATGCCCTAACTTTTAACAAAGTAAACAAAATGACCCACTTTACTCCTGTGGTAAGTTGTTACAAATGCTTGCTGTGTAACAAAAACAATATTAACTTAAATTACCAATATATTAGTTTAAACTTAAAGTCTAGTCACTGTACTCCTGTGACAATCGAGACCAACACAAAAAATAGTTGAAATCACAAAAAAACTATTATTTAAAGCACAATACTTACTAAAAAATACATAGACTTAGTTACCTCACTGCAGGTTATGTTAGATAAACAAAAACTTATACATCTATTTTTGTTTTTACTAAGTATGTACTTATAGCAAAAAATTTAATACTTTTTTTATTTGATGTAATATAAAATTTTAATAAGCTTAAGGTTTTTATAAAATATACATATTGCTTAAGAAGCTACTTATAGTTAGTTACATAAAATTTATATTAATTACTAAGTTTTACTAAATATTCTTACATTATATCAATTACATGTTGACAACAATATGCAGTTGTAAACTGTGACCCAAGTATAGATATTTTGTTCTAACAGCACAGAACATGCTCTTTAAAATTGTTGTAATGGAAGGTACAAACGCTAGAACGGTTTATCAAAAAGGCAGTGACACATGGAAAGCCCGATCAGCCACCCTGCCCTGCACAACCTGAATCATCTGTGTCATAAATGGGAAGCACGCAGACCTTGGTGATGCTTGCCCGAACAAAAGAACCCTTGCCAGTTTTAACTGTGAGAGCCCTGACCTTGCCATCCGAACCTGGGAATGTTTCTGTAACCCGTGCCACCTTCCAGACCAAGGGTGATAAATTGTCATCTTTTAGTAGAACTAAGATACCCTTTTGAATATTAGGAAGAGACTTATGCCACTTGGGACGGTTTTGAAGTTGGGTCAAGTATTGCTTTGACCATGTTTTCCAAAAACACTGTACCATGTGTGTACATTGTTTCCAGAACGACAAACGATTAATTGGCATTTGTGTTATGTTTTGATCTGGATATGAGGTTAATGATGCACCTGTCAGAAAATGTGCTGGAGTTAGGTATGACATGTCATCTGTATCTACATTATTAAGAGACAATAGTGGCCTTGAGTTTAAAATACCTTCAATTTGAATGACTACTGAATTTAACTCTTCATAAGTCAAAACTTGTATACCTACCACTCTTTTAAGATGGTATTTCGCGCTTTTGATACCCGATTCCCATAAGCCTCCGAACACCGGACTATAGCTAGGAATAAAACTGAAGCGAATACCTGAGTTTTCTGCAAACTTTGTGACCTTGTCTTGGTGTCCTTGTTTGGAATGAAGTTCGAACAATTCGTGTAGCTGATTATTAGCACCTTTGAAAGTTGAGGCATTGTCGCAGTAAATTACTGAAGGTTTATTTCTACGCGCTATAAATCTTTTCAAACACTGCAAAAAGCACTCTGTTGTCATATTGGACACCAGCTCAATATGGATTGCCTTAGTGACAAAGCATACAAAAAGCACTATATAAGCCTTGTAGATAATTGGTTTTCTAACACGGTGTAATTTCACTGAAAATGGACCACCGAAATCAACGCCTACCTTTTCAAATGGTCTACTAGGAGTCACCCTATCTGTAGGCAGGGAACCCATTAACTGTTCTGCTGCCTTGGCCTTTAATTTGAAGCAAGTTATGCATTTATAAATTATATTTTTTATGATCCTAAGCCCATCTATAATGTAATACATTTGACTTAAACTTGCAAACAATAACTTTGGACCAGCATGCATTAAACATTTATGTACATAATTAATGATTGCCATTGTAATTGTTGATTTTTTAGGTAAAATTATTGGGTGTTTCTGAGAGAAAGACATGTTTGCATTCTGTAGCCTCCCCCCAACGCGAAGTATACCCGTTCCATCAATGAATGGATTTAATGACTTTAACTTTGATTTGATTGGCATATTTGACTTTAAATTCTTAAGTTCTTCAGAAAAATAATGAGCTTGTTCTTTTTTGATTATCATTTTTAAAGCAAGCTCCATTTCATTGCAAGTTAAATTACCAAATACTCTGTTCGCCTTTATTTGTTTACAATTGTTAATAAATCTGTACACATAAGCTGCTATTCGTTTCATATTAGTTAAATCAGAGTATTTTGCAAATATATTATCACTTTCTGAACTGATAGCAATGACCTTACAGACTTTAAAATGAGAAATTTCACTAACATTTTTGCAGGGGAAAATTTTATGAAAATAATCTGCACTGTGTAAAAACTGTGGACCCTGCCACCATAACATATTATCTTTCAGTAAATGAGCATCTACTCCTCTTGATATTAGATCTGCAGGGTTTTCATTAGTGTTAACATAAGACCAAGAAAAATCATTAGTGATTTTTTGACTTGACCTAACTCTGTTTGCAACATAAACTGGCAACTTTGTAGGTTCTGTATTTAACCACGCTAAAACCACTTGTGAATCAAGATAGAGATACACCTTTGAACAAAATCCTGCCTGACACATTTGGTCATAGACCTTTTTTGTTAATTGTGACAGTAATAACGCACTATTTAACTCTAGTTGAGGAATACTTAAAGGTTTTATAGGGTTAATTCTAGATTTTGAGCATAATAAGCTAACTTTTACCTTTCCTTCCTTGTCAATGATTCGCAAGTACAAACAGCACCCATATGCCTTCTTTGAGGCATCTGCGAACCCAATCAATTCAATGAGCTTTGTATTTAATGTATCTATGTTTCTTTTTGCCTTTATTGTATTCATTTTAGACAAATTGGAAACCAATGACTTAAAATCATTGTTAAGCTTGACAGGGAGAAGAGCATCCCAATCAACTTTTGCTAACCATGCTTGTTGCATAATTATTTTTGCAGCTACAATAATTGGACCTGCTAAACCTAATGGGTCAAACAATCTGCTTATAAAGCTTAATACTTGACGCTTGGTATAGTGTTCCAGTGGGCTCTGAGGAGGACTAGTGATGTTAAGTGTGTCTGATTGAATATCATATGTAACACCTAAAGTCTTGACACTTGTATACTCATCTTTACATAAATCTATCTCTTTTGTATTGTTTTTTGTACTAGTAGTATCACTCAACAGAATATCGCTGTTAGCCCGCCATTTATGTAATGTGAACCCACCAAGCTTGAGTAAATTAATTAGCTGTCTTTTAGTATCAATAAGTAACTTAATGTTATTATTATTAATAATAATATCATCAACATATGTGTTGTTTAATAATGCTGCACTTGCCAAAGGATATTGATCCTTAAACTGGTTGGCTAATTCAACTAAACACCTAGTTGCTAAAAAGGTTGAGCACTTCAGCCCATAAGTTACAGTTTGTAACTGAATACACTGTATTTTTTCATGTGGTGAATTTCTCCACAGAATATTTTGCAATTTACAATGGGAAGTATTTAATAGTACCTCTCTGAACATACGCCTGATATCACTGATTAGGACATATTTCTGTAATCTAAATAAGATAAGGATATTAAATAACTCATTTTGCACACATGGTCCATTTAACAGCATATTGTTTAGTGAAAAACCTAAATTTGTATTCATAGAACCGTCGAACACCACCCTTAACTTGGTAGTTTCGCTATTTTCATTAATAACCGGGTGATGAGGCAAAAAATAAAACTCACCACTCTCTAAATCACAAGATTCAATGTCTATAACCTTGGCATGCCCTAAAGCGACATATTCATCAATAAAGGCTTTGTATTTTTGGAAAAGAATTGGATCTTTTTGAAACCTTTTTTCTAAATTTGTAAAACGCTGCAATGCGCGTGAAAGTGAGCTGCCCATGTTTAAATGGTTAATGTCTTGTTTTAAAAGCAAATCTACTTGAAACTTGTTATATTTTAACACTACTGATTTACTAAATATCTTTTCAGCAAGCTCATGTTCTGAGTAAGCTTCTTTGAAAACCTCAGACACCTGTTCACACTTCCAAAATTGCTGAATAGTATTTTCTAATGAAGCTAAACTATCACTATTGCTAACATGTGCGCTTACCTGTTTATTAACAGTATTTTGCCGTCTACTATGTGATAGCTTGCCAGCAACAACAAAACCAAACTTGGTATCTTGAACATATAAGCCGCTAGATAGGATAGGTAATTGCTCCCGCAGTAATAATTTAAAGAAAATATCACAACCTAAAAGTATACTTATTTTTTCTGTCTTATAAAATTCAGGATCGGCTAACTTTATGTGTGAAGGTATGTTTAGGCTTTCTGTTTTTATTTCGCATTGTGGTAAATCACTAGTAATGTTAGGAACAATACAACATTCCACCTTCAACTTGTAATCATTTGAAGATGGAAAGATCTGTACGGTTGCATTTTTCTTCACTGTGTTAATGTGACTGTCCCTACCAATGCCCGAAAAGGAAGTGTATTTATCATAGATATTACAATTAATTATTTGTGCCAAGTCTGATAGAATAAAAGAGACTTGACTTCCAGAATCACAAAGTGCTCGGACATAAATATCATTGTTGTGTTTATCAACTAACCTTACCTTAATAGTAGGTAATACAATTTCATCACCCCTACTCCTGGAAAGTGCCACTTGCTTCAACTCTCCTGATGGCTTGCTTTGATGTAATAAAGTATTATGTTTTTCTTTGCAAATTGAACATTTGAAATTAAACCTACACTTTTTATCATGCTTGTTAAGGCACAGCTGACATAATTTATTAGAATTTATAAACTTAATACGTTCGGACAGCGAGGCTAACCTAAATTTCTCACATTGATGGAGCCGGTGACTCTTGGACTCACAAAAATGACATGATGCAGGTTGTGCAGCTGCAGCTGTGGTTAATAAGCTTGCCCTGCGCCCGCTGCTCCATGAGGTGCTTGCCTGAGCCCGGCCAACGTCAGCAACAGTCTCCAGTGCAGCCGCTCGTTGTTCTAAGAAACGCAAAAACAAATTTAAGTCAGGCAAACTATCCCCTTGCTCCAAATGAAAGCACCTTATGGTATATTGGTCCAGCTTGCGTTGCAAAATGCATATTAGCAATAAGCCCCAATGTTGGACAGGCACTTCCAGATTATTTAAGGCCCCTAGGTGTTGGCGCGTCAATGAGATAATGTCTCTTAACGCTGAAGCAGTGCACTTGGTAATAGGTTTCATATCTAATAAAGAAGTAATATGGTGATTAATTAATTTATTTTTATTATTATATCTGTCTTCTAACAGCTGGAGTGCGGTGATATAACTATCTGCGCTTAAACTTAAATGCTTTAATAAAGCAGCAGCCTCCCCCTCTAGGAAAGACTTTAAATAATAAAGCTTATCGCATTGCGATAATTTGCAGCTGGAGTCGATAACACTTTTGAAGAGATTTATAAAATCGTGGTAACCACCTACCTCGCCACTAAACTTGGGGATGTTGATACACGGTAACCTGCTTGTGCTAATTTCATCCTGGGTTGGTTCAGTACCAGATCCACCTTTAGAAACGTTTGCCATGGCTTGCTCCTCGAGAAGAGCCAACGTGCTCATGTACTTCTCTTCCGTTTCGGTGAAGTCTTCGTTGTTCTTAGGATCTAGAACTAAAACATCTATATTTAGATCACAGTACTCCCTAAATGTTGACACTAATCGGTCTTTTTTTATTGTAATTTCTATCAACGTACAATCACGTGTTGTATCACCCTTAGCGAAATTATAAAGTCTTGTGATGGACCCCTTGGCTTGGCCGCGAGCCGCAACCAAGCGTTTAAGTTCTTCACCCATTCTTGCTCTAAATGTTATAATTACAATACTAATAGCACGTAGCTAATAAATACGTAGCGCAACAAATCACAAAATGGTTGCCCGTAATGGCGGTTTTAAATTGCACAGGACGTGGATTCAAAGAAAATGAATAGTTCGTAGCGGCAGCACAGCACAGGAAGAGGCGCGCAGATCGCCTCGCAGTCGCGACGACGTCACGCAGCGAATGTTCTAGATGCGCTGCGCTCTCTCGCTCGCACTCCGTTGCGAACGCACCCGGGGCGACGACTTTCTCCCTTCCGCACCGTACTAGGCGGCCGGCTTGCCGACAAGCTCCGACTCCAACCGAGATAACGCGGCGAGGGGCGCCACGCTGGCTGCGACTGCGACGAACAGGAACGCGGCAACGCCGCTAGCTGTCTCACTCTGGCCTGGTTGATCCCACGCCTTGTCTCGTTCGCACACGAACGAAAAGAGTTTCTACTAGATAATTTATCTAGTAATTTTAGAAATAACAAAATGCGATCTCACAAATTGAGAGTAGTTAATATAACACACGCGGCGGCATAGACGACGTAAAATAACAAAATTAACAAATTGTTCGTGTCTTGCACTTCACTCGCTCGCTTAAAAAACTCGGAATTGTCCGAAGTAATGGCGGATCCACGGGATCGCCCTCAAAATGAGTTGCACTGCACACGCCTAACACACGCAGCCCTTTTTCTCGAAGGACCAAATTATGTGACGGTCGCTGGTAAATGAAACGCCACATATATATTTCACGATGTAATGAACTGTTTTTCTAGGTTTATAAAAGGTAATAACAAAAGTAGGCCTACGTGCCACGGTGTCTGACGTACAACTGGTTTAGAGCTACATTAGAGCCTACAATCGCCTGGCAACAACCTCATAGTTATGTATGATTCATACAATGATGATTTAAATTAGTGCCGCAGTAGTTGAGGATTGTGGGTTGAGAAGAAGGCGAATTAAAAGCCCGTAAGACATTAAAAAAAACACGTTAAGATAGTCAAGTTAAGTCGAACTCAGATTTAACCTCTCTCAAAACCTCTTATTTACATAAATTTCATTTTTGTTAAAACAAGCGAAAAAATTATAATGGTACAATATTGGAACTAAATAGATTTAAGGTACAGAGTAACGCGTCTTCAACAACAGGGGTGTGATTTTAGATTTATAAATTAAAAACGACCAAAAATATAATAATAATGTTTGCATTAACTATTTAAACTATTACGGTCACTTGCAATAGAGTATTATGAACGGGATTCTTACCAGGAAGAAAACAGGAGACGTCATGGTGCGAGTGCGGGATGACGGTTCTATTGGTCACTCTTAACGCAACCTCATATCACCACCCAAGACATCTTGACTCTGTAGTATCATCCTTGACTAACCGTGCATACGACTTGTGCGATGATGAAACTTTGCATGATGAATTAGTCCATGTCCGGCATGTTCTACAGAAGAAAGGATACAAAGGGAAGGTAGTAGTACCATCTAGACACAAACTCAAACACCATAAATACTAGGTAGACAAGCAAACCAGTATTGCCGTATATGAAGGGAGTGACAGATAAGGTCTCATAAGTACTCAATCAATACTATCTTCACTTCTTTTAGAAAAGTAGCACAATATTTACGGTCGCCAAAAGATAGTTTTTCCATTGTAAAAGCGTGGTGTATACAAGATCGATTGCAGCTGCGGTAGCTCCTACATATATTGGCCAAACGAAACGTATAGTCGCCTGCCGAATTAACGAGCACATTAAAGCTGTCAAGAAGAACGATACGCAAAAATCGGCCAATGCTGAACATCTGATCTAGTCGGGTCCTAATCACTGGTTTTAATTTTACAACCTTCAGAGAATTTCGACAGAACGCCACTACGTACCTAAATTGATGAGAGAAGCGATTGAATTTACGAAATACAAACTTTAAATCGTGAAGATGGGTTCAAACTGTCGCGTGTCAGAAGTGATTAGCTTGTTAAAAACCGCGTTCCAATAATGTGAGTGAGCAATTTCGAGTGAATATAGTGACTTAGAAACCAATGGTACGGTCATAGTACATCGTTTTGTCTGCTCATAAAAAACCCACCCGCATTAACTTCAGTAATTTCGTGATCATGGCGCATGCAACTGTGCCGAAATATCGGATATTCACAAATAATAAACACAGTAAGAATCCCGTTAATAATTACTCTAATGTTTGCATTATTTATAACTATTCATAAACGACTCGGTGGCCGAGTCGAGATCGGTCCAATATCTAAATCGGTCCTGGATTCAATTGGGTAGTTGACAACAACAACAATTAATTCCAGAACAATAAACGTATAAATGAAATCACGTAACAGTTCTTTAAAACATTAATCAATTTTTTATTTAACCTAAACATGAATTTCTGTAACCTAAAAAGTTATTAATAAACACTTAATTGACGGAAATAAATAGTGTTTGCTAATTCCATACAATTTCTATTAAAAATAATCGTTTTGACAGTTGATATAAAGTTTCTTTATTGACTAACCAGTCAACTACCTAATTCACAGGTCGGAAATGTGTGTTTTGTGTTCTTCTTTCTATACATAGCTCAAGTAATTACCAACACGCATATGGCATAGCGAATACCCATCACTTGTAGCAATGACCTGATATCAATGATGGAAGCATTTGCCCAGCAGTTGGTCAACTTAAAGACTATTTTTTAATATACTTATAATTTAACTTTATAAATTTTAATAAACTAGCTGTCCCGGCGGGCTTTTTTTTTTTTTTTGATAATTATTTTACGGCTTCGGATGAAATCCATCAAGCCTATTCATTCGTTCTGCCTTCATATGTAATACATAAATAAACAATATTGATGATGATGATGAATGATAATAGAAATGGGTAGTGAGAAATGATATTACCCCCTAACCCCTCGAGAATCTCAGTAAAGATGTGGGGCTTTACTAAGTCCTCACGCAGACTTCTTGTGAGAATTTGAAAAGTAACGTTGCACTGTTTTGTTTCATTTGCCAACACTCATGCACACTCACGAACAACGGTTAATAATCCACCATTATTTCACATTAATATTCGACATAACACTAATTTTAGAAAATAAAACAAAACCGCAGACATTACTCTTCACTTTCCCGCCAAGAAGTTACCCGGCGGGCTTCGTACTGCTTTGACAGTTTCCTGACAAATGTCAAAAGGAAAAAGTCTGTCAAAATTTCATTAAAAAAGTATAAAAAAACTACCATTTAGGTTCTATTCCCAACACCAAATCCAAGACCTAAGTAGTAAATTTTGGAACCAAATATAGAGAAAAGGTATGAGTTTCATTCCCGTGGGAATATCGGGATAAAAGCCATCCTATGTGTTAATCCAGGTTATAAACTATCTGTTTGCCGAATGTCATCCAAATCCATCCATCCGTTGCAGCATGAAGAAGCAACAAATATACACACATGCACAAACTTTCGCGTTTATAATGTTAGTGCGATAGTCACCAGTACTTGCGAATACGAGTGGTAGGTATTGGACTCGTTATTGATATTCACCGTGTGAGAATTATTGTCACCAGTTTAAAATACTGCACCCTAGAGGATTCTGAATACCCATTTTCGATTACACGTTGTTCGAGAGTGAAGCGGTGAATTAAATATACGAGCAGATAACGCAAACGTTAATAAAGGACGAAGCAACAATGCTCTCTAAAGAATGCAAGTGGACTTCTTGGCGGGAAAGTGAAAAGTCATGTCTGAGATTTTGTTTTATTTTCTAAAATTTGTGTTATGTCGAATATTAATGTGAAATAATGGAGAATTATTAACCGTTAAGTGTTCTTAAGTGCGCATGAGTCTTAGCAAATGAAACAAAACAGTGCAACTTCACTTTTCAAATTCTCTCAAGAAGGCCGCCCGAGGAATTAGTAAAGCGCCACATCTTTACTGAGATACTCGAGGGGTTGGGGGGTATATAATTTCTCACTTCTCATTTCTATTATCATTCATCATCACCATCATACTGGAAGGAAATATGTATTACTTGTAAGAAAAATTACTTTGACACTAGCTAAATGTGCTAACCGCACAAAGCCATCAACTAAAAAAAAAGAATGCAATTTGATATTTGGGATAAAACGTCGAGGTTCATTGTCAAAGTAATTTTTTTTTAATTAAAAAAAAGTAAAAAAATTAAATAAGTCCTTTTTTAGTCGTCCAAATTTTTTTTACCTACTACTTATTTATGACGCCTATCATTTAGCTGTTAAGAAGAATGGGTTTAAGAAACTGCACAGCTTCTAAAGAAGTAACAAAATTTACAAAAAATAATTAAGTTGTTGTTACCAAATCATACAATATTACGATAAATTTACACATACAAACTTCAAGAGCCCGGTATTACCAATCCTAAACTACTGAATGGATTTTAACGAAACTTTCCTCATATACAGACCATGACCCAGACCAGCATATAGGATACTTTTTTTTTTTGCTATAGTCTTCGCGAACGTTGTCGCGGGCAACAACTAGTTATGCATAAATCTACAGTCCACATGTTTGCCAAAAAAGTGATTCTAAAATTATTGTAAAGACGTACTTGGGCCTTCGATCACTTATCTACCAAAGACTTGGGCACTTTGGATCGAAATATCATAATGTTTTAATTGTGTTGCTATTTTTATGGACTTCTTCTCTTGAATTCTCTGAACAATAATAAAAAAAGTAATCTTGATTAAGTTAATTAATTACATGAATTTCCACCTCATTGTCCATCAACCTTAATTTGGTGTTGTTAGTCATGTACTAAAAATAATAAAAACAATTCAGTATTTATAAAAAATCTTCAACTTATTCCTCTCCAATCCAAGCTACTGTAGTTGGACATCTGTTGCAGATATTATGTAAATAAGAATGCAGATCTGGTTTTTGCAACACAAACTCTTTTTTTGCATTTAATCAGCAAACTATAAAATATAATATTATATCATCGGTTTATTTTGTTTTTTTCCAGAAGAAAGCCGAAAGTCTGTTTTCAGCGCCTATTTAGATTGTATCGATTTCAAATTCAAACAAAGCGAACCAATTAGACATTTTTATGGATGCCAATTTTTTTTGTCTTACCATCGACCTTCGACGTTGAAACGGTTCTCGTAAATAAAATATGACGACCGACCCTTCAAAATCTTAAGCGGATTATGAATAAGTGGCCACCCCATGGCCACCCGGATTCACAGAGTTACTATATAAAAGATACCAGTTGCTAAATCGTTGCGCGACCAAATCTCTGATATTCTGATAGTTATCTTATAGTGTTTTATTCTTATTAATTTTATGGTACGATTTACAACAACGAATAATCAAAGAAAATCATAACACACAAAAAATAATGGTGGCGCGGGCGATGCTATAATTTATAGTGGACTGTATTTTTTATTGGCGTTATACTAGGCTAGGCGATGTCTCGAACTGCGAGGGATGACGACAAGGGCAATGGGTAAACAGTTCGATGCAAAAAAAGGAGGAAATACCTTGATCAGCAAGCGGCAGTAGGCACCACGTGAGTGGCAGGCGGGCGAGCAGTCTGAACCGGCACCAAGTTGGTGGCCGGTTGATGAACTTGGCTGGAACATGGACCTGGACCACCAGCGCGTGGTCTCTCACAGTTTTTAATACTCGGACGACCAAAAATGGAGATTTCCTCTAAGCGCGAGTGGTCATCTTTTCAAAACTCTGTCGTTGTACTAATTTGCGATTGCAGCCGCAGTGAGCTCATCGGCGCGCGGCGTTCTATATTGCGGTCTCACTCTTGTGCGAGAAAGGTATTTATTGGAGGGAGATGGGTAAAGGAAGCTAGTAAAGCGCCAATCAAACTACTTTTATCAAACATGAAAATATTACGATAGCGACAAATGCATGTAACCAATTTTGCGCGGCAAATTTAAAGTCACCAACTGACGAAACCAGATAATATAAATGTAATTAATCCTCTTTCTTTTTTTAAAAGGATAAATAAATAAATAACTAAAATATGATAATAAATTCAAATATGATAACTTCAAGTGTACTTTTGACATAATAATATTATCATTTTACTTAAATTACATTTTGCTCCAAACTATTTTGCCTCACTGGTGAGCAAAGGATTCCCACACCTTTAAATTTGGAAACAAACAAAATGAAACTTTTTTGTACAAACTTTATTGGCCCATGCATCATACTTTGTGTACTACATATTTAAACTATGTGGTGTATGTTTCAAACTTAAATAAAAAAAAACAGATGTAGAGACTGGTCGCTAAATTATGTAGTTAACACCGGCTACATATATACAATAATCAAATCGAGTAAATACCTAGGGACAAAGGAAACTAGGCGCAAGATAACGGAAGTATTGGGGCAGTTAATCTTATCAGAGGCTGATACTAAGCCTAAACATTAGGCCTTTGCGGCCATGGGCAAGCTATAGTATGTACACACGCGTGCACATCAACCTACCAAAAACTGTCAAATTTCCTCAATAGACTTTGAACTTTATGACTTAACCATATGGTTGAAATTGTATTGAAGAACAATTTTACAGTTTTGGATAGGTTGATGTGCTGGCGTCTGTACTATGGAACTCTCAAATTGGTTGAGAATAAATTTATGGATACTGAAATTGTGTCTGGTTCTGTTTTTAGACTTATACAAATGTAAGCGACATTGCACATTCGTCAACATCTTTCATTCAGTATAGCATTAGTTAATTAAAATTTAGATTTATCAAAAAATCCATATATATTTTTTAGGAACTCTGGTTCCATAGAATTTATCATACGTAATATCTTACAATTGTTGAGTTACCTTACAAACATAGTACAATTAAATAAGGATTCTCTTCCAAGATTTGACTTGTACAGTTAATTATCAAAAACTTCTATCCGAATCCAATAAAGTTTCTCATTTTCCTGCCATTATTTTTACCTGTGGCTTATTTTTAAGATAAAAGACTGTACTATACAGGCATTATTCCCGGCCTTTTGTTTTGAAACTTGAATACAATTTTCTTAATTAGACGTGAGATGTCTTGAAAGTACAGCAGAGCGCCTTAAGCGAGACACGCTCGAGTAAGGACGCGTTGCTGTAAAAAATAACGTTATAAAATTTGTTTAATATTAGTATATTAACTTTATTATTTACGTTAATGGACGGATCATATAACAAAATAAAATATTACACACAATTACCCACAATTTGTGTAATATTTTATTTTGTACAATGATCCGTATATCAAACGTTGGTAACATCTGGGTGTGCGTTCAAGTGACGGAGTTTAACGCAAACTTCTTAGTAAAGGTTTCCTACTCATACCATTTATGGGCAGTATTCATAAAATTTCTAACCAAAGTGATAAGTAACAAAACAATATATAAATAATAAATAACAACATAGATTTAAGTTTTATATTACTAACAAAGATTTTATATGGGTATGTACGAGTATTTAAGTTTTATAAGGTATGTCTATGGGCCTGCTATGTTGTATTAATTTTAAATTGTTGCCTGAAAATAAACGAATTTATTATTATTTGTATTAATACTGAGAGCTTCTGTAACGAAACTGATATCATAAAGCATACTACACATTGAACTACAAATTATAGATTAGGTTAAAATCTGAATAAAACGCTGGGTTATTAAGTATCGAGAATATTTCGTAAAAAAAAATTTCCTCTCTAAAAATTTTTTATTCAAAATTTGTTTTCGACGCTCTCTGATTTTTTTATGCCGCTTGACATTGACACTATTTTGTTAATAATCCTTGTATACGGTTATCAATCTTACCTAAAACCACGTTACTTAAAAGGTATCGGGCAATAGTAGAGACATTTATTGCAAAAACTACAAGATGAATATACGAAATATACAGTTTATCAGTCGACGAGAGCCGTATCTAAATCATCCTAACTATAAGAGAAAAGCTAGCAAGCGCTAGTTACAACTCATCGATGTTTTATTTTTATATGGACGGTCTTCCGTTTTGTGAGCTCTGGATTTATTACTCGTCAAAGGTGGCAAGCGTTTTAGCCTATGGGAAATTAAAACTTTAGATACGTCTGTGGAAAGTTAATTATATCGACGACATTCTTGTGTACCTAGTGGCCTAAATTTTTTTGTTAACGAAGAGAAATTCTGTGTTTTAGCTATGGGAAACCGCCTGCTATGAAAAGCTCTTCCGTTTCCTTTTCCCGAGATGGACGAGAGGGAAAAACAATACTCTCTAAAACCTCTTTGCTTGAAATCAGACCGCAAAGCAGACACCACAATGGAATTAAATGTGTATGTATGCCCAAAGGTTTCTCCCAAAGCCTCATAACGGCCTCGTGACGGTATTAGGAACGTGCCTGGGACTGTCAAAAATACCTATTAATAAGGTCTATCGTTTTCTATTTATAGTAGGTACATAGTATAACATTTTTCTTGAAATCTACATTATGTCAATCCACGACTTCAAAATTATGATAAACATGGTTGGTTACTTCTCAGAATAATAACTAAAGCTATATTGTTCTGGGGGTTACTTACCTATTTGTTGGACGATCTCAAAAAATTACAAATGTCGGAAAACAATGTTTATGAAACAACTTTTACGGATCTACTCGCGTTTATTTTACACATTAGTTTTAATTAATGTTTATCCTGACGTTTCGAACCCTTTGCAGGGTCCGTGGTCACAGGGAGGTCTCAGTCATTTCAATGTGTAGTGTTCGCGTAAACTTTAGAAAACAATAAACTATGTTTAATAGTAAACAAAGACCCGACTCAGTTTTAGCTGATGCCATAGAAGCGCTTTTGATAGATGCTATTGGGGAGTTACAAATATAAGAACTCGGTTTAGCCACGTTCAGCTTAAATGGAAACACGGGATACATTTTGGGCAACAATTTTCGTCTGTCATTTTGTTGAAGCGCATTTTTCATAACTTAAGTTCAGTGTTATTGTGTTACCAAGCAAAGCTCCATCCCATTTGGAGCTTACATAAATAAGTACGGACGATGATACGAATAAAACCCGTCAGCCTGTAATGAACGGGCCTAATTTATATCGCAAGTTAACCTCAATGGCGTCGTGTAAGCGCCCGGAACTGTTATGGCTGTGCAAAGTTTGCGGAGGCCCTAATAGCCCAATCGATGACGCCCTTCGCATCTTTGCTGATCTCGGCAGCAAAAACGGTCAAGTGCGAGCCACACTCATATGTCAAGGGCTCCCGCCGCGAAGCAATCTGTCAGATAAGTTTTTAGATCAGCAGCCCAGTGACATATTGGTTCAATATCGAAACGTCTTTTATTGGAGTAAATATGAAATAAGAATTTGGCTAGTCAAAATTAGCTTTTACTTTGTCAATGAGTACATACTTTGAACATTTGAAGTGTTATTGGCGTTGTTGTAACTCAAATAAAATAGTTGTTTAAATATTGTTTCTTTACTTATAAATGGAAACTCTCAAGTGCATTGTTACTAACAAATTCTATGGACATATGTCTGAATTAAATAAATAAATAAAATAAATAAAATTTAAATTAAATTTTGCATGCCAGCTTCTAGTAAAATGTGTAAACCTTTATCTACCTAAGATCGTTTGTACCACATTTTGAGCAAAATAAATTTCATTTTATTTAATTTCATTGCAAGGGTAACCGATTCAAAATATTTTGAGCACTTCTGTACTTTGGAAGGCACGTTCGACCGTTGATTCATGTTGATGTTGCAAGTTGATAGTCTCTAAACCACATAGTTGTGTAAAGTTTGCGGTGGCCGTCTAGCCCGATCGATGACGCCCTTCGCATTTTTGCTGATCAAAACTGCAAGCAGAAACGGTCAAGTGCGAGCCACACTCATTATGTCAAGGGTGAAGCAATCTGTCAGATAACATTTTAGATCAGTAGCACACATGAAGTTGTGTTATATCTTTTACAGTTTCATGGTAGCACAGCGAAACGCCTTCATAGCAATGGTTTCGAAGTAAATGTTGTGATTTTGACCTCCTTATCATAACCGATTTTTTAAGCTGGTAATTTGACTCATTCATTCAGATTGAATAAAGTAATAAAGTTAATTACTTTTAAAACTAGACACAGACAAACACTTTATACGTTCGCTTATATAAATTACATTTTCAAATCCGATTATGAGTTGTTATCAAACCTCAGCCTCGCCACCACACTGCAAGACAAAATATAATATTGTTAACTCGTTTTGCGTGAAACGGAACGCTAAAAATGGTTGACAGTAGCAAGTAACAAATATCATTATGATGTACGACCAGAGTTTTCTGTTTTACCCGAGTTATTTCCGTAATAACACGTGTTGTGATTGTGAGACTCTGTTTTTAACTCAACCTATTGTACAATTATATAGTTTACTAGCGGCCCGCTCCGGCTTCCCACGGGTGTACTCTTTTTTTAAATATAACCTATGTTACTCGACGCTAATGTAGCAAAGATATAATATATAATGATGTAAGATATAATAATACGACCAACACTGCAGTCTCCCATTTTAACACATTTTATGTATGACACCATGCAAAAGGTTCGGAATCTCAAGATATATATATTTTTAAATACCTAAGTAATATAAACTCTAATACTTATATATTAATCATATTTTATAGTATATTAAAATACTTTTATTATTAGTTTTGTAATATAACATAAAATAAATATATACACACACACACACACACACACACACACACACACACACACATACACCACACACACATTCACACAAATTAGTTTAAAGAAATTTTGTATAAATTATAAAATTTAAAATTATAAATAATATTTATATATTGTCTATATAATGTTAAGAATGAGAGTGTCTTGGAAGAGCGAAACAGGAATTTTAGAATGTCCACTAGGAAGGTCCCAATCACTGTTTATGGATAAGTAACCTTGATAGACTGTAATAAACGATTTTTGTTTTTTTTTATGAATACTAATACTTATATATCCTAATTCATTGTTTAATTTCAATAAATGTTACTAGATTATTAGCGCAAATTTGGATTTCATCAAACACAGGATGTACTAACTTCCATCAAATTAAACAGAAAGTGACGTACAGTGTGTGATGTTGTTTTGCCAGCGAAGTGGTTGGCTGTACAAATACCAATTAAATGGAAAAGGGAACACCCCAGTTTCCAATTGCAAACGTAAGTATCAGCTTTGCAATTGATTACACTTTGGTAGTTAAACCAGTAATTTTATGCCTCACTGGTCTAGTGGTTATGACTGTTCGCAGAGAGTGGTCCCAAGTTTGATTCCAGCGGTTGGGACTTAAAATGTTACTATGTTGTGTTGGATGTACAGCTTGCTAAATCTAAAAAAAATCTAAAACGGTCGTCATAATACAAATGTTAATACCATTGTTGTGTTCCAACTGTTAGGGATGAGATATCCATTTCCTAAGCAGTTGTTGATAGTAGTCATAGCATAGTTAGCTTCCACCTTTAGTCTAGTCGTAAGTTACCCCCACGAAACGGTCAACCCAAACCGAGTTCCTAGCCTTTAGAGGCGCCCTTTGGTGGTCCCGCTCTCGTACTGAACGCCGTGAAGAATCTAATAGGAAGTAGGGCGATGCTAGCATGATGCCATTACCGCTAGAAATCCTCTAAGGATGTTCGATCACTTCAGTTTGAGGAACCTTTTATACCCCGCCGCCCCTGAAACTGCCCCTGCGACCGGGCGCCAATAGCAATCTCTATCTCTATCTTTCTTTAAAAAAAAAACGTCTAGGTGTAATTTTGCCAAGAGCTTCTATCAATAAAAAAATTGCATTTAAGTTTCGTTTCACACTATTAAATTTTGTAGTATTAAGAGCTGAGACATAGTCAAATTGTTAACATCAAAGACATCTCAGCCGTTGAGGGCCTCTGCAAAGTTTACTTAGGGCTTAAAGGGCTGTTTAAAGAAGCTTAGAAGGGAAAACTACGGCAAAACTTTAACGTTATTATTTGAACGCGAAACGTAATCCCTGACAATGTTAGTTAAGACTGTTGTTACGTCTAATTATGTTATTTGTTTTAGTCGTAACTCAATTTTGATGTTAACATACAAGAGCCTTTATTAATATCGCTATCCAACTTCAAAGTTCCAATTCTTTGCAAACTAAATAGCTGATTTTAATTAAACTTTGTTTATAGTAAGAAAAAATTATTTAACAAAAACGCTTTTTAACTGTACGATGGTCAAAGAAAATCTTTGAATATAGATTAGGTATATAATAAATAGTAATACTATCAACAACATTGGTTCTGATTGAATATTAGAGATGCAATAAATCGTTAATCAAAATGCACAAAATGCAATACTATATAATTATAGATAGTTAGCAATAATATATAGTTCGCATTCGGCTACAATCAACTAGCCTTGCCAATTTCATAACAAATTAACTAACACAGGTTGACAGACAGTGGAGTTTGAGTGGCACCCTGTTTAGCTGTAAACTAGACGTGCATATTGATCCGCTGACGGCATTGTTATTTAGTAACCAATTTAACTTCGAAATTTCGTAATGGGGACACAACACTATAAAGCCTTTGGGAGTTTTAGTTATTACCACAGTAGAACATACAGTGATTTGTTATCACTTAACATCAGGTGAGATGAAGGCCAAGTGCTTACTCTTAGGGTGCTTTCAAATTAGGCGTTTTGTGTCGGACCGCTGCCGTGCGTTTTCATATTAAATGCCAGAAGCACGACAGCCGCACGCTTGCTTTAATATGGAACACAGTGCAAACGCACGGCAGCGGTCCGACACAAAACGCCTAATTTGAAAGCGCCCTTATGAGAAAAAAAATGGCTGCCTATAGTGCAACATTTTATGGCGGCTATTTGATAATGTAAATGAAAGCAACAATTTGGATGGCATTGAAGCAGCGCTTCCTGTTGACAAACTAGGGGAGTTCACAAACGGTTGCCTCAATCAAAAAATTTTTTTGAGAGAGATTGCTGATTGCCTCTACGGCATTTTCAACTTCACCGGGCTTTTTTGGGGGCGGCGAGGAACGTAAAGGGTCCCTCAAGCCGTGTGAAACGAATCACCTTCGGAGGATTTCTAGAGGGAACGGCATCGCGCACTAGTGCGCGATTATTATTACTGCGCTCATTATATTACATTTTAAGATACATACAAATAAAACATTCATGCATCCCTCTCACAGAATCTCAAACACTCGGATAATATTATAAATCTATCTAGGTACTTCCGTCGAATTAAATATAATTACAAGCTCAAAGTTGGTTAAATTAGTTCCACATTCGTTTTATGGAGACAATACTTACTTAATTAAATAGAATTCCGATACTTTATTCATGCTCACGCAACTCAATTCCCACGAGAGCTGATTGATTTTTAAAATTGTTCGGGGCATTCGGCCATCCCAAATCCCAGATTAAACATATTCGGTTGTGTTACACTCGGCTTGAGAGATCCCTCTGACCTCGCCCGATTGGTCCTAAACAGAGGGTGAAATCCCAGTTGTCATCTTTTAGGCCGCGTTTACACCAGAGCTGTGCGAGGTAGCTAAGCGGTGCGCGAGAAAACCATCCACCAACAGGATTGCTTCATTTTACACTGAGCGAACAAGGCACGGCATATGAACCAATCCTAGCTAATTTACACATTTTGCCGTCCTATTCTCAAAAAGCCGCTACACATTCACATGATACACTAAACATGCACACTCGCAGGCCCATGACACCGTACTCGTAGTGTAGTGTACACAGACCCGGTTCACACACGCTTTATACCAGGTACAGTAACCTGGGCGCTTCTTCCCACTACCCCCAAGACCTGGTCACCCGTACCGAAGTCCTAGTCTTTACATGTGCCCTCCTCGGCTAGGGCCGCTCTCGATTCGATCCAATCCTCTAGAAACCCTCTGAAGATGTTTCGACCACACGGCTAGAGGTGATGAACCCTTTAAGTTTCTTGCTACCCCCAAACTAATCAGTTGATGCTGTAAAGGCAATTTGAGGCCAACAGCAAAATTTTTCCAAAAAAACTTACAATCTCTGGTGAAAGCACAGATTTAGAGCAGAAAATGCGAGCGTTTTTGTTTTTGTACGCCTTGGATTTGTGCGGATCACACCGCGTTGGAAGCTAAATCTGTCAATGGAAAACTCTCCCACATAAATCGTAGTGTTGGTCCATGTTGTGCGTTCTTTAACAAGTTTACAAAAATGCACACTGTGCACACAGCGCGGGAAGTGTTTCGGATGTTTGTACACTTTTTTAATTCATTTAATTTATAAAGTCAGTGGAAAATATTATAATGTTGTTTTATTTTGCCACTAAGCAAGTATTATTTATTGAAATGAAACATTTTTTACGGATCTACTCGCGTTTATTTTACACATTACTTTTAATTGATGTGTATCCTGATGAGGTTCCGAACCCTTTGCTTTGGATAAACATTAATTAAAAGTGATGTGTAAAATAAACGGGAGTAGATACGTAAAAGTTGTTTCACTACAATGTGTAGTGTTCGCGTAAACTTTAGAAAACAATAAGTATTATTTACATAATTATTATTATTCTTAATGGCAAAACAATAAGTATTATTTACATAATTATTATTATTTTTAATGGCAATGGCTTTTCATTGGAAATTTAATATCAATATTGTAAGTGTCCATGAATTGATAATTGATTTGTAATTAGTTTAATTAAAACGCAAATCTTTACATGAGTGTCGCTCGCCACTTTCGTTCGTATACGATACGAGTCTGTTTCATGTTGAAACAACATTGCACAAATTTTAGTACATAAATTACACACTTGTACCAACAACATGTATACTTATCAAGAATATTAAATTCTTGATAAAACTACAGAATAGGTTTCAAATCTTGACAGGTTCTAAAATACTTTAAACATTAAAAAAACTACACTATTACTTAAATATTTATAAAATTTTATAAAATACAGTGAAAAAATTAAACGCCCACCCGACCCAGCCAGGAAACGAACCTGGGTCTTCCGCAATCCAGGCGGCTGCACTGACCGCTATGCTACCGGGAAGGCTGACGTAAGCGCTGAATTTTGTCACTGCTTTTTAATGTTTTTGAGTGCTTATTAGTGGCACTGAGCACCATCTATCCAACGGTCGTTGCAACCGATGGCCATGGGTCGGGTGGGCGTTTAATTTTTTCACTGTATTTTATAAAATTTTATAAATATTAAATTTAGCTTCAGTGCAGCAATTAGCACTTGAAAATAAAAAGTAAAATACACTATTACTTGTTTAACTTTTGCTATAGAATCTTGACAGCCTTTAAAATACATTAAGACGTTTAAAAAAGTTTTACTTCAGCTACAGTTAATTACCCAGGTCAAGATAATAAACTAAAGTTGTATTTCTTTTTCAGGTATGTTACATTCACGAAATCCATGAAAGTGAAAGTCTGTTGTAAACGCGAAGGCTCTCAGCGAGGGATAATTTTGTGAATTACAACTGGTCAGTTCAAGGTACGTATGTTATAACGCTTAAGTCTTTCAGTGCATGCATCATAACACAAACAAGCCTACGTTTAACTTGTGGATTTTATAATTACACTAAGCTTGATTATGAAGTAGGCAATTTAAAATGTTTGTGCTACCGAGTTAGCAAGTAATAAAAATAAGCTAAATGATAAGATTAAATTCTACCCTTTTTCATGGTGTTCAATAGCATGAAACCATGCTGTGTTTATTGTTACTCATTTGTTTATTCTTCATTTGTTTAACTTGACTTGGTTAAGATATCCATCAAAAAATTAAAACTACAGGGATCCATCGTATAGTAACTAAACAATGGATAAATATATTTTTTCTTCATCATCATAACTATCATTACCAGATCATTTATCATTGACCCTACTGCTGCTACGGAATTCGGCCTTCTCTATAGAAGGATAGGGAGAACGGGCCGTAAACCATTGGGCCCAGTGCAGATTGGTGGTTATTAACGTCTGCTAATGATGCAGCTAGGACCAACGGCTTTACATGCCTTCGAATCACGGAGGAGCTCAAGATGATAAATTTTATGGTCAGCCCTCTGATTACCGGCTTATGCGAAAGTTACTTTGCTTTAGCAATTACAAAACAGACGCGTTAACCACTGCGCCATCGAGATCCTACTTATACCTAAATACTCGCGCAAATACTAGATTAAAACTTATGATAAAACGGAAAAAACCGGTTAAAATCGAACAAAGTATCAAAGTTACTTTCATAAAACACAAATTACCCACCGTGAGTAACTGGAGCGAGTTTAGTAACTCCATGACCTATTCTCTCATTAAAATCTTTATGCTTAACTATTCATAACTCGACGACTGCAAAACAAAGGCTTAAGTTCCTTTAGTTTTGAGTTTCCGAGAGCGTTTGTTAGAGCGAAGGAGCCCGTGTCAGACGAGACCTCACTCCGTTTTAATTATATTTGAACTAAGCTTCATTAACAGTGGCACATCAATTTTGACAGCTGAATACTAGAAGTGTTGTAAAGACAAATTAGTTTTGAGTTCGAATATTGAAAATATAAGTTATTGGCGAAATTGTTATTGTTTCCTAAAGTTTACGCCAACACTGTACATTGAAAATTAAACACATTATAAATTAAAGGTCAAACAAATCTAATATGGATTGTAAAACAACGAGGCGTCTTCCCAATGCTGATTCCGATCGAAACTGTTGTCAATGACATAATAAGCTTAATATTTATATTAGCTTAATATTTATATTATAACGCCTCGGTGGCAAATACCTCGGCCCGATACCCGAAGGTCCTACGTACAATTCCCAAGTCGGACATAGTGCATATTGGATTTATCGACGAACCGGTTCACATTCGCGCTCTATACCAGGCACAGACATGTACCTGGGCGCTTCTCTTCACCACCATGGCCCGGTCAACCCGAGCCGAGGTCCGAGCTGTTAGAGGCGCCCTCGGGTTGTTCCGCTCCCCGATCCGATCCGAAGCTTCTCCTTCGGAGAATCTAGTAGGGCACGGTGACACGCACTAGTGCGTGATGTCGTTCCCTTTAGAAAACCTCCGAAGGTGATTCGTTTCACACGGCTTGAGGAACCCTTTAAGTTTCTGGCCGCCCCCAAACAAGCCCCGTGAAGCTGAAATGCCGTTTGAGGCAATCAGCAAACTCTCTCAAAAAAATAAAAACCATCAATTGTAGCGATGACTTCATTTCAATGATAGAGGCCATTGCCCAGCAGTGGGACAGTATATATACTGCAATTAGTATATAAATTAATTATATGCAATTAGGTAAGTTACCTAGGTTATAGGCTATTTACTACTACTTAATTATGTCTTACTTACTTATATGGATAATGAAATACGCGTCAATCTGAACGCCAAGGAGAATATTATAGTAGGGGATGGGATGCGCTATAGCGTAACCCCTCTAAAAACTCTCTAAGGACGTTCGATTACCACAGCTTAAGAAACCTAGCTTCTCGACTTCCACGAAGTTCAGGCCATGGGACATAAAGAACAAAGCAATATCTTTCCAAAAAAAAAGTCTGCGATATACCATAGGCTAAACAAGGTCGACTAATCTATCCTGTTCACGTCAGAGAGCACCTTGTCTTATTCCTGAGCGTCGATCGAAACAGGAGTCCATTTTGAAGTGCAAATGTAAGTGGCTCAGTCTTTTTCCGCCGTAAACTTCCCAACAATTTTCTCACCTCTTTAGAGGCACTTTGGCTCTAAATCCATCACGAGTATTAAAAAGCAGAGCATAACTACTGAAGTTGAGATATTATCTTCCCCTGCTTTTGATTTAGCGTTTAGACGAAATCTTTATGCTCCTTGAAACTCCAGTGCGGATTTATCTACTCATAGAAATAAATTATAATATAATTACCGTTTCAAACTTGTTCAAACTACCACAAAATCACTTAATATTTTTTTCCTGAATTAGTCTTGTACAATTGAAAGGGTATTCTAATATTTCATTTTTTTTAAATATTTTACTGTTACACATTGGTATTACATATAAAAGTTATTCTGATTTGGCTGCTCCTGCTTTAGGTTTCTTTGCCTTGATCGAGAAGGGCCTAAAGATGGCTGGGGTGCGGCGATTTTACTGTTTTTAATGACAATTCATTTCGTTTCTAACCGCCTCTGTGGTCTAGTGGCTAAGACCACAGGTTTAGACTCAGAGGTCCCGGGTTCGATTCTCAGCGGGGGGTACATGTTTGTGTACTCGGTTTGGTTGGTGGTAGATCTTGTTTGTCCGCCTGACTAGCTACCACCATCTTATCTGAATATGTCGCCATAACATCAATGTTTGTAGCATTGTTGTGTTCCGGCAGCTAGATATAAGATAGCCAGTGCCTCACTAGTTGAGGATCCCGGGTGAAGTGCGCCTCCATCATTGGCCTTATCATCACTTTACATCAGGTGAAATCAAGACACTGTGCTTACCCGTAAAATATTTAAAAAGAAAAGTTTCAAGACGATACGAGTCTGTTTCATGTTGAAACAACATTGTACATATTCTAGTACACAAATTACACATGTTATTACAATAACATGTAAACTTTACATACTGGGTAATTTTGCGTCTATATAATCAAGGTCTTTTAGAAGGCTTGCGTGATTCCCTTAGCCTTAGCGGTAGTCTTCGAACCCCTATTTGGGGTCGGTGCGGGCGGCGAGGTCAAGGCCTCATTACCCGGGACTCATCACGGCCTACATTCTGGTAGGGCCGGGTCATGGTTGGCGGCGCGGCAGGGATACGTTCGTACCCTCTCTGCCGCGCTTAAAGCCGAAGCTTCTTTGGCGGTGCTGGCCGCCTGTCCCCCCCCCTGCTGCAGCCCTCGGCGCGGTCAGCCCACCGGGTGAGACGGTGTTGACCGAGGCCCGGTGAGCGCCTGCGAGCGGGCCGCGACTTACGGGGTATAGGTAGGGCGGACAGCAGTATTGCCGGCGTCGGCCTATGGGGCCGACGCAGTGCGTGGCGTCGAGCGCGGGGCTGGTTGGGGATGGTGACACGGTGCGAAAGGAGCCGATGACGTCGATGTTGGCGCCGCGAAGTGGGTGTAGCCGGTCCGCTTCGGTGGCGTCGTGACGCCGCTGCTGCACCTGTCAACTAAAATGACATCCCCATGTCGTCGTCGTCGGCCGCGGTTTGTAGCCGCGGCAGAGGGGCTGGATAAGCCGGCATTGTCCCGCAAGGCGACAAACGGCGCGGTGCGCACGTTCGGCGCGGGGCGGTCAGTCGGTGTGGCGCGGGCGATCGGCGCAGCGCTCGCATCCGGCGCGACGCGTGGCAGCGGCGCGGGGCGCGCGGATTGCGTGGCGCGGCCGTTCGGCGCGGCGCGCTCCAGGGATGCGGCGAGCAGAATGGGCTCAGCCAGAAGGGATCTTGGTGGCGGGGCAGGTGGCTGGCGCGCGCTTGAGTGCGCAAGCCGGGCGTGGGGGTCTCTGGTCTCCCGGGGTGGGAGAGACGCTGGTGCACGCACAGCGTGCAGCGCAAGCGGGGGCGCCTCGCGAGTCGTCGGCATCGGCTCGCGAGGCGCGCGCGGCGCAACGTGGGGCGCGCGCGGCGCAACGTAGGGCGCAGATTGGACATCGTACGCCGGCGTCGGGGTCGAGGCCGCAGGCGGGCCCTGAGAGGTCCGTTTACAGCGGCGTCCTCGGCCGCGGCCGCGGCGGCGCCTCGCCTTGGCGGGCGCGCCGCGGTTGGTGGCCGGGTTAGCAGGCGGAGCCAGGGTAGTACCCTGGCAGGATTCCGGCATGGAGGCGAGGCGCGGCGGAGCTGAGTCTCCTGCACGCACCTGGGTCGGGATGGGCGGGTAGGGGGGCGGGATTTTTACCCGCCTCCTCCTAGCAGCTCGCTTGAAGGCCGGGCATCGGCGGTCATTAGCGGGGTGTGGCCTTGCGCAATTGGCGCAGGTCGCCGGAACTTCACGGGGGCGCGGACAATCGCGCGCTCTGTGCTCGCCTCCGCAGCGGAGGCAAGCGAGTCGCCGGTGGCAGTTGGCCGAAGAATGGCCAAACTGCTGGCAGCGGTGGCATTGGGCGGGACCGCCGCGGCCTTGCCAGGCCTCGACGATCACACCGGGCATCAGCAGGAGCTCGGTCACCGCGTACAGGCGGGAGAGCTCGTGCCGGTCGATAAGGTCGAGCTGCACAAAATGCAGGCAGCCCGAGCGGCCTCGGCGTGCAGGAATGTGGCGCAGATGCGCCACAGGGAAACCCTTGTGTTCCAGGGCCTCCCGCAGCTCGTCGAGGGGTGTGGAGGCCGGAAGGCCTCGGATCGCTAACTTAACGGGAAGGTCGCGGGTCGGCGCGTAGCTATACCAGCTGGTTGCTGGGTCCGACGCCGACGCCGCGATGAGTTGCGCCGTAATGGCGCGGTGTTCTTCCTGCGAACGCGGCAAGAATCGGATGCCCTCACGGAAAGGGCGGGCATTGGGGAGGTAGCCCAGCGTCGCTGTCAGCTCCCTGAAGTGGGCCGTCCAGTTCGGGAGGTGCTCGGCGACAATGGGCGGGTAGCCTCGGGCTCGCTGGGGAGGGCGTTGGGCGACCTCTTCAGAGGCGGGCTGTGGTGGCCGGCACGTCGCAGGGCTGGGGGATGGAGGCGCCTGCACCATGTCGGCGTAAGTCGCCGACGGGGGCGCATCATCGGCCGCGTGCGTCGCGTGCGCTGGCGATACGTAGATTGTGGAGTCGGTGGCGACTCCCAGGAGGAACTCTAGCGAGGACCCGGGGGGGTCCGGCGAGTCCGGATGGTCCGGGACACGGAGCGGTGATGGCCCGGTGCGAGGTCTCTTGTCCTCGCTCTCAGGGACATCAGGGCTGCGGCGGCGGCACTTCACCGCACCCCTCGTAGCCTCGCCGGTTGGCGATGCACAGATCGCCCCGGCAGAGGTTGGCAGGGGGTTTGGCACGGGTGCCGTGGTTGGGCTACCAACTGATGGGCGCGGCGGCGCAATGGGCGCTCGACCCGAAGACCGCTGAGGGTGTTCGGAGAGCTGCGCATTAGCAGCACAGTCGCGCGGCGCAGTGGCAGGCTTCATTATGAGACACTATGTACCGGTACTTAGAGTCACGGAAGGCGAACACGACTAAAATAAAAATACACTATTTTAGGCGTGATGCGCCTAAAAAGGTTTTCACAGACACCTTCACTAGCGTCAATATCGCGGGAGAGGGAGACGGCGAATGTAGAAAACGAGAGGGTAGCCGCAAAACAAACGCTCGACGCGGGTAGCTTCGAAAAACTACCTGCGGAGACTGTTGAATGCGGCGGCGGCGGTTTTCTTCGGCGACCGGGCTGGGGGCTCGACGCTTACGCGGAGCACACCACAGCAGACGGAACGGCTCGAAGAAACGCGAGTTTGGCGGACGGCGCGCGAGGGGCTCGACGCTAAGCGGAGCACACGACGGCAGACACGATGCACACACAAACTCCGCGTGATTCCGTAGCCTTACAAATAGGGCATCAATAATATCAGTGAATATATGACAGACTACAACCGGCGAGTACCCGTGGAGTACACTACAAAAATTCTCCGCCGTGGTAGCAAAGCTAGCCTTAATTTTCAGGCTTTACATGCGTTCTCAGATTCTCATCTCTCGATCCACGCCCCAAAAAGTTCGGTAAGGCAAATATTACAGTTGATGATTTTGATAATTTATATACGAGATTTTTTTTCATTCACGAAAGCGTGGATTTCATTGATTTCGTTGTCTGACCGCTGGGACTTACCGTTGATGCTGCCAACATTGGGTGCGACTACACTTCCGTCCTCTAACAGTGGGTGGTCGTACCCAGTGCGCCAAGGTCGTTTTTGTTATGTTTTGTTTTTTGTTTAATCAATGTGCATTTCTTTGTAACTAACATTAGTGTTCTATGGAATTAATCTTAAATAAAAGCTTTTCATTATTATTACTATATTATTATATTATTACTTTCAATAAAATCCATGTCAATAATAAACATACAATTAAGGTAAATAATTAAAATGAGAATTTAATAAGCTGTAAGCATACATTTCAGAAGAAAATATAAACTAAAACAGAAGCAACATAAAACACACACAGCACACGCACACAGTCTACGACACTACGGTAGAAGGGGCTACTTTTGAATCTACATGTGGCAGACAACTTAATAGAACAGAAGTCAATCAATGATCGTCGTCAATCGTGATCAATGTTACACTGGATTCAAAAGAATTATTTCATATTCTACGTTACTCATTTCAGTAACTAAAACGTCAGTAACTGTATAAGCTAACATCCTTATCGAACCTCTTCAAAATAAGGTTCTTAACTTTTACGAGCGAATGTTTTTAAGTTAGCCGGCCGCTTGTTAGTGGCGTCTAACTACTCCGCAGATAAGTGACGAGAAAATCAGACTAACTCCGTCGAGCCTGTGCAGTGATGTTTTCCTCGACCTAAGAGTTTTCCTGTTTATACGGCAGAGGGCCCAGTAATGCAAAGCACACACTAAAGAGTAGAAGAGCAAACATATGGTAAGGACACGTTCCCGAAATAGCGTTGCTATTTGAACCCGAACCCACAAAATAAGGAGACTGTAGAAGGTAAGCTTCTTACATAACCGCGCTTGAGCAACGCACTCATAGACAACCCCTAAATGACACGGTATCTCGCGACAGCTGAGTTCGGACTGTTCTGGCTCGGTCGGATGGACACGGAATCTCGCAACAGTCTGAGCGCAGCTGTTGCGAGATTGTCCAATCCCTCGGAGAATCTAGTAGGGCACGGGGACACTCACTAGTGCGTGATGCCGTTCCCTCTAAAAACCTCCGAAAGTGATTCGTTTCGCACGGCTTGAGGAACCCTTTAAGTTTCTCGTCGCTCTCAAAAAAGCCCGGTGAAGCTGAAAATGCTGTATGGCAAACAGCAAACTCTCTCCAAAAAAATACCGTGTCCGTGAGAGGGTCTGTGTCCATTGCTCGAGCGCGGTATGTTTAAAACTTCCCTTCTGCAGTCTCCTTATTTTGTGCCAAATCTGTGTAGCTCATTTTACGTATGCAAAGCTTACTTGAATGTTATATGAATTCTATGTTAAGGCAACTTGGAAGTTTGTTGCTAGTTTACTTTTTTATATTACTTGGAGGCAAACGAGCATGCGGGGCACATGATGGGAAGCAATCACCACCGCCCATGGACACACCCGCAAAACCAAAGGAATCGCAGATGCGTTGCCAGCCTTTAAGGAAGGAATAGGCTTGTTTCTTAAAGATCCCTAAGTCGTAATGGTCCGGAAATACTGCCGCCGCGAGCTGGTTCCACAGCACTGTAGTTCGTAGTAAAAAATTACGCTCAGTAATAGACCGTCATCCATCAAGATGGTGAGGATGAAAAGACAGTCGAGTATGTGTAGTGCGGTGAAGGAAATCAGGGACATATATATCAAACCGAACAACTCCTCTATAAAATATACAGAGAGACGCTACGTCTCTCCGAATTATTCTCCGAGTTTATAGTCTCTAAATTAAATAGTTAATTTTTCACAAGTTTGCCTTATTCCACAATCAATGATGCTTGGTTCATCAAGTAAACTGATGTGTTTGATAGAATTAATTCATAATTTATCATCATCATTCAGTGCCATTTTCACACTAAAGTAATTTATTATTTAATTTATTAATTATTAATTTATCCTTGTACTACCGATTACATGCGGCAGAGTTCTTGTAACACATATTAAGATCCCTTAACTCTAGATTACCCAGGATAGAAGTAAACAAAATAAGAAGAGAAGCAAAGAGTAACCATGTTATAAATATAAGGTTTTTTAAATAATATATATACAAAATAGGGTTTTATACGTTTTTACGAATATATATATATTTGCATTCATAATGGTTTTATTTGACATTTCAAATACACGTTAGATAGCTCATTCAATAGCTTCATCAGTTTATATTGATTAACATTCTAATGTGAAACTATCCAGTATCAGGCATTTAACATCGTAGTCTTATAAATGATGCTAAACGAACGTAAATTTAAAACTTAAAAAATTAATAGCAGATTAAAAATAAAAAATACATTCAACATTAGTGTTTTTTTGTAAAAAATACATATCAAGCCACGCCAAGACGTTTCAGATAATAGTCGCCGTTTCAATAACACTTGACATTTTTGGTTGGCTTAGTTCCTAAACATCTAGAAGTTTCCTTAACGTTCAGCCTGTACTCGTACATTCCTGACACAAGCCCGACACGACAGGACTCTGCGAGTTAACGGATAAACTTGGGCGTTCAGAGGCCATTGTTTTAGATGTAGCATACTCAATAAAACACTTAAAATTCTAATGCTGACGTTAGCTTACGAAACGACACTTCCATATGCGGCTAAGATTTATAATCTAATTAATATAATAACGGGCGCACACGCAAATAAACTTTGCCTTTTCATAATGCCCGCTATATTACCATCCAAGGATCAGGTGACTATTAAATAATTTTGGTGACGGTTGCGGAAGTAAAATAGTAATTTTAAATGCCGGTATTAGAAGTTAGAAGACGAAATAGACTATTCACTTCCCCAACCGTCACCTAAAATGGTATAGGGGTCACCTAAAACTTAGAGGTCATCGGTGAAAACCGACATTTAACTTATTTTAGGAGTTTCCTAAAATAATTAATGTTATCAAAGATAAAAAAAATATCAGTGAGATCATGGCTTTACAGTCATTGTAAAACCATTAAAAAAACAACCGCGATCTGACATTCGCTTGTTTAGTTTTATAACCCACACGTCTCGCACAAAAAAAACTTTAATCCTTTAAAGAAGTTCTTGGAATTTATTCTAATTTCATGTCTCTCCTGAATGCGAAGTTATGTGCAAGTAAGTAATAGTGTAAGAACTGGGACACCCTTGGCACAAACTTCAAGCGTGCCACACTGCAATTGCAAAATAAAAGTTTTGAGTTTTGAGAGTTGAGGGTACGGGTATCTAATGAGTAGCTTTAAACTAAAATATAAGTGAGCTAAGTATATTCCAACTTGATTATAATGTTTGAAACTTAAAGTGTGATTTAATTGAAAGAGTTGACTTTTTCTCCTTTTAAGCGGGATTTGAATCTACCTTCCTTACCTTTTCACATGGTAATGTTTCAGGTTATAATCTCAATCGTCTGACAATCTGCGTTTGAAGTATCGATAATCTATTCACGGGATTTTTTTCAGCACTTTGTGGAATAAGGTAAAATATACAATTTCTATAAAAATTAACATCTTCTTGAAACATTTACAACATTTACTTTAGACGTTACAAAATAAAAAAAAATGTTAGAAATCTAGTTTGATTTCTAACATTTTTTTATATATTATACGTATAAAGATGAACTAAATATTAACTAAAATACTACGAACGAATGAACGAACTAATGCTCGTACATAGATCACCAACGCTAAATGTCAAGTCACCCAGATAATAGAAACGGAAAAATCGAAGCGACTTTGCTAAATTACTTTTAAAATTGCTCTCTAATTCCAAGAGCGCGAAATATCCATGTCTAGCCACGGATCTTGATAACATCTTAAAAACTGAAATTATATAGGTAACGAGGATTTCAAAGGGAGAATTTGGCTTAATTGCGAATAAAATGAGGATAGAATTAGACGAGGATGCTCAAATGACGTATAATTAGCGTCGATCTGAAATGAAATCTCTACGAGGGACTTGTTTTTATACGTACTGACGGTAACCGGGACATTAATGTGCCAATAAAAATTTAGAGAAATCTAATCAGTACTTTATGACAATGTAGAAATTCTAATCGGTTCCTGATTTGCAAAATTAAAGATTTTTTTAATTTGGTTTTTATTGTTTTTTTATACTTTGTGTGTCGATCTGTAATGGAAAGTGTCATTTGATGACAGGGAGGGAGGCATTTTCCTACATCATCATCATCATCGTCTCAGCCAGTTCCCTGCTGGACAAAGGCCCATGGATCTCCACAACGACGCGTTTCGTGCTGCTCGCATCCAGCGGCTACCCGCGACCTTCATAAATGTTTCCTACATGTGACGCTGTTAAAAAAAGGGAGAAAAAAAATGTATGTGCTGAGTTTCTTGTCAGTTTATCTCAGTACAAGGTCTCGCGCCTTGTAAGCTTACAAACCGAAGGCATTGTGATATTCATAAGACCAAATTGCGTAGTTAAATTTAAAATAAAATTACTTTTTACTATGCTGTATAATTAATGTTATTTTATGATAATATTTTAATGATGATTAATGAAAATATCTTCATAATAAATCGCTTGCCCTGTTCTTATTTGGGGACAAAACAATATATTTACTACTTTCATTCCTGAATCAGTCCTCATATCATTTACTACTTTTTTGCCATAATGTTCTTTTAAAGTTTATCAATCTTTTCTTCGGTCTTTTTTCCCCCAAATATTAAACAACTTTCATTCTAATCACCGTTCCTGTCACATGCTGATCGTCTCTCTTTATTACATGTTTATGCAAAGACAAGCGGTTTCTTCTCAGTATCTCTGTTGCTTGTATTACTTTCAAACTTCCTCTAAAGTACAATATTCTTCACTTTATCCATTCTTAAAAATGTAAATCATCATCATCACCTGCTTATTTTTATGTCCCCACTGCTGGGGCACGAGTCTTTCCTATGGATGGATAGGGAGAACATGCCATAAACCACCACGCGAGCCTAGTGCGGATCGGTGCGGTGGATTGGTGGTTGATGACTCAAACGACTAAATATTTTATAAATAATGCCTAAAGTTATTAGATAATATTCTTCATTTTATTACATATTGACGACGACAACGATCTAGACTACTACTATAGGCTACAAACATTAGGAACAGACAACGACAGATAGCGACAAACGTAGAATTAAAGAGATTCAGTCATAGTTCTAAGGCAACTATAATATTATCATGGTAAAATGCTATGACATTCGCATAATTGTTTTGTAATTAGGAATTTTTTTATTTGGCTTGTCTTTCAGAATATCAGTAACGAGTAGAGTCCCGTATCCCTATCAATTGCTAACAACAATCAAAACAGAATCAGAGTTTGCCTACTCACAAATTTCACGTGTTCGCTACTACGAACGCAGAGATACTGCGACGCCAAATTTATCACCAAACTGCTCATCAGATCGCACGTCCAAACTAGAAATGCGATTAAGAATCGAGTTGCACACTAAATGGAATTAGCAACGGTCAGCCAATGCCAATCAACAATCTCACTCGCAGCTCGCAGCAACACACGGCGCTGTGTGATTGCACTATTTACTCTCAACTTGTCAACGGGCTCTAAAAACATAGTCCTGTAACATAGCGTAACGTATAACGTTCTAGTTTAATTCCTCATTCAATCACGTTAACGAAATTCGAAAATTAGTGTGACATTGAAGCAGCGCCTCCTGGAGACATGCAAGAAGAGTTAAAATTAAATTAAGATAAAAATAAAAGTGTTTTGAAAATCCACCTACATCCGGAAATGGAAATGTCTAAAGTTCTTTGTATATTGTTCACTAACTCCAAGAGCACAAAACTAATCAACAATCACTCTCAATACTCAATAGATTTATTGTCAATCATAGATTATAAGGTGTTACAGGTGGGTATAGTACATTATGAACCCTGTTGGGTATGACAATTTGAAACGATAGGCAAATTTCAATAGGTAATGAATTATACACAGTCAGGTCATAAGTATTGTCACACAGTAAAAACTTTTCTTTTAGAATGCTGGCCACAAAAAAGTTTATTGAATTCGAATTTCGAATTATTTATGAAAAGAAAAATGTATAATTTTTAGAATTTTACTCATTTTTAAATATGGAGTGGACGCTTAAAGAAGACCGTGTTGCAGTTATTGCGTTGCATCGTTGCGGTTACGCACCAATTCAAATTTTTGACATACTGAAAAATTTGAATTTAACCAAAAGATTCGTTTATCGTACCATCAAACGATACAATGAAGACTCTAGTGTAGATGACAGGTCAAGAAGTGGTCGCCCTCGGTCTGTTAGGACTCCAGCAGTGATAAAAGCTGTGAAGGCGCGAATTCAAAGAAATCCCACACGTAAGCAGAAACTGTTGGCCCTTCAGATGGGGTTAAGCAGAACCACGGTTAAAAAAAATATCGGGAAATTCTTTTTTCGGATGAAAAAATTTTTACCGTAGAAGAGAGCTACAACAAACAAAATGATAAGGTGTATGCACACAGTAGTGAAGAAGCGAGCAACCGTATTCCGCGTGTCCAACGAGGTTATTTTCCATCCTCGCTCATGGTATGGTTGGGAGTTTCTTATTGGGGCTTAACAGAGGTACATTTTTGTGAGAAAGGTGTAAAAACGAATGCAGTTGTGTATCAAAATACAGTCCTGACGAACCTTATGGAACTTGTTTTTCATGCCATGTTCAATAACAGGCACTGGGTATTCTAACAAGATTCGGCGCCAGTTCATAGAGCGAAGATCACACAAGACTGGCTGGCGGCGCGTGAAATCGACTTCATCCGGCACGAAGACTGGCCCTCCTCCAGTCCAGATTTGAGTCCGTTAGATTACAAGATATGGCAACACTTGGAGGAAAAGGCGTGCTCAAAGCCTCATCCCAATTTGGAGTCACTCAAGATATCCTTGATTAAAACAGCCGCCGATATTGACATGAACCTCGTTCGTGCTGCGATAGACGACTGGCCGCGCAGATTGAAGGCCTGTATTCAAAATCACGGAGGTCATTTTGAATAAACTTTATTGTCGTAAGAATCTATGTTTTGTTAAGTTCATTTTGGTATATAAATGGTTACATAATGAATAAACTTGTCTCAATTATTTTATATTAAACATGTGACAGAATTTATGACCTGACTGTGTAGTTTATTGATTTTAATGTTAATAAAACAATGAAATTATTTAATTAATTGGGATTTGATTGTTCAGGTCGTTGGAAAAGATCGTCTTAATTATATTATATAATATTATTTTTATGATTATTGATATTATTATTTTTATTATAAAGCTTATTAAATTTATATTCATCTTATTTATCATTAAACTACAGAGATTATAATTATCATTAAAGTTATTATAATTATAGTTAATTGATTTTAATGTAAATAAAATAATTAAAATAATTTTTATATTTATATTTATTTATCATTTATACTGCAGAGATTATAATTATAATTATTTTCTTATATAGTTTTATCCTTCAAAAACTCGTCTAATGTGTAATAGCTTTTGCTTTTTAAAAAGTGTTTTAGTTTTTTTATCTAACCCGGCCAGTTCTCCTCTGATTTAATGCTGCTTGGTATTTTATTGTATATTTTAATTGACATTACCAAGGGGCCAGAACGTAGCATTTCTAGTTTTGATGATGGGACTATGAGTTTGTTTTTGTCTCTTGTTGGAAAACGGCGAGGTACGTCCCCCTTTCTTGTGTACAACGTCGTGTGCGTCACAGCCACACACGACGCTGGGTGATTGCACTATTTACTCTCAACTGGTCGGTGGACTCCGAAAACATAGTCCTGTAACGTAGCGTAACGTATAACGTTTTGGGTGCCTAGTGCGAGTTGCATTCGACATTCGATCACGTTAACGAAAACGAAAATTAGTATGGCATTGAAGCAGCACCTCCTGGAGACATACAATAATAGTTAAAATTTTGCCATACAAATTTTGGTTTTCGTAAACGTAATTGAATAAATAGAGTAACCCCCAAAAATCCACGATCCGATCGGAACCCGTTGGAGAGTCTAGTAGGACACGGGGACACGCACTAGTGCGTGATGCCGTTCCCTCTAGAAAACTCTGACGGTGCTTCGTTTCACACGGCTTAAAGAACCGAAAGAAAGTTTCTCGCCGCTTCCAAAAAAGCTCGGTGAAGCTGAAAATGCCATGCCAATAGATAGTAAACAAAACTTACACTAGGCACACTAGTGCTTAGAAGCACTTAGAAATAAAATGTAGTTTTTTTTTCTAAAGGACTTTTCATACTAAAAAAAAACAGCAAGGAGTACAAAATCAACATCAACAATATGTAAAATGTTGTAAACAGCTCAGTTTGAAAAATGGTGCTGGAATGATAACGTATGGTTTGGTTTTTTTTTTTTGAGAGAGATTGCTGATTGTTTCTGTGTCATTTTCAGCTTCACCGGGCTTGTTTAGGGGCGGCGAGGAACGTAAAGGGTCCCTCAAGCCGTGTGAAATGAATCACCTTCGGAGGTTTTCTAGAGGGAACGGTATCGTGCACTAGTGCGCGTCCCCGTGCCCTATAGATTCTCCGAAGGGTTCGGATCGGATCGGGAGAGCGGGCGGACCGTCGTCGTCTCGCCTTTTTATACGCGCCGCCAACAGCGCCCTCTGGCCATATACGTAGTTAACATTATTATGTCTGTTTTGCGAATTTGCTATAGCATGCGCGTGCGCGCGCGCGTCTGTTTTCCTTGCAAGCCGGTTAGCCGTGATTCGGCTAGATGGCGCTGTTTTACATAGCTACACACGACGCCGTGCGAAAGCACTGTTTACTCACAACTGGTCAGCGGGCTTCAGAAACATAGTCCCGTAAGGTAGCGTAACGTATAACGTTCTGCTGTGTGCTTACCCTGGAGCAAGGTAAATGACGAATACATTTTGTATGAGCTGTCTCAGCGCTCGGGCGCGGATTTAAAAAAAACGTACACACTCATCAAAATTTATTAAAAGGCTCTGTTTGCCGGAGCTCCGCAAATATCGGCTTAATGCGCCGCAGCATACGTTCGCTCTTTTGCCCCTTATCGTTTTAGACATAGGGGTCGGAATTGAAAGCGGATGATGAAAAGGTTTATCCGAATAGGCCGCACGCAGATCAATATGATTCCTGCCTTTTCTGTTATTTACGTACTGTTTTAACGTTCCTTTTTTAAAGTTACTTTTGTCGGTATTTTCATTTCAGATTTCTTTTGTAACTCTTTTAGACTGATAGTCAAGTGCAGAATAACTTTTTCATATGGTTTCTTAGAAAACTAGAAAATCTTACTTATTTTTTTCTTATAAAGGAGGACGGGCGTTCTAGCCTAGGAACCAATAACAATATGCGATATATAATTAGAAAGGATTTTTTATGTTCTTTAATTGTTGTTATGGCGGAAAGTACCAAATCACTGTGTGGAATAGGTTATGGCCCAATAAAGCAGACTTGAACAAGAATTTTCTTTAAAAATGGTTTAACAAGCATTACGTCATTTTATGTAGGTACTGAAACTCAGGTAGTGTGTGCAGACAAAAATATCAACTGTTGTCAAAATGCGCGGGCGCATCAATAGCAGTAAGAACTAACGGCTAAATGCTATGTATTCGTTTTAAAAGAAATTAAAAAACCAAATTTCGGTCAGCCATCCCTTTGCCGAATACTTTGAGGAGTCTCCCCAAGTTAAACTTTTGCGATTTTTACAAAGAGCTTACAACCGTATTGTCACCGATAATGTCACTTATATTTGTTACTTTTTAGGGTTCTGTACCTTAAAAGGAAAAAAACGGAACCCTTATAGGATCACTTTGTTGTCCGTCTGTCTGTCTGTCAAGACCCTTTATCTCGGGAACTCGTGGAGGTACCGAGTTGAAATTAAAACCATATACTCAACTCTGCGGTCCTTTGAAGCTGTGAAAACATCAAACTTCTTTGTTAACGAAAAAAAAGATACGGCCGTTTATGTCGAAAAAAACGTATATTTCGACACTCTCAAGGGAATCAAATTCAAAGGGCACTTGCCGTTGACCTAGAACTATGAAATTTGGTAAGTAATATCGTCTTATACTACAAGTACAGGGAAAGTCTGAAAACTATACATTTGTAAATAAATCACAAAAAAAACAGGGTCTTTATGCAAGGAACTGGGGTCTACATTTTGAAGTGAGTTAACCGTGTCATGTGAGTTATTGTATGAAAAGGCTTCATTTGCACAAGCTTAAGCAGATTTTTAATTATTTTTATGATGAAATAGTTTTCGATTTATGACGAAGAATGAAAAAAGAAATACTTTTTCCCTCTTGTACCCTTAAATTTGTATGGAACCCTCGTTGGGCGAGTCCGACTTGCACTTGTCCGGTTTTTTATAACTTTTTACTTTTACGACTGTTTATTATTTTTTTACTTTTTTTTTTGTTTTAAGGGAGGCGTTTGTCCCGCAGTGGACGTTTTCTGATGATGATGACGATGCTTTGATGACCATTAATTTCCTTATACATTTTTTTTATATATATTAACGGGTAAGCACAGTGCCTTGATCTCACCTGATGTTAAGTGATGATAAGGCCAATGATGGAAGCGCACTTCACCCGGGATCCTCAACTAGTTAGGCACTGGCTATCTTATCTCTAGCTGCCGGAACACAACAATGCTACAAACATTGATGTTATGGCGACATATTTAGATAAGATGGTGGTAGCTAGCCAGGCGGACAAACAAGCCCTACCACCAACCAAACCGAGTACACAAACATGTACCCCCGCTGGGAATCGAACCCGGGACCTTTGGGTCTAAACCGGTGGTCTTAGCCACTAGACCACAGAGGCGGTTAAAATACATGCTCGACGGTTCAAGAAACACTTGACCTGACCTTTATTTAAAGAAATTGGGTGTTAAATACTTACGTCGTACTTGAAAGGAGTTCTACTGTCGTCCATTGCCTGATACAAAGCTTAAAGTGTGAAATAGCGTGACTGTCACTATCCTTCACGTGTTTCAAAGCAATTGTGGTTTGTCACAATCGTTTAGAAGCGCGTGAAGAATGCTATAATTTAACATAAGTACCTACTTACCTTTAAGAAAAACATTAAAGATTTTAAATTAAAAAGCCATCTTCCGCTTGCGACACGCACGTATTATTCAGCCTGTCATTAAATTCTTTATCACTTGCTCTTTAGGCTATAGCTATAGCTATATAAGCCTATATAAGCCTATATAAGCCTATAGCTTTTGATATTGTTTTCAAGGAGTACGAAATGACAAGATGACGTCATAAACTATAGCTATAGCCAAAGCAATCGTATCCTGCCCGCATGTAAGTATGCATATGAAATAGTTGTCTCACTACAGGCAAGTTAATTAAGTTTATTTAGTTAAGTTTTGTCTACATTATTTTCTTTCCGCTGCTTGCCGACTCGCACAATCAACTCGTCACCCTCCGGCGTGCGTGATGGCATTCCCTTTAAAAAACCGCTGTCGGTGCTTCGATCACACGGCTTGAGGAACCTTTTAAGTTTCTCGTCGCCCCCAAAAAAGTTCGACGACGATAAAAATGCCGTGGGATTCCTTAGAAAAACTCGCTAAAGATAATCTCGTCACTCATCACTGTATGTGGCAAATATTATAAAAATCACATTCACACATCACAGTTTAAGCTTGTAACCGCAGTCGCTCAGTGCGGGAAAATTATTTGCGTTGAAATTCTATAACTTTAAACCGTTTTCTGAATTACATTTTGTAAAAACGAGACGTACGATTTACATCTAGTTGTTTTATTGTTTACGTTTGTTCAATTCATTTAATAAATGTCACAGTAATATTAAATGTCTTACATAACACAATGCTCTTAGCGGACTAAGCTTGGCGAGCCTCCTTTACGCGGTTCATCAAGTTCACCAGGTACACAATAATGTATTAATCGCACATTTTATGCTTTTAGGGCAGAAAATCGATATATTAATCGTAATATGAACCGTTTCGTCGTCAAAACTCAATTCCGAACTTGCCATTTCAAATTTAACGAAACGCCCGTTGACGCCTGTGACCTAAATTGTACCCGAACTCGATTAGATTGCAAATAGTTTAGATTCGTAGTCGTAAACCTTACTTATAGCACAAAAAAAGGAAATTTCAGAAGGTAAGTTTCATACTAACGCGCTAGAGCAACGCACGCATAGACAGCCTCTCACGATCACGGAATCTTGCAACTTGCAACAGATGCGCTTGAACTGCTCCGGGTGTCTACCTACTGCTAGAGCGCAGTATGTATGAAGCTTAGCTAACTTTTTGCAATCTCCTTGTTTTATACGGATACCGAAACGTCTATAGCTTCAAACAATACTATAAAACCTGAACATATTAACAATGTTAATGACGGTAGTTGTTGACATTGAATGGGCGCCTTTGGCTTTAAAAGTAAAAAAGTAAATAGTGTTGAATAATTTCGGCGGGCTGGTTAGAACCACGATAGCTCAACTGGAAGAGCACCTGATCCGGTATGTCAGAAGGGTGCAGGTTCAAATTCTGCTAGTGGAATTTTTTTCAACATTTGTGTTTTTGTAATTTGAAGAGCAACAAAATTTGCGTTAAAATTATATAACAAAACAAAAACCATGCTCATTGTTATACACCGCGGTAGCCGTTTTTTATTTTGAGAGTTTGCTCATTTAAACTGCGCATTTTCAGCTTCACCGGGGTTTTTTTTTGGTGGCGGCGAGAAAGTTAAGGGTTCCTCAAGCCGTGTGAAACGAAGCACATTCTGAGGTTTTCTAGAGGGAACGGCATCACGCACTAGTGCGTGTCCCCGTACCCTACTAAATTCTCCGAGGGGTTCAGATCGGATCAGGCGGTGGACGCACGTAGCTAGTTGGTACGTAGGGTTTCTGGTCATCAACGAAACATGATGATTAAGGGAATACACATTTGTAGTGATGGTTTGATTTCAATAATGGAGGCCTTTTAATTAATAACTTGTTATATTATATACAATTGTTTGTTAGTTTACAATACGGATAATATCGTTTTTAAAAAGCTTTTCTATTGCCATTTCATAGAGTCAAATTAAAAAAATAAGATAAAATAAACTTTCCTACACTCACATTAATTATCTAGCCCAAGAGAAGCTTCATTATGAAACTCGTTAAATGACAACGGATAGACAACGGTTAAACATACTTGAAATACTTAAATACATATTTATTGTACATAGAAAACACCCAGACCCGAGACAATTTAAAAAACAATAATTTTTAAATTGACCCGGTAGGGGATCGAACCCGAGACTTCAGAGATGGCGACACCATGAAAACCGGTGTACAAACTCAATTAAGGAGGTCGTCAACATTAAAAATTGTTGTACATTAATAAAAAAAAATTAGGTCCAAAGAAAGATCTTAAAACCACTTGACTTGATATTCAATTGTATCACACAAAATGCAAAAGGGCGTCGTATTTCTTTGTTTACCGCACTGCGAAGCTATACCGATAAGTGATTCATCAAAACGTTCCAGGAATGCTGTAAATAAGGGTCGCATGCAAAGACCGATTATTCAACGTCACCTGCGAAGTGAATGGAAGATCTACCTTGCGCCGCGCCGCCGCCGTTCAATTACTGTACCCTCGTATGCATGAACGGTTTTAATCATTTTTATTATCGATGAAGAAAATCAAATTTGGAAGGGAGGACGACGTATAAAACAAGAGCCGATCGTATTCTAGTAATTTTCTTGCTTTTTTTAAGTAAGGCGGTCGGACTTCTTGGCGGGAAAGCGAAGAGTCATATCTGCGGTTTTATTGTATTTTCTAAAGCTTGTGTTATGTCGAATATTAATGTGAAACAATGGTGGATTATTAACCGTTACGTGTCCGTAAGCGTGCATGAGTATGGCAAATGAAAAAACAGTGCAACGTCACATTTCAAATTCTCTCAAAAAGTAAAAGTCCCACCCCTTTACTGAGATACTCTAGTGGTTGGGGGGTACCTATATCATTTCTCAGTTCTCATTTCTATTATCATTCATCATCATAATACAGGAAGGAAATATTGTTTATTTATAAGTATGTATAAATTGTAAGAAATATTACTTTGACACTGGCTAAATATGCTACTTGCACGAAGCCATCAACTAAAGAAAAAAAAGTAAGGCGGTCCGCAGACAGAACAATACCGTATTACGGCAACAGATAACTCTCAACTAACTGTTTCCATATAATCTAAAGAAACTGCGCAGACGTAGTAACTTTAGTCGAGTTTCGATTATCGACAACAGTTTTCAGTTGCTGCAGCATTCTATGATTGAATCAGTTTTTAATTGCCGCAACTAACTAGCAACCGTCATATTTGTACTAGTTGTATCAAGTTACTGGTTTCTCTCACTGCCAAACACTGACTGTTTACTATGGGTTTCTAAAGTTTATTTATAATTGTGGCAACCGTAAACTATTGCTGCAACTGGCTAATTCAACGAATACTATTATAAAGTAGTAATTAAATTATGCTGAAACTAATTAAGTAGTAATTAGTTTCAGCATCATCACCTTACCTTACCAGATTATCCGGGGGCTTCGGATCGGAACGGGAGATATCTTATCTTATCTTAGTGGGGCCTGCCGAGGTTTCCCTCTTGCAGTAACACTTCGACCCATCGGGATCTTTTGTGCAACCCCATCCTTTCACTCTTCCTCCTCTGTAAAGATAGATGCCATAAGTTTGGCAACGTCCTTAAGGGCGAAGAGCCTGAAGTCCTCCGGTTTCGGATAGGCCGACCATAGGAGTCCCATTCTTTTCCTAGCCAGAGAGTCGCAGTCACACAGTAGGTGCTGCATTGACTCAGTTTCCTCTCCACACGCCCTACACAAGCTATTTGTTGAAAGGTGCATTCTGTGAAGCATTTGTTTTATGGCATAGTGCCCTGTCAAGGCACCGATGGTTAGTCAGGCCTGCCTTCTACCGCCTCCGCATATGAACTTACTCCGTCCTAAGGCGTTTTCGCCAAGGAAGGATTTAGAGTGTTTCATACCCGGCTGCTCTTTCCATTCGATGTAGTGCCTGTTTTCGATGGGAGATAAGTATTCATGCTAATTCAAGCTGCAGTGGCACTTTCACAAAGGCTCAGATCCATCCATCGATCGGATGAGTGAGTAACAGTTAAACATCTCGAGCTCCTCCGTGTTCCAGACGGCACGTAAAGACGTTGGTCCCGGCAGCAGTTGTTAGCAACCACCAATCCGTCCCGGGCCCGCGTGGTGGTTTATGGTTTAAATTATCACTTATTCAAATGGTGTTTTCATCCATAGGGAAGGTTCGTGTCCCAGCAGTGGGGAAAAAATATGATATTATATAATTATCAGCCGGATTATTACCATGTTTTTTGTAACTTACTTTTGATACTCACAAACATAAAAAAATGTTAATAATCCCGTTTATAATTATTATTGTAATGCAAGTGATCATGATAGTTTAAAAAGTTACTATAATATCCTTATGGATCATAGAATACGAACGGCTCACGCGTGGGGATATAACTTTTACCATCATAAGACATACAAAACGCATATTATAATCATAAAAGGAATGCATAGATACGGTGCCCTAGAACATTAAATGCCTCAGAAAATTTAAATTATTACCAGCTTATCAGTAGTACTACAAAATAAGGGGACTCCAGAAAGTAAACTTAACACATAATGCGCTCGAGCAACGCACACATAAACCCTCACACGGACACGAATTTAGGAACAGCTCGGAGTGCCTAGTGTAAGTTTTGTTTGCTATCCGCATTCATTTGATTACGTTTACGAAAATAAAAATTTGTATGACAAAATTTTAACTCTGTCACCAGGAGGCGTTGCTTCAATGAAATACTATTTTTTCAAATGAAACTCACACTAGGCACCCTGAAAATTCCGACCGCATCTGTTGCGAGATTCCGTGTCTGGGAGGCGGTCTTCCTGTGCGTTGCTCGAGCGCGTTTATACGAAGGTCACTTTCTGCGGGTCTCTTTATTTTGTGGTACTACGTTCAGCCCGCGTTTTAATGAAGGTAGAGTAATGAAGCGTCACATTATATTTAATGACCCATTAACGAAGTAGAGGCGGGTCGCGGGTTCGATGTTTATTGCGATCCGTAGTAAATATGTGGTCATTGTTAGGTACGTGTACAAAGGGGAAATTAAAAATTTTACAAGAACAATTAGGTAGGTACATAAAAAACCTAAAAGTTATGGGTAACGGGTAAGATCTTGCCGCTCATCTAACCTGATGTTGAGTGATGATAAGGCCAATGGTGGAAGCGCACTTCACCTTCCTCAACCAATGCGGCACGGGCTGTCTTATCTCTAGCTGCCGGAACACAACAATGCTGCAAACACTGATGTTATGGCGGCATAATAATATTTAGGTAAGATGTTGGTAGCTATCCAGGCGGACTTAAAACAAATCCGACCATCAACCGAACCGAGTACAAACATATACCTTCAAGACCTTTGGGCCTAAGATCGGTGTTGACCACCAGACCACAAAGGCGGTAAAAAGTTTTGTAAGTGAACTGGACTGAATAATAAATTCAGCTATCTGTCTTGTTGTATGATCTGATAGGTCTTCATTAATATAACAAAATGTACTTCGAATAAATACTAACAAAAAGCACAAAAAGGCTTTGTGACGTAGGTATGTGTGACGTAAAACAGTACCTACCTATTTTTAGAACAACGGAGTATTGATTGAATATCGGAATATGTTTACATGCATGCATAAATGAATATCTGTACCCAGACAGCACAAAGCTAAATGAATTAATATGACGTCGCAAGTCTCGCATCGCACACTATAATAATGTTATAGTTACATCATTAGAACTCTGAAAAAAAGATCTACTAAGTTAAATAAATGTTGAAATCGGTGTAGATACTTGAAGGGAAAGTATTCATGATAACATGCTTAGACGCGGGACATACAGAAAAGACGTCAGACGCGGGCGGGGCGCAGACAGGGCGCAGACGGGGCGCCGCCCGTCGCAACTTTTTTAAACTTATAGAAAAGACGAGGACGATGACGAGGACGATGACGAGGACGGACGTGACGCTGGGCCCCACCCGGTGTGACAGCGACGCGCGAGTCCCGCCCGGCACCCGTGCCCCCGCCCGCTCCACCCGCTCTTCCGCTCGCGCCCGTGCCCTGTCCTTTCTATATGTTTTGGGTCGCGACGCTTCTATACATTTTGTATGAAAGGGACGCGGAAGAGACATTTGTCCGCGCCCCGTCTGCGTCTTACGTCTTTTCTGTGTGCCCAGCGCTTTACATTCCTTTGTTAAAACTAAAACACAAGTCGTCATTCTCGTAACAAGCATTAACCGTGTGTAAATATCTTGTTTTTTCTTTTTATTGAATTAATTAGGCACTTAAGAGAAGAAAATAATAAAAATTGATGCAAGTATATTTTATCCTTAGATTAAACTCATCTATCTATGTACACCACTATATAAATCTGTAGGCTCTGTCTGTACATGCAATTTATCTGACAAATTTTGGGATAAATATTCATTTTATGACTCACTGACACCAAATCTACGATTTTTTAAATTTTTATCTGTCTGTCTGTAATGTCCGCTTATAACTCAAGAATGGCTTGACCGATCTTGATGAAAATTTGTATGTTGTAAGAACATGAGATTGCGCAAATGATAGGCTATACATTTTTTTTAAAATTTTATTCACAAATTTTCGCACAGCAAAGCGGGCGGGTGACGGCTAGTATAAGTATATAAGTATACACACCTGCACATCAAGCTGCCACAAACTGTCAAATTTCTTTAATAGACTTTGAACTTTATGCCTTAATTATATGGTTGAAAATGTATTGAAGAAATTTGACAGTTTTGGATAGGTTAATGTGCGGGCGTCTGTACATGTCCATAATCTAAGATTCTATTGAAAATAGTATTGAGGAAGAAGAATACTAATTTCGTAAGAAAATATTGATTTGACAACGATCACAATTTCATAGGGCTCTTTAAATTTAGACGTTTCGTGTCGGACCGCTGCCGTGCGGTTTCATATTAAACGCCAGCCGCACGACACCCACACGACTGATTTAATATGGAATTCAGTGCAAACGTGTGGCAGCCGTCCGATAACATACGTGTAAATTGAAAGAGCCCTAAGTTCTTGTTTTGTTATCATTAAAACTAATTAATAATCATATCGATAGTTCAACGTACGATATAGCAGTTATTTTATATTACACAGCCATTATACAGATGTATAGTTAGAATGGGACATATGGACACGATTCAGCATATACAATTATACCATTTGCAGAGCAATTTCGTACACCCATGACTTTTGTGTTCCAATTTACATAATTGTTGGCATAGTATTTCAGTAGTAATCCATTACGGTGTAGCACAATACAAAATGCATTTAATCTAGTAAACTTGCTTTAGAATTAAGCAAATGTGCCTATGTTTTAAAAAAATATATATCTTGTGTAATTGTTACTGAGTAAATACTTTTTTTTAATTAATTCTTTACATGTTTCATGTTTTGCAAGAGTGCCATGTTTCATTTTCACTTTCATGACTTTGTTTTTTTATCTGTAATTTCTGTTCTTTCTCGTTTTCGTTGTATTCATATTAAAAAAAAGAATAAAAAATAATGGACTCGTAGTACTTATCGTTGTTGTTTTGGTATGTTATTCAGCATCCTCTTTAATTTATTATCTTTTCTATAGTCATACGTATTTCGCTCTTTCTACTTTTACATAATAAAAAATGTACGCGTATCTCTGCAATGAACGAAAAAGTGAATATTTGTAAATGGCTTTCAGTTATTTCATTATAACTATTATAGTTTAATATTAATTATGATGCTGTAAATCTTTCCTAAATAAATAAATAAATACGAAATCTAAATTTAGCTAAATCATGATCGAATTAACTTCTCCGTCTAGTTCAAACAACTAATAGAAAGTCAATCATGTTTTCAGTGGTTTATTATTAAAATGATTAAGAAAAAAGTAATCGTTAAGTATATTGACAATTTCATCATCATCATCATCATCATCATCTGATGATGGAAGTTTATAGAATGATGATGATGATTCATCATCAATCTATTTACGTTCCACCCTCCCCCATAAACAACACGAGGACATCAGGTCAAACCTTAATCACCACGCTTGTCTAGCGTATTGTCTAGCCATAGAGAGATGTGTCCAAAGGGACCACCGCGGCAGGCCGTGAATGTTCATAGTGCTCAGGGTCCTGTACGAGCGGTAAAAGAGTGTACTGAGGTTTTAATGTGTCGGCCAGTACGTCGGCTAACACCACATAACTCGCGAAGTTGGGGGCCCGCGAGATGATTCTGATAGCGAATTTCCTCAGTCAAAAAAAAGGTTTGCGTAATTAGCGTCGAACCCCGTTAAAAACTATGTAGGTACATCATAGATAAAGTTGCAGTATATTTGCATTAATCGTTGCAACAGCCTTAACCGAATTTGGGACGAGTTCCCTAAAGTCTGATGAGTAGATGTGAATCTCGGAGCTCTTCCTGTATGACCCCACGGTGGGCGGGCCAAACTTGTGGATCCTGCAGCACACCTTAAACACCATAAAATTATACATATTAAGAATGTACTGCTTTCAGTTAAATATGTTACAACAGGTTTGGTATGCAGAATTTTTAATAAATTACTGCAGCAGCAGGCAATATAGGTATTGATGGATGAACGCTAATACCTACGTGGTTTTATAGTACTTTTCTCAAAGTTATGCGCAGAAATTCAAACTAAGTAGTAGATACTTAACATATACGAGTAGACATCTATCAACTAAACCAGTCGTCACAAGTAAGTTACCTAAATGCCACTACACATTTACAGAATATACTAAAGCTTGGACACTCGCTTAGGCCCATGACACCAAACTCGTAGAAAAAGGGTACGACGACCCAGTTCAGTGCTCCATCCCACAGGTGGTGCGGGTATGTACATAGGCGCTTCTCTCCACCCCCCACGACCCGGTCAACCCGAGCCGAAGTCCTGGCCTGTAGAGGTGCCCTCGGGTTGTTCCACTCCCTATCCGATCCGAACCCATCAGAGAACCTAGTAAGGAACAGGGACACGCACTAGTGCGTGATGCCAGTCCCTCTAGAAAATCTCTGACGGTGTTTCGTTTCACATGGCTTAAGGAACCCTTTAAACTTCTCGCCACCCGGCGCCCTCAAAAAAGGCCGGTAACGCTGAAAATGCCCAAAGGAAACTAGCAAATTATAAGGCTAAGACTGTGTAATATTAAGTAATTACCTTATAGCTGTGGGAGCATCCTGCGACTGACCCATCGAAGTTCATAGATGGGCAGTGGCGGATATGGACGCATAAGCCACCTCGCGCCCAGCACGTTGACCTCGGCGAACCTAGTAAAACAAAAAGTTCATTAAAAAAATAACATAGTAATTGGTTCACATACAAATCTAAAGTTCCGTTTGGTTTAAACCCACGACAAAACTCATGCGCTGCTGATAATCGCACCCACGCGATGGAGTGCTCATAAGAAAACTAATAACAAAACTGCTTTTAATTTTTGAGTGCTAATAGCGGCACAGTGCGCAATCTATCCAACGGTCATTGCAACCGATGGCCATGCAGATTCACCTTTGCAGATAGATGGCGCACTGTGCCGCTATTAGCACTCAAAAATTAAAAAGCAGTGACAAAATTCAGCGCTTACTTCAGATTTCCCGGTAGCATAACGGTCAGTGCAGCCACCCGGATTGTGGAAGACCCAGGTGAGATTCCTGGCTGGGTCGGGTGGGCGTTTAATTTTTTTTTATTGTATTTTATAAATTTTATAAATTTTTAATTTAGCTTCAGTGCAGCAATTAGCACTTGAAAATAAAAAGCAAAATTTAATAACATAACGTTTATGTAAACTATTTTATATGGTTCCCACACTCATGTACGGAAGTGAAAGTTGGGTATGGCAGAAGAAACATGAAAGCAGAATAAATGCAGTAGAGATGAGAGCGTTAAGAAGTATGATAGGAGTTAAACTGAGTGACAGGATAAGAAATAGTGAGATAAGGAAACGTTGTGGTCTGAAAGAAGATGTAGTGACAAAAATTGAGAAAGGCATGCTTAGATGGTTTAGCCATGTCGAGAGAATGGATGAAGAACGATTGACGAAAAAAGTGTATAAGGCGAGTGTGAATGAAAGTGTTGGTAGGGGTAGACCTAGGCAGACGTTTCGAGATCAAATCAGGGACGTCTTGAAAAAAGGCCAGGTCAAGAGTACCCTAAACCGAAGAGCATGTATGAAGAGAATAATGAAAGTGGACGAAGCGAAACAACTATGTAAGGATCGTAGCAAGTGGAAAGAAGTGGTCTCTGCCTACCCCTACGGGAAAGAGGCGTGATTATATGTATGTATGTATGTATTTTATATGTGATTTCAATACACTAGACTAGGGTGGCTGTGCGATTTCAATTGCTATTCGGTAACGTTAATGAGAACGAGACTCGGTGCTTGCCATTCTTGGTCCCGAGCCATCCCCGTAGCAGAGAAGGGATGGCACTAGATTTTTAAGTATACCGTCCATCCCCTCTTCGAGCTCATAGTAGCTGAACGAAGGAAGAGTAGGAGAATCCCATATAACCCGAGGTCGCCCCTAGCCCTAGTGATGCGCAAAGCATTTTACAGAAATTAAAAAAAACAAAGGCACTGTAGTAATTAGACTACAATTAACCTTTGTAAGCAAGTTAACATGCAAATTGCTAAATAGGAACATCAAAAAAGCTAGTACGGCAGTAACTTATGCTCAGCAAATATTTCTAAATCAGTCTGCAACTTAACTTGACAAAAAAAATTTTACTTAACCTAACCAGCAGTAAGGATTTCTTATGCTGACCGATTGTATAATTCTGTTGTCCAAATAATAATTTTGCTAACCAAATATTTATTTTGTAATACAAATTAATTTTTTCCCATAAAGAATCTTGATGCACCAACCGTCACATAATTAAAATATTTATTTATAAATGTAACTTACCTAAAGTGGGTTTACCACTAAGGTATACATCTTTGTAATGACTTGGTACTTCAACAGGTTGCCCGGCGATATTAACCGTATAAACACTTCTTCCGCAACTGACTAAAATAACAGCTACTGCTATAATGCAGATATTTATTTTCTTTAGACACATGGTAAATTCTTGAATCCGTAAAATTAACTGCATATAGTTTCATGTAATATTTACTCCTATGGTTTATCGCTATTTTTAATTACAATTTCAGTATTAGGCGCAGATACGACGCTGCTAGGCTTTTCAGATGTATTTTTTTAACTTTGTTTATCATTCAGCAGTCCTACAGCAGTTATTATATGGACGGCTTGGACGGTAAGATCCTACATTATTGTAGTACCTATCTGTAAATTGTTTGTCAAACGCACACACACATTAGATAGTAAGATAATTAAAGACTGAGATAATTATACTGTCAAACCAAGCCACAACATAAAAGCATTAAATCTTTTTGTGCAATCTCATTATTTATGCCACCCACTAAAAACTTCAACAATTCTCCTCTCTTGCCACCAATATTATCCTGGACTGGACGGAGTTTACTCTGGTTGACGCCTGAGGCTGAAACATCACCACAATGCCCGCATTGCGGTGATTATTCCGATAATGAGGCTGGCAAACTCCCGTCACGTACCCTATCATATATTCCCTGTCGTATATTCGATACCCTATCACTCGATATCCTCTCCGCGGCTTCCTTGAAATACCGAATTCAATGAAGGAAATCATGGCCTTGCACAATCTGCCGTTGTACATCATGTCCTTATTGACGCCAAACAAAGAGAGGTCTCCCTGACAATATTGTTTTTATGCAAAGGAACCAGCAGCGGGACCCATGATGGAAAGTGATTACTGCCACCCATAGAATGTCCATGGCAACACCAGATGAAACCGAGATGCGTTGTTGGCGTTGGAAGAAAGCTCATTTCTTGAAGATCCCTAAGTCGTAACGGTCCAAGAATAGCACCGTTGTAAGCTAGTTGCCAAGAACAATTGGTTGTGGAATGTTTCCGTGTCAGTGTTACGCTGCGCAGCCCACACACCCACACCTCACACCCTCATTATATTACCTTACTGTATGTATGTACCAAAGCCTGCGACCGTCTACTAAGATACATATTCTTATTTGGATTGTTGCATTTTGCATGGCCTACAGTTTTTTTCCATTAATATGTCATATTGTTTTTACTATGCATGTGTGTAGGTACACACGCCTGCACATCAACCTACCACAAACTGTCATATTTCCTCAATAGACTTTGAACTTTATGCCATAATAATATGGTTGAAAATGTATTGAAGGAATGTGACAGTTTTGGATAGGTTGATGTGCAGGCGTCTGTACTAGCAAATGGAATATTATTTTCTGAAATAATAGCTGTTTTTTTGTTTTCTTTATTTGTTTATTTATATGCTAAAGTCCTTTCTTACTTTGTTTGAAGAAATAAGAACAAGCGTATATTTATAACTAGGTATATATTGAAGAATATTCTACATATTATATTTATGATGATCGGATTATAATAGCGATGGCTCGATCTCGTCTGGACTCTTTCGAATTATATGTTCTCTCTTTCATCTTTTTCGCCTTAGACTTTTTCAACTTAACCCTTTCCGTAGTTGTCTTCTCGACCACTCCCAGTCCTCCGAACTCCACATGCCGCTTCCAGGGCACCGCTAAGTTGTCAATACCAAACGTCTTCCAGTCCCTTACATTGTACCGATCCCAGACGAAACAGCAAACCTTCAGCTTGTCCTTACACCCTGGTACTTCTGAGAGGGATCTGAATCCCTTGCATAGCTTATGGTTGATGCAAATCCCGTTAAGCTTCCAACATGGCGTGCTTAGCAGTGATCCTGGAAGATTTAACACGCAATTATATTTGTCTTTAAGCGGCATCAGCTATGAAGCAGAAAACAAATACTCGATTCCCAGCGGGGTGTATTGTGTGTGTTATAATTGTTGATATTTTATGTAAGCCAGTCGCCATAACAATAGTGATAGCAGCATAACTTGCTGGCTTTCAGTATAAAATAATGTTTTTGTTTTATTAAAAAAAGTTGCCATTGAAAAATATTCCAAACTAGCGACACGCCCCGGCTTCGCACGGGTGCAATGCTGATACACGCAATCGCTATGTCCCTGCATTTTAAATCTGTAATATCTTCGAAAATATTCATTTAAATTACATGCTGTACAGGGCCATATTGATCTATATTAAATGCACAATGTATTTAAGGTACTTAATTGGATAGGGATTAATGCGTTATTGCTTAAAATCGCTTCGTAAATAAGCCATTATTTCTCGTAAAAAGTAAAAGATAAAAAAATATTATTGTGGGTTATCCCTAAGAGATAGACATATGCCATCGCGGACTTTTTGTAGACCTTTTTAAGGTGTACGATACTGTAGTACATTATTTTGATCTATATCGTAGGGTTCAGCCAGCGTTTGCAATATAAGCACAAAAAATGTGAAACCTCTTAAATTTTCAGAGTTTCTCTACTATAATAAGCATGTATTTATAGATATAAACCTTCCTCTTGAATCACTTTATCTATTAAAAAAAAACAGATCTAAGCATACATACATGCATAGGGATAGCGGGAAGCGACTTTGTTTTATACTACTTATGTAGTGATAATTCTTACTAATCATACTAATATTATAAAGAGGAAAGCTTTGTATTTTTTAAATATTTTTGTTTGTAACAAATAAACTCCAAAACTACTGGACCGATTTCAAAAATTCTTTCACCATTAGAATGCTACATTAGCGCTGAGTAAAATAGGATATATTAAAAAAAATATCCACCCGTGCGAAGCCGGGACGGGCCGCTAGTGAATATTTTGCAAATGTGTATTCTCATAGTTCTTTAAAACAAAGAATCGTACAGCTATGTCTTTTGTACTTTCATCACGTCACCAGCTCAGTTTATGTCCTCACTGTTGGGGCACGGGCCTTCCCCATGGATGGATAGGAAGAACGGGCCACAAACCACCACTCGGGCCCAATGCGGATTGGTGGTTGTTAACGACTGCAGCCGGGACCAACGGCTTTACGTGCCTTTCCAAGCACGGAGGAGCTCAAGATGATAAACTTATGGTCACCTATCCGATGACAGGCCTTTGCAAAAGTTGCTTAACCACTGCGTCATCGATCCCCTCTTCTCTTGGTACTTTCAAAATCATAATAAATATGAATTGGTATTACTTTAGACTACGAACTGTTGCATTTAACGGCGCTAGCCTGACTCGTACTTGTAGAAAAATTAAATACTGTAGCATAATTATATGGATCACTACGCACGCAAGTCGACAGGAAAAAAAAATCGAAAAATGTCGATAATTTATTGTTAACAAGTGATTAAATCACTAACGAGTCGGGTTTTTCAACTTTAAATGTTATGAAACAAAGTTTAGTTAAGTTTGGTTAAGTTAAGTGATTAATACCCATTTTTTAACTTTAATTAAAACTACTTACTTCGACTTGGTTCCTTAACGTCTGCAAGTGAAGCTAACGCAGTCCGATAAGCCAGGAACTCCGCTCTTAGGTCTTCATATTCTTCGTCATCAGAAACATCTCGACCGGCATTATTAGTCAAAGTATCAGCCAGTTTGTTCCCTAAATCATTGTTGTCGCTTTCGTCAGAATAAATTTCATCTTTACATTCGACTAAAATAAAACTCACCAAATTCAAACCCAAAAATAGCAACAACATTCTTGCAAGAGTTTAACATATATACCAATTCCACTTTTAGACGGTTTTTATAGGCTGAAATACATAAATTTGTGATAAGCTGCAAAGCCGCAGGAATTTTATAATCGAATGCGAAACAAGAAATATTTTCAGTTCTGTTTATTTCTCGTTGTAAAATGGAAATGCCTACTACGAAATTATATTTTATGTAGGCGTCATAAAACACCAGTAGATAAAAAAGCGAATGTTTCGATTGAATACAAAGACGAGATTACACTTTTGTCGATAGAATAAGTATGTACATATCTGCTATCTATAAAGGGTATTGTATATACTTATTGGGTCTTACAAATAAACAAAGAATAAGCTTCGAATAGTTATTCCGTGTTATGTCTCTTTTACTCTAATTTGAAATGACGATTACGTGACAGGAACAAAACACGGAATAACTATTCGGACCTTATTCTTTGTTTATTTGTAAGGTACATTGAGTATAAGGAAAAGTTTTGTAAGCAGACGAGAGTTGAACACATTGATACCACGAGGTAAGTAACTTATAGGAAAACACGAAAATGCCATCATAAATAGTATAGGAGTAACAGAGTTGGTGTGCCCTGACTGGGTTCATTTTATGATATCACATTTTTTATGTAACACCCTGTACTCTACTATATAAAACTCTAGATTGATGATAGAAACACTGTGCAGCAGTGATATATCACCTCCTTCTTGTCTCCATAACATTTAAAAGATATATTTGCTGGACATAGGCCTCTGTTAATGTATGCCACTGTACTTGCTCTTCGGCTTTTGCTATAATGCCTGTTATTCTATATTCAATTCAAAAACATGCAAAAAAAATGTTGTTTTAAGGGCACTAACGCTAACAATACTTTTGGTGAACAAAAAGATGTGGATTTAGTTTTACAAACTTAAATCAAACTATTATAAGCATTCAGAGCGGCATAACCGAGTAGGGAAACACATCAGCTCAATATAACTTATGCTCCAGCCAAGATAAAAAGTTGCGAGTTTGATCGATAACGTACTTTGTAAACGTCAGCGGTTCAGCTTTGGAAGCTTAATCTTTGATTGACTTGTGTAATATTAATTTATCCAGCTACTCGATATGACGGCGTTTCATAATACATAATTAATGTTTAAATACAAATGACGATTAACGTTATAGAGGATTTGTAACCTTATTACAGAGTGTGGCGGCGTCACCTACCGCATACGCCACACATAATCGACACGAAGCAAACACCTTCTCAACCATGTCAACAGATGGCGCCACAAACGCATACCAACGACGTCGCCATACTACGACGATAAATTGTATGGAAAGCCTGCATCGCGGTAGTGAAGTTTCACCATCTCCTTCGCTATATATAGCACCTCCAACTAACATCCATCGGACCTCGGTCCCCGAGCTATACCACCCAGCTCGGAGGAAGATCTTCCCTTTGTCCTTCCTCATTGTGGCGCACCATCCTACCACAGGCTTCCTACAGTGGTGACCCCGACGTGATCCCTCTACCACTACCATCCTACAGTGGTGACCCCGACGGAGCACAGAAGCACCTTCAACATCGTCGCAGCAGCACCCATCCATCACTCCTCATCCATCATCTACCTTCGCCAGCAGTCACAGCAAGCCAGCAATCGAGCCACAAGGTTCCACCGCAGCATCTTGGACGACGCTTCCTGGACCTCCAGCACACTCGACGGCATCATCCCGACCTGGTCCCCGCAGCCCACGACCGGTGCATCAATGTCGGCCGCATCACTCCGGCGTGGCAGCCCTGCACACCAGCAGCTCGGACCCACCGTCATCATCACCTGTCTCGACTCACCGCAGACAGGAACAGCACACTGCATCACTGGCAACGCGCCTACACCCCACCCGTCTCGACTCACCGTAGACTGGGGCATCCTGCAGCAGCACTCTCCACTGGCACTTGCAAGCTCTGACGCACTGACTGCTGAGCGCACTCACTGACATCGACCTCCGGTCTCAGGGGGGGAGTGATGTGGCGGCGTCACCTACCGCATACGCCACACATAATCGACACGAAGCAAACACCTTCTCAACCATGTCAACAGATGGCGCCACAAACGCATACCAACGACGTCGCCATACTACGACGATAAATTGTATGGAAAGCCTGCATCGCGGTAGTGAAGTTTCACCATCTCCTTCGCTATATATAGCACCTCCAACTAACATCCATCGGACCTCGGTCCCCGAGCTATACCACCCAGCTCGGAGGAAGATCTTCCCTTTGTCCTTCCTCATTGTGGCGCACCATCCTACCACAGGCTTCCTACACAGAGCATAAAAGGATATTATTTCTGGCATAACGATTCACCGACGTTAAAACGGAGACACAGAAACGTGGTAGGTCATCCTTTTGAATTATTGAGACACCAGTTGCTGAATCAATCGTTTCTACTCGGAGCGAACGTCGCGCTCGCACTAAAAAGGTTTTCGCAAACATTTTCCATTCCAAGTACAAAGATTTCGACGTCGAATAACTCCACTGTCCGACAATTGACGGGCATTGAGGATAAAAAACGGGACGGTCGCTGGCGGTAAATTCATTTCCCGAAAACGCTATTCATCGGTTGTAACAAGATACCTCTCAGTCGGCCTGAAAGTTTCGAGACGTTTCTAGTACTTTCCAATTTGGTTTATAATACACTAGCGGCCCGTCTTGTTCCCTTTTTTTTAATATAGCCTATGTTTCTCAGCGCTAATGTAACAGCATTCTAATGGTGAAAATATTTTTAAATCGGTCCAGTAGTTTTTAGTTTATTTGTTGCAAACATATACATACAAACATACATACATACATACAAATAAATAAATAAATATATAAATATTAGTATTGAATAAGTTTTATGGCATTAGTACTTACTAGCTTAAATATTTATAAAATTTATAAAATACAGTGAAAAAATTAAACGCCCACCCGACCCAGCTAGGAATCGAACCTGGGTCTTCCGCAATCCGGGCGGACTTTTGGAATTTTTTCACTGTATTTTTTAAATTTTATAAATATTTAATTTAGCTACAGTGCAGCAATTAGCACTTGAAAATACAAAAGTAAAATTTACTTACTTGCTTTATACTCGTAGATACTGAATGAAACAGTATTGTCGCGTTTAATTTTACAATTCATCATCATCAGAAGCTGCACAAACATCACTTCAAAATTATGTACCAAAGTGTAAAGTTTCTTTTCAATTTTAATATATTGATTCAATGGATATTATAAAAACATTTAAATCACTGAAAATGAAGAACACAAGTGATTTGCGGTTTATCTCTATAAAATTAAATAAGAATATTGCACCATATCTTGCTGAATTTTTTAATAACTGTGTGAATAAAAGTCTTTCCCGATCTTATTAACTTTAGTAAGGTCATACGTTTGTTCAAATCAGGAAACAAAGAAAACCCCAGTAACTATCGACCCATTTCGATACTACCAGCTCTAAGTAAAATTTATGAAAAACTTATATTGGAACAGATATCGTATTTTAACTTATGCAACCTTTTACATAGTAAACTATATGGATTTACAAAGTTAGAACCAAGATAGCTCAATTGGAAGAGCACCTGACCCGGTATGTAAGAAGGGTGCAGGTTCAAATCCTCTCGTGAAAATTTTTTTCAACATTGTGTTTTTGTAATTCATTATTACAACTTTTAATCCAAGAGCTTTTCCCACGCCTTCACCAACAATCTGACATTTCTCCCACAGCTCAAATGTCAAATACATGACGTGGACGCTTAGACATCACTATGTCTTAATAGTATTTCTTTTCTTTCCTTACTTTCTTTTATGTTGTCGATAGACGTCGTTCGTCCGGTATTCTGAAAATTTAAACTGGTAACTGATGTAAATTTGCAAACTTAGGTATTTAAATGTTTTTTCTCTCTTTTGTTTTTTTACATGTTGTGTTGTCCTTTATATTTTGTGTTTTTATTTATGATGGAAAGTGTCCTTTTATGATTGGGCATTTTCCAATATTTTTGACGCTGCAAGGGAGAAAAGAGTTGACACTTGCTGAGTTTTTTGCCGGTTCTTCTCAGTACAGGGTCTTCCGCCCAGAGTAGACTTGCGAACCGATGGCATAATGACGTTCATAAGAGCTATTTTATAGCCTAAACTGAATAAATGATTTTGGATTTTAACCTACCAATCAAATGACAAAATTTCTTAGATTTCGTTCTCTGTCTAGCAGTCAGATAGTTGCTAGTTACATGTACGATGTTTCGCTTATGCATAATTGTACACTTATTATATTGGCCCGTGCGTACTATTTAAGTTAATAATTACAAGTCATATTGATAGTCCGTGCATTAATAAAACAACGTGTTAAGTAACATATACGTAACGTATTTTTGTTCAACTTAAGTATCATAGTTAAACTTAATATGCTTTTCGGCGAGGAAGTTAGAGAGAGAACCAATAAGCCACAATTTTAAAAGTTACGCTCAAATGCTTCAGGCTTGGAGTAAAACAAATTAAAGTACCTACGGGTAATGTTAATTACTTGTTTAATTTAATAAAAAATATTATATCTATTTATTGAGTACCTACAAAATGTTCTGATTTTTACATAAACACACACGTCTTTGCCGATATTCAAACGCTGTATTGGGGGTATAGGTAGAGACAGTACAATTAGTACTCCCGATCCGATCCAAACCCTCGAAAAATCTAGTGAGGAACGGCATCGCGTCTCTAGAAAATCTCTGACGGTGTTTCGTTTTACACGTCTTAAGGAACCGTTTAAGTTTCTCGCCGCCCCCCAAAAAGTCCGGTGACGCTGAAGGCAATCAACAAATTCTCTCGACAAAAACTACAGTATGATTTCTATCATACTACGATAGTTGTTTGAAGATGTAACTTGAAGTTTCTTTCTTGTAGTTAATAACTTTTTCTGAGAAAAAATATAATTTCACGACTAAAAACCCTCGTACATACATCAAGAAAGGGCACATTGTATATTTGCGTACACCCCTTGACCTTTCTAGTAATTGAATAGACATGAGACAGCAAACTCTTTTGTTGAGCAAGTTGCAATTTCAAGGCGGCGGTAATGGTCCCCTCTTTGTCATGTCCATTCTTGAGAGGACCCGAGATAGATGGGGGATAGACCCACGTCCAACCACAATGGTAAGGTTCTTATGACTCTGAGCATAGAGCATGAAATGAAAACAAAGTTTTCAAAGATAGACCGCTGGCGGTCAGGGTCGGCATTCGGCGACAATAGTTTGTCGAAGATTCGGCAAAAAATGTGTAACTAGCTGTTTTTAGGTCCTACGAAAATTGTGGATGTCGGTATAGGTACATTATACTTTCGAATTTCATCTCATAACGTTCTATTATATAAATTTAACAGGGCCCAACACAATACTCCTTAGCATAGGTATACGTACCGGGCATTTCGGTCGTGTTTCAAACATACTTGACAAAAGAAGGCAGCCCAGGAATACAGCCGCCCGGCCTGTGCAAAAGTTGTACATTCATATTTTTTTCTTCGTAGTAGAAGAAAGACGATTGTGGTACTCGAGCAACTTTCGCTGATGGATGACCAAAAATTTATCAACTCAGCTCCTCCGCGCTTCGGAAGGCACGTAAAGTCGTTGGTCCTGACTGCATTAGCTGTCGTTAACAACCACCAATGCGCACTGGACCCGCGTGGTGGTTTATGGCCCGGTCTCTCTATCTATCCAGCAGTGCCCCAGCAGTGGGGATATAAAATGAGCTGATGATGATGATGATGAAAGACAACCTTCTGAAGCAACATAGCGGAAAAATTGTTTATGAGTTTTTTCTTTAAAAGTGAGCATACGGCCCGCCTACTGGAAAGCGGCCACCGCACTCCTTGGATGCCTACGATATCAAGAGCATCACGCTGAAGCTTCAGTTATTATGTTTCTATGCCTTGTAATTGAACGAGACTTGAGATTCACACAGGAGCACTTAATGTGCCTAAATTGAATAACAGACTTTCATTTGTTTATAAGAAAATCTTTCTAATTAAGTGCATTATCTCATTGACATTATAGAAGGTAACCACAAACCCGGCATCTGAAAAATACATGCCAGTACAAAATACAGTCGTAACGTGAATGCGTACCAAAGCCGTGTATAAGAATCTGCATTGCGTCAACGTATCTGTACCCATCCGCAATAAACAACGACCGCGGAACTGTATTATTGTAGAAAAATCGCGTCACAAAACTGTCTGAATATGTCTGGGTTTGGTCCTCGGCGCTCGATTTGCTTGCTGTTCGTGGTCTCAATACCAACCCCTCAACATCAAATAAGGTGATTTTAATAATGAGCTCAAACAGGAAAATACAAAACTGATACACACTGAATAAATTTACCATAAATGTCAATAAAAAAGAACAAAAATAAAAGACAAAAATTTAACTAAATAGTTCGTAACTGTTTTAATGGGTTCTTTAATCTATTAGGCTTGGAGAAGGAGAGTTCCATATAACCACAAAATAATGATCTAATTAATGAGATAATTTAAGCTTAATACATACTGCGCTCGAGCAACGCACACTTAGATCCTTCCTTTCTCGGAACAGCTCGTGACAGTCCAAGCGCCTGTAGCGAGACACCTCCACGTCCATGAGAGGATGTCTATGTGTGCGTTACTCTCGAGCGCGTTTGTATGAAGCTTAGGTTTAGGTTTAAAGATCTTTTTTCAAACGAAATTACATTTCACTTATAATGAGATATAAACAATACATAAATTACAGTATACAAATTGTCACTCTGTGGTACTCGTTGCGTTATGCAGCTTAAGTTTATTTTTAAACATAAATATAGTCTCACAAGTTTTCACTTCATCTGGTAACCTATTAAACAGCTGTGCTCCCTCAAACAGAATTGTCTTTTTCCCAGATTTAGTCCTAGGTGTAATTAATTTTAGTTTGTTTGTGTGTCGTAGATTATGCGTATAATTTTTATATCTAATTGTTTATTTGATTTAATACTCTTTGTAATTATATTTTTTTTATTAGAATGCATGTTGTATATTTATGTAGTTGGGATAGATTCATTAGTTTAGTTTTATCGTACAATTGTTTAGTTGGTGTAAGAAATGGATAATGGAATTATTATATGTCTTTATTATTTTATTTTGAGTTCTCTGTAGCGACTTTAGGTTAGTTGGTTCGGCTGATGCCCAGATTTCAATTAGATATTCTAAATGTGATTTTGTTAATGAATTGTATATAATAGGTTTTACTTTTTTTAGTATGCAGTGTGCTATTTTACGAAGTGCTCCCAGTGCAGATATTAATTTAGATTTGACGTGCTCAATGTGTGGCCTCCAAGTTAGTTTGTCATCAATCAGCAACCCTAATTTTTTTTCTTGATATGATCTTTGAATATGTTCATTACTTATTTTAAGTGGTTCGAAGTCAGGAATTTCTTTATTTGTTGCGGCTAGTATCATGTATGATGTTTTTGATGTGTTGATTGTTAACAAATGAGACAGCAACCATTGGTTTAAGGTATCTAGATCTTTTTGGGCGTCGGCCATTGTGGAGTGAACTGATTGGTCGAAGTAAAACCAGCATGTGTCATCAGCATTCAGTGTTAGGTATCCATAGCTTAGTTTTTGTAGTCTATTTATTTTGTGATATAAACCATAGCTTTTGACGGACCAGTAGTGTATGTGGCGTATGCGTCCTCACGTAAATGATATGTAATCCACATGTCTCGTGCTGGCTTTGCTCAAGGCATTGCGTAATGTCACAAATTCTATAGAATCATCAAACAATATGAGGATACTATATATTTACAGAAGCATATCTATCAAAAGATTTGTTACGGAATGCGGTACAAAAGTTTGTTAATTTATCTTTAAGGCACCTATAGTAAAAAAGGTTACAAAGTGACATCAGCACCATTCATACAAAACGGTCGTCAAAGGGCGTTCAAACCGTAACTTTTGATTGTTTCACAAACCATTAACTTGGCCGCTACCCAAACTTTGGTTGGGTAACGGCACAGACTTCTTGCAGCCTTGCAAGTTTTTAAATATTAACGCAGGATTGGATGACTGGGACACCTCCTTTATTTTAATATATGTCCTACATTTTATGTCCAATACTGAGTACCGGTGATTTCTTTGTATACCTTAGTATCTATACGAGTGTAAGAACGCTACCAGCAATCTTTTCTAGTTTGACAAACATTGTATTTATAATGTGTCCGATAAAAACACATATGACATTATTTTCATTAAAAGCGCCTGTTTGTCTTTAAACCCGAATACATAGGGCTGTCGTGTGGCTTTGCTCGCCAAGAGCTGAGAGATGTGATGTGAGAGTACTGCGTTAGTGGATTGAGATTGTAACAAAGATTGCTATTGAATATTGATTAATTATCTAAAAAAATATCGATGTAGGTATGCCAATACAAAATTATATAAATGATAATTATTTAACTATACGTGGAAGTTTGGCTTTCATTTTACCTGATGGTAAGTAACGATAGGCCAAAGATAGAAGCGCACGTTACCCGGAATCCGCAATCAGTAAGGATCCGACTTTTTCATCTCTTCACTGTCTGAATAATAAATCTATATAAATAACTACATTTATATACATTATTGTTAAGGCGATAGACCTGTTTAAAGTTACAGCGACTTAATTCCAGTTACTTATATAAGTAATAATATACTTATTAAAGTTTCAAATCTCCCGAATACACATAAATGTTTCATGATTGTTATAATTTTAGAACAAAGAATAGATTAAGGGCCGTCTGAGATAATAGAAGGAATATATTAGACGGCATAAGATTAATTAATCTTGTTTTACTTAAACCTTATGCAAACTGAGTGTTGAACCCGAAATAACAGATGATTAAGATACCCTTGTTAATCCAGTGCTAAAGTAATATTCCGCTGTATTTAATATAAAGCCAGCAAAGAATACGCACTATCAAAGAGTTCGTATAGGAGCAGTAGACATACATATATTGCGTCCGTACCGAACAACCATCAGACGTTGCTAACCGAAATAATATTATAAATTAGTTAGCACTGCTTAGGTAGTGCATACTTTTTGGTGACATATCTCTCAGAACAATTAAAAACTTAACTACCGTTTATGCGGTTGACGTATAACGTTCTCATGTGACAGGGAAAATCTTTCTACAACGACCGCAGCTCAAGCGGCGGGAGGTACGGAACCTTTCTTACCTTTCCATCTCCCTTACTTCTTACCCAACTATCTTAACTTAACCTAACCTTCTAACCGCCTCTGTAGTCTAGCGGTTGAGGTCACTGTCCCAGAGGTCCTGGGTACTCGGTTTGGTTGGTAGTCAGGCTCTCAGATAGATAGCTCGATAGTGTGCGTTTTGGGGTGCGATCTTTTTTTATTTTATTTTACAACTTCTTGTTTACACACAATAACCAAAAAGTTTTTTAAATAAATTAAGTACAAAGTCGCTTCTTTTCAGTCTAAAATATCTTCCAGCAAGCCCGCAAAAAAGACATTACGAAGTAAATTGGAATAAATGTGTACTTCCTGTATTTGCTAAAATAAACTTCTACTTCAAGTCAGGTGACTTTCGCAACGCCATACTGAAATTAAAATTTTATTTTGGGTAATAAAAGCTTTGTTTGAAATCTGCAATCAAAATATTCCTTGGAATCTTGATCAAAGAGAAATGTAGGTCAATCCAGGCTGATAATTACAGATGTAGCTTGTAGTGTTCTGTTCTGTATTTACTCATAATTAATTGGTTGTTTCCATGTTCCATGAATTACATAGTGATCGTAGCAATTGCTCTATATAGCTTCACGGAAAAAAATGAATAACCCTTGAATAATAAATGAAGTATGTTTTTTTTTTATTTGTTTTATTCACGCAAGACTAAAACTGTCACTTACCCAAAAAACTGCCTATTCGCAATCTATATCGTGAACATTATAAATCGTTGGGAATCAAACCTCTGGATTTGCAATCGTGCAGTCTACCGCTAGACACAGAGACGTTAAGAAAGTCTTTTACAATAAAAACATTTACAATATGGAATTGTGAAAAAATCCAAGAACAGGGTTTGAACCTGCAACTCTTAGAAATACCAGCTCAAAATCTGTACGACCAACATTATATACTCTTACTTTGTGTAACACAAACACTTTTCCAATTAATAATTGGTTCGCGACAGATTTGACAAAAATATACCCATATTTAAGTATTATTAAATTTACTAAAACAAACCTACTCTTGTAGCAAGATAGCGATAGAAAGATAGCCTAGCGTTTGCGTGAAATATTACTTATACTTATAACTAAATTAGTGAGTAGACATCGTCTGCTTGAGTGAAGACTCGTATACCGTCAAAATCCTTTTTATTAAAATTTATTTATACACACCTTGTCCTGACAATGACAAACACATAAAAAAATTAATCAGACAAATTGGTAAAGCCGTTCTCAAGTGATGCTCTGACATACTTATGCCAATTGATTTACCATAAAAAGCCTACTATTGTAGCAATCTTTTAGCCTAGCGATTTGGTCACAGCAGATGTGTGTCAGTCAGGGCTTACTCGCTCTTGATGGGGAATGTTCATAGCTACGTACACAAAGATCAGTACATTTAGGTCATGTTTTGTGGCCTGCTCTAATGAAGGAGAACGCAGTTCCGACGAGCACACTGAAAGCACAAAATAAGGATAACCACAGAAGGTAAGCATTATACATACCGCTCTCGAGCAACGCACACATAGTCTATGTAGGGAGGGAACAGCTCGAACTAGTCCGACCGCACGTAGCTGTTACGAGATACCGTGTCCGTGAGAGGTTGTCTATGTGTGCGTTTTTTTTTTTTTTGGTGAGAGATTGCTGATTGCCTTAGACGGCATTCTCAGTTTCACCGGGCTTGTTTGGGGGCGGCGAGGAAGTAAAGGGTCCCTCAAGTCGTGTGAAACGAATCACCTTCGGAGGTATTCTAGAGGGAACGGCATCGCGCACTAGTGCGCGCCCCCGTGTCCTATTAGATTCTCCGAAGGGTTCGGATCGGATCGGAAAATTTGTGAGTTTGCTCGAGCGCGTTTGTAATATGAAGCTTACATTCTGTACGTCTCTTTATTTTGTGTTGAAAGGTTCTCAGGCCGAGGTAAACTAATTTGGCTCGCATTCAAATTAGTGTTATTGGACGAAGGCGTATTACTCCTCGGGGAGATTTCACCTGCTTTATTTTGATGAAACTCCGCAAAGGTCGATTTTAACATTTGTACGGAGTTGTTAGGAGCTTAGTTTAATTAACTATAGCTCTAAAGTAAGTTACGTATAACGTACAAATATGTAGTGGTCAATCAAAATCTCTTGAAATAGGGTGACGGTACAAATGTGACGTTTAAAAAAATTTACGTGCTTAAAAAGGGCGTACGTTATATCTTTACTTTTAATTGTGTCATACGAGTAGTAATATACAGGGTGTTTGGTAGAGGGTTGGACATACGTAAATGTCGGATAGCAGGGGTATTCTGCTACCCAGCCAGCCCCAGTAACATCGCAATGGCCTATCAGTTCAAGTGGTTATTTGTTTTTTAATTTTGGCAAAAAATATTCGAATTAATTACTTAAACTCGTGTAAATGTACTAAAAATGGCTAAAATTGTTAGATTTTTTTTTGGTATTTTATCTGTTAGTGTTCACGTATTCTTTTAATAATGACATTTAGCACAAACAATAACAAGAAAAACAAAATATGGGCCAGAGTTACTAGGTGAGGTAAAAAAAATTAAAGTACAACTTTCCGTTGATTACAAAAAAAACTAATGGTTATTGAATGATTACAATTTCATTAAAACATCTCTGCTTTATACCCTTTCCACTGGTACCTCAAGTGTATTGCTATTGTCTTTAGAACCGAAGTTGTTCGCGAATTTCGCTCAGCGGGTTCGCTGTTCAAAAAACTACTTTACCACCAAAACCACATTAGTTTACGGAAATAAACTGGTTTGGATAATAAAAAGCAGGAAGAAATGTTGTTTCACTCTCTCTCTCAGCCATAAGATGTGTATTTTCCCTCTCTTTCACTTTCGTGTCAGCGCCGTGTTGCACTAACACTGTAATGTTGTTTTCACGAGATATCAGTAATAATAAATGGTGACAAGTGACAGGTGTCATGTGTCAGTGGTTACCGGTTATCTCTGATTGATAGAGAGATAGGGTTTGGGTCACTTTTTACAAGCTTTTATTTAGTTTCACCTGTCCCGATGTTTGTTTGTTTGTTTGTCTGTAATTAAATCATGGAAGTTAAATTTGATCCACTTCCCGGTTACCGATTGAGCTAAAATTTTGCGTGCATGTGTAAATCGGATGACAATGCAAAATTATTATGACATGGAGCTGATCTGATCTGGTTGAAAATGTATTGAAGAAATTTGACAGTTTTGAATAGGTTGATGTGCAGGCGTCTGTAATTTACATTATATATTTTGTGAATTACGGTCAAATTTCGACCACTGTGACACCACAAGTATTTTTTATTGCACATAAACACACACAAAACAATGTGCCTACAATGATGTACACACTGTGGCAGATCAACCTACCCAAATTTCTGCAATGAATATTGATCCTTATAACCAAACAATAAAGTTCAAAATTTATTGTAGAAATTTGACAGTTTTGGGTAGGTTGATCTGCTGTTGTGTGTACATGACGATGGTGAGCACGATGTTCGTCGACAGTATCAAAATTAATGTTATCAAAACATATTTTTCTACTAACGACACCAGCTATTGTAAAAGGTATTATGATGACGGCAGTTAATCATTTTAATATCAGGTGTAAATGTTGAACCAGCTACAATAATTCTCACGCCACGATATCAATTACGAGTGCGATTTTGGCGCAGAAAATTTTCGAACAGTACGTACAAGTACAGTCAGCAACAAAAACATGTAACATAATGGAATAAACAATATTATTCAATTATTTAATCAATTAAACAACTAAACAATTATTTTTCAAGAACAATTTGCATTTTAGGTCTGGGAATAACCCGAATTTTAGCTTATTCACTAAACTAAGGTAACAGCTCAGCATGATGTCAGGCCACATGTAGTAGAATGAGTATGTAGACAAAATGAATGCTTCATAATAAGAGCCTTCTGAATACTTCTTCATAATATTTCTGAACATACATATTGGTAATATTTTATACAAAAATTTTGTATTTTTTTTATTACAAGATATTAATATAAAGCTGATAAGTCAACTTATCAAAGACAGAAATAGTCGTAAAAGCAAAAAGAAATGACAGGAGAACAAGTCTTTTAGTTCAAGAAACACGTCCGCAATTTATAGCTGGAAAAATCTAAACGATTGCGAGCACCTTCCTCTGGCTTATTGGAATAGCACTACAAACTATACATTTTAATGAGACTTCCAGAATTCGAGAGTCTTCCTCTAGGATCGGTGAAAATGGATTTTTAAAAGCCAGCATTGGGAATTTCTCCAGCCATTGTTTGCTCTTTATTTTGTGCCATTTTGAAACTCACTTACTTTTTCATAAACTTCGAAGGTGATTAAAAGAATTTCCGTTGAATGTTACCATAAGTTCATTTCAAGCATTTACGACGATTCAAGACTGCAAGTGTAATTTAAGCTTTCTAAGTTCATTACATAAGTTAAATTTAAGCCTCAGATTTCAACTCGTGAAGTCTACAACTAACTAAATCTAAAAAATCTAAAAAATGTCGTCGGCAAATTAGCAATGTCACGTTCACAATTTTATCTGACCGGACTAATTGCATCCAGTCGGAAGTTAGCGACCTGACCCCAACCATTTCTTCTAAAACCCAACAGTCCGGTCGAAAACCGGACGGTCCCCGTGCCCTACTAGATTCTCCGAGGGGTTCGGATCGGAGCTAGTGTCAAGATCATAAGTCTTAGGCCTCAGTCTCGGATTGATTCCCAGCGGGGAGTACATGTTTTTACTATGTTACTGTTTGGTAATGGGACTTGTTTCAAGTCCACCTATCTAGCTATCACCATCTTATCCAAATATGCCGCCATGCATCAGTGTTAATAGCATTGTTGTGTTCTGAGTCAGAACTTCTGACAGTGATATTCCTGGGTAAAATGCGCTTGTTCCTTCAGCCATATAATCACTTAATTTCAGTTGTGCATTTACAATAAACGTGAAAAAACCATTACAAAACAAAATACCATCGATAAACTTAGAATAAACGTAGAATAGCAAAGCTGTTACCAAATAAAGTCATCCATCAAATCAGATCTTTTACTGACACCAGTTAGACAGCCAGACGGCTAGCCTTTGCTGTTCTCGCATTGTTTGAAGCCAGTAACTGACGTCAGCACTAACACAAGCCATAATACCTAAATTACCTAAACCTAATAATACCTAAATTATACTTCATAATAAATTTATATTATTAGACTTTTTGACTTTTCAAAATAAAGCATTTGTTAAAACTCTTTTAACAAGCCTTAACCATCCCTGTCGAGGTTTAGACTAACAATAACCTTATTAATACAAAAAAGAGACAAACATTTTCTTCACCTCAAAAAAAGACATTAAATCTATTCCGTGCAGAAAAAATAAATTACGAACCCGCATTGCTTTAACATATATTAAAGATGTTGTCGGCACATTTTAATATTTGGTAAGCCTCTTTTTAGCACACACCATGAAAAAAATGATACACGAAAATAATTTTAATGCGACGTGAATCGCGCCTGTTTTGTTTGGGCTTTGGGCTTGCGGGAGCACAATGTGGTCCCTTAATTTTCCACCTGGATTGTCGTAACAGAGGCTTATTTGACGTGTTTGTTTACGCAGCTATTCAATAATGTGGGAGCGTCAGCATATTCAACGTTTTTGAGAGACTTTTTTAACAAATATGGTGTACATATTAAGCAAATTATAATACTGAAAATAATACTGCAAATTATAATACTGCAAACGATACTTTACGAGCGAGACTCCGACCAGCACCACCTGACATACAGGGTCAAACGCACTACCAATTAGCTCGGGTAAGTACATCGCCACGGTCAAGCGACCCTGTATGTCGGAAGATTACCTTAATTTTATATCCGAACTGTCGTAATAGAGGCTTATTTGACGTGTCTGTTCACGCAGTTATTCAATAATGCGGCATCTTCAACTTGTTCAACTCTAGGGGCGTTTTAACAAATATTTATATAAAGTTTACACAAACGCTGTTGCGAACAAATTATAATACTGAAAAAGCATTCTAATTTCCACGAGCATAATCCATAATTTGACTTAGCCATGGACTATATGACACAGCGGGTCAATCGCACTATTAATTATGCTATCGTAGCTAAGTGTGACCCGTGCTAACTGGTAGAAGAATGTGTTTTCAACACTTTTTTTATATCATTTTAGGCAGATTTCCACATATTATTAACACTTTTCAAAATTTCAATATAATATTCGTACCGTCACAAACTTTTTTTTTGATAATTTAATATAAAAACTTTGTTATTCTAGTTTTGATCGTCGACTTTTGCTGTTGACTGTACAAGAGTATGAATCAAAAATCTACACAAACCGTCCACAATACTCATTATTATCGGTCTATAATCATCCGGCAGCAGGGCTCAGATTTTCCCACAGAAACAATAACACTTAGGTAAACTATAATCGCCTCGATGGCCGAGTGGCAAAGTGCTCGGTCCACAAACCGAAGGTCACGAGTTCCATTATAGTATAGTGTAGTATAGCCCGGGTTTGTTCACTAACCCTTATTTACTCCACTCCACTACCAAGAGCAGAGATTTAGCCATTACCCATCAAGTGGTAGACTTGATTTCAATGATGGAGGCCTTTGCCCAGCAGTGGGACCGGCTATTTAAAAACTATAACTAATATACATCTATTCATCATCATTCCAATACAATTATGAAAGATTGAGCCCACCCACCGACTCTTAAAACATTAATAATTCATAGAAATTTTATACATTTGGTACTATAAAAACACAATTTTAATTAAAACAGCCTTCGTAAACGGGTACCTACATTACTTGGGTAAATGAGAATTCGTAAAAAAGATCAATACTTTTTTCAGCTCCGATTAGATAATAAAATTCTGAAATACAAATTTCGGCAAGATACATATTCGAAAACGCTAAAGTGAGTTATATCGTGAGGAGATATAGAAAATTTACGACTTCAGCGACTACCAAAATATTCGGTACACTGACAGCCAGCGTTTCTGGCACGCTTTCAAATTTTAAAACCCGCAACTGCGTTAGCCAATCGCGGGCGACGACGACGACGTAGCGGACATAAGAGCCCCTACACACTAGCTTTTCTCCATACGTTCGATAGACTTAAGCGTTACGCAGACGCTACGACAATGACGAGACAGGCACAGGCCGCCGTAGAGCCCCTTCACACTAGTGTTTTTCCAGCGTATGCATTCGACAAAGGTACGCGTAACATAGACGCTACGACAAGTCATGCCTTAATGTCTGTACCGCCGCCGCAGGTATTTTTTTGAGAGATATTTTGCTGATAGTCAATGGCCCTTTGCGTCACTAGACTTTTTAGGGGCGACTAGAAACTTGAAAGATTTCTCACGCCCGCCGTATGATCGAAACACTGTCAGAGGTTTTCTAGAGAGACCGGCACCACGCAGTAAGCAAGTCCATGATCTCATGAAGACTCCGAAGGGTTCGGACCGGATCGGGAGTAGAACATCCTGAAGGTGCCTCTAAAGGCTAGGCTCGGGTTGACTGGGTCTTGGGGGTGGGGAAAAGCGCCATGTACATGTCTGTACATGGTATAGTGCGCGGGTGTACTGGGTTTTCTAACCCTTATTCTACGAGTGTCTTGAGCCTAAGCGAGTGTGCATGTTTAGTTGTATCATGTGAATGTGTATTGGCATATTTAGGATAGGATATTTAGGACTACTGCTCGATACGAACAGCGTTTACGCGACGTATTTGCGTTGTCGTTGTTGGCAAATGAACTGCGCATTCGTTTATCAAACGACTACGCTAGAGAAACGCTAGTGTGAAAGAGCTTTAAGATGGAGATACAGACTGCGTACCATCTGGTGGTGTATACCAAGTGGTGAATAATACGTACAACATTCAATAAAAGTGAAAAGAAATTACATGGAGGCCATGGATCGCATAATAAATCGTCCGATAGGCAGGTTAATTAGGCAATTTCTTAAAATGGCCGCGCGTAAATCGGAATGGCTCCCCTGCTTGGAATAAAACGATTTTCCTTAAAACAAATGAATTGTTAACAGGGTTAGCACGATAGTGATCGTAATGTAAACGGCCGCATATACAACAAACTGCCTAGACGGAGTCTATCTTGACGGCTTGTTATTCATCAGATAGAATGAGTACTAGGGCGCGTTGAATTGATGGCCATTAGTATCTGGCTACGTAACCTCATTCATGTACGTTTCACAATGTATTATATTATTCCCACAAAATTTGTTTTTGGCATTCTGCGTGCCTAGTGTGCTTGAGTGCATAGTATGCTTGGTATACAAAAACATATTATTTTTGCACATCGCAAATACGTTTAAAAAAGTATTGTTTTTTATATTAATAAGATACAAACAAAAATCATATACTTGCCTACCTAATGCATCAACATAAACTGATCTGGAGCTCTCTCAATTTGTGTACTAAAGTGAATTTTGTGTTTATTTCAAAACAACTAATAAACAACTGCGAACAACTAATATACCACTGCAAATGTAATTGCATTTTGTATGCTATGTATTTTCGCAAGTTACTCCTGATTCACCAATCATTGCAAACAACCTATCCAATTTATAATTTTTATTTTATCTATATCGGCGGCTGAGTGGCAACGAGCGCTCGACCCGATACCCAAAGGTCGCGGGTTCAATTCCCAGTTCAGACAAAGTGTATCGGATTTTTCGATATATATATTATTAGCCGCATTTAGGCAAGCGTGGTGATTAAGCCATTGCCCATCAATTGTAGTGATGACATTATTTCAATGATGGGGCCTTTGCCGAGAAGTGGGACACCCTTTAGCTATTTACTAAATTAAACTTACTTACTTACTCAAAAAAAAAGTGATTTATTTTCTATTTTCATCATCAACAAAATTGCCTTAACAGTTTATTAACAGCTAAAATCGTTAAATCTAACCATAAAATATTTGGAGGTACTTCATTATCTCAGCTGCCGGACTGCTAGACAAAAGCATCCCCCAAGGATCTCCACAACGACCGGTTCTGAGCTGCTGGCACCACTTACCCACGACCTTCACCAAATCTTCGTCGGTGCAGCTTGATGGAGGCCTGCATAAACCTGTTTCGTGCACGTAGACACACGCCTGCACATCAAACTACAAACTGTCAAATCTTAATAGACTTTGAACTTTATATCTCAGACATAATGGTTGAAAATTTATTGAAGAAATTTGACAGTTTTGGATAGTCTGATGCGTAGGCAGGCAGGCTACAGGTCTGTACTTACGACTTTGAAATGCAACATTATTCCATCCATCGAACACTAATCCTGTAGGTAATCTGTTTTGCATGAAATGAATTATGAAACGTTCTAATTATCCCATTACACCTCACTGCCGGACACCAGACGCTTAGTAACATGCAGATTATTCTATTAGCTGGCCGTCCTGTAACGCCGGCCCATGCATATGATTTCCTATTAAAATGAACAACTCATTTGACGGGATTTTCAGATTTATTTATGATGCTCGGCTAGAGACTTGTTGCTGTTGGTTTGGACACACAGGTGGTAAATATTGGAACATCAGGCCAGTAATGTTATAGTGACATCAAACAGGGATACTGGGTAGGGAGGTACATATAGATGTTGTTCGGTTTGGTTGGTGGTAGGACGTTAAGTTTGTCAGGATAGCTATCAACGTCTTATCTTAATATGTTGTCATAATATTAATGTTAGTGGTTATTCTTGTGATCTGACTGTTAAAGATATCATCATCATCATCGTCTCAGCCAAAAAGACGTCCACTGCTGGACAAAGGCCTCCCTCAAGAATAAATAATTTTGTAGGGAATTTGCCATAATCGCCACGCTTGGCAGGCGGTTTGACGATCGCAGTAAGGTGGAAATAATCACAGAGAGACGCTGCTGCCCATCCTCTGGAATAGTCCCATATTCGCCTTTTACGACATCCACGGGAAGAGATGGGGTGGTGCAATTCTTTACCCCCGGCACCACACGGGGTAAAAGACACGGTGTTAAAGATGGGATAGCCATTTTTCAGTAATTGAGGTATCCGGGTTAAGTGCGCTTCCACATTTGCTCTTATCATCACTTATCATCAATTATCATCATGTGTAGAAAAAGATAAGCGCTGTTCTTAGAGGAATTAAATAAAAAAAATAACACTTACAATTGAAACGAGCTGATTAGTACTATGTTTAATTCACTGTTAACAAAACAACAACAAAACGATGAGGCTTTTAGTTAAGCGACATTAATTAACGATTACTTATTTTTCTTTGTCTTGTATCAAGGACAGGACTCTTAAAAGTATTTCCACTTACGCGACCAGCATCAAAAGTTCACATTAATCTCAATTACTGTTCGAAAAACATAGAGTTACAAAGCAGTAGAAATGTTTGTTTCGCATCGACCCATCGATTATAAATAAAATAAACGTTCTGCTTAGTATATAGGTACGAGTACTGTGTGTTTCTAAACTGTTAAAATAGCAAGAAAACCATACTATTTGACTTCTTCTTTCTCTATTTCAGTTGTCGTGTATCAGGGTCACGGCTCTTAAAAGAAAATAAAATACGTAAGAATACAAAAAAAATATGTTAAATACGAATCGACCCACGAATTTCGTTGAACAGCCCTTAGGCTTAATTGTCGGAGGTGTTCACAAAGAAAAAGCGACTGTTCGGAAGGAAAAGCAATTAGCCAAACGCAAGTAGCTAAATGTATAGCGTTCATTTAACGAATTAGCATTCGGCTCGGCGACGGAATGCGCAACTTCCATCGTTCGTTGTGCGGAAAGAGATGGTCAAAACATGCACACTAATTTCAGTCACGCCACGATTTTCACACTGTGGTCGTGTTGAAATATATTATTCGTTTTTTGTTTGATAATAATATTGATAGTTTTGTTATTTGTTAAGGCGAACACTGTACCTACACATTAGAATAAAATTCCTTTTATTATATGAGACAACATCACATACATTGTTCTGATCCCAAGGTAAGTAGCTAAAGCACTCGTTTCATGAAAATCAGAAACAACGACGGTACCACAACCACCCAGACCCGACACAATATCGAAAAGTTCGTTTTCGACATTGACCCGACCGGAAATCGAACCCGGGACCTCAGAGTTACCGCCGCCCAAAGTCCGGCGCGCAAACACTTTATAATTACTTTATTTTATTTATAAAATACAGTGAAAAAATTAAACGCCAACCCGACCCAGCCAGGAATCGAACCTGGTCACTGCAGCCGCCCGGATTGCGGAAGACCCAGGTTCGATTCCTGGCTGGGTCGGGTGGGCGTTTAATTTTTTCACTGTATTTTATAAATTTTATAAATATTTAATTTAGCTTCAGTGCAGCAATTAGCACTTGAAAATAAAAAGTAAAATTTACTTTATTTTATACAAAAAAAAACAAAACAGAACAAAATATTCACATCTTTTGAAAAGGTTTACGTTTTCCTTTTACTTCGTATTTTATGAAACGTATCCTAATGCCACTTATGTAGCGGTGTAGCGGTTAGGACTTCCAGAGGGGGGTACATGTCTTTGTACTCGGTTTGGTTAGGTTAGGTGGTAGGGTTTGTTTATCCGCCTAGCTAGCCACCACCATCATATAATAAATCTGTCACCGTAACAACAAAAATAGAAGCATTGTTGCGTTCCGAAAGTTAGGGAAAAGAAAACTAGTTCTTCAGTAGTTGAAGGGTATAGTGCGCTTCTTCTTTAACGTCGTCATCATCAAGTAAGATATAAACCATCGGTGATATTGAAGGCAGCATTTCGTATTGTGGAAATAAAAAAGAACCAACAATATCACAAACGCAAATTTATCACACAACGGAGACGAGAAGTAACATTCACACCAATTACGGGATGGCGAGAAATTGATGGTGACAAATATTGTTGGCGTGACAAAAGGCACTTCTGCGAGATCTGCTCAATGGCACTCCCGAATCTGTTCGACGTCAGCCCGTTTGGATACTTATTGTCGGAGCCGAGGCGTCCGTTGTAAAGAATTAAACGATCGTTTATTCGGACTGAATGAACGTTATAAATTAAATCGCGATGTTGCATATTCGTACCACTCCGTCGGCCAATTAGTACACAATGGGCTTTGTATGATACCCGATGAATGCTTAGGTAGTAGGTAGTGGGTGTAGTTATTTTATAAAGTTTCACGAGTCGTTATTATTATGGGCGGTAAGTTCTTGTGATTATGAATTCTGAAATTAATACAGATATTCATAAAAACTATTTATGCATTATTTAGTTAACCATTGTTTTGTCTCTTTTTCTCAAATTCAAAATGACCTTTGTGTGACGTTGACAAAACAATATTTATTGAAATGAAACAACTTTTACGGATCTACTCGCGTTTATTTTACACATTAGTTTTAATTAATGTTTATCCTGACGTTTCGAACCCTTTGCAGGGTTCGCGAGTAGATCCGTAAAAGTTGTTTTATTTCAATGTGTAGTGTTCGCGTAAACTTTAGAAAACAATAAAACAATATTTAACTAAATAATGCTCAAATAGTTTTTATGAATAAGGAGGTAAGCTCAAAAAGAATATTTTGACCGTACCTTTTCATCTGCCTCTGTTGTTTAGTAGTTGAGACCACCTACCGGTCTCAGACCCACAGCCCTCTGGTTCGATTCTAAACGAGGTGTGTATATTTGTACTCGTTTAGTTTAATGGCAGTACTTGTATTAAGTCTACTGGCTATCTGTCTGTGTATCTAGTTCTCTGGCTAGCTACTTCCATCTTATATAAGATACGTCGCCATAACTATGATAGTAGTATTATTGTGTTCCGACAGTTATAAATAAGATCCTTCATAAGAGCGAGTTCCTCAGTAGTTGAGGAATCCGGGTAAACTTTGAAACGAAAATGAAAGGAAAATATTCTTTGTTGTACACCATATTATTTTTGACATAAAGAGGATAATAAAATAAAATAAAACTGTACAAATAGCGGGCTTTTTCATATTTGGCTCTTTGCTTCCACCATCGGCCTTATCGTTACTCAACGTTAAGTGAGATTCATCTTGCTTACCAACTAATTACTTACCTGTACCTAAGCTTACAGGACAGGATACTGCTGCCAGAAATTAGACGGTCACAATGGACTTTGCTTGGGAACCGCCCGCCACATTAGCAAAAAGTTTTAAATTCCAATAGTCATATAACCATTAAAGTGAATTTATCACTTCTAAAGTTAACTTCCAATCTCGACGTTGAAACATAGCATCACGGAGTAGATAATTTAACTGTTCTGTGCATAGCATCATCAAGCAATTCTGTCTTTTATAAGTAAAAGTTGGACATTCAAACTTTAACTAAATTTTCAACTTCAGCTGTGCCATTATCTGCAGAAACTAGCTTGACCAAACACGCATTTACGTATATTGCTGGACTTTAAAGTTACTGTCAAAAATTAAAAAAAAAAAACAAAATTCAAAGTGATTTATTCAGTTTAGGCTACAAAAAGCTCTTGTGATTTTTGTGAGCATTTTGCCATCGGTTCGTAAGTCTACTCTGGACTGTTGTACTGAGAAGAACCGGCAAGAAACTTAGCAAGTGTCAAGCTCTTTTCTCCCTTACAGCGTCAAAAATATTGGAAAATGCCCTATCATAAAGGACACTTTCCATCACAAATAAAAACACAAAATATAAAGGACAACACAACATGTAAAAAAACAAAAGAGAGAAAAATCATTTAAATACCTAAGTTTGCAAATTTACATCAGTTACCAGTTTAAATTTTCACAATACAGACGAACGACGTCTATCGACAACATAAAAGAAAGTAAGGAAAGAAAAGAAATACTATTAGGACATAGTGATGTCTAAGCGCCCACGTCATGTATTTGACATTTGAGCTATGGGAGAAATGTCAGATTGTTGGTGAAGGCATGGGAAAAGCTCTTAGATTAAAAGTTGTAATAATGAAGTTAAGTGACAAGTTATTAGTTTACTAGTTGTCGTCCAGTGGTCGAAATTCGACCGTAATTTTATTAAGGCTGCACGGATTGTATCTAAGCAATGAAAAATTAAAAAAGATAGAATGTATTTTTGGATTGGCATTGACAGAATTCGGCTGCTCCTCTTCCATTTTTGAAATTTTTGAAAAATGTATGAAACCTTGTTTATTTAATTTATTGTATTATTTATTATGCATAAATTTAAAAAAAAATTGCATTTTGTATATGTTTTTTTTATATAAACAATAAGTATGCGAAATTTCATACTCCTCCGTACGCGCAATTTTCGTAAAAAGGGGTACAAAGTTTTTGCTTCACGTATTTATATATAGAAGAAAAGAAGGACAGGACTTCGTTCAGCTGTTTAATATTTATATACCATAAATAAACTGATTTTGACAAAATACTTTCATAAAAGAAGGTCCTTAATCGTTAAGCTTACATTTGATGATTAACTAACATAATGTTGAGATGAATGAAACATAACTGTTACAGACTACAATTTATAACAATTATAACATCTAAAAATATGATATGTAATGATTGTTATAAAATAATTAATATGTTTATAAGGCATGAGTTGCCGGAAATTCATGGCATACAAAAGTGCAATTTAAATAATGTATTGGTATTTCCGCTGAGTTGTTATATTCGATAAATGAATGACACGAGTAGTGTTGCGGTTCATTGTTAATTTGTCACATAAAATGATGTTTTATGTCAAACAAGGGAATTACAATGTCAGCGAAATTAACAAATGATTAATTGTAGTTGTAGGAGTTCGCCCGTACGCAGGTTCTGCGACAGTCACTGTGGTGTATGGGACACCAAATGTGTAGGTAAAGTAAGCGTAATATTAGAAAAAAAAACAATGTCTGTTGCAAAAAATCGTGGGTTCCTTCTGTGGTAGAATCATAAGTGCTCATTTAAAAAAAAGTGAAAATAATAAGTATGTCTATATACGATGTACTCTTTCTAAATAAATTATGCATCATAGATTGTAATCAAAATCTCTCGTTTAACAGTCGAGTACTATGTTTATTGTAGTGCGATATATTATTATACGTGTTTTCCAACGGTAGCGGTGGGAATCATGTAGGTATGTGCGTTAACGTCACTCACAACCAAGTTTAATGTCCAACCTCTTCACCATTGTCAAAAAAAAAGAAGGTCGAAGAAGCATTGTATAATGGGAAACAGGTTGATCATTTAACGAAAACACATTATTATTAATTATAAATATAAATCTATTTGTATCATAAGATTCATAAAAGAAACTGTCATTTATCTAGAAAACTGACTATGATGACTGCTAAACCAACATAGCTGCAAAGCCAAACATTCAAATGACGGACCCAACTGGCACGCGTGCCAAAACACCTTTGTCTGCCGAAAGTATCTACGATTCACCAGAACCACAGACATGAATGTTTGATTCAGCAAGTTCCCAAAAGTTAAATGGATGCAATCAAAGTTGTACCTTTACATATAGGCACCGCGCCGTAAAGACTCCTTTCAAACATCCATGTTGTGTCGACACACAACATGGATGGATGGATGCTCCTCGAAAAAAATACCACATCAGATAATCCGTCGGGATTATTATTGATTATTATTATTAGGATTATTGCTCGATATAGCAGTTGTCATCGTCCTGGTCTCTGCGATTGCTAAGGTTAAGCAACTTTCGCAATGGCCGGTCATCGGATGTGTTTCCCGGTTGCAATATCATGTAGTGTGTGACTCACCAAGTTGGCACACCGTATTGTCCAGACGCCTTCACATCAACCTATCCAAAACTATCAAATTCTTTCATTGCATTTTCAACCATATAAATAAGGCATAAAGTTCAAAGTCTATTGAGGAAATTTTACAGTTCGTGGTATCTACCAATCAATCAATCTTGATATGCAGGCGTGTGTACGTATGATTTATTACTGTCCATTTAAACCATAGGTACCATACGGTGTAGTGCAGTGTATCAATATAAGGTGAGATGAGTCACACACTACAAGCAGTCGTTAATAACCACGTGACAACCACCAATCCGCACTGGACCCACGTGGTGGTTTATGGCCCGTTCTCCCTATCCATAGGGAAGGCTCGTGCCCCAGCAATGGGGACATAAAATGAACTGGTGAGATATCCCGCTGTAACGACTCTTTATGTTATTTATGGCTGAACCGTAGTGAAACTCTACTGCTACATACGAAATGTCTCAGGATTGTCTGATGTGGTGTAAAATGACATGCTGCTGTCGTGCACACAAAGTAATGTCTGACAGGGCACTATATGAAATTAGATTTTGATCTGCTAAATATGGTATACACCGATAATTCTGTTAGGTTTTGAACATGGAAATTCCGAATTTGGTTACTACGATTTTTCTTAAACCGAACTTTTAGAATTTTTGAGTCTCTAATTGAGATTAGTTTAATTTTCTTTTGACTACAGGTGTCGATTAGGTTAAGTTGGACTTGTGGCCACGCGCATCAAAGCAATGAAATCATCATTATCATGATTCAGTTTAATTAGATGAAATTAACCCATTTAGTTTTTTGTATTTATGTAGTATATGTGAGTACCCTTTAAACATACACTACCTAAGTACAAATCTTTATATTGTTTGATAATTGATTTTCGGTGTTATTATCACACAAACACATGACTTTACCGTTACAATAGACAGCCATATAAAGACGGTAAGTAAACCCACTTACCCTATAAATTCTCTTGTAGTATCGATTGGATCAATATACACAGAGTAAGCCATCCAAGTATGTCTGTACGTGTCCAAGTTTGTCTGTATGTCTGCCTGTCGGCAGAGTGAAGTTGACTGATGCTGCGTTGTTTTCACGCTGCACCAGTTGTCTTCGCGTCTGGACTTCATTTCCACTTAGCATCAGGTGGTGTGGAGTCATTTGCCGTGCTAAGTATAAAAAAAATTTTTTTTTTTTAAAAAATCGAAAATTTAGAAGATAGAAAAACTTGTTTTAAGAACAAGTCAGTGGCTTATCATAAAATTATAAGGATAAAATGGAGATATATGACAAGAAAAATATTTGAAATCTTCCTCGAAATTACGGTAGACAAGTATTCACGCAGACGAATTCGCGAACGGTCGGTAGTTCATTATAAATTCAAAGTAGGGTAATAGACGCGCTTGTTCAAAGTGTCATCTATGTTTCGGGTTGTTCCTTAACTGTCTGCTACGTTATTCATGTACGACACAAACTCGACGTCAAATGTTCAACATATAACAAAACTTACAATGACTAAACAACTTAATTAATTAATTCTAAAAATGTTCAATTAAAATAAATAATGAGAATATTGACAACAACAATAATTGGTTCCAAAACAATTTGAAAATGACATTTTACATTTCGGTATGCTATACTAAAAGTCTTATTCTTTCAAGCTAATGATCCAATTTCTTTGCAGAAATACAGTGAATAAAATGTTGACGGTAAACATTTGTTTGTCTGATTATATGCCATTCCATAGTTCATTTAGTTAATTCAATTCTGTTATCCAAACTTTATTTTAAATGTTTTCTATTTACTGTTAACGTATCTGTATTTCCCTTCGGCATAGAAATTCAAAAATTCAAAATTCAAAATTCTTTATTTCTTTAACAAGACTTAGAAATTATTATCTAGTTAACGGAGCTTCCTACTAGGCTTATTATAATCGCTTGTTTCAGGAGGCAACGCTCTGCATAACTAAGTGTGTATTATAATTTATAATAATAAAGAGTTAACATACATGTTTTTATTTTTACTAAATTCTTATTACTAATTTTTTAATTATACTTATTAGTCTAATTTTATACTGACGTGTGTGTTAGTATGTGCAAAATGTAGGAATGTGTGTGTGTTGTTAATCGTGCAAGCTCGCATTACACTTGTCGTTTAAATGAGTTGATCACAAAAAGAATTTACACAATTAACTGTAGTCAAAAGCCAGGTACAAAAGACAAACAGAAATAAAGTTTCCTCATTTAGCCCAACGAGAAAATACAAAAGATAAACAGAATATCGCGTGGTTTCTATCCTAGAGAACAAACGTATTTAGCCAAGTAATTCCAGTCGCCGCCGCCGTGCCCAAGACGCGTCGCTGCAATCTGCCAAGAAACAAAGTCGTGACATAAAACAAGGGCATTGTTCTTATCTAGGGCCAAAGAAATGTTTCGTTGGCCAACTTCGGAGGCGGGGAGAGAATGAAAAAGATTTCGGATTAATATGTGCAATGGAACGGTTAGTATTGGATGGCAGTTAACGTTGCGATGTTCTTGGCAACATTTAAAATGGATTTAGTCATTTTGAGTCCAATGTCTGCTTGGAATAGTTACTCACTATTAGGTTTAGGTTAAACCTGCATCCTGACACATGACATACCGGGCCAGATGCACCACCTCCAATTATGCTATCGTGGCTTTTTCTTAACGTGAAAATTTGTCAACACTATCAATTTTTACCTTATAATTACATATCCGATAGAATAGAATAGAAACACTTTATTTGTAACTAATACATCACACACACAAAAAAATAGTAATAATAAGATAATATTAATAATATTTTCTTAAAATACATATTTAATAAAAAGAATAATAATAAAATACTAATATTCTGTTTTTAATTCAAGATATTGATTTCATCTGTTAACTTTCATTTATCTTTGTTCCAGGTAAACCTGCCACATCATCATCAGCCTAAAATGTGATGACGGGAGATCGCCAAACCTATTCATCCAGATCTCTTCTGTTAAATTTTTAAAAATCTTTTTTAGAAGAGACTCCCTCTCTTTACTGTACGCAAAACCATTACATGGACTAATGGCAAAACTTACGACATAAAACTTGACGTAAATAAATGTTTATAAGAACTGGCTGTAAAAACCAAGCCTAATATGACAATTTTAATGTTCTCGGAAAATTGGTCCTATTATGGACAAGTAGGATGATGAACGATATTTAATCGTTAAGAAAAATTAACAATAGGCACTTGTCCCGTGGTTGAGAGCCGCACGAAAAATATAAATGGCACAAATATATCATAATGTATTCCGATGTTCTCGTTAGCATCATTATCGCTCATTTCTCACGGTCCAACTTTTATATGGAAAAATTTGGTAGAATTTATCTTATTTCTCTTTAAGTTAAAATACAAATTTTTGGCTTCCAATTAGGTAGCTTGGAAATGGCTGTCCAAGTTTTCTCACAAAGCTGTGTTTGGATGAGTGATTATTCTTACTTATACGTCGTTCAAGGGGTTTCCAAGCAAAAAATATTATGCTATCAACTCATTTTGGAAAGTCAAGACCGTATTCCCATACGTCCGCGGACAAATAAGTTTTCTTTGTATTTATTTTGAGAACTGAAAATAGTAATTGGAAAGAAATAACTTGTCTCAAATTGTTCTTGAAGATCCTTTCGATTACGTTATTCTGTCTGGACTACCGAGACGTTGGTTTTTCTGTCGGATTTATCAAGTGCTTGTTTAAACGCTATTCGCCAATATTGTTCCATTAATGGATATGTAGGTATTATGTCTGCAAGCCCTTGATTATAACTTAAAGGTAATATTATAATATGTCAATTCTGGTAGTATTTCGCTTACATATACTACTTATAATATAGATTATTCTTGTATTACTTATCTCTAAAGGAAACTACGTTTCATAAAAACACAACTGGACGTGACGGAGTGTATTCCCACTTTCATGTTTGGACAGTGAACCTGTTAATTTGCCTCATAACAGTTCATTGGCCTGAATCGGATTCAGTATGAATACGTCTTAAACAATTAAATAGTAAAAGTATAGGATTTCTTTCTTTATATTTAATAAAGTGGTGATATTGACCACTTTATGCACCTATAAATAATATTAAGAAGTAAATATTATTTAAATAAAATATTTAAATATTTAAATACTGTTATGAGGCAAATTAACAGGTTCACTGTCCAAACATGAAAGTGGGAATACACTCCGTCACGTCCAGTTGTGTTTTTATGAAACGTAGTTTCCTTTGAGGTTCAAATGAAAGCGTATATGTTAGAAAAAACTTTTTAGGTTCTCAGTTATATGTCCTGTCAAGTCCGCGCAATATATGGAACTATCCCAGTATACGTTCACAGCTCCAAAAAGCCTAGAAATTGTACCGGCAAGCAGACCATATGTGGACTGTGAACGTATAGAGCTTTCCGTCTACAGACCACATATGTGAACATATGTGTACACGTCTGTGAACAGTGAACCTGTTAAAGCTCGAACACGACAATAAAATAGTTGCATAAGTAAAATGCACTGTGATGAACAAGCCATTTCCTCACAAAGATATTTGCACATTCTAAATCTGCCAGTCTCCAGATTGTCAAAGCAATCTACTCGTTGATCTTACCCCCTTAACCCTTCTGTATTAAGTTAAAATGAAGTAACATTATTTATTTATTTCAACAACATCCTTTCTACGATTCTTCTAAAGTATTGCTCTATCTTACCTGTATTTACGTATCCTAGAAATAACATTAGCGCTGAACAATGTAATGAACGTGCAATGAATACACGAAGACATTGCGCGATAAAAATACGAAAGTGACAGTAGAAGCCACATAGTCCAGTACACAACAATGCAAGGCAAATACTAATATCCAAATTGGCACAGCATCGCAAACAAAAGTAGCTTTTAAAGATAGTGTAGCTGAACTCTAAATCGTCTGAGAAGAGCGAGAGTTTTGTGCTCTTCTCAGTCATTTGTTTCTTTGTACCTTGGTGGTAACAAAGTACTGTTATTATCGTTAGTTCATTTGGTTGTAAAAGCTTTTGCAACAAAACAACTTACATACTTATAATTATAATACAACGCTGAATGGCGCGACGCTTCTGCTACGCATTATTCTACGATACTAATAATACGAGTATAATGATGATGCCTTGAAGAACACCGTATCATAGTCGTTATTTACATTGAGCAAAAAAATTATGCTGCCCTTCAAATCAGATTACAAATTACATTGATCAAATCGAATTATAAAGACATTAACTACTATAGGATGATTAGGATGTTACAAGATGATTAGGATATATTTTGAGAAGCTATCTGGCGCAGCGACTAACACTTTCGGGTTGATATCGTAAAAGTTATGACAATTTTGAAAAATCGGTTTCCAGGATGAATAACTAAATGTGAAATATATGAGCTGCTCTGAGCTCGTAAGACAAATTACAAGCGTTTATACATTTTTGTATACTATACGGATTTCAATATTTTTCAATATTTATAACCAATGGGCCAATTTTATCGAAACTTACTACGTTGAAGAAAATACCTCGGGGTAATACAAAAATACAGAGTTAAATATAACACTTAAAAGAAAAAGTTAAATTAACAGAATTTATGCGATTAAAAGTGTGTATATATATACAGTATACTCTTTGCAGTTCGGTTATTTTTCTCCCACGTATTGCAATGTATTTGTGTATTATCGGTTCGTCATCGATTACTGTTATCACGTCTAATTCACTCAATAATGCTCGTATCCTAAACTTCCATACACTGTATTTTTCACCATCAAAAGGATTTATAGGTTTATTTTTTCGTTTGACTTTGAAATTTTCCATGGTGAAAATTTACTGACACAGTGAAAAATGGTACACCGAATTAACCAAATATGCTCGAGCATTTGATCTTGATTTTATCGTAAGATATCAGTCGTTTAAAACGACCCACATAGGTATTTAAATTATAGTCACTTACATTAGAGTAATAATTACCGAGAATAATCACTCTCATACCCACATAGGGCCAGCATGGTTCAGTAATAGCCCAGTTCATTCATTTGGGATATCCTAAGCCCAGCTAAATCCATATTTCATATTTAAAATATATGTTATGTCGTTACATATCCAGTGTTTCAACGCTATTTGCATGCAACCGACGACAGAGTTGGGGCGCATTTGTTCAATGGTGATTGTAAAACGAAGTTCCCTCTAATCATAGTCAAAGAAACTAAGTTTCCGTGCACCTGTAGTGTGGTAAACTCAATTATGCTCCCAACACATCCGACGACGCTCCATGTAACCACAATGTTGTGGGGTGCCTACATTCCGTTAAAAGCTCGTCTCGAACGCAAGTTTGCTAATCTACATGTAGCTCTAGAGTTTACTACGCGAGAATGGGCTTTGGAGGAAAAGTGCTGCGTCTATATAAAAGTCTATAGCGATAATTATCGTTATAAGCAATAATCGTCTCGATTTGGAAATTGGGTGCGTACATTCCGTTAAAAATTCATCTCGAACGCAAGTTTGCTAATCTACTCGTAGGTCTAGAGTTTACTAGGCGAGAATGGGCTTTGGAGGAAAAGTGCTGCGTCTATTTAAAAGTATATGGCGTTAATTATCGTTATAAGCAATAATCGTGTTGATTTAAAAATTGGGTGCGTACATTCCGTTAAAAATTCATCTCGAACGTAAGTTTGCTAATCTACATGTAGGTCTAGAGTTTACTAGGTGAGAATGAGCTTTGGAGGTAAAGTGCTGCGTCTATATAAAACTCTATGGCGATAATTATCGTTATAAGCAATAATCGTCTTGATTTGAAAATTAAGTGCGTACATTCCGTTAAAAATTCATCTCGAACGCAAGTTTGCTAATCTACATGTAACTCTAGAGTTTACTAAGTGACAATGGGCTTTGGAGGAAAAGTGCTGCGTCTATATAAAAGCCTATGGCGATAATCATCGTTATAAGCATATAATCATCATGATTTGTAAATTGGGTGTCTACATTCCGTTAAAAGCTCGTCTCGAACGCAAGTTTTCTAATCTTCATGTAGCTCTTCCGCGTATAAGTTAATTTGCGTTTCTGGTACTATGCGTCTGAACGGAGTTAACTAGACGAGAATGGGCTTTGGCGGAAAAGTGGTGTTTGTGAAGAAAAGACGATGCGAGAAATCATCGTTATCAGCCCATAAGCGTCTTCAACACTCTGAGAGTTAACCTGATTTCTCCTTTAATATTCCTTTTGATTTGCCATTGTTTTTGCATTAGTGGGATTACGAGTTAAGATAATCCCTCAAGAAAAATATAGTGGAAGTAAGTAAATATCAGCTGTTTGTGATTTCATCTTTTCGGGAAACGACTAGTGCAATGTAGCTAAAAAGTAGTGAACAAGTATAGTTAATTTATAAAACTTATTGTATGATGTTTTTCATGTAATATAATATGTCACTAATTACTCATTTTTATTAGAGACAATATATTTATCCTAACTAACTTAGGAACGATCAACATCGCACAACCAGAACCTCTGTGTCTAGAACCCTGAAATTTTGCAGGCATGTACCCTTTTATGACATAGCACGAGATAGTACAGGATTTTTCGAGATTACTCGTAATTTTTCAATACGGGTATTTACGTGGGCGAAGCAAGAGCTGGATGAGAGTAGCCGCGGATCGTGCTCGGTGGCGTGCACTTGGAGAGGCCTATGTCCAGCAGTGGACTAGTATAGGCTGATGATGATGATGATGATGACGTGGGCGAAGTCACGTGCTGTTGTTACATTACATTATATAAGAAGTTCTTTTCAACCGAAATAGTTGGATCGTTTGGAGTAAGTAACCTGTAAGTTACTTTGAGCAAAATCAAACAAAGAGAAATTTGTGAGCATTTCATACTTATTTAGCAATAACGTACTTTATTAAATATAAATTCCAACCCAGAACAGGCTTCCGTAATAGTTAATGGACCTAAAGCATCTTTGAACATAATCGTTGGATCGTAAATTGAACATTTTTACGATGTCTGCGCTTGTTACAATGTTGTATCAGCTAAACTGGTTTACAGGATACTTAGCGTCGTGTAGGGGTAACCCTAATAACGAAGCGATAGCGAAGCAATTAGTTCCGCTTAAGGCTTTGGTATCTTACTTTATAACGGAGTTCTGGGAGTAGGTTATAAATGATCGATAATGCGTTGCTTATTTTACGATGACTTTCTTTTTTCAGAACCGAAAAGTACTCTGCCTTTATATCACCTGGCAATAGGATAGAATAGAAATCATTTAATTCAAGGCAACAAATTATATACAGATGGTAAGTTACATAGAGGCCCATATTATAAATACCTTACAGACTAACATACATGCAATTTATATAAAAAACTAAAACTATGCTGCACGTAAGGACGGCGACGTGTGACGTGGTGTCCGGTAGCCGGCCTCGGAACCGCCGGCTTATGACACCCTTCGGCCAAAACTCTTCTTTTATGAAAGTCGACAGATGTTCGGTCGGTCACAAATGAATTAAAATTTACATTGTGGCGGGACTCCCATCGTTCGACCCACAGAGTGAATTTGGTTTTGATCCGCACATACTCTACAATCTCCTCTGTCTTGGAGAGTGGAGAGTAGTGGAGCCGGGGCACGTATAGCAGCGTCGTAATAAGTGTAATCAATCGAAATAAGTGACGACAATGTCAAAGGTCAACTCAAGTCTCAACTACTGAGGAACTGTATGTTGTCTCTAACTCTCGGAATACTTCATTGTTAGTTGTTGTTGTTATGGTTATAGACTAATAAACTAAATATATCATGTATCCCTCGCTGAAAATACAACCAGGGACTTTAGGTTCTGACCCCGGACTGAACACTAGACCACAAAAATCATTACCATCACATTATCATCAGCCTATAATAGTCCACGACTGAACATAGGACTCTTCAAGAGCACGCCACTGAGTACGATCCGCGGCTACTTTCATCTCTTGCCAGCCACCTTGCGAAGACCGCCGCTCCACCTAGTCTGAGGACATCTTAAACTATGTTTGCCGCATTAGACACCCAAGTCGCACCCAGGTCAATAGATTCTGTGGCTAAGGGTTTGAATCGCGATTTCTGGCATTCAATCCTAGCATCACCCCGTTCGTACCGCAGACACGCCTTAGTCTTTCTTATATTAGACGAGGCGTGCAATGTTCTAATGGAACTTGTGTTTAATCATAAGAAGACTTATTCAATTTGTTCAATTGGTTTGGAATGTTAAACCTCTTCATGTTGTTCGGTAAATAGTTCTACAGAAATACCGTTTAATTTACTGAAAGCTGTTAATGGAATATTACGGCGGACACGTCAATCCTTCGGTATTAAAATAGACGATTTTAACGCTTCTGATCACGCTGTCAGACTTCATTGTGGAATAGTACAAACACATTTTATTTAATTGAATATCTTTATTGTCATAAACGTTAATTCGATAGACCTACACACATTTGTAGTTTATTTGCTAGTGTGTAAACGTTATAAAATGCTAAGAATTGAAAATTATGAAGAGTTTGTTAGCGCAGCGGCTAATGCGTTTACGATCAAACTCTTCTAGAATTCATTTAGATAACCTAAAGGTTCGTTAAGTTGTGACGGTTAAACTTTGGCAACCGTTGTTAAATCCATATACAAAACTTTACCAATGCACATAATTCTAATAATTACAACTACTAAGAGAGGTCTAGTAAACTCTAATTGTTCCTTTACCGGCATCAATTGTGAACCACAATGGCCGCTCGTTGATAAACCGAGCATGGTATTTAATGTAGCGGTCCCATCGACGCGGCGAACGCGCCTTCATTATCGTATATACTACTCGCTGTCACAGTCTAGATTGCGAACATTGTTCGAAATACACGAATAGCCTCGATTCTGCTCTGCAGTTTACTGTACCAAGGCAAGTGCTTAAATCCTTTTTCCCTTAAACCTCCTTCTATTTTCTTCATAGGACCACGCATGCTAATATTCGGTGACATCGATTTATCATGGCAACTAATTACGAACGAAGGGTGAATCACTTATTAGTAATATTTAATATCTTTACATGTAATTAATTTTTATTGTACTTAGTGTGTGCCAATATATTTATTTCTTCTTCTTCTTGTCGCAACAAAAATTGCTCTTGCTTTCCCAGCTCATGTTCCGCCACATATTCCCTCCTTCCTACAAAATGGGATCGTCGTGTCGAATCGGGGTGTTAAGAAGTAAGTTGCAGGTTGGCCATATTGTGAAGACGGCTAGTGAGACACAATCCTACTCCAGTAGCTGTCTTCGCGTCTGAACTCCGCTTCTTCTTAACACCAGGCAGAGCAATTCATTTGCCTACTCTACGATAATGAAAATTAAAATGGTTATTAGAGTCTCAGCGGCTAGATTCTGAAATTTTTCTCAAAGTTGAAATGTCAAAATCGGCCTGAAAAAAATTGAGGTCCTGTTCAACTGTAGACATAAAATGCAACGATCAACATATATTTTGTTTTGGTGTAGACGAAGTGCTTTTGGCCTCAGAAAATGGTCGTATTGTCTGAGGTCAAAAGCACTTCGAACATTTTTGCGTGTGACTGTGACTCTTTGGCTAAGAAAGAGTACATTTGGACTCCAGGGATCGGCTTATCCAAAATTAGAAGAAGTCAGGCACATCGTCCTCTAGCACGATGCCAAACTTATAACTGTCGTCTTCACTGAGGAAGAAGAGTAAAAGCATGGGATTGCACAAAAGGTCCTGATGGATGGGTCTTAGTGCTTCAGGGAGAAGGAAACGTCGGCAGATAAGATCAGATAAGATAATTGTAGACTTATTAAGTTGGTGTAATTTAAATAATTTATTTGATTTGTAGAAAAAGCTTTAAGCTAAGACACAGTTTACACATAATCCTTGTCTGTAGGACACTTCAATTCATTGATGGATGATTAATTGACGTATTAGATTATAAATTCCATATAAACTAAATGTACACACGCCTGCACATCAACCTATCCAATACTGTCAAATTTTTCTAATTGATATTGATCTTTATACCCAAACATTAAGGTTCAAAATTTATTGAAGAAATTTGACATTTTGTGGTAGGTTGAACTGAAGCCGTCTGTACATATACTAAAATAGCTTTATGCGTACTTATTTACAAATTTCAGCTGAATAGCTCTCATCCAAATTGAAATATTAAATTAAATACCTGTAAATTCGATTTCGGTCGACCGAGCATTTTAGTAAGCAATGCAGGCAAAGAGAAATCCTTGAATCTCGAATTCACGTCAACGTGCGGGTTCAGATCAAACTGCTGATGTTCAAATAAATTTCTAGTTTCGGACGAATGTGGTTAAGAAATTTTCATACATACATACATACATATAATCACGCCTCTTTCCCGAAATTTTAGAAATTTAAATAAAGAAAAAAATTAAGAAATTTTCACCTAATTTAATTTAATTTATGTAAATGTATGGAAGTAAACTGCAGTCAATAAACAATATCGAATGATTTACACACATGTAAATACCTATCAGGTATCGAATGATATTTGTGTATTAGAGTAAGTATTTTTGTTTCATCACGTCACCAAGACGTTGTCTCTGTTATACCATGTAACTTTACGAAACCTAGTACAGCCAGTAGCAAAAGTCACTGACCACTTTATTATAATGTACGGTTTGCCCTGATTTACCATAATAAGAGGTTTACTAGAACTTGACGTAATACATAACAATGCGAAACAAAACTGTTTGGCGTCAGAAATATGCATAAAAATGGATCCCGATTCTAGGGAGAATCCTTCTGTCTGGCATTTGTGTGTTAAATACTTTTTTTTTTTTCAATCCTTTACGATATCGCTTTTCTCCACAAAATACATTCGGGTGATTTGCGGGCCTCTACCTCACACTAAAAATAAATAGGCCACCGTTATAAAGGCGGGTCAGCGAGGAACTTTGGATCCTTTATGTGATTTCCTTGAAAATTGCGCCAATAGATGGCCTGATTCCATTAGCCGCTCTCGGACCATTTTCGGGGCTAACTCGACGGTCCACGGGGCCAATGTGATTTTTTACTGCTTTATCTCGATAATGAATTGATCGGTAGACCGATGTTCCGGCGTATTAAGAGATGATAACCTGATAACTTCCCCTTTTTGGACATTTTTATTTCATGTTAAGTGCTGCTGAAAATCTTCTGTTTGTTATCTTTGTTGGTACTTTTTTTTAAATACCGTTTTGGGTTCGACACTGTATGTTATGTTGTCTTAGACTCCTTTATTGGTCTTTAATCGTTACTATTTTAAGCTGGTACTTTGCCTATCTGCCTACTCATTTTCGTAATGAGAAAGCATTACACTTATATACGAAAGGCTAGGCTTAAACAAAAACCTCTCCCAGCTTTACACAAAATGTTTTCGCACTGCATTCTACATTGAAAAGTTTTTTTTAATGTTCCACAAATTATGGTAAACATGCCAGCAACGTGTAATGAAAGTTGTAAATATTCAATTATCAAACTGTATGCAGCCATTTTTCAGGTTGCAGGTTTTATCAACACCGGTTTTTATTATTTACGGTACTTTGTTATCGATACTTTCACGACATTAGTACTTAAATGGTACCGGCTTAAATGATACCTTAAGTTTTTCCTCTCAGCACCGGTATTCAATGTAGGTTGACGTCGAACGTCACCACTTCACTATACCTGCGCGCAAGATTGTAGGCAAGCAAACACAAGATACATCTCTCGCAACACAAGACCTTACAGCGCTTACTGTATACTTTTTTGGAGAGAGGTTGTTGATGGCCTCATACTTCCTTTTCAGCTTAACTGGCCTTGGCTGTGTACCGGTATAATAGTGATACCTTTACCTTATTATACAGATATGGTACCTGTTTTAATGAAAATACCGGTACCTATGTAATTAAACTTGTTTACCGGTATAATTTTTACCGGAACCAAATTCCACCGTTAAGGTAAATAAACTGGCTGCTGAAAATGCCGATATTCCAAGTTTGGCTGCCACTAAATATCTTACTTAACCCAGTTACTCACTATTACAGAAAATTAAAACCTTTTTTTTTAGTTATACCTAAGTTATAATCATGAAATACTTTACTTAACTTGCCTCTAGATTTTATTTATTTATTTATTTATTTATTTATTTTATTAAGAAAACCAACAGCGTTACAAAACGTATACAATTTTTCAGGTAGGTAAAGATTATGGCCAATTATAGGTTTCCCTGTTTAAATTATACAAATTTACTACATAAGCATAACAGAAGCCCATAAGATTAACACAATGAGGTATTGTTGTGTATCCGTATTTGCTTTTTATGTATAAATAACAAAAATAATATATTTACATAAATTTTAAACTGTATTTTTAGATAAAAAAGAAAGAGAATAATACTTATACGCACCGTGTAGTTACTAAACTCATTTATAAATACATAAAAATAGTAATAATATACTTAGTTATTAATTTAATATTATAGAAATTAATTTATGAAAGTATTAGTAATAAAATAATAAACTAAATAAATTAGATAGATAAGTCACATCATTCTGTATGTCACAGTTTCTTCACATACACTACGGAACCCGTTGCTGTTTTAGTTAGTAAGTAATTTGTTTATAATTTGCTTTTTAAAACTTGCTTTGGAGTGAATAAATATGTCGACATCCGCATACATGGTATTATATGTACGGGCGATACGCGTTATGACACCATTTTTGCCATAGTTAGTGGCTGAACGAGGAACATTGAGCAAGGGGGTATGGCGTGTGCGATAGGTGGGTGCATTGAATCCAATCCCACTCAGCAGCTGAGGACAATCAATATTATCACTAAGGATATCGTATAGTAGACACATGTCGAGAAGATAACGCCTGCCTTCCAGGGTCAGCATGTTATGTTGTTCGCAACTGTCTTTATAAGATGACGATGAAATACGCAAGCGATAGTTAAGATACCGCACAAACCTCTTTTGTATTTTTTCTACATTATTTTTATATATTTCATAATGAGGATTCCATACACAGCTTGCATATTCTAAAGTACTTCTGACAAATGCGTAATACACGGATTTAATAGCGATTGGATCACGAAAAGGCTTACAGGCACGAATCACAAAACCGAGGTTTTTAAAAGCTTTAGTAGTAATATTATCAATGTGGTTTTGAAATAATAACTTGTTATCGAAAAAAACACCGAGATCACGGATTATGTTGACTCTTTCAATAGGGATATCATTAAAGTTATAAGTGTAGATCAGTGGTGTCCGTTTTCTCGTAAAGCTCACACATTGACATTTTGAAACGTTAACTGTGATTCGATTATCTTGGTAGTATGTAAATAAATGGTTCAAATCGGTCTGTATACTTAAGCAATCATTTACATTTCTAATTTTATAAAATATTTTTTTGTCATCCGCATACAACAAATGACTTGAAGTTTTGAAACAGTCTGATATATCGTAAATATACGCGTTGTAGAATAAAGGGCCTAAATGCGAACCCTGTGGTACGCCCGTAGGTATATTTATGAAATCAGATCTGAAGCCTCCTACTACCACCGACTGAGATCGATTAGATAAGTAAGATTGGATCCATCGCAGTAAATCGCCACGAATACCCAATTTATACAGTTTTTCGAGAAGTATGATGTGATCAACACGATCGAAAGCTTTTTCGAAGTCTGTGTAGATCACATCAACCTGTCCCCCACGTTCCATACCATGAGACCTTTTGAACTGAAATATTGGCGAACCACTCTCAAAGTTGAAATCGGAAAATGCGATTTGAGGTACGATTGCGAAAGTGTACAAGCAGGCCTGCCAACAAAATATTGAGTTTATCCGAGGCTGGTTGGTTGTTAAGGAACGAACGAACTTTCGTTCGCTCGGGGATGTCATCTGTCTCGGTAAATTGCTGCGACAATGAAATTTATGCAGCCACGACAGGACATGATTTATACGGCTAATTTACTTTTAGTTGGTAACTAAGTCGGAGACGCGAACGTGGGTCTGATTGCGAATAAGGGCATAATGAGGAGAATAGAACAGAATAGAATAGAATTGTTTATTGTACATTTAATTATTCATACGTTACATTAAAATCTTATAAACGCGAGTAGATCTGTAATAGTTTCATTTCAATGTTGTCTTTGAGTATCCGGTATTTCTGTACAGTCGCGTGCACCATGATCATAAATGATAACTTGATAAAACTCGTTATTACTTACTAATCAAAATTACCAGTATCAAACTACATAAAAATTACAGACGAATTTGAGAACCTCTTCCTTTCTTCTATAATTGAAGCAAAAATTCATAACACATAAAACATATTAAAATGAAACATTTTGTATAGATATCCTCGCGTTTATAGTTTCCTTATTAAATAAAGTGTAGTATTTAATAGCACTATCAAGTTAACACATTCGTAATAAAATTGACTGAAAACGAAAGGATTGGAACGAAGAAAAATATCGTAGCAGCTAAGCGAGATGAAGAAATCAAAGGATTATCTCTGATCTGGAAGGAGTTTCGGAAAGTATCATGAACGGGTATCGTGACGAGAATTCTTAGAGCGAAACTTTCTACGTACCGAAGTAGAGCTCGCGCAGACAGTACGCGAGTGAATTTATAAAATGACTTAAAAAGATTATTGAAGTTAATAAAATTTATTAAATGCATTTGAATGGTTATGGCACAAAATAAAGATGTAGCGCATTCGTCTTTTGTTTTATTATACTTACTTTTGTTTATTTGGAATACAGTAGACAGCATAACGTTAAACACAGGTAAGTGTACATTATCAATATAATATCAAATCAAAGTACTTCAGTAGATACGCATAGCTTTTCGTAATCCTATGTTTAGTATTTTTTTGCTTTTACATCATTTTACATATCTATAGGTACGCATTCTCATAATTCTACAATGACTCTTGTTGTTGGAATACTAAACGCATATTACATAATACCAGTCGATTGAAATAATAAAGAGAACCTAAAATAGCAGTTAAAAATAGATGACTTTCTCATTTGGTACTTTAAAATATCTTAATATATTTTAAAATTACCCGTCTTATAACTATCTTGCTAAGACTTCAACAGCTTCATCCATCAAAACGATTTCTCCAATTATGAAAGAAAGCAATCTAATATGCAATGAAACCTCCTCGCCGAAATCGCAGTACCAGCTTATTTTATGTCCCCACTGCTGAGGCACGAGCCTTTCCTGTGAAGGAAAAGGAGAAAGGGGCCATAAACCACCACGCGGGCCCAGTACGGTTTGGTGGTTGTTAACGACTGCTAATGCAGGGACCAACTGCTTTACGTGCCTTCCGTAGCACAGAAGAAGTCGGCCCCGATCCGATCCGAACCCTTCGGAGAATCTAGTAGGGCACGGGGACGCGCACTAGTGCGCGATGCCGTTCCCTCTAGATAACCTCTGAAGGTGATTCGTTTCACACGGCTTGAGGCCGTTAAGGCGTAAGGCGTAAGGCGTAAGGCGTTGAGAACGTAAAGGCTTGACCCTTTACGTTCTTCGCCGCCCCCAAAAAAGCCCGGTGAAGCTGAAAATGCCGTAAAGGCAATCAGCAATCTCTCTCAAAAAAAAAAAGAAGAAGTCGAGACAATAAATTTTTGGTCACCCATCCGATGACCTGACTTTGCGAAAGTTACTTAACCTTAGCAATCGCAGACCGAGCGCGTTAACCAATGCGCCATCGAGTATATAGTATATAGATATCGTAGCATGAGCTGACAATTGCCATGAGAACAGCCTGGAGACACAAGCGCCCTACATTCCATTATCTCAACGTTCGCGATAGGAAGCAATAAATCATAGCCAAGATGAGGTCCCGGGTACTTTGTAAACGTCTAAATTATAAACTCGTCTCACACAAGCACTTAGTCTTGCTTGATACAGTCATTGATGGATCACTTCGAACTCCTATAGTTGTCATATGAACGTTAGAAAGATACTTGTCTACGTATTGCTGAGAGAAGAAACAAACGGTGTATAAATTCACGTCACTATTTTAGCATCATCGTATAGAGTTGTAACTGACAATAGTTTTATGAAAATGATAACTCGATGCTTGATATGACAAAATAGCGTTTAATGCTCAGAACAAATACTAAATTAGTTATTATTTTCAGGGTTAATGAACACAATTATAGAAATGTTTGTTTATGCATATGATCCAATTCAAAGACATTGTCATTTAACGAATGCTAAAAGAAACTTATAAAATACGCCAAATAACGTTAACTTTATACAATTTTCAAACTAAAAAAATCATTCATTTAAGAAGAGCTTAAGATCAGACCCAGAGGCATAAATGCATTATGAGGGGCTTTGTAAGTACAGACGCCTGCACATCAACTTATCCAAAACTGTAAATTTTCTTTAATACATTTTCAACCATTTACTTAAGGCATAAAGTTCAAAGTCTATTGAGGAAATTTGACAATTTGATAATGATGTTATTTTTATTACATAATTTGATAACCACGACCAACTCAGTTCTGGCTTTTGATTATCGTCGCTGTCAAACCAAAAACTGCTGTGTGGCATTTTTTGAGATCTACTACATTTTAAGTAGTTGAGTGATCAACTTTTATATACAAAACCTGCTATGGGCTTAAACACAGTGTATGTATTGGTAGCTATCTATAATATATTTTTTTTTTATACTTATCACGCCAAATCTGGCAGTGGTTATTAGAGTTCATCATGTAAAATTTTACAAAAGGGAGTTTTCTCATAACTTCTGTTTTACACATAGCACGTTTTGGTTTGATAACGACGTTATCTTGTTTTCATGACATCATCACCAGCTCATTATATGTACTCACTGCTGGGGCGCGAGCTTTCTTATGAATAGATGGGGAGAAAGGGCCAGTGCAGATTGGTGGTAGTTAACGACTGCTGATGCAGCCGGGACCAACGGCTTTACGTGCCTTCCGAAGCACCGAGAAGCTTGAAATGATAAATTTTTGGTCACCTATCCGACGACCAGCCTCTGCTAAAGTTTCTTAACCCTAGCAATCGCAGACCGGGCGCGTTAATCATTGCGCCATCGAGCTCCTCCTATGTTGCTTTTTTATCAGTAAACAAAAACGAGTTTTGAACCCACGGCTGTGGTTTTCACAGCCAAGATCACTGGCCGCTAAACTATTCGGCCGTTTCTGCAAAAATATTATGCATTTAATACTATTTACATGAATGCAACTTTGAAATTTTCAACTTTATAGTTCATAGAAAAATGTATGCACATAATTTTACAAACGCTATCTCAAGCAAATTGAAGTTTACAGCTCTGCCCGGTGTAACTGTAAAACTTAACGGCTGAGTGGATTTCTGCAAATGTTACAAGCAATTTTTCTTTGTTACGAGTATTAACTTCAATAAAAAAAAATAACATTAATGTCGTCGATGTAATGAACTTTACAGTGCTCTTATTTTCTTAATGTCTCTCGGTAATCATTGCATTTCCGAATGCAATCAAATATTATTTTTCATGCCCATTATTTGTTTGATTTATCATGTTTAATAATTTAAATTCAAAACAACGTACTTTATTGTTGTTTTGTTGTTACGCATCTCAATCACAAATGCAAAAAAACCACTGTTGGAGCTACGTATCATGAGGCTTGCCGAGCTTACAGTTTTCTTACTCTGGAGGAATGTCGTCGGATGCTGGACACGAGTCTGTTATTTGATATTATTCGCGGTCGCTTAGACTGCACTGAACTCGTTGAATTTGTCTCCCTAAAGGCCCCTACACGTCGCACTAGGCACACACAGTTATTTAACAATCCACCATATGCCACAAACTATGGCCAGAATTCCTTTTTCTCCCCGTTTGCAAATCACATACAATAAATTTTTCATCGACATTGAGCCGTCTGTTGGATCAAATACAGGGTTTCAAAACAAGATCAAACAACACTTTCTTGATCCGAGCGGCAGCCATGATATCAACAACGATAACTTATGAATATTACTTTTAGGCAGGTAATCAATAGTTACTGGATTTTGTTCTTATTTAGTTATTTATTTGATCCGTATATAGTTTATGTATATCTTTATATGTTTTTTTAGCATATTTAGCAGTATTCTATGTTTATTTTAGCAATGTATGTATCTATGTATGTATAGATATTCAAGTATGTATGTATGAAACATATATATTTAAAACCCATATCGCTCATTTGCAACAAGGTCGACATTTATCAAAAAGTATAACTTTCCAGGAGATCAGTTTTAAAGTTTCAAGTTGCAATTATACAGTAAGCGTTATTTTTTTAGAAAACTTATTTAGACAAAAAATGTTGTATGATTGGTATACTTATGTGTTAAAGTATTTAAACTTGCGTATAAAGTACACATGCCATCCTGTGCTAGTTTTTTCACAGCAAGGAAACACTTATGTCATTGTTGCTGATAAATAATACACACATTTTTGTAGTATTTTGATTAATGATGTTACTCTCAATAAATATTTTAAGTTTAAGGTAAACTTAAAGTTAAAATTACAAAATATGTTAATATTGAAAAATATTTTTATTAATATAGGAATCAAAAGTGAATTACAACATAGTCACATTAACATTTTTATAATTATAAAATCAACAAAAGGTATTGCAATTACATCATATTGAAATGGCACACCATCAGTCTTATATACTACTCAAAACAAAATAAGGGCCACGAGGTATTTTGTCTGTACCATGAAAATAATAAAACCAATATTATTTTTTTTGTCTCCATAACGAAAACTAATGTTGTTTTTACCGTGTAGACCAATAAATTTATTCCAATAATAATGATTAAAAAGTTTATTTGCTTTTGAAAGAAAAAACACATTTAAGGTTAAAAATAAAAAAAAAATGTAAAGTTACTGAAAACAAAATAAAATACTCCATGCTCATCTTTTAGTAACGGGTATGCCCCCCTCGTTTCGTTACGCACTCCTGAAGCCTGGAGTGCATGCTCTCAATCAAATGCCTGACATTTTCCATTGGAATCTCTTCCCAGGCCCTTTTAACAGCGTTGATGAGTTGCTGTTGGTTGTGGATTTCCTGATCACCGTCTCTAACTCTTCGTTTCAACTGATCCCACATGTGCTCTATTGGATTTAAGTCCGGACTGTTCGCCGGCCACGGCAAGACTTGAATTTGAGACGCTTCCAGTACAAACCGAGTCGCTTGAGCCGTGTGTGCACGAGCATTGTCTTGCATCAAGATGAATCCAGGACCCGCTCGCTGGGCAAATGGGATCACATGTGGTCTGACGACTTTCTCAATATACCGCTGAGCAGTAACAGTACCCTCATTTAAAATAGCGAGCTCAGTTTTGCCGTGTAAGCTTATCCCGCCCCAAATCATTACATTTGGACCACCAAAACGATCGACTTCATGGTTGCAGGCTTCTGAAAATCTCTCGCCGCGTCTTCTTCATAAACTAATACGCCGATCGTCGTTAAAAAATTTAACTTTGCATTCGTCTGTGAAGAGCACCATGCCCCATTGGTTTATGTCCCAGTCCAAATGTTGACGGGAAAATCTTAAACGATTTGCACGATGATTTCTGGTTAATGGAATACGGACAACTCGCCTTCTTGATGCCTGCTGGTCTTCATGCAATCGATTACGAATAGTTTGGTCACTGACACGAGTACCCGTTGTGAGCCGTAAACGATTTTGCAGCTTGCGGGCCGTCGTTGTGCGATCTCGGCGCGCACTTAATCGAATGTAACGATCCTCTTGAGCTGTTGTAATGCGAACTCTGCCCGAACCAGGTCTTCTTCTAACACTGCCGGTCTCTTGGAAACGATTCCATAGATTTTGAATAGCTCTTCGAGAAAATCCCAATTGCAAACCCACAGATCGCTGCGAATGACCTTCTTCAATCATTGTAACGGCTCTGGTTGCTGTCAGCGAGTCCATATGACGCCTGCGTGCTTGTGGCATATTGCAAAAGATGTTTCTGACTCGAGATATCAATGAACTCTGATAATTTCTAGTAAACCAAGAAGCTAAGGAAAGCAAAACGTCAAAGAAAATGGAATCAAAATTTTCAAAAATAATTTTAAATCAAATTTTATTTAAAATTGTTGCCAGCATTAGATGAATACTACAATATTAAAAAGTTTAGGTATCAAAGAGTTTGTATACTCAATATTTTACTACTTTCAATATGTAAATGTTTAATTTTTTACACCAAAATGAAAAAATACCTCGTGGCCCTTATTTTGTTTTGAGTAGTATATATCAACCCTTCCACATTATTTAAAATTATCTTTATAGAAAAATATATCACAAAATCAGCTGTAACAATTAGGTTCTCACTAAGATAAGATTTTACCACAAAATAAGTATCAATAATGAAATTCGTTTTTAAAGTAAATTAACATAAAATTCAAAATAACGATAAAAACGATATCTTTAAAGAATTATGAAATGGAGCATAGAACTGTGGAATTAGGTTTTTGTTTAACAATTCTTGCAAATCTGCTTTCTTATGGCCGATATGCCTGGTTTACGATCATAAGCTTTCTTGACCTTTACATCAATTCTTTTCTTCTTTCTGATAATTTCTGCTCTTTTAAATTCTTCTTCTTCTCCGTAAGAGTTCTTGTAAATTTTTTCATTTTTTTCAACCTTATAAAACGAAGCCCTCCTTCACGAATGTAACGATATTTTGGTGTAATGATCGTCATACTTTTTGAAAGGTATTCCCATTGTTTTTTGTTATCTCCTAATGACCAGAAATTCTTAAATAATAACTTCCTTTCATCTTCAAATAGTTTAGATTGACATTTTAACCGACGTTTATCCCCGCATGGCTCCCTGATATTTCTCTCTTCTTTTATTTTCTTGCTAGCAGTTACATAAACTTTTCTAGAATTCCGTAGCATTTTTTTCACATTTCTGTTCCAATTTGCTTCATTCATTTTGCGTTTTCTTCCTTGTTTTGCCTTCGGCCTTGCAGAAAACGAAATTATGGTTTTATTTTCTGATGAAGTTTGACATGGAATCGTACTATCAAAATTGTTATTTGCAATCGAATTTTCATTTGTTTCTTCAGCTGGTAACTCAGAACTGCGCTGCTTAAGAGAGGGTTTGGAAGTAGTCATGGTTTTATCTACCGTTGAAGTAGATGGTACTGGATTTGAATAGTCAATTTTCTCTATCAACTCAGCACTATTCTTCTCAAGAAGTTCTTCAGGTGGAATGTACATTAGATCTTTGACAGAATCGTCACTATCTGTAAAAGAAATATAAATATTATATTATATGAAATTTAAGATTTGTAAGCCAATTCGATAGATTCGATATCACTACAATAATAAAATAATTAACCTTCAATAAACGTGTCATCTGATGAATCCGAATCAGATGACGAGCTGGAAGATGAACTACTCTCATTGGATAAAAATCTCATCTCATGTGTAATTTGATTAGCTTTTTCACTGCCCGAAAAGTTGTATAAAGGTTAGTTCTTTATTAATACTTAAGGATAAAATATTTATATCTACAAAAGAAAACAAAAGTTAGTACATACTAGTTTCATTGGACGTAACTTCTTCATTGGGCGAGTTATTATGATTGTCAATCATTGCTAAAATTTTTTTACATCTGGAAGCACGTGGGAACTCTATTGTCACCTAAAATGCTAAAAAGTTATAAATTTTTCAAAATACATAAATAAGAAAACGTGTCTTGAATTATTGCCTTAAACGATTTATCACAAAATGTTGTAATATTTTGCCATAAATATCGCTAATTATTTTTAAGTGTAATGACATAAGTGTAGATAGTTTTACTCGTAATATTAATTCATCTTTTTATTTGTTGACAACATCGTCATAATTGGTAATAATACTCTAATAGTTGTTGAATTTCTCTGCAAAATCGTCTTAAAATGAAATATGCGTGTACAGATTTATTCAAATATTATCTGCATTAAAGACACATTTACACTTAACACGTTATTATTGAAAAAATATTAAAAGAAATTGTAGTTAACTTACCTGTAAGAGCGTTGTTACTTAAAAAATGACATTTTTAAAGAGCACAAGTACAACCTACCGCTCGCACTGTTACATCGCAACTAAAATAATGTCGTTGTTGCCGCGAGTCACCAGAACGAAAGAGACAGTGCTATAACAGCACAACTGTGAATAGTAGCTCTCTCTCTCTTACTATAGAGTTTAGAGAAATGGCGTTTTTACAGTAAACGGAGCTCTATTTTTTCTACATAACTATATTGTTAACTAAAAAATGGCCAATTTTGAAATATGACGGCCTTGTAGCAAATAAGCGATATATTCTGTTTATAATGGTCTGCTTTACTCCCTTATTTAGAAAAAGTTCTGTCATAAGGTCAGGTCATGTTGTGCATATGATTTATATATAGTTAATTGTCAATGTTCGCCTACTATCTATTGAAAATGTAAAATGATTGTTATAGTCATAATTGACTTTCAAATTGAAAATTTAAATATTGTAAGCTAGTTGTAAATGTGCTGTGTTCTTTTCCGTAATAATAAATAAAACAAAAAAAATTGTTGATGGATGATATTTTCGATCCACTAAACTACTCGACACCCGTCAACCGCTGGGTAGGTCCCTGTGAACTCGAAGAGTCTTTAACGGCCCACCGCTGTGAGTATATTATACAACGTGCAACAGGAAGGTGTGGAAAAAATTAAAAGATAAAAAGTGTATCCGATCTAGATATTGTATGTATTGTTACTAAGACATAATTACTAACTTTGATGAATAAATGTAAGTACACCGAGGTTACTAAACCACTAGGGCTGTGACTTATTAACTTTATGTGACGTCACACTAGAAATATTTAATTAGAAATGGCATAACAATTTAAAGTTATTATCTATGCTATGTCTTAGTAACTCTGCATAGAAGATCTAGATCGGATACAATCTTGGATCTTTCCATTATTACCAAAACTTTCTGTTACACGTTGTACAAGTACCTAACATTGGATTTGGATGTGATAAGCGTTAACGTTCGATTTATTGCCGTCGATCACTTGATATTCAATATACTGTCATTTGATATTATGAAGGGCACCCCGTAAGTAACAGGTGATTAACCCATCGTCATTGATTCTGTTGAGGTACTCATCTTATGGCAGCTAATTTAAGCCCACAAGACACAATCTTACAGTGAAAATTTATCATTATAACTACCTTTAACTAAAAGCACAATTTTTGAAATCTATTTACAGAAATAAGTTTCACTTAAATCTATAAGAATAGATTCACTCGACATTTATTCTGGAGCATGACAATGTTGCTATCTTGGAAAATGTGGCAGTGAACGAGACTGAACTAGTTTCTACAGCATAAGTTTTTAGGAACACTGACTGTCACAAAAGAATGTCAGCGTCATGTTTTATGGTTTGTTTTCCAATTTTAGGAAAAGTAGTACTTTAGCTGCGGTGGTAGCTCAAGTACTACTTACTAATAGTACCTTAAGAGTTAGAGAATTTGTTAATACTATTCATATGATTCACAGACTTAGTTTCTGACCGTAATAGCTTGATGAAGATAGTTTTGATAAAGTCTACTTTACAAGCTTTTATTTAGTTTCACCTGTCTCGATGTTTATTTGTGATCAAATCTTGCAAGTTAAATTTGATCCACTTTCCGGTTACCGATTGAGCTGAAATTTTGCATGCATGTGTAAATCAGATGACAATGCAAAATTATTTTGACATAGAGCAGATCTGATGATGGAAACGGAAGGTGGCCATAGAAACTTGGTAGTTAAACGACACAACCCCATCGAGTTTGGGCTCGTATTATTTGTCTTGACGAGTATTTACATTCTTAGATAAGATGGTGGTAACTAGGCGAACAAGCAAACCCTACCGCCAACCAAACCAAGTACACAAACCTGTACCCTCCGCTGGGAATCGAACTCGGGACCTCTGGGTCTAAACCGGTGGTCATAACCACTAGAGCAAAGAGGCGGTTACTCGTAACAGGTTCAGTCTACTCGTAATAGTTTAATTTGATATAAACAAAACACAGTCCGTGGTCTATCTGTCTAATCATAGCCTACTTCACTCAAGATATTCTAAAACAATATTACTAAAGAAGCAGCTCGTGACTAATGGAGTCCAATGTAACCCGACTAAGTTTAATTTCACACCGATTTCTCCTTTGATTGATCACCAGCGCGTATTACAATGGGAATAAGCTACGAATCATTAAGCTCTCATTTCTCGCGGGCTCCGGACGATTATCGCTCATTCTGCAGACGCTAGCGCGAAATTCTTCAACTCGGTGAAGCGTTGTGAAATAGTGCTGTCGATATATCGAAAACGCGATGTCGCTGGCGGCCCTTGACAAAATCCTAAAATATTGTCTTTTTCAAACCAACTGAAAAGCTAGTAGTGTAGCAGCTATGTTTATTAGTTGTCCCGGTTGTAGTCGTATAGCTAGTCGTATAGTGAAGAAGTGAGTGGGCTTACAACACCGCCACCATAGAGGACATTTGGTAGTCGACTTTAGAGTTGACGACCCAAGCAGTAGAAACTGCGAGTTGTACACTTAGTGCAACGAGAAGTGAGTGAGCTTATAGCTCCGGTAACCTGTCTGGATATTAGGTAGTGGACTATACGTGTCCACGGGGCAACTCGCTTGAGACACTAACCCTGATCAGGTGTTATGACCTGACGTTGATGATCCCTTGTGTGAGTTAGTTTGCTTGCACAAGGTTGTCTGACACCTACTTTGTATCCTGACGGTTGCGTTGGTAGGGGGTGTCAGTAAACATTTTAAAGTAGTATATAGCAAGGTTGTAGTGTCACAGCAGTTAACGCCAGCCAACCAGCATTGCGACATTGTCTAGGGGTGGGTTATGGCTATGGTCCGATCTCACCATGTGCTCTTTTTTATTGGGAAAGGCCTAAGCCTAGAGGTGGGGCATTATAAGCCTTTGTTGATGATGACACCAGTACATTAGCCATTGGAAATTTATCGAAACTTGATTTTTTTTACCACGCAGGCAGGTTTGATCACATAAATAGTTTTAATATTATAGAATTTTGAAAATACTGTATTTATCTCTTAACAGATACAGATCTGATTTGTTCTCACACACATTTGACAGCAGTGAAACTATATATTGCTCATTTTGTTGATAACAATAATAATAAAATTAACTAACACTGGTTATAGAATTTACTTTAATTTAATAGATTGGATTTCTGTCAAACCACAGTACCTACTGTACCTACTGTGCAAATAAGTGGGATGCAAATAGTTGCTAATCTGTATGTACGTTCATTTTCATTCGAAGCTGTGTTTGAGATAAATCACTATCGACACTCAGCCCGTCGCGGCAAGCACTGTGAAAAACTTTTTCAAAAGTTACATAGCGCGCAGACTTTATACTTTATTCATTGTGCTGGAAGTGCAACTGCAGTTTCAGCTTCCGTGTCCATTGGTACGGATGCCAATATCAAAGTGAGCTCTGCATTATTGACCGAGATATAGATCGAGTGCAGCCAATTGTTCCGCTCGGCACAATGAGCACGGAATGTCCGTATGAAGCTTCAGTAGGAAAGATATTACACCAAAAGCTTTGTGTGAACATATGCCACTGGAACGCTGGGATGTTAGGCACCACCAGGTTCAGAAGAGAGTTAGAAAAAAAGAGGTAAACTGGTGCAATCAATTTATTTCCCAGGGGGTGGGTTACGTCGGTCACTATACAACTCAGTAATGTCGCGCGGTTTTATAAGGGGACTTAGCTTCAAGCGGAAAGGGGTACGCGAGCGCAGATCGGCGCCTAGGTCAGCCTAGACCCGGGCCGAAGTCTGCGCCGGTGGCATCGGAAACCCGGTGTCGCCGGATCTGCCGCTGACTGCCCCGGAGATGTACGGTCGGGGGTGTGCTGCCGTCTGGCCACAGAAGACGGTGGCTGTGTGCACGAGTAGCCGCAGCCCGGTAGTTGGGTACAGATCAGACTACTCTTGTATTGTACATGTGCACGGTACAAACCTAATGAGCCCGGAGTTGATTAAAAAGCGGTGATCATCTTTTAACGGACTTTTATGCAAAGTCTCTCTTTCCTGTGACTACTTTGTCTATTTCTAAGTAATCTTCTTTATAAAATGTTTTTGTTTAGTTTATATAATTTTAACGCAAATTTTGTTGCGAAACTTACAAAAACACAAATGTTGAAAAAATTTCCACGAGCAGGGTTTGAACCTGCACCCTTCTGACATACCGGGTCAGGTGCTCTTCCAATTGAGCTATCGTGGTTCTAACCAGCCCACCGAAATTAATGAAAAAAAATTAATGAATTGGCGCTTTTGGCTTTCAAAGTAAAAAAAAGTAAATAGTGTTGAATAATTTCGGCGGGCTGGTTAGAACCACTATAGCTCAATTGGAAGAGCACCTATCCCGGTATGTCAGAAGGGTGCAGGTTCAAATCCTGCTCGAGGAAATTTTCTCAACATTTGTGTTTTTGTAATCTTCTTTATATTTAGTTCTTCTTTATAGTAAGGATCACTATTTAGCTTTAAAACTATTCTAAAAAACAATTCAAAATATCCTTGTAAGATTGAGCGCATAATAAAATTTCTTCTGTATTTTTAAGGATTTGGGACTGATCGTACGCATATAACTGTATCCGTTCGCTTAGCACGCTACAATCTCATTCAGATATATTTTAATGAGCCATAAAGTTCGTTTCTATTTTCATCTCTTAAATTTAAAAAAGAGAGTTATAGCAGCGACAGTCGAGCATAACGAAAATCATAAATCAAAATGGCTATTACAAAAAGGTGACAATTATTCTCAAACTATGTTATCAATTAAGACTAACATGACACAATAAAATTGTCAAGCGCAATTTTGAACCATGTCTCAGTAGCTTTATATCACATTTTGCCCCATATCTCCCAATTTGACATCTGAAATGTCAAATTATCAGACCACCAAATACGATTGTGGGCGTTTCAAATGGCAGACTCAAGGTCCATTACAGAGAAAGGTCACCTTGCACTTGGCTTTACGTATTTAGCCAAATTTACAACCTCTTGTCTCCACAATTACATAATGTCTCCCATAATTACGTATGGAACTGAACACCATTAAGGAAGTAAATTGAGGGACGGTTCGGCGCAATTTTTTCCTGGTCATGATAACATATTATATTATATTTGATCCGTCCGACATAGGGAAGTCGGCTGCAGGTTTTACGATAGGCGATAACAATAAGTTACCAACGGGTAGGCCTTAATCTCACGTGCACCCAGACAAGCTTCTGTCGCGCGCATTTGGTACTTTATAGACATTCTCATTTAGCGTGGTTCGATGCAACTGAATGAGAATTCCCCCTGGTGTTTTTTTTCTCACATCTTACGGTTACTTGGCCTTCATCTCACCTCATGTTAAGTGATGATAAGGCCGAAGGTGGAAGCGCACATCACCCGGAATCCTCAACTAAAAACAAACAAGCCCTACCACCAACCAAACCGAGTACTGTGACAACCGAAGGGGCTGCACTTATAATAAAAGACGCAGTTCACTATTATTATTATTATTATATATATATATTATCAAGTGTATTACAGAAATCAATCCTATTGTAGCCGCAGGCTGACATAGAATGTTCTTCATCTATTTTCTTGTGTGTGCGACTATCTCAGCACACAGCTGTACATCAGGACTCGTTGGCAACAATAACATCTTTTTGACAACCGGAGGGGCTGCACTTATAACATATATATATATATATATATATATATTATTAAGCGTATTACAGAAACCAATCCTATCGTAGCCGCAGGCTGACATAGAATGTTCCTCATCTGTTTTCTTGTTTTTCCCTCAACGTTTCTACTCTATATTTAAACTCGGGCCACATCGCCTGCCAGTGTCGCCGCTCGAGCAAGTAGGCTCGATCACAACAGTACACGAACACGTGCCCCCTGCTGGGAATCGAACCCGACCACAGAGGATTAGAATTAGATTAGAAAGAAAGAAAGAAGATGATGATGATGGGTAACAGCATATCTCTGTGATTACTGCGATCGCCAACCCACCTGCCAAGTGTGGCGATTATGGCAAATTTCCCTCATAATATCCTTGTGCCCTGGCTAGTAAGTCTTACGGTGGAGACCGTCTATCGAAAGGAAACCGCATGAAACTCGGCGAAGGCTATTTCATTCTCCGGTTTAGTGTAACAATTAATGTTAAAATACAAGATTCTTAAAAATATTACATAAATGTTATTGTTAACTCTCCTATTATTTGTACCTCAAAATATAAAATAACAGTTTCGGAGTTCATTCTCGTTGACAAACGTCGAGGGAATTATAATAAGGGTTCAGTATCAAAACCCGTCATAATCACTTTTACACCATTTCCAGAAATAGGAAATGTTGAATAATTTGCTACTATCACGAAAATATTGCTAGGTTTTAATCTATTCGGCATTTCTATTATATTGACAGAGATGGACGGACAGTTCTAGCTGGTTTTAATACTTATTTCACTTATCATAATGGTTTTTCAAATGAATTGAAATCATTTGTGGATCTTGTAAGAAATTACAGCAACAGTTCGTTGATTTTATGTCGCGTGTAAAAAAACACAATTCACAGCTCACGCGTCCCCTTCTTGTCGTTTGAATATATAAATGACTCTTACGCAAACTATCTTTTGTTTCAGGAGAAAGAATGGAAAATGAGAGAGGTGACCAATGACAGCATGTGCCCGCCGCGAGCGTTGACCCCGCCGGCCGGGGGTCGCGCGCCAGCCGCGGCGGCGGGGCCCCCCCGCGCCCTCGCGCAACCACAGCCTACGACGCCATATTTTTTAGAACACTTCACGCTTATTAGGCTATGTCTACAATCTCTACGGGTGATACCCCGCTTATATAGCCGCGCCTCCATCCCGCGGGTGCGAGCGAACCTTAATTTTTCAAAGCGTCCGCTAGTTAAATTAAAAGCTAATGTGGCCAGTTTTCGAACTAGGACAGTGTGTTGTGTTAAATCGTTGTTAGTGAAAGCGTTAGTGCAATTATTCGTTGTTGCCAAGTGGGTTGTGTGCGGGTGGCGGGGGCGGTCGTGGCGCGGCGGGGGGCGGGCGCGGGCGCTGCTGGTGCTGTGGCTGAGCGGGTTCGGCTCATACAGCGAGGGCCGGCGCGACAACGACCTGCACATTGGCGGCATTTTCCCCATGGAGGGGGAAGGGGGATGGCAGGGCGGCCAAGCCTGCAAGCCGGCCGCGGAGCTCGCGCTGGCCGATGTCAACGCCAGATCAGATTTATTATCCGGCTTCAAATTGCTGCTACACAGCAATGATAGCAAGGTAATTCCTTAAATCTCTTTAGATTACAAGTGCAAAGTATTAAGTATTCTAAAACGCAATTTGTAAATTAAACGCTTTACGAATCTACTTGCTTATCTACTTACACACTATTTTAGAATAAGAGGGGTACACAGTATCTGACAACGGGCCTTGCAAAAGGTTCGAACATCAAGATAAAAACAATATGTTACATTAAACTTCGATATGTAATTTTCGCGTCAACTTTAGAAAACCACGCTTTACCTAAAAAAGGTATTAGTACACAATTTCGAAAATGATTCTCAGTTAATATGGAAAGTGTTAATTATACAACATATTAACACATACAACGCCACGAAAAATAAGCGGCGCACATGTTCGGAATATAATTATTTGCCGAGCTTATTTGCAAATTTAGATCACGCACCTAATTACAATTACGAAAACTTCGGCGCGCCGAAATTCGCTACGAAATGCCAATTATAAATTTCAATCAACGTAATGTGCACAACATGTCGGCACTGCGGACTGACGACCACCTAATCCATTAAGTTTGAAAATCAAGCGGCGACGATGCCCGATAATTAATAGAAAGGTACCGCACGCCGCCCGGCGACCGGGCCGGCCATAAATCCAGATTAACTAAAATCATAGGCTTATCATATTGCAACCGAGTGGGCCTGACGTTCGATTCAATTACCGACAATTTATGAACAGCTCACGGAAGAAAATTTTATTATCGGATAGAATTTCCGATCGCGTCCGTCGCTCCGGGTGATTTGGTCCATTCCATCGATTTATATTCCGCGATGCTCTGTGACGATTTGACGATTCCATTCAGTTTTGATAATGGTGACGACGTCGTGACGATTGGCCCCCGAATAGCTGGAAGGGGCAAGAACACAATTGAGCTGGAATTGCACTGATAAGTAACCGCTGTAAAATGTTATTACGAGTCACAACGAGGTTAGAAAGCAATTTGTAAGTGAAAATGGGAACTGGGTATGTTTCGGGGTCCCTTAGATGTTCTTCTTTAAATAAACTGTATACTCATGTTCACAAAGACTGGGTGTTTTGGATTTCGTGTTTATTGATCTTTTAAGCTTAGCCTATTCTCTCTTTAAAAGTGTGTTTATAAGACTGTGTCATTAGAACTACGGTCTTGTTGTTGATGAATGTAAATATATCACATAAGCAATATGTACAGTGAAAGTCCATGACCACTTTAGTAACCATGTCATAATAGCTTTACTGGAAGTTTCCAAGCGCCTTTGATATTATTTTGTTGGTTTGACAGTGTTAAAGTGTTCAGCGAATGTTGTTGTGTATTCTATATCCATATCTAAATGCGAATATTGTTTAAACTACATTTATGCATATCTAAATGAATAGCACTTAAAAAGAGGCAACTTGCTTCATGTGGAAATTGTCAAAGCATACCACAAAAATACCATAAGTTTAATAGTATTATTGTTTGTAAACAAGCTGATCTTGAACTGTAAAAAAAACTGTTAATACTACCGGGTAAATGTTTCTGCATAAACTCATTATGCATAGCCGTCGGCGGATCCTCTTTCTAAGGTACTCTCCACCAATTTCCCCACTTTAAGTCCACTTAGGTACTTACCACTCTTCTTATTTAAATCTCGAGAGCAAAAGGGATTTTTACTTCTAAGTGAAACGAACGGAAGCCTCAATCGAGAGAAAAGGTTTTATTTTATTTGATACTAATTTACACCCTATACTCGATGTAATGTAATACTTTAATTTGTTACGCTGCGCTATTAGGATTTTAATTAATTCTTGCTCATAATTAAATAAAATATTACGTTTCTAATTAGAGTTTCCATAGAAAAAAGGATGCCTCGTAATTTAAGGCTTTATTTACATGAATTGCTATGTTGAAAAAGTTAATTTCTATCTTTAATTTTCTGTCTTTTCTTTTTTAAAATTTAAATTTCAATAAAGGAAAAGGAAAGTATGGTAGTTACTATTATCACTATTACAATTGCTACCACGACTACTGCTACCGCTACTACTACTATTACTACGACGAAGACGACCACGAGTAATACTACTACTACCACCGCGACGACTACTACGACCGCTATTATCACTACTACTGCTACTACGACGACGACGACGACGACTAATGCTACTACTACCACCGCGACGACTACTACTGCCGCTATTATCACTACTACTGGTACTACGACGACAACGACGAGTAACACTACTACCACTACCGCGACGACTACTACTGCTACTCTAACTACTTCTACTAGTCCTGACACTACTACGACGACTACTATTACTATTTGTAAAATGTAATTAGTTTTTGTTGTACTTAGTGTGTACCAATAAATGTAGTTCTTTTTCTTCTCCTTCTACTACAGTGATAACACTGCTACTATTGAGTTTCTTACCAGCTCTTCTCGTTTGAAGGCTCTCGCAAAATCCGAACAGGTGGTAGACTCAGTAGTTTAGTCTCAACAAATTGTTTAGTTCCCTTATTATTTTTGGATTTTATAGTTTTGACGTCAATAAGTGCATGTGAAAGTTTATGTTGGATAAATGATTTGACTTTGACTTTGACTATACTACTACTCCTACCACTTCTAATACTATGACGAGGACTACTATTACTACTACTACTACTACTACAGAAATCTGGGATTAGCACATAAAAATATTTATGGGGAAATATTTTGTGTAGTATGACACATCACTGTGGTACAGCCTCAGATCCTGAGGTACCGGGCTGTAAGGCATCAAAATAGAAAAACGGAAAGAAAACTGTAAAAAAATAAACAAAGAACACGTTGGGCTGAATGCTGAGACTATGTGACATATAAATCTTTCGACCTGTCAAATTAAGTTCGTTCACTATAGAGGAATTTGGAATCGACGCTTTAGTAGGTCAGACGGGATAAAGGGAACCCCGTCACTTCGGCCTATTACTGGGCAAGATGAAATTATCAGGCATTTTCTACAATACAGTACAATACTGTGCTAAACGAGGTTACTTAACGAATCAAGGGTAACGATGGTAGCTCTATATTCTTAATAGTTAATTGACGGACTGCTTTTATTTTATGTAGTTTTAACTTATTTTATTTTATTTTATTAAATCTTCTCAAATCTTGAAATGAAACAACTTTTACGGATCTACTCGCGTTTATTTTACACATTAGTTTTAATTTCTCAAATCTTGTCTACCGACATCTTGCTAATTCATGTTTTCTGTAGCTTTTATTTAATAAGCTGAATTTGTTTAACACCATACCCGGATATGGATATGGGATTCAGTTCAGTTTAAACTAAATGTAACTTCAATTTTATTTTGTTTTAGTAGTTTATTTTAATATTGCGGGTTGGGATAACAATTTAAATAATAAATTTGCTTTCCTAAAGGCAAAGGCAAAAAGGCATTACCTAGTTTGGGGACCTGTTTAGTTTAGATCACCGGAAAGCCTTAAAGTACCAAAACATTCTTATTTTTTGTAAATCCAAGAGTATAATACGTATTACGTACGTATTGTTCTTATTTGAATTTATAGATTTACTTTAACCTTTTCTCTTATTATTTACATTATCTGTTCAAAAAGTAAAACTTTGTAAAGTTAAATAATGACACTATTGTGTTTTTACAAGTCACAACGCGTTTATTCGTTTAAAGTAGAGTCACAGAGAAAACACAAATCATATTAATAGCCGTTTAAAAACTTGACAAGCAATTGTTATTTTTTAAACGGCGTTTAGTTAAATATATTAAACAATAACGAGCCATCAAATAAGAATTGGAATGGAAATTAAACTAATCTGGCAATAAAATAATTTAATAAAAAATATAAAGCTATATATTCGTAGTTGTAATACTGTTTAATTTCTAACATAAATGGCGTCGTATTTCGATATGATTTGCAGCAAAGATCATGTAAGCACGAAAGCTAGTGACACAAAGAGGAAAGTTGATCAAAGGGAGCGGCACTGACTGTAACATGAAATAAAATATATTGAGAGAGAGCGAGCTTAGAGCGTAATATGAGTTTACAAAATAGTACTTTTTAATACAGTCACAGACACAGTGAAAGCCGACAGAATTAAATGATAATTTCACAAACACGTTTTCGCAATAGGTTGGTATTATACCGCCAAATCGTATTTTTCGTTTTAACCCAAAGTAGATTTTATCGCACTTTCACATTGTGTTTTCGTTGTCGTTTCATAAACGTGACTTTTTGTCAAATCACGTATTTCTATAGCCCTTTGAGGGTGAACCGCGCAAAGAAATATTGCGGGGACGAGTTATGTTACGTTACGTTCTCGACAATGTTTATTTTAGTGAATTCAGAACATGTCAGATCGCAAGTTACTCATTTAAGTATAGTAATGTTGTAACTACTTGGACAAAATCATAAAAATACATGATTGGTTACTCAATTACTTAAAGAAATATTTTTATATTAGCGGCCCGTCCCGGCTTCGCACGGGTGGACATTTTTTTTTAATGTATCCTTTGTTACTCAGCGCTAATGTATTCATCATTTCAGAATTTTTAAATCGATCCAGTAGTTTTTGAGTTTATTCGTTGCAAATAAAAATACAAAGCGTTCCTCTTTATAATATTATTATGATACCACAAAAATATTTATTGTATCGATATTATAAAAGTTAAGTGGAAGGAACTTGTGAGACATTATTTTTATAATTGAAAGATTTTGCAGCAAGGTGATTTCGTGATTTGAAAAGACTTAAATAAGTCGGGTATGACCAAATAAAATCGTCTTACCACCTTGCAGTTGACATTCGGTTGCACACCGCAAAAAATAAAGACTGTTTTCGTTTGCAACAATGCAGTAACTATTAATCGTTTTTTGGTAACAAAAAAATATGCTATAATTTCTCAATGCCAGCATTTTTTTTGTTTTCTATGTCTAAACAAATACTACACGTTGAAATAAACCTCTGTATGAATCATCACGTAAATTTTACATAATTTCTTGCCCGATTGTACATAGAACAATATTTTTTTTAAACTTTGATATAAATCATCAAGCTTTCATTGGTTGGAAACCACAATGTTAGGCAAAAGTAATATCATAAAGTGAATTGGCTGCCATATTGTGAGAAACGAAGAATAAGGTCGCTGTAGGCGACGCATTCCTGGTTTCCCTTGTTTTGGCAATGTTTTATTTTATTAGATTTTTATATTTTTCATATTTATTTCTGATTTAAGATTTGGTTTGTTTTTACAGTTGGTTCAGGAAATTATTTTAAGTGTTTATTTTATTTATATTATATAATAAATATTATATATTATGTTCTACTAGTCAACTATTGTCGCATCTCAAATAACTGTGTCATTATTTGTCACGATCACTGTAATAATATACTACTAGCGACATCTCTTATGGCTTTAGTGAATTAAATTAATTTTATTTGTAGTTGAGGGTGTGCACATCAATTTTAATATTATTAGTGGCAGTCACTTAAAAATCAGTGGGCAATCAGCCTTTTGCTGTTCACACCCTTCTATCGTTTTTGGCAACATACTTTCGAAGTTTTATTTACATCCCTTATAAAATTGGTCTTCGAGCCGCGTCTACGGATCAGCAACAAATGTTTCGGACGCCAACATCGAAAGTATTAACCCGCCGTCAACGACAGGAACTAATGGAGACCGGTGCGCTAGAACAAGCACCGATCAAAGAACTCAAAGCTGGTTTATGCAAGGATCGTAGCTACAGCTGTAGTAATCTTCAACCTAAGAAGCTACACGAGATGGAGGACATCAAGAGTGAGCCCTTAAAACAGTCGTCACTTTGTGGTTCCTTAAAAAAGACGACACACTTGGAAAAGGGTTCCGTTAAATCCAAAAGGTCTACGGCATCTTCTGCTACAGCTAAGCGCAAGCAACTAGAACTGGAAGCTGCTGAAGCTAAGGCTAAGATACAGATTGATTTAATTGATAGGCAGCTGCAAGCAAAACTGGCTGCATTAGAGGTGGAAGAAGAAGTGGAGATAGAGGAAGACAACGAGATTGCAAGTATGTGCGGCAGTGATCTTCCTGATAACCAGATGCAGTCCCGGGTTGATAATTGGCTAGAACGTGAGTGCGAACCTACTCGGGAATCAAACAGGGAACCTAGCTCCAGCCACGCCATACATCAATTGACAGACACCCTGAAGGACATAGTGAAGTGTCAATCATCAGCGCAGCGAGATGATCGCCTAATTAGCCGTCTTGCTACTCCACGGGATCTACCTACGTTTAGCGGTGATTGTATTGAATGGTTGCATTTTAAAAGTGCCTACGAAGAATCTACCAGAGTGTGCAAGTTCAGTGATTCTGAAAACCTTTGGAGGCTTCGAAAAGCTTTACGTGGTGACGCTATGGAAGCCGTAACCGATCTGTTGATCGGCAACACTGCACCACAGGCCGTTATGGAAGCGCTGGAATTAAGGTTTGGTCGCTCTGATATAATTATTTTTAATATCACTACACAACTAAAGAGATTATCACCACTACCGACCTGGTATCACCACGACATCATTAAGTTCTCCGTCAAGGTGAACAACTGCGTAGCAACAATACGTGCGTTAGGCCAAGATGATTATCTTCGTAGCCCAGAGCTAGCTGCTGCAGTATTGTCTAAACTGCCTAGCACATTAGTTGGTAAATGGACTGACTTCGCATACGAAAAGTTAGCCGAAAAGCAGCCTAGATTAGAGTTATTGGCAGCTTTTCTAAAGAGGGAAACTCTAATGTTGTGTAATGTAGGTTTTCCACAACCATTTGAAACAAAAAGGAATCCTGAGACGCAAAATAAACGAACGGAAGAATCAAAATATCGTAGTCGTCCCGTTTTCACCACGAGCGCTGTAGAAAATGATTCTAAATGTGTTTTTTGCAAAAAATCTAATCACAAGCTGCCGGATTGTCGCGTATTTAGACGGGCAATGCGCAAAGAAAAGTGGAGATTCGTCAAAACAAACGGACTTTGTTATTGTTGCCTCGTAAGTCGCCACGCTCGAGATACGTGCCCCGCTCCTGTGTGCGACATAGATAACTGTGGTATGGCACATCACTCACTACTACATTGGAAAAAGCCTACACAAGAACAATCAGCTGATCGCGCGCAGGAGCCCGTTACGTCAACACCGGGCGCAACAGTAGCACACGTCACCGCCGCCGCGAACAGTGACAACGTAGCACACTCCCACAGCGACGTCATGTTGAAGATAGTTCCAGTGACATTACGCGGGCCTAACGGCCTAGTGAATACGTATGCCCTCTTGGACGATGCCGCTTCAGTGTCTATGATAGATTCTGATTTAGCCGATAGTTTAGGTCTCAAAAGTGAACAATCAAGTGCAATTAAGTTTGTCGACGCGTTCGGTATCGAAGTGTATCAGTCGGACGCCCCTAAGGTGTACACAGAAATTAGCGGCAAAGATAGTTCTGATATCCATAATGTTATTTTCCGTAAAGTGTCAAAACTGAATTTACCAATGCAAAACTTATCTGTTATCAATAATCTTAAGCACCAACATATTTTGCCTATAAAGGAGTTAGTTTGTAAAGAGTGTGTATTTCCACGTATACTTATAGGTGAAGATAATTATTTTCTTATCGCGCCGCTAGAAGTACTGCACGGAAACAGGAATGCGCCGTATGCAACTAGATGTCAATTGGGATGGTCCATTCACGGGTACTGTGGTCGCACTCGCTCCCGGGTAAGTGAACATATTTGTCATCTCGATCACTCCGATGAGTCATTAAACGATATTAGTAAATTAAACAACATGATAAAAAAATCATTCGATATTGATTCTGTGGGAATTTCACCTTTGCGCCGTGAGAATACGGCACACGCCAGGGCCATTCAGATATTAGAAAACACTGCACGCAAGGTAGGTAAGCAGTGGGAGGTTGGCTTGCCCTTTAGCAAGGACGATTTTGTTTTGCCTAGCACTTATGAGTATGCACTTTCCCGCCATCGTTCATTATTGCGCAAATTTAGTAAAGATGACGCGTACGCCCATAGGTATAAATCGGAGATGCAGAAATTGTTCGATACTAATTACGCACGTAGATTAACACCCAAAGAACTAGAGAGTAATTTTACTTCTGTATGGTATCTCGCTCATTTTGGTGTTTTGAATCCTAATAAGCCTGAGAAATTAAGATTGGTCTTTGATGCAGCTGGGAAAGTGGATGGTGTTTGTTTAAACGACTATTTGATAACTGGGCCCGATTTATACAATTCATTGTTTGGTATAATGTTGCGATTTCGCGAGCGTAAAATAGTGATTATTGGGGACATTGCTGATATGTTTTTAAGAATTAAGATTCGCAGCGAGGATCAACATGTCTGTCGCTTTTTATGGCAAGAATCCAATAGTTCGTCAGTCGTAGATCATTGCGTTATGAATAGCTTAATTTTTGGTGCGACGTGTTCGCCATTTATTGCTCAATTTATAAAGAATAAAAATGCCTTAAAATTCGAAGACTTATATCCGGAAGCTGTACAGGTTATACTCAATAATCATTATATGGATGATTGTTTATATTCGACAGATAACGAAATAAATGCAATTAAATTGATTAACGAAATTAGTTTAATACATGGTGAGGGTGGTTTTACGATCCGAGGCTGGGCGAGCAATAGCAAACCGGTTTTAGAGTCTATACCTACGGAGACGCTCGCACAAAATTCAATTGATTTTAAGGATGGAGCTACCGATACGAGTGAGCGTACGCTGGGCCTGATATGGCATCCTACTGATGACTCATTTAGCTTTAAAATTTCGCTAAACCGTATTCCCGAGCAGATTTTAAATGGTACCGAACGACCTACCAAAGCGAAGATGCTAAGTATATTTATGTCAGTGTATGATATTCATGGTTTTTTGTCACCGTTTGTAATAAAAGCGAAAATGATTTTACAGCGTGTACATCGTAGTGGTATTGACTGGCAGTGTCGTATACGACCGGAAGAGCATGTGAGTTGGGCGAGGTGGCTCGATGAACTGAGGACGCTCGACGCTCTGCGCGTCCCGCGCTGGTATGACAATGCAGGTGCGTGGACGCAGTGTTATACTGCGCAGCGGCCGCTGGCGGGTGAGTCATGCCCTACTGATAATGACTTGTTTATTGCCGACACACAAATGCATATTTTTTGTGATGCATCTATGAAGGCGTACGCAGCGGTAGTTTATTGGCGTTTCACTCGTTCGGATGGCAAAGTAAATGTATGTTTCGTAGCCAGTAAAAGCCGAGTTACACCGCTGCGTCCAGTATCTATTCCTCGTTTAGAGCTGCAAGGGGCAATGATTGCTGCACGCCTCGCTAGTACTGTGCAGAAGGAACAAGCTATAAAATATTCTAAACGCTATTTTTGGACAGATTCTACCACTGTTTTGCAGTGGATACGAAGCGACCCGAGAGACTATAAGCCTTTCGTTGCTCATCGACTTGGAGAAATCGATGAGCTAACCATAATATCGGAATGGAGACATGTACCATCCGGTCTGAACGTAGCCGATAGGGCCACGAAAGACGACACTCCGCCACTGCAATCTGGTGACGAATGGTTTCGTGGGCCTGATTTTTTGTGTCAACCGGAAGAATCTTGGCCTAAGGATTTAATCATTAAAAAGGTACCACAAGAAGGCTATTGTGAAAAAAGAAATATTAATTTAACTATTTTAGAGGAAACTGTAAATTTAGAATTAGCTTTGCCTCATGAAGATAGGTTTTCTTCATGGATTAAATTGAAAAGAGTGACAGGAAGGATTTTATTGTTTTTAGGGAAATGCCGGAATAAAAATGTCAAGTTAGATTCGTCTTTGATGATTGAAGCAGAGGAGCTTCTTATAAAAAAAAGCCAATATGACTCTTTTAAAGCTGAAATAGCCTGTCTTCGATTAAATAAGCCACTGCCAGCGAATAGTAGATTACTTAAATTGACGCCTATGTTAGATCAGAGTGGTTTACTACGGGTCGGGGGGCGTATCGACAGGGCAACTGGAGTTAGTGAGCACGTGACACGCCCTTACATACTTGATGGAAAGCATCGTATGTCCAAACTACTTGTTGATTATTATCACCGCCGAGCGTTCCATGGAGCTAACGAATTGGTAGTGAACGAGTTGCGTCAGCATTATTGGGTAAACCTACGACCCACAGTCCGAGACATAGCCAGTCGCTGTCTGTTCTGTAGGTATCGACGGGCGGCCCCGCAGCCTCAGCGCATGGCTGACTTGCCATCGGCTCGACTGCAGCATAACCGGCGACCGTTCAACTGCACTGGCATTGATTACTTTGGCCCAATGGAGGTTACAATTGGTCGCAGAAGGCAAAAGCGTTATGGTGTGATATTTACATGTTTAACCATACGCGCTGTCCATATCGAACTCACCGATGATCTTACCACCGATGCAACGATCATGGCTCTAAGACGGATGATAGCACGTAGAGGACAACCTAACATTATCTACTCCGATAATGGTACAAACCTAAGAGGCGCCGCAACAGAACTGAAACAATCCCTCGAGAGTTTAAACTCGGAAAAGTTGGCAGAAGATGGCTCCGTAAGAGGGATTGATTGGCGATTTATACCCCCTGGTGCTCCTGAGATGGGTGGCTCATGGGAAAGGATGGTCCGGACTGTAAAGACAGCTCTCAAGGCAGTGTTAAAGGAACGCGCACCACATCCAGAGACCCTGGCTACTATGTTAGTGGAAGTTGAGGCTCTCGTTAACAGTCGTCCGTTGACCCATGTATCGGTCGATCCCAATTACCCAGAGGCTTTGACACCAAACCATTTTTTAATAGGTTCTTCGTCAAATAGTCCTAGTTTTGGTAAATATGATAATGCGGATCTGTGTCTTAGGAAAAGATGGCGAGTGGCTCAAAGGTTGACAGATATGTTTTGGGACCGCTGGGTAAAGGAGTATTTGCCCACGTTACTACCCAGGCAGAAATGGCTTAAGGAGGAGAGGAACTTAGGTATCGGGGACTATGTTTTACTAGTAGAACCTAATATTGAGCGAGGGTGCTGGCGACACGGAGTGGTGAGTGCGACTCACGACAGCGACGACGGGCGCGTGCGTGTGGTGGACGTGCGCACGCGCACCGGTGTGCTCCGGCGGCCAGTGACGCGCGTCGCTTTATTAGCACCAACGGACTCTAGTGCTAATTAATAGCACTAAGGGGGGAGATTGTAGGCGACGCATTCCTGGTTTCCCTTGTTTTGGCAATGTTTTATTTTATTAGATTTTTATATTTTTCATATTTATTTCTGATTTAAGATTTGGTTTGTTTTTACAGTTGGTTCAGGAAATTATTTTAAGTGTTTATTTTATTTATATTATATAATAAATATTATATATTATGTTCTACTAGTCAACTATTGTCGCATCTCAAATAACTGTGTCATTATTTGTCACGATCACTGTAATAATATACTACTAGCGACATCTCTTATGGCTTTAGTGAATTAAATTAATTTTATTTGTAGTTGAGGGTGTGCACATCAATTTTAATATTATTAGTGGCAGTCACTTAAAAATCAGTGGGCAATCAGCCTTTTGCTGTTCACACCCTTCTATCGTTTTTGGCAACATACTTTCGAAGTTTTATTTACATCCCTTATAGTCGCTTTTTTCACGGAATGTTATTACACCTTCGATTAATAAACTTTTGAAAACAAAACCTTTTTTTTTTAATTTCTAACAAAATGGTAGCTAATTAACATGATGACATTACTTTTTACCTACCTCGTATAACTAGCGAACGATGCATTTTAACCCTACGCCATCAGCGTTATCAGACTTTTAATATTCCCGTTAAACAAAACTCGTTGCACTAACGCAGCTCTGTTGTTTTTGACGCTGTTATTTTGTTATAACGGGTGTAACGGTGAGCCCCGTTGTGATTAGCATTTTGCTGAGCTTGCTATCTCTTTTAGTCGGCTAGTTGTTGCGGCTTCACTTTGTGCACTGAGGGCCTACAAATGGCATAACGCTGGGCGTAAAATAAATTAAATAAATTGATAAACGTATGAGTTTGATATAAGAAATCAGACGACACTTATATGTGTCGTTGGCATAATCATACAACTTTGTGCACTTCTATTCTATTAGTGTTATGCCTAACACCTCCGTGGCTGATTGGCAAAGCGCGCGGCGCAATACCCGAAGGTCCCGGGATCAATTCCCAAATCGGGCAAAGTGTGTTCCGGATTTTTCGATTCATAACCCGGGTCAGTGCTATGCATCGAAAAATCTATTGCCTGTGATGATTAAGCCAATTCCTATCAATTGTAGTTATGACTTGATTTCAATGATGGAGGCCTTTGTGTTTGCCCCGCCATGTGACATGGCATAAGCCATTTACTTCACTTATTTTAGCGTTGTGCTACTTATCTAGGCGTTCTGGACATAAAGTAAATAAAATGATTTTTTTTTGTTTATAAAATTTTGTTGCGAAACAAATTACAAAAACACAAATGTTGAAAAATTTTTCACGAGCAGGATTCGAACCCGCACCCTTCTGACATACTGGGTCAGGCGCTCTCCCAATTGAGCTATCGTGGTTCTAACCAGCCCGCCGAAATTATTCAACACTATTTACTTTTTTACTTTGAAAGCCAAAGGCGCCAATTCAATGTCAACAACTACCGTCATTAACATCCGATCATAATATTTTTAAAATTACTAAAGATCAGTTAAAAAGTAGGCAAGCTAATTATGAAATGTTTTTGTTTTGTTTATATACCTAATTTTAACGCATTACAAAAACACAAATGTTGACATTTGTGTTTTTTTTCATAAAGTAGATGTTTAATAGAAGAAAAGCTACTTTTCCAAGAAATGTAGCGGTATGACTTTCAGAAAACTTTTCTCTGTTCTACTTATTTTCTTCGTAAGAACATTTTTAATTTTCGCAAGAGCGAGCAAGACTCTTAATATTAATTGTATATCCGTGTTGAAGGCAATATTTTCCAAACTGTCAAGGCGTGTTAAAGTAAGAATAACCTGCAAACATTTATGAGAATTTAATAAAGATACGTTTTGCTGCTACAAAATGACGATCGAAAATTTTCTCTAATAAATAAGAAATGTACTGGGCTACTAAGGACCGACTTACTTACTTAATTTTATTGGCCCGGTATCACACAGTTATTTTGAAGATGAGTGGTCATTTCTTTTCCTCTCTTGTATTGCGGGCAACGTTTACATTTGATTGGATAATACTTTATTAGATATATAGATAGTAAGCTTTAATCTGATAATCGAAAAGGTCACATCTACTACAAAAATATTTTCCTTGTAAATACTTTGCTATTTATTTATGTAACACGATTAAACGTCAAACTGTTAATTGAATCAATTCAAAAAAAGGTCAATATCACTTCTTTATGAAAGCTGTAAATATAAAAAAAAAATATTTAAACTTAAATAAAGATGTAGATTATGTAGTCATATTGTGCCAGAAATCCTAAACCAATAATTTTAAGGCTCACCATAGAGCCTTAAAATTAAATAGTTTTTCATCACGAATGTATATGCTTTTATTAATTTATTGTTAAACGCTTTATAATGTGAACAACATCTGACTGAAAAGCATTTCCACCAACAATTTAATTTTATACGATAGAAAGTCTAATATAGCAATTGACCTATTACGTTATCCCACTGTTAGGAAATGGCATCCATTATTAAATTTAAGTCATTTTGATACGATGATCGGTATTTGCTTTGTTACAACGCTTGCCAAACTCATCACAAATAATAATTATAATAATAAATAATTTTATTTGCCTCTAACAAAAAATACTATTGTGTTTTCTGTATACTTACAGAAAGGGTAACATCCTAGCAGAATACAGATTAGTCACTTAGAGTAAAAAGGGTCTATGTCTCAGTGATTGCAGGAGACTCACAAACTCTGTTATTCTGCCTTAAAATAAGGAATAATAAATAGAATAATAAATAAAGGATATACATTGAAAAATCCGAAACAGATTTTGCTAAACCTTGAAATAAAAGTAGGATTTTGGGCCGAGCGCTCTTACCAATTGACACCACAGGCTTTAGGCTAAGCGTATGCTGAGACGCAGGCGACGCAGCTCCGCGCAGCGCAGAGCAGAGCAGATTTTGTAATGCATGGTCGTGCCGAGAGCTGCGTACGCTGCGGCGTAGGCACGTGCGACGCAGACGTGTCCGCCCTGCCCTGCCCTGCGCCTCGTTGTAGCGCCGGCACAGATTTTTGCACGACGCGTGCGTGTCGACACATGTTTTTTTACCATTTTATTATAATTTTGTAATAATGACAGAACAATTAACAGATCTCTCTCGATAGTATAAACTATCCAATAATAGAACGTAATTTCAGATAATAACTTTAGTTTTTCTATGCTTGGAAAACTGTAAAGTAGCAACAACTCACATAATCAGACTCTGACATTGACATTGACAACTCATGTGTCCGTGCTGTGTCACTTGCCTGCGTCGCAGCATGCGTTCGCGGCCTATGTCTGCCCCAACTGCCCTGCCCCGCAAAATCTGCACTGTGCTGTGCTGCGTCACCTGCGCCTCAGCATACGCCTTTTTTTTTTTTTTTTTTTTTTTTCCCAGGGAAGGTGTACCACCTACCACGAACCTTGAAGAGGCCCGCTGTTATGTGGGACTACCCGTCCGCCTTTCCACATCCCACTGATAGGGGGAGAGGCCCCAAATCAGCTGCCAGAACTAAGTCCCGGCTGGGAGGGTGAGACGGAGGGGTTACCGCACTAAACCCTGGGGGACGCAATCCGAGAAGCAGAAGGCTAAGTGGCAGTCACGGGACCTGATCCACGAGGGAAATGACCGCGCGAGCCTCAGCATACGCCTAGCGTAACTGCTAAAGTCAGGGGAACCTGAAAATGCCGTCTGAGGCAATCCGCAAACTCTCTCCAAAAACCCATAACTTTACAATAAAGCATTATGAAAGACTCTGTAAGCTATTACACTCCAGCGAGCCATCAAGAAGAAGATTCAAATTCAAATTCAAATTCAAAAATCATTTATTCAGTTTAGGCTACAAGTAGCTCTTATGAATGTCACTATGCCATCGGTTCGTAAGTCTACTCTGGGCGGGAGATCTTGTACTGAGAAGAACCGGCAAGAAACTCAGCAAGTGTCCAGCTCTTTTCTCCCTTACAGCGTCAAAAATATTGGAAAATGCCCTATTTTAGCAGGACACTTTCCATCACAAATAAACACATAAAAATAAAAAAAAATATAGAAGACCACATGTAAAAAAACAAAATTAAAAATCTAAATTAACAAATTTACCTCAGGTAAAAGTTCCAATTTCCACAATGTCATACAGTACCACTACAGTACTCTAATAAAAGTCAAAAATTGTTTAAGAAAAACAAAGTCAAATTATAGTAAGTAATATTAAAAATAAGATAAGTATGCAAGAGCAGACCAGCCTCCACAGGCGGCACCCGTTCACGAGTATGACATATGAATCAGCCATCGCTTCGCTCAACCATATTTTAGGGAACGTAACGACCCGACGCACACGCCACCACCGCAGAGACAATAAAGAGAGCATGACACACTCAAGATACTCTAAATAAAAGCCTAATGATCTATTTAACGCAATGCTGTTTGTTAACTGTAGGACACTGCTGATAAAGGCTATGATATCAGTTTAAAAGTTATATAAATTAATATTCTTTGACTGTATAATAAATAATCTTTTATAATATAAAAGTGTAACTACTGACAATGTGAAATAACATGTGCAGGCGAGCAGACTAAGATGACCACACATTATTATCATTAAAATAATCATCAATTTTATAGTAGCCTTTTTTCATTAGACCTTGTTTTATTTCTGTCTTAAACTTGTGTAGTGGCAATTCCGTTAGAGTGAAAGGCACTTTATTGTATATTTTTATACATTTCCCAACAAATGAATTACCGACCTTATTGAGTCTAAGTTTTGGAACGGCAAGTTTGTTTTTATTTCTTGTGTTAAAATTATGGGTGTTACTTTTTTTTTCGAATTTATCTAAATTTTTATAAACATAAATTATATTTTCATAAATATACTGTGAAGCTACAGTTAAAATATTTATCTGCTTAAATAACTCTCTCAGCGTATCACGGGGCTTAAGGCTATAAATAGCTCGAATGGCTCTTTTCTGTAGCACAAAAATGGTTTCAATGTCAGCCGCTGAGCCCCACAATAAAATACCATATGACATGACGCTGTGAAAGTAACTAAAGTAAACCAATCTTGCCGTTTCTACATCAGTAAGTGACCTTATTTTTCTAACCGCATAGGCAGCTGAGCTAAGTCTTCCTGCCAGGGCAGAAATATGAGAACCCCATTGTAATTTGTAATCCAAGGTAACACCCAGGAAAACTGTCGAGTTAACTATTTCAACTATGTCATCATTCATAGTGATACTGGTATTAACCTGCTTTACATTGGGCATCGTGAATTTAACACATTTAGTTTTTTTTGCATTAAGCAGCAGATTATTGGTGGTAAACTAATGTAATATTTGAGAGAGAGTATTACTTACGTCGTCAAATATTGATCTATGTCTATCAATTTTAAAAATCAATGAGGTGTCATCAGCAAATAATACTATCTCACAAAGATCTTCGGTGTAGAAAGGTAGATCATTTACGTAAATGAGAAATAAAAGAGGTCCTAATATTGAACCCTGGGGCACCCCCATAAGTAACGGAGCGCCAGAAGAATCGGTACCGTTAATATTAACTTTTTGAACTCTGCCAGTGAGGTATGATTTCAATAAGGTAAGTGAGTTGTCTGAGACACCATAATGTTCCATTTTTAACAATAAAGTCTCGTGATCGACACAGTCGAAAGCTTTCGATAAATCACAAAAGATACCTATCGCATCCTGTTTCTGTTCCCATGCATCGAAAATATGCTTAATGAGTGCAACTCCCGCGTCGGTTGTATTTCTACCTTTAGTAAAACCGAATTGTTTGTTATGAAGTAACTGGTTATCTGTAAAATGTGACAGTAATTGATTAAAAATAACTTTTTCAAAAATTTTACTAAGAGCCGGAAGTATGGATATAGGCCGAAAATTAGATGGGTCACTTTTATCGCCTGTTTTAAATAACGGTATAATTTTACTGTGCTTCATTAAGTCTGGAAATACACCTTCATCAACGCATTTATTAAATATTATTGCTAAATTAGACGCGATAGAAGATATTATAGATTTTAATATATCCGTGGAGATACCCCAAAGATCCTCAGTCTTTTTTATATTAAGTTGTCTAAAAGCTTTTATTATTATATCGGAATCAATATAGTGAAAATTAAATGGAATATTACATATTTTTACACTCGACACAAGAAGAATCTGGGCAAGATGTTTAGAAGAATTTAATTTACTTGATGTAATGAGTGGAATTTTTGAGAAAAATGTTTCAAACGCGCCTGCCACTTCCGTATCACCATTGATGTAAGCATTATCGACTTTGAGTTCAAGTATACGATCACGAGACCTTACTTTACAAGTTTCTTTATTAATGACGTTCCAAGTGGCTTTTATTTTATTTTTTGAATTCACAATCTTTGCTCGAATGTAGTTAGCCTTTGCTATGGAACAAACTTTTTTGAACATTTTTGAATAATTTTTAACATATTCAATTACACTTGGATCCTTAGAATTTGCCTTTATATTATATAGTTGATACAACCTATTTCTACTCTTATAGATGCCAACTGTGGCCCAATCACTGAATTTAGATTTAGTCTTATCTATTTTGATTAATTTTTGAGTAAAGTTGTTATTAAACTCTTTTTTGATTAAATCAAATAGGTTGTCATATAAAATGTTCGCATTATAATTGTTACATGGTATTTGTGACACTTTATCATTAACATTCTTCTTAAATCTGTCTAATCGATTAGTGGTCACTGGCCTGTACAAAATATTCGTTGAAGGACGATCATATTGGTGCTCAAATCTAACTATCTGACCACTGTGATCAGAATTTATAAAATTTATTACTGATTTCTCAATAACATTACAATTAGAAAAAATATTATCTAAACAGGTAGCTGATGTGGCTGTAACTCTTGTAGGTTCATCAAAAAGATTTTGCAAGTTAAATGATTTGAAAAGATTAAGAAACCTTACCGAGTTCTGTGAGTCATCTAAAATATTTATATTAAAGTCACCACATACAACTATCCTCTTTTTACATTTGCATACCTTTTGCAAGGCTTCTTCCATAATGGACTCAAATAAGTGGTAATTACCAGAGGGAGGCCTATACACACAAACAATAACATACTGCTCAAGCTCCGCACATGATAGTTCAATATTTCGTTCAACTGAGAGAGATACTATGTCTTTACGCTCCTTTGATTGTAATGTATTGTTTAATAATATCAGTGACCCACCTCTTATAGCAGACTCTCTTGTGAACGAACTAATGACTTTATAATTATCAATGCTTACTAATAGTTCGCATTGTTTTAACCAGTGTTCGCTTAAGCATAAGACATGTACATTTTTTTCATTTATATATAATTCCAATTCTAATTCTTTTCCAGAAAAGCCCTGAATGTTTTGATGAATAATGTTCATAAAGGTGGACCTTTCATTTTTCTTAATATTTAAGTCGCAAGAGTTTTCCTCTATTGTCTGAGATATCAATTTAAATTATTGTAAACAGATTGATTTGGAACAGATTCCAAAGTACAATTAACAATGTCAATGTTCTGCCCAATAGGGGCAGATAGGGTAGCCAAATTTTTGGCTGAGTATTCAATATAATATGATAGCGATAATGCTATCTGTCTCTTAAGATATTTATTAAGATAAAATTTATCCTTTGTCAAATATAATTTATTATCTAAATACTTATTCAAGTCAATTAAATGAAATTTACTCGTATTATTAAATGTCAGAGTATGTAATTTCAGATTTATTTTATGCCTTATATTGTTTTCAGTCTGTGGCAAGCTTTGGCTATAAGGAAGTGTGAACAAAACAACATTTTTAACATTTAATGAATACAAAAAATCAAAACATTTTAACAGTTTCATCTTGTCCATACTTCCTCTGTGTCCCACTAAAATCAATAGTGTGGTGTTTTCATTGAATTTGTAATTCATAATTTTTTTGATAATATCATGATAAGTTAAACCAGGCGTACAATAATTAGTAACAGATTGTCCCAAATACGTACTTAATAATTGGCCCATGGATTTCCCAAGTTCATCACTAAACATGATTGTCTCAGATTTTACAATGTTATTCTGAGTGAAGGAACTATTGGTATTTTTATTTTTATTTTTATTTAATACGGATGAAGGACTTTGGTGATGATGAGTGAACAAGGACTCACAGACTGCCTGAGGGCTGCTAGATGAGCTATTTGTGTCTGACTGGTCACAATTAGACTGAATGAGGTACTTTAAAGCAAGCATGTGTTCCTCGCACTCATTTTTAGCACTATTATACTTATTTGTCATTAATTCTAAGGATTTGTGAAGGTTACATATCTCAATTTCCATTTTCTTTATGTCACTATCATATTCGGTAATATTATTTTCTAATAGTAATGAATACATATCAAGTTCATCGCCAAGTTGCCTTCTCTCTTTAATATACATAACTTTTTTGTACATACATTTTTGCCTCTTAATAAGTTTTTTAGTTTTGGCTATGTACTTATTAATTTTAACATACTTTTTAAATTTGTTTCTACTGCACTGAACAATCCCCACCTCAGTATTTAAATCTAAGGTTTTTATAGTGTCATCACTTGTCAGATCAATTGTTAAAATGGGTTCCGAGATTTGTGCAGTAGAAACCAGGCTGGGCGCACTACCAACTAACTCATCAAACAAGCTGTGGCTATGGGAAGTCATGGTGTCTCGTTTCTCCGCCTCCAGGGTGGTAATGTGGCGGTGGGCTTCTTGCAGCTCCTGCTCCAGGACCGACATGCGCTTGAGGCCCTGCTCGTACTCGTCATTGCATTCCCTGAACCCAACCAGTATGCTATGCAACTTGTCCCGCTCATCTACTACTAACCTATGCTCAGTGTGCAGCTCAGCCATTTGTTTTTTCAAAACATCATATTTTTGTAACGAATCCAATAGTTCCGTCTCGTTGTCATCTCTTTCGCTATGCAATTGTTCAACCAACCCCCTGGAAACCTCTAATTCCTTCAAAGCCAAGTCGAGTTTTCTCAATGTAACATCGAGCTTACTCTCTTCTTGGCGAGCTGAGGTCATGCTACGCGTAGTGATCGGCATTTTAATAAATTAGAAGAGAAAAAGAAAAACACCAAAAAGTTGTTCGAACAAAGTATGAGAGGTTAAAAAGGAAATTACAAAGTAACCTCAACACGAAAATTATCGAATATTACTTTAAATATATAAAAAGAACGGTACTGTCTAATGATTATTATAATAATGTAAAATTTACCACACAATGATATTTAAAAGAGATGACAAAGATTTACAATAACAAAAAATGCCGTGTCATTGACAGCTCGCCGGCCGGTACGTACGATACCTGCAATTCACTAATTCACACACAATACACAGTTTTATGCACAGATTATCATGCAAAATCACTTAGAATATACCTAAATTTTGTTTCGTGATGAATTTAGGGCCAAATATAAGATTAATTAATAAAATTAGTAAATAAATTCGAGACAAAATGCAATCAGCTGTTAGCCGTAGTGTTGCCACAGAGAAAAAAAAAAAAGAAGAGAAGTAATATCAAACTTTACCAACTACAAGAACTATAACTTTACAGAGAACCAATTTCAACATGTTTCTCCTTCGGTAATATGTTGCCGCACAAAATAATATTTATCTTCCAGAACATATCGTGGCAAAATGATTAATTGCTGATTCTTGACGTGTAGTTCATAATGGTTCGCGTGGATTGAATAACATATGTTTGCTTGTAATACGAACTTCAATAGACTGGAGTAGGAGAAAATGGTTTTCTATTTTTTTTTGATACTACGACGGAGAAGCTCTTGTATTTGATCCCACCTAATAATAAGTGACAATATGGACAAATATGGAATCGCATTTTAACCGAAATCTTGTATACACCTCAAAACTTTCGAGTTCCATTTTAAACAAAGTTTTATAACGGGGATTAACGCTAGCTACTTAGTGGAACAAAACGTCAGAATCTTCTAATACTCAAGAATTGGTATCAATTCTCTTCCTATCAGAATACTACTGACATTATAGTTGTTAGCAGAGCTTAGATAAGATAATATGGTGGTAGCTAGTCAGTCGAACTTCAAACTAACCCAAACGATTGCAACATGTACGTATATTCCTGGAACCGATTTCTAACGCTGGAAATCGGTTGCTTGAACTCTAGATTAGTCTTTCAATTGCATAGAAAGAGGATCATGTATTTGATGATTAAAAGCATCGCTCCTGTCACCGATTTGAGACTACACCAATATTAACCATCTTTAACTTCTTTTGTTCCCTCTAGTGCGAGCCAGGCCTAGGAGCAAGTGTAATGTACAACCTGCTGTATAATCCGCCGCAAAAGCTGCTACTGCTAGCCGGCTGCTCCACCGTGTGCACCACCGTCGCGGAGGCAGCTAAGATGTGGAACCTTATGGTCGTAAGTATTTACCAGGTTTTTTTATATCTTACGGGTAAGCACTTGGCCTTTATCTCAACTGATGTTAGGTGATGATAAGGCCGAAGGTGGAAGCGCACTTCACCCGGAACCTCAACTACTGAGGCACTGGCTATCTTATGTCTAGCTGGCGAAACACAACAATGCTACAAACATTGATGTTATGGCGACATATTTAGATAAGATGGTGGTAGCTGACCAGGTGGACAAACAAGCCCTACCACCAACCAAACCTAGTACACAAACATGTACCCCCCGCTGGGAATCGAACCCGGGACCTCTGGGTCTAAACCGGTGATCTTACCACACCACACCACAGAGTCGGTTAACAATAGGCGGTAAAAGGCTAATTATAGACACCATTCTAGGGGTGTTAGAAACACACACAACATTTCACTACATAACTAACATTGAAATCTTATCATTCATCATTACTAGCTTAAGCTATATGTCCCCTGCTGGGGCACCATCAGAGGCTTTACGTGCCTTTCAAAGCCCGGGAGAGCTCGTGATGATAAATTATTGGTCACCCATGCGATGACAGGCCTTTGCAAAAGTTGCTTAACTTCAGCAATCGCAGACCGAGCGCGATTACTACTGCACCATCTTCTTCTTAAGTAACTAACCTGGTACTATTGCAATATCTATACATTAATACGTGAATTACAAACTTAGTACCTCCTTACACATTGCACGCACGAAGGAGTGTGAGATTTGACAAAGTCAAAGTTCATATCGAGAAGGAGCGAAGAAAGATATAATTTACGAAAATAATGTGTGTGTTAAGTGCGTTACATTGTATAAATACTGTAAGTTTTGTGGATTATAGACCACTAGAGCTTAAAATGTGAATCATGGTATGCTAGATGCCAGTACATTGCACATTCATTCAGCACTTTATTTTTGTTTATTTTTGCGCAGCTATTCGTGCTCATGTAGCGTGCTCTTTCACTCGGTTCACTTTGTATCGTGTATGTACATGAATGTGCAGGCTCTATTCAGAATATTGCCACCGACAGCATCGCGGTAGATATTTTCCTTATAGAAATATGAATTATGGACGAGAGAATTTCTGTATTACATGTTTAGTTGGTACAGTCAAGACATCCGTAATTAAACGTGTATGAATAACTACTGAAGGTTATGATATTTTATAAAGTAAATGAACCAATAAAAATACAGCTCATGTACACACGCCAGCATATAAGACTACCACAAACTGTCAAATTTAATAAACTTTGAACTTTGTATATGTATATGCAGACGCCTGCATATCAACCTATCCAAAACTGTCAAATTTCTTCAATACATTTTCAACCGTATACCTTAGTAACAAAACTCAAAGTCTATTGAGGAAATTTGACAGTTTGTGGTAGGTTGTTGTGCAGGCGTGTGTACTTGATGATGTTCCGATTTATCCTATAGATGTTTTGATAAAGAGTTTTAATTTTCGGAATTTTTTACTATCGTGTAAGTATTAAAAGAAAGGTTTTGAGAAAGTATGAATAATATTATATTTATTTTTAATATTGTTAAAATGCATGTTTTTATTGTACCCACATATATCTAAAAAGCTGTTAACAAATTCCTTTCAGATTTTTTTGATGTAGACTAAACAAACTCTAAGCTAAGTAATTACAGCAATTTTTTTTTAAATAATGTAATTATGTTTCATAGTTAAAAAAAATCAGTAGCCCCTTTGTAACTCAATGCTGACAGGAATGGCCTCTTATGCATACATTATAATTTTAATTACATACATTTTACAACGAATTTATCTCGTTAATGGGGTGCTTAAGTTTTAATAGTGTTGTGATGTTGGTAATAAAACACTTTACCGTCATAATTTTGGTTTTAAATCAAGCTACCCACTACAAACACTGATATATTTTCACAATAACGCATTTAACTTCTAATAGAAAAAAATTAGCTTTTATTAGTTAGTGCCGCAACAAAAAGTATTGCAGCGGCACCAGCGTACGACGCAGTAACCCAATGTTCGACATTAGTTTTACACCCCTAGTAGTTCACACCCCTGTGAGAGAGGTGAAATAATAATTAGGGGAATAATAATATAATATAATAATAATTAATTAATTATTATTATATTATTATTATTAATAATAATATAATATAATATAATAATAATTAATTAATTATTATTATATTATTATTATTATATTTTTTTTACTTTTAGTTTTCTTTTCTTAATTTTTCAATTGTCTGCTTAAGCTGCTTTGTAATGTACCCCATTTGGAGAGCAACTGCCTCCTGACATACAGACTTTTAGCCTAGTTTCGGAGGCAGGACAAATCTTACCTGTATTATGCTTTTGTAGATAATAAAGATTATTTATTTATTTTAAAAAAATAAAAAAATACTAGATGACCGCTAGCTATGACGCAATTATTCATTCGTTTTCAATTGTTGCCAAAGTCAAAAATCAGTCGATGACCGCTACTCCAATGATTAAAGGAAGAAAGTGTCGATCATTGGTTCCTGTCGAACACTGGTGCCAACAGTAATTTAAATCTTTTTTTTCTTAATCTTTTTTTTTAATAACACAAAATCAACGATTTTTTTTAAATTACAAAAATCTTAACATAGTCTTGCGTGTTTAAAATTTAAAAGAATTCGAGTATGTACTTCAATTAGTTAAATTCTTTCCTCTATGACTTATTCCTGTAATTTTTATTACCCAGCCATAATACGATTCTCAATATACGACCTATTTTTAATTCTCGAGAATGGCAGCTGCATTCCGTTCTTTGGAAAATTTCACAAACGTGAGGCTCCACGGGGTGCTATTTCGATTGGAAATCCTCTTTTAATTAAACCCATATGTGTTGTAAAAGATTCATTACTGCACGGTCGTTTTATTCGAATATCAGCTGATTTATATGAGGTAATCAAAGTACTGGCTTTGTTTCAACGAGGCTTGATAAATCAATAAGCCTTGAAAAATAATAATAAACGGCACCTTCACGCACTTGTGAGTGCTTGCTTTTTTTCTTCTTATTTTTTCATTATTCTCTATCCCAAACCGTCAAACTAACTTATCTATTAAGAGTTTGATTTATTAAATTAAAATATCTTGATTTATTTAGCTAAGGTAAGGTAGATTAAGATACATGCCTCGGTAGCCGACTGGCAACGCGCTCGCCGCGATATCCGGAGGCCCTGGGTTCAATTCCTAGGTCGGGCATAGTGTGTTTCAGACTAACGTCGAAAATCGGCCGTTCAGAAACTGAACCAAGTTCAACTTGAACCACGTTTAGTTTATGCCGGTGAAACGCAACCTTGAAAAATATATTTATTTATATAGCCTATCGTTTGCACAATCTCATGTTCTTACTACATACAAATTTTCATCAAGATCGGTCAAGCCGTTCTTGAGTTATAAGAGGACATACAGACAGACAGACAAAAATTTCAATCGTAGAATTGGTGTTAGTGAGTCATAAAACGAATATTTATCCCAAAATTTGTCAGAAGAATTGCATGTACAGACAGAGCCTACAGATTTATATAGTAGTATAGATTACTTACTTTTAAGATATTATATTATTATACACTTTATTTATTTTCTTTCTTAAAACTAGATTTGTACAATATTTTAATATAAAAACAATAAAACATTATAAAAACCTAATTCTAGAGTACCGCCAGTAGCGGGGCAGGGCCCAAGCTATTGGTGGTCAGGGCTGCAGAGTGAAGAACCTCCTGACAATACGTGCCGTGTCAAGGAGTACTGCTTTCTGAATCTGACCCTTGATCCAACCATCAAGCGAGAGCCTCTTAAGATTATTATTATTATTATTACTATTATTATCGCTTTGGCTTTGGGCCAGTGTGGTAGGTTACAGCCAGGAGTTTTACATTGTGGGGAGGTGTTTCCATATATAGGTATTTAGTAGTGTTTCGTATTATAGTGTTGTGTTTTCGTCCAAAGAGAAGGATTGTGCCCAAGCAGTGGGGCGATAAAATGAGCATCATCATCTCATGATGATAGTGATGCTCTAAAATTTGCTATTTATTCTGTCGTATGCTGTATATGCAAACACAATAGAATTTTAATTGTATGTAGGACGGAACTAGCACTAAGCAGACGAAAAGTTTATAAATATTTATATTTTCCGCGTACCTATCAAAAAACGCAGTGTGGGCAGGCCTCCAACAAGAAGGACCGACGATCTGGTAAATGTCGCGGGTAGCCGCTGGATGCGAGCAGCACAAAACCGGTCTAAGTGGAGATCCTTGGGGGAGGCCTTTGTCCAGCAGTCGTTTATTGGCTGAGATAAAAAAAAGGAAAAAAAAAAATTAATTACAAAAAAATATAACATGAAGTATAACATGAAGATGATTTTTATTGTTCCCAGCTTTGTTACGGAGCGTCCTCGCCGGCTCTGTCGGACCGCGCCCGCTTTCCCACACTGTTCCGCACGCACCCGTCGGCGACTGTACACAACCCGACGAGGATCAAGCTGATGCAGAAGTTCGGTTGGTCGCGTATCGCCATACTGCAGCAAGCTGAAGAAGTTTTTATATCGGTTAGTAACTATTAGAGATAAAATAGACTATTAAGCACTTTGTTTTAAAAGTAGATAACACAGATTACCATGTACAACCTGCTGTGCGTACAACCTGCTGTGCGTACAACCCGCCGTAAAAGCTGCTACTGCTCAGTGCGCTCTACCGTCGTGGAGGCAGCGAAGATGTGGAGCCTTACGGTCGTAAGTACCTATATACCAGGCTAATTTTTTGATGAGGATCAAGCTGATGCAGAAGTTCAGCTGATCGCGCGTATACAGGCCTAAATGTTTATATCAATTTTTAAGTCGATAAGTAACTATTGGAGACGAGAGATACTGTCACAAACTTTTTTTTAAATGTAGTATACGAGCCATGAATCCGTGTCCGTGCTTCGGAAGGCCGCAAGCTGTTGGTCCCGGCTGCGTTAGCAGTCCTTAACACCAATCTGCACTGGGCCCTCGTGGTGGTTTATGGCCCGTTCTCCCTAACCATCCATAAGGAAGGCTCGTACCCCAGCAGTGGGGACATGAAATTACCTGGTGATGACGAGCCATGAAACTGCTGGTACGAGCCCGTATGAACCCGTACAGATGTCAAGAATGTTATATCAATTCTTCAGTATAATAACTAAAGTTATTTTCTGAGGTCAACATTAACGGGACGGATCTACGTAGATGTAATTAAAAATACCGTGCCCTCAAATGATTCTACATAAAAGTAGGTCTTCATTGAGGAATAACGCAAATTACTATATAATATACTTATATGACGGCACGGTGAATGCTCTGAAGAACTCTTTGACCTTATCCCACCTTCTCCCTTCCTCCATAGGAGTACACGTGCTGCTCTGCTTCACTGTCACACATATCCCATCGCGCACAAATAAATTTGGTGACTCGTTTCTTTGTCGCACCTCCAAAAGATGGAATAGTCTACCAGCACACGTTTTCCCTCTTTCCTATGATCGAGGCGTGAAGAAGCACCTTGTGGGCCGGCAGAGTGAAGTTGACTGATGCTGCGTTGTTTTCACGCTGCAGTTGTCTTCGCGTCTGAACTCCATTTCCACTTAACATCAGGTGGTGTGGAGACATTTGTCGTGCTAAGTATAAAAAAAAATACTAGCACAGATTTTTCAGATTTTTATTTCAGTTTGATTTATTGATTTAAAAAAATCAATTAACTTTGTTAAACTTTTTGAAATAAACCTAATAAAAAACAACAGATGAAAGTTCAGACTGAAATATTTTGTTCTATTTGTACTTCAAAATATCATCATCATCACCATCATCTTAGCCAAAAGACGTCCACTGCTGGACAAAGGCCTCCCCCAAGCACCTCCACATCGATCGGTTTTGTGCTGCTCGCATCCAGCGGTTTCCCGCGACAAAAATACTTCAAAATATAATTTTTTTAAATTAATGTAGGTACCTACGTTTGCATTGACAATGCAACCTCGAACTATACAACCACTACACTTTCTCTTAAACAATTCTACCGATACAATACTGCACTAAGATGAAAGATAAGCACAAGCCCCTGCGCAAGTTTGCACAAGAGATATTAAAGTAATTGTGTCAGCTCTGAATCAAGGATGTGTACTTCACTATGGCGAGTGGCGCGTCTTGTCTCTGGTTTTACAGCCAAAGTAGAGCGCACTTCTTGGCATAATAACCTATGACATAGTTACAAGACATCTGAATGTTACATAAACTCGAACACTGAAAGAGTGTGCCTGTGTGAAAAAAAGTATGTTAAAAAAACATAAAGAGGACTTATGTGGCTTTATAGCTGGCAATTTGTATTAAACATCGAGAAATTCACTCTTTCGATACAAAATCGACATACATAAATATGGTAACAGATACTGATTCAGTTCAAACTGGCCTCAGACCTCTACTAAGCAGAACCTGTTTAAATATTGTATTACAGATTTGAAACTTTACAATAATATCAATTAAATAATTTAAATAAGTTTGATAAGAGAGAAGGACGGCAGAAGAAGTATTAAACTTAATACATTTATAAAATTTATTAAACTATCTTTTAACTGGTCTAATTGGCGCAAGTGCCCAAAGAAGTCCAAAATTACTAAAAAAACACGTTTTTGTCAAAAATTTGCAATTGACATATTAAAATAAAATGTACGAACCATTTATATGCCTGACTCATTTTTGTCGTTGTAAGTAAACGAAGCACAAAATTGCTCCTGAAGTTTACCCAAGAAATAAGGAAGTAACTTCAGCGGAGTTGAGCAACGACAAAATTCGAATTACTGCCTATCCCTTTGCACCCGTGACGGCAGATTTACACTTGACGTAGATGAGACCGTGCAGGTTAATATTAAGTTACACGAATAAATCGCGAGCTTATCAAATTTATATTTTTACTAGTTGACCCGGCGGACTTCGTGCCGCTTTGACAGTTGCCATGACAACGAAAAAAAGAAATAATTTTGTATTGGAAAATTAAATTGTCGTTTTTAGTTTTTTCCGTTACTTATTGTTTATGTTTCTCACTTAATCCTTCCCTGAACTTCCACAAAAATTTCAAAATCAAAATTAGCCAAATCGGTCCAGCCATTCTCGAGTTTTAGCGAGACAAACGGACAGCAATATATGCTTTATATATGTGTATATATAGATAGTAAGATCGTTGAGATGTTTCCACGTTGAACAAGGTAATTATTTTATAAGAAAAAGAATAAGAGTAGACATGTGTTCGAAATTCAACCATAATTAGTAATTATTATTATTTTATGATATAAAATTTTATTTTCTTACATTTTATTTAATTAGTTATAAGTAATGGTTTGCTAAGCTCTAACAAAGCGCATGTGTTACAAACATCTTAAATAAAAAGTAAGACCTACATGTAATGCAATAAAATATTGAAGTTGAATTTCAAAATGTAATGTTTATTATTTACCAATATTATCTTTCGGCGCATCTTTTAAGTAATTTGTTCTACTAACACGTCTTCCTTAAATACCTGAAAACGTCTTCCAACGAAAATGTATCTAATTTTGAGCTGAAATCATAAAATAAGTCAAATGAATTTCATACATACATACATTTCATCGTTAGGTAAATAGGATTCGCTCTAGCATGCCAAATGGGTAACGAGCGCAAAGATATTGCCGTTATTTTTTCAACTCACATCATAAACATTTAGATAAACAGATTTCATATTAGCTATATTGGTACTTAGCTAAATACATATTATATAGCAATTTGGTACTTCTATGTTCCTACATTAAAACTTGACGTTTTTCACGAGCTATCTTTCGAATATTATATTTTCAAGAGTACATAACAGTTTCGTCTAGGCAATACAAGAGAGAAATCATATTCTATTCATCCGTAAACTGACATATTTCGCTTTGACGTCTATATCATAATAATATAGCGAAATCAACCCTTTATTCGTCATGTTATCTTTACATATCATAACGCCTAGATAATTCAACCTGTGGAGTATCGAATAGTGATAATTCGGGCGATATGGGGGTGGTGTGATTATATCGGGCCACATTCAGCGTCGCGTGACTTAAATCGTTCGAACGATAGATAGATACTCATTGTTGTAGATACGATAGCTATATACTTATTCGTATCGGCTTCGAGTGGAGCACGACACGCCAACCATTGTCTGGCGATTGACAAACGGTTGTCATGATTGGCCTTCGTTTGGATCGACGATTTTCGATTCCACTGTATTGGAAGGTTGTCGAGCGTATTATCGGATATAACGACGCGTATTTTACAACGCGAAGGCGATGCCGATAAACGGAGAAACGAGAGGATTATATTGAAATTGGGATGAGATTTGAATAGTGAGATATAGAAAAGTTTTATTCAGAAAAGCGAGATTTGTATAAAAGATATCATTTGGCTTTTAAAATTCGCGCATGGCTGCTTGGGATCAAAAGTAAAAAACTAGGGTGATTTATATAAAAAAGTAATTTTGCCTCTGTATACTTCGAACAACTGAAATTGTAAAGCTAATAAGATAAAAAAGCCCCGCCCTAAACACTGGTCCCAAAACACAACCATTTAGCAGGCAAGTCCTTTTTAGGACGTTGAGATGAGAAGAGATATAACGGGTTTTAGCAAAATTCCTTTGGGATCACTTCGTCCGCATTAACACGTGCTTATGCGAATGAAGTTCTATTTTTTTGTATCGCCATATTGTCAGATGGTATTCAAAAACTCTATAAGAAAACGAGGCAATAAACACAATTTAATCGCATTCTGCTCATTTAATAAAATAATCTGTTTCTGCTTTGTTCTGCAACAAGTGTCGTTCTCCATTTTAAAAAAAACCTGATTCATTCCACATTATATTTCTGTTTTGGAAAATATCAGTCTAATCATTTTCTTTGTTATCTATTTCGCCTTACATTAATTATGCTAAATGTGGCGTCGTGGTCACTAACGGCTAAATTGGTGACTTTGATGTGTGATTGGGTTTACCTATGAAATTGTCATTTTTTTTCTCACTCTACCTAATATCTAACCCTTTTTGGGAGAAGAAAATGAGAGTAGTATATGTATGTATATATTTTTTTCAGAGCAGTTTAACAAGTAAGTATGTAACCTCATGACTTTTAAAAACAAGAAATGTACCAACAATGATGTTGGTTTTCTGTTTCAATGTGCGTTATTGTATATTTACTTCGAAACTGGTGAGTCCAATATTGTTTTAAACGCTGCCCGGAGACATAACATAAACTCCGCTCCAGTATATCACTATCACTGTTTCCTATATTATTTACTCGACCTCGTGCTTAATGAAAAATCCACATTGAAACCAAGTATTGAATACTTGGAGTCGAAGAGAAAATTCTGAAAACAGTTTATCACTTGTTATTACGGAGAACAAGTCTGACATTTATTTACAATAATATTAACGGCGACAATAATAATTTCTCTACCAAACGAGAAGATGTTAAGTGTTGAATGGTTGTTTCGGCAAGTTATGCCCATTTTCACCATTGACCCATAGAGGGAGAGAGAGAGAGTGGTCACAGAGGGATTGAGGTATTGGCCGTTTCAAATTAATTTGTAACATGGTGCTTGATCTTGCAATGTAGTGTTAGTACTAGGATTCATTAACATATTATAATTATTTACATATAATTTTACACAAATGTTATTGCGAACAAATTAAAATTTGAAAAAAGACAAAGTGTTGAAAAAATTCCACGAGTGGGATTCGAACCCGCACCCCATGACCAGCACCTGATGATGATGAGTGCACCTGACCCGGCATGTCATGGGGTGCGGGATCAAGTCCCGCTCGTGGAATTTTTTCAACACTTTGTCTTTTTTCAAATTTTTTTTTTTTTTTTTTTCGTTTTTCGACAATTTGTCTTTTTTCAAAACACTGCAAAAAAAAAATTGTTAAAAATTATATTTTTAACTCATTATTTTGCAGTCTATACAAATACCTCTTTAATGGGATCACGGACAGGTGGTGAGATCCAACAGTTGAAATATGAACACAAATGGATCCGTGTGAAGTGTTTTATTTCAATTTGCAATGTTCGTGTAAACTTTATCAAACATTAAAAACACATTAGGTCATTTGTAGCAGGAATAGCCATTTTAGTCTTTTTGTGCAATGTATGCTCGTAGTGAGCAAGCTCCACAGCTCCGGTGACCTATCTAGAAATTAGGTAATGGACTTTACATGTCCTTGGGGTAATTCGCTTGAGACACTGGTCTTGAGAGGGCCTGATGAAGATTATCTGTTGGTTCTAAGCTGACGCTTTGACGATTCGTAGTAGCTACAACGCAATCAAATTGTCATTGTTGAAGGTATGTTGTTTAAATGGTCTTATGTAATTTTAAATGTAGGAAAACTGAGAATAGCTATTTGGTGGAACCGGCCGTAAATGTTAGCTGAATTTTCAGTTTTGTTCCAACTTTAACTGCGTGCCTCCCTCGGGTTGCAGTAGTAAGCTTTTGTACATACAGTGACAAATTGTTCCGACTATTGTACAAAAATCTCCATTGGTGAAGTTAAAACGCAAATAAAAACACGAAGGACTGTGTGCGTAACAACCTTTTGACTACGGATCACTTTGTCGGCTACGCCCTGTATATGCCTTAAGCGGCATAACATCAATGTTAGGATCATTATTGTGGTCCGGCAGGTAGAGATAAGATAGCCAGTGCCTCAGTAGTTGAGAAGGTTAGGCCTCAAATAGCTCTTGTGAACGTCATTATGCCATCGGTTCGTAAAACTACTCTGGGCGGGAGACCTTGTACCGGCAAGAAACTCAGCAAGTGCTCTTTTCTCCCTTACAGCGTCAAAATTATTTAAAAAAACACAAAAAAGAATGCCTCTCTGAGAACTGTTGCGTATTAACCTTATCGTCACGCCCTGCAGAGTGCGCCCGCCTATTAGCTGTAGGGAAATGGGAGTCAGGTCTTTGGTTGCAGGCGTTATCCTCTCCTAATACGGGTACTCTGCTGGACCGCAGTATATTTCGCCTTGCCACTGCCTTGCGTCTTGGCGCCCCCAGTATCGTCCCTCATCAATGTTGTTGCGGCGCTCCCGTGGGCAGGCTCGGTCACAACGGGCTGTCCTGTGCAAAAAGTGCTGGTCGCATTGCTCGTCATCATAACCTGAATGACGTCATTCGACGGGCTCTTTTCACCACTGGAGTACCAGCGGTACTCGAACCCTCTGGTCTGGCACGTGATGACGGCAAAAGTCTGGACGGTATGACCCTAGTTCCATGGAGGGTGCGGGACGAGCTCTGGTATGGGATGCAACTTGTGTCGATACGCTTTTGTAAATAATTATTAAAAAAATTGTAAACAATAAAAAATAACAACATAAATTAATAAACTAGGTACGTTCACAAAATGCAAGAGACAATAGATGTGACCACCTTCCATTTATCTGCGAAAATATCAAGGTCCGGGTTGGCCTGCATGAGTGCGTTGATTGCGGAGAGCGCGTGCGGCACGGGGGACGTGGCGCGAGACACCGCATGCCATCCATGCCGTGAGGAACAAAAAAAAGTACTTGGTTCGAGTTTTCTCCACTATTCGATCGAGTCAAAGTAAACTACTATTTGTATGTAATCGAAGCATCTGGATAATAATGGAAAAAAGAAAAAAGATTTTTTTGGCACAGTTCTAATGAACTCAGTACTTGCCAATCGTAATCCCGAGCTACCGCCATGGCAGAGAAGGGTTGGTACTAGGTATTTATTGGGTATACCTCCCTTGCCCTCGTCGAGCTTTTTGTAGCTGCACGAGTAAGGAGCAGAAGAGTCCCACATAACCCAGGGTCGCCCCTAGCCCTGGTGTGGGCAAAGCATTTTACATAGTTTAAAGAAAAGGCACACTACTGGTGGCCGCAAGTTCTAATCAAAACATCGTAGCACTCAGAATGCTACGACTTCTACGACTACGATGTCATGTTGCTACAGTGCTACGAAAAGTTTTATCGTTCGTGTTCAATCGTAGTTATACGTTGTAATTATATATGAATAAAAACAGTAGGTACTGTGAGTTATTACATTAATTGTCGGTGTTCTCAATGTCAGAAGTATTGGCTATAAAACATAATGACTTAATGAATGCTGTTACACAGCCCTTAACAAAAATAGAATTCTTTGATAAACCAAAGCTTCTCAAATATAAAACAGCTTCAACCTATCTCATTTTTTCCTCTTTGCTATATCCTTGAGGTGCAAAAGCCAGGGATCAGGAAGGATGACGGCAAAGTTATTAATAAACTCGAGGGAAGGCTCAGAGGGAGTTCATAACTACAGCTTGTGGTTTTGATAAATATTTTGTTAAAATAACAAAAGAAAACGTCGACGCTTAATAGTTATGGGTGATTTCTTCTTCTTAGGGTGCCATTTTGGGGGTCGGCTATCATAATCGCCACTTAGCATCGTGACGTTAGAGAGCTCAGAAGAGTTCTTAAAATATAGATAGATAGATAGATAGATAGATAGATAGATAGATAGATAAACAGTTTATTGCTTACACATTTAAATACACACAAAACAAATAACAGGAAATTAATAAAATTATATATATATATTTTTTTTTATTAATTTAAAAAACATAATCTCTAGTACCTATTAAGCATCATACTTATACGGTTGTATTTGTATTTAATGAATAATTATATATTTATAAATTATACATGAAGAGCTCGATGGCGCAGTGGTTATAGGGCTCGGCTGCGATTCCTGAAGTTATGCAACTTTTGCAAAGGCTGGTCATCCGATGGGTGACCAAAAATTTTTCATCTCGAGCTCCTCCGTGCTTCGGAAGGCACATTAAACCTTTAGGCTGCATTGGCAGCCGTTAACAACCGCCAATCCACACTGGGCCCGCGTGGTGGTACATGGCCCGATCTCCCTATCTATCCATAGGGAAGGCTCGTGCCCCAGCAGTGGGGACATAAAATGAGCTGATGATGATTATGATGATGAAATTATGTATGTAAATAATTAGCCTATATGCCGTCACACCACAGCTGAGCAAAGGCTTCTACCATTGAAATACAGGTTATTAATCACAAAAAATACAGGTTATTAATCACAAAATCAAAATATCATCACATCACATCACATCACATTTTACCCGACCTGGCCCTGGCATTGGACCTAGGCGTAAATCTATAACAATAATAATGTGTATCTAGAAACCATGTTACACACAAAAAATGTTTTTACCCGAAGTTATAATCAACATTTAGTATGGACGCCCCATTTTTTTCCATAAGCCGATCTAAAAAATGTTTCCTTCAAATACGCCCGATTTAATCCACGTGATAAAATTCAAAGGTCGGAAATTTAAGGGCCCTTCAAGAGCACTGCTTACTTGATTCAATTGCCTCTATCGTCCTCTTTCGGCTTATATGGAAATAGCTGTATTTATTCAAGTCGTTCCTTGACATTGCCGATTTATACCACAAGAAAAAAGGTTTACTTACCAAAATTTTCAAACTAGGTTTAGGCTAAATTTTACTTTTTATTTTTTCACTGTATTTTATAAATTTTATAAATATTTAATTTAGCTTCAGTGCCGCAATTAGTACTTGAAAATAAAAAGTAAAATTTACTATAGCGTTGTGTTATCAAATTTGTGGTTTTTCATCTGCAAAGGTGAATCTGCATGGCCATTGATTGCAACGACCGTTGTATAGATGGCACTGTGCCGCTAATAGCACTCAAAAATCAAAAAGCAGTGACAAAATTCAGCGCTTACGTCAGCCTTGCCGGTAGCATAGCGGTCAGTGCAGTCGCCTGGATTGCGGAAGACCCAGGTTAGATTCCTGGCTGGGTCGAGTGGGCGTTTAATTTTTTTACTATATTTTATAAATATTTAAGTTTAGGCTGCTCCTTGGCTACTCTTTACTTTTATGCTTCACCATTTTTGTAAATATTTCATGGAATTGCGTAACTACAGAAAGGTCAAAGTGTTGTTTGTTGTTGGTGCCTTTTCTTAATGCCTCCTTCCCTTAAATTTATTTCCCGGGTGAGCAGTCAAAAATAATGGGAGTCGTCTCCATTACATCTAATAAAAAAGTGAAGTAACAAAATCTAATTTGAGTTGTTGACATCAAAATGTACAGCCGAATAACAACGATCTTTATAATTTGTTCTTTGGTTTCATAAAACAATATTTGCTTTTTTCTGTATTAAATATCCTGATGTGTTTTCTTTTAATCGTTTACTAACATGCATTGCTTGCGTCATTATAACTGACTAGCTGACCCGGCGGACTTCGTACCGCTTTGAGAGTTTCCATGATAACAAAACAAACAAATCATTTTGTATTGGAAAATTAAATCGTTTTTAGTATTTTCCGTTATTTCTGTTAATAATGACTTTAAAAGAAAGTAAAGAATAACGTGACAAATTAATATCAGTACGCCATCGAGTTCATTCCCATTTTTGGTCGGTCCTCTTTGTTTATTTGTAAAAGATTTAGTGCTTGTTTTCTAAAAAAACTGCTAATTACAACATAATTTTTATTTAATATATTTACAAGAACTTAATCAACCCAAATATTTTTTTTATAATTATTTATGTTAAATTTGAAAGAATTTGTGCAGCATAGCAAGCGTAATTTAAAACCACTCCTCATAGAAATGAGGACTAGAAAGTCGACAGCCGTACTCGTAGTTGCGGAAATAACTAGCTGGAGCAGACAGACGTACAAAGTCTCACCGCAAGGATTCCATTTCTACCATATTCAACCTCTCATTTTATCAAATAATGAGAAGAAAACAAACTGCACCGCATTCATAATAACATATATACAGTTTCTTTAAACTGAAAACGCCTTTATTTATTTATAGAGCTCCCGTAACGAGAGTGCAGCGCATAGCCGCGATGAATGCGGCGGGCCTTTCACGCCGGATTCAATGTAATTAGTGCGCCGTCGGTTTTTTCTGCATAAGTGGGATGCAAACGTTTCAGCGTTGGCAAAATATTTTTAACGCGGCTCATGTGGCGACAACTAGCTAAGGGAAAATGAGAAAATAACAACGCTAGGAGAGACAGTGCACGCTGAGATTTAATTGCTGCGTTTTCGGATGGGGGATTTCTATTACATTTCTATGTTTTGCGACTTTGCTACGAGTTTCTTATGCGTAATATTTATTAATAGCTAACATGAACTTGATAAAATAATACAAGTAAAATGTTTTTGTTTTGTTTATATAATTTTAACGCAAATTTTGTTGCGAAACAACACTTGTGTCAACAGCTAATTCGTCCAAGGTCAACAGACACTTTATTCAACATTTGTTTTTTTGTAATTTGTTTCGCAACAAAATTTGCGTTAAAATTATATAAACAAAACAAAAACATTTTATAACTAGCTTGCCTACTTCTTAACTGATCTAAAAATCATATGATCAGATGTTAATGACGGTAGTTGTTGACATTGAATTGGCGCCTTTGGCTTTCAAAGTAAAAAAGTAAATAGTGTTGAATAATTTCGGCGGGCTGGTTAGAACCACGATAGCTCAATTGGAAGAGCACCTGACCCGGTATGTCAGAAGGGTGCAGGTTCAAATCCTGCTCGTGGAAATTTTTTCAACATTTTTGTTTTTGTAATAATACAAGTAGCTAGGGGTTCACTTTGTGCTACTATAATGTATGAAATACAGTATGATCAGTATCTACAAAGGGAAGGTTTTTCTTCCAAGTCTATTAAAAAATTACGCCAGTTTTTTCTGCATACCTTAACCTTGCAGTGTTAGTAAAACATTTTTCACGCGGCTCATGTGGCGATAACCAGCTAGGGGAATATGAGAAAACAACACACTATGAGTTAGCTCTTTGCTCTTTTGAAAGACGGTAGAACTCTTCCCCGTTATCTGAGATTTAATTGCAGTGTTTTTCGATCGGGAACTTTCTATTGCAATCCTTCGTTTCGCGACTTGCTCGAATATTATTACAGTGTGTTATTTAATGACCGTTAGCAAGAACACGATAAAAGATTAACTGGAGGCTAACTCTGTGTAACCGTCATGTTATAAGAAAGTTGAGTAACACAAATTGAATTGGCCTTTTACTCCGGTGTCTGTGTTTTAGCGCTGGTATTTTTACTACCTAAGTGAGATGCTAAGGTTAAACTAAAAGATTGTCTCTTTTAAGTAAAGTCGTGCTACTTTTTCACGTTGACTTTCGTTGATTGACTTTTTTAGTTAATTTCAAAATTTTTAAGTTGAAAAAAAAACAATTTATGTTTGCTGAAATTTGTCCATGATATCACTATCTTAAGGTATTCAATTTTAATTTGCTTGTTACTGTCCGAAGTTAAGTTGTTTCTTTTTTTATATCATCGTATGTACTTACAAAGAACTTAGTATTGTATTAAGTATTCACATAACTATCTGAAGCAGAGGTATTTTTAAAAAGAAAATGTTGTACTGGTTCTAAATAAAATCTCTTTTCACTTCAACTGTGTAGGCTTGGCTTCGTCAATCCTAATTAAAGGGGATTTTAGAGCCTCTGCGGTGGTCAAGTAAAATTTTTAAAGGAAAATGCTTTTTTCATTTGTAAAAGCTGTTGCTCGTAATGGTTGAACTACATTGATAGGTATAGCATTATTAAATGAATTTCAGCGTCAATAACGTATAACAATGGTTAAATCAATTGTTAGCGACCAGTGGCCGTTCGTTCGGCGCTGGAGGGGTTAAGTGGTTTAAATTTTTAATTCTCACTAAGAATTATAAATCATTCCACTTACATGAGAAAAATAGAGAGAAAAACGTATATAGGACCGTAGTTCTAATACATATTCGCCGCCATAAAATTTTACCAAGATGCAATACAATGCGCGTTCTTAGGTGCAGTGATTAGCGAAACCAAAGATGTTCAAAAACTACGCTCACTTTACTAGATGCGACTTAAGTGGAGAATTTTATATAATCATGAGACATTCAGCAATGAAGAATAATTAATACACATTTTGGCACATGTAATCAAAGCCGAGTATGTGTCCGACACGCAGCAGCATAAAATCTGACCGTTGTAGATTTATAGTTTTAACTTAAGATATTATTATTGCTATGATCAATAAAATATATTGCTTGGTTTAAGCAATATGCAGCGCAATATTTATTTAAAGTTTTTAATTATTATTATTTATTATCGGAAACAAAATATACCCTGATATTATAAAATAAACATACATTTATTTTATAATATGGGATACTTTAAGCCTCTTGGGTTTGAGTGCAGTACCTAACAATAATTTAACCAACCCCCCTCAGTAGCCTTTGCCCAGGTAGGACCATTTTTTTTTTACATTTCCTTCACTTTACTAACCGTCTCTGTCTATTCCCACAGACCGTAGAAGATTTAGAAGCACACTGCAAGAAAGCCAGCATAGAGATTGTGACGCGCCAGTCGTTCCTTTCCGACCCAGCTGACGCAGTACGGAATCTGAGGCGCCAGGATGCCCGGGTCATAGTCGGCCTGTTCTACGTGGTGGCGGCGAGACGGGTGCTATGCGAAGTCTACAAGCACCGGTTGTACGGAAAGTCGTATGTGTGGTTCTTCATTGGTGAGTGGCTTTAATTTTGACAAATTGATGATAATCAGATCAGATCAGAGCAACTCGATGGCGCAGAGGTTACCGCGCCCGGTCTGCGATTGCCAAGGTAAAGCTACTTTCGCAAAGGCCGGTCATCGGTTGGGTGATCAAAAATTTTTTCATCTCGAGCTTTTCCGTGCTTCGGAATGCACGTGAAGCCATTGGTCCCGGCTACATTAGCAGTCGTTAAAAACACCAATCCACACTGTATTTTTATGGCCCCTTCTCGCTACCCATCCATAGGAAAGGCACGTGCCCCAGCAGTGGGGACATAAAATGAGCTGATGATGATGATAATGATGATGAAAATGAGTTTTTTACCCAGCTGTGGAGTGTCACGTGCTAACCATGATGGTGGTGATAAATAGATAGATAGGTGGATAGATAATGCATTTATTTCAGACATACATACATAAAATAATAATAAACAGATAAAAGCTATCAATAAAAGTTGTCAAAATATGCCTAAATATGTGGCATGTTGTCGAATTATAAAACACGATTGAGGGTGATTATGATGATCAGATCATCATAAGCCTATTAAATAGCCCCACCGCTCGGTTCAAGCCTGTAGGAAGGCTAAGAATCAACAATCGCATATGAGGCCACCGTTGAGCGTATTCGTGGGTTTTAAGTTCTGCCATCTTAATACAACAGCCGTGATCACCGGCTTAACATATCTTCCAAAGCACGGAGAAGCTAAAGATGTGCCAATTGCTTTAGACGCTCATCTGACGATGCAATATTGCGAAAGTAGCTTAACTTGTACGATTGAAACAATAAGAGATTGCTCCAAAACCCAACACCCTAGCCGGTTGGATATGATGATTAATACTTAATCCAATTCCATTGCCAGTATCGCTCTTATCGTGCTATTGAAAGCGCTGTCTTTAAACTTAGTTTCCTGTTTCAACTGGGAATCACCAACATCACTTAATTGTATAGCTAAGTTGTGCATACAACATCGTATAGAGCTGCATAGCTAGAACTACAATTAAACCTACTAATTAAAATTACACATGAATAACGATTTTGTCGCAAGCAGCTCCTATGATATAACGGCGCTGTCTTAAAAAATTCGTTTTGTGTTTCAACTGCGAAGCAGCACCCGCAATTTATTTTTATAACCAAAATGTATATGACTTCATTTACAGCAGCCAAGCCAGAGCCATAACATTCAAATATTTACACACAAAAACGCACCATTCACAATCCGATGACGTATTATTCCGTTTATTAGCTCGCAGTATTGTTAGGCTTGTGTAAAGAAAATTTGAAATAACTCATTATTAAAATAAGAGAGGAGAAAAGTGTGTTTTATGCGCGTTAGCAGTGAGTCGAAATTGCTAAATAACTTTGAGACGCGACGTTGACTCACTTTGATGTGACTATAGGGGTCAGAGCTTCGCAAATTGCTTTATTAATAAAGTGCCATGGGTGTACGTGTGTTTGCTATGACGGAGTTCTGCTAGTGGGTTGAGCTATTAATGTTATTGAATCGCACAAAGTTAGTACTGAAACTGATAGAATTCAATAACTTTGAAAGCCTTGCCTCTAAAGTTGTTCTGTTAAACATTCCTCAATACTTAACCCTAGAATAGACTTACTGGGGTGTGCCATCACCCCACAAGTTCAAGGAGTCGATAACTCGTTAATTATTACGCACATCAGGTTTTCTCTAATCACGATGTTTGCGCTCTTTAACCACTACGTATCGGCAGCACTGAGTCGAGGTTTTAGAATTATTAAAAGGGTATTACGTCACCATTAGAGATGTTTTTGCTTGCCGTTTATAGACTCAATAACAATAAATTATGACTAATTAGATTTTACAAAAATTACCTGCTTCTACTACTACTGCTTTAATAAAAAAATATTATTTTGTTATTGTTTACACAATTATTCAATTGAATTTATTTATACTCTCCGAGACATATTTTATTTAAAAAAAAACAGTAAAAAGCATTTTCTATTCTAGTACCTACATTTTAAAGTAACATCTTCAGTAATGCTCTACTCTAACTCTTCACTATAGCAAGGATAGTATAAAAACACTTTTACATTATGCAAAAATAGTTCTTAAGCCAGCGGCGGCGAAAGCAACTTTGCGGGCAAAATGGAAAAACGCGAGCGTTTCTTTTTACAAATGACTCCCATTGGGATGAAGCAAGATATTTATTAATGAATTTCCCGTATGATTCTGTTGGGACCAACCACGATTCGCGACACTAATGGAAGTGAGAAAAAATGCTTAGACAAACCGAACGGTGGGTGGAGGTTACGGCACTCCGGAGGGCAGTAAAGCTCTGGAGTAGACGCTAGCGTGTCGTGCGACATAACTTTTGTTCGGCTTTATGAAGGTTGGGGGTTAAAGGCATGGAATAGTGTAACGGAACCAAAAAACGATGTGTTAATATTCATCTCCAAATGTTTTAGAGTTAATTCCAGTAGTGATGTGTAGGGTGATGATGATGGCATTAAACTCCCCGCTTACCCTATGTAATTATCAAATAATCCGGGTAAAGCAATACTATTCAAAAATGAAGAAAAGTACACCCACGTAAGAGTTTCCCATCATGTTTTCTTCTGTTATGTTTATGTGTGTTTATGTAGTCTATTTTTATATTTTGTTTAATAGTATATTATATTATTATAATTTAACTAAGTAAATAAATTAGTTCCTAAATGTATGTAGTTTATGTTACCTACCTACGTTCCTATCTACGTTCTTTGTCGCACCGCTTACCAATTTCGACTGGTCAAGAATGCCATTTGGCATTAAATCAGCCTTTTGTACTTATTTTTTATAGTGCAATAAAGATTAAATAAATAAATAAAAGTAAACAAGGAGTGTGATGACATCATCATAATAATTATCTTCATTATCACCCTAATGAGACGCATTACTTCTGGGCTTAAGGGCTTACCACATTCAGCAAGCATCCTAACGGCAAAATATGTCGGATCTCTCACCGACCAGCGTAGTGAAGGATGTGTTAGAAAGTGAGTGATAGTGGGATGCCATTGTCACTTTCTTTCATCTTGACGCAGAAGGAGTCCGCTGAGCGAGAAAGGGAAGCCCGCCCGCACGCTGAACTGCTCCGGCTCCGACGGACAGAGACGAGAAGGCGGCTCTCCTTCTCTAGCGAGCCAACGACATCCGGCCCACACGTCCAGCGCAAGGTGGCCCAGATTACTGGGCATCGCTATGAAAGGGGTGATTTTACTTAGGGCCCCTGGACCCCAATGCGCTTGTAGCTTATTGAATGTGATCCACACCGACAGTTTTTACCAGTAGGCGCTGATTTGATGCTTAGTTCGAGTTTTCTTTACTGTCCTCAGTATTTGAGGATTCCGGGTGAAGTGCGCTTCCACCTTCGGCCTTATCATCACTTAACATCAGGTGAGATGAAGGCCAAGAGCTTATCCGTAAAATATAAAAAAATTAAATACTATTCGATTGGTTTAAAATTATCTACAAGTTGTATTGAAAGCTCCCAGCACAACCTTTCTACAATGGTGGGTAATTTAAATGATGTGTGATAAAGCGGTTTGCGGATGGCGTTGAGGAGTTGTAGTGAGGCATAATCCTACTCCTACTGTGACTAACAGGTGGCACTACACAGATTAAGTAATAGTTACTGCGCACTGCTTCGTAACTATGCGTATGAGTTGTTGTTAACTCGATGGCGCAGTGGTTAACGCGTCCGGTCTGCGAGTGATGTGGGTCATCAGATATGTGACCAAAAATTAATCATCTCGAGCTCGGAAGGCAAGTAAAGTCGTTATCGGCAGTATTAGAACAACCGCCAATCCGCGTGGTGGTTTCTGCCTATCATCCATAGGGAAGGCTCGTGCCCCAGCAGTGGGGACATAAAATGAGCTAATGATTATAAACGCAATGGTACGCGGAACGCATTTCTCAGAGTTAAAAAAAGGGCTTCTGCTGATCAATATCACTAGCACATAAGGAAATCAGGCCATAACCCACTATGCTATCATAATTGGTGCTAGCTCTGAAACATGTAATCTGTAGTGGGTAGATATTGTTTATAACCATATTATACTTTGTTTTCCTATGAAAGAAAACTATAGTAGTGATGAAAATACCTATTTAAGGTTGCTACATTTTAAAATTGCATCTTGAAACTATGAATGATGTGATGTAAAGTATTTTTACAATTTCGTTTCAATATATTGATGCAGCAATCTATTCTGTCTGACATGACGTAGCAAGGATATTGAGTTCTAGGTATCCAGTGAACATCTTGTTTTACCTTTGATGTCAAGACAAGACGCCTGTGCAATTTGGTAAGCTCTTTTCATATTTTCCGTGCCACACAATTTTAACTTACCTTTTTTCATATATTAATAAATAAAATGCAGTGCAACTTTCTAGACGTTGCACATTCTTTTAAGGGAATTTCGAAAATTTACGTGTTTTTAAGTCACTGGGCACTGAATAGGTCATATACTAAACTAATACTAAAAGGACTAATATACTAAAAGGACTAGTGCAGGTTAGCTTGATCCTTTCACAAGGCCATGGTTGTCTTTGAAATTTGAAACAAATACCCAGACACTGCATGAACAATACGTAAAAGTCACACAATATCTAAAAACTTATTTCTTCAGGAACTTTGTAAATATAGCACATGAAACAATAATCTACATCAAAACGTTTGTATTGATATTCCGCAGGCCACTGATGTCTAATTGTTCATTTAAAAATATGAATATGAAAATATTAAGACTTTTATTATTTTTTATCCAAACGCCTATGATTTTACGAAAGTAAACATTGCTCCAAATAAATCACCAGCCTACTCTGTCCAGTTATTAGTGTGCGTGCGTATTCATGTCGTGCGCCGTTGTCACACCACTGCCACGCACCGCTCGCTCGCTTTATGCCTAAACTCGCAGTTTTGCGTCCGCGCCGCACCCTCTTAACTTAGGGAAACCGGTGAAACTAAAAATGCCCCGTGCCCATCAGCAAACTCTCCAAAAAAAAGCATTGTTTACTCATCATCATCATCATCATCTCATTTTTATGTCCCCACTGCTGGGGCGGAGCCTTCCCTATGGATGGATAGGGAGAACGGGCCATAAACCACCACGCGGGCCCACTGCGGGTTGGTGGTTGTCAATGACTGCTAATGCAGCCGGGACCAACGGCTTTACGTGCCTTCCACGGAGGATCTTGAGATGATACATTCTTGGTCACCCATCCGATGACGAATGCGAAAGTTGCTTAGCACTCGCAGACCGGGCGCGTTAACCACTGCGCCATCGAGCTCCTCTCGAGTTTCCTATCCTAGCGTAACTGTCGGATATTTCAGGATGCAACACATTGTCAGTAGTAGTAGTTTTAAAAAGTTAAAAATGTTCTTCAATGAAAGGGCAGGCGTTTTTCAATAAGTAAAGCTATAAATGAACAATAGAAAAGAAATGCTTTTTTGCCAAACTGAAGATCGAACAAAGCCCGACATCAGAGATAAGAACATTTTTGTCGATTTTTCTAACGAACACTCGGCAAAAAAACATTTCAACATGATGTTGATGAAATGTTCAGGGTGCCTAGTGCGAGTTATATTCTCCATTCGATCACGTCAACAAAATCGACGATTTGTATCGCATTATTAAATTTTTGCAAAGGCCAGTCATCGGATGGGTGACCATCTTGAATTCCTCCATGCTTCGGAAGGCACGAAAAGCCGTTGGTCCCGGCAGCAGTCGTTAACAACCACCAATCCGCACCGGTGGTGACACGCCAGGTGGTCTACGGTCCCGTTTCCCTATCCATCGATAGCGAAGGCTTGTGCCCCAGCAGTGGGGACATAAAATGGGCTGATGATGAAAGCAGCGCCTCCTAGTTGTCACGAGGTGAATTAAAATTTTGGCAAACAAATACTCGTTTTCTTTAAGGTGATCGAATGGTTTATAAAACTCGCACTATCGATGGCCGTTTCGTGACATTGCAGAGCGAACCTTTATTGTTTTTTTAAATGATATAAACGCGTGTTGTCATTTATTTTGAGCGTAGATAGACTATAAATCATCATCATCATCAGCCTTAATTAATTTATTGTGTGTGCCAATAAATGTATTCTTCTTCTCTTTTTCTCCTGTACTAGTCTACTGCTGGACATAGGCCACTCCAAGTGCACGCCTCTGAGCACGATCCAGCTCTTGCCAGTCACCTTGCGAAGATCGCCACTCTAAATACATACAAACAAATAAAAAACTTAAAAACATTAAATAATACCTAACACTTTCAAACAATAAATACTAATGTAGAAAACTGGGGGGCAAATAATCAACACGTTCAAAATCGGCAACATTTTACACAATACACAATCTAAAATGAAGCAAAATAACAAAATTATCAAAAACAACGACGCTGTAATAACCTAACAATGCCCTTAAACTTCTGACAGGTAAAAAACACGGTTGACTGATCAAGGGAGTCTACCTGAACAATAATGTTTAATTTCGCAAATTACTTCGCACAGACGTTATCGTAGGGAACACCAAATTTGGCGGCCCCCTCCACATCACATTAGACTTATAACAAAGTTTGGTACAAAAGTTTAGAAATGCGAGGGTGGCTGGTCAATTTATGTGTTTTATTCAAATAGGTATACGGATTAAACTCACCGCATTTGACACCTTCACGCTTCCAATAAAGAGGGAAACGGTAAAACAAGTGAACGGACCTCTCGGGAGGCGTACAGTGCATATATTTCGGCATCATGTCTCTCGGCAAACTTCGTGTTTCGGCTGGCGTCGGATTTCTATCAGTCCTTTTTCTTATTATTAATTAATTGTTTAATTAATTAATTCACGATTAATTGTCGTTAGCTCTATATAGTTCACACGAAAATCAACAACAAAATAACAAATTAAGTACTGGATATCTTCAATTCGGCAATACGGTAATTACAGAGAGACATAAGCACTGTACTTGGTATATATTACGCAACCACCAACGAGGAGCTCGATGGCGCAGTGGTTAACGTTTTAACGTTTTAGTTGTCATTTTTTTGAATGCCGTCTGAAGCAATTAGCAAATTCTCTTCAATAAAAAGTGGTAACCGCCCGTTCTGCGATTGCTAAGGTTAAGCAACTCTCGCAAACGCCTGTCATAAGATGGGTAATGTATCATCTCAAGCTCTTCAAGGGCTTCATAAGACACGTAAAGCCGTTCGTTCTGGTTGCATTAGTAGTCGTTAACAGCCACCAATCGGCACTGGGACCGCGTGGTGGTTTATAGCCCGTTCTCCCTATTCGTCTATAGGGAAGACACTGCCCCATATAGCTTATAGTGAGGACGTAAAATGAGCTGGTGCTTTGACTTTGTCTTCACGCTGATAAAGATGGAAACGGTAAAACAAACGAACAGAGCTCCCGGGAGCACTGAACTTGATAAATATTGTTTTTACGCAACCACTAACATTGGAAGATTGCTTTCTTGTATTGATTAAGATAAATGGTGAAAGATTGTTTTAATCAACATTAAAACCTTGAGAGATAGTTTGTCGTGATTGTCCTGTGGATCCCGGTGTACTCCGGTGTGTATACTCCGGTGTTGCTCACTGGAAATATTATGTATTAAAATTTACACCATTCATCCGATCCGCCTAAATTTTTGGTAAGTTTTGTACACAGTCGCAAATTTTTTTTTAAACCTATTTAAATATTAGCCTCTTTTTGATACGGCGATAAAGAAAATTGATTGTGATTTCAAAAGATGGATGCCTTTGCACAGAGACAGTACATTTTAAGCTAAGTACTACTACGGGATATGGGTGTTCACGTGGAGATATTCGCGGTCACTTTGCTAGCAATAAATAAACACTGGACGGCGGAGTTAGCCCGTGAACATGGCCGGTGTGACTAAGCCGAAATGTCGGGTGGGTACATAAAAAGTATGCAAACCTATCTATACTAAAAAGTTTACGCATTTAAATGAATTTATCTTTCGAACTGGAATGTACTCACTCATGATCATGATATTTGAACAAACCCTCATAGTTTGCAAGTTTATTTTGTGTTGGCACCCGCTACCGACCTTTTCAACAGTTGGAATGCTCCATTTTTTTTAAATTCCCTTATGGCGTTTAGACTTTGTTTTACCAACCGCTGATGCTGGCTATCTTTTGTGTAATTGTCGAAAAAGCTATATGCTTCTGGGATTTTTGTTGAGGCGACAGAATTAGAAAAAATATTAGTAGCCAATAAGACAAAAAAGAGGCCTACTCTTAATTCGAGATATTTTATTTTGACACATTATTAATAGTTAGCCCTTCCAGAAAGCTTATATCTGTTGGAATCAGTTCAGTTCAGCTGTCTAAAGGAGTTATGGGGATAGAACCATGATTTCTTGCATTCAAGCATCTATGATCCTGAGCATACATCCGTACGGTTAAGGATGTTTTAAATTAGGTACCCATCTGTTGACGAGGGATTTGAGAAAATTACTTAACTTAAGTTATATGCTAATAAGTTATTTAACTTTAGTTAAGCACCTTCAAAGTAAGATCGCAACCCAAACGTTCAACCTCCTTATTATAATAAGCCTTAATATATTTATTATTATATTTTATATTAAAATTGTAATGTTGCATACTTATTATTTTTTTCACTGTAGCCTTTTCTTGTTTGCGTCAACTGAAATTCACGGGTGTGACTTGTATGTTTACGAAACGTAATAGTAAATATGTTGCGGTGCGGCGGTGCGGCGGTTCGGCGATGGCGTTAGATGTATGACTTTATCATAATGTTTCACTCACTGCAAGTAACTTCAGAACAGGGCTTCATACCGTTACCAAATTCCCACTATAATAAATACCGGTAAGAAACATTATTTGTACGGAGGTAATTTGGAAGCGGTAATGCAGGTAATCTAGAAACGTATCGCTACTTTTTTGTTAAATTTTGCGCTTTTGCCAATCCGCGTAGAGCGGTTAGGCGGTTAATTAATTTACCCGTAATTGTCACCCAGGTAATCTAGCTTACCGCTACTTTTTTTTATCGGTATCTTCGTTTGACAAAGTATCGATACCAATTTTTTAACGGTATTCGAAGCCCTGCTTCAGAATGTAATGAAAGACAAAATGGGGTCCTTTAAACACTTTCAATATTTTTCGGTACTTTACCGTTTGTAATTTGTTTGCAACAAACCTTACGTAAAATTTAGATAATTACCCATGTTTAAAAATTTTATTTTTATAAGTCATAGTTTCAGTCATCTCATATTAATTTTAATTGTTATATCAAAGATTTATGTATTTATAATAACTTAACTCGCATATTTTTTTATGTAATTTGTCTAATATTCTCGTCGCTCTGAATTGCACCTACCATATAATATCTGCACCACCCTATGGGTTGACTGATACAGAATGCCTCAAGCATTAAGTCCTCATGTAATTTAATGTTGTAGAAGTATAAAATTAATTGTTATAGTAATCATTAAGTAAAGACTCCATGCATATCGAAAAGCATCCTGGGTCACCCGTGCTTTGACGGGTAAATCACCACTAGAATTCCCAAGGAGGGTCGATGTCAGGCAGCCAGCCGTAAAAAAATTAACAGAGTAAATAGAAACGTATTATGGCGGCCACAAACGCTTTGCCGGTCCTAAGGCGAAAATCCTGTGCACCGCGTCGCTCGCTTTTATCGGCGTGACCGGTGCGGCGGCGATGCGCGTGAGCACGAATATTTGTTCAAACCGGTAAAGCCTTCGAGACCCCCACCGTACATTTTGCACCGACCCCAAGTAGCATGGGACTAGTGCAGAAAGAAGAAGATTTTAAAAAATTGTTAAAGTACGTAATCGTTCTAATAATAGTTTTAATTCTTACAATAAACTGTTACAAAAGTCTATGGAATTGATACTGTGCTATAGTCGTCTAGGATCTCCGAGCGAACCGTTAAGCCAACAGCGCTAGTAATAAATCGACTATCGCTCTTTTTCAAGATATATTTGAGAGATTGTGTGAAAAATGGCACCGGGGAGTACCATTTTCTCGCTACATTCCGTCACGATACAGGTTGGGTTGTTTGTTGGCCGCAATAAGATAGGCAATCCTATTATTGCATCAAATAAGTCTTAATAAAAAAATACTGAGAATATTAAATTAGATAATGCAGAAACTTAAGTCCACCAGAGTATAAGGAAATCGATAATAATTCTTAAGATTTAATACATAGAAAACATAGAACACATAGAAAATATTAGCCTGCAAATGTCCTAACACTGGGCTCCGGCTTCAAATTATAAAAAGCCGACCCTTATAAACAGTAAGCACATGACTTATAGTCCACGATGTAAAGATTCAAATTGAAGTTTTACTATTTCGACATCTGTCTGCTCATCTTTCTTATCTTGTTTTAACACCTGTATATGTACAATATGAATGCAATAAAGAACTTTGAACTTTGCTTGTTTCAATTGGATTAATGATTTGAAAAAAAATACTTCGACGTTTGTATAGAATACAGAAATGTATTAAGATTGTTTTGTCTGGGCATTGCCTTGACGCTTTTAATATGTTGATTGACTAACACTAGAGCTAAGTTTTAATGTTACTAACGCATATAGCTTGTAAAGATTTATAATAAAAGTTTCATTAAAATCATTAATAAGGCTTAAAAAGTCAAGTAACCATAAATTAAGTCGGGAAAAGCGTCCGCCCACACTATTTACTCCAAAATCTCCATAATGAAGGCAGTCAACTTGAAATGTCTCTAATTCAGACCCAACTATAATGTTAATTGTCATTTTAACAATACAGCAAAGTTTACTTTATGCTTAGGTTGCTAACACGTAAAGCTTGTAAAGATATAAAATAAAAATGTCCCTAAATAATTATTATTAAGGGTAATAAAGTAATCCAGTAACCATAAATGCAGTGAGGAAAAGTGTCCGCCCACTCTATTTGCTTCAAAACCTCCATAATCAAAGCAACCAGCTTGTAATGTCTCTAATTCAGACCTCTAACAAAGCTTGTAAAGATATAAAATAAATATGTCCCTAATTAATTATTATCAAGGGTAATAAATTAATCCAGTAACCATAAATGAATTTGGGATAAGCGTCCGCCCACTCTATTTGCTTCAAAATCTCCATAATCAAAGCAACCAGCTTGTAATGTCTCTAATTCAGACATAACTATTTAATTTATTGTCCTAGTAGGTAATATTTACTAACACTACAGCAAAGTTTTAATGTTACGCATAAGGCTTGTTAGACATAAAACGTCCATAATTAATTATTATTAAGGGTAATAAAGTAATCCAGTAACAGAAAAGCGTCCGCCCACTCTATTTGCTCCAAAATCTCCATAATCAAAGCAGCCAGCTTGTAATATCTCTAATTCAGACGTTAGCCCGTTTTGTTTCACCTTTGAATTCACAATGGCACAAAAAACGATGTGTTAATATTCATCTCCAAATGTTTTAGAGTTAATTCCAGTAGTGATGTGTAGGGTGATGATGATGGCATTAAACTCCCCGCTTACCCTATGTAATTATCAAATAATCCGGGTAAAGCAATACTATTCAAAAATGAAGAAAAGTACACCCACGTAAGAGTTTCCCATCATGTTTTCTTCTGTTATGTTTATGTGTGTTTATGTAGTCTATTTTTATATTTTGTTTAATAGTATATTATATTATTATAATTTAACTAAGTAAATAAATTAGTTCCTAAATGTATGTAGTTTATGTTACCTACCTACGTTCCTATCTACGTTCTTTGTCGCACCGCTTACCAATTTCGACTGGTCAAGAATGCCATTTGGCATTAAATCAGCCTTTTGTACTTATTTTTTATAGTGCAATAAAGATTAAATAAATAAATAAAAGTAAACAAGGAGTGTGATGACATCATCATAATAATTATCTTCATTATCACCCTAATGAGACGCATTACTTCTGGGCTTAAGGGCTTACCACATTCAGCAAGCATCCTAACGGCAAAATATGTCGGATCTCTCACCGACCAGCGTAGTGAAGGATGTGTTAGAAAGTGAGTGATAGTGGGATGCCATTGTCACTTTCTTTCATCTTGACGCAGAAGGAGTCCGCTGAGCGAGAAAGGGAAGCCCGCCCGCACGCTGAACTGCTCCGGCTCCGACGGACAGAGACGAGAAGGCGGCTCTCCTTCTCTAGCGAGCCAACGACATCCGGCCCACACGTCCAGCGCAAGGTGGCCCAGATTACTGGGCATCGCTATGAAAGGGGTGATTTTACTTAGGGCCCCTGGACCCCAATGCGCTTGTAGCTTATTGAATGTGATCCACACCGACAGTTTTTACCAGTAGGCGCTGATTTGATGCTTAGTTCGAGTTTTCTTTACTGTCCTCAGTATTTGAGGATTCCGGGTGAAGTGCGCTTCCACCTTCGGCCTTATCATCACTTAACATCAGGTGAGATGAAGGCCAAGAGCTTATCCGTAAAATATAAAAAAATTAAATACTATTCGATTGGTTTAAAATTATCTACAAGTTGTATTGAAAGCTCCCAGCACAACCTTTCTACAATGGTGGGTAATTTAAATGATGTGTGATAAAGCGGTTTGCGGATGGCGTTGAGGAGTTGTAGTGAGGCATAATCCTACTCCTACTGTGACTAACAGGTGGCACTACACAGATTAAGTAATAGTTACTGCGCACTGCTTCGTAACTATGCGTATGAGTTGTTGTTAACTCGATGGCGCAGTGGTTAACGCGTCCGGTCTGCGAGTGATGTGGGTCATCAGATATGTGACCAAAAATTAATCATCTCGAGCTCGGAAGGCAAGTAAAGTCGTTATCGGCAGTATTAGAACAACCGCCAATCCGCGTGGTGGTTTCTGCCTATCATCCATAGGGAAGGCTCGTGCCCCAGCAGTGGGGACATAAAATGAGCTAATGATTATAAACGCAATGGTACGCGGAACGCATTTCTCAGAGTTAAAAAAAGGGCTTCTGCTGATCAATATCACTAGCACATAAGGAAATCAGGCCATAACCCACTATGCTATCATAATTGGTGCTAGCTCTGAAACATGTAATCTGTAGTGGGTAGATATTGTTTATAACCATATTATACTTTGTTTTCCTATGAAAGAAAACTATAGTAGTGATGAAAATACCTATTTAAGGTTGCTACATTTTAAAATTGCATCTTGAAACTATGAATGATGTGATGTAAAGTATTTTTACAATTTCGTTTCAATATATTGATGCAGCAATCTATTCTGTCTGACATGACGTAGCAAGGATATTGAGTTCTAGGTATCCAGTGAACATCTTGTTTTACCTTTGATGTCAAGACAAGACGCCTGTGCAATTTGGTAAGCTCTTTTCATATTTTCCGTGCCACACAATTTTAACTTACCTTTTTTCATATATTAATAAATAAAATGCAGTGCAACTTTCTAGACGTTGCACATTCTTTTAAGGGAATTTCGAAAATTTACGTGTTTTTAAGTCACTGGGCACTGAATAGGTCATATACTAAACTAATACTAAAAGGACTAATATACTAAAAGGACTAGTGCAGGTTAGCTTGATCCTTTCACAAGGCCATGGTTGTCTTTGAAATTTGAAACAAATACCCAGACACTGCATGAACAATACGTAAAAGTCACACAATATCTAAAAACTTATTTCTTCAGGAACTTTGTAAATATAGCACATGAAACAATAATCTACATCAAAACGTTTGTATTGATATTCCGCAGGCCACTGATGTCTAATTGTTCATTTAAAAATATGAATATGAAAATATTAAGACTTTTATTATTTTTTATCCAAACGCCTATGATTTTACGAAAGTAAACATTGCTCCAAATAAATCACCAGCCTACTCTGTCCAGTTATTAGTGTGCGTGCGTATTCATGTCGTGCGCCGTTGTCACACCACTGCCACGCACCGCTCGCTCGCTTTATGCCTAAACTCGCAGTTTTGCGTCCGCGCCGCACCCTCTTAACTTAGGGAAACCGGTGAAACTAAAAATGCCCCGTGCCCATCAGCAAACTCTCCAAAAAAAAGCATTGTTTACTCATCATCATCATCATCATCTCATTTTTATGTCCCCACTGCTGGGGCGGAGCCTTCCCTATGGATGGATAGGGAGAACGGGCCATAAACCACCACGCGGGCCCACTGCGGGTTGGTGGTTGTCAATGACTGCTAATGCAGCCGGGACCAACGGCTTTACGTGCCTTCCACGGAGGATCTTGAGATGATACATTCTTGGTCACCCATCCGATGACGAATGCGAAAGTTGCTTAGCACTCGCAGACCGGGCGCGTTAACCACTGCGCCATCGAGCTCCTCTCGAGTTTCCTATCCTAGCGTAACTGTCGGATATTTCAGGATGCAACACATTGTCAGTAGTAGTAGTTTTAAAAAGTTAAAAATGTTCTTCAATGAAAGGGCAGGCGTTTTTCAATAAGTAAAGCTATAAATGAACAATAGAAAAGAAATGCTTTTTTGCCAAACTGAAGATCGAACAAAGCCCGACATCAGAGATAAGAACATTTTTGTCGATTTTTCTAACGAACACTCGGCAAAAAAACATTTCAACATGATGTTGATGAAATGTTCAGGGTGCCTAGTGCGAGTTATATTCTCCATTCGATCACGTCAACAAAATCGACGATTTGTATCGCATTATTAAATTTTTGCAAAGGCCAGTCATCGGATGGGTGACCATCTTGAATTCCTCCATGCTTCGGAAGGCACGAAAAGCCGTTGGTCCCGGCAGCAGTCGTTAACAACCACCAATCCGCACCGGTGGTGACACGCCAGGTGGTCTACGGTCCCGTTTCCCTATCCATCGATAGCGAAGGCTTGTGCCCCAGCAGTGGGGACATAAAATGGGCTGATGATGAAAGCAGCGCCTCCTAGTTGTCACGAGGTGAATTAAAATTTTGGCAAACAAATACTCGTTTTCTTTAAGGTGATCGAATGGTTTATAAAACTCGCACTATCGATGGCCGTTTCGTGACATTGCAGAGCGAACCTTTATTGTTTTTTTAAATGATATAAACGCGTGTTGTCATTTATTTTGAGCGTAGATAGACTATAAATCATCATCATCATCAGCCTTAATTAATTTATTGTGTGTGCCAATAAATGTATTCTTCTTCTCTTTTTCTCCTGTACTAGTCTACTGCTGGACATAGGCCACTCCAAGTGCACGCCTCTGAGCACGATCCAGCTCTTGCCAGTCACCTTGCGAAGATCGCCACTCTAAATACATACAAACAAATAAAAAACTTAAAAACATTAAATAATACCTAACACTTTCAAACAATAAATACTAATGTAGAAAACTGGGGGGCAAATAATCAACACGTTCAAAATCGGCAACATTTTACACAATACACAATCTAAAATGAAGCAAAATAACAAAATTATCAAAAACAACGACGCTGTAATAACCTAACAATGCCCTTAAACTTCTGACAGGTAAAAAACACGGTTGACTGATCAAGGGAGTCTACCTGAACAATAATGTTTAATTTCGCAAATTACTTCGCACAGACGTTATCGTAGGGAACACCAAATTTGGCGGCCCCCTCCACATCACATTAGACTTATAACAAAGTTTGGTACAAAAGTTTAGAAATGCGAGGGTGGCTGGTCAATTTATGTGTTTTATTCAAATAGGTATACGGATTAAACTCACCGCATTTGACACCTTCACGCTTCCAATAAAGAGGGAAACGGTAAAACAAGTGAACGGACCTCTCGGGAGGCGTACAGTGCATATATTTCGGCATCATGTCTCTCGGCAAACTTCGTGTTTCGGCTGGCGTCGGATTTCTATCAGTCCTTTTTCTTATTATTAATTAATTGTTTAATTAATTAATTCACGATTAATTGTCGTTAGCTCTATATAGTTCACACGAAAATCAACAACAAAATAACAAATTAAGTACTGGATATCTTCAATTCGGCAATACGGTAATTACAGAGAGACATAAGCACTGTACTTGGTATATATTACGCAACCACCAACGAGGAGCTCGATGGCGCAGTGGTTAACGTTTTAACGTTTTAGTTGTCATTTTTTTGAATGCCGTCTGAAGCAATTAGCAAATTCTCTTCAATAAAAAGTGGTAACCGCCCGTTCTGCGATTGCTAAGGTTAAGCAACTCTCGCAAACGCCTGTCATAAGATGGGTAATGTATCATCTCAAGCTCTTCAAGGGCTTCATAAGACACGTAAAGCCGTTCGTTCTGGTTGCATTAGTAGTCGTTAACAGCCACCAATCGGCACTGGGACCGCGTGGTGGTTTATAGCCCGTTCTCCCTATTCGTCTATAGGGAAGACACTGCCCCATATAGCTTATAGTGAGGACGTAAAATGAGCTGGTGCTTTGACTTTGTCTTCACGCTGATAAAGATGGAAACGGTAAAACAAACGAACAGAGCTCCCGGGAGCACTGAACTTGATAAATATTGTTTTTACGCAACCACTAACATTGGAAGATTGCTTTCTTGTATTGATTAAGATAAATGGTGAAAGATTGTTTTAATCAACATTAAAACCTTGAGAGATAGTTTGTCGTGATTGTCCTGTGGATCCCGGTGTACTCCGGTGTGTATACTCCGGTGTTGCTCACTGGAAATATTATGTATTAAAATTTACACCATTCATCCGATCCGCCTAAATTTTTGGTAAGTTTTGTACACAGTCGCAAATTTTTTTTTAAACCTATTTAAATATTAGCCTCTTTTTGATACGGCGATAAAGAAAATTGATTGTGATTTCAAAAGATGGATGCCTTTGCACAGAGACAGTACATTTTAAGCTAAGTACTACTACGGGATATGGGTGTTCACGTGGAGATATTCGCGGTCACTTTGCTAGCAATAAATAAACACTGGACGGCGGAGTTAGCCCGTGAACATGGCCGGTGTGACTAAGCCGAAATGTCGGGTGGGTACATAAAAAGTATGCAAACCTATCTATACTAAAAAGTTTACGCATTTAAATGAATTTATCTTTCGAACTGGAATGTACTCACTCATGATCATGATATTTGAACAAACCCTCATAGTTTGCAAGTTTATTTTGTGTTGGCACCCGCTACCGACCTTTTCAACAGTTGGAATGCTCCATTTTTTTTAAATTCCCTTATGGCGTTTAGACTTTGTTTTACCAACCGCTGATGCTGGCTATCTTTTGTGTAATTGTCGAAAAAGCTATATGCTTCTGGGATTTTTGTTGAGGCGACAGAATTAGAAAAAATATTAGTAGCCAATAAGACAAAAAAGAGGCCTACTCTTAATTCGAGATATTTTATTTTGACACATTATTAATAGTTAGCCCTTCCAGAAAGCTTATATCTGTTGGAATCAGTTCAGTTCAGCTGTCTAAAGGAGTTATGGGGATAGAACCATGATTTCTTGCATTCAAGCATCTATGATCCTGAGCATACATCCGTACGGTTAAGGATGTTTTAAATTAGGTACCCATCTGTTGACGAGGGATTTGAGAAAATTACTTAACTTAAGTTATATGCTAATAAGTTATTTAACTTTAGTTAAGCACCTTCAAAGTAAGATCGCAACCCAAACGTTCAACCTCCTTATTATAATAAGCCTTAATATATTTATTATTATATTTTATATTAAAATTGTAATGTTGCATACTTATTATTTTTTTCACTGTAGCCTTTTCTTGTTTGCGTCAACTGAAATTCACGGGTGTGACTTGTATGTTTACGAAACGTAATAGTAAATATGTTGCGGTGCGGCGGTGCGGCGGTTCGGCGATGGCGTTAGATGTATGACTTTATCATAATGTTTCACTCACTGCAAGTAACTTCAGAACAGGGCTTCATACCGTTACCAAATTCCCACTATAATAAATACCGGTAAGAAACATTATTTGTACGGAGGTAATTTGGAAGCGGTAATGCAGGTAATCTAGAAACGTATCGCTACTTTTTTGTTAAATTTTGCGCTTTTGCCAATCCGCGTAGAGCGGTTAGGCGGTTAATTAATTTACCCGTAATTGTCACCCAGGTAATCTAGCTTACCGCTACTTTTTTTTATCGGTATCTTCGTTTGACAAAGTATCGATACCAATTTTTTAACGGTATTCGAAGCCCTGCTTCAGAATGTAATGAAAGACAAAATGGGGTCCTTTAAACACTTTCAATATTTTTCGGTACTTTACCGTTTGTAATTTGTTTGCAACAAACCTTACGTAAAATTTAGATAATTACCCATGTTTAAAAATTTTATTTTTATAAGTCATAGTTTCAGTCATCTCATATTAATTTTAATTGTTATATCAAAGATTTATGTATTTATAATAACTTAACTCGCATATTTTTTTATGTAATTTGTCTAATATTCTCGTCGCTCTGAATTGCACCTACCATATAATATCTGCACCACCCTATGGGTTGACTGATACAGAATGCCTCAAGCATTAAGTCCTCATGTAATTTAATGTTGTAGAAGTATAAAATTAATTGTTATAGTAATCATTAAGTAAAGACTCCATGCATATCGAAAAGCATCCTGGGTCACCCGTGCTTTGACGGGTAAATCACCACTAGAATTCCCAAGGAGGGTCGATGTCAGGCAGCCAGCCGTAAAAAAATTAACAGAGTAAATAGAAACGTATTATGGCGGCCACAAACGCTTTGCCGGTCCTAAGGCGAAAATCCTGTGCACCGCGTCGCTCGCTTTTATCGGCGTGACCGGTGCGGCGGCGATGCGCGTGAGCACGAATATTTGTTCAAACCGGTAAAGCCTTCGAGACCCCCACCGTACATTTTGCACCGACCCCAAGTAGCATGGGACTAGTGCAGAAAGAAGAAGATTTTAAAAAATTGTTAAAGTACGTAATCGTTCTAATAATAGTTTTAATTCTTACAATAAACTGTTACAAAAGTCTATGGAATTGATACTGTGCTATAGTCGTCTAGGATCTCCGAGCGAACCGTTAAGCCAACAGCGCTAGTAATAAATCGACTATCGCTCTTTTTCAAGATATATTTGAGAGATTGTGTGAAAAATGGCACCGGGGAGTACCATTTTCTCGCTACATTCCGTCACGATACAGGTTGGGTTGTTTGTTGGCCGCAATAAGATAGGCAATCCTATTATTGCATCAAATAAGTCTTAATAAAAAAATACTGAGAATATTAAATTAGATAATGCAGAAACTTAAGTCCACCAGAGTATAAGGAAATCGATAATAATTCTTAAGATTTAATACATAGAAAACATAGAACACATAGAAAATATTAGCCTGCAAATGTCCTAACACTGGGCTCCGGCTTCAAATTATAAAAAGCCGACCCTTATAAACAGTAAGCACATGACTTATAGTCCACGATGTAAAGATTCAAATTGAAGTTTTACTATTTCGACATCTGTCTGCTCATCTTTCTTATCTTGTTTTAACACCTGTATATGTACAATATGAATGCAATAAAGAACTTTGAACTTTGCTTGTTTCAATTGGATTAATGATTTGAAAAAAAATACTTCGACGTTTGTATAGAATACAGAAATGTATTAAGATTGTTTTGTCTGGGCATTGCCTTGACGCTTTTAATATGTTGATTGACTAACACTAGAGCTAAGTTTTAATGTTACTAACGCATATAGCTTGTAAAGATTTATAATAAAAGTTTCATTAAAATCATTAATAAGGCTTAAAAAGTCAAGTAACCATAAATTAAGTCGGGAAAAGCGTCCGCCCACACTATTTACTCCAAAATCTCCATAATGAAGGCAGTCAACTTGAAATGTCTCTAATTCAGACCCAACTATAATGTTAATTGTCATTTTAACAATACAGCAAAGTTTACTTTATGCTTAGGTTGCTAACACGTAAAGCTTGTAAAGATATAAAATAAAAATGTCCCTAAATAATTATTATTAAGGGTAATAAAGTAATCCAGTAACCATAAATGCAGTGAGGAAAAGTGTCCGCCCACTCTATTTGCTTCAAAACCTCCATAATCAAAGCAACCAGCTTGTAATGTCTCTAATTCAGACCTCTAACAAAGCTTGTAAAGATATAAAATAAATATGTCCCTAATTAATTATTATCAAGGGTAATAAATTAATCCAGTAACCATAAATGAATTTGGGATAAGCGTCCGCCCACTCTATTTGCTTCAAAATCTCCATAATCAAAGCAACCAGCTTGTAATGTCTCTAATTCAGACATAACTATTTAATTTATTGTCCTAGTAGGTAATATTTACTAACACTACAGCAAAGTTTTAATGTTACGCATAAGGCTTGTTAGACATAAAACGTCCATAATTAATTATTATTAAGGGTAATAAAGTAATCCAGTAACAGAAAAGCGTCCGCCCACTCTATTTGCTCCAAAATCTCCATAATCAAAGCAGCCAGCTTGTAATATCTCTAATTCAGACGTTAGCCCGTTTTGTTTCACCTTTGAATTCACAATGGCGCCCGATACAGAGGGAAGGGCAATAACTGCCGATTTGTGTATTCATGAATCAGGGAGGGCCGACACCCGTGACAGTTGCTGCGAATGGTGATTGTCCTTTCGATCAATTACTTTTAATATTTTGACTGCCTTGACCTTTGAAGGTGCGAGCGATGGTGACGTTAAAGAATTGAGTTTTGGAGTTTATTTATTAATACTCAGTTTTATATATAAAAACATTCAAATACCCTTTTTATTTGTGTATTATTATGTACAAATCGCAGGTCTAGTCTATTAGGTATCTGACCAAAGGTATTTTTATTTGTTTTCTGTAAAGTTTGGTAAACGATGCGATGATGGGACATTGATAGGTTTTTTGTCAACAGAAACATGAGAGTATTTTTTTTACTTGGTAACCCATCTTGTCATCCAACATATTTAAAGTATCCTTACTTACAAGATCGCAACCTTAACAAGCAATTTTACCCATCGAGTTCTTTACTCACACCGAAATTAAAACTACAAAAAAAAGTAGTAACCACAAAAGCAATTTGTAACATCCCGTTCAGAAAGGTCAAAGCTTGTGAGTCGTAAAAAATTTGGCGAACCGTAAAAACACACAATTTCTAGCTACACACCCAAAACGAAACTAATACGACCGGTCACAATCAGACATTTCAATTTTCTTACCGCCAAACCCCCGTAACATATTGACAGATATCGGTGGGGTATCTCGAGCCTTAATTCCGCAGATAAGTGTACACACTTGCCGTGAGCTGGCGCGACGCCAGCGGTGCGTTTCCCAGGTTCGGCAGGTTATCAACGTCCGTTTGACCTTAATACGTGGCCCCGTGATCTTTTCTCTTCCGCAATAAAACTTTATTGCGTCCTATAAAATTGCTTAGTAAAGAGATCGCTTCATATAAAAATAATCGACACGCTCTCTCTCTCTCTAATGGAACGGAGATATGACTTGTGCTCGCAGATTTTTTATGTTTCCACGACATTCCGCGTAGTAAAATGGGGATGTAAGGATAATAAGTGTTTTTTTGTTACTGCCACGTCTATTTTAGATTGTGTTTATCTTAATGTTAGGTATACAGATGTTTGGAGATTACGTATTTATTTGTATTTTAAACGGTTTTATTATAGATATCGTTAACCTACGTTAGTAATCATCATAATATGATTCTTGTGGTAGGATTATGCCAAGAATTCGACTGGATGGCGACTGCTTTATTTATTTTTGCCCATCAATGTTGTTTTACGTTGCTGTGTTGTGATTGGAAGGGTGCTGGATCCATATAGGGCATAAAGGCATAAGAACCGAAGCTTCAGGGTCGGCAAAACGGGTTGCTAGCGCCATAGTTTATTGTGGTAGGATCAGGATCAGGTGGGATGTTTGTGTTTACCGCCACAGCAACATAAAAAAATACCATCACAAATATTTATTCATGGGAAATAATAACTTTTATCCATGCTCTGCAAATATAAGCGCAGTGCCTCCATGCACTCCTCCATATGTCAACTATTGCCAGTTTTAAAGTGGCTAACGTTACAACAATTCATAGCAAACCTGACATTTAGAACTTCATCATCATCATCAGCCCCTCTCGACCCACTGCTGGGAATAGGCCTCTCTTTGCTTATGTCATTCGCCTCGATCCTGCGCTAGTCTGTGGGCCAAGTAAAACTTGTAGAACTTAAGTTAATGTAAATCCTAAAATTATACCTTGCTCTACTCCGAAATGTCCATTAGTGTTGGGACGGAGCTACTACGTCACCAGCGTGAGGGTAAATATCAACAGCATACCGTGAATGTTTAAGGCCACGTCCGCACAGACAGGCGGCTTGCTTAGGGCCTAGAGCCTAGCGAGTCACCTAGCGAGTAGCTTAGTAAGACGAACGCTCTAGAATGTCCGCGACCGGCCGCACTGCGCTCTTGGCGTCTAGCTAGTCTCTTAGCGTGTAAGTAAATAAACGTGTTGGTTTTTAGTCGATAGGCGCGTGGCATTTTAGAAGAAAAAAATAGATGAAATCTTATGCATCAGTTTTTAAAAGAGAAGCTCTGTGGAAGCCGGCTGAGTCAAATGAGTTGTTCCTATAACTTTACTGAGAAGTAGATCAAATGTTTCTCTGGTAATAAGCAAATATTCGTAAAATTTATCGTCAAAATTATGCAATTGTTTATACAGAACATTAAACTCCCCATGACTTGACCGTGACTTATTTATGTCATGAACCCAACATATGATGGATAAGGCCGTGAAATGGTATATTTTAAAGATGAATTTTCTGTAAGTAGCAGTTTTAGAGCTATTTTTGAAAGTGACATCTCGTCAACGTGCCTACAAGCAAACGACTAAGACACCTAGCGACCCACAACGCAAACCACCTCTCAGTGCGGCCACCGTGTATCCTAGGAAGTAGCCAGAATGCAAGCTACTAGGCTCTAGGCGCTAAGCAAGCCGCCTGTCTGTGCGGACAAAGCCTTAAAGGGTTAAGTGGAATAAAGAGGCAACATTCCGAAAACACTTTTGCCAAATTAGACACGTTCACGCAAAGTTCGGGGCCGTCTTGTAATTTGTTTGGGAGGCAGTTGGATGTAAGGAGATTTCTTTCTTTGCACCGTGATGGCTTCGGGATAGATTTGCCGAATAATTATGTGAAATTGGATTCTGCGTTCCAACTCTTCCGTTGTATTGGGGAATGGTAATTACTTTTCACTTATAAATGGCTACAGGCTATGTGTTTGCCTGAATTGTTCTTTTCGAAAATCGACCATAAGGTGAATTTTCAAAAGGCTACTTTTTTTAAAGTTTCTTATCTGACGCATGTCGTCTATTTTCAAGTGCCTATTTTCTTTTATTAGCATAAGTATGTATGTTACGTAATGTAGGTATTGTATGTATGTATTATTCTCTGCTCATTTTATGATAAAATCTCTCAATTTTCGATCTTGTCTGATTATCTTGTCCTAAAGCGAAACAAACACTAAAATATTGGATTTAATTTAATTTATTTCAGTCACGTCGTCAATTATATTTACTGGTATTACATATCAATTTATTTAACCCAACAATAAACTCTCTGGCTAAAAAATATCGCACAGTTGTTTTTTCCCGCTTTAATTTCGAACGCTAGTCACAGTCAGTCACGAGCGATTTTCAAATTATTTATTTAAATAGGTATTTTTTTTAAAGTATTTTATGTATTTGTAATTTACAGAATATTTATGTATGTATTATAAGTTTGAATCTTTTTGTTGTACCTACCTACTGTTTTCCAATTTGGTTGTCTCTCAAAATTTTGCACCTCCCATGTCATTCTTCATGGTTGACTGGTAGAAAATGCCTCAGGCATTAAGTCCGCCATGTAATATTTTGTTGCAAAAGTTTAAAATAAAGAAATAAATAAATAACAATACGCAATGCTATCTCGCACTCTAATATTCAGTATTTATAGTTTTTTGCTTTTACAGTGAGTGTTAAAAGCATTATTGAAAACTGCAGCTGAAACAATACCGTAACAACTGTATTAAAAATTCAATTATAGTACAACTTGTACACAATTTCAAATGTATTTCATGGAATCAGGCGTTATTTTGCGGAAATCCATGGTACAATAAAATTTAATTTAAATAATATGTAGTGTTAATTCCGCTAACTCAGTTAGCGCCAATTGCCTAGCGCAACGCTTATAATATAGCAACGGGTTGCTATATTATAAGTTAAGCAACTTTCGCAATGCCAGTCCATTGGATGGGTCACCAAATTAAATTCTATCTATCTATCTATCTATCTTGAGTGCTATGTATTGTATATGCGTAAAGGGCTTATTATGGTACACATCTCTAAAAACGACTTTTATTAGGCTGGCAATAACGACCGCACTCACAAATAATATCACAGGATAGGATGTAGGTACTTACTAATGCCAATGTAAAAACAATTTTGGTTTTTTATATAAGATATTTTTTATTTTGTTGTATACCTATCTAATCTTTTGTGTTAAGTGGGCTGAACATATTTAATGATCCAAATAACAACTACAGGTTGTTTGCAATAGGGTACAGCATCCCAAAAGGGGATGAAACAACTCATCTATACAGGCAACTTTTCCTATGGGACCAACCCACATTACCTGTTTCTTACTAAATGGAATACATTTGTGTTTTATTTACTGGTTTAAACCAACAGTTTAATTCAATCAAATAAGACGAAGATTTAGAAACAAGGAGCCAATTACAGTTATTTACTAATAAAGTAGGAATACTTATACAGTAAATTATTATGTAGAAAACAAGCAATATACAGTAGAAACTAAGAAAACAACAAGCTACGCGCTGGAGAAGTATATTCAAGTGGGTAATCTATACTAATAATAAAGAGGTAACGATTGTGATAATGTTTGTTTGTTTGTTTGTTTGTTTGTCGGGGCTAATCTCTGGAACTACTGGTCCAATCCCAAAAATTCTTTTACCGATAGAATAGGCTATATTTTATTATAATAAAGAGTAGTCTTTAGCTCGAAATCTTTAAATTTTTAAATGAAGTCGGTAAAAATACTGCTTACCTGCTTCATCGGCGTACGCTGACCAAACGGATGGGTTTGCATGAAAATGATGTACTATAAAAATGTTATTATGAAAAAAAAAGTCAGCGACACAGTATACTCAGCTTTTATAGTACAGCCACAAAAACGTTATTTATCTCCACCAATGTTATGGAGAGGTGATGTTTGTGAAATTGTAAAAACCTTTTACCAATATTTAGAATGAAATTTCAGAGTGGATATCGGCTTTAATTTATGTTGATACACTTTCAAATTTTAACATTTATAATTAAAGTCGGAAAAAAGAAGCGCAACTTGGCTGCTTTATCGTCGTGCGCTGACTAAACGGTTGAGTATACATGATAGAGATGTAATACGAAATAATTATTCATCAGAAGATGTAAAAAAAAGTCCGCGATACGATATACCTAACTTTTATATTTAAGCCACAATAACGTTTTTCATGTTAAAAAATAATTTGATTTATCAACGTGATTTTTAAGAGTACTTATTAGGCACAATATATAAACCTTTACTTAAAATAAATAGTTTCATTACCTGAGGAATTTCATGACGATAAAATTTGCTTTTGACAGCATCTAATTCGGTCGCTTACTTCTGGAAATATTGCGAAATCAAAAATAAGTTGCAGAGAAAAATTTCCCTCTTTGATCATTCACTTATATAAGATATAAGATTTCAATATTAGATTTTTTTTGCTATTACATTGATGTTTTGAAGACATATTTAGATATGATGGTTGTAACTAGCCTTACAGACTTAAAGAAAGCCCTACCTAAAATCGAAAACGAAACCTCTAGGTCTGGTAGTCAAACCAGTAGACCGCACAGGCAATTGCCGTTGGCTGTAGCTTGGAGAAAGAAAAATCAGCACTAATGGCAAAAACGCTGAAATCGAACTTTATTGTCAAGTTATGTTCAAGATTGGCTCGCAAAGTACCTACATAGTAGGAAGGTATGGACCATCTTATAGACGCAATATATCTCAATACCTATATCGTCGGAGGTCAAGTATCATCCAGATGGGTTAGGTTGGTTTTAGGTTCTGTTTTCAGGTCGGCAATGTGTGTTTCTGGTTTTTCAGAAGCATAGTTCCGTTTGTGATCAACAATCCGCCTTTCGGAAAATACCTATTAGTTAAAGCGATGCCTTGATTTCAATGATGAAGACGTCCACTGCTGGACAAAAGCCTCCTCCAAGGATCTCCACAACGACCGGTTTTGTGCTGCTCGCATCCAGCGGCTTCCCGCGACCTTCACCAGATCGTCGGTCCACCTTGTTGGAGGCCTGCCCACACTGCGCTTTCCGGTACGCGGTTGCCACTCAAGGACTATTCCGCCCCAGCGGCTATAAGTTCTGCGAGCAATGTGCCCTGCCCACTGCCACTTGAGCTTAGCAACTCTTCGGGCTATGTCGGTTACCTTTGTTCTTCTGCGGATCTCCTCATTTCTGATTCGATCACGCAGAGAAACCCCGAGCACAGCCCTCTCCATTGCTCTTTGAGTGACCTTCAGCCTTCTGATAAGCCCATAGTGAGCGACCACGTCTCAGTCCCGTATGTCATCACTGGCAACACACTGATCAAAGACTTTCGTCTTGAGATACTGCGGTATTAATAATAATAATTATTATTATTATTATTAACGCAAATTTTGTTGCGAAACAAATTACAAAAACACAATGTTGAAAATGGTGTTAACGACGGTAGTTGTTGACATTTAATGGGTGCCTTTGGCTTTCAAAGTAAAAAGTAAATAGTGTTGAATAATTTCGGCAGGCTGGTTAGAACCACGATAGCTCAATTGGAAGAGCACCTGACCCGGCATGTCAGAAGGGTGCAGGTTCAAATCCTGCTCGTGGAAAATTTTTCAACATTGTGTTTTTGTAATATATAGCCTATGTTTTTACTATTTTTCTCGTATTTTTTTTACGTTTTTTCTCCCCATAAGAACCTTTCTCAGACTTCATCAAACAAATCAAAAAAGAAATCAGCAAAATCGGTTCAGCCGTTCTCGAGTTTTGCGATTAGTAGGGCATCTATCCCACACCACAGGCATCTATCCTCATTGGCATTTTCATTGTGAGGCATCTATCCTTTTAAAAAAAAGGTTCTGCTAAAACTGAATTTCTGCACTATCAATAATTGTTTAGTCAACAAAATCCAGTCGTTATGTAAGATATAAGATTGAAATAGCTATCTTCATATAATCTATTCATGAAAAATAAATATTTTTTAAATTACGAGGCTCTTTCAAATAGTGAGGCATCTATCCCGGTATTACCCTACTGCTAACTAAGTAAAGAAACAACACTAACATTTCATTATTATGTATGAGTAAACAACAGCTCAATTCAACTTTAATAGCGTGAACAAAAAAGTATATTTTCGTCCCAAAAGCCGAACAACGGTTCGCTAACAAATAATGTCGTATTCTGAAACTGTCACAAAAATTATAAGAAAGTTATATTGCCACTTACGGAACATTGCTCTTGAGTTTAACGAAAATACTTAGCCGCAAGCAAAACGGAGACACGGCAAACACACATTTGTCCCCCGGCTCTCACAACAAACAGGACAACGGAAATGGATAGGAACGGGATAAATAATGGCCGAGCGAGATGCGCAGCCAGATAAAAGAAAATCATTTTTGCAAAACAGAGAACGCCCGCCGCCGCCGCCGTACGCATATTATTATTATACTCGTACAGGCTGGGTAGGAACGCGTGAATTCTTCAAGCATCTTATAAGTTGTGGTTGAATGTAGTAATTAGCTACTAATTAAACTATTTACTGTCTCTATTGAAATCAAGTCATCGCTACAATTAATGGAACTAGGCTTAGTACCACGCTTGCCAAATACGGGTTTGCACTAACAAACCCGTGTATCCATCGAAAAAACTGAAAACTATTATACAAGCAAGAAAAAAATCTAATATTTATGTGGTTTTATAAATTGTGGTTAATGTAATAATTTGCCTATTATATACTGTACAACGGCTGGGCAAAAGCACCCACGATTGAAGTCAAATTATTGTTACAACAGTTGGTCTTATCATCATTCTTCAAATGCGGGTTGGTGATAACGACCAATCACAATCCACCAAATTCGTCACTCGGTTAATAAGAATAAAAAATCTTAAGAAACTGAAATACTAAAAAGTGGCACTAATTTGAAAATGAGAATTTATCTTTCAATTAGTACGCCCGTAGGAGCGTTTAACCCGAACCTTTTAACATCGGGTCTATGATTCCCACGTAGATTTTACTTTAAAATATTTTAAATTTCGACTGCAAATCTCGTTTTGATGATGCTGGCGAACGGACACATTCCGCACGAATATATTAAGAAATATGCTTGTACAGGGTGCGAGTTTCATTTGCTTTTCGATAACGTTAACGAAAACGAGAATTTGTAAGGCAAAATGTTGACTCTTCTTGTGTGTCGCCATACTAATTTTCGTTTTCGTAAACGTAATCAAATGAATATGCATAGTAAACAAAACTTACACTAGGCACCCTGATCGTCTGTGGCTCTACGCTTTTCGCCTGTGCCAGCCGGAACTGTTCAACTTCCCATTACATTTTGGTCACGTAATATTTTCGTTGGTGTCGCATTTCACTGGCCATACATGCCTAGTCTGAAACAAACCAATTTATATTACCTACTATTTTTTAACACCCACATCGGCCCGGATTCGCCGCAGTGTTCAGGTACGAATCCTGCTAGTGAAAAAAAAACAACACATTCTGTGGCATAAAATTGTACAATTTTATGTCAGAATAATTAAACATATTTTGTCAGAATATTAGTCATCCTCCGCGCTTCGGAAGGCTGCATTGGCAGTCGATAACAACCACCAATCCGCACTGGGCCCGCGTGGTGGTTTATTCTCCGTTCTCTCTACCCATCCATATATATATGGAAGGCTCGTGCTCCAGTGGTGGGGACATGAAATGAGCTGATGATGATGATGATTATCTATATATTAATACGTGAAGCAAAAACTTTGTACCCCTTTTTACGAAAATTGCGCGGACGGAGGAGTATGAAATTTCGTACACTTATAGTTTTTATAGAGAAGGAGTGCAGAATGCTAATATTTTTTTTAATTATGCATAAAAAATACATTAACTAAAATACACATTTTTCAAAAATTTCAAAAATGGAAGAGGAGCGGCTGAAATCTGGCAATGGAATTGACAGATCCAAACTCACATTCTATCTTTTTAAGTTTTTCATTGCTTAGGATTTTTTTTTTCTTCGGGGTAGTTGCCAAAGAAACATCTGCTTAAAGAGCTCTATATATTATTTTAATTAATAAAACATAATAGTATTTGTTTTGGAACCCAATTTTTAATGATAAGTGTTATCAATAACTTCCAATGCGGTGGGTGGCGACGGTATTAGCCGCAATATGTTAGTACCGATCCTTGACATCATCCTTCCAGTTCTAACATTCCTTTTTAACAGTTCTATTTCTAATGCAGTATTTCCATCCTCTTGGAAAAACGCTCAAATAATTCCTCTACCCAAAAAAAGTAACCCTAAATCATTTACTGAATACCGACCCATTTCTATTCTTCCTTTTCTATCCAAAGTCCTCGAGCGCCTTGTCCACAACCAAATCAGTAAGTTCTTTTCTAGTCATAATCTCCTTATCCCATTCCAATCCGGCTTCCGTCCAGGCCACAGCACCGTCACTACTTTGATTAAGATCACCGACGACATCCGCTTTAGAATGGAAAACGGCCACTTAACTGTGCTAACTCTGCTTGACTTCAGCAATGCCTTGAACACCGTTGACTTTGAAATTCTTACTTACTTAGCTTTACTTCAATCTCTTAATATATCTCCAACGGCAACTGATTGGTTTCAAAGTTATCTGAAACGGCGAAGGCAGCGAGTTCGTCTTGAAGAAAAATTCTCTTCATGGTGTGACTCGACGGCTGGTGTCCCTCAAGGTGGCGTATTGTCTCCTCTTCTGTTTGCACCTATATGCAGACGATTTGCAAATATATTGTCAGGCACCACTGGTCAATCTTTCCGAAGCTATATTGACCACCAATGCCAATCTAGGACTTATCGTTGATTGGGGTCGAGCTTTCGGACTTAGAGTCAATCCTGGAAAAACGCAGACTATAGTAGTTGGCAGTTCCAGATTGCTCTCTAGGGTCAAACCCCTGGTCTCTGGGAAACCCTCCCTAAAGTTAACTTTGATGACGTGGACATTCCTTTCAGTCAATCTGTCATAAATTTGGGTGTGGTCATTGATAGTTGCTTGGGTTGGGGGCCGCAACTGCAAGCTGTTAGCCGCAAGCTTTACGCATCGTCAGCATCCTTGAGGAGGGTAAAAAGTTGCGCACTTTTTACCCACTGCCTCTAAAATTGCGCTAGCGCAATCTCTGCTGCTTCCAGTTCTAGATTATGCTGACGCCTGCTATCTTGATCTTACAGAGGACCAGCTAAATAAACTTGAGCGTCTTCAAAATGTTTGTATTCGGTTCATATTCGGCTTGCGCAAATATGACCATGTTTCTGAGTATCGCTTAAAACTCAAGTGGCTTCCTATTCGTCTTCGCCGGAATACTCATATACTGGCCCTTCTTAACATAACATATTGTTTAATCCCACCTATTCTTCCTATCTTAAGGAACGTTTCAGTTATCATAATTGTTCAGGTTCGCGCTCATTACGGTCATCAGAAAACTTAAGCCTTAAAACACCCCCACACAGCACCACGTTTTATGATTATTCTTTTACCGTCCAAGTTGTTCGTCTCTGGAATTCGCTTCCAGTTGCGATCAGGCGTGCGAAATCCATTCACATATTTAAAGAGCTCGTGAAAAATTCTACCTTTCCGATTAACCCTGTCCAGCTGCAAAACTGCCATATCTGCTACTTTCCTACCTGAGACTACTATTATGTTTAAGTAGGATTATTTATATGTTTATCATTATTTTCATTATTATTATTTTGTTTCATTTATAAAATACACATTATTCTAGTATGTTTACATAATTTCACCTCTGATCTTAAAATTTATTAGCTCTCTCCATCCGACCGGTTGTCTGGTAGAAATCGCTTGAAAGCGATAAGACCGCCAAATTGTAACTTTGTAATTATTTTTATTTTTTCTTTTGCTCATGTTTATGTTTTCTAGTGTTGCAATAAAAGTATTATCTATCTATCTATCTATCTATCTATCTATCTATCTATCTATCTATCTATCTATCTATCTATCTATCTATCTATCTATCTATCTATCTATCAATCCGTGCAGCCTTAATAATAAAATTACGGTCGAATTTCGACCACTGGGCGACCACTAGTCATTATTATTATTATTCATCATCATCATCATCATCATCATCATCATCATGCGCCTATATTAGTGAACTGCTGGATATAGACCAATCCAAGTGCACGGCACTAAACACGAACTGAGGGCTTCCTACACTGTGTTTACAGATACGTGCAAGATGGGAACAATGGGACCGCGCCCTTAAAACCACGTTCTCTGACATTCACGGAGCTTTCAACATATTCCCAAATTGTACTTTGTTTGCAACAATTTACATAAAAAATATTTACCTATATTATAAAATTAAATCATCATCACCAGCTCATTTTATGTCCCCACTGCTGGGGCACGAGCCTTCCCTATAAATGGATAGGGAGAACGGGCCATAAACCACTACGCTGGCCCAGTGCGGATTGGTGATTGTTAACGACTGCCAATGCAAACTGGACAAACGGCTTTACGTGCCTTCCAAAGCACGGCGGAGATGATATTTTTGGTCACCCATCCAATGACCGGCGTTGCGAAAGTTGCTTAAATTCAGCAGACCGGGGGCGTTAACCACTGCGCCATCAAGCTCCTCCTAAATATTATAAATATAGATTACTATTTACCATTGTTTTCTAACATAGGTTGGTACGAGGACAACTGGTTCGAGACGAACTTGGACAGAGAAGGCATCGAGTGTACGGTCGACCAGATGCGGGAGGCGGCCGAGGGTCATCTGACTACGGAGGCGCTCATGTGGAACCAGAACGCCAACCAAACCACCATCTCAGGGATGACTTCCGAAGACTTCAGGTAATTTTGTTTGTTAACATAAGAGACGCCTCGGTGGACGAGTGGTAAAATGCTCAGTCCGGAGGTTCTGGTTTCAATTCGCAGGTTGCTAAATTGTGTTTCATATTATTGCATGCATAGCCCGGGTTTGTGATCACCAACCCGCATTTGGCAAGGTGATTAAGCCAATACCCATTTGTAGCGATGACTTGATTTCAATAATGGAAGTCTAGTTTGTCTAGCAGTGGGATAATATATAGGCTATTTACTACTTATGTGTGGGATTGGTTGGGTCCAGGCATGCATCTTTAACCGCTGTGCAAAGATCACCATAAAATGGGTTTTTGAAGATGGCACACTGGCCGACTGGTATGAGGTGACTCGAGAAAAAGAAAAAGTCTTCGATCAATTATGTACTATAGATAAAGGATTCGGAACAAAAATGCATCTCGTAAGTGGTACTGTTTGCTCATACCTATTACATTTAAATTGCGAATAATAAAATCTGAAAAACATTGGATAGCATCAACAACTAAGACTAAATTAAGGTTGCAAAATATTGGTACAGACGCCTGTACATCAATCAACCTATCCAAAACTGTCAAATTTCATCAATAAATTTCAACCATATTATTAAGGCATAAAATTTAAAGTCGTACCTATACATTCAAATTTCGAATAACAAGAACTGAAAAGATATTGGACAGCAGCAACAACTTCAGCTTACTGTAAACCTTAAATCTTAAACATAAAGATTAATTAAGGTTACAAAATATTTACTGTCATCGCCACAAACGTCATTGTGCCCTGTGGCCCCAAGTTGCGATCCGTTTTCCAAGCACTCATCGGGAATCTATAATTGATCGAAGAGACAAGTGGAAGGATTCGGAAAAACCTTTGCCTAGCGATAGGATAGCACAAGAAAAAAAACTTAACAGACGTACTACACTTAACTTTAATGGCTAATGAGAGCAGCTCACACACCGACCGGTCTCACACCTAAAGGTCCTGGCTCTGATTCCCAGCAGGCCTACATAATTATATGTTTGGTTTGTGGCAGGCCTTGTTCTATGCCCGCGTGACTGGCTACCACCATCGGATCGAAGTTTATTACCTTAATAAACAAAACAAATCAACTCCTTGAATTGCAAACAGCGTTTAATTGAATATTACATTTTCCAAATGAGAATCTGAGAACGAACAAATGTTTTCTCAGAATTAGCTTCAATCATAAAGAGATTTATTCAAATCATATTCATATTTGAAAAGGTTGCTTATTCGTTTGCTGTAATCAGTTGATTAACAATCTGTTTCGCGGTAGGCCCTTAATTATTTTAGTTTAAAACCATATTATTTGTCGAACAATTTCCATTGTTAATGATAATTTATTTGTATCAACTTTGAACTTTTTGAGTGATTCAGACAGGTCCCTCCATGTTAGAGCCATCTGTGCCGCTCCTTAACATAAATGATAAATCAATTTCTGTGTTAGCGCGTCCTCATTTTGATATTAATTATTGTTGCTCCGTCATCGTCATTAATTAAAAAGAAGCTGGGAAAGAGATTAACTACGTACCTAATTTTTTTATTTCTTGGCCATGAATACATAATAATACTTTAAAAACTATCATTGTCAATATATAGGAAAGAAAATATAGTTTACTCTAATATTTTACTATTGCAATGCAGGTTAAGAAATTATATAGCTAGACATTAAGTTTCATTTTTAAAATCATTCAAATCGTCGTATGAATCGGCTCAATTTTTTTTTCCTAGTTGCTATATACCTGGCTCTATGGTTGTGACATTGTCATTGTTACTTATTTACTACGTCAATAAATACATTCTTCTATGATGATATTAATTTATTTCATTGGCGACGAAGATTAAGTAGTCAAAATGGACGCTGAACAATTTAAAGAATTTATTCAAATACAACGGGAGCAACAACAGCAAATATCAGACATTTTGCAACAAACCGGTTTTACAACAACAGCAACCGACAGCGGCGGCCTCCACACCAGCAACACCTGGTACGGAGTCTACCAGCTCGGCGAACACCAACAACAACTGTAACAACCATACAATTTTTAAAAATTTCATGTGCGATACTTTTAACCCTGCTATTACGTCGGTAGAATATTTTTTAGATTTTTTTGAAAAAAAATGCGATATCTGGGACGTAAGCGAAGACGTTATCAGGAAAGAACTCTTATTTTCTTGTTTAACTCCAGAAGTCTTCCACGATCTGAAAGTAGCACTCATACCCGATTTTGAAAACAGTCGACGTTAAGTTTAAACTACTAGAGTTACATCGACCTAAAACAACAATCAGCAAGGAAGGAATACGACCAACTAAATCGAAGATTGAAGCAATAACAAAAGCGACACCGCCTACTAACGCTCAAGAACTACGGTCATTCCTTGGTCTCGTAAATTTCTACGAGAAATTCACACCTCACCTGCACAGCTTCTGCGCGGACCTGCATGCACTAACTGGCGCGCGTCAAAAGTGGCGATGGACAGATAAAGAAAATACAGCATTTGAAAACGCTAAAATGCTGATTTGTAAATCAAAACCACTTGTAGCCTTTGACGAGAAGCGTCCGTTGTTTTTAGCCTGTGACGCCTCGGAAAAGAGTGTGGATGCCGTATTATTTCATAAAGCGAATGATCAAATTCAACTTACCGTTTTAGCGTCGAGAAAGCTGAGATCAGCGAAAACTAAATATTCAGTTGTTGATCGAGAAGCATTAGCCATATTTTTGGCATCCAAAAATTTGACCAATACTTACGTGGCACAAAATTCACACTCGTCATTGATTATAAACCTTTGATTCACGTATGAGGCCCACAGCGCAATTTACCGAAGCGTGTTAATAATCGCTTAATACTTTGATCATGGGCTTTGATCATTGGTAGCTATAATTATGACATCGTTTTCACAAAAGGGCAACTTAATTTTATAGCTGACTACCTTTCCAGGATGCCTAATCCTGATGAGAGACCGTCCCATGTAGAATTGACAGTACACAGAATAATAGCTCAACTAACAAATATCGGAGAACATTAAGACAGGTTGGCGGGAAAATTCATATTCAGACATCTTAAAACCTTATGTTCGGAAACGCACCTAATTGTCCATATAAAATAAGATTTTGATGAAAGGAACTTGTGCAATGAAAGCACTCGCACGTTTTTACGTATGGTGGTCGTCGATCGACGATGATATTGAAGAGTACATCAAATACTGTCGTAAAGTCGCCAAGAAAACCAGCCAAATAACCCTAAATTGCCTGTCCTGGTCCGTCCCTGACAACCCATGGGAAAGACTTCATGTCGATTTTGCTGGACCATTTGAAGGAAAATACTGGTTTGTTCTAGCAGATGCACTCTCAAAATGGATTGAGATCAAGCCCATTAACCAAATAACTACAAACAAACTGTGTGAAGAGTTAGACTCTATATTTACAACGTTTGGTTTTCCACAATTCTTGGTGTCGGATAACGGGACACAGTTTTCCTCCCGGTAATTTCAAAATTATTGCAGAGACAAGGGTGTTCTACATATTTATGTCATCTCCATATCACCCGAGGACTAATGGCTTGGCAGAACGCCTGGTTCGTACTTTCAAAACTAGAATGTCATCGAGTGCGAGCGATGGTATGACCCTGAAAAGGAGGCTAGAAAACTTCCTATTTTCCTACCGTATAACACTTCATAGTGCCACCGGTAAGAGCCCAGGTGAAATGTTGTTTGGGCGTCGATTGCATTGTGCTCTGGACAACGCGCGGCCTAACCCTAAAAGAACTCTGCAACACAAACAGATACAGGCAAACATTGAGTCTGAGAAACTACCCCATCTTTTAAAGCAGGTGACAGTGTATTTGTTCGCGCCCAAGACGGATCCCGATGTCTACCTGCTACAATTTGCAGGCGTACGCACAGATATTCTTACGCTGTGAACACTTCAGATGGTGTAGAGAGGAGATATCATGCAGATCATGTGCGTTCCTGCTTAGCAGACCCAATCAGTCCAGCTGTTACTGATCTTCCTCATTCTCGCCCATTGCCTTCATCCACACTTACGCCTCATTTACTAACTTTATCCACACCTATCAGACAGCGATCAACATCACCCACTCTTAGCAATCAGCCAGAATCACCTCACCCAACGCCTCAACTAACCCAACCATCAATTTGGTCCTCCTGCCAGGCTGCTCCAAATGTGATGGAGCACATCGTTCCAAGTTCATCAAGCACACATAATCAAGCGGGCATTCCACGACAAGCCAGCGCTAAGACACCTGGTCTCCCACTGGCCACGGCTGTCTTGCAGGGAGCACCAGCAAGGCGCAGTGGGCGCACCACCACGAAGCCACGACGACTTGTCGAGGAGATGTCGTAGCTTATTAGGATGTGGACGAATGCTATATACCTGGCTCTATGGTTGTGACATTGTCGTTGTTACTTATTTACTACGTCAATAAATACATTCTTGTATGATGATATTAATTTATTTCACTAGTTTTATTATATTTAAAAAACCTTTTTTACTCCACTTTTTTACAAAAAGCAATTTTTACTCCACGACGAAAAAGCGCCTAAACAATAAGGCTGAAGCTCAGTAGAATAATAACATAATAATAACAGAATCCTCACCTTTTAAGGAATTGAATATCTTAAAACTAACTATCGGAAAAAAAACAACAAACCCATTTTATGGCGACTAACTAAGATAAAATGGTGGTAGCTATCCAGGCGACATTTAAAACAAGCCCTAACGACATCTAAACCAAGTATTAATAGCTATTACAGCAAACCAAATTGGTAACCCGTTGTAATTTTCAGACCAGCTTATTTTAGCTATTAGCACATATACAGAGCCAACACTATCCTGGTATCAGCTGCCAAATAGTAAAGCCATAAGTCTGGATGAAAATTGGTTTAATGAACCAGTATTTCAGTAGATCCATTTTATGAAATAGATATTTGAATGTTAATCTCAGCTCAGCATTACAATAATACTAATATTATAAAGAGGATAGCTTTGTATTTTTGTATGTTTGTTACGAATAAACTCAAAAACTACTGGACTGATTTAAAAAATTCTTTCTTCATTAAAATGGTACATTAGCGCCGAGTAACATAGGTTATATTTAAAAAAATGTCCACCCGTGCGAACGGGACGGGCCGCTAGTTAGTCAGTAATAAACATTTAATTTCTGGTAAAGAAAGTATTTACATTTGCTTTAAATAAGCATTCAATTCATTACATCATCATCACCAGCTCACTTTATGTCCCCACTGACGGAGCATAAGCCCTCCCTATGGGATGGATGGGTGGATAGGGAGAACAGGCCATAAACCACCACGAGGGCCCATTGCTGATTTATTTGTAACGACTGATAACGCAGCCGGGACCAACGGGTTTACGTGCCTTCTGAAGCACGGAGGAGCTCGAGATAATACATTTTAGGTCACCCATCCGCTGACCGGCATACGCGAAAGTTGCTGATCTTCAGCACTCGCAGACCGGGCGCGTTGACTTGTTGATTTGGCACGCTTATATCTACAAAGCATGTCTCATGTAGCTAAATAAGGGAGCTCTCTAATCTTGCAATTCAAAGAAAACGTATGTGCGTACGTACGTACCCTCGCAATTGTTTCAAATCGTTGTTAACACCTCCCAGTGATTCGCTGCTTGTCACTTTGTCAATATTCTCGCAGCCTTATTGTGTGCTGCACAAAGGATATTCGAATCTCTCCAGGGCCAAGATAACAATGACGACCTACAATGAGCAGCGATAACTCGAATTTCGTCTAAGTGTCGCACCCTCGAAGAATAGAGGATAGGTACCTACTCTGTCCTGACGCGTAAAATTTGTGAGTTGAGGACTTGGGATTGCACCTCATGAATGTCGTTTACCTTGTTTTGGGAGTTAACAAAAGAAATTATTGTTCCAAAGAGTTTTGTACGCCGGAAAACAAGTTTACCGGTTCAAGGTAAGTTGGTGTAAGCCGATCGTTTACGGCTTTTTTGTTCGCTTTGAGGGGCATGAAATTTCATACATAATCAATGGAAACCGACTTAAATTACTTTAGGAAAGAATTTTGGTAGATTCAAAAAAAATAGGTTTGATAATCATAATATAAGATATGTATATAATTATAAAATATTTTGATTTTTTAGCTATGATAACAGTAAATATGATAATAGCTTTTTTTTAATTAAATAAATTAATGCTTTTAAAAACTATTGGCGATTATTACTCTTTAATAAAACTTAAAATTAACTGCAGCGAAACAATGCACCAATTACAATTTGAACCCCAAAACCTTACCTATGATCACACCACAAATTTATTTTAAGTCAGGGGTCACACAAATAATCAGTGTAGGTAAGCATTTCTACTATGAACTGCCAACAAGACACCGTTCTCGTAGAACAGGGATGGGGAAATGGGGGTCTTATCTTACCTTCAATAAACAATAAATTTATTAAAGGAGCTCGATGGCGCAGTGGTTAACGTGCCCGGCCTGCGAGTGCTGAGGTTAAGCAACTTTCGCAAAGACCGGTTACCGAATGGGTGACCAACAATGTATCATCTCGAGCTACTCCGTGCTTCGGAAGGCACGTAAAGCCCGTAGGTTTTGGTCCCGTAGCAGTCATTAACGACCACCAATCCGCACTGAGCCTGCTTGGTGGTTTACGGCCCGTTCTCCCATCTATCCATAGGAAAGGCTCGTGCCCCAGCAGTGGGTTCATAAAATGCGCTAATGATGAATGATGAAATTTATTATAGGTAATTGATTATTGTTGTTATCTATTTGTCTTAGAATAAATGCTCCTTGGCCCGCAGAAATGTTATATTATTTAATATGGCCCATCTCTTAATCTATTTCCCCATCCCTGTCCTAGAACAAGAGTACGAAAAACCGATTCACATGCGCACTAGACCACACACCAGTGCCATGGCTTTCCCTACCCCCACACTGTTAACCGGAGGACTGGAGCCGAGGTAGAGGTGCTTTTTTAATATTTTTACGGGTAACCACAGTGCCTTGATCTCATCTGATGTTAAGTGTTCTCTTAGGTTCTTCCGCTCTCGATTCCAATGCGAACGCCTCGGAGAATCTTAAGGGAGACGAGGATGCGTGATGGTATCCCCTCTAGAAACCCTTTGATGACGTTCGATCACAGCTTGAGGAACCTTTAGTTTCTCGCCGCCATAAAAGTCCGGTTTCGCTGTAAAGGCCAGCTGCCTAACATAAATATCTTTTCAAACGCAAAAAACAAATGCCATTGCCCTCTCGAGCTCTACGCCATGCAAAATCATTTGTTTCTATCAACAAAGCAAAGATTGAATAACATCCGTCGGGCGCCCTGCCTTATTCTCAACAATTTTTATCGTCCACCAAGCAAACAATGCAGCTATGTCGCAGCGGCACCAACTAAGTGCTGCAAAAAATATCTCTGCATTTTGTTTCCCTTTTCAATGAGTTACATAAGACTCGGTAATTAGTTCATTAGTTACAGATTTTATATGATTATTATTCATCAAACTACTTTTTTATTTTATGCAAAACAAAATAATCCTAACTTGTAGGGCGGGAATGAAAGAGGTATTTAAATAAGTTATACGAATTAAATTTCAACTTAGATACTTTAACTTTTCAACATAGATTGAAACTTTTAACTAGATTGCAAAAAATGATCTTGGCATTTTAAACACAGTTAAACACAGTCAGTTTAAACACAGTCAAATTAGTGTATTAGTTACATAATGTGTAAAAAATACTTAAAAAATCTAACAAATAAAAAACAATTGAGCATTTTAACCAGTTGCACAAACATTAAAACCCAAAATCTCATATCAGACCACAGATCTATTTTTAGTATGTGGGGGTCACACAATTAATCAGCATAAGTAAGCAGCTATCAAATGCCATTGGCTTTCAAGCTCTCCGGCATGCAAAAGCATTCGTTTCCATTCAACAAAGCCAAGATTGAATCAAGTCGCAGTGAGGGGCACCAACTAAGCGCTGCAAAAAATGATCTCAGCATTTTATTTGTAGAAATCTAGCGGAACCGTTACGTTTTTAATGAGTAACATGAAACCAGGTCATTAGTGTATTGGGTTCACAGCAATTTATGGGCAGAGTTGTACGCTAAATAAAACGATTAAATCCGTGGAGCGTAGGTACGGCTTTGGTCCAGCGAGTCTCGCCGTCGCGTTTGTAACTGCTGGTGATAGTTATTGCAGTAAATTGTTTGGCCTTAAATAAAAAACTAACTTTCATTGGATAGGACTTTTGGATGATTTATGATCTAGTGTCTTTTTTTGAGAGAGTATAGGTTCCTACTAATTGTTTGAGATGGCATTTTCAGTGTCACTGGACTTTTTTGGGGCGGCGAGAAACTTAAAGGGTTCCTTAAGCCGTGTGACCGTATATAACACCGTCAGAGGTTTTCTTGAGGAAATGGCATCATGCAAGCATGCCCCCGTTTTCTATTAGATTCTCTGAGGGGTTTGGATCGGATCGGGAGTTCGTTGACAAAAACGATGTTTCAAAGCGCTGACTTTGTGTTAGTTCACCTTAGTTCACATTAAAATAAACAAAGAACAAAACAGGACTCTCACTCTGTACTTTTAGCTGTGGTAATGTCGCTTAATAACTCCTTAAATCAGCTCTTTGTATCTGTAAATGATTAACTAACTCCGATTAGCCGATAGATTTTCCACTTTGTTCTAACGAAATAGCTAGTCAGCTCTTTACATCTATAAACTTACAATAGCTCATTGTAAAACACATTTACAAATATTCCTAAAGTCAACACTTTATTCTGGAAGTAAGTAATGTAAATAGCCTGTATACTGTCCCACTGTTTGGGCCAAAGTTTTCATCATTGAAATCAAATCGATACAATTGATGGGTATTAGCTTAATTACCGCCTTTTCCAAATGCGGGTTGGTGATCACAAACCGGGGCTAAACATAGAAAAATACGAAACCAGTACACCCGACCCGGGAATTGAACACAGTACTTACCTGCAGAAATTGGGCCGACTGCTTTGCCATTCGACCACCAAGGCGTTTTTCATGTAAACTAACATAATTATTTATTTTAATTACTATTGTGTTTGACTACACTTTTCATTATCATGTTCATTTATTGGGCTACAGGTTGTTTACCAAATCTGCTTTTTATTGACTCTTAAAGCCAAATCTTTATCTTTAAATAAGTTGCCAAATTATCCGATAGGTTTTCCACTAAACGTTCTTCGACCTGATTTTCCACTTTGTCCTAAAAATATAGCTAAGACGGCTCTGGTACACACTTATACAAATATTCGGCTACAACGAATACTCTTAGCTACTCAAAGCTGCTTCTTATTAACACTTAAAATCAACTCTTTATATCTATAAACGATTTGCCAAACTCCAATTTTCCGATAGCTTTTCCACTTTGTCCTTATATAATAGCTAGACGGCTCTAGTACACACATACACAAATATTCGGCTACAACGAGTACTCTTAGCTACGCCAAAGCTGCTTCTTATTAACTTTTAAAGTCAACTTTTTGTATCTGCAAACGATTTACCAAACTCCGATTTTCCGATAGATTTTCCACTTTGTCCCAACAAAACACACGATTAAATACCCAATTGTTTCGTTGCAGATCGCGGTTGAACGAGGCGCTCCGGGAGGCGGGCTACGACATCGATGGCGAGAGATATCCCGAAGGGTACCAAGAGGCTCCTCTGGCGTACGACGCTGTTTGGGCCGTTGCATTGGGTAACTACGATTTACATTTTGTGTGATATTGTTGAGTTTGAATTTCACTTTTGAATTGGGTTGGGATTTTATTTTTATTTATTTATTTAAGGTCGCTTTTTAACATCTAGGGTCATCAGCGACCACAATGGGTAATTACACTAATTTATAAACATTAATCATTTCGATGAACTCAAGAGTTCGATTACAACCATCGTGACTTAAACAATCTTTTAGGTTATTTGGAACGTTACAAAATATTTTTTCTTTCTTATATGCTACACATTCTATCAGAAGATGAACAACAGTTAAATCCAGACCACCCTCACATTTATTTATGTTACTTTTAGTTATAAGATGAATATGAGAAAAGTTAGTATGTCCGATTAGCAATCAAGTAATAACAATTTGGTCTTTTCTACAAGAGAATAAATTCAGTGATTTTTCAAAAATAGACTGTCTTATATTAAATAATTTACTAGTATTTTCAGCCTTCCAATTAGTATCCCAATGTTGTTTTATTTTATATTTTAGGTATTTTTTTAAAATTAATTGTACTAATTTGTATTGTATCATCTATTTCTTCCTTAGTAGTAGCTTTTTTAGCTTCTTGGTCAGCTTTCTCATTACCTACTATTCCTTGATGACTTGGTATCCAAACTAATTCAAGTAAATAATTTCGTTTAAGTAGGTTTATCATTATTTGTTTAATTTCTGTAATGAGAGGATGTATATTTTGTTTATTTAATATTGCCATTAAGCATGATTTTAAATCTGTAAAAAGTATAAATCTTTGTAGCGGCGGTTCATTAGATATTATTTCTAAAGTTTTAAGTATAGCTATTGCTTCACAACTAAAAATGGACTGATAAGCGTGAAGTCTATAGCTAAAATTCTTATCATCTGAAACAATAGCACAACCAGATCTTCCATTTAAAACAGAGCCATCAGTATAAAATATTTTATCATTTCTACTGTTATATAGAATTTCTTTAAAGAGAGTTTTATAGATATAATCAGGGGTATCGCTCTTTTGATTCTCTGCTAACTCCAAATTTATAAGAAATTTGAAGTCTTCCCATGGGCCTTCTGTCAATAGCTTTTTTTCAAAAATGCGTGGAAAGGAATAGTTTAATTCTTTTAAGTAATTTGCTACTCTGATTCGTAAGGGTTGGTGTAATTTTGGACGAAACTGATATTCTATATCTGAAGCTAGTGATTCTGTAAAGTACTTAATAATAGGGTTGTTTGGCTGGGACAATATATTTGTGGTGTATGTTAATGCAAGTTGTTTTCTACGATAAGATAAAGGTAGTTCTCCAGCTTCAGCCAATATGCTTTTAATAGGGTTAGTTTTAAATGCACCAATACAAAGACGAACAGCAATATTTTGAATACTTTCTAAGAAATTAAGGTTTCTTGAACTAGCAGAATCATAAATCATTGAGCCGTAGTCTATTTTTTGTCTAATAAGTGCATGATATGTATTTAACAGGCACTTTCTATCAGATCTCCACGATAATGATGACAAGATTTTTATTATATTTAACCTTTTGTAACATTCTGGTTTAAGTTTAATTATATGAGTGGTCCAGGACATATTTTTATCAAAAACCAATCCTAATAATTTTATGATCTTGACTTCCTATATAATATGTTCATTTAAAGTTAATTTATTATTTACACTTTTCTTTTTCTAATTTGTAAATATTATGTATTCTGTTTTAGTTTTAGAAAATCTGAAACCTGATTGGTTAGACCATTTTTGGAGATTATTTAATGCATTTTGTACTAATGTTAATGTAGGTTTTAGTGTTCTTCCAGGGCAAATAATTGTTAAATCATCAGCAAAAAGAAAACCCTTTACTGGTTTTTGTATACATGAGAAGACATCATCAATAGCTAATAAAAACAATATAACACTTAATACCGATCCTCATTAGCTAATCCATTTAGTACTTCACTTTCGATATTCATTAAGTGGTCGACTGTTGATCTACACTGCCTAAAACCATACTGAAATGATGAAAGAAGTTTATTTATTTCCAAGTACCACCTCAGTCTTTTGCATATAATTTTTTCAAATATTTTGCAAAGATTACATGTAAGTGATATGGGTCTATAACTTGTCTGTGAAGTTGCAATTTTGCTTGCTTTTAAAATAGGAATTACTAAGGCTTCTCGCCAACAATCTGGAAACACTTGTTTTTTCCATATGTAATTATATAGATTTAGTAAGTATTGAAGTCCTACTGTCGGTAGTTGTTTAATAATTGCATTAGAAATATTATCGGGACCTGGGCTAGAATTTCTTAATTGAGAAAGTGCCAATACTAATTCAGGCATAAAAATATCATTATTTATTGGATTTGTATTATCATGTATATCTAAATTATATTCGATTTCTATATTAGTTTTATATAATAAAAAATCACTCTCATAATTTTCTGAACTAGAGTTTTTGGCAAAGGTTTGACTAAGCAGGCTCACTTCAACCGGGTTATCAGTTAATGTACCATCAGATTTTTCAAGTATAATAAATAGTATTAAAACCTATATTACGATTGATTTTTCGAATTTTCTTCCATACCTCTCCTATTGGTGTGTTACTGTTTATAGATGAAACCCAGTTTTCCCAGTGACTTCTTCTACTTTCTTTGAGAATTCTTCTAGACTATGCTTTTTTTTTGTATTCAGTTTTAAGACTTTGGGTTTTTTTTCAAATTTGAAATCTGAAAGCTCTTTTTGTTTCTTTAATTGCTACTTTACATTCATTATTCCACCAAGGTAAAAAGTTGTTTCTTAAGATACCGGAAGTTTTTGGGATTGAATTATTATCTGCGTCTATAATAAGTTGAGTGAATTTTTGAACAATATCATTGATAGAATTAGTGAAGTTAGAATTTAAACATATAAGATTGAAAATATTATTCTCAACCTCTTCACGGAACTTAGCCCAATCCGCCATGTCAAGCTTCTATTTCTTAGGTAATTTAATTTCGTTAGAATTTTGTGTATTATTGTTTATATGAGATTTTATAAAAATTGCGAAATGATCACTATCATACAAATCCTCTAGTGCATTCCACTCAAAATATGCAAACATATTTTGTGAAGCAAAAGTAAGATCTATATTGCTGGTGTGACCCGTACTGCTGTTAAAGTGGGTAGGTTGACCAGTATTTAGTAGCAATACGTTATCTTGGTTGTCCAGCTATTCAGCCATCAATCTACCCCTCGTATCACATGTTACGGAGCCCCAGTAGAAATGGTGACTATTAAAGTCACCCATTATAATAAAGGGTGTCGGAAGTTGACTGACTAGATTGTTTAAATCATGTATATTTAGTGGGGTACTATTTGGGAGTAAATAATACATATTATTATTGTTATGGGAAATTTGATTTAAGACTAATTTGATTTCTTCAGGGAGGCTATATGGCAACTCCACCGCTAAAAATCCATAATTGTTATTAACAAACAATAAATTTGTAAAAAAATAAAATGAAAAAAATAAAAATAAGATTAATAAAGAAAAACAATTAGGCGTTTTCGATTGTGTAATTAATTTCGTGTAATTTCCTTGTTAACCGAGAACATCTATTTGTAAAAAAATAAAATGAAAAAAATAAAAATAAGATTAATAAAGAAAAATAATTAGGCGTTTTCGATTGTGTAATTAATTTCGTGTAATTTCCTTGTTAACCGAGAACATTATCTGCATATGAGTACACAAGTTCCTTAATGTTTTGTTTACCTTTAGAGTTGTCTAATAAACTAATGAATTGATCGAGTTTTATAGGAAAAATTGTTTCTTTGCTTAATTCTGTTAAACTATCTCTAATATCTATCCAGGTCTCTTCTTCTTTTCTAATGTCATTCGTCTTTAACTTTTTCTTACTTTTAGTTTTATTATCCACTTCTTCCAATGAAACATTGCTACATGTTTCATCAGATTCTTAAATTTTGTCTGACGAGTCATATTCCGGATTCATTTTATGTTCTTCTATTTTGGAAGATTCACTGATTGATGGCGAGTGATTACGCTTCGTTCCTTTAGGTTGTTGTGCGAGTTTTCCAGTCTTGTATGTAGCTTGGACAAACACAGGACTCGGTGTAGCATCGTAATTGTGATCAAATGTATTTTTAATGACTTCTTCTAAATGATCATCTAACTCTTTGGAATGTGCTTGGGAGTTAAATATCATTTGAGGACAATTTTTCGCCACATGACCCGTCATATTTCATGAGAAACATTTGTAAGAATCAGAAGATACATAAATCCAACAGTTCGTATCGTCAAACGTTACCTGAAATGATTCTGGAAGGCGACTTTCATCTTCAGGGGTCACATATAACTGTCTTCTAAAACTCAATATGTGTGAAAAACCTGGTTCATTTGCTCCTATCTTCATAAATGTAATAGATGACATTATCTTAATATTGAGCTCATCAAATTTTTGTTCAATAATATAATGTGGAATTACTGGACAGACGTTCGATAACACTATACGTTTATTTCTTGAGATGAGGGGTTTGATTGCCAAAATGTTATTTTTAATTGAAATTGTTTTCTTGTTTTCTACCAAGTCATCAGCTGTTTTCTTTGAATCCAAATAAATACATATACGAGCGTTGGATATACGTGAAACGAATCGAATAGACGCCGCTGGTATTTTGGACGATAAGGCTAGAATATATTCTCTCAAGGTCAAACCGTCAATCGAATCTATTATAATCGCTTGGTCTTTCTTTGGGAAGAATGTTGAAGATGTAACATTGGCATAACTTGTTGAGGTTTGTTGTGACATTGTAGATTGTTGGGACGGTGGGGTAGTATTTATTTTAACATAATGAAACTAACTAATTAGGTGTATTGATATTTGACGCGTAAACAACACGACAGCCGGCCGAGCGGAGTGAGTCACACGCGTCCGCAGTGCAGTGGCATCCGCGCCGAACTGGTTTGGATTTTTTAACACAAGCTAGGTAAAATAAGATGAAGGTAATTTTTTTTTGTTCACATTATACTTGAATGATTAACACCACTTACCATTTTTATAATAAAAGCTAAGGAGTGACTTAATTTCCTTTTTTTTTTTGGGAAAATAGGATTGATTTACTTCAGTAGCCGATTCTTAACAACCCATTATCATTATTTTGTTTTAGTTTCGATCTCTTTGCTGGGTAGCCGCAGACAGTAGATATCCCAAAATAATTATGTTACATAAACCTAAACGCAAGTAGATCCGAAAGAGACTCGTTTTAAAATTTTCTTCGTAATATTAACATTAAAAAATATTTTTCTACAATAAAGGTGTCAAGGGATTTTTTACTATGACAATCACAATAATTAGAAGGAACGCAGTGCACATACTTTTTAAGAAACAGAAATAATAATTAATAATTATAAAATAAAATATAATAAAATTTCCTACACTCTCACCAACTATCTAGCCCAAGAGAAGCTTCGTTATGAAACTCGTTAAATGGTTACTAGACAACGGATAAACATACTTTAAATACTTAAATACATACTTATTACACATAGAAAACACCCAGACCCGAGACAATTTAGAAAAACAATAATTTCTAAATTGACCCGACTGGGGACCGAACCCGGGACCTCAGAGATGGCGATACCATGAAAACCGGTGCACAAACCACTCGACCAAGGAGGTCGTCAAATTTATTTAATTAATATCAAGGTAAGTACAATATTTCAACAACAAGCAGGTAGTGGTTTATGGCCTGTTCTCCCTATCCATCCATAGGCAAGGCTCGTGTCCCAGCAGTGGTATAAAATGAGCCGGTGGTGATGTTTTGGTGATGACAATATTTCTATCGCAAATAATCGAAAAATTTGTTAGTTTTCAAACAAAAAATTATTTCTAAATAAAATGTCTTATTAAACGATTTAGCTGCGCGTAGTTCCGAAACAATATCATATCAAAATAGAGCCACTTATATAACGTAGAAGTTCGTAAGTTTACCCAAAGTCAAATTAATCTAGGCCTTAGGTAACGTGATACATCTAAGCCACCAACTTGTTAAAGTTGAAGGTATACTGTTAGCGTTATTGATCCAACCCCTAAAATTTAATAACCACCCATGGCGTCACATCTCGGGCCTCCTTCATAAAGGGACCACATTCCTGAGTTTCGAATTTCCTTAGACCAGCAACAAAGGGTTTGTGTAGCCACAAACTTCCTTATAAAACGCTCAGTTAACTTGCACAATTTAACTTCGTAAATTACACAATCTATTCTATTAAATTCATTATTAAAGTTAACTTTGCTGAATTAGAGACGGAAAGTTGATATTGGATTAGATTGTACTACTTTCACCAATTTGTTCTATTTATTAAGTTATAAATACACGAGGTTTAATGCGAACTCCTTGGTAAAATATATCCTTCACGGTCAGGGGCGCACTGCTGACGCGGTTTCGCCGCGTCAGCAGTGCGCCCCTCATTCTCACTCGTCATTTTAATTAGGTATAATGAAATGCGAAAGTGTCTAAGTGTATTTAATTTGTTTTTAGCACTCAACAAAATAGATGATAACTAGTATTTTTTGTAAGGGGTTTTTAAATGTATTTATGCTTATTCGTTTGTTTTAGCGTTCAACAAGACGATGGAAAAACTAGAAAAGAGCGGCCTCAGCCTGAAAAACTTCACGTACACCAACAAGAAGATTGCGGATGACATCTATGAGGCCATTAATTCGACGTCTTTTCTTGGTGTATCGGTGAGTAGAAAGCACTTTTTGACGCTTCTCAGGACAAGCGGCATCAATGTTTTTCCACTGTTGCAAAGTGGCATTGTTCGCCGTCCACTAACGTCATAGCAACTTTACGGCAAGCTTTTTGTTTCACAAACTGCCCGCCAAATTAAATTGCAAATGTATTCAAACAACAGTTGCGGTAACTAGGCACTCGTAGTTTCAACTGCGTTATCATATTTCTTAGGCAATAACCGCTCGTAAAGCATTTAATTAGTTATAAAGTTTCAGAAAATCTGAACAATCTAATTTATAGTTTTTATAGATATTTTATCTTTAGACTTGTTTAAATCAGACGATATTTTATGACGATACTTGAAAATTTATGGCAGTAGAATTTGTGCTAAGTGGAATAAGGAAAAGCTCATTTATTTATTAAAAAAATTGTCAATAACATAAATTCAAATTCAAATTTGTCTTCTCACATTTGTAAACAAAAAGGAATAGTAACAAACATCAGGGCAGATTACGAATATCTTTCGCCCACCTTTGAATTTAATATGAAAATACAAAATTCATAAGCGCGTTTTTGTAAAAGGTCTTTCACTACTGAAGTCTGCATGAAAAAAACATGAGGATACTTCCACGGGTGAGAACCTTCGAGTGCCCTGGATCCGACAGTCTGACGTGGCAATTGCAAATGCTAGGAGTCTCTTGGAAATACCTAAAGTGCCTTTTTATTCTTTAAAAATATTAGAACACAAGAAAACTTAAGAATCAAAAATGGTAACGATACAAATTACATACTATTTTATTATATATATGTATATTATGAAAATATATGGCAAATAATAAACTAAAGGAAACATACCCAAAGGTCATTGAAATAATAAAATTAAAACGGTTGTAAAATCTGTAATTGCAATATGGCGTGCCGAGTCTGATAACTCGAGTAAGATCTTACGTAAGAAAGGGATCCACTTTCCACCTTATTAATTCATATCGTCAATGTTGAATATCTCATCATCCATAGACCTAATCATTGTTAATTATTATCAATTAAGCAATTTAACATATTACTTTTAACCAAAGAAGAGCTTGTTTCGTTCACTGTACTTTTTATAACATCTCTTTACTAATAGTGTCTTACGAGTACTCGTAGATGGTTCTCGGAAACTGTTTTATACTTTATCTACTCGCAATCACATTATACATAAAAAGAAACCCGATTTTATCCGCATAAAATGTTTTAAAGGTCTTCTTTGTGGGAAAGTGAAGAGTCATGTCTGCGGTTTTGTTTTAATTTCTAAAATTTGTGTTGGAATATTAACGTGAAATAATGGTGCATTATTAACCGTTAAGTGTTCGTAAGTGCAAATGAGTGTTGACAAATGAAATAAAACTGTGCAACTTCACTTTTTAAATTCTATCAAGAAGTCCGCCCGAGGAATTAGTAAAGCCACACATCTTTACTGAGATACTCGAGGGGTTGGGGGATATATCACTTCTCACTTCTCATTTCTATTATCTTTCATCATCATCATACTGTAAGGAAATATTGTATATTTTTATATTACTTGTAAGAAAAATTACTTTGACACTGGCTAAATGTGCTAATCGCACGAAGCCATCAAATAAAAGAAAAAAACGAAATGTTATATAACACAGAATTATTCACAAGAAATCTTTAATTCTTTATTGCGGAAAAAGTAAAGTACGATCAAAATGTTAGGCATAATTCTTAAGGGGTTAACGTTATTCAACGTTAAACAACAAACCCCACATTTAAATGATTCTGTTTCTGTATAAAAAATATTATCAAAATATGGCACCATCTGTTCCAGACCGCGTGTAACTTTACCTGTCGATTTGTCATTTGTCACTTATTGAAACGCTCAAATCCATAGAGCAGGGATCCTCACTTAAATTTATCCCAGCCATAATAAATCTATGTCAAAACAAAAGTGCGCGCCGAAGTTCGCGATTGCAATAAAACTAACTGAAGCTCCGTGACTATTACTAATAGCTTACATATTGACAGCTATGAATTTTATGGCCAGCTGGTCGTAAAATTCATACCTGCCACCAGGATATATCAACTTCCATTCGGGGGGAGTAAAGTGCTTCGAAATAATTTTACGATTGAATATCGGCCTAGAAGCTTTTATTACCCGACGTTTCTTCGAGTAGACCGAGTGAATTGCTATTGCTATTGCCGTCGAAATGTTACGTAATTTATTAGGCTATCAACAAAATTCTGTTTTTAAATCGCTTACTTGATTTTCAGAATGTTGGTGTTGTTTTATTATTCTTAACGGGTAAGCACTTAGCCTTAATGTCATCTGATGGGGAGTTTCCCGGAATCCTAGACTATTGAGGAACTAGCCGTCTTATCTCTAATTATCGAAACATAACAGTGTCACTAATATTTTATTTATGACGACAGACTTAGATAAGATGTCTGTGATGTCACTAGCCTGGCGGACTTAAAACGAGCCCACCAATATGATAATATTATGTCACCCCTGATGGAAATTGAACCTGAGGGCCTAGTGTAAGTTATTTTTGACATTCGATCACGTTAACGAAAACGAAAAATAATCATGGCATAGAAGCAGCGCGTCCTGGCTACATACAAGAAGAGTTAGGAGTGCGCCGACCAAAAATGGCAAAAATGCAGCCACGCTTAAGTTGATATAATTAAAAATACTATAGTATTAAATAAACAAAATATATATTTAGTATCAAAAGGAACGTGTTTACAATTAGTCCGATCCATAAATTCATATCACAGTATAGTTGTAGTAGTAGTTAAGTGCCCAACTTTAAATCATGAAAACGAGTGGCGGCGTTTAGTTGATATCTTATAGTTTATCTAAATTATTGTACCTCTGATTTTGTCTAAACAATCACCAATGGTCTAACGATTTGTATCGTCCGTCTCACATTTTCGATTTATCGAGTGGTTTTTTTAAATTATTATTTTTCAAATTAAAACGTTAAATTCCCCATACAAAATTAGTATGGCCGCGCGGCATCAAACAAATATGGACGAAGACATTTCAAATAAAATATTTAGACACTTGTCACTTACGGACGGCGCACCCTTAAGTTTTGCCATACAAACTTTCATTTTCGTAAACGTAATCCAATGAATAAGGATAGTAAACAGAACTCCGGGATATTTTAGTGTTCTTGAAGAATAGTGATCTAAGCACTAAGACTACAGAGGCAGCCAGAAGGTATCATATACAAGAACTTTTGCAGATTCTTTAAAGTGTTGGTTTCTAAGTATATTACTTAAATCTATTATCTACAAAGTTTACATTTGTTAGCGTAACTGGTCGATATAGCGTGCGAAAGAGAAGGCCTTAATTTAATTATTAAGTACTTCGGAAGTGCGAGAGAGATAGATAGCTAGTATCTTAAGCCTCCCTCGTCCCCTTCGTCTCCTGTCAAATTAACTGTCGAAATAAATAATTTCGGTGTTTTAATTACAGTTTGCGAGTTCCTCTTTGGAAATTGAGCGAAATAAGCCTAGATATTATAATAGCCATTCATTAGAAATTTGAGGTTGTAAGTTTTATATTATGCTCAATACATGAGTATGAGAAAGATTCAACCGTAATTGAATTTATATAACCTATAGAAATATGTGAATATGTAACTAATTAATAATTTATTCACTCAAAATGTTTAACTGAATTTAAGTTGAATAATGTATCTTCATTAATCTCTTATCATTTTAAAAAGAATCTTTTATTCGTTAATGAAGTACAGACGCCTGCACATCAACCTATCCAAAACTGTCAAATTTCTTCAATACATTTCCAACCTTATTGTTAGAGCTTATGCTTATTCAAAGTCTATTGAGGAAATATGACAGTTTGTGGTAGGTTGATGTGCGGGCGTGTGTAACTTATAACTGATTTTTATAATTAATCTTTTTACCATACGATATATTATGGCATTATGGTTGACTAACCCTTAATCATTATGGAAATAGGTTCCACTTACCTAGTTCATGACAATAATTTCACAAACTACTCAGTGTTTATTTGTAATGGGATGACTGTTAGCCCGTGATGACGGCCAGAGCAAACTCTGTCGATACGTCGGACATAATATTAATATTAGTCTATCCCCGCTGCCGGTGGCAACCTAGGTTAAGTTTTTTATAATATTTTATATTGTAAATAACATTTTTTATATAATTTTGGAAAAAAAAAATTCTTAAGACACATATTTAATAAAGATAATAATAATGTTAGCTCACGAGGTGACCGCCATGTGGAATGTTGATTCCACGATCATTGTCCCGAAAGTCGTTTCAGCGAACGGTCTGATAGCGAAGAGCCTCGACCAAGATCTTAAGAGGCTCTCGCTTGATGGTTGCATCAAGGGTCAGATTCAGAAAGCAGTACTCCTTGACACGGCATGTATTGTCAGGAGGTTCCTCACTTTGCAGTCCTGACCACCGGTAGCTTGGGCCCTGCCCCACTGCTGGCGGTACTCTAGAATTAGGTTTTTATAATGTTTTATTGTTTTTATATTAAAATATTGTAAAAATCTAGTTTTAAGAAAGAAAATAAATAAAGGGTATAAGGGTATATAATAAATATATTTATATCAGATTTATTTTAGAGACTTAATAGATCTTAAACACTACTGTAAGTTACCAAGAAATGCATATCAGACAAAGATAAAACAAAATCGACCTCTGTGGTCTAGTGGTTAAGACCACCGGTTTAGTCCAGAGGTCCCGCGTTCGATTCCCACGGGGGTTAGTTACCACCATCTTATGTAAATATGTCGCCATAATATCAATGTTCGTAGCATTGTTGTGTTCCGGCTAGAGATAAGATAGCCAGTGCCTCAGTAGTTGTCACCACTTAACATCATCACTTAACATCAGGTGAGGTGAAGGCTCAGAGCTTACCCGTAAGAACCTAAAAAAAAATAAAACCTTGGCAAACTGGGTACGACCACCCCCCGTTAGAGGATGTTGTAGCATTGTAGAGCCCCAGCGATTTGTAAACGCATTTAGGATATGGTACCTACTTATAAGTGTTTTTTATATATTTTAGCGTTTTATTAACGCTTAAATATACTTAAGTAAAATTTAAACACTGAAAAAAGACGACAACCTCAGGCGGGAATCGAACCACGCACCTTCCGCATTCCGGGCGGCTGCCTTAACCACTGTTTGTTGCAATGTTGACTAAAAAACATAAGCATCAAGCACTGAAAAATTTCGACGGGTGAAAGCCAGACCTCGGTAGCCAAGTGGTTAAGGCAGCCGCCCGGAATGCGGAAGGTGCGTGGTTCGATTCCCGCCTGAGGTTGTCGTCTTTTTTCAGTGTTTAAATTTTACTTAAGTACCTACTTATATTAGGTTAGCCTATGATACCTACTAAGTAGTTTACATTACTCCCCGTTAAATTTCCCGTTAGAAAACTATGTTTGAAATAGAGCAAGACATTTAAAAAAAAAAGTAAAATATTGTTTCACTTCTTTTGATGTCCACGAAAGACCAGGGCAGTGGTCAATCCGGTACCTCGATATTATGCAGAGTAGGGATCATTTCAGATCCACTAGTTTTAACTTTTGATGTAGTTACTTACTATTTACACTTTTAAACTTTCGCGTTCCATTTTAATCAAAGTTTTTGTAACAGGGATTAACGCAAACTACTATGTGTATCATATACATTATATATCACCTTTATAATCGACGTTTCGGCCGAGTCGCACCGGTCATGGTCGCGGGCTGACTATTTACACGACTACTGCCAAAAAAGGATTGTTTTATTGTATTTTGTGTAGTCAATAAAAAATGCTTTTATTTATACTTTTAATATGATTATAGGGTCTCGTGGCGTTCTCGTCCCAAGGCGACAGGATAGCGCTTACCCAGATTGAACAGCTGACCGACAACCATTATGTGAAGCTGGGCTACTATGACACCCAGGCTGACAACCTGACGTGGCTTGAACGAGAGCGGTGGGTTGGTACGTATCACTTTCAAGTTATTACTATCTATCCTACTTCAATCAATAATAGTAGGTACGAGATTCCCGAAAAGCGCCTCAAAAACAGTCCGACAAATTAAACCTTTGTGGTTACTCTTTTGTGGTCTTATTTGAAATTGGGATGTTGATGCTATAACGTTTTTTTACGTTATGTAATAAAATTATTTAGATTAATAAATGAGCAAACGTGGCCATTTTTGTGAAGCATTTTTGGTCCGGATCCTGAATCTAGTACTACTATTGGTCAAAGCTGTAGACTTCAGGCTCTTCGTTCTCAAACAGGTTGCCAAACTTATATCAGTCATTTTTACAGAGGAAGAAAAGTGAAAGGATAGGGTTGCACAAAAGATCCCGATGAGTCGAAGTGCTACTGGAAAAGAAAAACTTCAGCAGGGCTCACTATAATAAGATATTATCTATAGATCAGAAAACTTGAGAGACTCTTTTAGTAAATCAGATTGGTACATAACCCGAGTAAAGGGAGTGAGACCTAAGAAAGAGAGAGAGAAAGAGACATAGAGACATATTATGTCTCTTTCTCTTTCTTCAATTAAGTAAGATGTGTCTGTCTAAATTTAAAATTTAACGACTATCGACTACAAGTATCTTGACGGTTACGACACGAGTAGCTGGCAACGAGACACGACGCCCCATGATATACGGTCAGTGTGGTGGCTGTCCTCGTTGGCACATACACGTTATTGTTTAAATGTTAGATCTACCGCAAACTACTGTAAGCTAACAGTTAAATTGTTCTGGATCACTTAAGAAATCGTCAAATAGTAATGTCTTTTTTATTAGCAATACATTTTATAGGTACAAAGTCAGTAAATAGTATTTTAAAACCTAAATTAGGTTTGTCTAGATACTAGGTTCTCAGGTAGTAACTACAGAAAAAAAGATGGACAGCAGATTTCTTCTAAATAAATTCAACGACCACGCACAGCCGCAACGACATCAACGTTGATTATTATCATCGTTACCAACTATAACCGTCCAACTGCTAGCCTATGGGGTATAAAACATAGAACATAGAGCGGTCAGCATATTTATATTACCACCTTAGCATGAAAACCTACTAACTAATACGGGATGGTGTGTTTTATTCTATCTTTAAACCAAAACCAAAACCAATGGCTTTCCGGTGGAGCTAAAAACATTTTCATTGGTTACCCATCCGATGACATGACATTGTGATAGTTGCTTTAATTTGTAAATATCAACCTGAACATGCAAGCCGCTGCGTCATCAAGCTCCTCAAATTATCATAATAAATGCAAAAGTGCCACCACATACCACAAAACTCGACAATAATACTCGACTAGTAAATATATAAATTATTCAGGTAACCAACTACCCGTAGGACAAAACAGTTAGTTCAGTCGTGAACGAGATTAAATTACTGTAACGTGAATAAAAGAGAAAAAATATTTTTAAATTAGGAACGCTATGCAACTCGTGGTAGTTAGGATCACAAAGGAGGTATATGTATATGGATGCCTTGCCACAAACTTATTGCATGCATTTAATTCAAATAAAAACTTTAACGCAACTTAATGTTCAGAAGGTTCTATTTAAAATGTTCTAACGAGGCTTAACGCGAACTCTTTATTTATTAAAACTTTACCTTTTGAAATACGTTTTCTGCCGAGATACACCTGCCATGGTCACGAGCTAACTGCTGTCCTTGTAAATAATTATGTATACAATTTTCAATACTTTGTCTTTTTTCAAACTGTAATTTGTTCGCAACAATATTTGAGTAAGATTATATGTAAATAATCAATGTTATATATGTTTAGATTCCAGAAGTCTAATGGCTTGCAAAGGTTTTTAAAAAGGAGATAACAAAGCATTGACAGTTCATAGTACAAAATATAAAAAATATAAACTAACAATAGTGAATCCAAAATTATGTAATATCTCTTAACTTGCCCTAATTATAAACACATTTTTGCTAATTTTGTACGCTATTCTGGGTAACATTCCCATTAATAATAATGGTCTTCACAAAGTTGTTGTTGATGTTATTACCAATTTCTTTAAACGAATACTGCCTTAGGCAGTTTCTTTACAATCCCTATTACTTAGGAGTTCTGATATTTCTATACTGCTGAATGAAAGGAAAGGAATACATTTTTTTTATTTATTTAGTATTTTTAATCATTATGTAATGTAATCATAAATAAGTACTAGACATAATATTTCTTTATTCTTCTCGTAAGTAGCTAGATAAAACATTAGAGCTATGGGAATCTAAAGACATTTTTAATATACGTCTAAATAAAACCCTGCTTTTATTAACCATTTGTCCACTTATATACGATCAAAAATATATTAGTTCCACCGTAATTAAATTACCAAACAGGTTATTATTAAACGACACCAGACGGTTGGCTACCGAATACTATTTCCGACTCTCATTTGGCCCATTTTATAGCGGAAATGTCGTTCTAATTCTTGAAATAGCTGTTCTAATCCTATTGTTATTTTACGAGGCTTTTACGGCCAGACCGTTATATTATGGGTCGTGAAGTGGAGTATTTCTTTTCATCAGGTGGGAAGGTGCCACCCGACAGGACAGTGGTGGTGAACGAGCTGAGGACCGTCTCACTGCCGCTGTTCGCTTGTATGACAGCCCTGTGCATCGCCGGGATTCTGGCTGCGATCGCGCTGATTATCTTCAATATCTTGCACCGGCATAGGAGGTAAGTTTATAAATATAAATCTTTAGGGTTTTAGTATTATTTCTTAGTAGTTGAACAATGAAAATGGTTAACGTTTTGGAGTACAAAAATCTTTTTTATCAGACTTTATTGAATTGAATAACTATGACTATTGAAATGAAACAACTTTTACGGATCTACTCGCGTTTATTTTACACATTACTTTTAATTAATGTTTATAATGACGTTTCGAACCTTTTGCAAGGTCCGTGGTCACAGGGAAACGTGAAACGTCAGGATAAACATTAATTAAAAGTAATGTGTAAAATAAACGCGAGTAGATCCGTAAAAGTTGTTTAATTTCAATGTGTGTTCGCGTAAACTTTAGAAAACAACTATGACTATAATTAATATATTTAGAACAATATTGAAGTCGCTAGTTAGATGAGCAAACGGACTTAAAATAAAACTAAATAGGGACCTACAGTTTTGTAAATGGGAAGGAGGATTGTGGGTTAAGCATTTGCCTACTTTATTTAAAAGTAAAAAAGAACTTCAATATGAGATTTATGATTTTGCTATGGTTGATCGTGAAGCCATGTTAAGCTAACTGAATTAAAGAAACAGCTGAAATCCGTTGCTTATATATATATTTTTTTAATATATTTACGGCTAAGCACAGTGCCTTGATCTCACCTGATGTTAAGTGATGATAAGGCCAATGATGGAAGCGCACTTCACCCGGGATCCTCAACTAGTGAGGTACTGGCTATCTTATCTCTAGCTGCCGGAGCACAACAATGCTGCAAACATTGAAATTCATATTCACTCGCCATCCATATCTTTAAAAATTGCATGCACGTACATGTTTTTATGTATACAAAAATAAGTTATTATGTCGGCCAAAACACGTAAAGGCTCCAAACGTTTTCCTCACAATACCTTTGTCTGCCGTCATGCCATTCACACACATCGAAAAAAAACATGTTGCAATATGATCTGCCCGGAACCTCTGTCAACGTCAGTCCGGCGTTAGGCCTCGACGCAGGTTCACTTAGCAATCAAATTAATATGCCATTCAAACTGGTACTGGTTGTCAACTATCTCTATATCTGTGTTTGGTTTTTTATTTGCCAAAAAACTGGTAGGTACTTAAGTTTACTTAAACTCTATTTATGTACAGACGCCTGCAAATCAACCAATCCAAAACTGAAAACATTTTTCTTCAATAGATGTTCAACCATATGGCATACTTGTATAAAGTTCAAAGTCTATTGAGGAAATTTGACAGTTTGTGGTAGTCTAATGTGCAGGCGTGTGTACAAATTGATTACGTTTCATCATGTTAGAACTACCTTTACTACTTTTTTATGAAGTACTAGTTGACCCGGCGGACTTCGTACCGTTTTGACAGTTTCCATGACAACAAAACAAACAAATTATTTTGTATTGGAAAATTAAATTGTCGTTTTTAGTATTTTCTGTTAATTATTATTTATGTTTCTCACCGTTTAAACCTTCCCTAAACTTCCACATATATTTCAATATCAATATTAGCTAAACGGTCCAGCCATTTTCGAGTTTTAACCACTCAAACGAACAGCAATTGATTTATAAATATATATAATATATATAATAAATATAGATTTGTTTGCCACTTATTTCATCCACTTTTTTGTAAATAAAATGAATAGTTGATGTTAATCAACTGAGTCGGCCGAAGATTTTAACACTAACGCTAGTGTTTAAATATTTCACTTTTTAATTACTTATTGAATTCCATTTTGAAATCAAAGTTCAAACAACAAACCCTGTCCATGCAACTCGGTCGAAATGTTGAGTATAAAAAAGTGTGCCTAGGATATCTACTAACAGTCTACTTACTAGATCCGAAATAAAATAAGCAAGGATAGGGCGTACCCTATCCTATAGAGTAGGTATAGAGTGATAGCCATCCAAGGGTTGCCACCGACTGTACTTACAAAATAAAGAAAAATGTTCTTTGTAATCTAAATACTTTGTAGATAGGTACCTAAACAACCTCCAATAAATTGTTTTTGTTTTCCCCCGGGAGTTCGACGCGATATTTTTAATTGAGTTTAAAAGTTGCCTGAAAAATCTGGGCGTAATTAATTTAATTTACTTTCATTGGAAAGTTTATAATGTTGGCAGAGTCCTCGTTATGCTAAAGTGAGTGTTATAATGAGGTGATAACTTTACTTTTGTTAAACACAAACGAAAACTCTCACGAAACAAAACGACAATGCGTGAAAACGTCGAAAAAAAAAATGGCTCAAATGACTTTAATTTTATTTTATTTAATATATTATTACCAATTAGTTAACAATGTCGGCTTTCCTTGTTATGCTTAGGTAAGTGTAAAAAAGAGCAAAAAATGTTGAGTTTTGTTTTAAACACTACACGGCCCGTCCCTGCTTCGCACGGGTGGACATTTTTTTTATATAGCCTATGTTACTCAGCGCTAATGTAGCATTCTAATGGTGAAAGAATTTTTTAAATCGGTTTAGTAGTTTTGAGTTTAATCGTTGCAAACATACATACATACATACATACAAAGATACAAAGATTTCCTCTTTATAATATTAGAATAGATAAACACTTCTCACAAAAAGGCGGTTAATCCACGTTAATCTTATTATTTCATTTTTTTTTCTAAGGTCAAACATCAACGAATCAATTAACAGCACTTGAAACTTGAAATTATGATTTGAATTCATCATCTGCACCCAAAATTACTTGACCACTGAATGATCAAAGGTTCAGCTTTGATTTCTTTCTCCGCGTAGCTTCAAAACAACAAAAAAAATTTGTTCTTAGGTTATAGCATGGTTATAGCATACGTATGTTCGAAAGTCGTTTTTGTGAAGCATGCTGTTTCAAAAAAAATTTCAAGTGGTACGCCCTTTCGAAAAGCCGTTGTATCGAAAACCGCTGTATCGAAAATGACGGATTCGCGAACACGCTGTTACGAAAATCGTTTATGTAGTAAGCTAGATCGATCGTCACGGTATCGAAATCCATCGTTGCGATTAGAGTACCTATTTAAATCTATTGTATAGGTATCGTACAGGCTACCACTTGAATTTTTTGTTGTAAAGTTTTTGGGTTTAATAAAAATATGTAATTAGGTATGTACGAAATGGGATTATTATGACGTAGACGAAGAAGGTTAATTATCGTTAAAGGTTGCAATGTAGATGCCTATGTAATGGTATTTTTTTCTTATTGTCAGGTTTAAATTATTTTAAACTCTTTAGTTCTTTTTTTATTAACAAATAATAAAAGCTTGTTTTTAAAAAGTTTATTTTAATGTCATTAGTATTTGCAATGTATGTAATCCATTTCAATTACTAATGATAACAGTCAACGACTTAGTAAGCATTTAAATCCTTATTTATAGCGCTCACCTTCAGTACCTACCTAAATGCAACTAAAGGACTAATATAGTATTCAAACCAATTTAATAATCATTGGGTCCGAGCCCAAAGCCGATTTAAGCAATTGAGGTTAAAACGGTCGCAGTAGAGGATTCACTCACGCTACCCAACTCGTGAAGAGGTTAATTTCCATTCATTGGGAATATTTTAACGCCTTTCGTTTAGGAATCTATTAATACACAAACATTTTTATGCGTTTTTACGAGTATTTATTTGGTATGTAGATCGAAATAACTGCAGTGTTTTAAGTACCTACAACAAATATTTACAAGTCGCGTCTACACAAAACCTAATGATTTTTATTTTAATATTATAATATAATAATAATAATTTATTCAACAAACACTAAAAAAAATTCCATTTGAGTCTAAAAAAACACTTGTCTAAACGTATAGACGCCCAATTCAGCAAATGCCAGTCATTGTGTATTTGTAGTGTACTGTAAGTTTTTTTGTGAGTTAATCAAGTTTTTTTTTTATGGTAAATAATTTGACAGTGAAACATATAACTCACAAAATGTACAATATCTAGCTTTAAATAATTCAAAAAGAACCATAGACACAAATAATAGCCTTTCAGCTGCCAGGCACTATTTTGACATAGACTGATACTGCCAGCTCAAAATAGCCGCCAGAAAATTTTGCGCCGAGCGCTTAAAACTATGAATTGAGCCGTTTTTTGTTAAATATGATGTAAAAACTATATATTATCGTATTCCTTATAAAATAATCTACCCGATGTTATACTTTTCGTAAAAGCCACAAGAATATACGTCTCAGAATATTTTGTGCCACCGACGTACGTATGTTGGGGGTCCAACACCATGTATGAAAACAATTAAAATTATGATAGAACGTGCTGGATTAGCCGAAATGTAACTATTATAAAAGATCTGTATTTTACATTTTCTTGTTAAAAACCAAATAAAAAACTCTTTAATTCCCGCGGACGAACTCGACACTCACATCAAAAACCAGCGCGAAAAGCTTGCGAAAACACTGACTTTACTGTTGTGAATGAACAATTTGATGTGTACGAGGTGAACCCAGTTGTCTTTTTTCATCATATATCCGTTAGCAGTGAGATAAAAGAAATAGATATAATTTTAAACATACGTTTCAAGGGAGAGACACACTACCGCTTCTGCCCGCTACGGGCGCGTGGCAATCAGTACCTACCTACTTCTTGTGCCCGTAGCGGGCAGACTGGCAGCTGAAAGGCTAGTCCATATTGGTGGTACGGTTCTACACAAAATCTGGCTAAAAAGTGACCACGCTAATTATACATTTCTGGTTATACCAGAAAAAAATGTCTAAATCACACGTTCTGTCTTGCATTAGCATATCCATTGCATAAAACGCCAAAACCAAATGAGATTTCTGAACTAATGTAAGTTATGATAACATTTTGCAGTCGTCCAGTGTTTGTTCATCGACCTAAACCACTTTAAAAGTACTTACCGAGAGGAGGGCTCCACAAAATAACACTGAAATGTGTTTTGCGAATATCATGTTCTGTTTGAGCAACTTATTTCGAGTTGACGTGTTTTCGAACACTATTACTGTTGGAGAATATTACATAGCAGCAGTAACGAAATTTAAATTGTTCTTGGGTTGGTTTTGGGTGCACGGAGCGAGATAGTGGTAATATTATAATGGTCCTATCAAGAAAAATTACATTCTCCCTGGAGAGAATGGCCAATTTCACTGTTTAATTTTAATATTGAACTGTGAGCTTTATGTACATTTAATTTGTTGAGACAAGCGTGGTTGGGGCTATGGCATAACTAATCTATTAGCCCAATGTTCTAGTGAGAAACTGTAACTTGTGAAGGCCTGAGCCAAGCAGGGGAAAGTTTACAGGCATCATTCCTAAAAACGCTTCTTAATCTATTTATTGTCAGATCATCAGATGATGATTCCGAAAGTTGCTTACTACTATCTTACTGTTGCATGCTCGCAAGTCGAATGCGCTGCCTGCTGCGCCAAATCCCCCCGGTAGACTTAATTCACCCAGAGCAAATCACCTGGGTACATTAAGTGCTACGCACGGTAGACCTAGTGACCCTAGGTTAACTCAACATAGCTTTCAATAAACCCAAGGTAGACTTTATCCACCTGTCTTAGGAGATACAAAAAAAAAGTAACTATAATAGGCAGTATAAAAAAATCGACGATTTATTGATTTTAGGGGAAATAGATATAAAAAAAATTTAAAACACTGGTTTAGTTTTATTAGTATTATATTAAAATGAAAACGAAACGAAATGGCACGAAATGAAATTCTTCGCTTCGTGTTCGCGTAAACTTTAGAAAACAATATAGTATTATATTATTTATATATTTTTTGTTATATTTTATTTTTTTGGACATTGTCATATCCATCAAAAACCCTTTAACGAAAGTGGTTTATATCAATCACTTAGCCAGTCAGATACTCAACTTGCTCTTGAGTTCACCAAAGAGCTGAAATATCGTCAGGTGTAATCGATGTTTACATGCACGAAGTTAAATCACCGCCAAACTTACCGACATTTTGTCAATAGATTTCATTTAATACAATTACAATTATCGTTAGTTTATTATTGTTATTGTTGTTTTGTATCTCCTAAGACAGGTGAATAAAGTCTACCTTGGGTTTATTGAAAGCTATGGTTAGATATCCTAGGGTCACTGAGTCTACCGTGCATAGCACTTAATGCACCCAGGTGATTTGCTCCAGGTGAATTAATAAGTCTAACGGGGGGCCAAATCACTCTACGAACGTGAATATTTGTACTTAAAGTAAGCATTATAAAACAAACAGTATTCCTGCATATTCCTGTCAATGGCTAAACGTATTTTAAGTGAACAATACTTTGATTAATTAGCATCATGTACCTAAGTGTTTTATATAGCAATCGCAAGTGTCAGCAAACTACCTTTGTGTTTATTATAATTATTGCATTTATATTATGTGAGTTAAGGTTTACATCTATTTTACTATTATATGTGAAAACAATTTATTTGCATCAGTTAACAGTTTCATTAATAATTATAAAATATAGTGAAGAAATTAAATGCCTACCCGACTTAGCCAGGAATTGAACCTGCGTCTTCCGCAATCGGGCGGCTGCTTATTTAATTCAGCTTTAGCACTTAAAAAAAAGAAAAAAATATGGTCTCATTAATTTTAGTTATTAGTCTTTAAATTTCCCTAAAGTAAATAAATAAAGAAAAATAGACGTTTCTCTTCTCACTTCCCACACAGAGTGATCCAGTGGTCCCACCCTGCTTGCAACACTGTCATGCTATGCGGCTGCTGCATCTGCCTGGGCGCGGCCGTGGCGCTGGGCGTCGATGGCCGATGGGTGCAACCACAGCACTTCGCTGGCTTGTGCGCGGCAAGGGCGTGGCTGCTGGCCACCGGCTTCTCGATGGCTTATGGTGCCATGTTCACCAAAGTGTGGAGGGTGCATCGGCATACCACGAAACCGAAGGTTGATACCAAGGTACGTTTTGTTTGAAGAAACAACCTTTAGATTATACTCGTAGTAACATATAAGTAAGGGTTTAGACATCTATACAGTTAAAAACGTTTACAACTGCTCACTGTAGTATAACATTGTATACGTGAAGATATATATATGTGGAGATTTGTAAAATGGCATTGGTTAACTCATATCACTCTACTACTCACTCTTATTGTCTAGTTATAGTTGTTATTCGATATTAAATCTTCCAACAAGCAAATAAATAAATAAAAATTTGTTTAAAGATTACATAACTAGTTACTAACTTATATCTTTAATCAATCCTTTGCCGTATCTTAAAATTTGGTACAGTAGATTACCTACTTATTTGTAAAGACACTTAAAAATACTTAGATCAAGTAACATACCAGTTGTTCATTTAAAAAATAGACGCTTAAATTATTCTACCAAATTCTCCAAAGGCCAGTGATACTTTTTTATAGAGATACCAAGTGAACATTTCTTTTTATAAAGCCACGCTAAAAACGAAGTTAAAGTTTGTATAAAAAAAAGGAAATCCTTTGGCATTCTTTAGCGTGGAATGTGCAAGAATCCAACTCAGCCGTTCAGTAGCGATGTAGCTCAATGACATAAAACCCAGTCATAACACCGAAAGGTTTCGGAAACATTTTTATTTCTCTCTCCTCTTTTATTCGTGTTTTTATACTCTTGTATTGTGCTAAACTTTTTAACGAGCTACTTTCGATAAGATCCGTTACTCCATCTCCAAGTTTATCAGCTGAGACTTCTTCGAAATGGCTAATTACGCCAACAATACGGAAAAAACTTCGAGTATGTATACTTTTTGGAACACGTTAAACGTCTATGCTTTATTCGTTTTTAACCAGTGTGTTGACTTTTCTTTGGTTACTTTTCTTTTACTTACAGTCTTTTCTATACATTTTCTGTCGCATACTAGTAACAATGTAACAATGTAAAACCGGGTTTTATTTCCAACAAACATAGCCTTTCAAATTGGTGCACCTAATGCGTAGAGGGACTAAGTCGCGTTATGCCTAAACTTCATATTAAATTAGCTTTAAGTCTAGGACGATGTTAGCCTTTTTGGCAGAGTAACTCTTGTTTTTTAGACTGTGGTATCCCTTAATCGTCTTTTATGACACCTATGGGAAGAAAATGTTACTTGAGATGATCCCACACAACAACAAAAATAAGTGAATGCCTAATAAAATATTTTTTGTTTTCACTTCATTTTCATTTAGAAACGCATGCACGGCTGGAAACTGTATACCATGGTCGGGGGTCTTCTGGTAGTAGACGTGGCTCTGCTAACAGCATGGCAGCTGAGGGACCCTCTTCAGAGAAGGGTCGAGATCTTTCCTTTGGAAGCACCAAGGCACCACGACGATGACGTCCACATACGACCTGAGTTGGAGCACTGCGAGAGCGAGCATAACACCGTGTGGCTTGGTAAGCAAAATAAAATGGGGTAGTTAACTGGTTAGTCAAAATCAAACTTATTAGCACCTGTCAAAAAATATTCGCTTCGGCCATAGAAATCGTATGGGATTAAGATAAGTAAGTCAACAGAAAAACTTTTTAACATCTACCAGGAAATTATATTAAATTCTATTATATTGAGGGTTTACTAACCACTTTTTTTTAAATTTGAATTAAAGGGAAATTTCAAAAATACTCAAGTAATGCAAAAAGTTTCATCTACTTCACTAACAGCAATCAAAGTCCGAACAGTAATAGAGTCATTAAAAATCTGAACAACCCAAATCCCCAGCTGCGGGCCCGAACAACAATAATTATGAGAGACAAACTTTAATATGAGCTAATTTAAAATGCCGTGAACAATAAATTACACTTTATAAATCTCCGTCTAAACCGTCCTCTGGCACTCATTTGCCACTTTCGTAGACTTGCTGGAAAAAAATAAAGCCATTTTTAGGTCGTTAACAACAGCTGGTCTCTTAGCGATATTACGTAATCTCCGTAGAAAATATTTAGTAAGCCAGAGCAACTTATTTTAAAAATGTATAGTGTTATTAAAAATTAGGGTATCTTTTAGTTTGTTCATAACATTCGAAAACTTCATAAAGCTACTACGATTTCACTGAGGTATGTTCGCCTATTTTTAAATTAAAAGGAGGAGCTCGATGGCGCAGTGATTACCGCGCCTGGTATGCGAGTGCCGAGGTTAAGCAACTTTCGCAATGGCCAGTCACCGGATGGCTGACCAAAAATGTATCATCTCGAATTCCTCCGTGCTTCGGAAGGCACGTAAAGCCGTTGGTCTCGGCTGCATTAGGTCGTTAACAACCACCAATCCGCAGTGGGCCCGCGTGGTGGTTTATGGCCCGTTCTCCCTGTTCATCTATAGCTATCTATTCATAAAATGCGCTGATGATGATGATAAAAAATTAAAAAGGATTGGGGGGGGATTCCAAATTGAAGGGATTGTTTATCTAAAGGATATATTGCAGGTGTACTGTACGGATACAAAGGATTGGTGCTAGTATTCGGACTGTTCCTGGCATACGAGACACGTTCGGTGAAAGTGAGACAGATCAACGACTCGCGCTACGTCGGCATGAGTATCTATAACGTGGTCGTGCTCTGCCTCATCACCGCGCCCGTGACGCTGGTGATCGCGAGCCAGCAGGACGCCGCCTTCGCCTTCGTGTCGCTGGCCATCGTCTTCTGTTGCTTCCTCAGTATGGCGCTCATTTTCGTTCCTAAGGTAAGTGAACCTTTTCATTAAGAGTGCGCCGACCAAAATATGCCAAAAATGCAATCGCTGTTAAGTTGATATAATTGAAAATACTTTCGTATTGAATAATCAAAATATATATTTAGTATCAAATAGAATAGAATAGAATAGATTCATTTATTTCAGGCAACAAAACAGTGTACAAGATGGTAAAATACAAAGAGGCCCATAGAATAGATAGATACCTTACAGACTAACATATATACAAATAATATATATAAATTAAATACTATCAAAGGGAACGTGTTTACAATTAGTCCGATCCGATTTTCTACAATATCATTTAAAGTTGGGCAAAAATCATGAAAACTAATGGCGGCGTTTAGTTGATATCATAAAGTTTATCTAAATTATTGTACCTCTGATTTTGTCTAAATAATCACCAATGGTCCAAACTACAAATCGTCCGTTTCACATTTTCGATTTATATTCGAGCAGTTTTTTAAATTGTTATTTTTCAAATTAACACGTTAAATTCCCCATACAAAATTAGTATGGCCGCGTGACATCAAATAAATATGGACGAAGATATTTCAAATAGAATATAATGACACTTGTCACTTACGGACGGCGCACCCTTAATAATTTCTTTGTATCCAAAACACAGCACACGTTTTCCCTCCTTCCTACAATAAAGGACTCTAAACGAAATGTGAAGAGAGAGAGAGAACCAATTTGCGGTAAGCATGGCGAGGGAGGATGGCTAGTGAGGCGCAATGTTACCCCACTGGCTATTTGCCCTCCTTCCTGCAGCATGGGGTCCTTTAAACGAGGCGCAAAGAAGCATATTTCAGAGCTGCTAGGTGAAGACAGCTAGTGAGCCACAATCCTGTTCCACTAGCTGTCTTCGCTTCGGCTCAACGCTAAGGAGTCATCGCCTTTTATAATTATTTTATAGATAAAAAGTTCTGCTAATAGGGGGTAAGGAGTCATCGCCTATTATAATTATTTTATAGATAAAAAGTTCTGCTAATTTTATCACGAACAAAGTTTTATCCATTATTAATATATGAGGTGAAAGACCAAGTGAGGTGTTTCAATAATCTATATACTATAATCATTAATTATCTATCTATAAAATGAAACAACTTTTACGGATCTACTCGCGTTTATTTTCATTCATCCCTAGGATGATACGCGAGGCTATTGAAATTAAAAACATCCTAATTTTAATAGAGAAGATGGTTGGAATCTACCAACAGCCTGGGATCCCATCATACAAAATATTAAATCCCAGCCCCAACACCATACTGCCAGACCAAAAGTTACTGTAAGCTATTTCTGCGTAAAACGAAACGCACCTGATTAAATTTAAATGAGGGTATACAAGCTACTAACTAATTATGAGACGACCAACACCTCAGTCTCCCTGTGACCACGGACCCTGCGAAAGGTTCGAAACGTCAGGATAAACATTAATTAAAACTAATGTGTAAAATAAACGCGAGTTGATCCGTAAAAGTTGTTTCATTTCAATGTGTAGGGTTCGCGTAAACTTTAGAAAACAATCTATCTATAGTGTATACAATATAATTTTTAAAACTAATGTGTAAAATAAACTCGAGTAGATCCGTAAAAGTTGTTTCATTTCAATGTGTAGGGTTCGCGTAAACTTTAGCAAACAATATCTATCTATAGTGTATACAATATAATTTTTAAAAGTAATTCTATCTTAATCTATCTTCTTTACTATTTTTATTTTGTTTTTAAAAGCTTATCGGTAAATACATTAAGATTACAAATATTATCAAACGTAGATTGCGATGACAGAATTAATGACACCATAACAGAATCTTCATATTCGCTTGATTTCACACAATTAACGGTCTTGTGAGCCAGTGGCTCAAAAAGATAAGAATGGTTTATTACTTATAAAGTGTCAACTCCCCGTTGGTTATGTCGTTTCTTTTCTTTACATTGAAGAACTTCACGTTGTAATAGAAAAGGGGAAATAATACCATAGTGTGGTATTATATAATCTTGTATTTTTTTTGTCAGTGGCCAGTAGTCGTTATTTTTTTCCTTAAGCTATGAAAAGTAGGGGTGCAGCTACTGGGTGCGCCGACCAAAATATGCCAACAATGCAGTCACGGTTAAGTTGATATAATTGAAAATACTATTGTATTAAATAAACAAAATATATATTTAGTATTAAATGGAACGTGTTTACAATTATTAGTCCGATTCATACATTTATAACATACTATAGTATTTTCTACAATATCATTTAAAGTTGGGCAAAAATCATGAAAACGAGTGGCAGCGTTTAGTTGATATCTTATAGTTTATCAAAACTATTGTACCTCTGATTTTGTCTAAACAATCACCAATGGTCTAAACTACAAATCGTCCGTCTCACATTTTTGATTTATCAAGCGGTTGTATAAATTATTATTTTTCAAATTAACACATTTAATTTCCTATACAAAATTGGTATAGCCGCGTGCCATCAAATAAATATGGACGAAGACATTTCAAATTAAATATATGACACTTGTCACTTACGGACGGCGGCGCACCCTTAAGTCTTTAGCAACAATTGAATACAGACCACCTGTTTCTTAGCTAGCATCTCGTAAAATTTCAATGAAATTCTATGTTATTTTTTGGCGACGAATACTGTGTTGAACACTATGCTTAAACCACTAGTACCACTACCCTAGATAGAGTAATAGTTTTTCGCATTGTATGTACCCTTATTATACCACCTACTTACTTTATCTTCGGTATTAAAAAAACAATCTCGTCACTTTCTCGTTAGAAGACTCTGTTTCATATCTGAAATTTGGAAAATCTTACTTTGTTGGATGTGTGTATACTTGCCTATACTCGTATTTTTCGGCTTTTGTCTGTTCTATTTCCGTCTCAGATCAGAGCCTGGGAACACTTCCCCCCTGCGTCCATTCGCCTCAGCCAGGCAGCAGTGTAGTAAGTGCTGTCACTGTCCTACACTACACGCCTGCGCGTAATGTGTGACTCGTGCGATTTTTCATCATTTGACTATTTGACAGAGTAAAATATGAATGAATATGAAATTAAAACAAATAAAATTAAGTTCTATGTTTAGGGAAAATACAGTGATATAAACAGTAAATACGAAACATTTAAATCACGTAGTATGGGGTTTACGCAACTTCCACAAATTCACTAGATGGCGCTGCTTCAATCTACACAAGTTCTCGTCTACTAAAGTAGACTCTCGTTTACTAACGAGAACTTGGATTGGAGTTAAAACTCCATCGAATACCTAGTGAAGAAAACTCGCACTCAGCAAGCCATACATTCGTTCCTTACCCTCTTTCGATAGGTCGATATTTTATTTAAAGAGCCTATCATTTTGTTAAAAAAATATGCCTCACGTTTTCTGTCCTGTCCTGTTAACTCTCCTGGCAACTTTTGCCCTAAACAGGAGTACATTGGTTGTTAAAACAACAACTTCAATATTATTTTATTTGCAGGTAATAGAAGTGATCCGACATCCGACTGAGAGGCCCGAGAGCAGCCGAGGTTCTGGCTCCGGGTCTGCCCCCGCTGACGAGGAGCGGTACAGAGAACTGGTCAAGGAGAACGATGAGCTGCAGAAACTTATTGCACAGGTAAACAATTTATATTTATAATATTTATATATATTTTTTTAATTAAATGAGCCTCTAAAGCTAATCTGTCAGAGCATTGGACCGGTTATCCAAAGGTCGTGGGTTCGATTCCCACTCAAGCTTTCTGAGGCTGGTTGATTTTTTCTAGTAAAATGTGTGTGTGTTTTGTGTAAATTAAATGAATTGAAATGAAAAATATTTTATTTAGTGAAATGAAATGAAAATATTCTTAATTGTACACCATAATTATAAAAGACATGGCCGGCTATATAGGCAGGCGCGCGCACATCTGAAATTAGTTTTCCTATTATTCAGTCTTTGCCGCTGACGTTGTTGTTTGTGCGCGCACGGTTTTAATTTATACGTGCAATTGGTCTTTTATTTGTATTAACGTACTGAGAACCTTGTATCTAGTCAAACCTAACAGTAGTCCTTCGAAACTTTATGCAACGTCATACATAACACACAGTCGGAGGCACGCACAAAGTGAGAATGATTTGACTTATCATTAAATTGTATGCCTCCGACTGCATGTTATGTATGATGTTGCATAAAATTTCGAAGGACTACCGTATTGATATTTTTAATTGTATACAATACTTATGTTTGATATTGTTTCGAGACAAATTACGTAATCCTCTAATTTGATACCCATATATAGTATTAAAAAAAAAAAGTTTTTCACCAAGTCCAATGGCGTCGCACAGCCGCCATGTTTGTTTTTTTAACGTCACCTATCTAAGAACACTTGGGCAGCTAAGACGAATGATATTCAAGTTTGCTACGTACGTAGGCATTGTACAGTAAGAGTACTGACAACTGACAACAACAACTGACAATATTACTGAACGCTGAAGATGTTCATAATGAAACCTAAGATTCTACTGGCAAACTTGCAAATATTGGTCACATGTTTGTGAAAGTTAATCTTATTGTCCAATGTCAAAACTAGGTCACGGATGTCATTAACTGTTTCCAAAGGAACGTCAAGCATAGTGTAATATGTCTGTAATATGCATCGTTTTCGTGCAAATGTAATCGTTTTGCATTTTGATTTATTGAATAGCAGGCGATTACCCGACCTCCACTCGGTCACGGCGTTTATTTAACTCTGCAGAGCGTCTGCGTCTGGTTTCACCACGGAATTGATAAAGAAGGGTTTCACTATGACATCGGTTTGTAAGTCTACACTGGGCTTTGCACTGAGAAGAACTGGCAAGCAACTCAGCAGGGAAAATGTTTTAATACTTTCAGATTGTTTTAACGTGTTCCAAATTTTTTGTTCGCAGCATAATTACGTAAAATTAATTATATTTTTTTTTCTAGAAATTTAAAAATTGTTCAATTTGTAATTTGTATTGTATTCACATGTACTATTTTATATAGGCAATCATCACTAGGAAGTTCGTAAATTCGTGCCCCACCTATGGCAGTCGCTTTTTAGTACCTACTCCTTCCCAGTTCATATTTCTTAATGTAATAAAATATACAGTAACTGAAGCGTTTCATCCGGCCATTTCATATTTCATTCGTGAATATTGTGTGCAATAAAATAAAAATTCCACTGAATAACTGAATTTTTTCACAATATAGTGGAGGCTTAAGTTGAGCCGCGTCTCATTCATAGTCCGTTACTTGGAGACAAGGCAGAACCGCTGCAGTCTTTTATTAGATAGCCTTTTTATTCATTGTTAAAACGTAACTTGTATGACTTGGTACGTTTAACGGATAGGGCTTATCCCTATCCGTTAAACGTACGTCTAAGTTTGTAACAAACACTGTTTTGTAAAAAATCACGATATCGACAATTGTACATCTTGATTTTATCATTGTACTCAGGTGTACCCGTAATTTGAAATTTGTACCCTAAGGGATGTAGTACCCAAGTACTACAATTCAAGTACTACAAATGTCTACAGTGTCTCCAACCAACGGTAAACTGTAAACCCGTGCAGGCTTTTATTAGATTTGCCTTTTTATTTATTACTAAAAATTGGTAGGTACCTTGAATGAGCAATTCACGATATGCATGTCTTTATGTGCTATTTTTGTTTATAAGGAACGACCTAAGTAAAAAAGTCAGATGGAACGATTTTTCAATTACTAGTTAGTATATTTTAATCTTATAAATACTAGAGTCTTCACCTTACTTTTGAAGGAAGTCAGGTGTAAGACTTTTCGTCTCTATTGATAACCTTTATCATTTTGATAAATTGATATATTTATTTAGCAAAAGTAAGTTATACCAACAGTATATATATATAGAAAATAAAGAGAACGGAACAGTTATATTACATTTCTCACAGCGAAAACATGATTCACATTGTTAACAGAAATAACATAACTCATAAGCTATTATTAAGGATTCTATATATAATATTGGGAATCATGAATATATCAAGCTCATAGCAATTTTGTCATTCCATACTTATGATAACATCGATACAGAATATTAGCAAAGGGTCTGTGAACAGCAAATATAATATCTGCTAGGTATTCATATATACGTTTATGAATATTAACTCATACCTATTTTATAATAAATGTTATGTTATGTCCAACAGTGGACTAATAGCTAGCTGCCCGCTAGCGACTTTGTTTTTCTTGAGTGAACACCCGTATCCCATGATGGTTTAAACAATAATAATCTTAGAACTCTATTATAGTCCAATTGTGAATCTAATAAACCATTTAGAGACCTACTCCAACACACAAAAATGTTCATCAAATAGGTCCAGCCGTTTAGGAGGAGTTGAGTGTCATAGACACGTACGACAGAGTTATTAAAGTTATTTTTGAAGACACTTGCTAGAAAATAATGGAATAATCTGGCAAGGACACAGCGCAAATCAAAGGACAAAAGGTTCTGATAACGGTAAATAAGGCCTTTACCCAAAGCGGGGTCCAATATGCGCGTTCTACTGATACACAAAGACAGTCGATAGCTATTAATAAAAGAGTGTTATTTAAACGGTTAGCAAAGTATTCGTATTTTTGTTAGCAAAAAAAATAATCGGTTAGCTAAAACAGCTAGTTGGGCAGCAACTTATGGTCAGCCAATATTTCTAAATCAGTCTGCAACTTCTATCATTCTGAACAGCAGTCTTATATTGTTTTCTAAAGTTTACGCGAACACTACACATTGAAATGAAACAACTTTTACGGATCTACTCGCGTTTATTTTACACATTAGTTTTAATTAATGTTTATCCTGACGTTTCCCTGACGTGAGTCTTCCTGTGACCACGGACCCTGCAAAGGGTTCGAAACGTCAGGATAAACATTAATTAAAACTAATGTGTAAAATCAACACGAGTAGATCCGTAAAAGTTGTTTGATTTCAAAGCAGTCTTATGCCGCTCCCCTCTTCCGTGACTGGCACTCGCTACGCTGCGCTTCGCTCAGGAAAAAAAATGTTACTTAACCTAACCAACAGTAAGGATTTCTTATGATGACCGATTGTATAATTCTGCTGACCAAATAATAATTTTGTGTTAAAACTATTTCTATTGAAAACATTAATTATTTTCCTTAATAAAATAGGAAACATATTATATAACTGTGTGTTGCAAAAAAAAGGTATCGGCCATTACAAACGTAACTTAGCACTCGCGATCGTTACCTAACCAATCGAGCACCTCAAGTATCGTGTGCGAACATAAAAAATATATATCTTGTACATTCACATCGCCTTTTGCATTATTAGGTACGTTCATATTTTCGCTACAAATGATGATTACGGTTTGCGATCGTCCATCGATTTTGGATCGAAAATGATTATTACACCCCCGTCTAATGGATTGGATAACATTGCAAGCGGATAAAACTCAAAAACACCAAAAAGGTTCACTCGGCTAATTGTGCTCATGAATTTAGATGAAAAGGTAGTTCAAACATAAAGAAGCGATCGTTTCGCCATCATCAACTTATAAACGAATAGATTAAATAGCATAATAATTCCCAAAAACACCAAAAAGTTTCATTTGGCTAACTGTGCTCATGAATTGAGATTTTAAAATGTAGTTCGGACATAGAGAAGAGATCGTTTCATCATCATCGGCTTAGAAACGTCCCACTGCTACTTAACTTGCAAGATTGCAATTCTTGATCTAAATTTTTTTTTATATTAACGGGTAAGCACAGTGCCTTGATCTCACTTGATGTTAAGTGATGATAAGGCCAATGATGGGAGCGCACTTCACCCGGAATCCTCAACTAGTGAGGTACTGGCTATCTTATCTCTAGCTGCCAGAACACAACAATGCTACAAACATTGATGTTATGGCGACATATTTAGATAAGATGGTGGTAGCCAGCCAGACGGACAAACAAGCCCTACCACCAACCAAACCGAGTACACAAACATGTATGCTGGGAATCGAACCCGGGTATAAACCGGTGGTCTTAGCCACTAGACCACAGAGTCGGTTACATTTTATGTGTGTTGTATAGCTCTTATATTAAACTGAGGTCAAACATTATCTAGGGAACTACCGTCTCGTCCGTTTAAAAGCATTTCGTTCATAAATAGTGAGATATTACGAAGTTACAATAAGGGTTAAATCATTTTCTAGTACGAAAAAGGTATATTAAAAGTCTTGGTAAAGGATTTCCCTCGGCGACAGTCTAGTAGTAGTAAAAAGTAGTCTCTTTTTTCTTTGTACTTTATGAAAGGCAAAGACACTTTAATAGATTTACGTTGAAGCACTTTCCTCTTCGTTCAAAGAAAGAAAAGATGTGAAACCGATATTTTACTATGGAGTTTCTAACATGACTTAAAAAATAACTTACAACGTAACGTAAACGCGATTAGATGTAGATAAACTTAAAAGTTTTAAATCAACTATTCGCAACGCAAGCGATTATTTTTTTCTTTTATTTTTTAATTAGAAAAGAAGTTATTTAATGGGTTCGGTATTGACATGTTATATACTTAGTTCTGAGTAAAAAATACTGACCGTGGAAATTGTTCAACACTTTTCTGAATAGTTATTTGTTTACCTTAAAAGCGTAAAGTATATAAATATTAAGATTTCTCTAGCTCCAGAAATTTTACTGAATCAACAACGTTTATTCATAGGCTGGTAATATAAAAAAGCTGACAATTCTGAATACTCTAAAAGGAAATATTTCGGCTCGCACAATTCGCGAAATCAATTTGTACTATTTATACACTTTATAACGACGAAAATGTTTCCACAGAAAGAAGAACGAATCCGGGTGTTGAAACTGAAGCTAGCGGAGCGTGAAGCGGCAGCGGCGGACGGTGTGACGCAAGGTACGGGCGGCGGCGTTTTGGCCGACCTTGCCACCGCCACTTCTGACTATGGCACGTCAACTAACTACACGCGCTCATCTAGAGCCTCAGTATCTGACCTCGACTTTTCAGAAAGTTATCTTTAATCGCATTTTGATTTAATAACCCTTTACATACCTACATATTATTATAACAAATGTTACACAAGGTAAGAGTGTCAGCATTTGTTGACCGCCACCTTTGACTATGGCACGTCAACTTACCTAACCACTTCCTACTTCTCGCGTCCTCATCTCCTACCTACTCTTTTCAGAAAGCTTTATATTGAACGCATTCGAGTTACCCCTTAATCTGCCTAAAAAATGGTTTTAAAATTAATAGTGTAAGGTAAGAGGCGCGCTGATGGAGGTCTACTGCCACATTTGACTTTGGCATGTCAACCTTAAACCTGAAAGTTATCGCGCTTGTGTATCTGAATTTTACCTACTTTTATAAAAGTTATGTGCGCACTCCCTTGAGCAACCTTTGACCACGCGATTGATAAACTTTTCTCGAACGACATTTATGTGACAAGGTTTGAATGCCGGCGTGTTTCCCTCCATAGTACTGCTCTTTGACTGTGCACGTTCAATGATACTCGTGATACTGTCAAGCATTTATTGACTATTGTGAAAGTTTCCTATCAACACACGCCCCTTCCTTGCTACTATAAAATCTACGATTACTTTGACTTTATATGAATTAAGTGTGGCGACAAGTTTCTATTACGATAGGGCCTAATACATTTCGCCTTTTTCCTATATTTGGCATGTCCCAAAACGCTCCTCTTATGACTGTGTTAAACAGCTCCTATAACGGTGTCTGTGGATACTTTATTTTATTAGTACAGACACTAGACAATAAATTTCTGATTAACGTAAGTGCAATCTGCTTAGCGCTCACAAAAAATGCGACAATAGATGCGACTTAAACCAGAGTCCTTGATCTAAACTCCAGCCTTTGTAGTCTTAAAAGTTTGTTATTCAATAAACCTTTTACAGAAATACTTAAATCTGTTACTGAATACTGAAAGGTTGAGCACCCCAACTTCACACATACGAAAAGTCGACTTAGTATTATACCTGTACGAGTATATTCTATACACAGCCCTTCTAATGTTTACACTGAAAATTTAAACTATAGTGAATATGATCTCAGGTTATGTAACAATCGTCCTACAAATCTATCAGTTTTGTTTCTTTGTTTTTTTTTAATTTTGTATATAAATTTCATACATAGTTTAATACTTGGAAAAGAGATAAAATTTTTGTGCTAAGTCCTAATAATTATGTGAAATAGAAGCATACTCTTTATTAAACAACACTTTATTTAGTTTTTTAGTTATTAAAAATATAGAGAGTGTATATTACATAAATACCTATGAATTGTTAAATATCTGAAATAAAAATTTTGTTACTTATTTATTACTATTTTAAATATACATAACCAAGTGTACATACAGTTTGTGTGTAAATATTAAATTTACCAGATACTTATGAGTTATTAAATAAATAAATATTTAGACAACATCACATACATTGTTCTGATCCCAAGGTAAGTAGCTAAAGCACTCGTTTCATGGAAATCAGAAACAACGACGGTACCATAACCACCCATACCTGACACAATATAGAAAAGTTCGTTTTCGACATTGACCCGACCGGGAATCGAACCCGGGACCTCAGAGTTAGCGCCGCCTAAAGTCCGGCGTGCAAGCCACTCGGCTACGGAGGTCGTCAAGAGGTCGGTGGTATCATACCTATACCAGTCAAAATCATGTTAACATCACTAGACAATGATTTATTTCACTTTCAGTCACTTCCAGGTGCTCTATTCAAAGTACATAAATGAATGGTTGTTGCTAGTTTTCAGAAATTGGTAATTTCCGTTCGATATCGTGACTGGCCTCGGACATGTGATAGCTGATATGAAAGCCTGATAGAATTCAATTTAAATTCCAGTACACTTTAATTCAATAACAGCATTTAATGAAGCTATATTGGAGAGTTTATTATACATTGTGTTTTCGGGTTGATTTTACGATAATATCGCTTGTAATCGTGACCTTATTACTTATTGATTTTAAGTAAGTAGAAACTATTATTGGAGCATCATCAAAGGACGCTATGTCTATCAGAAATGTTTACAAAAACCACACCATAGTTTGCACGCATTCTGCTTTAAAAAATACTATCTGTCTTATTTGACAAAACATCCTATAATGGAAAAAAAATAGGAAAGCTTAGTTAATATCTGGTACTCTCCAAATCCAAAGTGTAACATCTCAACTATTAAAGTTAATGTTACTTTTGTTTTCCTCCTTGCGAAATGAGAGTACAGACTCGCAATTTTCCACTCAAACATAATCCTATTCAAAGTTACCCCCCAAAAGATGAGGGAAAGCGGGCTTTCTTTTGAGACTTCCATTCAAACTTTTAAATTTTTATCCTATTCTGTATCATATAGAAATGTATGAAACTGTACAACAGTTCGCGAAATTTTATCTTTTTTTTAAAGGTATTTTTACATTATTTTTAACAAGTTTACAGGTTATATAAAAAGGTGGTAGTAGCTTAATGCTATGCTAACTAATATTTTTTTTTCATTAAACTTTCTTAGTTTTTTTCTGCAATATCGTTTTGAGATAAACGTTAAACGTTTGATGAGATTTGAACTTAAACCGCAGCTGAAATAAATAATACTGTCAGTGAGATAGAAAAATTGTTTCTAACAGTATTAAGCGGCACTCTTATTTTTTGACTCTTTTACGTTTATTTTGACATGAAGCCATTGTAAGCCATACTCTATTTCACGAGGTGTAACCTGATGTCAGATTCGCTTACATTTTTTGGTCAAACTTGCGATAAAATATATTTTCAGAAAACAATAACGCAATAAGGAAAATGTTACATAAACATGTTACATGTGTCGGACATGTATCTACTTTTATTTTCAGAATACCTTTTGTATAATAATTAGGAACTTGTACTGACATCTGGAAATTTATTAAAATAATTTTATTGCGAATAACAAGACTAGTTAAATTAAATCCTAATATGTGTTATGATAAAAATAATGGAGTTGCTGTTCTCTTAACCTTTTCCACCTCGCACATTACCCTGAGACATTACCTATGTCCTTGCGGGCCGAGATACGGTTGTAATGCTGATAACACTCACCTCTACTAACCACATTTAGAGGTGGTCCATTACGTTTGAGCGCGCCGACGACGTCCTTGAGCGTGCGTGTCAACAAATTGAACCGTGCCGTATACAGCGAATAAACAAACGTTCATCTAATTCATGGACAATGAGTGCTGACAGTTCGTGATGCTTGCTTTCTTGTCCATGCTTTAAACCTGAATCTGTGTAAGCACATACATCTTCATGGAAATATGGATCTGATTATGATGATCTGATGATCTTTATGGAGATGATATATTTTGATGATCATTGAAGACGCTACACTGTCATTTGATTGCTCTCCGTTGGCAGCGTTTTTTAATTTGTAACTATTATTACCAACGGATTGTTATTGCGCTCATACGCACTTGAGCAGTGACAAGCGTATCTCGGACCGCACGGTGTGTCGTTATGGTCGCACATGTCAGTGTATTTTTACAGGGGTGGATTCAAAATATATTTTTTTAACCTAATAATTACGAAGTTCTACCCTATAAAACTTTGTTGTACATCACTAAAGATTTTTGTTCAAATGGATCCACCCTTGGTTTGGTACCTACCTATAATTCCTTCTAGACTGATTTAGAAATACTTTTAGTGATACGAAGCCTATTTCTATCTGCTCGAATGTATAAAACTTAGCTGTACTTTCAGTTATTAAGGTAGCTATACTTCGGTCTAAAATAATGGACCTAGAAATTAAGTACACACAACAACGATTTTTTCTTGCGCATTTTAAACAATTAATTATACTAAAGTACACAAATGTCTTCTAATTGTCACTTTTTATATTTTATTCGCACAAGTTAAGTAAATAAATAAAAATAGATTTTAGGCTCAAGTTGTCGTTTGAACATAATTTTAATGAAATTGTTGTTTTTAATAGATAATAAAGTACGTCCTTTGGCCCTTTTCCAGCAAACATACTCACAAGTTTGATTTTAGTCGCATAGTAATTTATTAGCGATAGAGTTCATGCAGTCAAATCTCGTTATAACGCTGTATGCTTACGGTCACCATTTAAGAATTAAGCCTGTGAAATACAACTTTTACTTAAGTTCCATATGGGGAGAAAAAGATCATTGTTACAATCTAAAAATACTTTGAGAGACATCAAAGTTAAAACACTAATAGGTCTGTATCACTGTGGAAACCTTTATAGAGCAATGTAAGTAGTTTGAACATGTTGTCCACCCCTGTAGTACTAAACAACCCAGTGTACCCCAAATGTACCCATATATTTGTTTGTGTGCCGTACAAGCTCAGAGAAAAGTAGCAATACCATAATATCGCTTCTATAAATCACCAATAATCGGTATCAACTAAAATACTCGATGAATCATGGTATTCGAATGCATTGCGTTCGGCTTTTACGCGAACCGCAAAATAAACAATACTTATTTGTGAATAATACTCAACTCGCAAACGCATTTAATCACTACGTTTGCCAACAAAATAATAGTACTAAACTTTTTCCACCAATCACGGGGAGGGATTAATTTTCTGTACGGTAGTTCGCATTTCAGTGATTTTTCCTCGCAAATATCGCTGGCTGGGATAAATGTAAAAAGCTTTTTTACATATAAATCTAATAGCGAATTTTTCTCTGAGCTTTGCATGATTCCCCTGAAAGTTGCACTTAACACTTGCCACTGTTACCAAAAGGCACTTTGCTTTACAACGCCTAGATGTTTTAACACAGTGGCCTATTCTATACCAAATGAAAACTTTGTAATATCACAGAAAAACTCGTCTTCTACAACGACACATCTTTTTTTTTTCGAAAACATACAACTGTATTCGCCGTACTTCGAAGTTTATGACATCGTCGACAGCAGCACACTAGTTAACATTATACAGAATTAGAGCCAAGTTGTTTCGATGTTACCCGTCGAGGATAATAAAGGCCAAGTAACGAGATTTCCTTGCATGAATGTTGTTATTTATTCCTTTTTACATCTATCACTTGTTTCTTTAACTAAGTAGACGCGCGTATTGAAGAGACCTAATTTTTTTTTATAATTATATTTCTTAATTCAAACGTGTACTGGATTCTTTAATTTTTTTTATTCTAGAATAGTTTCTATTGAATAATCTTCTTTTATTAGCTTTTATTACGTAGTTGAATATATTTTTTAATTTACTTTATATTTGCTTGTAATTAGTATTATGTATGTACGAGGTATAATGAACTGTACTGCTTGCAATTAGAGGTCCTAATCGTAGCCAGAACTATATCTAGCTTTGATATTTTATTTTGGTACTTATTCAGTAATGTACTTGGGTGAAGTCTGCTGTTTATTATACTATTTTAATGTTCTTTTTCTCTCTCACAGATGTACACGACGAACACATCTGATCGCCCCGCAAGGCAATCTTCGATGTTTAGTATAGTGATTTAAATATAAAAAGTCAGACGAAATGGTCAGGCGCTGTAGGAAATTTCCTTTGTAATTATAAGAAAATAAAGTGTTCTTATATAGTTAGAAAACAATGAAAATAATGATTTTAAAGTGCGAAAAGTTAGATGCATTAGTAACACGTGTTTGTCCAGTAGACGCCTATTCTATAAAACTCAGTTATTTTCGTACATCCATTGGTTGTCAGGTTCAATTTAGTACGCATAGTTTATCAAGATATTAACAAAATTGTTGAATATTGTTCCTACTTTAATTACATGTTATTTCCTTTTATTTTTATATATATCTAAATCTTCAAATCAGGGTTTTCATGAAAACGTAGGTGTATATAATAGGCAATTAAAAAAACGTTTATCATTGATAACATTCAAAGCCTATTTGTTCGTATGTGCATGTTTTGTCCTTAGTCTTAATTTCAGATGGTAAGTGACGATAAGGTGCTCTACCATACAATTATAGTACCTAGCAAACCTGATTTAAAACAGATTTAATTTATATACCTATATAATTTGTTGAGTACCTAATATTATCAAATTAATATTGGTTAATACTTGATATTGACTTATCTTTTAAAATAAATATTGTCGCATAACAGACCCACGGATTTCTTGCTATTTATATATATATGAATATATATCCAAACAACACTTGAATGAACACATGAATAGACTGACAAAACTCTCATTAGTTAGAGTAAATTTGTTTATCAAAACCGTTTTTTTTTATAACAAGTAAGACTAAATTATTAGACAGCGTCATGACTGGCTCAATCTCAGTGATAGTGGATGCCAAAACATTGTAAATATATATCAAAAAACCGCAAAGATGTTTCATAGAAAACTTGTCTAGTTAAATCACAAAATCAACGTTTATGTAAGAATCAACTATCCGTCATCTGTTAATAATAAAATATACAAAGTTCTATTTAAGTACAGATGTTACAGCACTGCCAATTATTATATTTAAGTAGAAAGAAATGTTGTATCTAAGATGACAAATCTAGTCCTAGACTATTAGATATAGAATGGTTATATAGCTTTATTTTCACGTTCTTATGCACTTTACAGTTCATCGTTGTGTTTATATAACTGTTACGCTGGGTTTACTTACACAGTTTTTATCACAAATACATTACCGTAAACCACTTATTTCCACGAACCACCTTCTGAATTTCAAATGCTTTTTACACTTCGATCAATATGTGCTTGATAAAGGTTCCGTAACAAAAATACATTTCGAGAGTGATCCTGTTTGCTCACACTTATACATTTAAATTTCGAATAACAAAATCTGAAAAAAACATTGTACAGCATCAACAACTTCAGCTTACTATGAACCTTAAGTCTTAAAGCTAAAGATTAATTTAATGTTGCAAAATATTTGTATTTGATATTTACTGTCATCGCCACAAACATCATTGTGGCTCCGTGGCACCAAAGTCGCCTACCGTTATTCAAGCGCTCATCGAGAATCTAGTACGTAGTTGATCGAAGTTTTTACACCAATAGTTATGATCATGGATTATTAAGTCAAAGTTGATAACGGTACCGATATTAAATGTAAAATAACACTTATCATAAACCACTAACAGGCAAGTGAAGAGGAAAGGTTCAACGAACTTTACGATTGCGATTTCTATCACGTCAACAGTTAGCAGCATAGCATAAAAAAGAGAAATTCATAAAAGAAAATAACAAAAGAGAAATGATGCAGATGTTATAAATTAATTTTATTTGTACTATTTGAGACCGATGAAACAAAAATGCTTAATTACGCCGCGGGGGCCAAGTGGCAGAGTGCGCAGCCCGATACCCGAAGGAAGGAAGGAAGGGTATTTCGGATTTTGCAATTTGCAATTTGCAATGCATAGCCCGGGTTTGTGATCACCAACACGCATTTGGCAAGCGAAGTGGGATTAAGCCATACCCATCAATTGTAGCGAAGACTTGATTTTAAGGATGGAGGGCTTTGCCCAGCAGTGGGACAGTTATAGGCTGTTTACTTTACTTTACTTTACGTTCAGGGTTTTCTTTATTATTTGTATCCGAGACCCAGACCCAGTTAAGCACTTATCAAGCTATGCTTGCTAACTGTCAAAAAGATTGTTGAAAATTATTAAAAATAAGTCGACATCGTGTTTCGTTGTGTTTAAAAGCTCAATAATATCAGCTTGCTCACAAAACGGCTGCTCCCAATTATTTGGCGTATGTTCAAATCACTTCAAGCTATATATCCTCCATTATTATGGTAAATTCGAAATACATGCCTTTCTATTTGAGTTCGGAATTATAATCTAAAAATGCTAAGAACAACATACAAATTTTGAAAATAAATAATTGCATAAGCATTCGTGCATATTTGCTTAAATCGGATAACGTTCAAAATTCACAAACAACCCGTATATATATATCTCTAAAATAACATGGCAGATCGCTTCACGAAGAAGCAGCGTTTAGAAAAGTATTTACTTCAAAAACATATCCTCTGAGAATTGTAACAGCGGGCGGCTTACTCGTATGCATTCGGCCTTAGTCAAGATTTGACTGCATAGAATTAACGACTTTCATCACAGTCATCATTATTGTTAATTATTAAGACGCGCTACCTTTTGATTTAAATTGATCAATACAAATATTTAAATAAATGTCAATTTTAATTGTGTCTGCTAAATAAGCGGCTTACTATCAAAGCGTATTATGGTATATAAAACTAGATTGATCAATTAAAATCGACAATGCGCACGCGCTCACGTTGTATATAATTGTTCCTTAAAGTTAACAAAAAAATATAGAAAACTCGTTGACATTCTAAATTTTATTACATTTTTGAAGTAAAAATGAGTTTGTGATCTCTCCAATGAGGTCGGCGGTGGTTGGCCTCATTGGTTGGACGATTTTGTTTCTAGTTTTATAGAATGTTGGTAGGTAATCATATTTATTGTAAGCATCGCACCTAAGTGGTGATCAACTTCCCTGTGATTGTAAGTTTGGTTGTACTGGACGTCTCACCGAAGTCATCACTGTGTAAATAAAGAGTCATCGAATGATCTGAATGTAAAAGATTGTTTCATTTGCCTTTATTAAAAACAAAAACTATCAAGATTGGATCGACACGGCGTCATTGTGTCGATTGCGCAATGGTCAAAGATATAAAATATAGGAGTTTTACTAGAGAAGGTACTTTCTGTAATACAGAAAAACTAATACTAGAAAGAAAGAAATACTAGTAAAACTCCTTAGTAGTTGTGAGGCTTCATTTTAGCTGCCTTCTGAGTTTACTATTATTATACTGCCTACTTGAAATTTGCTAAATGTGTTTAAGCAGAAGCGAAGCCATTTATTAAGATTAAGATAAGATATAAAATATATACGTGATTATTTTGTCAAAATATTACTCGAATATTCGAATATCCGAGTAATTATTGACAGAATTATAATCTTAAAATTCGAATATTCATGAAACATTGGTTAAACAGATGGTTTGGTGGCATACCTTCGGATAGAGCGAATGCGAATACCTATCGGAGCGTTGTTATTCCAGTACACATCGTATTGAGCACCGCTCCACGTTACATGAAAACTAACCAATTAAAATTCTGATAATGAGTATATAAACCCAAATAACTGGCGAAATTATAATTATACGTGGAACTTGTTTGTATTAAATATCCTTTTGAGAATGAAAGTTAATACGAACTGTGTACAACGAATATTCGGACGCCGTCTTATTATTTTAACGAGCATGGTTAAAAGCGTTCGTACGTAAAAAATACAAATTGGATATTGTTATGTTGTTTTTTACGACAAATCATTAAAATATATCATATTGACGTTTTGGCAATACAGGCTGCGTTGTTATCAAAATTTCAAAATTACTGCTTTTTCATTAGCTGATATAAAATTAATGATTTGAAATATAAACGACATTACAATATAGAAAAATTAATACCACGGGTCATAGCCACTACTGGCATTTCAACTGAGAAAGATGCTCAGTATGCGCATTTAATTCGTACGTCGAATAACGTATGTTTGCACACGATACAAATTCGTATACAATGTGCGGGCGGCCTAAGAAAAGTGTACGAGCTACGTGCTACAAATGCTACAGTCCACGCTACGGGCTACGGCTACGGTGTCTACGACTCGAGAGACGCACGCCGCAATTTCATGGTAAGTGCACAAAGTATCCGCTCAATAGAAAGCAAATGTTTGTAAAGGGAACTTGAGTTCGTTTTACTTAAAAAGTAGAATACCATCTGCCGTCGCGTCGCCCCACTAATTATCGACATAGCAGCAGTCTTCTGTTTAGGGTGTCAATATTTGGTTCGCACATAGTATGCATACAGTAAGCATGCAGTATAAAATTCTAATTATTGGCATGGATGTTAATAATTTTATTGGGCAACTCAACATTTTTTTGTCTCAATAGAAAAATGTATTACTGACTGTGGTAAAACAACAATCATTATTTATTTATAAAATACAGTGAACAAATGAAATGCCTACCCGACCCAACCAAGAATCGAACCTGGGTCTTCCGCAATGCACTGATCATTATGCTACCGGGAAGGCTGACGTAAGCACTGAATTTTTTCACTGCTTTGATTTTTTACTGCTTTTTAGCGGCAGCAGTGCCATCTATCCAACGGTTATTGCAACCGATGGGTATGCAATGCAGATTCAGAATTTTTTCACTGTATTTGATAAATATTTAACTAGCTGACCCGGCGGACTTCGTACCACTTTGACAGTTTCTATGACAACATAACAAACAAATCGTGGAACATTTTGTAATGGAAAATTAAATTATAAAAAAAAATGTTAGGGGTGGATCACCCTTATCACATAAGGGTATGAAAAATAAATTACGACTGATTCTCAGACCTACCAAAATAACATATAAAATTTCATAAAAATCGATCGAGCCGTTTCGGAGGAGTATGGCAACTAACATTGTGACACTTGAATTTTATATATATAGATTCAGCTTAACCTTCAAGTACGGACATCTTTTTTTTTCTTACACTACGCTGGTCATGTAGTCTCTCAGGCTCCGATATAAGAACGCATTTTTTTTGCTTTAATGATTCTGGATTGCTTCAAAATTGTAACTAAATTAAAGGTTAGGGTTCTAAAAACAAAAAGACAAGCACAAAATAAACTTTTTAATTAAAATTCTTTAAAAAAAATAAGTAACAACAGCATAGGCACTTTTTTCATAAATTTGACTACACCTTAGTTGTAGACCTTAAAATTAACCTTATTGACCTTATTAAGCATTTAACCGTAAAATCGAATGTTAAAATATTGAAAAAAAAAACATAAAAATTTACTTCTGATAACAAAAAACAAAAAAAAACACAACTGACTTTTTAGGGCAATTTATTAGCAGTCGTTACACAGAGGAACGGGAACATTGCAGGCACACTGGCTTGCTGCGGTCACCACAAACATGAGTGGTCATCCGGTGTTTCTTTGGGGCACGAATTCTGCATCCTTTTCTGCTTCTGTCTGGGCATCCTCTTCAACAAAGAATGAGTAGATAGTAAATAAGATTATATATCCCTTCGAAATAAAAGGGGCACTTCTTGACGTCATGGGTAGCTATGTTTCTAAAAACACCAGGGAGCCTTTAGTGTCCTAGAGATACTTTAATCGTACCTCCTTGAATAATGGCCTCCTGTGTGTCGACACCAGGCTTTCTCGGGCCGATACAAAGGGCCCGGCCGCTCCTTAGAACAAAGGCTATGAACACAAAACATTATAGCAGACTAAAACAGTTCTTGTGAAGCTTTTTCTACTAAACTATGGAATGACTTGCGACTGCCCGTTCGATAGGAGCTTTATCGGCCACTTGAAATATGCTGCATTGCTGTGTTTTGGCTCTGCGGTGCGATATAGCCTGGGTCAATTATTAAAATTTTACTATTTAAAACCATTATAGTCTTCTGACTAACTATGGTTCTACATCATAACAAATAAATTATAAATAAATAAATGGAGGGAGGCCTTTGCGCAGCAATGGGACAGTGAGGGCTAATAATAATAATACGATAGCTTGGGTCTATCCCCGCTGCTGCTGTAAATATGTTTTTATATAAAATATTGTAAAAAAAATTCTTAAGATACATATTTAATAAAGAGAATAATAATAATATGTTGTTCAGTTGGTAAGTGATTCACGCAATGAGTTCGATTATTTTGGGACTATTATTGTTTTTATTGGAATTGTATCTAACTTTTAATTTAATTTTAACACTTTTTAATTTAAATTCCAAATAATTTTCTTCTTTTTTATCGTTGTTAATTTTTTTTATTCTATTGTCTGACAGATGTCCGTTATTGTGCCTTTATGTATAAATAAATAATATAAATTTGTGGACGTTTAAAAAAAACCTAATTGTGGCTAAGTTTGGCTATACAAATGTCACTCAAACACGTAAGTGCAACTTAAAACTTTAAGTCTAGCTTTTATCTGTTGGTTTTATGGGTCTAAGCTGCCGTCACCGAGTAAGTTTTGAGTGCTTGGCCATAAGAAGGGCATTATGGGACAATAACAGTTTAAGGTTGGTAACGTTTGAATCGGAACCTCGTAAAAATGCAATCTCTCTCGTTTACAACGGATAATCTACATATGTTAAAAGCATTGTTGTGTTCGGCAGCCAGAAATAAGAGCGATTGTCTCAGTAGTTGAGGATTCCAGGTGAAGTGCGTTTCCATTTTAGTCCTTATCATCATTTAACATCAGGTGAGACGAAGGCCAAGCAAGTGCTTATCCGTAGGTAATAATAAAATCTGCAACTTTTGAGTGTCTGAGTCTTGAATAATTTTATTTATAAAAAACTAAGTAGTCTATATTTACAATCTTCCTGTTTCAGGTATTATTATAGTAATAAAAACGGTGTTACATAGTAATTAACAATTAAGGTCGTTACTTTTTCAATGGGTAAACGTTACGAATGGACGTTCGATCTACTTCAATAAAGCAGCAAACTGTCGTCGTTTATTTTATAAATTTAATTATTAAAATTACTTACTGAGTAGTAACTGATGGTTGTCACTGATATTTGAGTAGCCTTTCTGGTCTAGCGGTTAGACCGCCAGACTCACACCCAGAGCCTCCGGGTTCATTTCCCAACATGGGGATATATAATCCATTTTCACTTTGATTGATGATAGAACTTTTTGGTACCACCATCTCATGTAAACTTTTGTACATAATAGCGACAATGTCCATAGCATTGTTGTGTTCCAACAGTTTTTACAGATAAAATCGAAAATTCATTAGTAATTAATGATTGCGCCCGAAGCACGCTTCTGCTTTCGATCTTGAGATAACAAATAAACAAACAAATAAAGATTGTTTTATATAATACATATAAATAACATTAGTATTTAGTCGGGCCAGTTTACTTATGTAAGTAGTTTATGTATAACATCAGCCGGCTCAGTTTTTTTTATGTAGTAAGTATATTATATAAAATATAATGTGTACATACTAAAAATAATAACATAATTTTAAGGGAAATTGTTACTTACTACTTTACTATCAAAATATTGATTGTAATTGATTTTAATTAATTTTAATCTGAATTAAATAAATTATTATTATTATTATAACATTAGCGAATATAACATAGCGTTACAGCTGCTTATTTTTTTTAAATGCTTAAATCCAATTGCTCCAATTCAGATGAAAGATTATTGACCGCGGATGTCGACTGCATACCAATTAGCTGACTCCGAGATGCAGTTGAATCGATATTTGTAGTCGAGCAATCTTACTGCCGATTTGGAGAAAAGGTTTATTTACAAACAAAAATTTTTTTTTTTTTTAAAAACCATAATAATGCTTTGTTAGTTTGCAAATCGTTCTGCACGGTTTCCGGAGGTCCCGATTTCAATTCCTGGGACACAATTTTATACGGAATTTTTGATGCATAACTCTGGTTTGTGATCATCAACTCGCAATTGGCAAGGGCAGTGTTGCCAACTACAGTTATCGTTAAACATAGTCAATAAATCCATCAGAATTCCGTCAGACTAAAAATACGGGGTCACATTAAAAAAATATTGAAAAAAAGCGCCATCTTTATAGAGGATAAAGATGGCGCTTTTTTTCAATATTTTTTTAAGGTCGAAAACTAAAGAAAGTAACATTTTTTTTTTAAGTAAGTAACTAGATTGCCCTGCACAAATTTCAGAGAAAATCATCTAAGATATCTAAAATAATAGTACCCAATACGATACATACATTTTGTAAGTTCGTTAGAAAATCCGTTGGCCGTTAGACGACCAATTTTTCCGTTTTGCCTCATCCCAATCCATAAGATTTGACGGTAAACCCGTCAAGTTGGCAACACTGGGCAAGGGTGGTAATTAAGAGAATACCCATCAACTGTAACAATGAATATATGCCATATATATATATATACCATCTTATCTAAATAATTATGTCGCCATAACATCAATGTTTGTAGCATTGTTGTGTTCCGGCAGCTACAGATAAGATAGAAAAGAATAAGAAGAAGAAAAATAAAGTTTATTTCGTTAAAAAGTTTTATGTGGCAATAGCTAGTAACTAGAATCTCCTTTTAGGCTTTTAGGGTTCTCCTTTTAGGACCAGGAGACTCTGCTCTTCCAATAAATACAATGTTTTATGTGTACAGTTTACAGTACAGTTTAAAAAGTTCTGTTTTTTTCATAATCAAGACCCTTTAACCAAGTATATAATATATTTTTACAGTTATTGTATGACTTAGAATAGGTATCTAATTCTTTATTAATTTTATACATAAATTTATACTCTAGCTGACAGACTAGTATACTGTGCTGAGGCAAACATTGTTTTTGTATTTGGATTTTTAATGACATTTTGTTTTCTCCTGCTATCTTTAATATTTTGAACGAAGGATAGGCTTTTGTGCCTTACTAGTTGAGGATCCCGAGTGAAGTCACTTAACGTCAGGTGAGATCAAGGCACTGTGCTTACCCATTAATATGAAAGACTAGTGATGATGTCGGTAAAAAGCATTGCCAAAAATTGCAACATCATTAACCCAAAAAACCATAAAATTCTGTAATGATTCAGAAAATAAAGACTTCAAAGTCCGCATTAAAAATTGATGAAAGCAAACGCTAGAAGTCGTTCAAACAAGTCCGCCGCTGAATTCCGTACTGCCCCAGAAATTTCCACATTAAGTATTTCTCCCCACAAGGATGATTAAACAACAATGAAAACAGAAACGGGACTTCTGAAAAAGTTTCCGTCCGCATTATTAGGTTTACCCTGCGGAGAATATCCCCTGATGAAATTATATCCAGCAGCGGGAGAAAAAAAATGGTATTCACGATTGCAAAGCAGTGCCATCACCGCTTAATTCTTTGCAATTTTAAGTTTTAATTTGTGCAGAAAGATGGCTTATTTTAAAGAGATGAAAAACTGCCGACAGTTAAGAGATTTCTACCCATCCAAAGCAAAGCTTTAACGGTGTATTACCTTTTTTGCTGTTTGAGGTTGTTATATTTTTTCCGAGTGCTAGCAGTGAAGCCAACTTTTTCAGTGAACAAGTGCCTATCGTTAGTTTTAAACGGGCCTTAGCCAGATTTTTTATATTTGCCATAACATCGTGGCAATATCAAAACTCGATTATGTTGGCGTCGTCAACTTAACTAGTTATATTAGTGCTTTGCGTTAATTATATAGATATTTCTAACTTTAAAATAATATAATATAAATTAATAAAGCTTATGTGACAAAATACACTTTCAGGAACAGTATTTTCAATAGGTATTTAGAAAAAGTAGTTAATCTTCACACAGCAGTTATCTGGACACTATACTCTTAATACCTAATTAAAAATAAGTTCAGAAATTAACTTACAGCAGTAATATTACAAATACATAATTGAGTATAGTATAGTTTACTTACTCTAGCACTCACCATCACTCGTCACTCTAGTGATGAGTTCACTTTCATGAAAACAAAAAATATGGCAAAATAGCAACTTACCACAAATGGGGTAATTTGCTATTTTGCCATATTTTTTGTTGCTGCCGTTGTGTTGTTTGTTCAATGCCATTTCATTTTTCGTTTTCGTTACCGTGATCGAATAGTTAACAAAACTAACACTAGTTACTAGTTAGGAATCAATTATTAAAAACTAACATAAAAAATATAACAAAACATATACCCATATATATATTTGTGATGAGAATACATAAGAAATCTGTCTAACAAGAACTTCGAATAGCAATGATAAAGCTTGGTCCCTGCTACATTTTGCAATTCAATCTCGCTTCATTCGTCTAATGGGCGTAAATCAGATTATAATCCAATTACGATTTGCTGAAATAGTGAGCCGGTAAGAGCTTGCAAAACCAATTAACACCAGTAATTGTACTTATTGTTTTTTTTTTACCTTAGCATAACTCAAATAGGTAGGCGAAATAACTTCGATAAAAGAAATGTAGCAGTAATCATAACTTTCTTTTTGGAAGTCAGTTAGATATTAAAAATATTGATGAGATTGTTGATATTAAAAATAATACTGGGGTAAGAGTTAACGCTAACGGCGTGCCAGGCACCGCTTGTAAATGGTAGTGATGCCGGCAATGAAGAGTGGTCTCCACAAAGAACTGCCTTGACAAACCATGCTATGATCGCTAGGTATTAGCTGGAGTGTAAACGGGCGTAGGAGCTTCATGGCGCAGTGGAAAACGCCCTCGGTCTGCGTAAATACATCAGCTTCACATAATCAAGGTCATATGGAAACATACTGGAAATTGTGGTAAACATTTCCAATGTCTCTGTTATTATTTCTTTAATTTTTAATACCACTCATAAGTTACAATCTTGAATTTTTAGCGGCAGCCCTCGCACAATATTTCGCTTGCTAAAGTGTAGATAGATCTACACTTGGGAAATAAGCTCGTCTGCCTCTAACCTAAATAAGTTTTGGTACGAGATTGAGTGAAAACTACATACTTTTCCCTATTAGATAACCAGAGTTCTGTGTATAATCAGATGTCTGATTGAATGAGTCGTTTGCTAAACATTGCTGTTATTCTCTTGTCTTAATTACATACACGTAGGATGGTGAAACGAAACATAAGGTATATGTGAATGAGACATAAGGATGTGTAAATCAGTGAGTAAGAAAAAGTCGGGCTACGTATTCTCTAGGTCTGTAGTTTGCCTTATTAACAGTTTGTTCAATAAAAACAGTTTCCAAACAGACAAGAAAATTATTCGACATATGAAGTATTGTTCGTAAAAGAACTCTTGAAAAAGCGACTATTTCTTTGATGTGCGACTTAATCTGTGTCAAAATTGTGTGACTCTTTTTTTTACCAGACCAACCCTACCCTACCCTACCAACACCCTTCCATGAAGCTTCTTACAACATAGGACAGTGGCACCAGTCTGTGTTCGTCAGGAACCAGTGATCTTCACTTTTTTTATTTAATCATTTAAAAATGGATTTAAAAACAGATATTGACTTTCATCATCCGCTCATTTTATGTCCCCACTGCTGGGGTATCCCGATGGATTTATGGGCCTTCTCTATGGATGCATAGGACGAACGGGTCATAATCCTAATTAATATAATTATCTAATTAATAAACTAAAAAATTACTTTGACACTGGCTAAAATGCTAATCGCACGAAGCCATAAACTAAAGGAAAAAAAACAACAGGCGAGGTGCTAGATAATAAATGAGGTACAAAGTGTTTTAATTTAGATGACATTTCAATCTGCGGTGCCAGCTATGAATTACAAAAAATAAATCTCTATATCATCAGCAACTACGTAAAAACAGAAACTGAAATTAACCACCTCGCTCTAAGATTTGTAATATAAACGTCTCAAAGCAACTGGTCGTTAGTAATAAATACACCACAAGGGCAATGTTGCTCCCAGTGCAAATAATATTTTATGCGTAAGTCGACTAGAAATACAGAAGCCATTTTACTCTGCTAGTTTTTCTTTAGATAAATTTAGTAGGAAAACAACGAATGGAGATTACATCCTTTTAAATTTCTATGAAATTAAAATTTAAAAGGATGAAATCGTATCGAATGCGTAAATATATGCCAATATCTCATGTATATTTTGTAAAGGATGTTTGTTTGCATTACTATATTACCGTTAGGTAATTGAGCCTGCTAACAAACATTGTCTAGATAGATAGATGTCTTGTTGTCATATGGGCGAGAATAATTTATGAAAAAACATTAAATTGAGTTTTTTTTTTAACATTAGCCTTCTCTATCGATGAATAAGGAGAATGGTCCATAAACAACCACACGGGTACAGTGCGGATTGATGGTTGTTAACGATGGATCGGCAGCACGAAGTAGTTCATCTCAAACTACTTATATAGTTTTGGTCACCAATCCGATGATCAGCCTTTGTAAAAAGTTGCTTAATCTTTTCAATTGCAGACCGGGCCCGCCGAGCGTGCGAGTAAGAGTAACAAGACATTTCTTAAGTATTCACTTACTTTTAATGTTGACTGTACTTTCCTCTAAGTAAGCCATGATTAATTGTACACATCAAGGTACCTGAGTGAGAAAAGTGGGATTGACAGTCCTAAATAAACATGGAAGAAAAAATAGAGCGTATATGTATTGGTTGCTAAAGCCCCTCACAGTTAGTGCCTTATTTGTCTTTCCTCTTGCAATTTAAAGGAAGAAAGAGAAATTGTTTGTTTATTGGTACAGTCGCAGAAACTAGATACTGACCCACTTAGTATTGTGCCCCAAGCATTATTATCAAAATAAAACTTCTTTATTGACTCGCACAAAATACCAATATTCCCCACATCACACCGCCTGATTTTTATATAGGTACCAACAGCACCAGTATAAATATTTTTATTGCAGTGCATTGCAGTACATTTTATTTTTATTATTCCTTGCGGTTAGGCACTTGGCCTACATCTCACCTGATGTAAGGCCGACAGTGGAAGCGCACTTCATCTGGAATCTTCAACTACTGAGGAACTTTAACCGCCTCGTGGTCTTGTGGTTAAAACTACCGGTTTAGACCCAGAGATCCCGGTTGTTTGTGTACTCGATTTAGTTGATGGTAGGGCTTTTTGGTCCGCCTGGCTTTGGATAAGATGGTGGTAGCTACCACTACTACTAAATATGTCGCCATGGCATTAATATTTTAGCATAGTCGTGTTCCGGCAGCTAGAGATAAGATAGCCAGTACCTCAGTAGTTGAGGATTCCGGGGTGAAATGCGCTTCTACCTTCAGCCACTTAACATCAGGTGAGATAAAGGCCAAGTGCTTACACGTAAGATATTAAAAAACTGGCTACTCATAAACCCGCAATAACTTCAGTACATCCGTTCAACGTGGTCGAGACGTGACGTGAGGAGCTCAATGGCGTTAACGCGCCCTGTCTGTAAATTTTAAGGTTAAGCAACTTTCGCAACAGCTTTTCGTGCTTCAGAAGGCACGTAAAGCCGTTAGTCCCAGCTGCATTAGCAGTTTTTAACAACAACCAACCCTCACTGAGCCCGCGTGGTGTTGATCTCGAGATGATCTCGAGATTTCATAACTTACTTACAAAAGTTAGATATATTATTATGAGCAGAGTTGTTCAATTGTTGCAACTATAGTGGAAATCGGTCTTAAGTGTATCCTCTATACGTTATTTATCTTATCTTATCTTAGTGGGGCCTGCCGAGGTTTCCCTCATGCAGTAACACTTCGACCCATCGGGATGTGCAACCCCATCCTTTCACTCTTCTTCCTCTGTAAAGATAGATGCCATAAGTTTGGCAACGTCCTTAAGGGCGAAGAGCCTGAAGTCCTCCGGTTTCGGATAGGCCGACCCCAGGAGTCCCATTCTTTTCCTAGCCAGAGAGTCGCAGTCACACAGTAGGTACTGCATTTACTCCGGTTTTTCTTAAACTTTCATCATCATCATTAGCTTAGATGATGACAGTTAATAGAAAGCTTTAAAAAAAGCGTTTGTATGACTGAATTTATGCGATTTAAAGTTAACTATGGAATGTTTCAAATCGCATTCAATCAGCTGGACAAACGGTTTTTTTTAATGTTATCTATTAACTGCCTGCTCTTAGTATCTCACACTCCCTTTTTTTAAAATAAATTTTGCTGTTAGCCGCAGATAGCTTTTACAGCGTCACTGGACTTGTTTGGGGGCGGCGAGAAACTTAGAGTTCCTCAAGGCATGTCATCGAAATACCGTCAGAGGGTTTCTAGTGGGAATATGCCATCACGCAAACGTGTCCCCGTTCCTTACAAGTTGTATGGAGTACCGTAATGTAAAAGGACTCTTAGCGAGTCAGGTATCCTATTGTTTGCTCTGTCGTCGTAAATTCTTCGCGTGTTTACTGTGAGAGCTTGGTGCGTCGCAGAATTTTGGGTCGCCAAATTATTCATTTGAAACGCTGACGCTTTTTTTAACAAAAAGAACAGGACATTTTGTATGGTACGTATGTTAATGTTTTATTCGATGCGCACGTTTCATAATTAATCTAATATTATGGTATCATCATAGTAACTGATTGCATGCATAAAAAGAGCATTTTGATGGTTATACCAAATGTTATTCCTTATTAGTAGTAGGTAGGGTTCTTGGCGAAACGAAAGAGTCATGTTTGCGGATTCGTCTTATATTCTATGTGTTATTTTAAATAATAACTGATTAACCGTTATGGGTTCGTAAACGTGTATGCATATGAATCAATACAGTGCAACGTCATTTTGCAAATTCTCTCGAGAAGTTTGAGTGAGGTCTCAGAAAAGCCCCATTATTGAAACTCAAGAGGTTTCAGAGGAAAGCTTTTTTATGTTAATTAAAAGTGATTTGTTCTGTTATATATGCAAACTATTTAAAAATAGCATTTAAGACGACCTTTCGTGGGACTTTAGACTCCACGACGACTTGGAGTTTAGTTCTTCTCCTGCCTAGCAATATCTCGGTCGAGTCTGCTTTCCTACACGACTCGTTCACTTCACCCAATCTTGAAAATCCTTTTATGAACCAAAAATATATTTAATAACATTTACAATAAACGTTTTCCAAAACAGCTATTGGTCACCAACACCCATACGAGGCTTATGAGCCAACGTACCAAATCACTTACCAATTTAGTTGATGAGAAAATAAATCCTTTCAATCTCAACAAAAATCGGTTATGGGGCTTCTCGAGTGAGATTGATGACAATGGATCGGGCGATGTTGAACTACTCGAAATACCTCGTTTCACGTATTTATGGCGGTCTCAAGATATCAATTACGCTCAGCGGTGAAATTAACCGCCAATAAAGACTAAAATATAGATTGTAACTTTTTAATAAAATTATAGAGAAAATTTTCCTCGTATCAGTTTTTAATGGTTTTAGAACTAGCTATTTATATGCCCATAAGCATGCCCATACCAAAAGCAAATAATATATTAAGTAAAAGTAAGTAAGTAATAGCTATATAGTTTACCTATGTTGGGCAAAGCCTCCATCATTGAAATCAAGTCATCGTTACAATTGAAGGGTATTTTCTTGCAAATGCGGATGATGACAAACCCGAGCTATACGTTATCATTATATATTTCAGGTTAAAATATCTTATGGTGTTTTTTCTGCCTAAAAATTTTTCTGTCTGTGCAAAGAAGGGAAAACAGTTGTTTTAAGATATAGTTTTAACGTGATATTTATATTAAAAATTATATAACTCTCGAAATAAGCGATTGCCGCAGACAGAACTCGAATCCTCGATCTTTCGCCGATCGCGATACAAAAGCCTGCTCTTCCATTCAAATCTCCTTACACAGGTTTCACTTTTTTTTACTCTTTTTACCACTTTTGAAACAAGCTACTGTCTCAAATTTAGAGAGTAAGTTAGATAAGAAATTTACTACCATGTAAATGAAAACTCGCTATGACAATGAGCCAATTTTTGTGTTCAAATAAAAATAATGAGTGATGGAAATTATACAAAGCACCAGAAGCAATCTTAAGGGATATTGTCTTTTCGTGTGTTAATTGGGTATTATTTAACTTCCGCAATGAAAAACGACTTTAGCATATTAGCGTAGGCATATTTAAGCTTCTTAAAACCATAAAAAGGTCGTACACACACACACATACATATATAATATAGAAGAAGCAGCTTACCAGGCGACCAGCAAACCTAGTACAGTATGTACCCCCGGCAGGGAATCGAATCTGGGAATTCCATATCTTAGATCGAAGGTCTTATCGTTGAATTATATAGGCAATTGATCTCTCAACAGGAGGAGGAGGAGAAAGTTTGATAAGTAGCTGAACACTCAAAGACTTTGTCAAACGTTTGTCAATTAAGTAAACTAACAGGCACTTGTCTGTCTCAAGTAAAGCTTTTATGACATGAGACTAAAGTGGTCAGCTACTTTTACTGTTAGCTGTACCGTCAACCGCTCCAGTCCGAAGTCAATATCGATCGGGGTAATAACCTCTTGAACACTCCCATTTCCATACAAATTAGATAATTGTAACTGTGAAAATAAGGAAAACCTCTGCGGGGCGGCCGCGCTCTCACCCCACATCTGAATAACAAATCGGCAACACTCGAGCACAGCCCGATTCAACAACTTTATATTTCACTAGAAAGATTACGGCTAAGCCAAATTGAATTACCCGCCCGGTTGAAGTAAAAACACGCCTTTGAAGTTCAAGGGAGGATCACCTTGATCCTAAATCTTTGTCAGAATGTAAAATAATAAATTATGGCGCATCTGTCCTTGTTATACTATGTTAGAAAGAGGCAAAATATTCATTCGAGGTTCAGGCTGTTTTAATATTGGATTGGATAACGAAAATTCTATTGAATGACTCTAGTTTTAAACACTTTTGGTCTTAACGCAAAATATATAACTTGCTGGTCAATATCCGTGTAAAACCGGTTATAGATTTACTACGAGTATAACTACTAACAAAGAGGGAATAATTTCATTTAAAATAAAAACGTTTCAACAATGGCCGGTTGGGAGTTCCTAAAATAAAACCATTCGAAGTGATGTTCATTTGTTTCGAAGCGCCAAAATTTAGTATAAAATAGAGTGATCGGATTTTTGAGCGCCACTCTCGGGCTGTAAAACTGAGGCACGGCAGTCGGCATGCTCCTAAAGGTATTCATCACGATTTGCATGCAAATGAGAGTGAAACGGTGGGGCCAAGCCGGTCATGCCGAAGTCTTTGTGGATGGACGACTAGGAATTCTGTCAGCATCAAATCGTTAATGCAAGCTTTCACGGTAGCTTCATTGCTAGACTGTGATTACAAAAAAAGGTGTACTAGTTTGTCAAACGATTATGTCAGTGATTTAGGATACCGCGCCGGGTAAAGTATATCTTTGGCCTTGTCGTCACTTATCATGAGGTGAAATTAATGCCAAGCACTCATCCATATCTGTGTAAAAAAATACTTTATTCGTACTAGATAATTGTGCATTATAGGTACTGACTGAATGTCTGACTCAATGCGCGTAAAGACCTTTAGTGGTAGTCGTTTTCATCCGCATAAAAACGCAAATCTTGTTATCCCGACAGAATTTTAAGTTTATTAATTTTTTAGTTTTAAATCTAATGCATTTGTTATTATTATTTTTACTTTCTTTCTCTTTTCTTTTTTGTCAAACTAAATCAATCCGTTGTTGGGTTGTAGGTCACTTCCATTTCCGCCATGTATTTTGATGTTGAGTTTACTTATTTGCTTATTTATTTCTAAGTAAATTGGCTCCAATACTGAAGTGGGTAATAGAAAATAAATAAAATAAATAAACAAACTTTCCTACACTCACACCAATTATCTAGCCCAAGAGAAGCTTTGTTATGAAACATACTTAAAATACTTAAATACATACTTATTATACATAGAAAATATCCAGGCCCGAGACAATTTAGAAAAACAATAATTTCTAAATTGACCCGAACAGGGATCGAACCCGGGACCTCAGAGATGGCGACACCATGAAAACCGGTGTACAAACCACTCGACCAAGGAGGTCGTCAATAAAGCAAACCTTTAATATTTACTGTAAGTCTTTACACAAAAGTAAATAAACATACAAAAGAAAAGGAGCGGTGCTACAATCTGAATAACAGGCGCTGTGCGCGTTAGCTTTCACTATTAATCCTTGAACGCGTTTACGGGTGCACTTCAAAAATTGCAATCTACACAAAACTCTCGAGGGAGACAACGGTACAGTTGAAACCACGGCAGCCCAGCCGAGCGACACTGTATTTCCAAGCGGCAAATATACCAGCACTTTGACGGAGAACGTACCTTAGTTTATTAATGTGTGTATCCCAATACAGTGTGATGTTTATTTGTATAGGTAATAGAGTTGGTGTGTACGCACATCATATCATATAGTACAAAATATACCAGCTATAAAGTACATAACATACCAACTACAACGTACATAATATAATATGGTACATATTATACCAGCTACAAAGTACATAATATACCAGCTATATAGTACATAATATACCAACTACAACGTACATCATATCATATAAAACATAATATACTAGCTACAAAATACATAATATACCAGCTACAAAGGTTATAAAATACCAGCTATGAAGTACATAATATGGTACATAAGCTGGTATATTTATTTAATTATTTATTTATTTATTTATATATTTATACCAGCTACAAAGTACATAATATACCAGCTACAAAAACACAATATATCAGCTTTATGTACTATATAGCTGGTATATAATGTACTTTGTTGCTATTATATAATATACTTTAAAGATTGTATAGTATGTACTATATAGCTGGTATATAATGTAATTTATAAGTGGTATATTATGTACTTTGTTGCTAATTTATTGTGTTCTTTATAGCTGGTATATTATGTACTTTATAGCTGGTATATTAGGTTTTTTTTATGGCTGGTATATTATGTATTTTGTAGATGGTATAATATGTACTTTATAGCTGGTATATGTACTATATATAGCTGTTTATCTTTTTCTGAACCCCTCGATAGTAAAGACAGCCGTATGGTACCGGCCCGGTATCCGGTAAAAAAACGGGTAACAAGAGGTCTAAACTTGTATTGTAGACTTTCGAGTCCATATGTAACATACATAGTCCCATACAGATCCGACTACTTTTTTCGCGACAATTGTCGCATTACAATACTGTAATGCGATTTAATATATTTTCCATATCCTATTGAATTATTGACTCATAAACATAAGCCAACTCGTTATTTTAATGAAATAAATACAAGTGAATCGATTATATTTTGATAGATCAATTTGTTTGTTACAAAATGGCAACACCGAGGAAACAACGACAACTCGACATGTCGCAAAAAATTTAATGGAAGTGAATTTAATTACTAAATAATATGGGGATTTCCCGTTGGAGGGAACAACAGGGTTTTATAAAAATAAAAAACTTGATTTTTGATATAAAAATCATCATTTTACAAAATCATTTGTAGCGATACTAAAGCCATACTACGATGGGCATTCTCCTTTAAGGTAGGTTCGCCATACAACCGACGGGGTTGTGGAAGTGTCCGAAAGGGTTCCCACGACCTCGTCAGGCCCCATCATGCCGGCGTTCGATGCGTCCTCCTCAGATGAGGACGACGCGATGATCGCCGGTTTGCTGGTCCCAAGGTGACGAAAGGACATCGGAGTGGTTTTTACCGAGTCGGCCTCGACTCGCTTTCTCTAGGGCTGAAACAGAGCCTTGGCCATCCTCGGACAGCCAGCGGGACCCCTCTTTGCCCGCTGATGCGTCTGTTTAGCAGATTTTCCACTCCGTATCAAAAAAAAAAAAAGGTTCGCCATACAGTGAAGCGAGTTTACTCAGATAGTAAGTAAGTAATATCTTTTATTTCTTAGTAATATATTTCTTAATAATGTATAAAACGAGTAATATCTTTATTTTAATAAAAAAATCCGGGATCTTTTAAAAATGACATAAGGAAAAATAAAACTCAACACTACATCAAACTAAAAATTACATCGTACGTCTCTCAATATTCTTCCAGTCTCAACGTAAATATGTATTTGATACATACAACAATAATTTATCAAATGTGTATATCTCGGGTAGCATATATATATTTACATAAACAAGGTCTTATCTAAAAATAAACAATAGCCCACAAATAATTCAGTATCGTTTTTCTTTATCTTCTCTTCTTGATAGGAAGATAGTAACTAAACGTTGATCCTGATTTATCGTGGTTCATATTTTGTCCTAACTTTATTCAAATTCGCAAAAATGTATTCTGAACTAGTGGGTATTTTTTTACGTTCAATATTCAGGTCAGCAATTCTGGGGGAAGCACAAATAAAATGATATGGCCACAGTAGACATTGCTCACCCAACTTGAAAGAGGTTCATCTGTATAGCTCAATCATGGTGTATGAGTAACATTACATAATAATAACGTACTCTTATTTGAAATTAGGAGCTCAATAGCAGAGAGGTTATCGCGCTCGGTCAGCGATTGCTGAAGTTAAGTAACTTTCTCAAAGGCCGGTCATAGGATGGGTGACCATAAATTTATCATCTCGAGCTCCTCCGTGCTTCGGAAGGTACGTAAAACCGTTGGTCGCGGCTGCATCAGCAGTCGTTAACAACCACCAATCCGCACTGGACCAGCGTGGTGGCTTACGGCCTCTCTATCCAACCATAGAGAAGACTCGTGTCCCAGCAGTGGGGACATAAAATGAACTGGTGATGATGTAATGATTTCAAATCGTTGTATCTTGGTGTACTTTTTTTTCCGTTGCACATGCCATCAGTGCATTCACTTTTACAGATGTGTTGCATGCTTCTCTCGTTCAGAGTGTGTCCTCTAGCGAGAACATCTACTCATATTTCTCTACGCTATAGGATGTCTCTTCTTTTAGGACGTTTAACATAGCTGGATATTGTGAGCTGTCGCGCAAGGGTATCTGGGAGGGCTTCTAGCCGTTTCTTACATGTAGTCTTGATATTAGTGATTTCTTCTTTCGCTGTAAGCATTTCCAGGTGTTCATGGATCTCAGTATTAGTCACATACCAGGGGACATTACTGATTGTTCTGAGAATTATGTTCTGCATTCTTTGTATTCGTATAATAGAGGAGTTACAAGCACTACCCCAGAGCTGAAGGCAGTACATCCATATAGGTTTCAGGATCGACTTGTACACTAGTAATTTGTTGTCCACTGATAGTTTGCTATTTCGGCTTAGCAACCACAGGAAGCTTTTGTATTTAATATTCAGTTCATCTCGTTTCTTCTTGATGTGCTCATTCTATGTCATACTCCAAGGTATCAGACAGAGATCTGGTGAGGAAGAGTGGCGTTTTCTAGTTTCACCGGGGGACAATTGCCTTTGCGTAAGTATAATTAACCTGCACTGATTTCAAGTTACTAGCTATTATTCTCCAATTTTGAAGCCATTTAGTTATCTCATCTAAGCCTTCCTGTAGGATTTTTGACGCTATTACTGGGTCCTTGTAACTCGCCAGGATAGCGGTATCATCGGCTAATGTAGCTGTTGTTATGGTATTCGAGCATGGGAGGTCAGCTGTGAAAATAGTATAGAGTACAGGGCCTAACACTGACCCTTGCGGAACACGTATATACGTAAGAACAAGTATTTCAAAATATTTCGATGTGGTTTCACTTCTTTGACCTGGAACAGTCTTCCTGAGAGATAAAAGTTAAATATTAAGAAAAATCTGTGCGGAAGGCAACTTTAAATTTTGCATAGGAGGCCCTTGTGCCCAGACTCTATCGAAAGCCTGTTGTATATCTAAGAAGACTGCAGAGAAATATATTTTTTTTTTCAATGTCTTTCTTATCTTGTCGCAAACTCTATGAACCTGTTCCAAAGTGGAGTATTGCTGTCTAAAGCCAAATTGATGGCTGGGTATGATGCCATTTTCTCTTACAGTAGGAAGAATTCGCCGAAGAAGGAGTTTTTCGAAAATTTTGGATAATATTGGGAGCAAGGTCTATAGGATGTGACGTCACTTGGCGGTTTTCCATCTTTGTAAATCATAGTTATTTGGGATACTTTCCATATTGCAGGAAAATGTTGAACTCTTAATATCCCATTACATATTGTAGTGATGTAAGTTATAGCTTTTCGGGGCAGTTGCCTAATAATTTCTTTGGTTATTAGGTCAAAGCCCGGCGCTTTTTTAACCGGCTTCAAAAAAAGGAGGAGGTTTCTCAATTCGACCGTATATATTTTTTTCATAGGAATACCACTACTTACTAGGCCGTCGTTTCCTCATCTGAGAAGTATCCTTGTTAGGTCTACCCATCACTAAAAATCGTTAAATAAAATAATTTTTAACAAAAAAAACCGACTTCAAAAAACAGGAATCTAAAAAAGTAAAAACAGCTCTAAAAAGCAAAAAATAATATTGAAATCATAATATGAATTACCTATGCATATCAGTTTTAAAGAAGGTCTATTGAAATCGGGTGGGGCTTTTACAATCAAAAAGTGAAGATAATGGAACAACTATAAAACTTTAAATGAAACAAAATTGTCCCCCAGCTGACCACCAACCACCCGACTTCAATAGACTTTCTTTAAAACTGATATGCGTATCAAGGTAATTAATAATATTATTTCAATATTATTTCTTGATTTTAGAGCTGTTTTAACTTTTTTTAGTTTCATGTTTTTTTAAGTCGATTTTTTTTGTTAAAAATTTTCATCCTTTAGTTCTTTTATATTACTCTCCACACTTCCCGTACGGTCACAGGTTTTGGCGGTAGGTCCATTTGTAAGTCTTGACTTAGAGTAGTATTCACTTGGTCATCAAACTCTTCATCCACAGAATCATTTGGTGGAACCCTTTCGCTAGATGTTCAGCAAATAGATCTGCTTTTTGCTGTGGTTTTCTCGCCCATCCTTCAGCGCACTTCAAGGGTGGTTTAGCAGTTTTGCGGTTTGTCAAAATCTTTGGTTATTTTACATAGCGAATAGTTTGTAGATTCTGTAGCAGTTAGGTTTTCTAGCTTTCCTTGGAATGAGTTATCATGCCAGTTTTGCAATAGTGACTTGAGATCTTCTACAGCTCTGTTAAAATTTGTTTTATCTTCAGTAAGCCTGCATAGGATGCCAGACTCTTCTAAGTCTTCTTGGTGTACTTAAAAAAATATTATGTAAGTATTTGGGTACTTTTTTCTAAATGACGATAGTTTTACTTTGAGACAGCAGTTTTTATCTAAACAGAATTTATAAATTCCTTCGGAAGATTAGTGTAAATTGCTCATTTTTATATAGAGAAACCAATTGATGTAACTTTTAGGGGTAAATAATTAAAAGGGCGGCAGAAAATTTCTTTTGAATTCAACATTTTCCCCGAAGGAGGCGAATCCACGTGGACGGAGTCAAGAGCCAAAAATTGTTAAACAAATACTCTAATTATAGAATTATAATTTTCATAGCCTTTGTGTTCCAGTGGTCCCTTTTTCTATTTCCAGTTGGGAGTATTAGTGTGGGTACTCTGTTTGGTTTGTTATAGGGCTTGTTTTAAGTCCTGTCTAGCTGTCACCATCACTTATGCAAGTCTCTGTAAAGGAGACGACAGAGTAATAGTATTGGACTGTATCAAATGAATGTGAAAAGCGAAGTAAAACGTATATCTAATTGAAATAAAACTAAGAACCCTGTGTGGTGTCGGGGATAAAGAATTGCACCACCCCATCTCTTCCCGTGGGTGTCGTAGAAGCCGACTATGGGACCATTCCAGAGAATGGGCAGCAGCATCTCTCTGAGGTTAACTCTCAACTTACTGCGATCGCCAACCCGCCTGCCAAGCGTGGCGATTAGGGCAAATCCCCTCATATATCCTTGGGGGAGGCCTTTGTCCAGCAGTGGACGTCTTTTGGCTGAGATGAAAACTAAGAAAACGTACACAAGTCATACAGCAGTACTAGCAGTAGTAGGTGAGAACAAAACAAAATAGCGTCAACCGTTTTACATAAATATAAAATCCAAATCCATCAAGAAATATCAAGAGAACACCTCAATGCCGAGTGGTTAAGCGCTCGGCACGATAACCGGAGGTCCTAGGTTCAATTCCCAGGTAGGGTAAAGCGTGTTTCGGATTATCCGATGCATAGCCCGGGTTTGTGATCACCAACCCGCATTTGGCAAAGGTGGTGATAAACCTAATAATACCCATCAATTGTAGCGATATCTTAATTTTAAGGATGGTGGGACAGTATATAGGCTATTTACTGACTGTTACTGATAAAAATAATACAGTTAAAAGAGGAATCTGTATGACATAAAGGCCAAGCGGTTCGCCGTTTAATAATAAAGAAATACATTATACCTATTTTAAATTAATTTACGTAGGTAAAGAGAACAGCCAAAAAGCTCCAATATATTCCGTTACTAGGTACACATCGTCCTTCCCTTTCTTACGCCAACTTTCAATTATCCCGAAACTTTTTAGCCGGCACAATCTGAGCAATAGCCCAAATTGTACAAACCATCAAATATGTACAAGGCGGCTTCGCAGGTGCTCCGCAAATAAGGAGGCCTGTTTTTCTTTCGAACATCTAAGGAATTGTAACGTATTAGATACGTTTGCGTTACCGCCTCAATATCGCAATGTTTGAGTTAGCATACGGAGTAGGGATCGCAAGTAGGGTTAAGAGCAGAAATAATAATATCGTCCTTAATAGTTCTCAATTAACATTATACCACACACAGTGTAGGCACACTGTACACTTAATAATTCAAACATTATCAAGAAGCGTACATGGCCTTTTTTTTGAGAGAGTTTGTTGATTTCCGCTGGGCATTTACAGCTTCACCGGGATTTTTTGGGGGCGGCGAGAAATTCAAAGGGTTCCTCAAGCCGTGTGAAACGAATCACTGCCAGAGTTTTTCTAGAGGGAACGGCATTACGCACTAGTGCGTGTCTCCGTGACCTACTAGATTCTCCAAAGGGTTCGGATTGGATCGGGTTGTTGCTGATTCAAGGTTAAATATCATCCAACCGGACTGCAAAGACCACTACACAGAAAGGTAAATATATTGTAAAATATATTTACCTTTACAATACAGAATTATTTAATTTACATGACTGTATTTAACAATAAGCAGAGTAGCTGCCGATGCTCGGCTAAGCAACGCTTCGGACGTCCAGCGGTGGGATGGGTCGGCATCGTCATCGTCATGAGTCAAACGTGGATGAAGCTGGGACCGGGGAGAAAGGTACCAGCAACGAGATTTATAGCCAGCATCAAGTAAAGTCAGACTATGGATGATGACGACGATGTAGATAAACCTCATAATAGAAGAGAACATGGAGAACACCATTTACCGCTAGTTTCTTAACTTTTTTGTCCAGTTCAACACATGGTTGCCTGGAAGAAATTGCCTTTTAGTGATAAGGTCGCCATTTGTACTTGTTCTTGTATTGTCCTCTCTAAGTATTTTGTATGGTGTACAATAGAGAGTATTTTCATTTCATTTCATTTTCATAATTAAAGTAGTCTAAACTTATATACTAGTACAGTACCAACAAAGAGTAGGTATAGAATTGACATACGCAAAGTCGTGGAATTCATTAAAATGAAGTGGCCAGTGCGTTCGACACCGTTAGCCAGTATTCGACAAAAGTTTTCGTTGCTAAAAAATAACATAGAATTCCATATTGGTCTGTATTCAATGGTTGCTAAAAACAAAAAACTGCTGGTGACCCCTATCTTTAAAGATTTAAAAAAAAGCGTCGATCACTGGTTGTAATTAATATAATATCATCATTTAGTAGCACTGCATCCGATCCGATCCGAACCCTTCGGAGAATCTAGTAGGGCACGAACACGCACTAGTGCGTGATGCCGTTCCCTCTAGAAATCACCCGAAAGTGATTCGTTTCACACGGCTTGAGAAACCCTTTCAGTTTCTCGCCGCCTCCAAAAAAGTCCGGTGAAGCTGAAAATGCCGTCTGAGGCAATAAGCAAACTATCTCAGAAAAAAAACCCGCCAAGTGCGAGTCGGACTCGCACACGAAGTGTTCCGTACCATTATCTATAAAAACGGCAAAAAATCACGTTTGTTGTATGGGAACCCCCTTATATATTTATTTTATTCTGTTTTTTAGTATTTGTTGTTATAGCGGCAACAGAAATACATCATCTGTGAAAATTTCTAACTATCACGGTTCATGAGATACAGCCTGGTGACAGGCGGACAGACAGCGGAGTCTTAGTAATAGGGTCCCGTTTTACCCTTTGGGTACGGAACCCTAAAAAAGCACTGCGTACTCATTGGTAGTGCACTATGTTCCCTTAGGTGGCTTTACCCTACACACGAAATTACTTACATTGATATAAAAAAGTCTAGTAGTTAAGACCAACGGCCTTAGACTACCCATAGGTCAGGGGTTCTCAGCGTGGAGTACATGTTTCTACTCGGATTGGCTCGTCTTAATTTATTCCTGACGAGCTGCCACATCTTATCGAAATATATCGCTTTAACATCAATATTATTAGCATTGCTGTATTCTGACGGTTATAGATAAGAAGCCAGTTCCTCAGTAGTTCTCAATTCCGAGTGAAGTTCGTTTCCAACTTCGGCCTTTTAACATCAGATGATATAAAGGCCAACTGCTTTACCACAAAACGATGGCCAAAGATAGAAAACAAAAAAAAACTAAAAACAGTTACTGTCACTTTTTAGCTAATATTATTAGACAGAGATAAATATTTTAAACACGTACTTAACCATTGTTTAACTTGTTTTGTAGTACAAGGGTAAGTGTTTACCGGTAATTAATTTTATTAAAAAACATATACCTATATGTTAGACTATTTGCTTGCCCAAGTTGTCCCATCACTAGTATGGGGCATTCCTGGGGAGAGACGCCCGCTAAGTTTCAAACTTAGAGGTGTGCAGATCACCCCTCCGAGTGTGCCTGTCAATAAGTCAGCAAAGTTGGGAAGTCTATTTGAATAACATATTCGTTGTAAAGTTGTACTTGTTTAATATGTATATTGAATGTGTTTGCTCGTAAAATCAGTGAAGTGAATCTTTTTTATAAGGCAACTTTGTTCTTGTTACTTTGTTTTTCAAACAAACATTTCATTTCACATTCACATTTTCTACATTTCAGTTGTCAAAACAAACTTCAACATTTTTTTAAGCCCTATGCTTTTGAAATAGTATTTACGGTAATTAAATGAGTGAAATAATAATAGAGATTTTTTGTACCTGCTCGAGTTGAAAATATATTAACTTCTTAATGGAGGTCCCATATATCCAGCAGAGTGCCAGCATTGGGGAATTTGCCGAAACATTTAGCTGAGCTGATCAGCCCTTTCTGCTTTTAGTCTAACTTATTTTTTTTAAAATGCAAAATAATAGTTTCATAGTGTGAAAAATGTGACACTAAGGAACTAATATAAAATACCTACATAAAATGTTAATAAAGAACAAAAATATGAAAGTATGACGACAATCATTTCGTCTTAGAACATTGAAGCGGCGTCGAGCTCAGTCTATCGAAGTATAACAGTCTATCGGAGTATAATGTTGATATCAATTTCCCTTGTGTTTATATTCGCAGGCAGTTGGCTCGACAGCCGCGGGCTACGTAAAAGAAAATATTGCGGACACAAAATAATAGCACCCGATAACTGGAAAGGCTGAGAGTTGCCTCGAGCCTTCACATGGTGTAGGCTTTCTAACATATAGGCTTAGTCATAGCCATTATATTCATTGCATCATGTTGGTATGGTACATTTTTAATAATACGACTTTAGCAAGAAAGCTCTTTTATTTGTATGCTGGGGTGTGCCACCATGCAAACTACTTAAGCAACAAAGTTGACATATGTTGGTCCCGATGGATTTCGTAAGATGGCAGTCGTTAAAACCCACCAACCCGCTTGCTTGCGATACTAGTGATCATGTTAGAAAACCTAAGCCCAGAAGTGAGACGATTAAACGTTGATGATGGATGATACTTAACATTTACTTAGACCTCGATCAATTTGCTCAACGTGAAGATAAAATAAATATTTAAAACTAGCTGACCCAGCGGACTTCGTACCGCTTTGACAGTTTCCATGACAACGAAACAAACAAATAATTTTGAATTGGAAAATTTAAATGTCGTTTTAGTATTTTCCGTTACTTATTATTTATGCTTCTCATCGCTTAAACCTTCCCTGAACTTCCACAAATATTTCAAAATCAAAATTAGCCAAATCGGTCCAGTCATTCTCGAGTTTTAGCCACTCAAACGAACAGCAATTGATTTTTATATTTATAGACCTTTATAGACAATGTTTATAGATAGATAAATTCAGAAAGATCCGTAAAAAGAGTTTAATTTCAATTTGTAGAGCTTATGTAGAAAGCATTGAAGTAAAGTAAAGGAAATATACAGTCCCACTGCTGGGCAAATTCATCATTGAAATAAATTTGATGGTTATTAAGTTAATCATCACGCTTGCCAAATGGCATCGGAAAATCCGAAACACGCTTGACCCGAAGAGTTATCGGTCGGAGCGCCTAGCCACTCTGCCATTAAAACGTTTAAGAAAAAGCAGTTTTTAATATAAATATTCAGCAGTGAACGATAAACAGGGCCCCAGTGGAGTTCAATTTGGAGAGTATATCTCTCAAAATTATGAGCACACGCGTCGTCCGCTGTTTATTTGGGTTAAGTCTAACGGCGACATGTGATGTGAGGCATGTGAGGGCCCGCCGCTCAGCCACCACTAGCCAGCCAAATATTGACTTTCAACGCACCGAAATCACAATAGCGCTGACGAGAAAATGTCGATTCAAGTCAACTTTAGTACTTATCTGTAGAATAATATGGACGTGGGTAGATTTGAAACAAACGTATTTTTCGCATATTTTACGTGACTTTACGTAAACAATATTTTATTTCATCATGGTAAATTTATTCAAAGGTAAGTAAGTTATGCACTTTAGTAAGTAACGCTGTTTACACTGAGTTGTTATTTATTTATTTATTTATTGTCATTACATAGCCCAATTATATAACTGAGTAACCAACTATATAAATTTATAATACATATTATTGTGAAAACTTGTCATGGGCTAGGCTGTCGTGTTTAAGAATATTAATATCTTATTTCATCGCATTAGCATAATATAATGTTAATGACGGTAGTTGTTGACATTGAATGGGCGCCTTTGGCTTTCAAAGTAAAAAGTAAATAGTGTTGAATAATTTCGGCAGGCTGGTTAGAACCACGATAGCTCAATTGAGAGAGCACCTAACCCGGTATGTCAGAAGGGTGCAGGTTCAAATTCTGCTCGTGGAAATTTTTTCAACATTTGTGTTTTTTGGTGATAATATAATCACCACTAACCAGCCAAATATTGACTTTCAACGCACCCTAATCACAATCGCGCTGAAGGGAAAATGTCGGTAGAAGTAGGTAGATTTAAAACCAACGTATTTTTCGTATATTTTACGTGATTTTACGTATACAATATTCGTAATGGTTACACGGGCACATATTTCAATTACATAACTATCATGTGATTGGCTTTGTCATGTTTAAAAATATTAATATAAGCATTAGCTAATACAATAAGATTCCAAACAATAATACAATAGATAAAAATAAAAATTAAGGGAAACAACAGAAACGACTACTTAAAGAAGAATTTACTGGCAGATCTTAACCTCAATATTTTTGTTTAAAAGCATACTCGTCGAACAGGCAATTTATTAAAGACGACATATTGGAAAATATTACCAAGGGCAAAGTGCTATATAAACATACAGTCACGAGCACTAACATGTAAACACCTTTGACTAGTTTTGATTCTTATCACATTGGATTAAGGGTTACATTGTTTACTGTACAATAAAAATATTTTTTACGTGGTAATCGTTACTATTCTTTTTACCCATCACCACCAGTTCATGTGGCAAAACACTACAGTAAGACAACACCAAAAAAAATTAAGCAGAAAAACAATTAATTTGTCGGTAACTTTATATCAAAATAATCAGATAGAACGCAATCTCGACAAGATCCTTCGGGCAAACAAGTTGCGTGGAATAATTGGATTTGGCCCACACATTGCCGATCTCAAAAAACAATCAAAGCAGGTAAAGGGATCTACTATTATGGAAACTTGTATAATAACGATGTATCACGTAATAGGTATGTTCACATAGCAGACGTACCTACCTACTTGAATAAATTTCTAATAAGAACTGTTCTTATTCGGTATACTTTGTTGGAACCTTGGAATAATGGCTTCTATCTTTGCAAGTTGCAAAGATAGATGCCACAACAATTATTATTGAAATAGCGAAATGAATATAACAACAATAATATTATCAGGCAATTAGTGATTCACATCATGAGTTCATATTATGTCTCTACTGCTGGGGCACGAGCCTTCCACGGGTCATAAGCCACCTCGCGGGTCCAGTGCGGATTGGTGGTTATGTTATGTTATTATTTTAAAATAGGGCTATTGAAAGGGTTCATCTGGTGCACTACGTTTTATAAGGTAAGTCTTAAGGTCATAAGCGCATATAGCTATTTTAGTACTTAAGCTTAAAGCTGCTTTTCCACCAAAGCTGTGCGAGATAGCTTACGGTGCGCCAGGAAAATATCCTCCAATAGGATTAATTCCTTTTCCTTGCGGTGTAAAACAAATCCATTGGTGGATTTTTCCTCGCTTACCTACCCTCAGCTGCCTCACACAGATCTGGTGCAAAAGCAGCACAACAATTTTTTAGCCTACCAAAAAATCTGGTAGCATAAAAGCTATCTACCAACAACACTGTGTGACTGTGGGACTTTCTGGGGGTTTACCCCAGAAAGTCCCACAGCCCTTTCATTGTCATTGTTATGATCTCTATCTATAAATATGTCACGTGTACACAGAAATGAAATTCTCGGCACTGGTAGCCCTACCATGGGTTTGCACCAGACTGTATTCGTAAGCGAAATTTTTAATGTTTCTCAATCCGAAAAGAGCAGCGCTCTCTGATAGTCACTCTATTGTAAGGCCAATTTTGCTGTACTTACCTAATGCTAAAAAAATCACGAAAACGTAGCTCAGAATATATTTTGTATCTCTTTTGAACGCAACGATCATTTTGCTGTGCATATTTTAACTTATGACGGAATGAAATGACATAAATAAAATGCTTTTTCAAAAGGTAAAAAAATACAGAATATTAAATTACACATTTTTACTTCATAAGTAAAATTTTATAATTAAACCTTTTTTCTATTATTTCTATCGATGTAAATCAAATGTGAGTGGTATGGTCTACTCATTCTACATATATTATTATATTCGAAATAAATACAAAAACAATTATGTTAATTAGAAGGTCGTATATACTTTTACGACTTTAAACGTTATGACATTGACGAATTGACGAAATTTTTCCTTTTGTATTTTTGCGATTAAAAAGTCGTTTTCGTACCTAGCGTCTCTGAACTCATGGTAGGGTTTCAGAAGGCTGTGCTCCTATGACGATGTTTATATCACGGCTGGCTGGTGACCAAATAGTAGATAAATGGACCTCGCAGTTTATACAATATACATATACATAATGGTATTACATATTGTTTTATAATAAACAATATATGATTCGCTGACTGATGACTTTTACATTACGCGTTGTTTGTTTATTCATAGTCTAGTAAGTTAAGAATGAATATGTTTAGTAGTGAAAGAGTATATCTCCGTTAGTGTTGTAGGAATTTATATAAATGCTTAATAACTAGTTAGAGGCTAGTTTATAACTAACTCTTGACTAGTTACCATACTACCGTAGTACCGAAGCCACTAGTTCTAGTCAGAATACAACTAGGCTACTGACTTAGAAGATATATAGCCTATGGCCAAGCGGACTTAGAAAATATCCTACCAACTACCAATTGAATCTGGGACCTCAAAATGTTGGCCTAATCACTAAACCACAGACGCAGACTTATGATTGTTCCGGCCACGTTTCGGCATAAATAGCTCATATTTTCATATCCGCAGGTCTAAGTGATTCTCTTTTGTTTAATAGCGCATACGTCTATGAGTTCAGCAGTAACATTGTATATACGTGAGAAAAAAAGGCGTTTTTTACATGAGTGAAAAACCTGATATTCAAAGTACGTGATAGACCCAAGTCCGCTAATGCAATAACGTCTTAATAGTGTGTCGGTAGCCTAATTAGGGTGTGTAGTCCTAACGTCAAATTTCACATTAGGACTACACACCCCGCTACACACGACTTTAAAGTTTATACTGACACCCCCCACCAACCTTACGGTTATAAAGTTAGGTGTCAGACATCCTTGCGCAAGCACAAGGGACCATCTGCGACAGGTCATAACGCTGGACCAGGATGCTCCGAAGCGCATTCTTCATCCGGTACTTTTAAGACTAGTGTCTCGAGCGAGTTGCCCCGTGGACACGTATAGGTCACTACCTAATATCCAGATAGGTTACCGGAGCAGTAAGCTCGCTCACTTCTCGTTGCACCAAAAGCATAACTTGCAGTTCCACTGCTCGGGTCGTCAACTCTAAACTCATTGGTGGCGGAGTTGTAAGCCCACTTACTTCTCAGTACCCATCCAGGCACCTCATCAGTTCCAAAATCTTACGCGGCTGATTCAACCGGAGACGTTACATCTAGCGGGCATCTCTACTAGTTCTCCAGACTAGTGCCGGAGATGTTGGAAGCCTACTCAATGAAAACCTCCGAGCAGAACAACCAACTATGGACAACTCACGTGCCCCGCAGATCCTTTCGCTTCAGGGACCAAGACCGCTAAATTGAAATGGAAGCCTGGCCAGACCTCAACCAGGTAGACGAACTTTCCCACTTCTACAGCTAACCACATAGCCACCACGAGTCCAACACATGTCCGGGACATGCCGGAGACGCCCGCGAAGGCATAACCAGCGTGTTACCCTTGAAAAGATAGCCGGACCCGTAGTTCCAACTGTCATACCCTACCTATCAGAGTCAGTAGATAGGGACATTAGGACTAGGAGAAAAATGTTAAAACCAAGACATCGACACATGTTTGTAGACTTTTTTAAGTAACGAATAAAAGTCCTAGTTCCTACCCAGTCGCCGCACATCAAGCACACGACTCGTCACTCTCTTTATATTTGGAGTGAGCTTCAAACAAACTGGAGCTTTGCAGTGAATAGCTTGAATATGCTAACCACTAGCCAATTGTAAAACGGTTTACACTTTCCAACTCAAAACGCAGCATTGAAGGATAGCTGTTTGAGAGCTGAAATAAACTAGGCTATTTGATAGGTAAAATAAGCATAGATATATAGATAGTGTTTTTAAAGAAACTCACTTTACTTTTTCGGTCAAATATTGAAACATTCTGAAAAAGCAGCAATACTAGCATTATCATCATCACCAGCTCATTTCATGTCCCCACTGCTGGGACACGAGCCTTCCCTATGGATGAATATGGATGAATAGAAAAACCACCACGCGAGCCCAGTGCGGCATTGGTGGTTATTATTGACCCGTTATATTTATTGTCCCGGCTGCATTGGCCATGCAGCCGGGACCAACGGCTTTACGTGCCTTCCGAAGCACGGAGGAGTTCGAGATGATAAACTTTTGGTCACCCATCCGATGACCGATTTGCGAAAGAAGCTTAACCTCAGCCATCGTAAACCGAGCGTATTAACCACTGCGCCATCGAGCTCCTCCATTAACATCAGTAACTTCTTTAAATAGTTTAAATTTATTAACGCTAGAGGGTTGAAGATAAAATTTTACTAGAAAAAATCAACTAGCTCGAGTGGGAATTGAACCCACGACCTTTGGATAACCAGTCCAATGCTCTGACCACTGAGCTACCTAGGCTAGAGTTGAATTCAATGTGACTAACATAGGCCTAGGCTTGTAAAATATCAACACTACCACTATCTGTGGCAACATTGCTATTTATTTTCATGGAAATCATACAATATCTACACGGAAATGAAATTTCCCGGCATCTAACCGTCCCTCGTCTCATATCACGGCTGGGCGGTTGCCGAGCCGTTCTGGCTCAGTGGCCGATGTAGTTGCGCATCAAATGACGTCACAGATTATTACCAGAAACGTATCGTTTAGATGAATCACCCAATTGTACATAGCAGACACAATATTGATAACAGAATTTCAGACTCCCCTTGTATAATCCTTTGCACAGAGGCTCGACAATTAAATATATGTAATAACAACTAGACGTTCTTTATCTATTACTTTAAATTAATTTTTGCACACATATTTAAAAATAACAACTTAATACAATTCATATTGTTTATATGAAAAATAATTGATATTAATGTAAAAGAGTGAGAAAGAAAATTAACTTTAAAGTGCGACCGGAATGAAACCATGCGACATTTTTGACAGTTGAAAATATACACACAGTAATGTGAGTACCAGGATCTCAGTATTTATTTTGTGCTAAAGTCAGAAACGTTTTGTGTTTTTTGCAAAGTACGTAATCATAGGGTAACTAAGTTAGCGCCATAAACCATCACATTTCGAAGCATGCAGGATCGCAATCCGAACGCGTTAGCTGCGGTGTCCTCGACTTAGTCATTAGTCCTCATAAAAAGTTTTTAGTTTATTTAAAAAAAATCACAATTAAGTCAAAGTCAAACTCAAAATTTTTTATTCAAATAAACTTCAGAAAAGTGCCATTGAATCGTCCATACATTTTTTACCTACTACCCATTAATTTTTAGCCGTGGAGAAGAATGGGCGCAAGAAACTCCACAGCTTTAATATAAGTCAACGACATTTACAAAAAAAAGTATGTCGTTACCAAATCATACAATAATTAACTTAATTACAATTTCAAAAATATATGTATAATAAGATATATAAAATACAGTATGGACGACATTCATTCCAGCTCCTGAATAAGGACATCACAAGCAAAAGGGCCCTGGTACAGACGCCTGCACATTAACTATCCAAAACTGTCAAATTTCTTAAGTAAATTTTCAACCATATGCCATAAACGTAAAGTTCAAAGTCTATTGAGGAAATCTGACAGTGTGTGGTAGTCTTATGTACAGGCGTAAGTACACTGACGACGTCCTGTCCTGATTCTCAAAATCACAGAATGATTCCACCCACAAAAATGGCTGTCATATGAAATTGGCCGGCGACGAAGCGACGCGCGGCGAACACGGCTGGATGGTAACCGAAGCATAATTTACCTGTAATAAGTACCTACACAATTTAAAATACCAATCAAAATTTTTTTTTATATATATATTAGAAGGAGGCAAACGAGCAGGCGGGTCACCTGATGGGAAGCAATCACCGCCGCCCATGGACATCCTGCAAAACCAGAAGAATCGCAGATGCGTAGCCGGCCAAAATTACTGTTGAGGCTATGAGACTAAACTGATATTTCCTAAGTTATATACAAGGTGTAATCGTTAAGTGTAATTAACTTTTACAGATATCAAAAAACTTTAAACTGTTATCGAAAGTACGTTACCTAATGAGTAAAATGACATCAATAACTTTTCAAAAATCAAACGAGAAGTATCCAAAGTTTAGACATTAAACACTCCCATACATTTAGTATGAGATTAGTAGAAAGGTTTTAGTTTCCATATTTTAAGTGGTCTAGTACTCATTTTACCTTAATCATATTTTATGGTTACGTATGATATGATAATATTTACTCCGCAAATGTTAACGAATGTTCATTTAGAAACTGTAAATAGAGCTCGTCATTGTATCGCACAACAAGGACGTCACTTCGAACATCTGCTTTGAATGAAAGTTTTGTACTTACTAAGAAATAAATATTATTTAATGATTAAACGAACTTACCTTAGTGACGTTCTATCATAATTATACGAGGGCTTCATCTGAAGAAATTAGAAGAAAAATTGTAGTTTCGTGTAACTACTCGCTAATCATACACTGTAGTTTAAAGTTAATAAAAATATCACAGAAAAAAAACAAAATACATTTTTGCACTGGTATAACAACAACGGTCATTCGTTTCTTCAAAACTTCATTTAGTTGAAAGTGGTAAGATTAAATAGGAATTACAATGAAACAGAAGAAAATAATATTTCGTGTTGTGGGGTATGTATGTGACGGGTGGGTTCTAATTTCTTCGGATGAATCCCTCGTATAATTATGATACAACGTCACTAAGGTAAGTTCGTTTAATCATTAATTATACATCGAGCTTCATTCCTAGAAATTAGAAGAATAATTGTAGACCTTGAGAGTCTAAGAAATGTTATTTTTTAATCAAATTATCACAATTAACATCAGTAAAATTATTTATTGTAGGTAATGTGATACATAATTTACATAAAAAATATAAATAGTATCTTCTATATTATAATTAAGTATAACATTTCGAATGAGTAATATCTAAATATTACACACACTCAGCCATTGTTAATTATCATTATTATCAAGGATATCTAAAGCGAAATCAATCATATTTTGATTATTAAGTGTCTGTTAAAGAATTTTCCAAAAATATTCGACGTGCATATTCCCTGTTGAATATAGACCATCTACTACCTAGCTGTCATCCCATAAAATTTCTTTAAAAGTCTATGTATGGCGACGGAAAATGTGTCGAACATTGGGGGTAAAGTTACAAGCACTAGTGCCACCACGATAAGTATGCTTAAGGAAAATAGATCTAGTTAGCTAAAAGACAACATTGAAAAAGCGTTAAATCAACTGAATGTGCAATTTGACTTACACTTTCCACATTGAACTTTAAATCGGCTCTTAACTACTTTAAATTACTTTATCTTGTTTCTTTTTTTATTATATCAAGATTTTTTATTACACTCGTAACGGACAATAAATTGTCATGTCCTAAAAAAGATCAAACACTAAGAGATTTTCACAAACCGTCATTGTATGTTTCACATGACAGGCTCTAGCTATAAAATTTTGTTTTATGCTTATTCTTATGCATACTTTGGTTGTAAACCAGTCAAGAATACTGGCAGTTTGGCCATTTTCTAAGAGGACCTACGACACTCTTTCGACGAACAGAGAAGCCAAATAAAGTAACATCAAGACAGGATGAATAAAAGATAATATATTTTTCTCCAAACTAAGCTACATAGACACAGCGCAACGTCACGCTGAAATACAACATTGACCATTTATTCAAAGCAACGGGAACACAAAACTTCTTGCAGACGTGTTTGAATATAAATTCGCCGACGCAACTCGGTCCCCAATCCCCAATAATACTTTTATCTACACTCTCCCAAAAGAAAAATTCATGAACGTTCATATTTATTCATGATAAAATCGTGATGTGCTGGGTGTTGACAATTCCTTTGTTACCCTTAATTCCAGGAGTAAACTAGATGCACTGTTGCTAGGATGAGCTGTTCTGGCCAACAACAAAGTATACGTACTCATTTACAGCACAGGTCTTCGCATACTTCCTTAAACAAAGTTAGTGGATAGTGCTAATTAAATTTGCAGGTGCCGATACAAACACTATAGCTTAATGAAACCTGACCTGGAATGCTAGAAAAAGTAGGTAAGTTCAAAAGGACGCAGACTTATTATTTTTTTTATTTCTCTCTATAAGAAATAACTTTGTGAATAAATTGCAATAAATCATGGATATATTCAACTTAAGCTATGTTTTTTTCTATAATAGCCTTAACACATCTATAAGACTAAAATTACGTGTGGTGTTGCAATAAAAGTATTATCTATCTATCTAATATTATTGGGAGGTAAAATCAGTTAACATTACATTACATACCAGTTACCATTTACTTTATATAGCAGTCTAATATAATTTTTCACGCACGCGAGAAAGAGTTTTGTGTCAGACCGAATTTTGCGCGAAGCCGCGAGCAAAAGCTAAGCAGATATACGACATGATAAATAATATTACGAAGCTTACTACGCGTTCGGGTTACGATCGTGCAAATTAAGCAACTTTAGTAATGCCGCCGCCGCCACCGCCGCCGGGTCGACTGAGACGATGATGGTATCGAAAAAAGTTATGAGCTTGCTATAAAAACTTATCAGAAATTGCTGTAACCGGTTAAGAAGATCGTTTCAAGAAAATTAACGAAAGATGACGTAAGTACCTAATCCAAATTTACCCGTACGAACTCGCAGGGAAACCTAGCTAGCAATATGTAGACAGTTTCCGAGCGAAGATAAAAGAAACTTAATTCTAATATGAATACAAAATTACTAAACTAACATGAGTTATTCTAAATAGTTATTAGGTGGTCTTGTAACGAAACATGCATATCCTTTTTTTTTCAGAAATGCAAGATTTATTAACTTTGCAGTTTTGAAGCTCACCTTTATTCCTATATCCAAACCCATTGGAATGTACTATATTTATGTATGTATTTATTATTACAAAACCAATCTTTTTTTTTTCTATTTAAACTTGAAACATATTATGCAAGTGGCTCGAATAAAACAAAATCGAGAACTTGACTAACGGAAAATGTTTAAAAATCACGGGACGAGTCTCGAGAACTCTTTACGCAGATATGCAATTAAAAATGTAGGTTCCCAGGTCACCAACCAAACAATTGTTTCACAGAGAAAGGAGGGAATTGCCCGTGCATTTTTCAGGGTTCTGTCGTGTAACTACAATCACGACTAGTAAATGAAAATAAAAATTCAAGGAAAATGTATTCAATACTTTCTTTTACCCTATTTATCCTTTCAGTTTATAAAAAATGGGAATTCCTTGTGCTCAATGGGATTTTGTAGGCTACCGACACGAAAACATCAATTTATTTCTGTTTTGCTTACTTCAAAAGGTCCGCAGGTACTTCTATTTGCTTTGATGTTTCGGATTTTTTTACGCACTAGGTATTTCCCTGGCCTAGAGCGTAGAGAGTGTCGTGTTACATATTTGTAATTTAAAATGTTGTTGTTGTTAGATTACATTAATTAGAAACTTAAATAACAAACCAGTTTTTTCTAATCCATATCGGGACATTTGTTTATTGCCTTCGTCCCACTTGCTGGGTTGTGACGCAAGGCAGTTGAAAAACGCACTTCAATCCGGAACCCTCAAGTACTGAGGAACTGCATATTTTATCTGTATCTGGCAAAACACTACAATGTACTAGCAATATTGTAACGGTGATATACTTGGCTAAGATGGTGGTAGCAAGCCAGAAGCTAAAGTCATTAAGCAAGCCCTTAGGCAACCAAACTCAGTAAATCGTAGGTATCCTCCACCTGTATCTCCGTTGAGATTCAAACCTGGGAGCATAGAACTAAGGCAGTTACAATATAATAGTCAAAAGTTGTGTCGGAAAAAATCTACTTTGTTTGCACCATTGTTGAGTAGTTCTTTACTGTAGTCCTTACAAAATTAAACTGATTACAATACATGGAACTTACTTTCTGGTTAATTAAACTAGGCTAAAACAGCGTAATTGGATTACATGGTGGTATTTTGTCACACTATCGAAAACTATTATCATTCTATCATGAATTCATAAAACTACGACGATCGAAAATTGATTATACGTAAAAAAAATATTTTTTACAAATAGCTGCCCACTACAGTAACTAACCCCTTATTCATAAAAACTATTAAGGCATTATTTAGTTAAACATTGTTTTGTCAGCGTCACACAAACGTCATTTTGAATTTGAGAAAAAGAGACAAAACAATGATTAACTAAATAATGCTTAAATAGTTTTTATGAATAAGGGGGTAAATAATTTACTCAATGACACTTTGCTCACTACAAAGTTGCATTCAATATATTAAGATGAATAAGAAGGTATGTGACTTCATAGCGGGACAGTGAAGAGTCAGTCTTCCGTTTTGTTTTATTTTCTAAAATTTGTGTTATGTCGAATATTAATGTGAAATAATGGTGGATTATTAACCGGTAAGTGTTCGTAAGTGCGCATGAGTGTTGGCAAATTAAACAAAACAGTGCAACTTCAGTTATCAAATTCTCTCAAGAAGTCCGCCCGACGAATTAGTAAAGCCCCACATCCTTATTGCGATACTCGAGGGGTTGGGGGTATATCATTTTCATCATACTTCATCATACTGGAATGAAATATTGTATATTTATGTATTACTTGTAAGAAAAATTACTTTGACACTGACTAAATGTGCTAATCGCACGAAGCCATCTGGTTCGTATTACTACTAAGGCTTGTGCAGTAATTACTTTTACATCTGCTACCACTTAAAATTAGGTTATGACTAAAAATTCACTTACAGTCTATGCTATCCCCGTCCGGTTCTACGGGCTCCAAATGTCCGTATGGGCCTGAATCCAAGGCCGGGTCCTCCTGAGCTCCCTAATCACACCCAACCTATCCCGAAGTGCACTTTCCCCCGAGGAAATACCTGCTTTCTCCAGCAGCGAAGACGCCAACATTCGACTATGGAATGTCGAATTTCGCTCCCGATGCGATTCGTTACACACACACAAAACCCAGATAGCACAATACACTTAATTGGACTAACGCGGCTCCAAATGCCCTTATTACTACTCCAAATCTATTTAATTATTCACACACGATACAATATCAACCCGCCATAAATGTTTTCCCGAAACAAGTAGGTAGAAAAAAGCAACTAGTGATGGGGCCATTATGCCACTAAACAAATTGAAGATCGATAATCGATTCCCGAATCGATCCGTCCATAATACAAATCAAAGTTTTACTTCCAACAAAAATAAATGCCTGTTTATTTGCAACACCATCAACTAAAGAAAAAAAAAGAAGGTAAGTGCGGAACATGTACACATTTGTTCAGCGGGGTAACACTTTTCCGACGAACATCGACATTTCTGCACAGTATCTCCCGCGTGCGCTTCTCCGGGGCATTATGCAAAAATATGCAACTAATGGCATTAAGATCTGAGACAACAAAAAGAGGGGTAAAACTTGAAGTCATTATTCAAGCAGCGCAATTTAGTATGGAAATGGTACGGTTAATATAATGAATCCGAACAAGAGTCTCGTTGTTAAATTTAAACCGTCAATTCACAAGCGGATTTTATGAGAAATCGGAAATTTTAATAAGAGTATTAGAAACTGGAGTGAAAACGTTATAATTAAATTGTATTTGGAATCTGTCTTTGTGTTTTAATTTAAAAGATATACCTACCTTGAATAGCAAGGGTATACTTGCAACAAAGCTTGCTTTCATAAATATTTCGACTTTACAAAAGAAAAGTTTTATTTTTATTTGGTCAAAGCAACATTATAAACCTGTGCCGGGTGTGCATGTTTATGTTTTTTTTAATTCGCAACAGAAAAGCACTTTGCTTTTATCACTGTCTACGGCGGACCTATCACACAACTACATTTATCAGACTCATGCATTACTACCAATAACAAAGCACTGATGAATTGTACCTATTTTTACTTAGTAAAATATTTTAACCCAAAAAGTTCTAGTTTCCTTTTGTTCCGTCTCGAACAATCACATCCGACGATTAGTGGCGATAACGTGGAAGCACCTTACCCGAAATCCTTAACAACTGACGATGAAACATCTAACTATCGTAACATAACAATGCCACTAAAACTGCTGTGACGGTGACAAACTTAGATGAGAAGGTGTTCTTATAAACTAGCTGCCGCTAACCAAACCGAGTACATTATATAAAAGAAAGAAAGAAAGAAAATACATTATTATTGACTTCACAACAAAATAAAAAGAAAAACAAAGCACATAATGAAATAAATAACAAATCGAGAAATAGAAATAAAAACAAGAAATAACATAAAAGGTCATAATCTGCTGGGAATCTCACCATGCAAAGAGACCGATCGGTGGTCTCACAACTAGACCACAGAGCCGGTTGGAAACCTCTTCAAACCTCCGGCACATTCCAATATTCGTTACCTTGAAGGTATTTCACTGATTTAATTTCGACCCACCCACCGGCACCGACCCAAGCATTGGGTTTACAAATTTAATTAATAAACTACAGGCCGGCTGCAAGATTCCGAATTTTCCCTTACTTCGGTATAACTTGGTGAACTTCGTCCCGACTGTTTGAATTTTATGGACATTGCACAAACAATCAACTCCCTCAGCTTACTTTACCCAAATAAATGTCCTGAAGTGTTTTAAAAGCATATTGTAGTGTAACTAAGAATAATCTATATATATATATATATAAAAATCGATTGCTGTAAGTTTGAGTGTAAAGTAAAACACGAGAATGGCTGGACCGATTTGGCTAATTTTGATTTTGAAACATTTGTGAAAATTCAGGGAAGGTTTAAACGGTGAGAAACATAAATAGTAAGTAACAGAAAATACTAAAAACGACAATTTAATTTTTCAATACAAAACTATTTGTTTGTTCTGTTGTCATGGAAACTGTCAAAGCGGTACGAAGTCCGCCGGGTCAGCTAGTTATATATTAAACTAAAAGCTGGATATCCCCGTGTTTTGTTTTCTGTAATACTTAGTTTAATGCCATCAATCTATTCCTATACTTTTTGGTTTCAGACTTCCCCATACTGACTGACCTCTTTGGATTATTCACCATGAATAATTAACTTTCGATGTTAGTACTGGCAGCTTGGAAAACGAATTAAAAAGCAAAATGTAGTCGGCAGACGTTGAGTAGGACGCCATCCGAAGTGATGGAGCGATGATATACGCAAATAATATAGCAGCAACAGCAGTCAGTGGCATGCATGGCATGCATGCAACCAGCAGTAGTCAGTATACAGGCTGACTATGATGATATTATTATATGCGTCTTAATAATGCGTTTGTAGATCTTTGGTGAGGTATTCCTCTAGAGATGTGTCAAAAATTAATAATCAATAGTAAATAATAATAAATAATTTTAATAGATAATTTTCTTGTTTGGACAATATAAACAATTTTGCTTAGAATTGAAAAAATCGAAACGAAGCTAGGCCTGAAAATACTACCCTCCTTCAAAAACGTAAATGGTTGACCAACGCCGAGACGGCGTAATTCGCCTTTCAAAGGACTCCACATAATTATAATGTACTAAATAGATTATCGCCAAATAAAAACTGTTCAAACGGAACGGTACTTGGCGTGCTGAACAAACTCAGCAGCAGTTAACGAGTGGAAATATCTTTACTTTACCTTATCGGTCTCAGCCAGGCGCTAGGGGCCCTAAACAAATTTAAGCGCAATCGGAAAATTTGCTTTGCGAAATTACTGTAGAGAGAAATGTAACATATAAATTTGCCTGATATGTAAACTTAGCTCAAAAATATTTTAAAAGGAAATAACTTATTGATTGTATGTATATAAGCTTCACATTCCGTAAATATTGCTTTGCTATACAAAATTCTCGTTTTCATGGCACATAAAAATCGCACTAAGCACTCTGTTCGCGTTTTCACCAAGGCGCGTAAAATTAAATGACAGTGGCATCAGTCGTCTGTTGATGATTAAAATAAGCAAAAAATATGGCAATACCATTCAACTAAAGGAGTTCACACGAGTTTTCTGTAATAATAACACGTGTCGTAAGACTCTATTTTTAACTTGCTATAATACGCAAGTATTTACGCAAGCGTTCACCGCGAAGCCATTAATTAAGATTATGAAACATTTAACTAATGACAACTAAATAAACAGCTTATGACATCAACCATCAGCTTCAGCCATCAGCCATCAGCCATCAACCATCAGCAACATAACTTTCAATAAGAACAACATGAGTAACAATAACATCACAACACAAGTAATCTGAAAGCCTTAATTTCACTTAGGCGCACCAAAAAAGGGCCAGCAAAAAATTTCAATCTAAAGTCAAATTGCGCGGGAATTTCAAAGCCAGCGAGCCCTGAGTCAGTTATTTAGTGTACAACCGGACCGTGTGAAATATTTAAAGTGGAACCGAGGCACGTACGCCACTCGAGCGCGCCGCGGCTCACCGTTTTTATGGAACCTACTCCATAATAAATTTATGCCATGTTGATATTGAGCAGGGCCTGTTTGCAAAATGCTTATTACGCATAGTTACGCTGGCATATTTTTGCGTACATTATTTAAAAAGTTGTGCAGTACTATTTTTGTAAAATAAAATGTAGACATTGTTGTGGAATTACCTAACGTTTAAAAATGTAGGTACTTAGAATGTAAATAGTATTGTATAAACTGTGTCATATTCCAAAAATAATGAAAAAAAAGTAGGTAATACTCGTAATACTCCTAAGTAGTCTAACTGCCGCACTTATAGGCGTCAATTATCATTATTAATTACTTTACATCTACAATTGTTCAGTGTGAAAATGTGCTTATAACGTCACTGTTAGAGACTATCTTACAATAAACAATTTTAGGTGCTAAGTAATCTTTTTAATGTTAATTGACGTTTATGAGTGCGGCAGTAAGTATAAGTTGTAATACCAATTGTTTTTATGCAACCCACTCAATAATAAATGTATGCCATGTTGATGTTGTGTAGTGCCTGTTTGCAAAATGTTTATTACGTATAGTTACGGCGGCATATTTTTGCGTGTTTTATTTAAAAGTTGTACATACTATTTTGTCAAAAAAAATCGTAGACATTGTTGTAGAATTACCTAACGTTTAAAAATGTACTTAGAATGTCAATAGTAATGTAAACCGTATCATCATCATCGTCATTTCAGCGCAGAGATACCCTCTGCTGAGTATAGGCCTCCTTTCGTGTCTGCCACTCATCTCTGTCCCAAGCCATACGCATCCACGGCTTTCCCGCTATCCTTATTTATAACTGTACCATATCCCAATTTTATTTTATTTTCGTTTTCTAGACATTGGTGTGTTTATACGTTTACTTAATATTAATGTGTATCATAATGTATGACTTATGATGATATGCTTACAGTCTTTGTCTACAATTTATTTCAAAATTAGGTGATGATTACATTCTTTCTTTTGCGACTTAACTTTAATAATTTATTTGCAGTCAATTGTTTTCTTAATAACAAGATTAGTATATCATAGTTATAACTTGCTCACACAAAATTCTTTAAGACAATTCCAATGTGCCAAATAGTTTTCTCTTAACAAGGTTACAGACAGATCAAATAATTGAAATTTTTGTTCTTTATCGATAAATATCATCATCATCAGCCTACACTAGATATAGAAAAAAAAAGCTGTTTGACTACTATAAATTATAAATTTTATAAACTCTATTTTATAAATTACAATTTCATGCATTACAAGGCATATTTTCACATTTATTTGTGGCCATAACCGCTGGCCCGTGTTTAATTTTTAGTCATACGAGCGTTACACTGCTTAGCTCGGCCAGCCCGCGTGAATACTGGCTGATTGATAGACTACTCTTTGTCAATGCAAAAGCGGGAAACATGATGCAAGTTTCGGGCACTGGGCACTGCTGTACGCTTTACTTTTATATCTGTACATATTTGTATCTCAAAATAGCAAACTTCTAACTATCAATTAAGAGGGATGATGTTACGAAACTTAGATATATTTTAAAAAGCAACTATTTAACTAAAAATGCATGCGATGAGTTCACAACAGAAAGTAGAGACTTAATAAAAAAACTCTTTCATATAACTTTGAAAATATTGAAATTGTAATTATATTAATTGGAAAACGGGGAAATGTGAACAAAAAAGATTTAATTAACTTTTATGACTCATTGTTTTCATTACAGATTGCATAAAATATAATGGTCACACTTCCTTACAGTAAAAGTTTGCCATGCGAAGAAAATAATTTAAGATATAAACTGAACCTTACATTAGATACAATGACTTTTTATAACAAGCATTATCTAATAATAAATTATTAGATAATAATTTTATCTTGACAAAAGATAACAATTATTTTAAGCGACAGATAGCTAATTCGCTCTTTTTATTTTACATACTTAGCCAGTTGAATGGCTAGCCATGCAGCTTCTTTTGAGCTGCAAAATATGACAAATCAAATCATGTCAAAACCTTTGGAATTTGTTCCAAATAATTTTTAGTTTCTAAGACAATAGAGAATAACTCTAGCAAATTATTAACAAAAGAAAAGTCTAATTAGCTTAACATTGTTCACCAAAACATACAAGGCTTTTCTGGCAAAGAGTTTAAATTCAATTTATTATCACCTTCTTTTAAAATTTACATTTTAAGTGTTACTGAGCATTGGCTCAAATATTATGAATTAATTACAGGTTTTGAAAACTATAGAATTGTAAGTACGTTTTGTAGGTTATCAGCCATAAGAGGAGGCTCTTTAATTATTATTCATAACAAGTTTAAATGCAAAGCACGTAAAGACATAATTGCACTATCTATAGAACGAACCATATAACTGTTATGTGTCGAACTAGATGGGCTTATTGTAATATGTGTATGTATACAGACCCCCGTCTGGAAACTTTTTGCTGTTTGAGTCCGCTATGGAAGATATCTTAAAAATAACATATAAAAAAATAAGAGAGTAGTTGTATGAGGAGATTTTAATGTTAACATTTTTGAGCCATCTTCAATCTCCAGTAGGTTTATAAATTTATTTAAATCGTTCAATTTAGATTACAGTTTTGTTGAACCTACGAGAATAACGGTCACATCTGCTACTTGCTTAGATGACATATTTTGTAATTGTAATGATTTGAGAAATCAATAATAAATTGTGTTAATTCAGACCATAGCGGACAATTAGTCACAATTGAGCACCATCATGTCTCTCCCAAACTATACTCTGTAGACCAATCAGTAAAAAAAGTATAGAAAATATTAAAAATAATGATTACTTATAACTTTCTTCTCTACCAGAAACACTTACTGATATGATAATGCAGATAGTGTATATACAAATATTTTAGTTGTATTCGAGAAAAATTTAGCAACAACTTTAAGCAGAAAGTTGTAAAGTGTAATAATAACTCTAAAAAGAAATTCAGTGATTGGGCCACACACACCAGGTATTTATATAAGTAGAACAAAGTTATATGAATTGTATGGATTAAAATCGATATCTAAGGATCCTAGTTTTATCGAATATGTAAAAAATCATTCTAAGATATTTAAAAGAGTCTACTTACATGGAAGATTATAAATCAGGAAACAGGTAAAACTAGGATTAATGACCGTTCATATTCATAAAAAGATATTAAAAGTACAGAAGATCTGTGGGGTATCTCTACAAATGTTATTAAGACAATAATCAATTGCTTAGCCCCTCAATTGGCCAATATTTTTAATAGATGTCTTGAAGAAAGTACTTTTCCAAATTTAATTAAACATGGCAAAATAATACCTTTGCTCAAAGCTGGTGACAAAAGCAACCCCACAAACTTTAGACCAATTTCTATACTTTCAACACTTAGTAAAATCTTTGAAAAAATTATATATAGTCAATTACTCTCTCATTTTTCAATTAATAAATTATTTCATGAAAAACAGTTTGGTTTTACTAAAGGCAGATCCACTACAGATGTTGTAGTTGCTCTTCTTAAACATATTTTTGATGCTTGGGAGAGTAAACAGGATGCAATAGGTATTTTCTGTGATCTTTAAAAGGCATTTAGGTGTGTCAGTCACAATTATAAAAATCAATAAAATATAATTTCTAGATATAACTTTTTTTAAAGTATCGACATACTTTTTTTGTAAATGTCGTTACTTGGTCAATTCAAAAGTACTTTACATAAGTTTATTCGAATAAACTTACGTAAACTTTACTTTGACTTTATGGACCCATGAATCCGAGTTGGCAAATGATTTCGCTATAGGTATCTTATGTTATGCAAAAGCGTAGTCCAGGGTGACTAGTGTAAGGTTCGTTTACTAACAATTTTATTAGTATGGCACTAAAGCAGCGCCTCCTGGCGGTATACGAGAAGAGTTAACATTTTGCCATACAAGACACAGAGAGATATGACACACAGGGAGACTATTGTGTCTAGTGACTACGGCTGAAAAACTATGTGGAAAATGCGAGTAAATCCGTAGGTTGGGTTTCTTCCCGTCCATTAACTTTCCAGTTATCCTACGCTATCTTGGCAATAAGTACTAGTAGTTACGTTTTCACATGAAAGACAGACATAACTCCTGTCTCGCTTCGGTGGCCGAGTGGCAGAGCGCTCGGCCCGATACCCGAAAGTCCCGGGTTCAATTCCCAGGTCGGGCAAAATGTATTTCAGATTTTTCGATGCATAGCCCGGGTTTGTGATCACCAACCCGCATTTGGCAAGCGTGGTGACTAAGCCATTACCCATCAATTGTAGCGATGACTTGATTTCAATGATAGAGACCTTTGCCCAGCAGTGGGACAGTTATAAGTAGTTTACTAACTAACATATTATTTACTTCTACATAGAAGTTCTGTATACATATACATAGATTTTTATAACGCAATTATAAAGATCTCGTGCTAAGAAAGAAATAAAAGTTATTTTTATAATTTTGTTCTTGTGATTATTTTATTTCTATTTTTATAACTGATAGATTGCCACAAATGCTTGACTTTGATACATAAATGACTGAAAAAAGGTTTTGAACAAAAATTTCGTCTTATCAGAGGCATGTTCTTCCATTAAATGTTTCAAAAGGCGCATTATCATTAATTATTGTCTACAATCGCTCATACTACGAACGTTGATACTGAGTAGAATTATCTGATGCTGTGTACAAAGAAAAGGCAACTAGCCCCACCATTGTCCTGCATAAAAGGGGTCAGAATTAAAATACTTCAAGATAAGGGCGAACAATGAGAGGACTGGCAACCTACCACCTAGAGAATATTACTTAGACGAGATAAGTTATATAAAGCAAACTATATGTAAGTGCAAAAGTGGATCCATCCTTTTAAACGCTTTCTCAATATGTAATAGAGGACTTAATACAGATCTACTCATGTATTATCTATTCTAATTTCATTTACAGGAATACAAATTTACATAGTTAAATGAGGATATTGAAACAATTTCCACGAGCAGGATTTGAACCTGCACCCTTCTACCGTACCTTCTACCCTTATACCGGGTCAGGTGCTCTTCCAATTGAGCTATCGTGGTTCTAACCAGCCCACCGAAATTATTCAACACTATTTACTTTTTACTTTGAAAGCCAAAGGCACCCATTTAATGTCAACAACTACCGTCATTAACACCCGATCATAATATTTTTACAAATACTAAAGATCAGTTAAAAAATAGGCAAGCTATTTATAAAATGTTTTTGTTTTGTTTATATAATTTTAACGCAAATTTTTGTTGCGAAACAAATTAAAAAAACACAATGTTGAAAAAGTTAATAGTGTTGAATAATTTCGGCGGGCTGGTTAGAACCACGATAGCTCAATTGGAAGAGCACCTGACCCGGTATGTCAGAAGGGTGCAGGTTCAAATCCTGCTCGTGGAAATTTTTTCGACATTGAGTTTTTTTAATTTGTTTCGCAACAAAAATTTGCGTTAAAATTATATAAACAAAACAAAAACATTTTATAAATGAGGATAAATAATAACCAGGATGAATAATAACCAGATTTTATTTACTTGGTTAAGTGACAGAAATATAATGGTGTTCTTGTTTATACTTTCGCTGCTACACACATAGGTAATATGGTTTGATACCATACTTACTTACCACAACATATTTTTTTTTTTTTTTTTTTTAACCCCCGATCCGATCCGAACCCTTCGGAGAATCTAGTAGGGCACGGGGACGCGCACTTGTGCGCGATGCCGTTCCCTCTAGATAACCTCTGAAGGTGATTCGTTTCACACGGCTTGAGGGACCCTTTACGTTCCTCGCCGCCCCCAAAAAGCCCGGTGAAGCTGAAAATGCCGCAGCGGCAATCAGCAATCTCTCTCCAAAAAAAAAAAAAAATATTTTTTTAAAATTTTTTTTATTCGTTGAGGTATATAAATAGTTATAATTAATAAATAATAATAATATTTTTTAATTAATATTAATATTCAAGTAATCGTTTAATATTAATAACACAAAACTAATTCATACGTAAACAGTACCAGTGTGCGTAGTGAAAACAGTGTACTTGTGTATGTGTTATTGCTTATTTAGTTTTACGTTCTTCCTCCTCGGTGGCCGAGTGGCAGAACGCTCGGCCCGATACCCGAAGGTCCCGGGATCAATTCCCAGGTCGGGCAAAATGTATTTTGGATATTTCGATGCATAGCCCGGGTTGTGATCACCAACCGGCATTTGGCAAGCGTGGTGATTAAGCCGCTACCCATTAATTATAGCGATGACTTGGTTTCAATGATGGAGGCCTTTGCCCAGCTGTGGGACAGTTAGAGGCTGTTTACTTACTTGCTAACTTAAGTTCTTCCTTTTTAAATGCCTTAGTAGGCTTTAGTAATAGACTGTTGTACGTATTGATATATTTCTTTATGTTTATTAATCGATATTGATGTAAGACACCCGATTCTAAATGAATAACTAAAATAAATCAAACTGCGCAATTGTATTAAACTTCTTTCATGATATTTCTGAGTACAACCCACAACTTCGGCACGAGTCACGAGTGACTTCATAGAAAATCAACGGTACGTTTGGCGGGAAACCGTGCGTCCCCAAGGAAATATCCTTGAGGAGTAGGAAGTGTAAGCAAAACATCGATTCCAACATTGCCAACTGTTCTGTAATTGTGAAGATAATAACGGCGGCACTCGAAGTTCCGTAGGTTTCTGGTGTCAGCATTATAGGCTTATGTACTTGTAGATTAAATATTTGTTGCTTACCCTGTAAAGAACTGATTTTTTTGGTATGTACAAATTATTGTAAAGCTCTGAGTCATGTGAAAAAGCACAATAATAATGACTACAATTATTAAATTATATAAAAACAAACTTTTAAACATAATTTATTTATGTCGGACTGGGCCTGACAGAAAGGCGATAAAAGATATTTGTTTACAAACACGAGTAACAAAGATATTAAATAAATAATGTTAAATTAAAAACAAAAAAATAAATCAACGTTCAAATTTCGGTAATAAATCACAAAGTCAATTTCAAAAATATATTTGAATATGTCCAAACCACATCCACACCACCACCACAATGTCTTTTATAATTGCTATCGCCACTTTTCTCTCTGTAGCCTAAAATAGAAAAAAATTGGTACCTATATATTAACAAATTGCAAAAACGATAATTTTCTCTTAAAAAATGATGGCTTTATAATATTAGAAACGAACCCTAAGGCAGACAAATAGGGGAAAAAGTTACTTTTCAATACACGCTCGGGTGAATTCCCACATGAAAACAGGACATATATTTTCCCAGTAACACAGTTTGTGGAACTCAAAACTTAAATGACAGACGACCGACATATTTTTCAGATAAACGGTTTCAAGTGCAACGGTATTTTTAATTTCAATGAGTACTCGTCTGTAAGGAAATATAGTTTCAGATACCTTTATTTGTAGAGAGATGTAACTTTTGTTTTCAGGTTTGATTAAATTTTATGTTCAAACCAGCCTCATTGTTTAATTTGAATTCCAATTTATTTGCATACTAGCTGACCCGGCGGACTTCGTACCGCTTTGACAGTTTCCATGACAACAAAACAAACAAATCATTTTGTATTGGAAAATTAAATAGATAGTTTTTAGTATTTTGCGTTACTTATTATTTATGTTTCTCATTGTTTGAACCTTCCCTGAACTTCCACAAATATTTTAAAATCAAAATTAGCCAAATCGGTCCAGCCATTCTCGAGTTTTAGCGAGACAAACGAACAGTTTTAATGAAATTTGTTCTCATTTGAAGGTTTCTAAGCTTAATCCGATAAGAAAGGATTTTCCGAAATTCTATCATTACCATTTCAAATTTCGAACTCTACGTCCCTATGAGGCCGTGTCCTGAAAGTGCTAAGGACTACTAAGCTGGTCCCGGTAGTCGTTAACAGCCGGGTGGTGGCTGTTAACCGGGACCAGCACAGGGTCTGCGTGGTGGTTTATGGCCCGTTTTCCCTATCCATCCATTGGGAAGGCTCGTGCTGCCCCAGCAGTGGGAACAAAATAATTCTTACGAAAAGACAAGCAAAAAAGATGTCCGACCCAGTAATATTAGAACCGTTGGAAACCGTTGGAAATATTACGAATTATTTATTCAGTGGCACACAGTTCTTAGACAAAGACAAGCAAAAGGTGAGTGTTTCAACTGTAAGATTTGATCACCCATCCGCCGTTGAACCGTAGTTAATATTCCTTACCATTTGTGATCGTTGTTCGATCTACACTCAAGCACATTAAAGGTCCCTTAGCTAATTATAATAAGACCCATGACCCAGAAACATCGATAGGAAGTCTATTTTTACCAAACGAACTTTAACATGCCACATTACTCTACCTAATTGCAATTAAGGTAACAATAGGTTACTTACGCTGATTTGTATTTCTAAATGATATTACTTGTTATTTTGGCTATTTTAGTCTCTATAAAAAAATGATTTTATAAAACCACATTATAAACAAGTCCAACTTTAATACAGTCGGTCGTAATCTTAAACCAATAAGGTTATCTTGTCATTATTTGTTCCTAATTAAATTGCTAACATAGATATTCAATTAACGAACGAATTTATTATCACAATTATAGAAAAACAGAGTTCAAATAATATTTATTAACTATAACATATTTCCGATTTGTATTTTAAAACCTCAAGCAATAATGTTCGAAAGCGTTTAAATGAAAACAAATTTCGATCCGGAAATACGTTTATTTCAAACGATTTTTATTGTTGGGTATACCAAACATCGTTTATTTCCGGATCGAAATTTTTCTTTGTAGTGGTCTGGATGAATACTTTTATTTAAGTGATTAACGTCAGTTAACACAAATCATCAGTTGAACGAGTGAAGGAATGAATGAGTGATTAGTGATCGAGTCATTTTAATAACCGATTTTTTATAATGAGAAGATCTAATGATGTTGAGTATTTTTGTATATTCCAACAACGATTTGCATGGATTCTTGCCTGTCTTACGTTTCGGATCGGAGGATCGGACAAGTCGATCCGTGTGCGAGACAGATGACTATTGAGATCGCACGCAATTGGAGATTGCTATTGTCTCGATAAAAACTACATTTATAGCTATTATATATAATAATTGCTTATATAAGGTAGCTTTGAATCAAGTACGGATATTAAGAGTGTGTTTTAGCTATATTTTGGATATATTTTGTGTGTTACCCATATATATACCATAATATACCCATATTTTGAGGTGCTACATGCTTACTCAGGAATATATCTCATATACAACCCGTGCAACTGCTCGTTCGGCTAGCTTCGAGCTAGACAAGATGTTGCAAAGAGCGTATCATGTCGCAGTTATTACATTTATTTATTTAAGGCACATCGACATCATAAACACGGTACATTTATAGCATAACATTATAGAATACGTGGCTAGTTTTATGATTATTATATGTGCACAGCATTTCAACCAAGTAGCTACCAGTCCACCTTGAAAGAACTCTGCATACAGCCACGCTTGTCAACTATCTGCCGAGATCGAATTTTTACTTTCTTCGGGCACTTGGCACGCCCCGTGGACCAAATAACTTAGAAAAGCAAATAATGACGGAAAAAGTGGATGCAAGAGAGCTCGAGGTAGGCCACCTGCTGGATGGGCTGTCGTCAGCATCAAGACCACAGGAAAGCAGCTACACGAGTATGTATCCACATCACGGGTGACAGGCTCAGATGGAGAGCACTTGTATGCACCACCAGACGTGATGGTCACGATAATCCTCAGCGTTGAGGGAACGACTGATTGGATTGAGCACAGCAGCATCTGCAACGGCAAAAGTTTAATTTGGAGAGTTCATTTATGAAAAATACAGCTATCTATGTTCGATACGTGTTTGTTTTTAGTAGACAGGATACCTTAGTTACCTTTATATTGGCAATGAATAGCTTGTAGCAAATCAGCTAGTTTGTAGCTTGTAGCTTCCCTTCTCAATACCGAGCTAATGATGCATGCCACCGCCCCGGCCAGCCCTTTAACGATAGTGTATAACAATAGTAGTATAGCAATTTACATGTATAGTATAACGTAAATGCCTAGTAACTACAAACCCATTCAAGAAAAGCCCCTTGAGAGAGCTACATGAATATTCAACGTTCAATGTTGCTGAATGAAAATAAAAACAAAATACCCTTCACAGTTTTTACAACAAAGACTTCGACAGCAAACATTTGAACAGTGCAATTCAATTGAAACGTTTCCATTTCTATTTTTCACTAAAACAATAGAAAGTAACTCTAAAAGTTAAATTATATTCTGCAATGGTTTTTATTGCGTTAAAACTAATGCTGCACTGTGGATCAAACGAATTCTATTTGGAGCCAATAAAGCCAAAACGTGAAATTGATAGTAAACAAAACGAGAAGGGTAAAAAATGGGGGGGAAATAGAATTTTCATCGAAAACAACCAACAAACAACAAAAGCCTTTGAGTGAAAAATTCTCCTATAGGCTCTAATTTTAGTATTTTAAATGGATTAGTGTTTTTATAATGAATAAATGATTTGACTTTAAAAGCTTGTACGGTATTCTTGGATTTCCCTTTTCTCTCTGCATTTCTATCTTCTCTTATAGAAGAATGGAAGATAAGTTTTTGTTTTTTTTCCTTACATGTGTTCATTTGTCCAGATTTATCCTGATATTTCGAAGATTTGTAAGGTTTAAAAATACTAATTATCAACGGAATTATTAACATCTTTTGTTGTTGTCTTGTTAGTAATAATTTCGTTCGTTTTCAATTATTTTTATAGCGTTGATAGTTAAAAAAGTTAGTTAAAACGCCGGTACATCCTTTCTCTTGCAACCAAGGGCTAATGCCCTTGGTTGCAATGTCATTGCAGTTGTGAAAACGCATGTACATACGCCGCTGTACGCGTCTCGTTTTCACAACCGCTATAACTCAGCTACAATGCTGCTTTAAAAGCTCATGGTAAGCCACCCGGGCACTCCGGAACCACACTAGACAATCACCATATTTACCCTAGCATCCTTAGATTCCTGTATACTCGTATAATCTAAGCTAGCATCGTTGCCAGAGCTGGCAGCGTTTTATTGTTTAATTAAAATTTATTAATTATTTGACTAGTTATTTATACAGATTAATCATTCCAATAATTTACTAACAAAAATATTTCTTTAAAGTATGCTATAAATCCTACTAATATTATAAACGCGAAAGTTTGTAAGTATGGATAGATGTTTGTTAACTCTTTCACGTAAAAACTTCTGAATGGATTTTAATGAAACTTTCCTCATATACAGACCAGCATATAGGATACTTTTTTTTACTTTTTTTTTACTATATCTCTTTTTTACTGGCTTTTATTCAGTTTCACCTGTCCCATGTTTGTAATCAAAACCTGCAAGTTAAATTTGATCCACTTCCCGGTTACCGATTGAGCTGAAATTTTGCATGCATGTGTAAATCAGATGACAATGCAAATTTTTTATGACATGGAGCTGATCTGATGATGGAACTGGAAGGTGGCCATAGGAACTTGGTAGTTAAACGATACAACCCCATCGAGTTTGGACTTATTTGATCGGTCTTGACGAGTACTTTGGTGCTAGATGGTAATCAGGGTCTGATGATGGAGCTGGAAGCCATGGCCATAGGAACTCGGTAATTAAACGACACAACCCCATCGAGTTTGGACTCGTATGATTAATCTTGACGAGTACTTTGAAGCTAGATGGTAACCAGGGTATGATGATGGAGCTGGAAGATGGCCTAAAAACTCGATAATTAAACGTTCGTTAAACGTAAATTTAACGATTCGTCTTGACATACTTGTCAATCATACGAGCCCAAACTCGATGGGGTTGTGTGTCCAGCTCCATCTAATAATGGAGCTGGAAGATTGCCATAGGAATTTGGGATAATAAGAATGAATGGATAGAATGAGAAATGTTACAAACAACTAACCAGTAATTACATAACTAATTGATATGTAAAGTTATTAAAATATAAAATACGTACAGCTTTAAGTGCTCAAAACAACACATTGTGAGCATACTACGGGTTACATAACGGAAAAACACTGATACGCGCTACGAACTACGCCGTAGTCAATCTAGCATCAAAAATACTAAAAAGTAGAAATTAAATTAAAATATTTTTTTTATAAATAACAAATTGGGTCTGTGATAAAAACGCAAAGATTTTCTTTTAAATTATTTTTAACTTTTTAGTTCTTTTTTTTTATTAACGAGTAGTACAAGCTTGTTTTTAAAAAGTATTTTTTTTTACTTTATTTACTTTTGACTTGCCATAAATTCTAAAACTTATTTTCACGGCTTTAATACATATAATACGTTTTAGCGTAGTCTCCTGGTACAGGCATGACATACACGTACATACTTAAAAGGAGACTACTGCAACTAAATAGCAAAAACCATGTTATATAAGTAAATAAAGGTATTGAGATTTTTTGATTTGATCAATAAATTAATACTAAGGCTTACTTTTACATTTAGGAAATGCCTTTTTTTTAAATCCTTAAGAGTAAGCAGTTTGCCTTCATATTACCTGATCTTAACTGATGATAGGGCGAAGCTGGCAGCGCTCTTCACCTGGAATCCTCAATTACTGGCGATCTTATCTCTAACTGTTGCAACACAACAAAGCTACCTACCAAAATTGAGGCTATAGCGACACATTTAGATAAGATGGTATTAGCTACCCAGGCGGACTTAAAAACATGCTCTACCGCCAACCAAGTTCACCAACCTAAACAAACAAGTTTTATGATAACAAAGAATAAGAAATAAGGCACTTTCAATGGCGGAAACACCTTTATAAGTATTGTCGCCAATTCACAAAATTCATGCTCTTATTTATTTATATCTCGGTGCAAATTTATAATAGCAAAGTCGGTCGGAAGTTTGCGGTCTCGACAGCCCAACTTTGTGCCAAGTTATCCTCCACCACACCGGACTGGGACTTGACAAAGATAAGTAGGCTAGATACAATACAATGAACCGTATGTGGCCGACTAGCTTGTGGTTTCGTGCGAGTATGACAAAATGGTTGGAGTTCAATGGTGAATACAAAATGATTTGGAACAGAGTGCCTAGTGTGCGTTTTGTTTACTATCTGTATTCATTCCATGACGTTTACGAAAACGAAAATTAGTATGGCATTGAAGCAGCGCCTCCTGATGGCATACGAGGCTAGTCAATATTTTGCCATACAAATTTTCGTTTTCGTTAATGTGATCGAATGGCGAATGAAACTCGCACTAGGCACCCTGTATTCCTATAGTGATAAAGTGCACAATTCATTTAAGAAGTTCGTCAAATGGATTATTTTTTTTCGGATTAACTGTTAACTGCTGTAAATTATGATTGTCTTTATATAAATAATTCTTCAATACGTGTGTATGTCACTGAACTCCTCCTAAACAACTGATTAGATTCTGTTTCGAAACCATTCAGATACCCATCTGAATGGTTTCGATTTCCAAAGGACCAGGCGGGTAGGTGGCGCTGTCATAGGGGTCCTTCATGGGATACCGGTGTTCTCCGGTGTTCGGACATAGTCGCGAACGGGCCACTAGTGTATGTATATAGTGGTTAAACAAATGAATATTTAATTTGGTTACAATTTTATGGTACCTATGTTATTATTTATGTTTTATCTAATATTGATCTTTCGTCATGCCTTATACATTGTCACCATTATTTATAATCTCGATTTGTTCGGACCTCCAATATAGTGTCTAAAAGTTCTCTCCATCATTATGCTGAGATCGCTATAAAACGAAATAAACAATTTTATTCTAATTCTAATTTAAAAAGCACTTTTCAATGATAATCGTAGCTATTCATTGCACAGCACGAAGTTCGCTAAAGATAATTTGACTCCAACGACGCGTACTTCCTTGATTTTACAATACGGCTGGACAGTCTGAGCTCGGCAAGCATTTGTCATTCAGAACACGTCCCACACACAGGACCTGTTTCAGGCTGTATATACTTTGTAATAAATACGTTTTACCCAAGAGCAATACGACTCACTTGGCGCTTATATTAGACGCGATGGTGGAGTGCGAATAATGTTGTTATCTATATTGTTCTTTCAGATGTCCAAGAAAGAGCAGCGTCAGATATCTTTAGTGTCTTAATAAAATTCAAATTATAACTGTAATTTTTATTTCGTGTGCAAAGTCCTAAAATGCCTTTAAATCGGCGTGCCTTCGACCAATGCATACTGCCTGCCATGACCTACAGATCGGAGACATGGACTCTCACTCGCCAACATAAATTCACCATCTTCAAGTGGCACAACGGAGGAACTATGTTAGGCAATACATTGCAAGATCGTGTGTCAAACAAAGAGATCCTCAAAAGAACTGGGTGTCGTTATAATTATGTTTGTCCCGTCTGAGGCTAGCGTTGAGACGGTGTGTTATTGGCCATTGTTCACATTGGCTACATAGAAATGTGGGAAGGACTCTAGTCTAGGCTAGGACTGGCAGTAACTAATCAAAATGTTCATCCAAATCCTATGTAGGTGTGACAAATTTTAGATGGCAGTCCTCCTAGTTGAGTAATGTAGATAGCTATTGACTGTTTGCAAAGTACGTACATACGAGGGGCTCGATGGCGCAGTGGTTAACGTACCCGATCTGCGATTGCTAAGGTTAAGCAACTTTCGCAAAGGCCGGTCATCGGATGGGTGACCAAAAATGTATCATCTCGAGCTTCTCCGTGCTTTGGAAGGCATTAGCAGTCCTTAGCAACCACCAATCCAGTGGTGTTGTATGGCCCGTTTTCCCTATCTATTCATAGGAAAGGCTCGGCAGCACCAGCAGTAGAACATAAAATGCGCTGGTCATGATGATATAACTTCAGATCTTCCAAATAAATATAAAATGACTTTAACAAAAGTTTTAACAACGACGCCGATTGCCAAACACACCTAGAAAAGTTACGGTATAGGGATGCAATTTATCAACCTTACTGATATGGTGAACAACTTAAAAAATACAAAAATACACTACTGTTATAATAATCAATTTGCGTCAAAGTCTCTACTAACCAGTGCCTACGTGAGCATATACGCGAGCAATCGTTATTTTTAATCATATTTTTTTTTAAGTTTAGTTCGTTCCTTAAGGAACCGGCTAAGGTCATAGACCATGCTGCCATGTCATTAGTTTCTTAATTTCCTTGTAATACATAATAAACAATATTGATGATGATGAATGATAATAGAAATGGGAAGTGAGAAATGATATTACCCCCCAACCCCTCGAGTATCTCAGTAAAGATGTGGGGCTTTACTAAGTCCTCACGCAGACTTCTTGTAAGAATTTGAAAAGTAACATTGTACTGTTTTGTTTCATTTGCCAACACTCATGCACACTCACGAATACTTAACGGTTAATAATCCACCATTATTTCACATTAATATTCGACATAACACAAATTTTAGAAAATAAAACAAAACCGCAGACATGACTCTTCACTTTCCCGCCAAGAAGTCCCTCTTTTTAATCATAGTGTATGTTTAATTGTCACAACCACCGGTTCAAACCCTACTGTAATAAGTGAGAGCTACTTTGACCTTATAGATAATGGTACAGAACTCATAGATATTACCAGTTAAAGTGGCGCAAAACAAACAAAAGGGTTAACAATATTAATATAGCGTTGGTCGTGTCGTGCTTCAGGAAACAGGTTTAATGTAAATCCCGGTCGTCGGTGTAAGATGGCTGTCGTTAATACCCACCGAATGACTTAGGGCCAGCGTGTTGGGTTTACAATCCAATCTTATAATAACGAGCGGGCCATAAAATTAGGATAGTTTAGAAAGAAGTACACATTATCCGCTAGCCACTTTTATTTTAATAGATAGATAAAGAAATAGTTTATTTGCATTATATACAAGCATGCGTGCTCTATAAAAACATGTATGCAGTAACAATTATATTCGACATATTTTAGTATGAGTGACGCTGCGACGCAAATTGTCAAAAGCAATGTAATACTATATTTACTCAAATAGCAAATAAAGTCACTCAGTCTTCACTTAGAGCAACCACCCGCAGTGCATCATCACGCGGATACGCCATCCATTCGAAGACAAGCAAATCAATTACAAAATCTCGACGATTCCACAATAAATTATTTAGACTTTTTTTTTAAATACAAAATAGTCAAACTGTTTTGCTATATAAAAACCCTTATTTCCCTTATTTTCACTTGAACTAATGTACACGGAAGCTTATAAAAGATTACAATCAGCAGCATACTGTTAAAAAAACTGCCAATAAGCACAACGGCTACGGCTCCCCTTTCATGCAACGAGGGTTAATTAAAACAATATTGCTTATCTATGCTACGTGACCCGAATATAATGATCGCCACTGTACAACCAAAGGCAAGTTCTGTTACTCCAGCGGGTTGAACAATAATAGATGGCTCCATTTTCGATGGTAACCGAAAGTTATTTAAATTGCCTGTAAAATGTGAAGTCGATCCAATTAGTGTGAAATTCGCTCGGCAACGATCAAGTGTCATTCTGCTGTAATTGGCTGGATATTGTTTGCGTAACTTAAGCTCTTGTTATCATACAACAACCGTTTTATGAATAAACGGATTATTTTTAATTGCCGGTTTTAAGCAAGAGGTGGCACTATTTTTCATTCATTCATTATTTTTTTAATTTTATTAAGTTAGTTACTAAAGCACTAAGATCACGATAAACCATTCGGTAAGTTAGGTATTATATATTATGTTATGTACGGGTTCACATCAGTAGTATAACGGAATTATGAAGAATGCTCCACCACTTCTCGCATTCAAACCGAGCATCCGTTGGACTACCGACACCTCAAATTTTATGAATGTGACTCAAAAGTTTTTAAACAGTTACCGCAGCATTTTCCTATTAGCCCAGACTACTTCAACAGTAACAAAATATTTGTTAAAGTTAATGTATACTACCTATGTGTAAAGTAATTTATCTGACAGGGACAGAAGAATACGGCGCGTTCCCTGAGGATATTTATAGCAATACTAGCTGCCCCCGGCGGACTTCGTACCGCTTTGACAGTTTCCATGACAACACTACAAACAAATCATTTTGTATTGGAAAAATTTCAAAAATCAAAAAAAAATTAAGGGTGGACCACCCTTAACATTTAGGGGGATGAAAAATAGTTGGCCGATTCTCATAGATACCGGATAAGCACAAAAAATTTCATCAAAATCGGTCAAGCCGTTTCGGAGGAGTATGGCAACGAAAACTGTGACACGAGAATTTTATATATTAGAAGATTATTTCATCAAGCCGCGTGTATTATTCAAGGACTCGTACTATGGTGTATTCGTCATGACTCGCTGCATACGGGTACATTTATGCTAGTGTTTATTTTTATTTTTACGTTCGAAAAAAACCGTTATTTGTGTATAGAAAAATTGGACAATTCGTATCCGCTCAATGTATAAATAATATATTTTTAACTTAATTTAAACATTAAATTGAAGTATATTTAACCTATTATGTGAATATTGAGTTAACTGGAGAGAGTTTCATACCCGCACCTTCTGAGAATACAGGTCTAGAGCCCTACCAATTAGGATATCGTGACTATAATCAGACCACAGATATTTCGTCAAGAATATCTATTCTTACTTTGTAAGCCAAAGGAGCCTCATTCAATGTCAGATTTAACAGAAGGTGTTAAAATACCACTCGTTAATATGTTTATTATATCATCTTAATGAGAATGTGTGGTCATTTTAGTCTGCTCGCCTGTACATGTTATTTCACATAGTTTAAAAGAGTAGCTGCTAAGTTTCTTGCTGGAGTCTTCTTAGCAGAATCAACCTACCGAACCAGCAGTAGAATCGCATTAAATATATGTGTTTTTTCATAAATTATATATTTTAAAGTTTTATTGTGTGTACTTATATTATTTTTTATACATAAAATATATTTTTTATGTAACTACTTGGCATTCATAAGTGCAATTTATATACCTAAATTGAATATAGGATTCTCATTATTTCTCAGGAACGTCACGTTCATAATGTATTTTCATTCGCACCTACTACAGGATACTATTGATTTCAAACATATATTAAAACGTTGACTGTATCAAAACAAAACATAAATAGAAGTTAGAATCAAAAAATAAATAAACAGACCGCCACGGTGGTAAAACACTTAATTATGGTTTTATGAACACTTTTGATGTAACTGCCGGCTTTTTTATCGTCGAGTAGTCTTACGAGGCCGTTTTATGTCTCGCAGCCACCTGATATGTTATGTATGAGCGTTGAAAGTAAGATGATAAATAATGCAAGAACATAAGGTTAATATACAAGAAAGTGCTGCACCACATCAACGAAAGTACTTCATGCGCTGGGTCCCAAACGGCCTGAAACTGGTTTAAAAGGGAATATTAGAACCAAGTGGACCTTAAGAACCTGCTTATTTTCTAGGACGCTAGACGCTATGTTGTATGTATTTAATAGGTTTAACCATCGTTAGTTTTATATTATAAGTTTTGGGTTTACACCACCGTGTTTATTTATTATTGACTAGCTGACCCGGCGGACTTCATACCGCTCTGACAGTTCCAATGACAACAAAACAAACAAATCGATAAATAGTTTAAACGTGAAATCGTATCAAACAAACAAACTTACTTTTTTTATATGTCTTTGATTATACTCTTGAGAATATGTGTACAAAATTTCATGATGATCGGTTGAATAGATTACGCGTGACAGCGTAATAACAAACAAACACACTTTCGCATTATAATATTGTTAGGATTGACAACAAAAACCACCCATCAGTTCAAATCTATTGTATTAAAAACATTTATCTTCAACAAAACAAATCGTTATCAATATATCAATTAAGAACGATATCGTTTTAGGGTTTAAACCTGGAAATCACAATTTAAATACCTAGCTTCTTATCTGTAATAGCCATATGTGATTTCCGCGACTATTATCAGACTTGCCCACAATGAACAATCAATCAATTATTAAAAATACTGATTGCTACGATAATTATGTAAGTATTGCCATATTGATTTAGCAACGCACACCTTTAAATTAATCAGTTTATATCATTTGTGTATTACTTTTTTATGTAACTTCAAACAAGCAAGCAAGCCATTCGATCGAAATTAGTCATCACCGCCAAGGCAATCTGAGTCACCGCCTATGAACAACTGTAGCCTCCTAGTAACTGATTGTGCATTGTCGACTTTAAAAGCCCTTTTTTTCCCTAGCCACAAGGTATTTCCAAATAATTAAGTTTTTAAAATATCGTAATATTGTGCCGTTAATGTGTTAATGTTAATGTGCCGATCAACTACCACAGCAGTATATTTATAAGATTATAAATTATACAGCTTTAATAAGTTTATGCATAAAATTTTCAGCGGGACCCTCGCCTCGTCATATCGACCACAATCAGCATTCATCCTGTTTTCCCAAATTAGTAGGTTATTTATTACATCAATTATTATATTATCATCATAACCAACAAATATAATTACGGCGTTAATCACGAATGGTCAGCATGTCATTAAACTTGTCTTATGAAAATATAATATCTGAAAACAGAATCATTTCCATAACTTTCATTCGCAAGCATTCACAGAAAACAAAGGCCGCCGAATAGGGTTATATCCACGAAGCAAATACAAAGGTCATATCTATTTCCGGCAACGGGTGAGCACGTGACCAAAATTTTGGCGCGTAAAAAAAACATCACATCACAGTTCGCCGTCAAAACAACCCCATAAATATTACCCGGCCGTTGTTTGCACTAGTTACGACTGTTTTACAGTTCCATGTTAGATCTTGATGGAATCGAATCGTGTTTTGTTCGCGCTCCCTTGCACATTCTTTCGTAATTTTTCGCGTTGTTTTTGTCGGAACTTGCCGAAGACACATCACTAGCGGTGCAGTGCGGAAACGAGCTATTTGCGTTGCGCTATGTAAAAATGTAAAAATGTTTCAGTGCTTTACAATCAGATGGATCATTATCCATAAGGCATAGGTCATGAGTCTTAACGAAGAACACGTTTTTAAGTGATTTTAATTATGTAGGTATATCAGTTTATTACACTTTTTAGTTATTTACGAATGTTGCGCTAACTGCCGCACTCAAAGACGTCGATTAGCGTTACCGATTCTTTAGCACCTTTAATTTTTTGAGTGAAAAATAATGTGATCATGTAGCATGCACTTCAAGAAGCGTTTATTCACTTATTTTCGTTTATTCACTTATTTTTTAAGTTCAGTAGTAGTAATTTAATATCATTAACAATATCCACTTATGACTCGTGGCCGTAGGCCAGTATGTTCGGTCTTGTTAACTTTGTATGTTAAATATCTACAGAAATAGTTTATAACAAGTAATAAAGAGCCTTTACAATAAAATTGTTTTATCGCCCGTGATCTTTGCTGGTAGAGCCAAAACAAATGGCACGTTCACTCCATTTCTTTCCTGTCTTATATCTGAGCTTCTTTCATCGTTGGTAAACGGGTTAAAAGGCATTGTGATGTTGATCTTTCAACCCCAGCACATACTTAATTGGTCACTTCAAATAATTACAAAAGATTCTGAAGCCCGCTTCTCACAGAATAGAACAGCGATGGCGGAGATAGGATAAACAACCCCCGGTCTGATTGGAAAAACTTTTTGAATTGAACTTTCGCCGCATCAGGAGCTCATTCGCGCTAATTGCTCGGCCTTCCGTTTACCAACTTCAGATGCTACAGCCGATGTGTGTGCTATAAATGTGTATGTGATGGTACTATTGAATTTGATTAACGTTAATTTGAAGAAGTAAGTGTTTTTTATTACATAATTTCCTATCCTCACGTATGGTTAAAGAGTTTGTAAACGCATTCCTAATCGCGTTTAGATCTGATTAAGATAAGACACGGCATCCTCCCTCCAACATCTACATAGTTTATATTGTATAAATAGTCTTGTAAGGTTTAGATAATAAGTTAGTCACAATGTAGTCACTGTAAATATACAACATCACATAAAGAGACGCAGTCGTTATTTACCATCGCCATGGAACCCTCCATCATCACAACCTCACAAACGTCTCTACCGGAACATGTTTCACTACTTAGTTTCTCGTATAAGTTATCTCAACTGAAGATTTTATTTTATATTCTTTGTTGCGCATAAACACACAGAAAAAAGACCACATTAATAATTCGATTTAAGGATGATGTTTTTGACTATGTATGTTCAAAGTACATGTTTACATCCCGATCCGATCCGAAACCTTCAGAGAATCTAGTAGGGCACGGGGACATGCCGTTCTCTCTAGAAAACCTCCGAAGGTTATTCAGAGGCTTGAGGTACCCTTTAAGTTTCTCGCCGCCCCCAAACAAGCCCAATGAAGCCGAAAATGCCGTCTGAGGCAATCAGCAAACCCTCTCTAAAAAAAAACCAAAAAAAAATGTATATAAAAATTGTACCAAAAATAAGTCTGTAATGCAAGCCACTGTAATTAGAAAAAGTATACTAAGTTATTTCCGAAAAGTTCTGTATTTTTATTTGTTTTTTTTTTATCTGTTCGACAAATGCGTGTATAAGTAAATAAGATTGTGATAGATTTTCGTCACTAAAATAAATAAAAGCCTAATTTTTTCGACTCTATTTGTTTTGTGAAGGGTTCTTATAACAAAAAAGTAATAACATTCTAACACAAATAATATTTACAATTAACGCGAGTAGATCATAACGCCACCATGTGATTTCTTTCTTTTGTTGCCAATGTACCAAAGGAAAGGAATCTGTAAAAGCGTCCTACCAAAAGCGGTTGTACATTTGCTCGTGTATGCCATCAACAGACTTATTGGGTCCTCCAACTTCAAACACCTGTTACGAACGATTTGGTCGGCGTCTAACTATTTACAACTATAAAGCGACCACATTACCGTTGCTTGAGGTTCTCAAACAACAAACTTAAAGCCATTTCTTCACTACGATGTTTAGCTTATGGCTCTTACTCGAAGCAAGCAGCAACGTTAGCAAAGAGTGTCGGTGCATTCAGGTAAAAAGTATGTACCGTGGTAGAACGGAGAAACTTTAATCAAGAATCAAATGGTTCATTTTGTTAACCACTATGTGTTAGACGTGACCTTGCAGACATTGTACTTTTACTTAAGATAATCAGAAGTACACTAGATTGTACTGATTTGCTGTGCAAAATTTCTTTTAAAAACCTACGCGACCACCCGGTAACAATTAATATCAACCATTAAGCGTCCCCTCCACTCACATACCAACATTAGACAGAACAGTGTTCTCGTAAGAGCTTGATGTGTATTAATAATGCTAATATAGACGTATTTTACGACATATCAATAGCATAAAACAGTTAAATACAAGCTTGTAAAAAGGCGCTTACCGCTGTTGACGACATCTTGACAATTCAAAGTTAATTGTATTGTGTAAAGTTTGGTTTTATTGTTACAGAAAGCAGGTACCTCAAATGTAGTAGGCTGTCAATAGCTTAAAGTTATAATTCTTGTTGTTACTTTTTCAATTTGTAACATCTTAGCTATCCTAAAATAAATAAATAAAATAAAAAGTGTAACATCAGTCACACAGCTTTAAATAGCTGCTGAAATGGCGTTGGCCCTAGCATCCTAAAATGACCTACTCTGTCTCTACTCTAAAAGACAACTTCAAACAAGAGAAGCTGTGATAATTATTACACTCGATTCAAAAGTATGCTGAACGTACTAAGTGTAATGAAGAGGCGAACAATACGAACACAACGGACAAAAGGTATCGCAATCGTTTGTATTATTTTTTGTAAATAAAAATAAAAACTTTTCTTTATCTTAAAGATAAAATGAAGTTAAGCAATTAATTAATTAATTAATTAATTAAAATTGCTATTTTCGAATTTGCAATACTATATTAGTAGGTCTGTACCTACTGTTAAACAGAGTAATTTTGATAAATGCACTGGATGAGTGAACAAATAAAAAAACTTGCCCATTTCCTTTAAGCCGTTTGGCCCGATTGTAGTCGAAAGATGCAATCAGTTGTTGTTGAAGGCCATAGCCCACCACGTGAGCCTTATGTGGGTTGACATAAGGCTCACGTGGTGGGCTATGGCCCGATCTGCCACATGTAAGAAGGCGGAAGCTTAGCCGTGGGACATTTATAGGATGATGATGATGAATAATAATATAGTCATTGATTTTAATGTTTATTAAAAGAAACTATTTGGACACCGTTTATACGACTAAAATAAGTTTTAATTCCAAAAAACGCAGTGTGGTGCCTTTAAGCGTTATCTAGAATTCTAGACATTTAAAGATAGAAGACCTATGACTCACTCACTGATTGACTCACCAACGACCAAGACAAATCCTCGGTCCTAGACCTAGTCCCTTTGTGAGTACTCTAGGAATCAGAAAAGTAAAAGAATAGAGGAATACTTAGAAATGGAGTAATTTTCGGAAATTTATATGAGAGATAGAGAAAGAGAGAAACATTTATTGACCACACACTAATATACATAAAAAATAAAAATAAACAACAATACATAGGTCAATGAGGACCCCGCCTCAGCTTGTGTTGTTGCGAACAAAGCGTGTCGCAACAACGATAGTATTCTGGCGGAGCCTGCCGCCGCCGGTACGCGGTGCAGAACATAATAATAGAAAACATACAAACATTTACTTACATTATACATGAAATTGATGTCTATATATAGTTTCTCCCAGTTTTACAATTAGAAAAAACCATATACAGACACAAATACAAACACTCGAAACACATACAATACAAATACATTCAAAACAAAAGAGACAGAAAAAAGAAAAATACACAAATGTTGCCAGAAAGACCAAAACTTCTAAGCCCTTTCCAATTGGGTATAAACAAATAAAAACAACAAATGTCCATTCGTGAAGTACTTGTCTAGGTTAGAGAATGATGTCATTTTCTAATTATTGCTACGTGGCGCCACGCAGCGCCATTTATGCCACGTCTTACTGCAATAAGCAAGTGAAGTGCTTTAAGTAAATATAATTCAACTACATAATTGAATACACTCGTGTCTGACTAGTCAAAGCCAAAGAATAACGCAGGCAGCGACACGAATGGGAAGAAAATATCAAAAGTAAGTAATATAAAAATAGTTTTGTAGTGTAATATAAATTTTGACGGACAACTTACATACTTACATAGTTACATATGAACAGCGCAAGTTAAATAAAAGCTTGTAAAAAGGCAGACACTTCCAACGCCTGTCGAGCGCTACCCCTGGGTGAGTAAATATCGTAATTACATAGGTTGGTACACTAGAATATATTCAACACAACAAAACTTTGACATAATATTTGTGTAAAGTGTACTGCTCGTACCACACTAAATAATTCCGATCCGATCCGAACCCTTCGGAGAATCTAGTAGGGCACGGGGACGCGCACTTGTGCGCGATGCCGTTCCCTCTAGATAACCTCTGAAGGTGATTCGTTTCACACGGCTTGAGGGACCCTTTACGTTCCTCGCCGCCCCCAAAAAGCCCGGTGAAGCTGAAAATGCCGCAGCGGCAATCAGCAATCTCTCTCCAAAAAAAAAAAAAAAAAAAAAACACTAAATAACACTGATTGTCTTTTCCAGATCTCGCCACAAAATGAATGGACTATTGTTGTGGATTTAAGGCTGCATATTTTGCAACGTCAAAAAGTGGCGCTTCAAGCCATTCACCAACGTTTGCTTTGTCCTTAGATCTCGCAACGGAGGAGGAAGATCATTCCAGCACTTAGAGGCAGCAAATCTGAACGAACCGCGAAATGCTACAGAGCGGGTATTCAAAGGGGTTAGGGAAGTCGCGGGTGGTTGCTAGTAGTTACAAATGTTACGAAAAGCACAAGGGCTTAACACTTAGGTTACAACAATTTTCAGCAGCATCATCTGACGTTTATGAAAATCGGAAAGCAGGCAGTAATTGCAGGTTTTTAATGCGAATTGTTCCTAATTAAGCTTATTTTTTACCAATGATCGACTCACAAAATGTTACCGTATTGACTTCTGTCACATTTAACTGTTTATTTGTTAAGTGAATTTTCTTTCTTTAACGAATTTAGAGTCGTTCTATTACAGAGATGTTCAAAAATTATCTTGTGTTTTCATAAATCTATCTACGTATAGTACAGACCCCCTGCACATCATCCAAAACTATCAAATTTTCTTATTGATAGTTTTGGATCGTCGTCGAGTTTAATTTTTTAAATTCAATAAATGTTTAACCATAAGACATTAAAGTTCAAAGTGTATTAAGACTATTTCACAGTTTGTAGTCTGATGTGCAGACGTGTGTACGTCGGCGTTAAGTTCATCTTTTAAGCGTCTAAAATTTAGAGCCCCTATAACAATACTTTTTTAGTTCTTCACTCTACATTGCACTACAGTTGGAAATTGAAATTCTTAAAAGTAAGTAGCACTACACTGGCTGTCATAAACATATTTAAACTTTTTTTTACCTACTTACTATTGAATTTTGCAAAATTTTAATAGTAAGTAGGTAAGTAGGTAGTTCCCTGTGTGGTGCCGGGGATAAAGAATTGCACCACCCCATCTCTTCCCGTGGGTGTCGTAAAAGCCGACTAAGGGATCATCGCAGAGGATGGGCAGCAGCATCTCTCTGAGGTTCTCAACTTACTGCGATCGCCAACCCGCCTGCCAAGCGTGGCGATTATGGCAAATCCCCTCATATATCCTTGGGGGAGGCCTTTGTCCAGCAGTGGACGTCTTTTGGCTGAGATGATGAAGTAGGCAAGGATGGGATACCAAAATTGAAAACATGGCAAGTGGTCTATGTACAAAAAAAGTATGGGGGACCTCTAGTCTAAATGCTCTTAAAAATTATTTATTTCAATTAAGCTTGCTAAACACTGGATGTTAAGTCTATATTTGCTTGGATCATTGTTTGTTTTCATGAAATGACAGGCCATTGTTGACCAGTTCTGTGACATCGATCAACTTGATGCAAGTAAGCGACCTGAGAGCATCGATAACTTCATCGATCAGCTTAGAAAATGACTCACGCATTTACTATCATAATTACCCTTTGCAATGGATGTTGTAATGAAGACTGCGTCCGATGGTTTGACTCTCCTCAGAATTCGAATCTATGGTGACTACTCATATGCTGAGGATGACGCCAAGTAGTAATATTTTGCTGTGCTGTGCTCCAATTTTAAGTGTATCCGTCAATGCATACAACATGGGACCTGCATGTAATATAAGACAAATAGGGTTGGCTCAACAACATAATAGATATAGTTATCGATGACCGAAAATATTTAGGAAATAGGTCTTTTCGTTGGATTCACCAGGGTCGACCGGAGATTTTTATATTAAACACTCGTCGCAGTAGTAGTGCTTGGTGGGTCGGTACCGACATCGGGGTGTCTTATAGTGTCGTCGTAGCAGCAGACCAGGTCGCGGTGGTAGCACACACGGCTCAAGTATAGCATCTTCTTCTCAACACACTTGCCTCGCTGTATACATTGCCCCCCTTTTTTAGCGCATAATGGATCTGCAACATTTGTGTTTTTTAAAAGAGGTCGTTGGCAACACCAACCCATGTCTGGTAAAAAGGCCGGGTAGACATCTCGCAGTGGGGGCCCCACTGGTCATGTCTAACTGATCTTCCTTCCTAGGTCAAGCCTTTTTTCATTCGTTACTGGTTATCACTTGGCCTTCATCTTACCTGACGTTAAGTAAAGAAAAGGCCGAAGGTTCAAACCACGAATTATTATTGGTAGGCTCCCAGTTAATAATAAAAATTACGAATTCATGTTTTTTTTCTATTCACAATGCTATATGAAGTTACAAGTTTTTTTCTTGTAAATAAATGATATATTTAAATTTGACATTCATCGATATTACGTACGATTACTAACAGCGAAGAACATCTCTTTTCCTTTGTCGCTCAGTGAGGTAAACACATAATCCCTGTACGATTGTGGATATTTGGTGGTTTCACCAGAGTCAAAGGTGATGTTACAGTCGTTATTCCCATTGACAGGGAGATATGAAAAAACAAACATCAGCACAACTCCAATCTTCAACATACTGCCGATGTGCACGTTCATGTAATACACGTACGAGTAGAATAATAGTCTACACGAGCCAGGAAACTGCTCCAGTTAATCAATTAATTGGAACGAACCTATTAAATGATAATGGAAATTTTGCGGCAACTTAAAAACTTTAATGGCATTTCCAATACCATTTCATTTGTGCAGATAAAGTGCTGTGCTATTTCATATAAGCGTCGAATATTAACTGTAAAAGCGTTAGTGAGACTGGAGGTCCTTCTTGTGCCTCTTCAAGAATGAAGGTTGGCCGTTAGCTTCTTGAATTCTTCTTTGTTCAAGGCCAGACGGAACAGCTGCTCGACAGGGGTTATGCCGGTCCACTCCCGCATGTTCCGCAGCCAGCTTTCTCCTTCGTCCAACGCGTCTCCTCCTTTCCACCTTGGAGGTACTACTAACGCATAATAATAGCAGCATTACGATATACCCTCTCATTTGTCTGATATTAGCTGTCTTTTAATTAATTAAAGGATTTACAATTTTTTTTGATAAAAAGTACAATCTTATATTTTTTTTAAATAAGCCTAATGTAACAAAGATGTAAATACCACATGCATCCATAACATACAATAAATTGAGCAGTACTAGAGTTAGAGGCATTAAATATATTATATAATTAAGAAGATTTTTAAAAACAAGCTTTTATTTGAATAAAAACGTAACCCAAAAATTATTTAAATAAAAATTAAACATGAAAAAGAAAAAATAACGCAAACTAAAAAGAAAAACAAGAAATTTTAGTGACATTTTTCATACACGTTTACCTTCGCCCACATTCTCTATACCTACATCTTAATAAATCAATTATTAATAATATACAAATTCATAATGTTTATGTATATTGGGAAAGTCGCCCAACAGGGTTCAGGGTGATGTAGGTATAGAGAGTGTGGGCGAAGGGATGTAAACGTTCAACGTTATACCCGTGTATGAAAAATGCCACTAAAACTTATTTTTTCCTTTTTAGTTCGCGTTATTTTTTCTTTTTCATGTTTAATTTTTATTTAAATAATTTTTGGGTTACTTTTTTATTCAAATAAAAGCTTGTTTTTAAAAATCTTTTTTTAATGATTTTTTTTTTTTGCTTTTTAGACTTAAATATTTATTATTAACATCCTAGGCAAATATAGACCCCTACACAGCAGTTCCTAAATATCTACCAAATATCATTTGACACCCATAATAAGGGGGTTGAACAGAACAAAAGGTGTTTAAAAAAAAATTTATCCGCCATCTCGGAGCGGCGGCTTATTGAGTTTAGTGTAATGTACCACTACTACCTATATCGTTTTCTACTCTTCAAGCCCTTTCATTTGATACCCATACTAATGGGCTTAACAAAAAAATTGCAATCTGCCATCTTGGATAGGCGGCCATATTGAAATTATTACAATACTGAGTATTACACATTGTATTGTCACGAGAACTAAAGGTGTATGCAAAATTTCAGCTTAATCGGATACCAACAAATGGTCGAAAAATGTTTTGTTTTGTTGAAAAATTTCGACGGACAACTTACATACTTACATACGAACAGTGCAAGTTAAATAAAAACATGGTCATTAAAAAAAGTATATTTTTAATTGATACACTTTATGATTAAAGGTAGAAGAAACAGTCGTTGACCAGGATGTACCGTCTGCCGTCTTCATCGTCTGTGCCAACCGTATCAGAACACTGATTTTCACGCTTGTGAAAGACTGGCACCACCAACTTAACCTAATAATCGCAGACTTCTTGGCGGGAAAGTGAAGAGTCATGTCTGCGGTTTTGTTTTATTTTCTAAAATTGTGTTATGTCGAATATTAATGTGAAATAATGGTGGATTATTAACCGTTAAGTGTTCGTGAGTGTGCATGAGTGTTGGCAAATGATACAAAACAGTGCAATGTTACTTTTCAAATTCTCACAAGAAGTCTGCGTGAGGACTTAGTAAAGCCCCACATCTTTACTGAGATACTCGAGGGGTTGGGGGGGTAATATCATTTCTCATTTCTATTATCATTCATCATCATCAATATTGTTTATTTATGTATTACAATGAAATTAAGAAACTATGTAAGATTTCGGCATATGGACACGAATCCCTGCCTGAAAAACTAATAATCGCAAGCTCGATTCTTAGCGGGTGGTAATGGTAAGGCTTGTTGAAGATCGCCTTGCTGGACAACCACCAACTTAACTTTTGTTGCCATGACGTTAATGTTAGAAGCAAATTGTGTTCATAATATTTATACTCGTAGATAAAAAAGCTAGTTCCACATTAAAGTTGGGGATCCCTTGGTAAAGTACGCTTTTTCCTCAGGCCTTATCGACACTGCTATCAGGTGAGTACCTCATAAAAAAGAACTGGTTAGCTCGATTCAACAAAGAGGTAAGTTTCTGCCATCTGTTGTAATTGTTCTTAGTAATCTACATAGCATTGTCATTTCTCTTGTGTTCCAGAACTGAAATGGAAGATTTTCTGGGGGCGAACTGCGCTGACTTTGTACAAGGCTTATTTATAGTAAAAAATAGGCGTTTAGCATTCATCTCACCTGAAGGTAGAAGTGATATTTACACAAAACCCTTAAATCGATGTCTTCAATAAACGTGGTCGACACCGTTTATCTTAATTTAAATTTGTGAATTATAAATAAATACCGGCTACAATGAATGCAAATGAATGCTTCCAAAAAAAATGTAGTTAAAATATATATTTGTGTTAGCATGTATTTTATAAGGAGTACTATTATGAACAACTTGTTTTGTGCCTTTCATATAATCATAATAATATCGGCTGATAATAATTATATTATCGGACACAATACGGATATTACGGTTTAAGATTAAGAACAAATCATTGCCGTTTGTTTCAGTGATTTCTGTTGCATAATGATGAACGGGAAAATAGTAAAACATTATTTTTTCCTTTTTTCTTATTGTGCTATGAAACGAGAAGTTAACCTAATGTCACAGGTTTACAAGTCGCCATTGTAGGGCATTGCTTTTGGTTTTTTATAACGCGTTAGTAGCTTGATTCTGACGTTTTTCCCGTAGTACAAAAACCACTGAGACACGGTTGTAAACTTATTTAAAAAAGACAGTGGTAGCTAGACAGGCGGGCTTAAGGCAAGTTCAACCACCAATCGAACCGAGTTTAATAATATTTAACCCCAGCTGGAAGTCCAACGCGGGACTTAAGGGACTGAGATTAGTGGTTCATATCCTACAGATACGATAAAACTTTTAAAGAGCTGTTGACGTTCGAAAAAAATCCTAAGCAAATTCGCAATACTGGTACTTAAGCGGGCCTTATCTCTGTATTGCATGTGTAACTTGGGGAGTAGATTACGGCTTTAGCAAAGTTTGGGGGCCGTCGCGACACACACGAAACTTTTACGAGTTGTTTTTACTTGCCTCGTCGTAAACATGACAAACGTCACCATAAACTAACCTAATTTTGGCGCGAAACGGCGATGTAGCGAGATGCATCGTACATAACTCTTTTAATGCCTCTAATATAATTTATTATGGTATGTGCCTTAATGCGTTTCTGCTGACATAAACAAGATACCGTGAAATAGGGTGTAGCAATCAATCGTGGTACTCGTATATTTTTAAATAATAAAATTCGTAGTAAATCTTTTTTGTAGCTGCATACTACTGCAGATTAATGTTCAATCCCCATAGCGTTAATAGACTACTAACGTAAACTTATAACTACACAACAGTTCTTGGCGGGAAAGTAAAAGAAAAAACATGTGTGCGGATTTGTTTTATTTTTTAAAATTTGTGTTATGGCGAATATTAATGTGAAATAATGGTGGATTATTAACCGTTAAGTGTTCGTGAGCGTCCATGAGTGTTGGCAAATGAAACAAAACAGTACAACGTCACTTTACAAATTCTCTCAAGAAGTCCGCGTGGAGGAATTAGTAAAGCCCCGCATCTTTACTGAGATACTCAAGGGTTTGGGGTATAAAATGTCTCACTTTTCATTTCTATCATCATTCATCATCATTAAACAGGAAGGAAATATGAAATATTACTTGTAAGAAAAAATGCTTTGGCACTGGCTAAATGTGCTAATCGCACGAAGCCATCAACTGAACGAAAAAATAAACAACACACTTACACAAGCGTTTAGCTTTCTGAAAAGGTTAACAGAGAGGCAACTTTTGAAACTCACCGGTGATCTATAATATAATATTTTATAATATTTTTTCATTATTTACAGTTTGGTTATGAAGCTACAAACCGATCAAAAATTTTCGGTTTTAACAATTTATCAACAGTGGGTTTAAATAAGAGTAAAAAGAAACAATCGTAATTGATATGGAATATATTATACAAACAAGCCCTCCCACCAACCGAACCGGGTACACCAACATGTACTCCACACGGGGACTCGAACCGGGCCTCTAAGCTTGAGACCTGTGGTCTTAGCCGACCACAGAGGCAGTTTTTATCGATATTTAAGGCTGTTATGTCATGTAATGATAAAAATAGTTATTTATTATTGGTTGGTTACAAAAATAAATAGTTATTCGAGGAGTATCTTAAACCAATAGTTACAGACTTTCATTATGTTGTAAGTACTAATATTATAAAGAGGAAAGCTTTGTATTTTTGTATTTTTGCAACGAATAAACTCAAAAACTACTGGACCGATTTAAAAAAATCTTTCACCATTAGAATGCTACATTAGCGCTGCGTAACATAGGTTATATTAAAAAAGAAATGTTCACCCGTGCGAAGCCGGGACAGGCCGCTAGTCGTTTATAAATACAGTGATGCAAACATGTAGTGTTTTTTTATTGCAATAAAACAATCGTCGCGTGTGATAGCTAGTTTATTACTGTTCTGACGTCGTACATCGGAATGAAGGTACAGATACCTATAAACATATCGTTCCTCCAACGCTAATTAGAAACCCTGGGAACAACAAAAACAATAATTAAATGTTTACACTAGAATCAAGTAGGTACTTAACAGCTACTATATAATTAGCCTATGATAAATTTAATTTAATTTTAATTATCAGCAAACAGTCTTGCAGTGACGTCACGCCTTTAATCAATATATGTTCTTACTTATTTAATACTAGCTTTTGTTCGCGGCTTTACTCACGTGGGCTACACGACTTGCGTTTATTCATAATAAAAACCAAACTTATTAAAGGTAATGGATATAAGTAAAAAGTGTCGAACACAAAACAACGTAATAAAGATCACTCTGTATAAGTAATTTGTCATCCCCTACTTAAGCGATCATTTTCCAAAAATCCTGACATACTTTACAATTTCTTACCAGGCCAAATACGGATATTTAAGGAATGACAGATTTTCATACAACTTTCCTCCCTTATTTTCACCCTTTTCACCTTTCCAGGGGAGGTTTTTCGAAAAATGCTAAAACACGTCATTCTTTATTTTTGTTGAAAAATCTAAAGATCGATTAAAATATTCATTTTGATAGTTATTACTTTAAAAATATCGATTTCCCCAAAAAAACCGTTTTCCCTTTTTTACTCATGTAAAGAAACAAACTAAATTCCTGAGACATGTCATTCTTTAATTCTTTACAAAAACCCAAATACCAATAATCATATACTTAACTTCAAAACTGACGGACTTTCGCCCCCTATTTGACCCCCTTAGGGTGTGATTTACGTAAAATCCTTTCTTAAAGGCTGGTTACGTCACTCAATTAACACAGTCCAAATTTTATCTAATTAGCTTCAGCGGTTTAGGCTCGGCGATGATGAGTCAGTCAGTCAGGACAAGTCATTATGTGTATACAGATAATATAAATAATAAATAATCAATCAGTTTTTAAGATTTGGTCGGTTACATACAACAGTTTATAAATAATATCACTGTTGATAAACATTTTTGGCAGAGATATGATTCAACGCGGCAGTATTAACTTGATAGTAGGTAAGAACCGGATTTTGATTCGTAACAGCGTAGAACCGACCGCCTCTGTGGCTTAGTGGTTAGATCTGCGGTCTCAAACCTGGAGGTGCTGGGTTCGATTCCGTACTATTGTACTATGGGCATTAATGCTAAAGTTTGATTTGAGACTACCTGTTTACCTACCACCATTTCATCAGTCATCTGTTGCCATACAAACCATGTTCGTAGCATTGCTGTGTTCCGATAAGAGATAAGATAGCCAATAACTATACCTTATTAATAATAACGAATGAATAAACATTTATTGGTAATACACGACACATACAGTCACATTTAAAAAAACAGGAGCTAAAAATAGCAACAAAAAATACAACCTTAGTGTAACATATAGTGTGTGTAGTCAACCAAGGGGCTCCGACTCAGTTTTAACACTGATATTCTGTCGAAACCCGTGGTGAAAAAGTGCAACGTGCCTTGCGTTTAAAGTTTTAATTTAATTTAATTTTAATTTTAATTTTAATTTTAATTTAAAGTTGAGGATTCCGGGTGAATGACTGATGTGACCCGAATCCCGACAGTGAGTAATATAAGACAGTACCGTAGTACCAAAACAGCATTTGCTCTAAAACAATTCTCGGCGCAATCGTTATCAATATACAACAAAATAAACAGAATATTAAATATTTTTTTACTAACTTACTTTGTTATATCAACATCGCGGCCGACCTCGACGGTGATGGCGGGACGAGTTGGACTCATTTTTGAAAGATTGGGCCCAGAAAGCTACAGACCGTGAATATTGGAAAAAGGGAAGGAAGTCCTTTGCCATGCAGTGCGACGATATAGGCTGAAAATAATAAATAATAATAAGTTACTTTACATGGAATAAGAAAGTAACAATATGGTTAACATTACAAAGTTACGAAAGTATTGAAAAACTTTTATCTGACCACTGATATGGTATAATATGTATTATATTTATAATAAGTAGTCTATAATTATAATATGATATAATACCAGCATAATATGATTAAAAAAAAAGAAAAAGAAAAGCATTCACTTAATTGGTTGCATAATTTGCCTAACTTGCCTAAATTTGCCTAATTTGCTTAATTGCCTAACTTGAAAATAAAATTCTGCTGTTCCATACATTTTGGTCGAATGAATCTTGATGTTTTGTATGGAACAGCTGAATTTTATTTTCGAGTTAGGGAGTTGGTCCTATAGTAAGAATTGTTCGTTTGTATCACGGGAGTCATCTCAGAAGGTTTGGACGGTGATAAAAAAGTCAATCTGTATAAATTAAGCATGAAGTACATTATACGCCATATTTCAACTTCATAGAACTATAAGACCTTAATGTTACTATAAATATGACCATCAAAAACCAACTTGTAAAAAAACCAAATCTCGAAACTCAGTTCTTCTACCGTAAAAAGTTGTGAGATCCATGTAATACCAAGTCGGTTAATTTATTCAGTCCCTACTTAAGGGACCTTCTGTCTTAAGTTATTACGTAATTAGCTAACCTAACAACATCTTATAGTGACCATATCAATATTAAAAATCTTTTATGTTTTAAATAAATATATTGATTTGGCAATCGCACTAAACAATCTACTTTAATATAATTCAAATTCAAATTCAAAAAGTCGAGCAAAAAAACTGCGGGCGCAATGCGGAGGCACTGCCGTGCCCCCAGATAGTTGTACAGTACCTAAAGAGAGCGGTCTCCTCTAAAACAGGTTTTTTCAAACATAACAAAACAGAAGAGACCCAAACAATTTTAAAAACTACTTGTAGTAAATAATAAAGATACTTTAATTTGATTTAGATCTGATTTGTATCGGTACCGTAGTGACACCACCAGTATTCGACAATTTAAGCAAAGTGTCCGGCACAGTTTTCGTCGCCAAAAAATAACATAGATTTTCATTAAAATTTTACGTAATGACAACTAGGAAGCGGGTGTCTGTAATCAATTGCTGCTAGGGATTAAGATCAGTTGCTTAACCCGATTTTTTATGATTAAAGGAAAAAAATGACGATCACTGGTTCCTATCGAGCTCCGTGCCACTATCTGTGCACCAGTATCTCAAGTTTTTTGTTTTACATAATTTAAGTCTTCACGATACACTAAATTACATACGTGTAATTTCCCTATCATCAAGCTACTTTATATGGTTTGAATAGAATATTATTTATTGTAAATATGCAGAACACACAGTCGAGTTCAATAATACACGCCCTTGCTAACTTTTCTTGCGGCTTCTTCTCGGTACATGGTTGCCACAGTAGAGTTAACGAAGCCTTGGAATGATTTTTTTATTTAAATAAACTCTTTTGTACCAGTGTTTGTAATATATTACCTCAATTAATATGGCTTTGTGTTTAGCATTAAGCCAATTTCAAGTGGTATTATATTATTATTATGAAAGGATTGTACTGTACATTGAGTTTAAAATGGAGTCTCACAACACGGGAGTATCACAATTACACAAAGAACAAAGAACTCGGGTGAAAAAACCCCAGTGCTTGTACCTTGCGTCTGAACTTAACTTAACTGCTCCCTGAAGTGGGCCGTCAAGTTCGGGAGGTGCTCGGCGACGATGGGCGGGTAGCCCCGGGCTCGCTGTGGAGGGTGTTGGGCGGCCTCACTAGAGGCCGGCTGTTGTGGCTGGCACGTCGCAGAGCGGGGGGATGGCGGCGCCTGCACCATGTCGGCGTAAGTCGCCGACGGGGGCGCGACCTCAGCCGCGTGCGACGCGTGCACTGGCGACACGTAGGCGGTGGAGTCGGTGCCGACTCCGAGTGACAGAAGTTCTGGCAAATAAGGTACGTCAGAAGATCCCACTTCTGTTCGGAGTCTCCCGAGTCCGGCGAATCAGGGTGATTCGGTATACGGAGCGGTGATGGCCCGGTGCGAGGCCGCTTGTCCTCGCTCTCGGGGACATCGGGGCTGCGGAGACGGCACTTCACCGCACCCCTCGGGACCTCGCCGGTTGGTGATATATACAAATCACCCCGGCAGAGGTCGGCAGGAGGTTTGGCTTGGTTGCCATGCTTGGTGGGTGGGCGGCTGTCCGGCGCGGAGGCGCTACGGGCGCTCGATCCGACGGCCCCAGTTTGGGGTCAGGGAGTTGCCTAATAGCGGCGCAAGCGCGCGGCGCAGCGGCGGGCTTCCAGTTTTCCATAACAGAGGACGAACACAGGCACAAAAACGAAAGGACACTTTACAAACCGGCTAACTAGAGTCACGGCAGACGAAACACGAACTAAAATTAAAAACAATTTTAGGCGTGAGGCGCCTAAAATGTTTTCACAAACACCTTCACAAGCGTCAATACCGCGTGAAGAGGGAGATGGCGAATGTTGAAAACGGGAGGGTGGCCGCGAAACAAACGCTCGACGCGGGTAACTTCGAAAAACTACCTGTGGAGGTTTTCGTAAACGTAATCGAATGAATACGTATAGTAAACAAAACTCATACTAGTCACCTTGGAGCTCTTCTATGTAAATGAGACCATCGGACATCGAAAGCTATCATACTGCGTAGAGTAAACTAACTGTTTTGATTCTTGTTAATTTTGTACTCGTTAATTTTAACTAGTAGGTATACCTACTAATTCTAAAATTAGAAGAGCTGAACATCGGGCTCAGTGTCGTTCAGCATTGGAAGAGGCCTATTTCAGTAGTGGACTAAGACGAGCTGATAATGATTTCTTATTGTACCTGAATGTTATTTTCTGGAATGAGAAATGTCTTAAACCTCAAACTAAAACATAATTCACGGTACGTGTATGTGCATAAATCACTTAAAAGAGTAATAACAGCGCGCTCAGAAATGTACAGACGGCAGCAGATCAACCTACCACAAAATGTCAAATTTCTTTAATAAATTTTGAACCTTAGCGTTTGGGTATAAAGATCAATATCGATTAGAGAAATTTGACAGTTTTGGATAGGTTGATGTGCAGGAGTGTACAACGAAAACATTATCGATGGTCGTATATTTGATTTACGGAGTAGCCACCCTTGTTCCTAATAGGTATAACAATGACATCTTTACTATATTTTTGCCGTATAGGTCTAGTTACGGAAATGTAACAATGATTGTTATATGTGTTATGGACCAAGTAATCAATTGGGTCATTTTTCATGATGCCCGGGCATTATGAATACCTAATGACAAGCTACTTAGGGCGAAGTAAATAATTATAATTTAAGTTTCCCTACTTATCACATTGCCTATAGACATTATGAATATCGCCAATTTTCATTTCACAAGCAACATTTTGTCAACTTTTCATTTCACAAACTATTGCTTTGATAAGGACATCATAAACATTCAAATGGCAAGCTGTTATTTTATAAATCATCATTTTATTTTATTTTATTTTAAAAGATAAACTAACGTGTCAACATTTTTCAGAAAACAAAAGGTACGTTTTACAAATAATTAATTTGACCAAAATACAACATATATATATATATATATATATATATATATATATTTTAAACACAATATCGTCCAATGTTTGTTTTGTTTTACGCTTTGTTTTGGTCACTGATCTAACCTGACCACCACTCCAAACCTTAACAACCCTCACCTTTCCAGAACAAGGAGGTAAAGTTTTTATTATCATAGATCAGCAGAGTACCTATGAAAGAAAAAAAATTATTTGTTTTTAAATATTGATTCTACATTTGATATAAAAAAACCGTAATAAGAACCTGGTATTAATTACTTTACCCCATAGGTGATAAACATTATAAATAATGCCCGGACGATTTGATTATTTCAATAGCTGTAATCACACTGCCCTCTCATATTGGGCATTTTTCAAGCATTTTTTATAATGCCCTATTAATCACCTTGGTCCATAACATTATGTACTTGTTCAAATACGAATACGTTAGAACACGTACGAATAAAAAACAAAATCCCAAGGAGAATAATATAAGAGTTTGGATCCTCCTATTTAAATATGATAACATTGATAACACTAACTATACCAAGAAGAGAAATCAAAATTCATACACTTTTAGATACCGTTTTTTTTAAATCCTTGTCGAATTGACAACCCTACCAGCTGCGAGCAATAGGCAAAGCGTCCCTCCACATTTCACTATGCCCTATAATAATGTCAGGCGCACTTATTTTTGCGGCTTCTGACACGCGATAAGAAGAACATTTTTGTATAGGTAGTTCTTTATTGAAGAAAACTACAATAGAGAAACGCAAGTGTTGCACCTCTGTCATTAACTATTTCTATCTTCAACGAGCGGTCTCCTGCATTATTGTGTTTCAGTTATAAGGGTATAAGTAATATGACATTCCAGTATTTTAGTTTTTTTTTTTTTTCTTTAGTTTATGGCTTCGTGCGATTAGCACATTTAGCCAGTGTCAAAGTAATTTTTCTTACAAGTAATAAATAAATATACAATATTTCCTTCCAGTATGATGATGATGAATGATAATAGAAATGAGAAGTGAGAAATGATATACCCCCCAACCCCTCGAGTATCTCAGTAAAGATGTGGGGCTTTACTAATTCCTCAGGCGGACTTCTTGAGAGAATTTGAAAAGTTAAGTTGCACTGTTTTGTTACATTTGCCAACACCCATGCGCACTTACAAACACTTAACGGTTAATAATCCACCATTATTTCACATTAATATTCGATTTATCACAAATTTTAGAAAATGAAACAAAACCGCAGACATGACTCTTCACTTTCCCGCCAAGAAGTCCAGTATTTTAGTTATTATGCCTCTATGTACAGCATAGAGGCATAATTACTAAAGGCCTGAGGTCGGTAACGAGAGAGCAATACCAATGGTGTAGCAAGTGATTATACTAGTGCTTGCTTAGTTGAATGAAAATATGACTAGAAAACAGAACAGCATCAATGTAGGTATTTGAAGGTGTACGGGTTACCGCACAGTAATTAAGCAATGTCAATAACTCACTAATTTAGATCACTAAGAAACAATGTTATTGGCCATTTACGCACACATTTATAACTTCCGTACTTCTGCTTATGCATAATTTTTATAATTGATTTTAAATAAAAACAGTGTTAGAACGACTTTCATTGGGTTTGTTTCGTACATTAACCTTCCCTTATCATTCGCACTCATCTCATCTTCTAAACTGTAAACACACTACAGAAGGACTATTGCATATCTATTGACTTAACATTAAATAGAACTGCATTAATCGTACAAAGACTGTACTAATCAAAATAGTTTGTTCAATAAATCATTAAGCAAAGAAGTCTCAGTGATAATATCAATTGCAAAAGATCGTAGGTAGTGGTCTTCAAGACGCGTGCGACTCTGAGCTCCGTTACGCGAAACGTTTCTAATCCTAATCTGATAACGTCCACAATTTGATTACAGCAGTGTGTTTAGTGTTAGCGCACAGTGGGCCGTCAGTGTCCAACGCATAAGGTGATAGCGACTGCCATGTGGAACAAAATGTTGTTTGCGGCGGCAATATGCTTGTTTACATTTCTGTTTTGGAAAATAACAAAACACGGTCACAACGGTTACAAGTTTAATTTCAAATTTTTCATCTTTTATTTTTATTCTTCGGTGTGTGCCTTTTGCGTGTGGCCATTCTTCATGTTATTCAATCCGAAGAGTGTCCACAATGCAAGGTGAGTACTGCAAATAGATTTGAAAATATGGTTTTCTACAATGTGAACTAAATAAATATTAGTGAGTAGGAAAAAAGTATAGCTTACTTAACATTTTAGTGTACATTTTCCTATACATAGAATAGAATGGATGAAGTACTTTGCGTAAAGTGAAATGTATCCTTATAGCCTTTTATATTATGAAGAGTAACAAAATATTGGCCCAAAAGTAAATAAAAATCTGCTGAGATATATAAAACGTACTACTAAACAATTTTTGCTAAACAACTACAGTCGTTACATCCGTTGCTTCGTTTCGTCGTGAAGCAAGGACAATGTAACAAACTCACTTTTGCATTTATACATAATTTAAATTATTTTGTTATTTTTTAAGACATTTAATAGGTAAGTATTTGTGTAATCAGACTCAATCGCATAAACAGATTTTTTATTCGCAAGCTTCATTATAAGGGGTGCTCAAGCTTTTGTACTTTCAAAGAAATTACGGGCTAGATTGAAACTAGAATCATGCAATATTGGGCACATGTGTAGTTTTGATAAGTTACCTGTTATGCAGGAGCAGAGTACAGACGCGACAGCAGCTATTGAAGCAATGTAAAATTAAAAGCTACCGTTAGGTACCACTGTCTATCACACTTCCTTGCTACCTAAGTGGTATAAAAATCTTACCGGCTGTAAAACCCTGAACATTGTATTAAACTGGGATAAAATGGCGACCTATTGTGACACTCTTGCGCTTCCCTTCAACTGTCACTGTGCAAAGAACCACGTTAGTCCATTGCTCCACATTTAATTTTTAAACTACGTAATAAAAATTGTCAATTGTCTATTTAACAACGTAAAGTTCATTGAAGGGGTCACCTTTCAGTGACATTTATCAATATGATAATAAGGAGGTGTCTAAATTTTGAGATAGAATAGAAGATACTTTATGAGGCAGTTACCTTTGTTGAATTTCACAATAAAGTCCTCGTAAAACCTATTGTCGTTTGGTATTTAAATTAAACAGAAGCGCTTGGTTAAACATTAAAGGTAACACAATGAATCGACATTGTCTTCAATTCAAATACAAATCGAATCTATAGATTCTCTCTCATTTATTTTCGGGTGTCTCGATTATGTGAATGTTACATAATATTTCTTTATAGATATTTTATTCCAAGTGCGATTATTATTGGCATCCGCGTTTTAATTATGATCTCGCAAGTTAAGTAACTTTAGCAATGACCGGTCAACGGATAGGTGACCAGATTCAAATATCCTGAGCTCCTCCGTGTTTCGAAAGGTACGTTGATCCGTTGGTCCCGGTCGATGATGATCGTAAGATGGCGTTTTAAAAATAACTAAATACGATGGTAATGATATCCGGCATTAAACTATACAATTAAGATATTAAAACAAAGTTGTCACACAAAGCAACATCTTTAATTTGTGTTTTAATTTATCAAAAATCAACTCTCTTCATGCTTGAACTATTTTCGAGCTTAGACCATTGTATACCGTATTTCAATACTTAATATTATTTATAGTTAGGTATTTATTTATTTATTTAATTAAAAGGTATGTTTACAGCAAAACATACATTTTTTTAATAGCAGACACTTAATAAATTTACAGCCAATTTTTTAAGTGCTTTTGCATACACAACATTCTTAGTAATTTACAAAAACAGGACAATTAAGGTTATAAACTACAATTATATAAACTAAATAAAAATTAAAAAATCTAAAAGAACGTATAAGAAACATACACTAAACCATACTAAACATTGAACAAACAGTACATAAAAGTTACATTAAGCCTTAGAATCGAGCAGCATTAGCAAATCTTTTTTAAAACTTCTTTGGGAAAGGCTAAAAACATCCAAGTCTAGCGACTTTACACTAACATTATTATAAGTATTACATATATTAGCTCAGGGTTATTTATATTAAACAGGGAACTAAATAATTAAGATAAAATTACCAAATCACAATTAAATAACAATAGTTATCAGCCAGTATACATTATCTTTACTAATTAGCTATTATAATTATGACGTTGGAATTACTTTACGCAACTAATCCACACCAGCCAATTTATGCATAGATAATCAAAAATTAAAAAAAAACGAGCGAGCCTTACAGTAGTCGCATATGATGTGTAATAATATTTGACATCTCACCTTAGTAATTTTAACATTATATTCTGAAAAAAATGTGTCAGGTATTATTTGAAATTATTTTTTATCAACATCATCATCTCAGCCAAAAAACGTCCACTGCTGGACAAAGGCCTCCCCCAAGGATCTCCACAACGACCGGTTTTGTGCTGCTCGTATCCAGCGGCTTCCCGCGACCTTCACCAGATCGTCGGTCCACCTTGTTGGAGGCCTGCCCACAGTGAGCTTTCCGGTACACGGTCGCCACTCAAAGACTATTCCGCCCCAGCGGCCATCAGTTCTGTGAGCAATGTGCCCTGCCCACTACCACTTGAGCTTAGCAACTCTTAGGACTATGTCGGTTACCTTTGTTCTTCTGCGGATCTCCTCATTTCTGATTCGATCACGCAGAGAAACCTTGAACATAGCCTCTCCATTGCACTTTGAGTGACCTTGAGCCTCACTGGCAACACACACTGGTCGAAGACTTTCGTCTTGAGACACTGCGGTATAATGGACGAAAAGATATTTCGTAGCTTACCGAACGCCGCCCAGCCTAATTGGATTCGACAATTGACCTCTTTGCTGAAGTTGGACCTATCTAGCTGGACCGTTTGTCCCAGGTAAACATAATCGTCTACAACTTCAAGGGCAGAGTCCCCAACCTTCAGAGGAGTGGGTACGACACGTGAGTTCGAAATAACTTTCGTTTTCTCCATGTTCATTTTAAGACCCGCTTGTTGAGAGACTCTGTTGAGGTCACCGAGCATTGTGCCGAAGCCTTCCAGGGTCTCAGCCATGATCACTATATCGTCAGCAAATCGAAGGTGAGTGATGTATACGCCGTTGACGTTGATGCCGAGTCCTTTCCAGACCAGTAGTTTGAAAACATCTTCCAGTGCAGCAGTGAACAGTTTCGGAGATATCACATCTCCCTGTCTCACTCCTCGCTGCAACTGGATAGGTTTCGAGCTCTAGTCCTGAAGACGGACTGACATAGTGGCGAACACTTCAACACTTCGATGTACCGGTAGTCAATTTGGCACCGCTGGAGAGACTGTAGCACGGCCCATATTTCAATCGAATCGAAGGCTTTTTCATAGTCCACAAACGCTAAGCAAAGAGGCTGGTTCGGTCTTCTGTATAACCTGCCGCAGCGTATGTATGTGGTCTATGGTGCTGAAGCCTTTTCGGAAACCGATTTTTCATAACAAAGAATAATTCTTTTTAATGAAAATTTTATTTTATGTACACTAAGAGTAATGCAATACCGCGCGTTCATTCGTCAAATCAAATGGCATGCGCTTCCTCGATTGGTTGGTACCATCCAACAACCAACTCTATCACCGCGCGCTCATTCGCCAAATTAAATGGCGCGCGCTTGCGCGCTTCCTCGACTTCCTGTTACACACTTCCGTCCCATTTCACGAAATCACTCTCACAAATTGCAAGAAAGCGAGAGGAAAGATTTTACACATCAAAAAATATACTTAAAAATTGTATAATTGAAACAAAATGATTTTGTTTTTGTTTAAGAGCCTTTTCGAGAGAGAGACTTGTCGCTATCTCTTACAAACAATCGATATTCTAATTAATTCAAACTGATAAGCCCAATCTTAAAGAAAAACACAATTCTAAAATCTCAACATAACAACAACTTAGTGTAGTGGTTAAAGCCTGACTTGCAAAATCAAATAGCATTTTTCTTAAAATCGACATTACCAACAAAATTTATGTACGTTTGAAACTATTTTAAGCAGTATCCAAGGTATGTAAGTTACCTATGCTTAATTTGGGGCTGTCGCTGTGAGATTTAAAAATTTTAATACTGTAATAATAATTTTATGGCTTGATCCCGAAGACTTTGTATTTCTATTGGATCTTGTTGAAATACATAATTGGAGCTAGTATATTAGTGGAGTACTTTTTTATACTGAGGAAATTCGCTATTGGAATAATCTCGTGGGGCTTCTAACCTTAAATACAGTTAACCACCTCTGTGGTCTAATGGCTAAGACTACCGGTTTTGACCCAGTGGTCCCGGATTCGATTCCCAGCGGGAGGGACATGTTTGTGTACTCGGTTTGGTTGGTGGTAGGGCTTGTTTTTCCACCTAGCTAGCTACCACCATCTTACCTAAATATGTCGCCATAACATCAATGTTTGTAGCATTGTTGTGTTCCGGTAGCTAGAGATAAAATAGCCAGTGCCTCACTAGTTGAGGTTCCCGGGTGAAGTGCGCTTCCGTCATTGACCTTATCATCACTTAATATCAGGTGAGATCAAGGTACTGTGCTTACCCGTAAAATATTTTTTTTAAATACAAAATTGTTTTTTTTTAACCATATTATTTTTAATAATTTCAGATTTGGCGCTTGGCTAATAAAACCAGTCACTAAATTGTATAACCTAGAATGGAATCTTCGCAACGGAGAGATATTGGCGGAAGAACGTGGCGCAGTCATCGTGTCCAACCATCAGTCTTCTTTAGACATTTTAGGTAAATTCAACGATTCGATGTAAGCCGGATTTTTATGGGAACATACTCGTAGAAGACAGGAAGTAATAGGAGCTAAGCATATAATATATGATATAACTAATATACAATGGGAATGTCAAATGACATCACGTAACAGTTTTTAAAACATTGGCCAATTTTTCATTTGACTTAAGCATGAATTTCTGTAAGTTGTTAATAAATACCTACTCAATTGACGGAACAAAATAGTGACGCCATTCCCATACATTTTCTATTGAAAAAAAAGGTTGTCACTGTTGCTAATAAATAGTTTTTTTAATTGACTAACCAATCAACCGTCTCTTACGCCACGAGATAGTCTTCTTATTTACCTACTTACCATTACGAAGTATTTTGCGATTCTCCCAAAAGCTGATAGCTACTACTCATAGGGTAAAATAAATTATTCTGTTTCATTTACAGATGTCATTGAGTTATGGGTTGAAATGTTATCCAATGTAACATTTTAACAAAACAAAAAACTAAACTATCAAATGTAGTAAAAATTATCAAATAAACAAAATCACTATTTGATAATAGATTTAATAATATTTTTAAATTAAAAGTGGGCGTGGTTATTGGCATCACGATAATTATGATCATGAGTGATTGTTGCGTACAGATTAAAATATAATTTGAAAGATAAAACTTATAAGATTATCTCTTAGATGCACGTAGTAAAGCTGTTTTGATGTTTAATAAATTACTACTATTTTTTTTTTATATCTCAAGAGTATATAAGCACTTGGCCTTTTTTTCACATAATGTTGTGATGATAAGGCCGAAGGTGGAAGCGCACTTCACCCGGAAGCCAACTATGGCTAGCTCTTAGCCATAGCTGGTCTAAAGCCGACCAGAGACAAGCTCTGCCGAAAGCCAAACCGAGTAAAATAATATATAAACCCCGGTTTGGTATCGAACCCGGGAATACTGGGTTTGAGACGGGCGTTATAACAGCTGTACAAACGTGGCGGCAGACAGGTTTATTTATAATAATAATCGGCTACAATCAATTTGGCGTCACTACAATCTTTATCTGTCACACAAATCCGAGTTGAGTAAAGACAAAGTTATCAATTCGCTATAATTTCTCAACAGATTATGCGCTATTATCGTTATCAACAAAGAGATTTACTTACTGTAAATATTTTTTCAATTTTTGCAATTTATTTTGTCCCACTGCTTCACTTGGCTTTCATCACACCTGTAAAGCCAATGTTTACGGTTATGCTTACGGCGGTAGTAAGAAATAAAAAAAACTCTTTTTTTTCCTTTGCTCAGCTGTGGGACAAAAAAGGCTAATTAAAACATTTTTTAGAAAATCTCTTTATTGATAACGATTAATAGCGCAGTTGAGAATTTATAACGAATTGATAACTTTGTCTTTACTCCACTCTGATTTGTGTGATAGATAAAGGTTGTAGTGCCGCCAAATCGATTGTAGCCGATTATTATTATTATTAATAAAACTGTCTGCCGCCACGTTTGTACACTGTTGTTATAACGCCGGTCTCAAACCCAGTGTTCCCGGGTTCGATACCAAACGGGGGTTATATATTATTTTACTCGGTTTGGCTTTTGGCAGAGCTTGTCTCTGGTCGGCTTTAGACGAGTCACGATGTTAAGAGACGATAAAGCCGAAGGTGGAAGCGCACTTTACCCGTAATCCTCAACTACTGATGCACTGGCTATCTAGCTACCGGAACACAACAATATTTTTAGTAAACATGGTGGTAGCTAGCCAGGCGGACAAACAATAGCCCTACCAACCACCACCAACCTGGGAATCGAACCCATGACCTGTGGGTCAGAGACTGGTCTTACACACTAGACCACAGAGGCGGTGTTTATTACGTCTGAAACGTTGTTTAATTAATCAGCTTTTTTTTTTCAGGGTTGTTCAACATTTGGCATGTGGTGTACAAAATGACGGTTATAGCTAAGAAGGAGCTGTTCTACATATGGCCTTTTGGGCTTTCCGCTTACTTCGCTGGCGTCGTTTTCGTTGACAGAAAAAAGGCCAAAGACGCCTACAAACAGCTGGAAATCACATCGAAAGTCATGGTCAAGAATAAGGTAATTTCTTTATAGATCGAATAAAATTAATGAACGCACGCGCAGCATTCGTACCCGCACCGCATGACATACCGGGTCAGGTGCACTACCAACTATGCTATCGTGGCTCGGTCCAACCCGCCGGAATTAATCTACACTATCCAAGTACTCTTAATTTGTAAGCCAAAGATGGCCAAAGCATGCCAAAGAAACTTTAATCAATGTCGACAACTTACAAATCCCATCGCGCACAAAGAAATTTGGTGACTCGTTTCTTTGTCACACCTCCAAAACATGGAATAGTCTACCAGCACACGTTTCCCCTCTTTCCTATGATATGGGGTCCTTCAATCGAGGCGGGAAGAAACACCTTGTGGGCCTGCAAATTGAAGTTGACTGATGCTGCGTTGTTTTCACGTTGCACCAGTTGTCTTCGCGTCTGGATTCCATTTCCACTTAATATCAGGTGGTGTGGAGTCATTTGCCATCCTAAGAATAAAAATAAAAAAAACATTTTTCATATTGTAATTTGTTCGCAACAAAATTTGCGTTAAATTATATATAAACATAACAATAAGGTATATATAAAGCTTAATTGAGCTTGGTGGCACGGCAACGGTTTACACGGAATGTATGTGAAGTTGTCTCATATTTATACGGGTTATTCTGGTTGCTATACTTCCAATGTTAGGTGACCAAATAGAAATACATTGAACTCCGCCGTGTTTTGGAACCCGATCCGATCCGAACCCTACAGAGAATCTAGTAGGGCACGGGGACGAGCACTAGTGCGCGATGCCGTTCCCTCTAGATAACCTCTGAAGGTGATTCGTTTCACACGGCTTGAGGGACCCTTTACGTTCCTCGCCGCCCCCAAAAAAGCCCGGTGAAGCTGAAAATGCCGCAGCGGCAATCAGCAATCTCTCTCAAAAATAAAAAAATAAAAATAAGTGTTTTGGAAGGCGGTCGTTGTCATAAGATTGGAGTCGTTAAAACCCACCAACCCGCGTTAGGCCATGGTGGTGGGTTTTAGCCCGAATTCCCATGTACTATGTTTTATGTGGTAAGGTCTCTCAATTAAGTAGCGGGACTTTTATAGGCTGATGATAATCATGATAAAGTTTGCGAGTAGCTAGTGTTAGCTACTTTCATAGGGCTACGAGTATGATAGGTATTCGTACTAGGGGTGTTCAATAAAAAGTGATAATGAGTATGAAGCAGTTATACATTATTTATAGTTATTTTATTTTTCGACATAATCACCTTTGAGGTTTATACACTTGCTATATCGTTTTTCTAATCCTAAGATTCCCCTCTAGAAAAAAACTTCATCTTGATTGCTTAAAAAATCATGTACGGCGGCAATCACTCAATCAATTCTTCGTCTTTTTATATCTACTCATCATTTAAATAATCATAATACCAATTGTATGCGGAATAATAACTTACAGTTTCTAAACACTCCTTCCATATATAGGATAATTAACATAAAATATAAAACATAATTTATTGCCGCCATCTATCCACATTCCATGAAAGTTAGTTGTTGTGCCTACTAGAAACGGAATCACTTAATTCAGTCACGTAACATAGATGTCGCTGAAAGTCGTGTAAAGTTCACTTTCTTTGGTTAGTACAGTCACTAGTACAAACATGTTATCATAAGTAGTCACAGTTTTTGACGCTAGAATTACAAACCTCCTATCATCAGTATAATATAATTTATCTGTAATCGTGTAGTTTGGCCAAAATTGTTGAATATTTCTCTGCAGCAGATAATTATTTTCTATTTGTGCATAGCAATATATTTATGGTGGTGACTCTTTGGTTTGTTTATTTCTGAAAGTAAAGGTAACTATTATTTAGTTTATTGGTTTATCACAGGTTGCATAATACCTCTCTATCCATCCTTAGGAAAGGCTCGTACCCCAGCAGTGGGGTCGTAAGTATATGAGCTGGTGATGGTGATGGTGATGGTGATGGAGGTTGCATAATGATGTTTAGAAATAGCAGATGAAAGAGACAGCCGACAAAGCTATGAACGTCTGCATACTAAAATATTTGTTCCAGACAAAAATATGGGTGTTTGCTGAAGGCACGAGAAACAAAGATTACACCAAGCTGTTGCCCTTCAAGAAGGGCGCGTTCACGATGGCAGTGGCAGCACAGGTGCCCATCATCCCCGTTGTCTTCTCACCTTATTATTTTATTAATAAGAAGAATTACATATTTAAAAAAGGTAAACAATCTTTAGAGAAGCGACGCGCCCTCGGGTTGTTCCGCTCTAGATTCGACCCGAACTCCTCGAACAATCTAGGGAGACGGGGATACGCTTGCGTTCGATCACTACGGCTTGAGGAGTCTTTAGCTTCTACTTCTACTAATCGGAGGCCTTTATATAAAAAATTATAACAAAAAAAGCATGTTATGCGTTCCGGGTTGCGATCGCACTCCCGTCTGGTAATTATCCAAGAGGACTTAAAACAAGCCCTACCACCAATCAAAATGAGTACAAATATACACCCACTGGAAACCGAACCATACACTATAGGACCTTCGGACCTATGGTACCTGTATAGTACACTAGACCAAAAAGGGTAGGAAATCTGTTTGCAATAAAAATTTAAAAATTATTTTTTTTTATCTTTAGTGTGTGTTTCAGGTCACGTTATAATTCAATGTCTGGAACCGATCAACACGAAGGGCCTGTCTCCGGAGGACGTACCGGACCTGATCAACAGGGTGCACCACAAGATGTCTGTAGCATACAAGGAACTGGGGAATGAGATTGTGGGCTGTTTGCCAACGAACTACCCTTTCACTACAGACGGATAGACAGAACAGAAAATATTCAGAAACTGAAACAAAAAATCTTCTTTGTTGGCGTTATGTATCTCTATATAGTGGTTGCACCAGAGTGTCCAAAACTTTTTTCCATTAATTATTAAAAATAAGGGTGAGCAACGAATTTTTGACTTAAGGAACAATTTTAATACTTATGTTATTTGGAATTTCGTATTCACAATGCTATACAGGGTGGGGCCTGTAACACGAGCAAAAAATTCTTGTGCAGATTATTTCGAGCACTTAAAGTTACTCTTATGTGGTCCGAATAGTTCAAAGTACGTCGTTTAGGAATAAATTTAATTTAAAGTTAACACCCATAATCGATGTAACTTCCATTGCAAAAATATCGTTTACCGGTCGTAAAGTAACGTGGTACCGGGCGCGGCCAGGAAGTACTACTTACAAACAATCAAGACTGATCTTTATTGTAGTTACGTTAAGAATGAAATAGGTAATGTAAATTAATATTAAAACCTCTTTATTTAATCACAGTTGAAACTCTTTTCAAGCGACAATCAAATTATTCGAAACATTCTTCAAACGTTATAATGACAATGTCAAGTTGGTAATTTAAAAATTACTTATCAATAAATAAATATTTTATTGAAAATGCCAAAAATAATTTACGACGCACGTGAATTATGTGACATGCTATTAATTTATGGTGAAGCAGGAGGTAATGCTAGTTTAGCGCTAGATTTGTATCACGAACGCTACCCGAATAGGTGACACAAGCAAGCGGCGCAACCAGCTGGAGTTCCGGGTGCAGTTGTTAGACCGGCGTTAAAACGAAGAATCCTTCGTCATTTTCGTCAACGTCGTACCGTAAATAAGGTCCTGAACCGGGCGAAGCAGCATGATTACATTTTTTTTTAAAGTGCAAGCTTTACTGGCACGTGACTACCCAGTGAGATTACACTTTTGTAACTGGTTTTTGGCACAGCGTCGTGAAGACGTAAACTTTGTGCGTAATTGATATGGACTGATGAAGCAACTTTTACCAACAACGGCCAATAGAACCGAAAAAATACGCATTATTGGAGTAGAAGTAACCCTCACGTAATAAAACAAACGGCCCATCAGTATCGATATTCACTAAATGGGCATGGGCAGCCTTTCATGGAAGCACTGTAATTGGTTCAATTTTTTTTAATGGTAATTTAAATACCACACGCTTTATGCAATTAATTGATGACACCGTGGCAGATTATTACAATAATTTGCCAGAAAATGTTCAAAGCTTAACTTGGTTTCAACTTGATGGAGCACCTGCTCATTCTGCTGTGGCAGTAAGGCAAAAATTAACGGAAATTTTTGAAGACAGGTGCATTGGACGCTTTGGTCCTATTAGATGGCCAGCGAGATTTCCCGATCTTACATGCTTAGATTTTTTTTTGTGGGGAGCCATTAAAGACTACTTCTATACCGTGGAAATGGACACAGTTGAAATGTTAAGAAACAGAATCGTAGAGGCGTTTGATGTTGCACGCTTAACTGATTTTTCTACACTCCACCAAAACACGATTTCGCGTTATGGCGCGTGCATAAGAAGAAACGATGAACACATAGAAAACATGTTTAATTAGATACAGTACTGGTAAACAATGTTGTGCTAGAGATAAGTAATAAACATTTATCCTTTATCTTTGCTTTTTAATAGTTAATCTCTAACAAGCTACTTGATATACAATAAGATATTGTAAACACAAACGCAATAGGTATCGTCGTAGATTATTTTTCAATCAATTAATTAGTGTTCTTTGCAAGTTACCGAAGAAAAACTGTGATATCAGCAAAAAGTTCATGTCAACTAAACTATCAAGAAAATTTTTGGCGCTACATCAGCTGAATGTCAGTGAAGAGTGTTTTGAATAAAATGAAATGTTTGCCGTCCATTCCTGGTAGGATTAATTTTGTTAGGGATGATCCACTTTTTTTTAAATAATTTTGAAGGACTAAAACCACTAGGATATGAATAGTGGTAACTGAAAATGCCTATATTTAAAGTTTTTGCTCGTGTTACAGGCCCCACCCTGTATATAGTTACAAGATAAAATATGTATGTATGTATGTATGTGAGGGTAGTAACTACACAGTGACGGTAATACTGCTGGCTTGCTCGTAAATCACAAACTACTAGAAAAATTCAACGAGAAGACTTCTGGGGCCTCGGTAGCTCAGCAGCGGTCAGAGCATTGGGCCAGTTATCCAAAGGTCGTGGGTTCGATTCCCACTCGAGCTTCCTGAGGTTGGTTGATTTTTTCTAGTAAAATTTTATCTTGTAATTTCAATACTGCTTGCTAACGGTCATTCAGTAAAATTTCAATAAATTCTATATTAGAATAAAACCACAGAATAAAACCATATCGTTTTGTTGTTTTCTTCTTTTTCAAATAACAACAACTCAATAAAATTAATTAAAAACGCATAACCTATAGACGTACAGACGTGACGTTATGAGTAAAAAAATGGAGCACACTTGAGCCAATAGGTCGAGTGATTACAAACACACGTTACAAGTTAGTCTGTGTCGCCGTATTACAAGATCGCCTCGAATTATACATTACACCAAAATGTTACAAGTCAGTCTCCACCTTTAGATTATGCTCATGTCTATATTATCTAAGTGCTGACTCTTATTTTAATGGTTAAAGGAAACAAATGTCAATCACTGGTTCCTTTCGAACACCTGGTTTCGAACACCACTACCCTGTGCTATAATATAAGATAGAACTAGAAATACCAAAGTAAATAGGTCGGTAAACATAAACAAGTGCTTTTAGTGTTACATAATAATAAGGATTATTAATAATAAATAACTTTTAAGCACAGAAAATGCAATTATTTTTGTTACTACCCAAGTCGTTATTGTTTTATTCCCATTATTACAATAACGTAGCAAAAAGTTAAGTATTTATGTGTGCTTTAGTAGTATCTACAAGTGTTACTACATAAATTAGTCCATGACTACACTAACACATTCAATAAATGTTCGTTAAAATAAAACGATTAAAGCAGTGTGTGTGTGCAGAAGAACAAAACCTTACAAATTGTACCTAATATCTTGTTTTGCCAGATATAATCATAAAATATCTAATTATACATCATTTGAGAGTGAACACTACTCTTAGCTGTCGTTGATTTCAAATTACTACCAGAAAAAACGAATTTTAAACTTTTTAAAGTAAAAAGGTGCTGATTATTTGTAATGTTATTGTTAGTTAGGTTAAATAGGTTATTAAAGTCAACAGTAAAATAGTTATTTAGCTCTATTGTTAACATACAAGCAAAATTAATCATCGCATGACAATTTTAACTTCTCTAGTCGTGAATTCATCGCGTTTTTGTATTTTTATATTGTAGTGGAACTCAAATAACTACGAAAATATGACTATTGCTTAGAAGGATTGTTTGTTTACTTTATTTTAATAAATAATATAATTTAATTTCTTTGTTTTATTGGAACAACACGTTGATCTAAAATATGCATTTTTTTTAATTAGCATAAATACTGTCCCACTGCTGGGCCTAATTAGGCCTATTGCTATAGTTGATGGGTATTTGCTATTGGTATAGGGTATTGGTATTTGTATAATATGGTGATCCTGGGCTATGCATCAAAGTATCTAAAATACTCTTAGCCCGACCTGGGAATTTAATTCAGGACCTCCTGATAACTCCGTAGGCGTCTTGACAGCTCATTCTTTAATTATGGATCCAGTCATAACTAAGGACAAGGAAGCTAGGTGGTTCTTTCCATGCTTATTTTCTTAAGTTCCGGAGTGGGAGTCATAGCCCTTATCGACCCAACTCTGACAGAAAAGAGCTTTGCCTTAGTCTCTATTTATCTTCTTAATTATATAAACCGTCCGAACTTCTCGAACTTCCTATGGTAGCGACTGACCGGAGCGATCATCGTAACGTAACCATAACGTACCATTCGCGGCGAGCTTCATTCTTCATCGCTGACTGATCGATAACAGTGCCCTGATTCCCGTTACGAAAACCGTACCGATATCGCAGCGACTTAGTCGTTTTCGTATTCACACCCGTCAATCGAGCCGATTTTAAAGTCGTTCGAACGCAGTTCCAACCAACCGTATTCAGAAATTTCGTAAAATTGGATGTGAATATGAATAATAAAAATTTGGTATAACGACTAAGTCGATAAGATTTCGTTATGGTTCTGTTATATGGGAATAAGACTTACCATACGAATGCTCGCCTTAAACATGTTACGGTAAAAGAATTTTGAAAATCGGCCTACAATAATGACAGAGGAATCCATAAACATACATAAAAAAAACGAACGAGCCTTAAGGCGCATTTTCATTGGTCGTTAGCGCCCGCATGCGGGGTGAGGATGATTTTTGAAACGCATGCCACAGGGCCCGCACGGGAGGAACCGTTTTCATTAGTCGTTAGCGCCCGTATGCGGGGTACGAGAGATTTCTGTAACCCATGCCATAGGGCCCGCACGGTAGGAACCGTTTTCATTAGTCGTTAGCGTCCGCATGCGAGGTGCGAAAGAAGTGATGCCAGATTGGGGAGAATCCCCCAATCTGGCATCACTTATTATGTGAAATATATTTGGAGAGAAAAAAATGGGTTTATTTGTCTGTAAATCTTCCTAGAAAGAAATAAATAAATAAATATCACATTACAATTATAATAGGTGGAACATTTATTAAGGTATTCATGTGACACCCTGCAAGGACACAGTAACAGCATCAGAGGGCTAATTAAAAAATGTACTTACTTATCTAGTTATAATTATACAATATTATTTGATATAGATACATACATAGTAATTGCTTTTTTTTTAATTGTATTAATAATTATTCTCTGTTTTATATAAAGGTACCTATTAACAATTTTAAACAATTTAAGCTATAGCTGTCTCGGTGTCGATCGGCTTGGACAGACAAACAGGTTTTTACTGCCAATCGCCATTATCATCTTTGCTAAAACCTTAGTAAAACCTATTTGGGGCGGGCCGCTAGTATTATAGAAGGCGAGTGGATCACACTGTTACGACCCCTGTTACTTCCGTTACTTCCGTCCCTTTTCTACGAAATCACTCCCACAAATTGTATTTATAGAAGGCGAGCGGAAAGATAATACACATCAACAAAAAAAAAGTACACCCGTGCAAAGCTGGGGCGGGCCGCTAGTATTAGATATCTCAAAATGTTGCGCTTGTTTTTTAATATTTTTATTAAAAGTATATGAAACGATTTTCTAATGGTTTTTTATTTTATATTTAAATCTGATAACCTATTGATTCAAAAACTTGTAAGTTATGACCAAACAAAGACAACCATGTCCTTAAGCTGATCATCATCGGTACCGTTACGTTAGTTGACGTTGAATGGGCGCCTTTGGCTTTCAAAGTAAAAAGTGTTGAATAATTTCGGCGGGCTGGTTAGAACCATAATAGCTCAAATGGGAGACCATCTGACCCGGTATGTCAGAAGGGTGCAGGTTCAAATCCTGCTCGTGGAATTTTTTTCAACATTTGTGTTTTTGTTATATAGGTATTTCAAAAACTAAATTAAAAAGTACCGTTCCCAATCCCACCCAAAATGAAGAAACTCAAAGAACTCTCTCATGGTCACACTACACTACTGACATTGATAACTATGATAAATAACAAACAAATTTGAATGAATAAAAAATTACTTTATTTAACTTTAGAACTTATTGAAAGTTAAACCCAAGACTAATTAACGTATGGAAAACACTTTAACTCAACACTTTATGAGGATATAGTCCAATAATTTGTTGAAAACCGTTTGATATTCTTTGTGTAGTAATAGTTTTATAAAATTGTTATTTATATATAAGAATTGATATTTTATTTCACATCTTGGATACCATGTACTTCCACAACTTCGCACTACACATTTATGGATCATTTTACTTAATAAAATAATCTATTACGTGAAATTATCATTAAAAAAACTTGAGTCGACACATATCTCTACATAGTTTGTGAGTCGACATATCTCTACCTAGTTTGTGAGTCGACAACTAAACATGAGTGACAGCCGGCATCATTATGACATTTAAATATTTAATAGCGGCCAGTATTACCCACATGACTAGGTCCCTAAGAGTAATATTGTACAGTTCACGGAACTGGGTAATGTTATGAAAATACGTTTTAAAAAATCAAAAAGTTTTTTTAAATTTCCGTCTAATATTATATTAGTTTTATTAGTTCAAATTGCGTGTGCGATCTTATTTTAGTTTACTGAATAGTGGTAATTATTTTGGTTTACCCATTTATCGGCAGATTTGATTTATTGACTATGAATACCTCCCACCAAACAAAGTGACTTCAAGGCTGCTTCAACACAGGCCTCTCCAGTTATATCTACAGCTACAGCTACAGCTGCTTTTAGTAGTGATTTGACATTCAAGAAGTACATAAACTTTAAAAAGGCATATTATTATACGTCAAAATGGTACCTTTTATATGCAAAGTCTATGGGAAAGTTGTTTGTAAATTTATAATTTGTACGTTGTTTATAATAGATTGCCTTTTCAAATTGTGTTTTTCAAGTGTATTTAAGGCTCCCAGGTTCTATTACAACTTTTTTATTTTAATGTTTACATTTTTTTATACTTCCATTCTTTTTTTGCCTTTATTCTTGATCAGAGGAAGGCACGTTCATAATATATAGTAAGTATGTTCAATGTTTAACACCATATACCTTCACTTTTTCATGCATGACATACTTACATATCATTTTGTTTTTAAATGAATGAGCATTTTGAAATGTGCATTCAGTTAATTCAGGTATCGGTAGACGGAACTGTAGTTATAATGTGTTATATATAGCCATTATTTTTTTGATGCTATTTAACTTCTTTTCTTGATCTTCCCATGATATTTACTTCTGTCCTAATATAAACAAATGAAGGAAGCAAACTCGTGCACATTGCATAGAGGCTGAAAAGATTGAGAGAGAAAACAAGCCTTCTAATTTTAAAACTAGCTCTCGGTTGAAGTCTCTCCCAAAAACTAAACTGGGTGCCTAGTGCGAGTTTTGCGAGGATCACGTTAACGAAAACGAGAATAGGTATGGAAAAAAATTTACTCTTCACGTATGTCGCCAAGAGGCGCTGCTTCAATGCCATACTAATTTTCGTTTTCGTACACGTAATCGAATGAATACGGATATTAAACAAAACTCAAACTAGGCATCCAGGTGATAGATTCAGTAGCTTAGTTTTTAACTAGTTTTTATTTGTTTTATTCTTTTTATCGGTTATTTATCATAAAGTTGATCCCGGCTGCATTAGCTGTCGTAAACAACCACCAATCCGCACTGGGTCCCGTCGGTGGTGGTTTAGCCCGTTCTCCCTATCCTTCCACAGGGTGGGTAGGTTCGTGCCCCCAGCAGTAGGGACATAAAAGCTGATGATGATGATGATGATGATGATGATATATTTTACAATAAATGTTTGCTAACACAACTGTAATGGTACTTTTTATGCTTAGTACAGAGATCTAATCTAAATAATTAATTGACTACGTTTAATTGTCACGTAAAATTTCATGTCAAAAAATTATTTAAACAAAAGCAAACATTGGTTTAAAATGTTTATACTTCAATGTTTATAAATAAAACCATATCATCATCATCATCACCAGCTAAATTTGATGTCCCCACTGCTGGGGGCTGGGGCGCATCCCTATGCGTGAACAGGGAGAGAACGGGCCATAACCACCACGCGACCGCGGGCCCAGTGCGTATGAACGAACCAATATGCCAATGGTTATGGGCTTGAAAAATTCATAACACAAACATCATTAAAGTATAAGTAATACAGGTCAAAGGTTTTTGTTAAAAAAAAAATATTTTTTAAAAGTCATTGTTTTTCGATTACTTTACAAGGAGACGTCATTGAACACTGTTGACTTTAAAAACATGGTAATTTTAGTTAAGAAAACCTTTAAACAAGTACCTACCTATTCACTCAGCAACATTGGAGCAATGTTTTTCTTATTTAAATTTTTGTTGTTTCTGTTTATAACCATTGTTATGATGGTACTTTTAATTGCCTACAAATTGTTTGAATGTAAGTAGCTTTCGACAGAAACCAGTGATCGACATTATTTTCTTTAATTATATAAAACTAGCGGCCCGTTCCGGCTTCGCACGGGTGGACATATTTTTTTTAATATAGCCTATGTTACTCAGCGCTAATGTAGCATTCTAATGGTGAAAGAATTTTTTAAATTGGTTAGTTTATTCGTTAAAAACAAAAATACCAAACTTTCCACTTTATAATATTAGTATGTTAAGGGCCAGCATCCACCTGCTTCGTTGGTATCATCCAGTAAATTTAAAAAAAAAACTATTTTATTTTTTGGTGACGAAAATTTTAGACGAACGCTGTATTAATAAACAAACTGTATATAAGCTTGGAGTAGTTACTTTGTGTTTTGTTCCCTTCATGTAAACTTCATTTCATATTAGAGTAAAAGAGACAAAACACGGAGTAACTACTCCAAGCTTACACTTTGTTTATTAATAAGCCCCAAAGTGTCGAACACTAGTGCAAATCGATACTTAATCATCCCTTATGAGACCCTTTCTTCACATTTACTTTAACTTTTTTATTATAATTTCAGCATTATTGTAGAAATATTTGAATATTTAGGACAAAAACTTATGGGCCTAGAATTAACTGTACGAAATTCTAAGGTATTATCCAAAGATCGAGCTGCTGTGATAGTAGAAAACCATCAGTCATCTATAGAAATACTCCGTAAGTAATAAATGTTACCTACTACATTTTTTAACTCTAAACATTGATACTCTGATAAACATTTATTTGCATTTATTTTGCATACGTTTTAAAAACAACTAGTGGTCGTCCAGTGGTCGATATTCGACCGTAAATTTTATAAAAAGATGTTTACTATTTCAGCTAAAGGGTTTGTAGGTACACTTACCAATGGCCATGACAATTTAAAAATAATATGGATACTTCTTGGCGGGACAGTGAACAGTCATGTCTGCGGTTTTGGTTTATTTTCTTAAATTTGTGTTATGTCAAATATTAATGTGAAATAATGGTGGCTTATTAACCGTTAAGTGTTCGTGAGTGTGCATGAGTAACAAATGAAACAAAACAGTGCAACGTCACTTTTCAAATTCTCTCAAGATGTCTGCCCGAGGACTTAGTAAAGCGAAAGCCCCACATCTTTACTGAGATACTCGAGAGGTTGGGGGGTATATCATTTCTCACTTCCTATTTCTATTATCATTCATCATCATCATATAGGAAGGAAATATTGTTTATTTATGTATTACTTGTAAGAAAAATTACTTTTTCAATGGCTAAATGCTTGTGCAAAGCCATAAAAAAATGTGTTTGACACAGATTAAAATCATCCGCATTTATTATTATCCTTTGAAGCTTTATATTGTAAGTAACACATTATATACATACAACCCGTTCGCGCTAAGTTTGCCGGTCTGTGGAATGCGCGTCCCCTCCCCCAACCGCCTACCTCACCGCTGAATCGCCCTCTCAGTATGATTTATATGTCTAATTTTACCCAAATACACAATTTTTATTGTTACAAATAAATAAAAAATATTTTAAATACAGTTTGTTTTTTGTTGACGCTACCCTTCGAGTGACGTCATATCGCCAGCGGCAAACTTAGCGTGAACGGGTTGTACCTACATTTTATCTTTCTGCACTTCGTCTCCAATGAACTTTAACTAGGCTAAAAAAGATAGATTGTGAGTTTGGATTGGCATTGACAGATTTCGGACGAACCCCTTCCATTTTTGAAATTTTTGAAAAATTTATGTCTATTTAATTTAATATATTTGTAAGACATATTCACACACACATATTATTATAATCTCACATTCCTCCATACGCGCAATTCGCTTAAAAAGGTATCCAAAGAATTCACGTATTATTATCTAGACACGCGGTAGCGTGTCAAGCCATGTTCAAGCTAACAGAACTGGCGAGCAGCACCGTGTGTAATATTACACGAACCATTTGGAGCCACTTTTGACCCCTTCATAACTCAAAAACTTTTTCTCATATACATGAACAATCAAACAAACTTACCAAGTGTAGTTCGATTGAAATTATGCAGCTTATTGTCTCGTCCGAAGATTTAGTAATCCTCATCACAGAGGACGAGACAACAAGGTGCATAAAGTGACTAGCGAGATACATGTGCTCCAAATTTCATAAACACACCTAGGTTTAAAGATTTTTATTCTCATACGAAATTACATTTCACTTTTATTGAGATATAAACAATACATAAATTACAGTATACAAATTTATTGTCACTCTGTGGCACTCGTTGCGATATGCAGTTTAAGTTTATTTTTAAACATGTATATAGTCTCACAAGTTTTCACTTCATCTGGTAACCTATAAAATAGCTGTCCACAAACAGAATTGTCTTTTTCCGATATTTAGTGCTAGGTGTAATTAATTTGAGTTTGTTTTTGTGTCGGAGATTATGAGTATATTTTTTATATCTAATTGTATATTTGATTTAATACTCTTTGAAATAATTAAATAATAGGTACCACGGACCACGGCGCACGGTGAGGCGGGCGGTCGTTGAGGAGAGCGGGGTGGGGAGCGGTGCGATAATTTTATTATGAATAAGTACTGTAGAACCTGAGGGGGCTGTACTTAACTCAAATATTATTTTATATTTTATCAAATATTATTTTATATTTTAGTAAGTACATAAAGACCCTATCGTCGTGGCCGCGGGCTGACCACAAACTAGGTAGAGATACGGGCTGACGTAGAAGACTCGCGATCCTCTTCTGTTTCCTTCTATGCGTGTCTTCTTAATCAAAATGAAACGAATGCAGAACGCGACGGCTGCCAGTAGGCTCGCGCAACCAAATAGTCCCGATCACTACAGTACCTACTAATAATTTCTGTACAAAAAGTAATGATATCCCCTCAAAAATATAAATGTGAAATGAAAGCCAATATTATGATATTTGCCTTGGTTTCCAAATTTCCGGAAGAATAAAATAAGAACTTACAGCTGTAGAACTTGCGAAGGCTATAATATAATTCGTATATGAGAACTAGCCAAGTCAGACCTTAGGCTTCAATATATTATTATCCTAAGTTATAAGAACAAATGATATTTTTATGTTATTATAAATAAATTTCAGGACTGACCATTGAACTTGGCACCCATTTAGATCTCACTTTTATCGATGAAGTCAACAACCAAGGCGTATATCATAATATTGAACTTGGCTCATATTTCACTTTTATGTTTTTGAGGTAGATAATAACTATGAGTATTTACTATGTAGAAATACCAATTTTTATGCAAAATCTTACAAGCTTGACATGTAAGGATATCTCGTATTTACATGAAATATTATAAGTACTATGTTATACTTGTTTATGTCATGTTACATTTGAAGAATAAAATATTCATAATTTTATTACTCAGATCTCATGGCTCATAGTTTACCGCGGTCATGATGTTATTAAATAATTAAATAGTCTACTTACAGATGTGGCAGTTTGTAGGAAAAATCACTGGTGTGGCGAAAAAAGAAATACGCTATTTATTCCCATTCGGTACTATTCAGTATTACACAGGAACATTATTCATAGACAGACAAGGAGGCACCAAACAACTCGATGTAGTCGGGAAAGAAGTCGTGAAACTACAAGTAATTACAACAAAATGTTGCAAAATTAAATACGCATAACTTTAAATAGGTAGATACTTCATCTCTAATTGTTTCTTCAACATTTCAGAGTAAGGCTTTGATACATCCTGAAGGAACGAGGAATCACAAGAAAGGCACCATGCTGCCATTCAAAAGAGGAGCTTTTGTGATGGCAGTAAAGTTTCAAATTCCGATTATACCCGTTGCAATCTCACCTTACTATTTTATTGATTACGAGGCACCGTCCTTTGGGAAACGTAAGTTTATTGATTCATATTAATTTTGAAACAATCACAGTTTTAGAAATAAATATTACCTTAAATATAAAAGTGTAAATATATCCCTCCTAATATTTATAAACGCAAAAATATAAATGTTTGTTTCTTAATAAATCAAGCTGCTAAAACGATTTCTGTTCAAAATGGGTACCTACCTACCTACACATGTAAGTACCCTAGATTAAATTGGATACATTTTAACCTGGGAAATATTTTATTTTTTATTCGCTCGGGATTTTTCACTTAGTGGCAGACTGAATTTCACGCACACGACAAAGGTAGGTAACTAATTAAAAATAAAGTTCATCACAAAAGCATCTTTCGCACATTTAGGTCCTTGGGTTCGTGACTAAATTAAATATGATGGCTATCTTTATTTATTTATTTTAAACTTCTGCAACAAAATTTTTTAACCGGTCAATCATAGGATGGTGTGGTGCAGAAATGACATACTAGGTGCAATTTTAACTGCCAACAATTTTTTTTTGTATTCAGAGTCGTTGGTAGGTTGTGCATGACTTCTTCTAAGATTTTCCACGTAATATGTCACAGAGCAGCAATGGCTTGGGAGTAGCTATACCTTTCACATGGGAAAAGGATCCGGGGGCCGAGCGAAAATGTAGAAAGATAAACTTAGTTACGTATTACGCTAGTACTTAGGTCCAGGGTGCGTAGTGCGAGTTTCATTCACCATCCGATCACGTTTACGAAAACGAAAATATGTATGGAAACTTTTAATTCTTCTCGTATATCGCCAGCAGGGCCTTAGATCCACGAGATACTTATGTCACATATCTCGTGGACGAGACGAGAAAAGTTGTCCATGTCGATTTATTTGTCGTTTTCCATAACATTCAATTCAATTTCAATTTCTTGTAAAATGGCTCTCGCTACGATTTAGCCAGTGTAACATGATATAACATTCACATCACGACAGAGAACTAACTCGTCATATATCGGCTTGTCCAATGTCGACCCGATAAACCAATGTTGCCGTTTAAAGAAAACTACCATTTTTTTAATCCATTAAAACGGTTTTCATTCCTTTCCATTCGTTCTTTCTTCATGAACGCAACCTTTTTTTATGAACGCTGCCATCGTTTGTCTATTTGACGCCGGTTGATTGACGTATACGGATTGTTGTCAGTACCAAATTTTAAAAATTTCAAAATTGTATTTGTATATTTCTTGCCTCCCTTTCCTCATATACCGTTAATAAATAATTAAAAAATGCCATGATGAAAAAGAAAATCAAAATCAAAACTTACTGATGTCGCGGACAGTCTTTAGTGAAATACTATGGCGATAAACATGTCATTTTCAAGTGTCAGAATTCGATAAATTATAACGCTTATGATAGAGTCTGTCGACAAAAACAACACAGAGTTTAATTAAAACAATCACTACGAATCATGATTGGACAGAAAGAGACGAGTTTGGTGGGCTGCCATGTTAGCACCTATAGACATATTATTATCTCTATTCTGCAAGAGATAATGCGATGACAAAATTATGTCGCGGCGTTCATCTTAGCCCCTGCAGGAGACGCTGCCTAATTCTCGTTTTCGACCGACCGAATGTCCGAATGACCGAATGTCAAATAATAACTCACACTAGGCCCTCAGACCACCTAAACCCCACACCCTTATACCGTACCCGTACTATACGCCCATGATGGCAAACTTTTAGTATATGAATCAAGATAATGTTTGATCCTATTTTCCTTGTAATATATTTTCATGTTCTTTTGGTATACCTACCTAGTTACTTAAAACATTTTTAATAATTTACTTATTACTATTACAGCTCGGATTATAATGAAAGTATTAGACGAAGTGCCGACTGTTGGACTTACTTTAGATGACGTACCAGAGCTAATGGAAAAGGTACAACTACAAATATGGGAGATGTATAAAAAATTGTACAATGAAGTAATGACTAAATACAAACATGAAGAAGCTGAAAATGAAATTACACCTGGGTGTCTGATATTGGATTAGTAAAATTATAAATTTTTAGGATGTTAGTGGTAGAGGTAATCACGTCGGGGTCACCGCTTTAGGATGGTAGTGGTAGAGGTAATCACGTCGGGGTCACCACTTTGGCGAAGGGTCACTACTTTAGCGAAGTGTTTAGCGTTGAGTGTTTGGCCGATGCTTTAGTGTTGGTTGGTCGCTGTCACTTGGCGATACTAGCGTTGCTGCGCCTGTCGTGCGGAGAGAAGTAAAACGCAGGATTGTCAGTTGTAGAATGCCTTCTTTATTTGGGTTACTCGTCCTTTATATAACATTGGTTGCACGTGGTAATAAGTAAAGAGAATGCACGTGGTAATAATTAAAGAGAAAGCGCCGCAGGCGCGCGGCGTGAAAGCATCTGGTGTTGGCTAAAACAAAGCGCTGCGCGCGGCGTGGGTATTTTACAACGATCATCTGGTGCTGGTTAAGACAAAGCGCTGCGCGCGGCGCGGGAAACATCTGGTGCTAAGCTGAGACAAAGCGCTGCGCGCGGCGTGGGTATTTTACAACGATCGAATTATTATTGTGTGTGTGCGGCTACAAATTGAACAGATCGTGTTCGTGGCACTGTGGCACTGCTGAATACTAATGAATACATAGTACTGTTTTATAATAGGTAAAAAAAATATTTTGTAAATGAAATTAGTACAATAAACATATTCTATTTATTCTATTTTGTTTTATTTTCTATTCAATTAAGTACTTTATTATTTTATCAGAAATATAAAAACAATATTGAATAAGTAGTACGAGTAGAAACAGAGAGAATATACCTTGTTTCGTTATTAAAAACACAGCCTGAAAACTTTTTACTGCAATCAATCAAAGTGATCGGAAAGGACAATTTCAAAATCATTTCACCTATAACAATCATTCAACACTATTATGTAAATCAATGTCAATCAATATTTTACTTAACTTATCAGTTTATCACCATCAAATAAATTGATAAATCTTAGCTGTATTAATAAGCTAAACCTTCCTCCTTTAAATTAGAGAAGAAAACCAGTGAGCATGTGGTTGTCTGCCCCTATAAACAGTCCGCGTACTCGTATAATAAAATCAGACAGCATGACAGTATAAAGACATACATGAAGTCGGTACATTCTGTATGAGTAAAGTACAGCCGACTGCAAATCAGATTAACCAAAAATAACTTTTTTTAATAAATGTTCTACCACATGGCAATAAAGTCTAAAATCTATTCAGGCTACTTGACAGTTTGTGGTCTGATGTGCCAGCCGTGTGCATGTCAATGCATGCCGTGCACGAAGGAAGGTATACCGTCATGATGCCGTGTGTGCCTCAGACTCACTAAAATAACTCTGATCTCTACGTCTCGTTCATTATTTTGTAGACTCCTATCCTATAAAGCTTCATACAAAAACACAGTGCTGCCATTTTAGCGCTTTCGGCGATTGATTTAACGTTTTTTGATTGACCGCGATCCATATTTGTTGTTATTGTATTTAATGTGTATTTTTTAAAGTTTATTACGAATGTTAATAAATATTTATGATTAGGTACATACCTAAAGGTATTTTCATTTTCATTTCAATATGTAAGCTAACGCTAAAACGCTTGCTTTGTCCGTTTTCTTAGAATCTAGCCCTATTGTTGTTAGGCGCCCGCTGACGACGCTGACTGAATTTTTTCATCTGGCAGGCCGCAGTGCAAGAATGTCATGATCATGAATGAGTATATGTGAGCGAGTGAGTGAAAAGTTGAAAAAAACACAGCAACAAACAAAAGTCAAAAACCAAAGCAAGCGATGAAGCTAGCAAACATCACAATAAAATTAGGATTTTAACTACGAAAGTTTAATCCTTTCCTTGCCCGAGAAAAATCTGTCAAAACCAAATAGCAGATCTCTATTATTAGACGTCAAGAGTTAAAACCAATAAAACCGAGAAAAATTGCCATAAATTATTGAAGTCAGCAACAAGTGTTGTGTGCCGTGATAAATGATTATAATTTGATAATATCTTTTAATAATAGCTAAAAAAATGTGGGACAAAATGATATACGTGTTTATTATTACGTTAGTGACCTATGTTTTAAAGCAACTATTTTCAGAAACACCAAATTTTGTAAAATTTAAGTCAAAATTTCTTATATTTTATATATGGACATCAATCACTGCAGTTATTTTGATGCCTTTCTTTGTGTTTAACCCGAAAAACGTGAAAAATTCCTTGTAAGTATTACACACTTAGTTCTGTACTACCTACTGTCAATTGTTTCAAACTATTAAAATCTCTTTAAATTTGGGTGGGTACCTACCTAGTTTTTTAACTCCTAAAACATAAATAAACAATACTTTATTTTTATAGTCGTATAAAAGGATCTAATTATGTTAGTACAAATGATTATGTCTGAGGCAAATTTACTGAACTGGTTACATAAAATTTGAATAATTAATCTAAAAAAAACCCCTTAAGTATTAAGTTTGCTTGAAAAAAAGTGAGGTTTGCTCTTTTAAATAATATTATTGGAAAGTCTGTTATTATGAGGCTTATTTGATAAGGTTATATTCATATAAGCAAATAATTCCATGTTTAAAATAAGCAATATTTCATATATAAATAAAGGTGTGTACATATTGTTTATAGTTAATTTAAAAATATTTATTTCATAGATTTGGGTCTCAAATTGTGAAGCATATTACCAAAGTCATAGAAGTAAAATGGCACCTAAGAAACGGAAAAGTATTAGCTGAAGATAGAGGTGCCGTAGTAGTGTCAAATCACCAGTCATCAATTGATATACTAGGTAAGGAATGCTATAATCTAATAATAATAATATGTTTGTATATATTAAATACATAAACAAAATGGTCAGATTTTGGATGATTCCCAATCTCTGCCCTTCTGAATCTAACTTAAGGTGTATTTATTTTATGTTTTGTATATATGGTTGGGTTTGATATTTAATTAAACTTAGAATAATGTATTTATCTTTCCACTTTGAGTGCACTGCCTTTTTTTTCAATTTTTAATTACTTGCTCAAGCAAAAGTTATCACTCTAATACGGTAGGCTCTTATACTAATATTTAGATGTTGGTTCTAGTTACCACGGTGTGAAGATGTTATTGATTCAACAAAAATCAAGTATAGGTATTATGACTTATTTCAGGAATGTTCAATATCTGGCATGTAGCAGATAAAATAGCTGCCATTGCAAGAAAAGAAATATTCTATGTATGGCCGTTTGGACTAGCTGCATACCTTGCTGGGGTTGTTTTTATAGACAGAAATAACTCTAAAGATGCATACAAGCAGCTAAAAATTACTTCGGAAGTTATGATTAAAAATAAGGTAACAAAAAACAAACTCTTCATTTCTATTACTTTTGTAATAAACAGTTCTATATGACTAAATTGTTTTTGATAAACCTATTTTTTATTAATTTAGTGATGTGGCAAAAAAATTGCAATCTAGTACAGAGAACTCAATTCTTTTACAATTAATTTTAATAGGTATCTGTTATAAATAATTAAATGAATAAAGTAATAAAATTCACGATATGTATGAAGTAGAAGCTTAAATTCAGATTCCTAGTGGGGGTAAGCTGTAACACCAAGTTTTGCTTAAGAAGGGATGTTGAGCCATTGCCACTGGTTGCAAAAGTCACCTACTGGCTTTGTTGACTAAGATGGTGGGTTAGTAACTCAGTATTTCATTACATATAGGCGCAAATAATAAGCGATTAGTATGTTTTCTAAAGTAATATTTTAGAGGTAGAATATGGAACTTTGTTCCTATGCAAGTCTTCTCAAATAAAAACTTATTAATCTATTCTATGACATACTATGATGTACGTAATTGCTGACTCCAACTCACAAAATAGACCAAAACTAAAACAATAAGTTGTACATTTATCTAGTTTTACATTGATTGTTTAATAGAAAATGTAAAAATATATTTTTAATATATTGGTAATTTTTTACAGACGAAAATATGGCTTTTTCCTGAGGGCACAAGGAACAAAGACTTTACGAAGCTGCTGCCTTTTAAAAAAGGAGCGTTTAATATAGCAGTTGCTGCACAAGTGCCAATCATTCCAGTGGTGTTTTCACCATACTACTTTATTAACAGAAAAAAGTACATCTTCAACAAAGGTTATTGACTAAATTAACTCATTAATACTTTTTAAATTTGTCAAAAAGTTGCCTTAACCTAATTTATATATTACATTCAAAATTTTAAATCAATTATACAGTTTAGGCTTCAGGTAGCACTTATGAATGTCACTGTGCCATCGGTTCGTAAGTCTACACAGACGGGAGACCTGTACTGAAAAGAACCGGAAAGAAATTCAGCAAGGGCATTTCTTTTCTCCCTGAGGCCTCTTCCTCACCGGATCGGTACGTTTTCGTTTTGGTACCGCCTCTTCACCAAATCTGTACAGATTTTCTGCCTCTAACCTTCAGTCGAAAACTTAATTTATATGTTTTTCTCCTGTCTTGTTTCTTTTAGGATGACGATGAATGATAATAGAAATGAGAAGTGAGAAATGATAGACCCCCAACCCCTCGAGTATCTCAGTAAAGATGTGGGGCTTTACTAAGTCCTCGGGCAGACTTCTTGAGAGAATTTGAAAAGTGATGTTGCACTGTTTTGTTTCATTTACCAACACTCATGCACACTCGCGAACACTTAACGGTTAATAATCCACCATTATTTGACATTAATATTCGACATAACACAAATTTTACAAAATAAAACAAAACCGCAGACATGTCTGTTCACTTTCCCGCCAAGAAGTCCGGTGAGGAAGAGGTCTTACAGTGTTGCTGTAAGTTTTACTCCTTTACAGTTAAATATTGGAAAATGCCCTATCATAGCAGGACACTTTCCATTACAAATAAACACACAAAATATAAAAGACAAGCACAACATGTAAAAAACAAAATAAAATATATTAATATACATATCTAAGTTAGCAAATTTATCAGGTACCAGTTATAATTTCCACAATGTCACATGGCAATCATATTATGGCAACTTTTTCAATTTTTGTCTAAGTTTAATCAGCTTCTGTATAACATTCATTGAGCAACACAAGATTTACCCTAGAAAAAAAAAACATTTAAACATTCAATTAAGGGATATGTAAATTCATACTAATAAAAATTTTATAGTGCCATTGGTTTGTTTTCCAGGTCATGCCATTATCCAGTGCTTAGAGCCAATACCCACGAAGGGCTTGACTATGGAGAATGTGCCTGAGCTCATTGAACGCGTCCGCAACATCATGGATGCTGTCTACAAGGAGCTGTCCAAAGAAGTTCTTAGCACTTTACCACCCAACTATCCGTTGGCCACTGTAGACTGCTAAAAGGCAAAGGTCGCATCTGAAAACTGAAAAATATTATGCAAAATCAAGCAGGCTTAATTTATATAGCATAATATTAATATTCTTAAAAAATATATACTATGGCAGTATATTATTAAAATTCAAATGATAGATACATTCTTACATCTGTGATTATTGAGATTTTTTAATGATAATTAATCACTTATGCAATTGCCATTTTTTTTCGGGTTATGTATTAATTTAATTTTAACTATCCTGTATACTTGTAATAAATTGAGGCTATTTAAATACGGTATATGAAAACGTATTTATAATTTTTACATGTTTAGTATGAGTTTAGTGAAAAGGCAATTGGTTATAAAGTAAAGATAGCTTTGTTAACGCTCCACACGATTCTAGACAATGCAACATGATTTTATTGCAGCCGACACGCGTGGCGTAACTAAGAGTTACGAAAGTTAGCATACATTCTACATTTGCGATACAGTTTCTGAATACAATATGAGCGAACTGATTGATCGTAGCTAAAATTGCAACAGAAGCAGCAACCCGGGGTGGAATATCAATTAAGTGATATCACTACACGTGTAATAATTAGGTACTATGTTAGTACGTTATAATTAACCCAGTCAGTATTCTTTCGATTTAAGTATTTGTTAGAACTTAGGAGCAACACGGCAAAGAGATGCTTTGGCATATGGGTATGCAATCTAAATGGGTCAGTATGGAGTCCGAAACTTAAACGATAGAGAAATTAGTTCTAAGGAACCATGTCTTTGTTATTAAGGTTCGTAAAATTTCATTCGAAAATGTTTGTAAAAAATCCCTTTTTTTTTCATGTGTAGTTGTACTGGCATATTTAGATTCCTCAGCTTGTATACTGAATAAGTCAGTAATGTTATTTTTACAACAAACTTATATTAATAAGGGCAACTCTCAAGTTTGCAATAGAAGTCCTGTGGTACGCACTTATTGCTTGACAAACGATTTTATATAATTGTATGTTTTGTTTACTTAACAGTTTATTTATGAACTCTAAATATTTTAGTATTATTATTATCAATATATTTTTTTACTATAGCCATCTTAGTAAACTTAATGTCTGGTGATTTTCAGTATGTAATTATTAGATAAAATGTACAGTATTCAAGTTCCACAATAGTACTCTTAATCACTTTTGTACTATATAACTTTTCACACTGTTACATTCATATAAATAATATTTAATTTAAATTTATTTATTCACACACATCTATTCTTACAAAAAAAGTTAACTAATTCAGATAGGGAGATTCTTAAAGTTTTGTTGCATTTTTTATATTGAAGGCAATATTCGCACTATCTTAGTGTTGCTAAAAATAAAATTAACTTTATATTGCTATTCATTATATTATACAAAAAAATATTTTCTATATCTTTATTTGTTTATGAATTATGCAAATAAAATATGCAAAAGTAAATACTCTCCGTTATGTTCTCGAATTAAAACTGTGCCATTTATGAAAATTATTGGATCCAAAGATTATTTTTAAATAAAAGACTGGATTTATTTTATTATTTCGTGATTAAAAGAATATGCCAAATTTCTGATACCATTCAGAAAGGTTTTGTTTTAAAACTGGCTAAGAACTTGACTGTTTTATTGAGTTTTTTCAATCAATTAACTTTAGAAAGATGCTTATTAATGTATAGGGTGGCATACGTATATTTTCGTGACATTAGTATTATAGTTTGAAGCCGATGTCCACATGCAATTAGTGATTAAACTTTTTATTAAAAGATATAACTTTCTGCAGGCAGACTGTATTCACCTACTTTTTCTAGTCTTAATATCGATTCATAAATAATTTAATAATAATTGTAAAATCTTTTAATAGATATTTGGACTTAGTATTTATATTGAAATACAGATAACATTTTATACCTACGGTTGTTATGTCTTTGTTTATAGAGTTCAATATGGATTAAAAGTGTTAATCTTGCATTGCACTTGACTACATTTTCAAAAAAAATATTTTTATATTGCGATGCACAATTTTTTATGCTTATTTTTTTTTTGTTATTGCATGTTTGAGTAAAGTTTTGCAAACATTAAGATATTTACATCAATTAACAGGCACCAGTGATGACAATTATTTGAATTGAGGTTTCTCCTAATACATTATAATAAATTACTTGGATAAGATGGAATAAGTTGTGATTTTGGAGGGCAGTGTCGCCTGAGATACGTTTGATTGAGACTGTCAAGTCTTGCACATTATTTTCTACGCTAATATATAATATAGTCAACGAATGTAATCAATTATTCTTAAGATTACTCGAGAAAAGTTTATATGAAACAGTGATATAACAATTTGTTATTTAAGTATTTTATTTTTATCTTTTAATGTGTAAGTTTTTGCTGTGTTACCGGACAAGTGATGAATAATATTTTTACGATTTTGTTTTATCACTCGTATGTACACACTACGCAATATTTCCAAAAAGATGGATTTTTAGTTCCTAGTATTTTATAAAAAAATTCAGACTTATGGCATATAGTTAAAGTTTTATTAAAAAAAAATCTAATAGTTTTAGATTTGCAGGCGTCTGTACATACACTTCAGCTATGGAGTTATATTTTTTTTAGGTATACCATGAAACCTTAATAAAAATATCTGAATATGGTATATGATATGATATAAACTTCAAATACCACTTAATAAAGAAAGTTATAATGTAAACAAATTTGACAGTTCTTGACTCTGCAAATATATTGAATTTTGATGTAGGTACTTACATTGACAATGATAAAGATACATTATAATTTGTCCCTTTCCTTCCATACGATACGAGCTATTATTATAGTCTGTCTGTATAATGTTTGATGAAATTTACTTCGTTAACTGTAAAAACTAAAAAGCATACAAATAATAAAATATATAAAATATATAGGTCTGTGTAAAATACTCATTGTCATAAAACGCGCTATTTTTATAGAGTGCTGTCATAGCTATAATAGATATTTTAGGCTCTCCACACACGGGTCATTATTGACAGTTTGCTTATCTGAAATTGTACAAGTACACTGAACACGTGACCACTACTAAAAACATAACTGCATAGCTTCGATCATTTATGTACTAGATAAAGCATCGGGAACAAAAATGTATCTCAAAAGTACTCCTGTTTGCTCATACCTATACCTACATTCAAATTTCGAATAACAAAATCTGAAAAAACATTGGGTAGCATCAACAACAAGCTTACTACGAACCTTAAATCTTAAACATAAAGATTAAATTAAGGTTGCAAAATATTTGTACTTAATTCGATCGAAGCTGCAGTCTCAAATGTATTTTTTTTTAATTAGGTTGTTTGAAAATTATTCCGATGGTCAATGTGTGGAGTGCCTCAACATATAAAAATATTGTAAAATATGTTATCGCTATTGTATAAAAAATATCTGCTTTGTCTCTAAATGGTAACATTATAAACTTAAGCGTCATATCATAATATGTTGCAATAATCCAGATTTTGTGGTTGGAAATGGCTTTTCACAGCAAGAGACCAGTCCAAAATATAAATACAACTACAAATTCAACCGTAAGAAAAATTTTAAGTATCCTACTTACTTGTTCATTTTAAATATCGGACTATGATTACTCTTAAATAGCTATGTATATAGTAGGTTAACTTATCCCTACAGCTCCTACAAAAACTGGACAAGTTTGTTACTTTTATTTTTGCAGAAACTCTGAATTTGAAGCAGCTTACTTTTTAAAAGAAAATGTATAGATCTTTTTAAAGATTTTCTCATTCTGAGAGAAATTTTTGCAAATTGTTGCTGCTAAAACTTACCATTCATTTTGATTTAACGTCTCTGAATGCGGCAGTTAATGATTTGCTTTATAGAAAAAAAATACGCCAGACACTGTCCCTCCTCTGCGCTGGCCTTTAGGGTGTAAATTGGATGACAGTGGGGGGGCAGCGTTCAAGTGCATTACGTCTAAATATACTATATATATATTGAGCTGTGAGCACAATGACAGCGGCGCCTATATTGTTCTGAGCTAAGAGTACGTGCCATAGTCGCCGCTCTGTTATGTAGTTTATGGTCATGAACTCTTAATAAGATGGAAATCTAGTGATGATAATTAGTTATGTACTTACGAAAATCATATGCTAGTGACTTTTGAAAAAGCGTCCTCACTTTATTTAAGATTACAGATTTACTGTTAGGTTATTATTTAACTGGACTATACAGTCAGCGTTAAAGTGAAAGTCGGTTATACTTTTGATTGACGCCTAAGAACAAATAAAAGTTAACATCTTGTGATATGTTTGATTTTTGTAAAATGTTGAGATAGGTATGTTTGTTTACTTCAATTTGAAACTGACTGTATATTGTAGGTCATTACTGTGTACTGAAGGAATATCTAAACGAGGTAGCACCACAGTGAAGGCAACGTGGTCTCGATTCCTGCGCGCTGATTTTGACATTGCGTTGTTTAAGTTTAACACCGCTCAACTCGAAAATGGTCAACTTTACAGCAGACAAAGAGCCGTTGCTTTTTTGCGTCAGAGTGTACACTGTAACTTTGTCGCCGAAATATAGCGTCGCAATTGGCCTAAAAATCGTGTTTGATCGGTCACAAGGTACTTACATGTTTCGATTTTCTATCCAATAACATGTATGACTCAAAAGAACCAATTATTATTTACGCGGTGTTAGGGCTTGTACACAAAACTGCGATGCGACGTCGCATCGTCAAAATCTACCTAATCTATCTATCTAATTTTTTGCGTTGCGAATTCGCATCGCGCCGATTCGCAGGTTTGTGTACAAGCCCTTAGTTAAATGACGATTTGTATTTTGGGAAAAAAGAATAAAGTCTTCGAGACACGATTGTGGACGTAACATAATAGCAGAATTGAGGCTGCGTTGTACTGGATTTCGGCTTATTTCAATGGTGTCGATATTTGAGGTGCGCTGTGTATATAATACTGTACTTTATGAAGCACCTTATTGATATCATAATAATATGGAATAGTGGGGCCCTGTCCGTTCAATGTTTTCTCGTGATTCATTTAACTAATGTTTACTTTTTATTTTTGCCTTTTTATTGCAACTACGCAAAGTAATACTAGTCTTGTGTATAATAGCTTTAAGTGAGCACTTGTTAGTTGATTTTTTTACGAAAAGTAAACAATGTACCTACTTCTTTTTTAATTTGTATAAAATCATAAAACAGAAACATGTCATTATCTATCACTATTATATGGTGTATTCAAAAGCCCTGTCTGTATTTACCAAATGTGTTTGTAATGTTCCGATTATTGTGATTGATAATGTAATTTTTAACATGTATAAGTTATTTGAGACGGTATCATTGAAATGTGAAATATTTTTCCATATTTTCATATGTGCAGTCTTTTAATAAAAAAAAAATTACACAGGGTGTACGTTTTTCATTGAAAAAAAAAGACAATAAGTGAAAATATTTTTTTTTGTATAATATTTACAAAACTTGTACAATAATAATAATATAATGATAACCACCAATAGTAGGTATAAATTTGTCTATGTATGTCTATCACAGCTCTAGCATTTCGACAGGTACTTGGCTAGGTACCTGAAACAAATAGGTATTAAAGTAAATTATATTAAAAAAGTTTTATTCATGTAATCTCACTCTTAGAAGTATTTCTGAACAGCTATTACTACCTACTTGTTTTTATTATTTTAAATTTCTGCATTCACAATGCTATACATATATAAATATACAAGGTAAAATTTTACTAGATAAATCAACCAGCCTCAGGAAGTGGGAATCGAACCCACGACCTTTGGATTTGGTCCAATGCTCTGACCGCTGAACCGGAGCCTCGGTAGCTAAGAACATACCAAATTTGCAAAAACGTTTCTCCAAAGTAATTTACGTCACAGATAAAGCCACGATATTACGAGTATAATGTCCATAGAAATTGATAACTATAAAAAGTTAACAAACAGTATTCAAAGTTGTAGCAGGTAGTTATTGTAATATATTGATCTAAAAACTCTAATTTTCGTTATCGTGATTAAATGACAAATAAAACTCGCACAAGGCACTCGAAAGGGATTAACAGATTGATAAGTACGAGTTTTATCACCATTCGATAACGTTAACGAAAACGAGAAATTGTAAGTAACTATGGTATAGAAGCAGCGTCTCCTGGTAATTAAAATAATTGAATTATTGCCGTAAAAAAATATGTTTACGGTAACGTAATTGAATGGTAAATAAAACTCGCTACATCCACTCAGTATTAAAACCTGGATCATCCTAGCGGCACGAAGAGGAAGTAGGTACTGGAGTTTTTAGTGCGCATACCCTTCTTCTTGAGGGGCTGTGTAGGAGAGACCCAAAACGGGTCGTTAGGCCATTCGTACCACGGTATGACCGGCCTAATAAAAATGGGCATTTAACCCAATAAAAATGGGCTCTGAAACCATTGCGTCTTCTCGGGCGCAGTGGTATGCGCAATACATTTTCTCTCGTATAAAAAAATACACCTTACTATGTTCAATACCTTAATGTTCGTGGGCGAACTTGGCTCGGCGCGCCATCGTCTCCGCGGAGGTCCTCGCGAACTCCTCGCCCATGCTCCGCTGCGTCTTCTCCACCAGCGGCGTGATGTCGTCCTTGCCCATGCCCTCCGTCTCAATTATTGGCATTATCGTTATTATTATTTCACCTGGAAGTTAGCAATTGATATGTTATTATGGACAGTCAATTTCTAGCTTTCAGAGCTGAACTGGCTGAGGCGTATAAAGCTATTAAAATATCAAAAAAAGTGTTGAGATAATTTTCAGGTGTAGTATAGTTGGTAGGTAGTGCACCTGATCATGTCATGGGGTGCGGGTTCGAAATTCGTAGAAATTTTTTCATCACTTTAAAATTTTGTTCCCAACAAAATTAGCATAAAGTTGGATGTACCCAAAATCATTTCACAAAAAATCAACCTTATCATATCCTCACAAGAAAGTAATTAAAGAGCACTTTATTTTTTTCTCAGACTAGAGTTGTTATTTCAGTTTGTACCTGAACCGAATCGGCGACGTTTCCCATCCAAGAAATGGTATTTGGAGACGACGACAGGCTGTATGGGAGAGCCAGCTGTCATGGCCACGTGGAAGGCTCCCTTTCGAAAGGGCAGCAGTTTGTCGCCGGAGTGTCTCGTGCCTTCCGGGAAGAGCAGAAGCTTACGCTGAAATTTCAGAACATCTTTGTCAGCCTCAAATAACCTAAAATGTGTCTATCATTGTAAAAATATTTTTAATTGGCATAGTACGAGTGCAATGAAAAACGTTTGTAATATATATGTCAAGCTCGGACGTCATGGACGTCTTGTACCACGATATGCCCGTTAAGTCCCGTTTAGCGATAGTAGGTTTCCATACGTTTTGTTCATGTCGTTACGTTTTAATAGAGTTCCTTGGGTAAGAGGCCTCAATGACTTTCATTGCATCTAGCTTTTCTAAAAAGTTTGGATATCCATCAACGCTGTAAGTAGGTAATTCTGCTGCGCAATTTATGAATGCAGTAAAGAACATGTGAACATTTTGAGAAAATGGATCGTAATGTCAGCCCCTCAAGTATCACAATCACAAACACAGTAAGTTGTACTTACTGCGTTTATAAATTGTGCGGCATAATTGTGACAAGGCATTTTGTAAATAATCATAGATATAAGGTGTGACAAAGTGGCAAAGCGCTTGACTCGAGCTCGATATCCGGAGGTCCTGGGTTAAATTCTTTAATGGAGCAAAATGTGTGTTTGGATGTTTTCGATGCACATCAGCCCGAGTCCAAAATCATCAACCCGCATTTGGTAGAAGCCTTTGTCCAGCTGTGAGACAGTATACCTATAGGCTAATTACTTTACTTAGGTACTTAGATAATACCAGTCATATTTGTGCATATAAAAAATAAGAGATATACGATTCATGGCCTACGAACGCAATCAACAACCAAACCTAAACACGCCAGCCCAGACGCTACGGAGTGCCTATGCCTAGTGCGAGTTTTGATTTGCCATTCGATCAGGATATCGAAAACACGGATTAATATGGCATTGAATTGAAACAGCTCGAAAATTTTGCCATACAAATTCACCATGATCTCAAAGTCGTAAAGAGTAGTTAACTCACATCAATCTCAATGACCTTGTGAACCGGCAATACTATCATAACAAACGCTGAAGGTAATGCATGATTTGCACAGCATTACCTACAGCTCCGTAAACATCCAGACCTACCTATAAATGGTACTTACTTAGTGTTTTGTACAGTCGAACAAAGAATTTTGTAACTAAGAATGCTGCTAAGGTACCTTATCTACAAACGTTTGACTCTTCCCGGGATCGATTCCCAGCTAGGGTTGTTGTTGGTTTGGCTGACAATAGGGCTAGTGCTAAGTCCGCCTGACAATGTTAGTCGTATTGTTGAGTTCCAACAGTAGACAATAGTCAACTTCCTCAGGGGTTGAGAATACTTATCTTACAGGAAAACAATAAAACTGTTTCATTTCAATGTGTGTTCAAGTGTTCACGTATACCTACTCATGTCAATATAGGTAATCAGTGTAATAACTTTTTTATTTTCCAAATTTTACACTTTGGACTTTACTCCTAGAGTTTCAATTTGATAACTTAAACTCTTTAAGTCCAAAGTGTAATTATTTGAGTGTTAAAAGTTGATTGACATGACGTGTAGCTAATGCAAGATTACATTGATGCTCAGTATCGCATTGTAGATAGATTGCATAACAAAACAATACTATTGTTTGCGCATTGGGTACTCTGCAGTCCAAGCAAAAAACATTGGCCGTTGTTGTATGTAAGTAAATATTTGGAGCAATGAACTTTATTCATCAACAGTGAACGACTTTCCTCGAATGCAGTACATTTTTTATTTACCGCAACTCATACGTAAATCGTAACCCCTATAAATCGTGTTCGAATACTACCTGCATTATATGTTATGTCAACAATTAGGTATCGTAGTAACAATTACTCTACTATCGCGTCCAATAATCCAAAACAAAACAAGTGGTCAAAGTGCATCTTATAATTAAAGTCAGTATGTTTAGAGTTGTTAGAAGTTGTTTACAATAATATAGTGGCATAATATCTTTATCTATCACTCTGGTGATAAACTCACGTTCGACTCGTTTTATAAACCAACAACACTCGTGTTTCAATAACTGTAACTTTAAATTATCCTAGATACCCTATTTACTTAAGAAAGTCACTAAACTGAACCAACCTAAAAAGGCGATTAAAGCACATTATGAAATCTGTTAATAGTTTAATTGACACCTCGACCTAAATTCGTTTGGGACAATGACTCGCCTGCAAAGTGATTAAATGTCTTTGCTCGCCTGTGACTGTGAAACTGTGACAAATCGCGTAGGTACCCACCTAAGATATGAAAACAAATAACAGCTAGATACTTACCACTATTTTTTAGATGCTGATATGATAACGTCCTTATCTAGGTAGGTACCTATATGTTAGATGGGTGCCTCGAACGCATTTTGTAACGCGTTTTGTAGTAGGTTTTTGCCCTAATCGCATTTTGCCATGATCGTGTTTTATCGTGTTTATGCTATATGTATAGTAGCTTTTTATATTAGTTTCATATTTTATACTCTTAGTTTTTTTCATCGTATTTAGACATAACCACATTTTTTTTAAATCTCCATTTTTGTCATCACATCACATATACTTCTTAGTCATGAAAGTTGAAGCAGGCCAAGTAGATTTCTATATAGTCAACTTCATACGGAAACTGTAATTATTCGGCGTCGAGAAAAAAAAAGAAATCATGGACAGCAAATATTCTATTGATATAATATGAATGAATGAATAATGAATGAATAAAATGAAATGAATAAATATTCTATATGCCTTTAGCAATATGTCTGAAATAGTTAGCATCTTTTAAGTATTAAGGTTTGTTTAGTTACACTTTCCACTTATAAAATAAGCTTACTTAGCTACATTATTTTGTTGAAGTAATGTTAACCCATATCCTGTCCCATGAATCACATATGATACATAACAATTGAAAACCAATTGTTATAACTCTTGGACAGCGTACCTGTTAAGTTATGTCTCTATGTTATTGGTTTTATTTCACTATTACTTAATAACAACAGTGTCCTGTAATAAATAACAAATAAAAAATGGTGGAAAAAACATACCTACGTATCGTTTACTGTAACCTAACCTAACCTAACCTAACTTTTTTTTTAATTTTATTTTTACATATTATAGAGACAAAAAAAAATTAAATCTCTATATTTACAGTATGAGGCAAAAAGCGTATAAAGACAATATGCTGTTAGACAAAATCTTTGTAGACACAAAAACGATTAAATCAATTTGCTGTAAGGCAAATAAATCATCTATCTATAGGATAAAATGCGGTCCTATATAAAGCGTAGGTATATGACAAAACACGATCGTGGCATAATGTGATTAGGGCAAAAATGCGTTCGAGTCACCCATCTAACAAATGATATCTATCATTGATGATTGATTGATGATGTCTATCATTTACCACAACACGAAAGTAATAAGGTGGGAAAATTAAGAACGCATAATACCTAGGTAGGTACTTACACGTCCTCGTTATTTATTACCCATTGTTATTGACTTGCATCTCTTTAGACTTGCTGGCTTAATTAATGAACATGTATGAATTCAATAAATGTATAATTGGTTTCCGGCTTACTTAATTAAGTAGGTACCTTCGATGAGCAAATATGAAAAAATTAAGAGCAACATACATAAAGGTTAGGTCAAGAGGAGAGTTTATATGAGGCAGGAGAGGTGAGACATTTTTATCTGACCGGCCGGCGAAACAGAAGAAAGACACTCCGACGATCTTGGAAATGACAAAAGCACGCTATGAAAGACATTTTTTTTTATTTTTTTTTACTTTTTTTTTCATTCAATACCTACATCCGGTTCGACAATTTCAGGGTGATAAGTATTAGTCCCCGATGTGTGTGTCCCCGTGTGGGGAGGATCCCTAGTAAGTAATTGATAGTATTACCTAAGTATAAAAATTTGCATTAAATTAAATTTCCTTTGCTGATTCCCAAACGCATTCCGAATGAAAAGTATTTAACAGCTAACGATCTAAACTTAGTAGGTAGTTACATAGAAGGGACAAAGGTGTTTTCAATTTTGTATGCAGGCTACAGCTTGCGGCAACCTTCAGCAGTTGACATTGACCTAGTTATGACAGCATGTGACCCACAGGCATAGAATATTTAATGAGGTCATTAATTCAGGTCTTAACACCAGATCAGAATGATACACGTTATTCATCCGGTTCTCTAAGACTGTGTCGTAGGAGAGAATATTGTATTATCACATTATTATACGCTGCGGTATTATAGTACAATTCCTGTTTCCGAAATAGGTGAATGTCGCATTTTACATACTACTACTGTATACCTACACTTTAGAACTTCCGCGTACAGTTTTAATAAAGTCTAATTATGTAGTGTATGTTACTGTCTAATTAGTATTAATTATTATTATTAATATTAAATGTCTTTGAATTTTAATTGTAGTTTTATAACGGGGACCAACCTCCGATTGGATATGGCACATATAGGAGAAAAATGTTATTTATTATTAAAATATGCACTCGGTTCATACTAATAGAACTGCGAATAAGAACACTGAACTAACATTATTGTAATTGGTATTTGTATTGTTGTTGGTATTACTTTAAACTTGATAAAATTAATTTCATTTAATTATTTTATTATTTACATACTCAGGACAGTATATATAACCGGGTGTGAGCAGTTGGGGTGGTATGACTCTCATGTGAGCTCTACGGTTATTACCTTGAGATCAGTTTAGGAGTACTACCCACAAGAGAGTCAGTCCCAAAAAGTTTAGCGAATTGTTTATCTATACATTTCTCAGCAGTAGATCTTCAGTCTCGTCACATGTAAAGACAACGCTAATTGTCTAGGTCACCTGTTACGCCAACGGAAAACACCTTACATTAAAAAAACCTAAAATTAGACTGTTGGTACTTTGGACGTATCTGCATAGCTGAGAATTGTGAAGAAAATCAATTAGGACGTCGAAATTCAACTTTTGTTTATTTATCATCCTTTAGTTCGTTGCCCTATATTCACGAGGTGGAAGCTGCAGCGAGAACATTGCCTTCACTGTGCTCTCAAGAGGATTTTATCTTATACGAGTAGGTATATCTGGGGTTTATTGAGGTTTCCTTCTTAGCACTGCGACCCATCGGGACCTTTTGTGCAAGACTTCTCTCATTCTCTTCTCTTCATTCTTATTCCTCATTAAATACGACTGCCTTGTCGACACCCAATATGAATAACATCGTAACTCTAGTTACACGTTGGTACTACTTTATGTGATATGAATTCAGCAAGAGCAGACTTTTATTTCTCTCTTTGAACCGTATCTCTATGACAATAAGAACTACTTTTGTGAAATGGAATAACTTCATTGTAATTGAAAATGTACTGTGTTTCTATTGAAGTATAATTGTAGATGAAGTTACAATATGGAAAAAAATTTGGTAACAATGGTTTGTTTGTGTTAAAGCCATTGCAAATTGACATACAATGATATTCATTCAAATTATTAGACTGTTTATACTTTGATCATATTGTAACTTAAAATTACAATGTTTTTCTTCTGAAATCTAAACACTTTATTTAAAATGTTATCATTGTAAAAAAAGTTGCGGTGTTGACATCGAGAGTAAGTTTTTAGTTAAAGACTAAAATTTGTAATTTGTGCTGGGTGACCAAATTAAGAAAACATCTTTATCTATATAAATAATAATTAATATATTTATAATATATTATTACTTAAATTGATTTCTATTATCTCTTCCCTAATACTTACCATGTCTTTCTATCCGAATGTAACATTGATTCCCATTGTAACTAATAACTAATAAATAAATAATAAACATTGCAAAAATTTTAAAATGGCTGTGCTGTAAACTATGTCTCATTGAGTTACAATGTTATTCATATTGGGTGTCGTTGTGAAAGTCATCTTTAATGAGGACATAGAATTAAGTTTGACATTGTCTTTGAGGGCGAAGAGCGTCAAAACTTCTGATTTCAGATAGGCCGCTCTCAAGAGTGCCAATATTATTTTTCTAGCCAAAGAGTTGCAGCCAGAGAGCGACTGGTTTATGTCAGCTCGCGATGAAGTCAATGATGGACTAGACTCACCTTTTCATTTCGAATGGCATCGGCCTGCTTATTTAGCGCATCCCGGGCGGACTGCGCCCCTCGGTCGATGAACACGGTGCCCCACAGCCAAGATGCGGTACCGAACGGAAACAGGTACTGCAGCGAGCGCTTCGCCACCACCGTGCAGCGCGCCAGCAGCGGCCACAGCACAGCCAGTGCTGGAACGGCATTAAAAGTCCTGTAGCACATCACATCTCATCTTCAAAGGGCATCAGGGGGGCGATTATTGAATCTCACGTGATCTCGAAATCAAAAGTGACTGTAACACCTACACTATAAAAAAAATTGCATTATTTACAATTTGATGATTACCAGTGACTTTGAATAAGATAATAAGTAAGTAGCCATCGTGATTGATATCATAATTGCACTAATGCCTGGGGGGCTGGCACTAATCACGTGAGTAGTAAGTAGTTAGTGCCAGTTTTTGAACCATCTTCAGAAAGGAGGTCCTCAATCTGGATTCTTGACACTGCTTCTGCTTAACATCAGGCATAACATAGTAGAGTAATTTGCCTAACCTTCTATTATAACCCGATCCGTTCTGAACCCTTCAGAGAATCTAGTAGGGCGCGGGGACGCGCACTAGTGCGCGATGCCGTTCCCTCTAGAAAAACTCCGAAGGCGATTCGTTTCACACGACTCGAGGGACCCTTTACGTTCCTCGCCGCCCCCAAACAAGCCCGGTGAAGCTGAAAATGCCGTCTAAGGCAATCAGCAATCTCTCTCCAAAAAAAAAAGTCGTCTGTAATACTTTTATGTATGTTCGCATATCTTCGACATCTATGCACCGATTTTGATGATTCCTTTTTTTTACGAATATGCGTAATGCGTAACTTTTATTTGCCATTGAATCACGCGCACGAAAACGTGAATTTTTAATTAGCGCTGCTTCGATGCCATACAAATTAGAGTTAACTTTAATTGGATCAAAGTGGAAAATTTTTGCACCCAGCACTCTGATCATCAATCAATCATGGCTTAGTTGAAGATAAGCTGTTACTTTAACCTTAAATACTTTAAAGGAATTTAACTGATAAATATTGTGCAATTAAATGATAAAATGATATTATGTAATTCTTACACTTTCATTGCAAATTTAATTTAATTTAATTAGGAAAAAAATCCTCTATTTAATTAAACCCAAACTTTCTGCCCTGACCTGACCTTGTCAGTGCAGAAGCAGACGCAAATACCGGCTTGGACATCTTTTCAACATCTTTTCTGAATTACGTGAAGATTATTTGCACAATAGAAAACGGGCAGACGGCTACATACCAAATTGTTTGAATTTGTTAAGCAATGCTGCAAATGACGTTAGCCCATTATTGACATTACCAAATCAGACTGAGATCTTTTATGTTGACGTAACAAACATCATCCCACGATTCTACATGGCCCTTGTACCTTCACACAGCTTCACACTATAATGATTTTTTATTAAAAATCTAAATAAGGCAATTATTATTTATTACTTACAGGTAATTACAAATATTCCGTTTGCTTACTTTAAATATTCGATTATTAACAATGGTTCGGCAGTTTCCAGTTAGGGTAAACATACCGGTTTGCGGCCACTTAAGCGACTTGTTGACTTCAGTGTTGATTTTTGTTATATTACTGTAATACCAACAATTTGCAAAAATTTCTAATGTCTTCTACAATAGTCTAGTTTCATACAACCTAACATTTCTAGACGTATCTCTAACCTATAGGTAATTTACAAGAAATATGTAATCGTCAAAATAGCGAAAACACCTGATTTCGGCCACTTGAGCCTAGTGATCGACCACCGTGGACCAGTTATCAGCCACACAATTCACAGGACTAAAATTGCTTATCGAAGAGCGTATAAGGTTGATAATAGTAATGTTGGTCTGTCACAGAAATCTAAACTAAACTCTAAAAATGCATCTTTTTAGTTTAGGAATGTATCTGCCAGAATCAATATGTAAGTAAAACAATTAATTAAATCACAACAAGCGATTTAATTGCAAAAAAATCAGTTTTTACTAAGGTTGTTAGTAGGAATTCCGCATTTCCCCAGCTCAATTATCCAATTAATAATGGTTTTCTCCTTTACACGCCCTAACCTAACCTAAAATAAAATGTGTCTCAAATAATGGGATATATAAATATTTCAATTTATTATAAGGCCGATAACTAGTAAAATATTACTAGTTATAGGCCGCCTTTATACCCTACGGCCGGGTCGGCCGGAAACAGGTTAAATTTTGATTGGTTACTGGCCGTTAAAAAATCGATATTTCTATAGTTCATATCTTTGAAAATATAAGGCATATTGGCGGCCGGACTCTAATTGTAATTTAATAAAAATCTAGTTGTTCATAAAAATACAATTTGAACTATGTTGGTGAATTCAAGTTTTCCGAAATAATGGGAAAGAAAAATGCGATGAATAAAACCAGTCTGCGACCTCCCAGTCGCTTACTAGATTATGAACTAAATCGTTAATTTGTTCATCGACCACCCAAAATATTTCAAATTATGTTTGATGCGTTTTGGCGCTTGAATATAACAATTCAACATGTTAACTATGCACAAACCAAACCAATCGCCAATTAGCCAGCAGTAACATTTAAAAACTCATTTTGATTTCAAAATTGGTCCGCTGCTATGTCTTTTGTTAAATTTTGTACGCGTTTGTACACCAAATTTTAAAATGACAACTGAGAGCACAAATAATAATCTTTGATTGATATGCTGCCGGATAATGAATCGTGAAGTGCGTCCAGATCGAATGACCCGCAAATTTTAAAATAATAGTCCATCTTACTTCTATTATTCAAAATAACGTGCGAAGTGGCCGAAAAGGGGTAGGAGCCGGAAAACCGGTACTTTTACCCTATAAATACATATTCAATAGCTTATTTTGTATATTTTTTTTATTATGCTTGTAATACAAGCAAAGATGAATGGGATACGATAAGACAGCTGTTCCCTAATAACTATAGTATATTGCCCAAACTCTTAACACGTTCAGATCGGGACCTCATGAACTGTATGTGGTATCCTACGGGGAAAATCTTCATATGGCCACCGGTGGTACATCACCGCCCCATAAACCGAAAAACCAGCCAGGCGGGGTGCGCCACCGGTGGACACGGCCAACGATTACGCACGAATTATTATGCATTCTCTCTCTTTCTAATGATCTAAAAATCCTATAATAGGTTAATTGTTTTGTCTCATCACTCAGTACCGCGTGACCTGCGCTGACGTAACGTTCCCCGTGCGTATTTATGAATTTCGCGCCAAAAACACAAGTGACGCGTAAGTAATTTGCAGCGCGGGCCTGATTGTGTTTGTTTGTGCCTATTTTTATTGCATAAAAGGATGTCGAGCGAAGATAGGAGTACACCTGCAAGCCCAGGATCGTGTCACAGTTCCAACAATGAGCAAAATTGTCCGTTGGAGGAGGCAGATATGCAGAGCGACGGCAATGTGGTGGAAGAAAATTCAGACGACTCTGTATTAGACCCAAATTATGAATTACCGTCTCATGATATCCGACGTCGCAGATTGGCTACAATTTCCAATGGTTCAAGTGAAGAAGACATTTTCGATGTTCGCCCAAAGATAAAACGTATTCTTTCGTCATACACCGGTCAAAATACGCCCGGAAATCAAGAAAATGAGTCGAATCAGTCCTCTGAAGATGAATTACAAATCTCATCAACCCAACGGCGAAGATTAGCGATCCTTTCCAACGATTCAAGTGACGAAGACATTTTCAATATACCTCCGAAAAGAAAATATGTTCGTTCCTCCCATGGCGATCAAAATAGTACCGCAGATCAAGACAATTTGGACCAACAAGACGATATACCCTCAAACGAAAGTGGTCAATCTCGTTTGATTGAATATTTGGAAGACAATGAACACCAACAGGAGCTATTGCCATCTTCGAACGCATCTGTGTCTTCGACTGGTCAGTCTTCTGGTGAAGAGGAAGTGGATCAACAGGAGCGCCCGAGTATTTCAGGTTGGTTTCCTGTTGATAATAATATCTTACCCATAGAAGAATATGACGACGATTGGAAGCTTTTGGTACAGGATGTTGACTGCAATAATCCGTATATTTTATATAAGTTATTTATGACTGACGAAATTTTATCACTTATGGTGACAGAAACAAATAAATATGCCAATGAGAAAAATGCAGGTGTCCATATACCTAGACATCACCGCAAACCATGGACTGATTTGACTATTGCTGAGATGAGGCAGTTTCTTGGTATAATTTTAATCATGGGCATTGTAAAACTACCAGAAATCCGTCTGTATTGGTCCAAAAACCCAATTTATGAGAATACTGCTATAAAAAAAACTATGGCCCGAGACCGTTTTTTGGATCTTCTGAAATATTGGCATTTTTCTGAAGCACCGGTCAATGAAAACACCGATCGTTTGCATAAAATCCGCCAAATACTCACTCTCATGGTAATGACATTCAAATCCACTGTAGAACCTGGAAAAGAAGTTGTAATAGATGAAAGCATGGTACCTTGGAGAGGCCGGCTAATTTTTCGCCAGTACATTCCAAATAAAACCCATAAATATGGAATAAAGAATTATAAGCTCTGTATGCCCAATGGTTACACATATAATCTGGAAATATATACTGGACGAGTTGATGACGGTTCAGGTCAAGGTCACCCTCAACAAGTGACTATGAAACTAATGGACGGACTAACAGATAAGGGTCGCATTCTTTACAGTGATAATTTTTACACAAGCGTACCACTAGCAGAAACTCTATTGGAAAAGAAGACTTTTTTATGTGGCACAGTCCGACAAAACCACAAGCATCTACCAAAGCAAGCGGTAAAATCTAAACAGAGAAAGGGTCAAGTGTTGGCTCTGAAGAATATAAACGGCGTCAAATATATAAAATGGACCGACAAACGTACAGTTCATATGCTTTCGACCTGCAATAATCATACAGGAGCTCTTGTGCCAAAGCCGCATCGCTGGAGGCCAAATGCTGTTGTGGAGAAACCGGACTCTGTTTTGGATTATAATAATGCGAAAAAGGGGGTGGACGTATCAGATCAGATGGCTTCGTACTATACAAGCCTTAGAAAAACCTTAAAGTGGTACCGCAAACTTATCATCGAGATTATTTGTGGCACAATGTTAGTAAACGCTTGGGTTATTCACCAGAAATTTGGAGAAGGAAAGAAGCTAAGTATTTTAGAATTTCGAGAACAAATTATAAAAGAGATGATTAGCAAGTCTAGCACAGATCAACCCGATGACGCTGCAGGGGAAGGTGAGCCGATTGTTCAACTTCAACGGAAGCCAAAACATAAGTTCGAGAAAACCGAAGGCATGCTTAGAAATACGCGAAAGAGATGCAGGCCGTGTTACGACCGTATTACAACCATCGAATGTGCGGCTATGGCTAGAAGAAAATCAAAACGCGTGAATACTTTTTGCTCTGCATGTGACAACAAACCAATGTGCTTGGATTGTTTCAATTCGATTCATCATAAATAATTTTGGTTTTGTACCATCACTGTCTTTATAATTTTTTTCAAGTTTGATTTAGTTTTCCTATAAATAAAGATTTTCTCCTTGTGATCCAGCAGAAATAATTTGCATTTCGTACCATTTATCGTGATTATATCATATTTTGTTTTTAATAAATACTTTTTTTTAATCCTGTTTTTTCTTTACTTCCCGAAATAATATCCATCTCCTGAGCTACACTATGAAACTTTGTCGATTTCACATGGCGGAAACGGTAATTACAATACTCTCCTTCAAGGCGGCACGAATTTTTTTGTATATTAAAAGCCAGGTATAACGTGGCCACCAGTGGTACACCCCGCCCTGTCAGCGAGTACTCCGTGCTCCACCGGTGGTACACCCCGGTCTGAACGTGTTAAAACCGGTTACTCACTTTCACTTCGGGCGTCTTGCGTAAACGAGACCTTATTTCTAATTACTCTTAATTGTAACGGAAAATGGAAAGTGTTTCGTAGCTTTGGTTAATTTAGTATATATTTGTGTAGTCACGACTCACGAGTATATGGGGACATGTAGATACAAATTTACGGTTTGTGAATCTTATTTCAGAATGCTAATACAAACTCAAACTGTTAAAATGTGCGTCGTCTATAAAGACTAGATCTAGACTTGCAAGAGAGTACTAAAAATATGGGCTAAATACTATTTCAAATGTTGTGGTATTGTAGTAGTAGGTTTGGGTTTGATTATAGTTTATTTCTATAAATTAAACATTTGTAGTGAGTTTGTCAAATTTACATACCGGCGTATTTAATTACAAGAAAGAAATAGTTTGAAGTGACTGGAATATATTTAAAGTAAGACTCAGCTAACACCACCAAAACAAAATCACATACCTACTAATAACAAACATACAATAAAACGCGACTCGTGAGTCGTCTGTTTCAGCAGTTACAGTAGTCTCTGAAATTGACTCTGCTGGGTCAAACTTCTAGTATCCCCATTCCCACCGCCTTGGTATGCTGGTGGTACTAACCATATAGGCCGAGTCAGCTCTAATAGTTCAGCAACACCACCGCTCCTCGCGCGTTGTCTACAATCTTCCCGCACTGTTATCCCCTTTAACGTGGCTGATATCTCCATCATGGTACGCTGGTGGTACTAACCGTATAGGCCTAATCAGTTCTAATGTTTCCACCACGCGTGTTTACGCGACTGCCAAAAAAAGTGTTATTTTCCACATTTTCCAGTCCACACGCCGTCAGCGGTCAAACCCGCTCTAGTTGTTCAGCAACACTGGTGGTACTAACCGTACAGGGCAAATCAGCTCCAATGTTTCTGCAACACCACCACACCACACGTTTTTCCCACATTTTCCAGTCCACACGCCGTCAGCCCTAGTAACGCGGCTGGTATCGCCCCATCATTTTACGCTGGTAGTACTAACCGTACAGGCCAAATAAGCTGCAATGGTTCAGCAGCACCACCGCCTCGCACGCGTTGTCATGATCTGCTGCCTGCACGCCCCATCATGGTACGCTGATGGTACTAACCGTACAGGTCGAGCCCGCTCTGGTGGTTCAGTAGCACTACTGCACCACGCGTATTGTCCACATTCTCCAGTCCACGCACCGTCCAACGGATGCCGAGCATGCGCGCCGTCAGCCTCAACAGCGCCGCTGGTATCCTATATCATCATTACATCATTATCATCATCATCATCATTTTGATATATAAACTACTATTTCGATGGCCCAGGTGTAAGGTAACTCCGGTTACCTATCTGGATATTAGGTAGTGGGACTATACGTGTCCACGGGGCAACTCGCTCGAGACACCAGTTTTAAAAGTACCGGATGAATAATGCGCTTCGGCGCGTCCTGATCTGGCGTTATGACCTGACGCAGATGGTCCCTTGTGCTTGTGCAAGGATGTCTATACACCTAACTCTATAACCTGACGGTTGGTGGGAGGTGTCAGTATAAACTTTAAAGTCGTGTGTAGTGGGGCTGGCCCAGTGGGGATGGCCCAGCTGGCCATCTTTTCCCTTCCAAGGTGGAAGGGAAAAGATGTGATGGGCAAAGGAAGAAATCGTGGCTACAGATCATCTGGAAGAGGACGGCATTACCTTTGTCGAACAACTGTTTCGTCTCGCCAGTGACAAAAGAGAATATACGAAGCTGACGACCAACCTTTAAGATTGAAGAGGCACAAATCGAAAATGATTTATTAGTGTGTAAATCTTATTTAAGGAACTTTATGGTTAACTAATGTTCCACACTAATGAATCATTTTGACTCACTAACAAAGTATGACGCAATAAGGTCTAACTCCAAATCATAAATAAGCCATAAATCTTTATTGATCATTTTTGTTTTATATGATCTTAAAACTAGGCACCTACCTTATAACGTCCTCAAATGGGCCCCGCAAATGGGCATTTAGACCCTATTGCGTCTACAGAATAGCTTCCGAGGTTACGGGAAATGGTGTCACTCAATGTAAGATGGCCCTCACGATTCATAATCACTTTACACCGAATGATTATTATCACAAATCATCATAGACGGATGACAATTAATTGGCACGGCATACTGCATATGTTACGTAGCTATGCATGTCTATAGTTCAAAGGTGGACAAATAGGATAAACATTAAATAGGAAATATACTGACTGAACTACGCTGTAACTCTCGCAAATCACGTAAGCTAATTATTATTGTTCAATAATAATATAAGAATAATAATAATAATATATATATATATAATATATGTACGAGAACCTCGTAAAGGCCGAGAAGGACAAGGCTAGCAAGTACCTTGACTTGGCTCACGAGGTAACCGCCATGTGGGATGTTGACTCGACAATCATTGTGCCGATAGTTGAGTCTGCGAACGGTCTGGTAGCGAAGAGTCTCGACCAACACCTTAAGAGACTCTCGCTTAATGGTTGGATCAAGGGTCAGATACAGAAGGCGGTACTCTTGGACACGGCGCGGATAGTCCGAAGGTTCCTGTCTCTGCAGCCCTAACCACCGGCAACTTGAGCCCTGCCCCGTTGCCGGCGGCACCCTAGGCTAGGTTTTTTATAATATTTTTATGTTTTATATGTACTTTTGTATTTTACTTTTATATTAATATTATAACAAACCTAGGCTAAGAAAGAAAATAAATAAAGAGTATAATAATATAATATTTAAGTTTTCATATTTACGTAAATAAATAAAAAAACATATATCATGTACCATTTTACAAGAAATTTAAAAGAGAAAAACATCACCCACTTATTTTTTAAGTTAGTTCAATCTTTACAAAGGGGATTTTTTTAACTGCATGAGACGTTTCGGTGGTTGTTGTCTATGGTTTGACAGTTGAGTATGTCAAACTGTGTTGACATTTCTGTGCAGTAAGGTTTGGCAATTCATCATGAATCGTTTAACACCAGAACAACACTTCCAAATTGTGGAAATTTACTTTGAAAAAACAAATCTGTTCGCGAAGTTCATAGAGCACATCGTCCATTTTACGGTCAACATTTTTTTTTTTTGAGAGAGATTGCTGATTGCCGCTGCGGCATTTTCAGCTTCACCGGGCTTTAATCGGCCTAGTAATCAACTCGTGCAGTTATTGATCGTTTTCGCACTAATTTTACTCTTCTCGATTCAAAACCATAGAATCACCATTACATCCATGAAAATCGACTGGTGCAGTTTACACGGTGGCGGCATCATCGGTCCTTATTTACTTCGAAATGAGGAAGGAGCTGCCGTTACGATAAAAGGCAAACGCTATCGAGCCATGTTGACTGAATTTTTGTTTCCAAAAATTAATCAGCTAAACATCGAAGACATTTAGTTCTAACAGGCGCAACTTGCCATACAGCGCGCTTAATCATCAATTTATTACAAAATCAATTTGGTGACAACTTTATTTCCAGAAGTGGTCCTGTTAACTGGATTTCCTCTCGATTACTTTTTATGGGGCTATGTTAAGTCATTGGTTTATGCAGACAAACCAGCAACTCTTGAAGCATTCAAAGCCAATAATTGTAGCCACCATTGACGCCATACGGCCAGATTTATTGGAAAAAGTAGTGAAAAGTTGGGCTGATCGAATGGACTATGTAACTCGTAGCCGCGCGGCGGACATATGCCGGAAATCATTTTTAAAAAATAAATGCCATGAAATTATCTACCAAATTATAATAATAAAAAAATAATTCCAACAATATTTCTGTCTTGTATCATTATTTAAAGTTCTGAAGCTCTTAAAAAATTTGGATTTGGATGAAATTTTTTGTGTGTGTGTACAAGAGGATTCGAGAATGGTTTAAATTTACAATTGGACCCTGTAGGTGGCGCTGCAATAGGGGTCCATAAAGCGGACGAAGTCGCGAGCAGGCCACTTTAGTAGATACATAAAACTTTACTAACACATTACAAAAACACAAATGTTGAAAAATTTCCACGAGCACTATTTGAACCTGCACCCATCTGACATACCGGGTCAGGTGCTCTTCCAATTGAGCTATCGTGGTTCTAACCAGCCCGCCGAAATTATTAAACACTATTTACTTTTTTACTTTGAAAGCCAAAGGCGCAATTTCAACAACTACCGTCGTTAACATCTGATCATAATATTTTTACAAACACTAAAGATCAGTTAAGAAGTAGGCAAGCTATTTATGTTTAACTTCAACATTTGTGTTTTTGTAATTTGTTTCGCAACAACATTTGCATTAAAATTATATAAACAAAACAAAAACATTTTATTAAATAAGTAGGTTCCCATGACTCTTATCGATGCTCGATATCACCGCAGAAGGCAAACTTGTAAATATTGTTGCAACTTATGTATTTATTTTTACTTACTAGGCCAACATATTTGTACGACAAACATTTGATAAGTACTTACTTATTTGAACAATTAAATGTTTTCTTAAATTTAAATGTTTAAAAGCTTTTGCTTTAGGTACACACGCCTGCACATCAACCTACTACAAACTGTCAAATTTCCTCAATAGACTTTGAACTTTATGTATATGACATACAGTTGAATATTTAATAAAGAAATTTGACAGTTTTGAATAGGTTGCTGTGCTGGCGTCTGTACATGAGCCAGCCACATCATACCCTAACACGAAAATTGTAAGATTGAATAATATAGACACTACAACCATATACGTATTCGGCTAAGACTCGGATATTATTTATTGATATCCTATTTAAATATATATATATATATAATTGTATATAAGATAGATAACGCATCCGTTTTAATCCACATTCCGAAACATGGATAGTGTTAACTTCAAATCTTTTTATTTTTATAGTATTTCTTTCTTTTTACGTGCTAATAATAAAACTTTAAAATACTTATCTCTTTGCTAGAAACAGATAGGTAGATAAGTACCTACAAATACAATTTGTTCTGTCACGGCTTAGCCAAAGACCGTCATTATTGTCAACTTCCACCACAGAACACCTCCTTTATCTATTCCGTGACTTCCACTATCTTGTCCAAGGTTAAAAAAAATGAGTCAACATGACATCTTAACTACGCCATGCATCGGAAGCTAAAGAATGGTATGATTTATTCAAAAGGTTTTCGCAACGTTATTGTTGCTCGCTACCACGTTCGCTACAACCTAACTAGGTACATACCACAAAAACCTCACCACCATCGTTGTAAAACTTATATTTGCTTTGGTACAAAAAGTACCTATATTTTTTTTTTATAATTACGTACGTACGTAGAAAAGAAGAAAAACATTTATTGGTATCACATAACAAACACACAATTTAAAATAAACAACAAGTAAAAAAGAAAAAAATAATTTATACATTGCGCCCTGTTATGTGATGCCAACAACACTGTACAGCAAGTACGGCAAGAGGGGCCTGCTGCACTGATATTCTGCTGCACACAGACAGTGTGATGTCACTAATCAAATAGGTAGGTAGGTTTGTTTCGCAACAAAATTTGCGTTAAATTATAAAATTAAAAATAAATTAAAAATTAAAATAATCGTAGTATCGTAGTAAAAAGGCGCAAACATCTATAAAGGCGCTGATTATTTCGAGATAAAGGAAAATTGTGCAATGATCTAGTTTAAACAGCTGTAGATAGTAAAATACATATTGCCGTCAAACATCTTTATTAGCGCATTTAAACAGTTGTTATCTATTAAAAATGGTAAAGGGATTCGTAAATACAATATAAATAATTAGGATAAATAATTTGAATGAACGAACTTCACTTTAAAGTTCGATAACGCATACGCAAAAAAATTTAATGTGAATGAAGAAGTGAAATGAGATGTGAATGAAGTGAAATTAATTGAAAAAAGTTTGCAATTAAGATTTTAAACATTCGTTTCACCAATACGAGTACGTATTAAGTTATCTTAAGGCGATTAGATCCCTCAACTTCCGAAAATTGAGCATTTTGTAAAGCCTACTCCTCATTTATGGCTGGCCAGAAATAGTTGAAAAAAATATATGTGAAACATCTGTTCAAGGACTACATGTGGTACATTGGTTTTTTCTATATGACTTTGTATTGTATTATTAACAAAAAAACTACGAGACATCGATTTTTGACTTAAATTCCCTACTTCTCCTAAACGGCTATGATATATGCAAATATTGTTACACTGACAAATTAAGAATCCTTTATTCTTTAAATACAACATTAATTTTGTAAATCGAACAACATTTTCATTCAAATGTTACGAAAAACAGGAATTCCGAACGTTTAGTTGCAGAGGGTGGTCTGTGCGGGCGCGGGCGGCAGTCGCCCGCTGGCATTCAGACGGAAAGGTTGTGTCACTCGCTGTCAGATTTTTACGGACGATAAAGCGTGTTTTCGCTTTGTCTGTGTGCGTTGAGGCTATATATTGTTGGATTAGTGTGATTAGAGAGTAGTGCGGTCAGACGAGACATTATTTTGTGTTGCGGTGTATGTGGCTCGCGCGTGGACGCTATATGAACCTTATTTTTATAAATGATAATTTAAAGTTTATATCGCTTATAAATAGACGTTTGACGAAATTTATTTGTATATCTGGATCAAAATGCCTCGAAAAAGTCAATCGAAGAAAAAAGCAGCTGAGAAAGCCTTAAAAATGCATGCAGTAATGTAAGTACCTACCTATCAAACATGTAATACAGTAAAAAAAATATAGAGTCAAAGTGTTTGTTTGTTTAGTGTTACAAAGAAAAAACAAAATAACAACAGTACTTACTTACTTATTGACAATTTCCATATTATTTCAGACGAGCTAGAAACAAAGCATCAGCAAAGAAAGACAACGACAGTCAGTCAAGAAAATATAAAAATAAATCCTTGTGGCCTTTATATAGACGAGGAATATCACCTAACCTTGGAGCTACACCCGATGGTGTGATTGATAATGAGACAATTGTGGAAATAAAATGTCCATTAAGTGCCTATGAAAAGGACATTAAAGAAGTTGTCAAAAATAAAAAGCTCCCATTTTATAAATTAAACATTCATGACGAACCAATGATAAAAAAAAACCCACAACTGGTTCTATCAGGTGCAGGATCAATTGCATATTACAAAAAAAGAAATGCTTATTTTTAATTTGGACAGAGGATTGTAATGAGTTAAAAACAGAAATTATCTTTAAAGATAACGAAGTTTGGGAGCATATCATGAAAGAAAAATTAAAAAGTTTTTATACAAAGTGTATGCTGCCTGAATTAGTAGACCCAAGGATTCCTAGAAATATGAAAATCAGAGATCCTGTTTATATACAGGAAGCAATCGTTAACAAAGCGGCAAAAATTAAATTAAAAACCAAACCTAAAGAAAAAGAAAATGTAGAGAAAGGTAAAAATCAAAAAAATAAGCAGAAAATGAGCAGAGAAGCATATGCCAAAAAATTTTATGCATAGCTGAAGGTACTGAAGGACAAAATAACAAGCGGAAAATGTGTAATGAAAAAAATATCAATTTACCAGTTTTAATAGAACAGAACCCTAATACACATTATTTAAGGTATGATAATGAAAAAATAATAATGTAAGTAAAGGATCACATATTGTTTTCTAAAGTTTACGCGAACACTACACATTGAATTGAGACGACCAACACCTCAGTCTCCCTGTGACCACGGACCCTGCAAAGGGTTCGAAACGTCAGGATAAACATTAATTAAAACTAATGTGTAAAATAAACGCGAGTAGATCCGTAAAAGTTGTTTCATTTCAATGTAAGTAAAGTTTACTGAATTTTAAATTACGTGTTTCACTTATGAAATGAATATCATACATACATTTTTCCCTTTTCCCGTACGTAGGGATGGGCAGAGACCACAGACTTCCATTTGCTACGATCCAGACATACATATTTTGCCTATCGTACTCTCATCAGACCTTTCATACGTTAATGGTGATTTGACCTGGCCTTCCTTTAGGACTTCTCCGACTTGGTCCTTATATGTTCGCCTAGGTTTGCCTTTGCAGATTTGCCCAATTTCCTCATTCACACTATTATCCTTTCAGTCAATCTTCTTTCATTGATTCCTTTCTAAGTGTCCAAACCATCTCAGCCTCACTACATCTTCTTCCACACCACATCAGTTTCGTAATTAGAATTAAATCAAAAAATCGCGATTTTAGAATATTTCGAACAAAAGTTGACGACGACGCGACGCACAGTAGGAAATAGGCGGAAAAAAGTCTAATTTTAAAGAAGTTTATTTCACGATAAGTTTATATTTTTTATAAAATAGACACCTATAACAACGTAATACAACACGAATAAAACATAACTATTTTTAGGTTCTGAAATAATTCTACATAAAGGAATACTTATCCAATAGGGGGTAGTTTCAAACGATTTTTTATATTATTTTGAACACGGCATGCTCAAAAGTAATGAATATCTGAATTGATCTCGATTTTTATTGTAGTCATATATTCTTTTGTGAATGTAAAAACAGTATATTTACACAATTTAATTCAGTTTTGGTATTTAATTTTAATTTTTAAAGTTTTTTTTTTTTAATTTTTTCTTTCATATACCGATCGGCAAGCTGCGAACGGCTAATTTATACACATGTATATAGGGATGACCCTCACGAACAAACAGATACCTAATTCAGCTGCGACCATCTGCACCCTGATAATTAATCCAACATTATCTAACGAAGAACAAAAACAACAAAAATTCTTGAAATTGAATATTAGCTATGAAATCATTATCTAATGCGATGTTTGTCATCTAAATGAATAATTTATCATTTATTTAGTCGTTACATATCATTTATATAGCTAGAAACCCGTATTTAAGGTAGTTTTTTATATAGGTTTAGTACATAGATATTACGGTTATATAACAAGAACATTCAAAAACATACAAGAATATTATGAAAATATAAGCATTAGATCACTTATCGAATCAATAAGCAATATTTTCCGCACGCTCATACCCACTGTGCGACGTGTCGAAATGTAAATTTTTAATTGAATATAATTATGTCGGTAATGCGACACTTTAGACAAAAAGTATATTTTTGGCTTCTATTTAAGTATAGAATCAAATGGCAAAGAATTGGTCGTGGGCCTCTGCTTTAAAAAAATATGCGACCGGTCAGAATGCCAGAATTGTCGAATAATAACATACGTCGCTTGCTTGCTTGATTGCTCGCTTGGCAATCAAACTAATTCAACTTTGATTATAATTACTTACATACACCGACATCTTATGTTACATTTTAGAAGTAGGTACCTCGTTAGATTCATCAACTCAAAATCAAGTAATAGGCAGTAATGTATGGAGTGCGCTTCTGTACATTCTACGCCCGTGTATTCTTTGACCGGTGTTTTCGTGCGTGGTGCGGTACTGGCGCGCGGGGCGGTGAGCTCAAACGTCCAAGGTCATTGAAGACTCTAATCGCCTTAATAAATTAAACATACTTAGTTCTGTTCAGCTAAGTGCGACAACCATTTTAAGACAAATTATAGCGAAACTTTCGCGTTGCAAATACTTATTTGATATCAAGTTTGGGTATCCTTAATAAATTGTATGTTAATGTAACGTATTAAAGAATGGAATAGATGTATTTATTTCAGCCATCTTCTTTTTTATACTTAGCTCGACAAATAACTGCACTCCACCTGATGTTTAGTGGAAATGGAGTCCAGACGCAAGGACAACTGGTGCAGCGGAAAAACAACGCATCATCAGTCACCCTCATTCTGCCGGCCCACAAGGTGCCTCTTCACGCCTCGTTTGAAGGACCCTATGTCATAGGAAGGAGGGAAAACGTGTGCTGGTAGATTATTCCATCTATTGGAAGTGCGACAAAGAAACGAGTCACCAAATTTCTTTGTGCGCGATGGAATGTTTGAGACAGTACAAGGGGTGACTCCGGAGAGCAGCACGCGTACTCCTATGGAGGAAGGGAGAAGGTGGGATAAGGTCAAGGAGTTCTTCAGAGCACTCGGCGTGGTATATAAGCGGTAGAAGACGCTGAGTGACGCTATATCTCTACGCAATTGGAGGGGCTCGAGAGTATTAGTGACCTCTGCATTGCCGATAATGCGTATAGCGCGCCGCTGCAATCTGTCCAAGGCATCGAGAAGGTACTTTGCGGAACCATCCCAGAAGTGCGAGCAATACTTCACGCAAGACCGCACCTGTGTCTTGTACAAAAGGCACAACTGATTCGGCGTGAAGAATCGCCGCACCCTGTTCAGGGCAGGACACCGAGTTTACGTGACGCTGTTTTTATCACGGCTTCGATATAGTCTCTCTGGTTCAGATCGCAGCGAATCTCCATACCGAGCATGTTAATACTGCTCTGCAGGCCGAGTGATGTGCCTTTAAGAGAGGGAAGGGGTAGGAATTGCGACTTTTTTGCCGTGAACTCAACCAGATTATTGGAGCCCCAATTAGATATGAGGTCCAATACCCGATTGAGCTCAATGACCAGGTTCACTCGATTCACTTCGGTTTCGACCCGCCCGGCCGCTGGGTGACCGTTACATCCCCCATGCACCGTGCTATCATCTGCACAGCAATGAATATTTCCAAGTGGAAGCATATCATTGATATGCAGAAGGAACAGCATGGGGGATAGAACGGACCCTTGAAAGACACCAGCGTTCACTGACATGAACCGCGAAGCATCCGTCTGTGAGAACTCGGATCCTACGCTCATGTAGGAAGCCAGCGACCCAGTTGCAGAACTGAGCAGGCAGACCGTATGCCGGGAGCTTGGAGAGAAGGGCTTTGTGCCAGACCCGATCAAAAGCCTTGGCTATGTCAAGGCTAACAGCTACCGACTCGCCACGCTTATCAATAGCTTCACCCCAGAGATGTGTAACGAACGCTAGATCACCCGTTGACCGTTTCGGCCGAAACCCGTATTGGCGATTGTGAAGGGGTGTTCTTCTAGGTAGCGGATAAGCTGTTTGTTTAGAATCCGCTCCATGACTTTACACAAAACTGAAGTAACGGTTATTGGGCGGTAATTAGTCGGATATCTGACCGATCTCTTTTTTTCGGAACCGGTTGCACATTAGCATCTCTCCAAGATTCCGGCACACAACCCGAAGAGAGCGAGAGACGGTAAAGACGAGTTAACACGGGGGACAACTCTCCTGCACACATTTTTAAAACTATTGCTATGATGCCATCAGGGCCATTAGCTTTCCGAACATCGATTGACTGCCGCTCCGCACGTACACACATCACACTGCCTGATTTTAATATCAGGCATTGTGTGGCCACAGTGAGGGATTGTAGGTGGCTGTGCATTGCAGTCATCGATTCGGGAGTTAGCCGCAAAAAGTTCGGCCAGGAGATCGGCCTTATAATTTTGATTTTGAAATATTTGTGTTTGAAGTTCAAGGAAGGTTTAAGCGGTGAGAAACATAAATAATAAGTATCGGAAAATACTAAAAGCGACAATTTAATTTTCCAATACAAAATTATTTGTTTGTTTCGTTGTCATGGAAACTGAAATCCGTTTGCCGCGTCGCAGGACGTCAGTAGTCGTGGTCGAGCGGTAAGGTGGGACACGTGATAATTTTAACAAGATTCATATGTAGATAAGCAATTAATTATAAATATAGGTGCCTGCCTACCTAACTAGTCAATTGTTCTGAGAAAAAATATTTTTTTTTATTTCCCGCAGTTATTTATTATATAAAACTTGAATAATATTTCAAAAAATAATGATTTGTAACTCTGATTTCAATATGTACACAGAGCGCATAGTAACAAAAATAATAAGTAGGTATTCGTACAATAGTGCACTTTTAGCTAAAAGGTAAAAACTCTGATGCGCAAGCCGATAATCGAATCGATCGAATCGAAGGGCGCGAGTAATGAAATAAAATGTAATATTGCATGATTTGGTAACGACATAGGTATTTTTTTTTTGTAAATGTCGTTACCTACTTATATAAAAGCTGTGCAGTTTCTTGCGCCCATTCTTCTCCACAGCTAAAATATAGACGCTCTAAATGAGTAATAGGTAAAAAAAAATTCTGACGATTTGAAAGTAAGTAGCACCTATAATTATTATTGCTTATCGTCAGCAAAATCTTGTTAAAATTATCATGTGTGCAGAGCCCCTACCGCCCGGCCAAGACCACTGACGTCTTGCGATGAGGCGAGCGATTTCCAGATCATTGCGTTATTTCTATAACCATTGACTATGACTGCCGTTGTATAGCGCGCAATGAACTAGAAATTCGTTCGCCGCGTCGCATGTCGCTCATGTTCGTGGCAGAGGCCCTACGTACCTCCCGCCCCGCGTACCTAGCGCAGGCGAGGACTCGGTTAAACGGTCTAGCTATAGTAATCTATATAAATTTAAACCGGACTTAAAGTTCAGAACGCAATCAAAAATCATTAGTTATACCATAAGTTGTATATTAGGGAAAACCAACATATTGAAAGGACCTACCTGCCTACCTTTTGCATAATGGCAAAAGGTAGGCACAGTGTACGTTGATATAAAATCATGGATACTTACAAAGCATTTTTAGGGTCAAATGGCTTCAACAACATCAAAGGCATAGGTGCTGACGCGAAAAGCAATGACAGCACTACGAACACTGTGAACTGAAATAAATAAAAAAACAAAATAGGTATTAAAAAATATAAGGATAGATAAAAAATAAAGGAAATATTCCGAGGACTCGAAAAAAATTTTTGCAAGTTAGCACTAAATGATGATGATACGGAAAGTTTGAAGGAACTATAGTCGAATTTTTCTGAAACTCGTCAACAATAAAAAGAAAACAACATTTTCAAATTACCTACTGAAGAAATTAGCTAATAATTATTAGCCATTTTAATTTCTATCTACCGTACTCTTACTACTAATAATAATAAAAATACTTGAAATTGGCTAAATGCTAAACGCAAAGCCATTAATTAAGATAATTAATTAATTAATACAAAAAAAAAACAAAAAACAACAACAATGGATAAAATTATTATTTCTTTAGCCAGCCACTATTAATGCACAGTCATTGGCTTCCATTTTTGTTGTTTCACAGTAAAATGTGCAGAGAAAGACACTTGTATGACCCGAATTTATTGCTATTTTGATATTCAATTAATTATTATATTTTAGCAATCAAATTAAGAACAATGACCGAGCGTGACTTCATATATTTGAAATTGCTAAATTGCGAGACTGCAAGGTGAGGGTGAGGACTACAAGTAGTTGTTTTCGCATTTAGACCGCAATATTATTATTTAAAAACAAAAACTAATGTTTTTGTTTTTAAATAATATTATACTTACTAGCTTTTTACTAGAAACTCTTCGTAATTTCAGGCCAAATTCCATACAAACTTTTCACCCCTATTTCACCTCTCTAGGGGAGGATTTTCGAAAAATGCCAAAACACGTAATTCTTTATTTTTGTTGAAAAATCTAAAGTTCGAATTAATTTTTTTTTTGGAGAGAGATTGCTGATTGCCGCTGCGGCATTTTCAGCTTCACCGGGCTTTTTGGGGGCGGCGAGGAACGTAAAGGGTCCCTCAAGCCGTGTGAAACGAATCACCTTCAGAGGTTATCTAGAGGGAACGGCATCGCGCACAAGTGCGCGTCCCCGTGCCCTACTAGATTCTCCGAAGGGTTCGGATCGGATCGGGGAGCGGAGCAACCCGAGGGCGCCTCTAAAGGCACGGACCTCGGCTCGGGTTGACCGGGCCGTGGAGGAGGAGAGAACCGACCAGGTACATGTCTGTACCTGGTGTAGAGCGTGTGTGAACCGGTTCTTCGTACCCTTGTTCTACGAGTACGGTGTCCTGGGCCTAAACTGGTGTGCATGTTTAGTGTATTCTGTAAATGTGTGCTGTCATTTAGAGGATACTCATTTTGATAGTTATTAGGATAACGATTTCCCCAAAAAAAGGCCAAATTTTATCAAATTAGCTTCAGCAGTTTTTTTTTTAAATTTTAACAAAAGTATTGTTACTACATTAAATAAATATATTTTGTTATTATTCTAAGACATACACATAATCTAGACATTAGGTATAAGCCACCAATCTGCATTTCAAGTTTAAGCACAGAATAAGTAATGTTTAAGGCTTTTATATTTATAGTACACACGACACGCCTGCACATCAGACTACCACAAATTGTCAAATTTCCTCAAATGACTTTGAACTTGATGTCATATGGTTGATTATTTATTGAAGTAATTTTTAAATACTTTTATAATTTAAAACTAACTAGGTTCAAACTAAACTACTGAGTCTATATCAGCAGTTCGAATTATGGGAAAACTTTCAACCAAGAAGAGCTGTACAATTCTGGCTATTAACTAACTAACAGTCAGTAAATATTTTAGTAAATAATTTAGTTTTTTAAGAATCTGTTACAATGCCATGTACTTTTACGATAAATGGTGGTTCTTGATGACGAAAGTAGAACGGAAAAAATTTAAATTACAGTAAAATATTATTTAACTATAATCGGTATAACCAAACAAAAATATAGTAGTATGAAACCCATTGGAAATAGAAGAGAATATAACAAAAATGAAAGGATAAGTAACGGGCGATCTGAGGTGAAGAAGTGGAAGGGGGGGGGGGGGGATTTAAGGGTAAACAACGGTTTATCTCGATTTCCGGCAAAACTGCAAGTTGTATGGAAAAAAGTTAAATGGCAAAGTTGTAGGTAAAAGAATTTTTTAAATCGGTCTAGTAGTTTTTGAGTTTATTCGTTGCAAACAAAAATACAAAAATACATACAAAGCTTTTCCCTTTAAATTCTATATTATTTTTTTTGCGAACAAAATTATTTCAACACTGGACTTAATGTGTAGAACACTCGTGCCACTATGCCAGGTAATTAATTAATTATATGAATTAACCAAATATTTCTTATTATGATTTTATAACCTTTCTGTTACACGTTGTATAACGTGTAACAGAAAGGTGTGGTCAAAATGAAAAGATCAGAAGTGTATCGGATCTAGATCTTGTATGCAGAGTTAGGTACTAAGACAAAATTATTAACTTTAATTTGTTATGCAATTTTTAATTAAATATTTCAATTGTTATGTCACAATCAAAATAAACAAGTCACAGCCCTAGTGGTTTAGTAACCTCTGTGTACTTACATTTATGATCACTGCTGCTTGCTTATGCGCGCCTGACGCGCATGACTTCACTAATATAAGTATTTAGTTTACAATTACATGGACAACTAAAATTAATAATTATGTCTCAGTAACAACACATACAAGATCTAGATCGGATACACTTTGGATCTTTTCATTTTGACCACACCTTTCTGTTACACTTTGTAAAAGTGTTGGCAAATGACTCTGCTTTGCCTGATGTTATGCAGAAGCGGAGCCCAGACGCGAGGACACCTAGTCGAGCAGGATTGTGTTCACTACCTTGCTGACTTGCAAGTTGCTTCTTCACACTCATGTATGTATTTATGTATTATGTATAAAATATATGATAACCTTCCTTACCTTTATGTAGTATCGAGCTATAGAGCTGATGGTGAATAGTATGATCAGAAGTGCCATGACACACCCCAACACCACGTTGAAAGCAGACATTTTCCTGAACTCTACATAAATATCTGCAACAAAAATAAAATCTATGGTTAGCGTTATTGATAAATATCATGATCATCATCATTTTCAGCCCGTATCTACCCACTGCAGGGCATAGGCCTTCCATGTTACGCCAAATTTGTTAATATACAGTACATTGTTATGTTGCAGGCCATTGTTTTTTTTTTTTCATTTATTCTGTTAACAAACATGTCATTTTCACAAACATTATGTAACGGTAAACATTGAATAAAGACCTACAGTGCTAAATAATGTATATAACATATAACTTATATTGTTATATAAGTTATATGTTACATACATTATATAAGTTGTTATTTAAGTTATATGTTATATGTTATATAACATTTTATATTTACTTTCTTTCTATTTTCTAAATAATCCAAATAAGCAAGCTGTTGGTCTAATTAAAATATTCTCGAGCTACTCCATGCTTCAGAACACTTGTCGCCACATAGCAGACAGCAAAAGTTAAACATAATTCATAAGTCCTCGATTCTTCTATATAATAATAACACACTGGTTTGTTCTTAGTTAAAATAGTCCTAATGTCAAAACCAGGCCACCTTTCGGTAGCCAATATTCCAATATTGAGGCCTTATTGAATTAGCAGACTAGCCAGCGCAGCGTTGTAGGTTACGGCACCCGATCTTCCTGTTCGTTATTGTGTGTGAAAAACCGACCCCATCAGTGGGACATTTACATGCCGATGATAATATTTAATAATAGCAAGTTGTACTTATTTTACGCTACACTAAATAGAGCATAAATAGATAACAGTATGAGGTCATTCACACTCCGTCGGCATCAATGACGCGTGAATCGTCCTTGTTCGCATACTGACATAATTTAATATACCTACCTACCTAAATAATTTCTATCCTACATAACATCTAAAATTTATAATCATTATTAATACGTGAAGAAAAAGCTTTGTACCTACCTTATTTAAGCACATTGCGCGCACGGAGGTGACGAAGGAGTGTGAGATTTGGCATAAGTAGTACCTAAAGTTCTTGATAAAATGGAGAAGTGCAGAAAGATAAAATGTTATGTATAATAATCTCTTACATTAATTGTATAAGCGTTGTATACTTTGTGAGTTACGGTTGAATTTCGACAACCCCGGGCGACCACTAGTTTTTTGTTATTAGTTAAATATTTTTTTATAGGGCCTTTCTACTATTTCAAGAAATAGGTATATTGGAATACTTTTATATATTTTTTAAATCAAATTAGACGAATACCCCCCGCGAATAATACACATTCCGTAGATACCGTCACGAGCATTTAAAGATAAAGAAGTTTTTCATCAGCATTCTATACAGTTTAGATAACGTCATAATACACTTGTTTTTGCAAATCCTGGTTGATTGAAAAGTAAGTAAATCATATCGAACCTACTTTAATGATTAAAATTATTTATTACTTACTTTCAGCAAAATCGACTAGTTAATCCAACAAAATGTGTCAAAGGCCAAAGTATCGCTGCTTTTTCGGAACCCTGAAAAAGCAGCGATACTATACTAGCTAGCGATACTAGCGATAGTAGTCAACAAGGAACCCTTATAGTTTTGCCATGTCCGTCTGTCTGCCTGTCTGACCCCGGCCTAGTTCATAGACTCTTAGTACTAGAAAGCTGTAATTTGTCATGGATATACATATTAATCACACCGACAAAGTGGTGAAGTAAAATTTTTTAAAATATTTTTTACCTCCCCTACACGTGAAGCGGAGATGTCATTTTTTTCTTGTCTACCCCATAGTGTGAGATGTCGTTGGATAACAATTTCAAAAATATTGCGGGTTTGTGGAAACAGTTTTTTGATCGAGGCATCCGTTTGTGAACTATTAAGCTTTAAAGTGCAAAATTTTGCTAGAGTCAAGTGTCCGTCCCCCCCCCCCCCCTCTTGCCAGCCAAATAGTTGTTTTTGGATATGTGAAAAAATTCACGGTAGTTGTATATATGACCAAGTTAAAAGGAAAACTATCACAGCTAAGTAGGCTTTACAAGTTTACGAGTAGGTAACAGTCGACCAACTTATAAAATGTACTTGGCCCAGTACAAATTCCTCATTGGGAACTACTTAAATAACTTTGTCAGGTGTGTGAAACCGGTAGTATCTACATTAAATAAATGCTCATAAAGGATTCCCTACGTGTTTCCGAAAGTTGATGATTCGGTATTATAAAAATCGAATCATCAACTTTCGGAAACATGTAGGGAATCCGTTCATAAAAGCCCTCTTCTCAGAGTCCGCAATGTTGAGGGCGTGGCCCGACACGAACTGGCCCGTGGCCGGTTTTATTCTTCTTCATTTACGCCTAAAACGAGTGAGAAAATATTTATAAATTTTGGTAAACAGGTAGACCACATTTCATTCCACTAAACTAAACACTAACTAAACTAACAACAAAACAAAACAACAAAACTAACTAAACACTAAACTATAGCAATAGCCAAAGGAATCGAGTTAGGCGGTCGGGCCGATTGCTTTGGCTACGTGTATAGTTTATGAAGCTATATAAGCCTATATAAGCCTACAGCTTTCGATATTGCTTTCATAGGCGGTACGAAATTATAAAATGACGTCATAAACTATAGCTATATTTTCGTCCCCGTGCCCTACTAGATTCTCTGAAGGGTTCGGATCGGATCGGGGAGCGGAGCAACCCGAGGGCGCCTCTAAAGGCACGGACCTCGGCTCGGGTTGACCGGGCCGTGGAGGAGGAGAGAAGCGCCCAGGTACATGTCTGTACCTGGTGTAGAGCGAGTGTGAACCGGTTCTTCGTACCCTTGTTCTACGAGTACGGTGTCTTGGGCCTAAACCGGTGTGCATGTTTAGTGTATTCTGTAAATGTGTAGTGTCATTTAGAGGATCGAGCGGGGGGCTATAGCTATAGCCAAAGCAATCGAGTTAGGCGGTCGGGGGGCTGGTGATCTGTGAAAGCTGAGCTGTCATCCAGTAAAATTTCAATGAAAATCAACCCTTATTTTAAAACAAATAGGCACCCGCCTAGTGTGAGTTTTGTTTAATATCCGTATTCATTCGATCACGTTTACGAAAATGAAAATTAGTTTGGCATTGAAGCAGCGCCTCCTGGCGGCATACGAAAGGAGTTAACATTTTGCCATACAAATTCTCGTTTTTGTTAACGTGATCGAATGGCGAATGAAACTCGCACATGGCACCCAGGGCAGTATTCCAGGACCTAAATGCAGTAGAGCAGAAGGTCACGATCAAATACAAGAAGAGGACACATAACCCGCACACCCATCATATCATAGTCATGCAGGCTTCCCCAAAGGTGTGGGGAAGATTGACGAATGCGGGGTGAATGCACGTGGACCTTCAAAGGGTTCGGGTGGAGGACCAATCGCCGCTGGTGCAATGCTCTCGCAATGTCGAACATTGGTAGCACTTGGACAGTAAACGTGTCGCGTCTATTTTATGCAGGTAGACAGAGACCTACTTGCCATTTTAATATTGGAATTGATATTCCGCACACATACTCTATCACGCAATCGAACTCAGATATGGCAAAATATTTTCCCCAATGCGAGGACAACAACGTTTTCATTAGTCTACATTTCATTAGTCTATGTAGGTAACTATGTAGTAATAAAAGTAGGTAAAAAAAGTTTATTTAAAAGAAACACGACACGTGCGTGCTTTACTAAAAAAAAAAGGATTAATATTTATTTACTATTCAAATACTATTCTATGCACTATTGACACTACTGTAGCGGAGTGAGTATGAATAGATAATCAGCGGAAATAATATGACGTACGAAACAGATATTTATAAACTACATTCTTTATTGTGTCCTTATAAACGAAGAAGTGGACACGCATAACACTTATATATACTACTAGCTTTTTATTCGCGGCTTTGCTCACGTGGGATACATGACTTGTGTTTGTTCGTAATAAAAGCCAAACTTATTAAAGGTAAATATCATAAGGGTTAGACAACTAAACATGTCACGTCATTTCAACATTAAGATTTTCATTTTGTATCATTAAAAAGTACATCCATGCGATGGAGCTAGAATTAGTAAAACGTGTAACACAAAACCGCGTAATAAAGATCACTCTGTATAACTAATTTTGGTCCGTTCTGAAACCTCTGTACAAATTTTCATCCCCTACTTAAGGGATCGTTTACCAAAAATCCTGAAACTTTTCGTAATTTCTAACCAGGCTAAATACCGAAATTAAGGGATGACAGATTTCCATACAAACTGTCCACCCCTATTTCACCTCTCTAGGGGAGGTTTTTCGAAAAATGCTAAAACACATTATTCTTTATTTTTGTTGAAAAATCTAAAAATCGATTAAAATATTCATTTTGATAGTGATTAATTTTAAAATAACGATTTCCCCAAAAAAAAACCTTTTTTCCTTTTTAATATATTTAAAGAAAAATAAACACAATTCCTGAGACACGTCATTCTTTAATTCTTTTCAAGAACCCAAACATCAATTTTCTTGTATTTAACATCAAACTAATGGACTTTCATACAAACTTTCACCCCCTATTTGACCCTCTTAAGGTGTAAAAGGTGTAAATCCTTTCTTAGTGGCTGGTTACGTCACTCAATTAACTACAGTCCAAATTTTATCTAATTAGCTTCAGCGGTTTAGGCTCGGTGATGATGAGTCAGTCAGTCAGGACAAGTCATTATATGTATATAGATTTGTGTTTATTTCGCTGTTTGTGTATAAGGCGCTCCACAGACAGATCAGTAGAAACTATCAACTTTTGAAGTTTTTGTTAAAGGCTTAAGATTTACAGTTTACGGTAGAACTTTTCAAATTCATGGTCAACAGTCAGTGTGTGACTTTTGGGAAAACCACCAACTTCACACAACTAGTACGAATTTTACAATTTGAAACTGATTCTATCAACGAATGCAGCAACTGAAAACTGATGACGATCATCGGAAATCGGTAGTTGTTGACATTGAATGGGCTCAAATTCATGGTCAACAGTCAGTGTGTGACTTTTGAGAAAACCACCAACTTCACACAACTAGTACGAATTTTACAATTTGAAACTGATTCTATCAACGAATGCAGCAACTGAAAAGTTGTTGACATTGAATGGGCGCCTTTGGCTTTCAAAGTAAAAAAGTAAATAGTGATAAATAATTTCAGCGGGCTGGTTAGAACCACGATAGCTCTATTGGGAGAGTACCTGACCCGGTATGTCAGAAGGCTGCAGGTTCAAATACTGCTCGTGGAAATGTTTTCAACATTTGTGTTTTTGTAATTAACTATTTCTATATTTTTATTTATTATATTATATTTTTTTTAAATAAATATTTGTCTTCTAAATTTGTAATATATTATAATAGCACCATATTTTATGGAATTTGTTTAACTTGTTTGTAAAATGTTGATTGCTAATGTTTTTTATTGAATCGGGTAACATTGAAAATTTTTATGGACATGACTAGCGGGCTAGAAGAATTAAGCATTAGTTTGTGTCTATGTCTAAGTTGGTGTGGTCTAACAACAAATAGGGCCTCCACACCATTGGTTTGTTCGCGAATAAGGCAAATACGCTAACCGAGTGAGGTCGCGGTATGACTAACGATGGATGTTCCGATGTGTGTTGCAAAGCTAGGAAATAAAATGCCGTTATTGTGAAAACAATAGATAGACGACCCAATAGATATTAGAGCAAGTACAAAAGTCCTAAACACATTGCAGTATTTAAAAGATAAGGCCTCTGTATCTCGATACAGATTGAGTTTAGAAGAATGTGTGCATAACTATTTTTACAAGATATAATAAATCCTAATCGAAATTCAGCAACTTATTACTGGCCGCGAGAAAAAAAAAGGCAAGCTACCCCCATACATAATGGTCATTGTCTTTTATGACATAACTTTATAATAACTAATAGATTTTATTACTTTTATTTAAGGAGTATTTAATTGTCTATTGAACACAATTTATTTCATTAAGCTAGCATTTTTAGTTTCCAAAATTTATAGGTTTCCTTAAGTGATCCGGATTCATTGCTCTCGAGTGTACCATGTGACTTGCAATAAAAAATTGAATTTGAATTTGATTTAGTATCTTACACCAACATAATGTGTAATGCAACAAGTTAAAGGTAATTTTCTAAGAATTTAAGAACTTGACTCATCCTCTCTACCATCTATATTTAAAAAAAACAAGTAAAAAGCTAATATCCGCCCGGAGAGATCACATTTGGACCAGTATGTTATGTTTTGGTATTTTTGCAAACGTGTGTACCTACGTAGTACGTAGCAACGTAGATTTGAAAGATTATGTCAGTAACAGAATATATCATTCGAATTAGAATAAATCATTCAGAATAATTCATTTCGAATCAATTCAAGTCAATCATTGTATTGCACTCCAAAAGTATACATGTTTTGTGATAATATTCGTTAAAATATAACGTAAGTTTGTTATATGGGCCCGAATTGTGTACAACAATTCAGGTGTATTCCCGTAAAGAAAACTGGCTATAATATATGAAATAACAAAGAACGCTTTAAGCATAAAGCCGAAATTAATGAAAATCGAATAGAATGGAAGGGGAAGCTGTAGTTAGACAGGAACCTTGATACTCGATACTTGGATTGGACAGTGTAGCCACCGGACGGAGAGGATGGAAGCTTCTTAGGGAAAACTAAGCCTGTAGTACCAATCAACGTAGAAATATTACGTCCTTTGATATTTTTAAAATGAATTACGATATGAACTTACAATAAAAACTATCTCTATCCTTAGTTTAAAACTGTTTTGTCGATAACATACGCCTACCCTAGAAGAAGCCCAGAGGTAGAATTGTAAAGAGACCTGGAGAGGTAGGATTAGAAGCAATCAAATATTAGGCGCAACATAATGTGGCCGTGAAATGAGTGCATCGTGCACGTAACAGTTTTTGTACTGATAGAGCGCATCACTAATTGCGATCGTGCTCCGATTGAAGGAGCTACCGTTGCCACAAAGTAAGGACACTGCAGAAGGTAAGCTTTATACAAACGCGTTCGAACAACTCACATAGACAACCTCTTACGGACACGGAATCTCGCAACAGCTCGCTTCTAATTGCCTCTATGGTTTAACCTGTTTAGACCCAGGGGTCCCGAGTTCGATTCCCAGCGTGTACATGTTTGTGTACTCGGTGTGGTTGTTGGTAGGGCTTGTTTGCCCGCCTGGCTAGCTATCCACCATCACATTATCTAAATATGTCGCCATAACATCAATGTTTGTAGAATTGTTGTGTTCCGGCAGCTAGAGGTAAGATAGCCAGTGCCTCAGTAGGTAGATGAGGATTCCGGGTGAAGTGCGCTTCCACCTTGTCATAACTTAAAATCAGTAGTCTTAGCCAAAGTAACATTAGGAAAACGATAGCGAAAATCGAAAATAATAAAATGTATGGGAACTTCGCTATCGTTTTCCTAATGTTACTTTGGCTACCGCCCCTGGTGATATAAAGGCCAAGTGCTTACCCGTAAGGTTTAAAACAAAGCTGCGCTTGGGCTGTTAGGAGCTGTTCCGTGATCCGTGAGAGGGATATTATGCGTGCGTTACTCTAGCAATGGAGTGATGTACTAAGCCTACCTTCTGGTTCTCGCTTGTTTTGTGCCGTTGCGTTGCGTTGTTGACTTTTGCCCATTCACCACTTTCGTCGAATGTGACCGATATTGTTAATCGTTCCCAGCCGATAGCGAGCGCTGCCGCGATAACCTTCTGGCTCGTTTTGCAGTAAACACGGTGAAAATTAATAATACCTATCTGAAATCACCTGCATTTGTATTAAATTATAAAAATGTAAGTAGGTAGGTACCTATGTTTATTTATATATTTTTTCATTGTAATTTAATTATTTTTTTCAAAGTTTTTAGTAAAGTTTACCACACGTAGGACACAAATTCTAGCATCTATCCAGACTAGTCTTTTTTGTCCTAAATCTTAGACATTTTTGTCAATAAGGGTTTTCGGAAAAAGAACTTTCATCTTTTAATGAATCTTCAAAACGTTTTATCTTTCTAAGTTACGCTTTCTTCTAAGACATCTACCAAAAAAATTAAATATAAAGAGAGCAGAGTCGCGGCCACAGCTAGTGTTTAAATAAAATTGTGTACACTTTACTGAACCGGACCTACTGAAGATTATTTTAAATACTTACTTTAATCTACTTGTAATAATGACCTTGTAGATAGCAGCTAAATAGGTGTGAAATTATTTTGAAAGATAATAATATGAAGTATGAACATAGATCTTGTGGCAGAATTGGAATGAATTAAGGAAAAAAAATACCTATATACTACCAGTGTTCGACGGGAACCAGCAGTGATCGACTTTTTTTTCATAATAATTAAAAAGTATGTTATTTAAACGGTTAAAGTATTCGTATTTTTGTTAGTAAAAAAAATGCTAATTGGGCAGCAAAAAAGCTAGTTGGGCAGCAACTTATGGTCAGCAAATATTTCTAAATCAGTCTGCAACTTATATCATTCTGAACAGCAGTCTTATGCCGCTCCCCCCTGCCGTGACTGGCCCTCGCTTCGCTCGGGAAAAAAAATTAAGTTAACCTAACCAACAGTAAGGATTTCATATGCTGACCAAATAATAATTTTGCTGACCAAATATTTTTTTTTTAATACAAATAAATTATTTCCCAATCAAAAATAGGGGTCTGCAACTGATTTTAGTCCTAAGCAACAATTGAACACACACAGAACACCTGCTTCCTGGCAGTCAAGCCGTAAAACTTCAATGAAAATATTTTGTTATTTGGCGACAAGAACTGTGTCGAACGCTGGGCTTAAGTGTTGACATTGGTGCCACTACTATCGCCCACGACCGACTTTTTGTAGGACTGACAATCGGACCGATTTATTCGCCGAGGTTTTAGTTTTGTGACCGACTTTTTGTAGGACGTGTACGTTGCAACATACAATTCCATAAGTTTCATTTTCACCGACTAAAAAATGGATTACCGATTATCGGAGGTGGGCGAGGGCCCTAAAACATATTTTATAACTGTAGGTATTATAACAGCCTATAGGTATATAATAGCATTGCGGTCAATGCTTACCAAAACATTCGAATATGTTATTATCAAAGATTAGAGCAAGCCTTTATCAATTTGATCAATGCTTATCTAGCTAATCCTACATGCAACATCTTAGCCAATAATAAAGAATTAATAGATATATTTAAATGGATAAAACTTTGCCCCAACACGATGAAACACGAGTCGCGAAGGAAATAACCAAGTTCATCATTGATAGTGCCACGTACGATAACCTTGCTGACGAGCTAGATTGTTATCTGTATTAGTTCAGTAACGTAGACAAAAAATATTGTTTTCTAAAATTAATTAATAAAAAAATTAAATTAAATTAACCAAACCCCACCCAACGCAACGCTACGCTAAAGCTACACCATAGAATATGAAAATTTGAAAGGCCTGCACAGACGAAGGGACAGTCCTCGGCGTACTTTTTTCGCCGACAAAATAGATCGCAACATTATTGTGATATCGCCACAATTAATAGTGTTATAGAAGCATAAGTAATAGCGTAATCATTAATCATCACCAGATCATCTTATGGCCCTCTGCTAGGCTACGAGCCTTCTCTATAAATGGAGACGCCACAGGGAGAACAGACCATAAACAACCACGAAGGCCTAGTGCGGATATGTGGTTGTAATGTTGTAATGCAGCCGGGACCAACGGCTTTACGTGCCTTCCGAAGCACGGAGGAGCTCGAGATGATACATTTTTGCCATCCGATGTCTGGATATTTACCACTGCGCCATCGAGCTCCTCAAATACACAATGGGATTTACATAATCACATAATGTGACAATAAATCGCTAAATTAAATTACATAAAAATAAAGTAAATCGCGTAATGCACACGACGATAACCTAAAAGTCCACGTCTTATTATACCTAACGTGATCTATTTAACTTTTGCCGGACAACAGTAGTACGCCGAGGAGCTGGAGGACTGTCGCCCTCGTCTGCGCAGGCCTTAAGATACAGAACATATTAAGAAGAATCCAAAGGGTAGTACCTACGTAGATTTCCTTTTCTCTGTGGAGTAGATCAGCTAGATACGTAAAAGTAGCCCATTTCAATATAACTACTAGAAAAGTTTAAACTTCCAAAAACTTGCACATAACGGAAAATTGTAAGGTATGACAAAGGTCACCATCGATCCCAGTCGGGCTAAAAAAAGTCGAAGGTAAAAAGAGGTCTTTTGCAAATATGTTGCAGGTTGGTAAGTAACCGACAAATTATCATAACAATTTATAGGTACAAAGAGATTATGCGATTGTCTATAAAATGATAATAATAAATAATTTACGGGATATCTTGATTTAACCAAAGTGAACTTGATATGCACTCTTTATCTAAGTACACGGTTTGCCCTGTAGATAATTATAATTCACGTTCTTTTCTGATAAAACAATTAAATTTGAAAATAAAACTGAACGGTTCGGATCTAGATATTTGGTCTGTGGTTCGGATTATATTGAATGTTATTTATTATGCAACCGTCAAAGTGTTTAGATCACAAAGTAACAACTAGTGCCACACCAAAAAAAAAAGTGTTTAGATTTGTATCAATAATATTATAGTAATGATTAACGGAATTCTTACATGTTTGGTTGCCTTTGAGACATGTACTATGGGGGTCTCGAAGGCTTTACCGGTTTGAAGAACAAATCGCGTGCACGCGCATCGCCGCCGCCTCTGTGACTTATATTAAATGCGAGCGACGCGGTGCAAAGGATTTTCGCCTTTAGACTGGTAAAGCGTATGTGGCCGCCATAGTACATACAAAAAAAACATAGTAAACATTATCCCATTAATAATTAAGTAGTACTCTAATGTAGGGCACGTTTCAGTAAGACCTTAATATTGAAATTAAACAATTTTTACGGATCTACTTACGTTTATTTTATACATTAGTTTTAAATAATGTTTATCCTGACGTTTCGAACCCATTGCAGAGTACGTGGTCACAGGGAGATTTTATACTTACATTAATTAAAATAAACGCGAGTAGATCCGTAAAAGTTGTTTTATTTCAGTGTAAAGTGTTCGCGTAGACATTAGAAAACAATAAGACCATTAGTTTAATAATTTATAGAGATACATATATATTGTTTTGACATCGAAATTGTTATTAATTGTTATTATCCATCTAATTACTTCTTTTGACATCAAAATTGTATTGTGATTTGTTTTAATTTGTTTGTACGACGTACTAAACGACTTGCGATAAATTTGTAAGTAATTATTTCTTGTGTAGGTCTATGTTGCCTAAATAAATGAATTTAATATATATATTTTTTATTATACCATTTTAACTAGATTTTTACAATATTTTAATATAAAAACAATAAAACATTATAAAAACCTAATACTAGAGTACCGCCAGCAGCGGGGCAGGGCCCAAGCTACCGGTGGTCAGGGAGCAGAGTGAGGAACCATTATTATTATCAGTATTGTTTGCAACATTAATTGAATAAATAATTCACTTTCTAGTGGTTTCACAAGATGGCTAATTTATGCTGACGAAGAAAAACTGCTGCGTGATGGACGAACCTTTGTCTTAAATTTAAGCGAATGTTACCTAGTTGTAGTAAATTATTTAGTATTTTATATTACCAACCAGGTTATTAATTTAGTTTGTATTAATATTTAAAAATGATAATACTTAGGTAATTTACATTGAAAGTTTCTTAACTAATGGGTTTATTTAAGCATTACTTATGTGGTATTAGTACCAGAGAATAATTAATAGTACCAGCTGATGCTTAATTGAATACGTACTTAGAAATATTCAAAAACAATTTATGACTTATACACATACTCGGCTTTGTAGCGGGCTGGCTACATAAAACAACTTTGAATTAGAAACAAAACGTAACCTATCGCAAGAACAATTTAACGAATTGTCACTTATTCTAATGTACATTCCCAAAAACAATAAAACGTATGCGACAGATACTGACCTGTAAAGAGTGACTGTAAAGATCAAAAGATCAGGCGATCCTAGCAGTACGATTACCAACAATGTGTTTTTGTTCCCTTATTGAGAATATCATGTGCACACCCACGTTTAGAGGAAGATCGTATCACCAACACTTCTGGGCACTGAGACAAATTGCAATTTACAAGAGCATGTTTCTCTTATTTAATTAGGGAAATTGAGCCCTGCGCTTGCGCACGTCTATTATAATTGTTTTCGTCCAAGCCGGCTCCGCAGTGAATTTAAAATACAGACGCGTCAGTCCGTGCCCGATGAGCGCGCACGATAGGCCCACATAATACGATGACCGCTTGTCGGCTGTTGTACGTACTTGTGATTGTGACTAACTTTGATGTGCTGTGTACGCGCGCCCACACACACGCACGTGGTCGAGATCTATCAAATAATTCCCTATAAGTCAATAATCCATTAGAGTCGTCAAAGCAACAAAAAATCCATTTCAAACTAAAACTGCGTTATCGATGCTATTTGATGTTGAAATATCAATAAGAGTTAGAGGACAAGATATCCTTAGTAAATAGGAAAAATTGTAACGCAGGCATAAGATTTATTTTGTAGGTAATTAAGGTATTGACGATACAACGATGAAACAGCAATGATTTCTAGTAGGAATTCCCACTTAGTAATTTAAGAATCTATCATTCTGTCCTGGTCATCCAAATGAGTTATGAGGTTGGCGAAGGCGATAAGTATTCATTAACTTGGAAAAAAATCAAAGTAGGTAAGGTAGTGTAGTATATGAGTCACTAGCCCCTTATTGTATCGCAAGGTATATAATATATGTATGACGATTTACTTAGTAATAAATCACACATCAAACACTAGTCGTTTCTCCCGGTACCCGGTCCCCACATTACATGGCCACCCTGCCAGGATATTTGTATACTACTATGCATTCTTTTCATCAAGTGAATGCGGTTAAACAACCTTCTATCTCATTTTACTACATACACGAAATCTATACATCTAAAGCTAAAGAGGGTCGAAAGTCTGTACATGGAAGATGTTCGAAAAAAGTTGGCTGGGGATACTTAGAATCGATAACAGAACACGTTCCAACAGTTTATAGAATTTTTGTGTATTTGTCTGTTTATCTGTTTGTCTGTTTATTGGACCGCGCATCACGTGAAAATGGCTGAACGGATTTGGATGAAACTTTGCACAAAGATAGACCATGACCCGGACTAGGATATAGGATACTTTTTATCCCGGTAACAGGTTCCTGTGGGATGGTGTAGTCTTCGCGCACGAAATCGCGGGCGACAACTACTTAGTAGAAGATTAATTGAAATTACCTTTTGTCAATTAGACCTACTTGCTTACACAGCCTTTTTTTACAATCGGCTGGGCCAATTACTTGAAAACAAATCTATGCTGTATGCACAAAACCCCAAAAGCTTAGATTAATAACCAAAAGTACGTAGTTCCGCCCTCGAAATATCTTTTCGCCTTCAAGGGTCACCTACCGTAGAAGATTTCGTAGCACTACGCCGTAGAAGACAAGTTGTGGGGTATCTTTACTTTATTCATAAATTTAAAATGGAAATTCACCTATAAGATAGATTGTTACCTTTGGGTAATTGAAATAAAGTCGTAAACTGAATGACAGCAGCAGCGGCGATGTTCGAATGCATGCAGATTTGTATTATAGCTGGGAGCCCAGTGCGAGTTTTATTTGCTATTCGATCGACAATAATTGATTTGCATAATATTAACTCTTTCTCTCGTTTGTCACTAGGAAGTGCTGCTCCAATGACACTGCCGCCAAGCAGCATTGTTTCGCATTACTGTTTCGGTTTGAAGGTCCCATTTGAAGGTTTGAAGGTTTGAAGGTTTGAAGGTTAAATTACAGGGTACCTATAAACACTGAGATACCTCAGTTCCTATAAAGGCAAAATAATTGAAACTTCATAGTCAGGAATGCGCATGTTTGCTGATGGCAACAGACCGTCTTTTCAGGATTACGGTACTTTTTTGGGCGAGAAACTTAAAGGATTCCTCATGCCGTATGATCGAAATACCGTCAGAGGATTTCTGAAGGAATGACATCAGGCAAGCTTGTCCCGTTTCCCTAATAGATTCTCCGAGGGGTTCGGACCGTAACGGGAACAACCCGAGGATGCCTCAAAAGGTTAGGAACGCGGCTCGGGCCCATTGAACTTTTCGCCGAGTCAGTGAAAAATTGTATTTCAGTAGCCATTATACAAACAGAAAAAACTAATTAGGTAAGTATGTTAAGAGTAAAAAACATATACCCAACAAGCAATATTTTCATTTCTACCAGAACTTATATTAATTTATTCGACAGATATATATGTAGGTACACTGAGGTATTATTTTCAGTGCATATATTAAATTTATCTTCAAATATGTATTATCAATGACCTTGCCGCGATATGGAATTTCAGTATTGAACTGATTGCTATTCGAAAGTACCTATTATTTAGAAATCAATTTATGTGTATTAATAACTTGTATAATTAATTTTTCGCTTATAGTTCCTGAAACAATATCACATTTAATGCATGAGTAAAGTTCAGAGATTAAATCAATGCTTATTATTTTAATACTTACTATATTATTTAAATATTTAATATACTTATTTGTTTGTATGTTGAGAGAGAGCAACAGGGTGCCTAGTGCGAGTTTCATTCGCCATTCGATCACCGTTAAGGGTGCGCCGCGCCGTCCGTAAGTGACAAGTGTCATATAATTTGAAATGTCTTCGTCCATAGGTATTTGATGCCGCGTGGCCATACTAATTTTGTATGGGGAATTTAAGGTGCTTAATGAAAAATAAGAATTTAAATAACCGCTTGATAAATCGAAAATGTGAGACGGATGATTTGTAGTTTAGACATTGGTGATTGTTTAGACAAAATCAGAGGTACAATAATTTAGATAAACTTAGAAATCAACTAAACGCCGCCACTCGTTTTTATGATTTTTTGCCCAACTTTAAATGATATTGTAGAAAAAACTATACCTAGTGTGTAATGAATTTATGGATCGGACTAATTGTAAACACGTTCCCTTTGATAGGTACTAAATATATATTTCGTTTATGTAATACTTACGATACTTTTTTTGGTCGGCGCACCCACGGTATAGATAAAGAATAGAGATAGTTCTATGGGCGCACCCTTAGCGAAAAGAATTTGCATGTTAACATTTTTAGTCTTCTCGTATGTCGCCAGGAGGCGCTGCTTCAACGCCATACTAATTTTAGTTTACTATAGTAAACATAACTCACACTAGGCACCCTGATCGAATCAGGAGCTAAACAACCCAAAGCGCCTGTAAAGGCTAGAACATCGGCTCGGGCTACGTTTATAGTTTATGACGTCATCTTGTCATTTCGTACCGCCCATGAAAACAATATCTATAGCTATAGGCTATAGCTTTCGATATTGCTTTCATAGGCGGTACGAAATGACAAGATGACCTATGAAAGCAACATCTATAGCTAAAGGCTATGTATAGCTTTCGATCCTTCCTCCATAGGAGTACACGTGCTGCTCTCCGGTGTCACCGCTTCACTGTCACACATATCCCATCGCGCACAAAGAAATTTGGTGACTCGTTTCTTTGTCGCACCTCCAAAAGATGGAATAGTCTACCAGCACATGTTTTCCCTCTTTCCTATGATATGGGGTCCTTCAAACGAGGCGTGAAGAAGCACCTTGTGGGCCGGCAGAGTGAGGTTGACTGATGCTGCGTTGTTTTCACGCTGCACCAGTTGTCTTCGCGTCTGGACTCCATTTCCACTTAACATCAGGTGGTGTGGAGTCATTTGCCGTGCTAAGTATAAAAAAAAAAAAAAAGATTATTTATAATGTGTGACCCGCTGGAGTCTAGCGGGTCCAGTTTAAATAAGTCGTTCGATGTTTCATACGAGCTTTTAAAGCCAGAATAAAGGAATCATCAAGTTTAGCCGCAGATCTATAACAAAGATGTGATCTGACAACCAACCTAGATTGTAAAATTATATGGAGTGTATTGTTAAATTATAAGCTACAGAGCTCATAAAGCAGTATTGTAGCAGTGTTGATGCAGAAAACGAGACGCGTATAGCGGCGTAATACATGAGTTTTACAACTGCAATAACATTGCAGTAATACCTACCTATACTTCTCTAAAATCCTCTGTATTTGTTGCATCTGAAAGGGCTCATCAAAACTTTCACATAGCCCAAATCCCTAACGATGTAAAGATTCAACGTGACGCCAGCCCGCCTAGTTATCTCGCAGGTATACAAGTATTTTATGGATGCCTAGTGCGAATGTTAATTCCCATTCGATCTCATTGACCAAAACGTAAATTAATATGGCATAGAAGCAGCGCCCACCTGCCCCCAACCGCCTAACTCTATCGACATCGCTCTCGCTATCGCGCTCTATAGTTTATGGCGTCATTTTGTAATTTCTAAAGCGATATGAAAGCATTAAGAAAGCAATATCGAAAGCTATAGCCTATAGCTTTCGATATTGCTTTTATATAGCTTTCGAAATGGCAAGATTACGCCATAAACTATAGAGCGCGATAGCGAGAGCGATATCAATAGAGTTAGGCGGTAGGCCCCCTGGTCGAAAACGAGGATAGTTACAATTTGCCAAACAAATTTTAATTTTAGGAAACGTAATCGAAAGAATACGGATAGTAAAGAAAACCCTTTACGATCAGAAGGTCTAAGCAGCAAATCTGAAAGTTGGACGTTTTGCTACATAGACCTTTTCCTAATTAGGCTTTCTGCTCATTAGACGTTTCGCGCTGTTGGACGTTTTGCTGCTTAGACCTTCTGATCGTAAGGCGACGCGACGTGTCGAATGGTGAATAAAAATCGTACTAGGCACGGAAGTCGAAGTTTTTGAAACCCATTGCTCCAATTACCTATGCCGTACATTTAGAATAACAATAGGTACTGTACTGATGTCGTTCTGCCAGCCGATTTTCTCAGCAGGCCCATGGTTTTCAGCGCGCATCGTTGTTCCTATTGAGGTACTAATTTGCAAATTGTTATTACAACATTTAAAAGCTGGTATGTAGGTTGAACCCATCGACCTATGTTAACTGAACCGGCTGATAGGACGCAGTATATCAGTAGGTACCTACCTACCTATACGTACCTTACGTTAAGACTTAGGTAGGTGTAACGAAATTCTCTGTTATCTTTTTATTTAAACTATCATAATTGGTCAGATACATACTCGCGCATACGGATGCGCGAGTATGACCACGGGGTCATGGCACATTCAACTAGGTGTGCCGAAAATAGGAAACATAAGGACAACGACAACACAGTCCCCAATACACACCGGATTAAATGCACTCTTGGGTCAATAGCCAGGCTGTACTTAGAGCGCTTTCGCCTAGAAGCGTTTTAGTCGCGCGGCTGCAGCGCTTCCTAAGTAGCGCAGCTGCGACGCGACAGAAGCGCGAGTGCAGCGCTCCGAGTTTGTGGTTGGATATTGGAAATGAGCTAGTCACCCCCACGTTCAACGCGCGTTTGCAGTGAGACTGTGAAGCGCGGCTGTCGCTGGCGCCCGCCGGCGCCGCCGCGCCGGGGGCTTCGCGACTTAGCCGCGCTACAGCCGCTGTAATATGAAGGGATTCGCTGTACAGTGCAGCGCTGCAGCCGCGCGACTAAAACGCCTATATGTGAAAGCGCTCTTATAGTAGGTAGGTATTTTCAGTATCTTTTAGAGAACATTTTTCATAAGCTAACAATTTTTTTTCCTCAAGTCATTAAAAATAGTGGTTAGCCCTATACTTGAGGGGTTAGCAACAGATTTCCCAGTTGTGCTTCAGTAAAATTTCAATTAATTTCTATATTATTTTTGGCGACTAAAACAGGTATCGAACTCTTGGCTTAAAAAGCCTAACACTGATGCCATTGCGATTTGTAGAAGTTTTTAATTTTAATATGCAAATTGATTAGTAATTAACTCATAACAAAAAAATATGAGAATAAAGTTTTTTAAGTTTATGGTGCCTACCTATCTACACATTGATATAAAACGCTTTTTACGGAACATTAGCTGTTCCGTTAGTTATTAGTTGTTAGTTAGTTACTCTCGTTTATTTTACATTAAATTAGTTATCTCAGTTTGACGTTCCGAACCCTTTGCTTTTGGTTAATGGTAAGGGTCTGTGTCATTTGTGTGTAATTTTTGGTTTAATTACGTAGATAAATGATCTACAACACATTATTGTCGGTAAAAAGAAAACAAAACGTCATTAGAAATAAAATTATATTTATGGTAAGTAAAATAGTGGAACAACACTTAATTTAAAGATCACATTATACTATGCAAATGTTTGTAGGGAAGTATCATCATAATATACTGTTTTATTAAAGTCTACCTATCATAGGTAGGTTATTAAACAATTTTAAAGAATGATGTTTGATTATTTTCTGAACTTGTGATGGTATTTTAGTAGAATTAGGACGTTCGGTACAATTTCCAAGTGCGTTAGTCGCACTTGGGCGTTGCCAAGGTCGTAACACACGACGGATGTTCTGCTTATTACAAGCTGTGCTACGGATAACCAATGACAGAGGTATAATATTATCATTTTGGACAACCAAGTAAATGGGCATGCATATCAAGTATGTAATGAAAAGATAAATTAAGCATCCTTTCACAAGCTCAGCTTGTGGTACCTCATGAAAGGGTTGTGGTACCTTGTGATAATTGTAATGTAGTTAAAAATGGTGGAACACTTTATATAATGCAAATTATAAGTACCTAGGTAGGTAAGTATATGGTTTTAAATATAACCAACAGTAATCGTAAAGTAATAACAAAACATAGCTTTATATGCAATACAATCAAACCTGGGACTCTCTTGATAAGTTTTGGCCATCCATGCACACTTGGAAAGTTGAGTTATTATAACAGCACAACACATGTTGAACTAAAGGTGCTTTAAAGTAATATTCAAAATTAGTTAAGTGCACATAATAATTTTAAATTTTCATAACTTGATCAGGCAAGTGCAATATTATTTAAGCATTTAAACATTAATGCTATTTAAATAAAAACTTTGTTTTATTGTTTATCAAATTCAATTGAAAAACTACTTATAGCATATATTCAATATATTGGTATAATTCAATATATTCTCCTTGATTATTACATAATTACTACTGTAAAATGCTGGTTGCATCACATCATCAACACCTTGCAAAGTTGCAAATCTCATTACATAGTAAGGATCAACAGCAATTTTTCTCTATGAAACCTTATCTAGCTAGAACCACCCTTTTGATTTTTAATAGTAGGTACCTATTTATTTATTTAACAAATTTTAGTTAAAGTAAAAATTATTCATATCAAAGTTTCTCAAATAAATTTGAGTTCAACTTTTATAATAACATTTCATTTATATATACCTACCTGATTAAGAAAATAACTGAGTTAAATAAGAAATCTATAATGCATACAATAGTATTATGGTAAACTAGCTTTTTGTTTGTGGTTTTGCTCAATTATTAAAGGTAAATATCATAATTCATAAGGGTATAATTAATAAGGGTTAGACAACTAAACATGTCAAGTCATTTCAACATTAAGTTTTTCATTTTGTTTCATTAAAAAGCCCATCCATGCGAGCTAGAATTAGTAAACAGTGTGACACAAAACCGCGTTATAAAGATCACTCTGTATAGCTAATTTTGGTCCGTTCTGAAACCTCCTGTACAAATTATCATCCCCTATGCCCCTTAAGGGATCGTTTTCCAAAAATCCTGAAACTTTTCGTAATTTCTAACCAGGCCGAAATTTAAGGAATGACAGATTTCCATACAAACTTTCCACCCCTTTTTCACTTCTCTGGGGGAGGTTTTTCGAAAAATGCTAAAACATCAATTAAAATATTCATTTTGATAGTTTTATTACTTTAAAAATAACGATTTCCCAAAAAAACCTTTTTCCCTTTTTACTCATTTAAAAAAAAATAAACAAAATTCCTGAGACACATCATTCTTTAATTCTATTCAAGAACCCAAATACCAATTTTCATGTATTTAACTTCAAAACTGACAGACTTTCAGACAAACTTTCACCTCCTATTTGATCCTCTTAAGGTGTGATTTCCGTAAAATCTCTTCTAAGTGACTGGTTACATCACTCAATTAATCTACAGTCCAAATTTTACCTAATCAGCTTCAGCGGTTTAGGCTCGGTGATGATGAGTCAGCTAGTCAGGACAAGTCATTATATGTATATAGATATATTAAAATCGCTTGATAAGTAAACCACTGTCAAGCAGTACATATATCATTTTTTTTTAATTATTATTACTTATTTAACTCAGATTTCATGTTAATCAACATTATTAAACCATAATTTTTATTAATTTCTATTTAATAAATAATGATAAAACAATTATTATCAGCTAAAATATTTGGTGTAAAATGTGATCAAATTATTTGCGTGAAGTCAAAACATCTTCTTCTTCATAGCGGTATATTTGTCAGTGTATTCATTATACCCCTCTAGGGACGCCAGCTGCTTCACTTCAAACAGATTCCCATCTAAGTTTAATGTATGTATCTTCGAGTCTCGCAACAAATTTGGCTTTATCGCATCTAAGCTCAAACAGTTCTCTTCTAACCTCAATATTTTTAACTTTGGTGCCTTATGTAAGTCATTGCTTAGCACTGATATTTCATTTTGGCTTAAATTTAACTCTGCTGCATAAAACTCAGACATTCCATTGGGTATTACAGTTATCTTGTTGTGAGATAAATCCGCCACTTCCAAAGTTTGAAGGCCAATTAGTTGTAAAGGGAATTCTTTAAATTTATTATTACTCAAATATATCTGTTTTAAATGGCTCAGGTTATGCAGCGACTTTGGCAGAGAAGAAATTGAATTAAAAGACGCATTCAACATTTCCAATTTCTTTATGTTTGTAATAGACTCTGGCAAGGACTGTAATTTATTACTTTCTAATTTAAGTTGCTTCAGCTGCTTAAATTTACTTACGTCATCCGGCAAACAAGTAAGCTTGTTCTTGGATATGTCTAAATTTCTTAAAATTTCACTTAAATTTATTACTTCAGGTGGAATTTCTCTCAACTTAAGTTCAGATATGGTCAAAACACCAGTTTTTGATGCAGTCTCATAATGTTGTTTAAGACCAGAATTACCCATATTGAACTTGTTTAAACCATACACATTTGTTTTAATTAAATTTAATGGATATAATTGCGTAGGAGATATCTAAAGTGTATTTGTAAATATTTGATAATATACAAACTTTGTGAATTGACAATTGACATGACTGACAGTAAACAAACTTTGTGAATTGACAGTTGACATAACTGACAGTGACTTACTTGACTTTGACTTGTGTGGTTGTGTTTTGCTTGATGAATATCGGAATTATAACAATCGATATATTTTATTTGATACATAGATTATCGTATCGAATTTTATTCTATGGTTCACGACTCGCGCGACAGATGGCGAATCAACGCTCACCGTTTGTAAATTGAGTGCGACTAACTAATCCTAAGTAATCTTATCTTACACATAAACATGTGGTAAACATTGGAACTAAGGCAGTTAATATTAAAGTTATAGTTCAAAATAGCTCGACTATTTGTAATTCTATTTCTTTTTCTACTAGAGGTCTCTACCTCTCGTAGAGGGTCAACCCTCTATTTGACCTCGTTGACTCTAGTTGACCCTCTAAAGACGGGTTATTTTAGCTATATTTTAACTTTAGGTTTAATAATCAACTGAATAGATAAGTTTGTCATATTTTCATTCGATATTTCTTAATAGTTTAGTTGGTTTAGATTTAACAGTTTGACTGCTATCGTTTTGAGTCGGGATTATTACTTAACTGCAAGGATTTTGAATGCAACTTCTCATAAAGTGTAAAATGATAAAGAATATTAAATCAAGTATTATTTTCATAGCATATCATCATAATAGAAAGTAAATTTGAAAAGATCATTTAGAAACTGCTGTAATAACTAACTAATAGTAGTAATTTCTTCTTTATTTGGTTTGGTAGTAGTATCATTTAAGCGCTTTCCACACATTTCCGAGTTCCCGACCGACGGAGAAATAATCGGTTACATACGATTTGTGCGAACTTGTTCACACATCTCTGTATCAGGAGGATCCGGATTGTCAGTGTGCCGGAGCACTTTTTTTTTCTTTTTTTTCTGCTGATTGCCTCAGACGGCTTTTTCAGCTTCACCGGGCTTTTTTAGGGGCGGCGAGGAACGTAAAGGACCTCAAGCCGTGTAAAACGAATCACCTTCGGAGGTTTTCTAGAGGGAACGGCATCGCGTACTAGTGTGCTTCCCTGTGCCCTACTAGATTCTCCGAAGAGTTCGGATCGGATCGTAGAGCGGAACAACCCGAGGGTGCCTCTAAAGGTTCGGACCTCGGCTCGGGTTGACCGGGCCGTGGTGGAGGAGAGAAGCGCCCAGGTACATGTCTGTACCTGGTGTAGAGCGCGTGTGAACCGGTTCTTCGTACCCTTGTTCTACGAGTACGGTGTCTTGGGCCTAATCTAGTGTGCATGTTTAGTATTTACTGTAAATGTGTTATAGCATTTAGAGGATCGGGCGGGGGGGTGCCGGAGCACGCTTGGCTCACGGATGCTCTACCAGTTGCTATCCAATTTTTATCTACGTGGACTGGACGACATTTTGTGCAAGTGCAACATGATCACAGAATGGTTGCTAGAACTATTGCAATCATTGCCAATTCTTCTTTGTTAAACAAGGACATCGGGTTGTGTGTGTATCAGCCACCGAAACAGACTACACTGATACCGATTTCCCTGTTATGTGTAAACACGGGTGACGGTTGGCACGTCCCTGGCGGGAATACTGAAACGGACAACTCGGAACTTAGAAAACCCTGACACGGAAATGAGTGGACAGCGCTTTAGACGTTCAGTAGTCACCAAAAATATAAAGAATAAAAAAAAACGAACGAGCCTTACAGTAGTCGCATATGATGTGTAACCTTTGACATCTCACCTTTTGAAATCAATATTACAATAGAAAATAGAATATAGAATTAACAATTATTATTACGTATATTTTTTTACAAATCATAAAGAGAATGCAGTAAATACTCATTAGAAGACATTTGACATCAACATGATAATAATAATAATATGCCTTAATAGACAACGGATAAACATACTTAAAATACTTAAATACATACTTATTATACATAGAAAACACCCAGACCCCAGACAATTTAGAAAAATAATTATTTCTAAATTGACCCGACCAGGGATCGAACTCGAGACCTCAGAGATGGCGACACCATAAAAACCGGTGTACAAACCACTCGACCAAGGAGGTCGTCTTTAGGAATGGCGTTTAAGTGGTGTTTTTATTGAAGCGGATGAATTATACTTTACATCTGTTAGAGTGATTGGGTTTATAGATTCAATAAATAAATAATAAGTAATAATTAATTTTTGAAATTTTTTGACACTTTGCTTCATTAAAATACGTATGTTTCAAAATTTAAAGCGATGACCATACATTTTATATTTTTAAACGCATTGTAAACGTATTCCTAAGCAATATTAAAAACTCAAATAATCCCGGGGAAAAAAATTTGTGATAATTTTATGACAAACGGGGGATGACAGATGACAGATTTTAAACGCTCTTGTATTTTAAGTGGCGGATTGTATTGGAGTGTTCCTTTAGTAAAATAGGTTGGCAATTTAACACAAACTTATGTAAAAAATTAAGGCAAACGAATTGAATCTTTATTTTAAAGACAAGAACAATTTTTACTAATCAGCTTGGGTACTTGGGTACCCAGTGGCAATTCTACGGATTTTTCGGTTTTGGGTAGCTGGTTAAAGACACATTGCGCTAGGAGTAAAAATATTTTATCTTTCAGAGATTCTTACTAGATAAAGTTAGATAGAAATGGCAATTGGAATTTTAGTAGATAGTGTGACCCAACAACTATTGTAATAAACTATAATGCCAAGTACAGCCGGCATCAAAACAATAATACCAGGAATCGGACATGTTAAGAGATGTGCCTAATCGACTGTTTTTTCAAAACCTTTAAAACGCTTTTTGTTTGTAAAAATAATCAAAATGAAATTTGAGTCTGGTTGGTAAATGCTTAGGATTACATTCATAAAATAAAACAACGTACGTATATGAGCCAACGTAACTGCAATTTTACCCCAACTCGTGGTAATCTAGGTTGATAAATCGAGTTTGTTGATTAAATATTAACCATCTCTAGTGGAACTTGTGGTTGTGTGTGGGGGGGGGTTCGCTTTGCTTCTAGGTTTCGTACAATATTTTGAGGGTTATTTTCTAAGATTATTAGCAAATTTAGCTTTTAAATTTTGTTTTTTATGTAGTTAATTGTATTATATATTATATTTAACCACATATTTACTTAATGAATTAAGAATTTGTTTGAAATACAACAGTTCTAAATAGTACCGCGGGAAAACTGTGAAACGTTTGACTACTACAATGGCCGCAATAGCGCCAATGCTCTTCGTGTTTGTTCTTCTGCGATAAATTTAGTGTTAAATTTGTATTGAAATAATGTTTTTAAGTTAGAAAACCATATGTGAGATGGACATCAACGCTGGTAAGCAGTTAATTTATTTATAAAACTAATAAGTTCAATAACACCTTGAATTGCTCAATTTTACACAGTAAATTTAATCCGCTTGTATTGTGTTCGGTTCACGTTTGCTCACTGCTAATTTAATGCCTTTTTCACTGACATCACAAGAAACCATTGGTAAAAGCACAATTACTTCGTAAAATGCTTACCATTAGAATTATTCCTAGAAGGCGGCGTATTTTCATTATGTTTGACGTAAATTTTGTGAGATAATTCTGATCTCAGTACAGAGGATTTTATTCTATTTGAAACTCCTTAATTTATCTGTGAATCTTATGACCATAAATGTTTTAAAAATTAAAATTATTATAAGTTTATTTATTATTATTTAAAAATGGGTCAGTGTAATGTTCCCATCTTAATAATAGAGTTGAAGATACACTTTCAGATCAGTATTTTTAAGTCCAAATCATGTCTGCTAAACTTTTTACATTAACCTCTAGTGTCAATATCATGCTAACTTGACAGAAGTCAGTAACTCTGACCAAGGAAGAACTGAAGACAGCATAAAGTTGTTGAAATTGATTCTTTAAAATACCTTAAAAAGTGATATTGTAATGTATCTACATATCAAATTACTATACAATGATAAAAATAAGTTCTCTTGATAATTTAATGTTTATGGTCAGCTGCTATATTTTACTTGATGAAGTAAATTTTTGGGTGCAATATCAATTGATAGTGTTTTTCAACTACAAATTAGTAAGAATTTTCTCAGGTTATTTACTTAGATTCTCGATTATTTGAAACCAAAATTAATTACAGAATATTTACCAAGCACATTATTTTAAACATAATAATTTGTTTTTTGAAACAAAGCATACCTACTTCAAAAGTATTTGTGTAATGTTTAAACAATCTTTATTTTAATTGCTATCTATTTGGATTCGGATTTCAAGTGAGTATTCAAAGAAGAACAATACATAGCTAGTAAGATTACTTTTACTCACAGTTTTCCTCATTTCATTATTGTTTGTTATTGAAGTGGAATGAAAATGCTTATTTTCCTGAAATAAAATAGGCCATTACAATCTAATCATGCAATCACTAGCTGCACTATGTTTCCTTCATTACACTTATAATGCTAAAATCCTTATTTAATTTTCTAAAGTCATTTATGTATTATCATCAATATTTGTCTTTTTTCTTGGTATTTCTTTTCATTTATTTCAACTATCTTTTGTTTCAAAGAGGTCTCCACACAATTGTCACTGATCGATGTACTCTTAAGCGACCTTGACAAAACAATTACACCATGTGCTAGCAAAAAGAATGAGAAAAAAGAAGAAGAAGCACAGGATGCCATGCCAGACTCTACTACCAACACGGAGAAAAACAATGCAAACCCATTCCATTGTGGGGATGATGTTCTTGTACCTAATAAAGATGGACGCTACTATTTGGGTTAGTATCATCATAATAATAATAATAATTATCATATAATAAGAACAAAACTATTAGTAAACTTTAAAATATACATCAATATTATAACTTTTCATTGAAGTGATTCCACTTTCATACTTTTTCTTTTAATTATTAAGAATAACAACAACTAATATGATACAAGATTTGCACTTATGAAGCCAATGAGTTATCATCAAATAAGTCTAGCCAAGTTACAAACTAAATTGATTTGTACCAGAGACAAAAGCATTATCATGCAGATAGTTGTATTATCTTAATTGTATTTTGTATAAGGCAGCCATTTCAACATACAATAATTTCTTTTCAATCTCTCAGGGACAATAGTAGAATTGAGCACCAGCAACGACAATGACTCTTGCGAGGTGGGCACGGGGGTGGCGCGGTGCCTCGTCAAGTTCGGCGACGGTACGCACTCGTGGGCGCCTGTTTCCACTTTAAAGCTTTTGAGCGCGCCGCCCGCGGACGATGGCCGTATCATGTGTGTGGTCTGCAAGAGGAGGGAGGGCGCAGCGACCAGCCCCGCGACTAATGCCATCATCGCGTGCGATATGTGCGGAAGGGGGTACCATGCTAAGTGCCACTCGCCGCCTGTGGAATCTTGGATCTCTGGTGAGTTGTGTCTTAGAGCTTATTGGGGATGTTGGATGGCGCAGCGAATGATGGGTCACTGATTGGGTTACCAAATACTCTCTGTTCATCGTAAGGCATGTCAAGCTGTTGGTCCCGGTTGTCGCCGAGAAATCCCAGTCTTTAAACTCAAATCCTCATTGGTTCAGTTTGGGCGTGGGATAGGTCGAAGTGTTACTGAGAAAAAGAAACCTCAGCAGGCTCCACTTTTATGAGATAAGATAAGATCCCCAATGTACTTTTGGGTCATGTGGGAAAACTGTGCCCAGCACTAGGGCGTTTATAGGCAGATAAAAGGTACCACTTTGTGAAACTTATAATTTTTAATAGATATGACACAACAAGTTAAAAAAGGGTTAATTTTCCAAAAATGTTAACAATAAAAAAACACTGATATGTATCACCATTAGACAACTTAGATGTTATAAAATATACAACTGAAGGATTTATTTAATTTCCTAAATTGTTCTCAGGAGCGTCATGGCACTGTAAAAGATGCGTGGACCAACGGTACAGAGTGGCAGCGGCGGAGAACCGGGCCCTGAAACGATCAGATCTGTTTAGGTTTAAGGGTGGTCAGCAGCGAAGGCAGCAGCAGGAGCTGACTCCTCCCTGTGACGTAAGTTAACTTACGTTTTTTTTATAAGGGCGTCCGCTACGTCAAGCAGGCGTTTGCGCGGCGTGCCGGTTTCGTGTAAATTCATAGAGCAGCGCTGCGTGAAGCCGGCCGCCCGTCGCAAGCGGCGCGGTTAATTTACATGATACAACACGCCGCGTGGGCGCCCACGCAGAGTGCTCGCTTAACGCAGCGGCCCTAACATGTTTTTATTGTCCAATGCTATAGTTACCCATGTGCTGTGGATCATATGGGAAGGTCTGGCCTTCAGCAGCGGCCTGGCAGCGGTGTTTATAGGCTGATGATACTGAAATTATATTTATATTAACAACTTCGCTGTCCAAAAATTAAAACAATAGATTGATCAATTGTTATGTATCACATGTGACTCATGGGACAGGAAAGTTGTTAAAATAAAAGGTGTCTTCTGAAAATAATACAATTTTTTTGATAAAATTTTTTTCCTTGCCAAGAATACAACCCAGCGATTTTAGAAGAATTAAACAGCTTATTATTGCACCATCCTATATTTATCGCTAAAAAGGGTAAAGTTCTGTAAACTATTAAATATAGGGAAATTACCTGTAATTTTTTAAATCCTAAGAAGACACTTTAATTTTGCTATTTCTTATGGTTGCTGATTTAGGTTACATTTAGAAACTTCACCCTATAGTGTATGGTATAAATATATAAATTGCTCTTACATAATTGTAGTTTACTGAATAAACGCTTTAACTAAAAATAATATTAAAACAAGACCCTTAAATCGAAAGCATAAAATCCTCTTTACTTCCAGACCGCGTCGACGACGTCATCAACAGCGTCCGAAGCGGGCAAAGATCAGAATGAGATACACTGTTACTGTGGGGAGAAGAGCGATTGGCTGGCCCAGGTAGTATCACCTTGTCCTTATCTTCGACTTGGGGATAGAGTGAGAAATCCTTATTTGTATGGAAACAATCATTTTCAGATGTTGTTGTGCTGTCGATGTACTCGCTGGTTCCATCAAAGATGTGTGACGAGCTTGCAGTACCCGTTGTATGCCGGCGATAAGTAAGTTGTGACACTAGTCACTAGTAATGTACAGACGGCTGCTCATGCTGTTTATTTAAAACTGAAAATTTTCTTCAATAATGTTAATGTTAGCATAGAAATAGAGTTCAAAGTCTTTTGAGGAAATTTTACAGATTGTAGTAGTTTGATGTGCAGCCGTGTGTACTATTATATAATAAATAATGCTTTATTATAATATTCATCATCATCATCAGCTCATTTAATGTCCACTGCTGGAGCACGAGCCTTACCTACGGATGGACAGGGAGAATGGGCCATAAACCACCACGCGGGCCCAGTGCGGATTGGTGGTTGTTAACGACTGCTAATGTAGCCGGGACCAACGGCTTTACGTGCCTTCCGAAGCACGCAGGAGCTCAAGATGGAAAATTTTTGGTCACCCATCCGATGACCGGCCTTTGCGAAAGTTGCTTAACCACAGCAATCGCAGACCGGGCGCGTTAACCATTGCGCCAACAAGCTCCTCCTCTCCTATTGTAATATTAGTTTTATAGATTTCATTTCTTTGTTCACATTTAAATCTGAAATCAATAATAGTACTTAATCGAAAAAATTACAAAATTTTATCAACAAGAAATTCCTTAACCTATCCAATCCGAAAAGTTTTATGCTCTCTGGTAACTTATTTATTAAAAATCTTGGTACTATTGTTGTCACACTCTTTGCATTACGAAACTATTCCCATGATTAGCTATTACTAAACTAACTAAACTATTACTAAACTATTACTATTACTATTACTATTAATATGAAAATAGAATCTCAAACTAGAATATGTCAGTAGCTTTTCCTATTTCATTTTCAAGATATTTTCTTAGATGGCATATATAGATTATTATAGATGGGACAATTAATAATCACCCACCCACTTCTTACACCAAGCGCATATGTAGAGGTCGTTAGGTTTTCGTAAACGTGATTAAATGGCAAACAAAATATAACTTTTTAAACTATCATGGTCACTCACTTATTACTACCATACAATTTTAAGTACAAAACAAGCACATTCGCAGGTTATATTAAAACACTAAACACGAATCTAATATGAAAACTTCTACATTCAGTAACTAGATGTCGCTAGTTGTCTTGTAACATTGTATTTTAATAACATTATAACAGGTTGTACATATTCGCGTGCGCTGACTGCAACGGGGGCGCAGAGTACCTCAGGCGGCTGGAACTGTGCTGGTTAGAACTAGCGCACCTCGCTCTATACAACCTCACCGCCTACAACGCGCCTAACTACTTCGATCTGGACAGCGTCATCATGCCGTACATCATGGACAACTGGCATGCGCTACAGCTGCCCGAGAAGGTGAGTTAACGAATCACCAACAGAAAGTCAACACTTAGGTTTAGAATCGGCACCAAAAAAAACAGGTTCAGGGTTATTGAATCTCACCGGTGATCACGAAATTAAATATAATGACGTGAAGTACACTATGAAATATAATGTTATATTTTTTGAATTATTTACAATTTCATTATTAAGATACTTACCAGTCAGGAACTTTATGTGTCCCGTGATTTTGAATAAGAGTAAAAGGTGCACTTATAATTGATATGATAGCGTGAGGAATATTTCCCTAATAAATACCGCGAATACGCTATGATATGTGATTTTTTAACCAGTGACTAATGTCACAGGTTCTAAAATCGCCACCCGGTCGCCACGCTCGTTACTTTGCGGTTTTTGTTACGTCGGTACTGATGCTCCGCCTAATAAGTACCGGTACCTGCTTCTGGTACCGGTATCACAATACCGGTTCCCAAAATTACCGGTATTTGAAGGTCAATAAACAACGCCCGAACTACTTCGACATCACTGGCACTCATCAACAATAGGAACTGAATACCTTGAACAGTTGTCATAAGACTAATAATAGGAATTAAGTACTCAAATGCGGAAAGTCTTCATCGTCATCGGCCTTTAAACGTCCCCCCGCTGTGCACAAGCTTTCCCATTTGGGGAAATTAGTCCTTTTTTTTATATTAACGGGTAAGCACAGTGCCTTGATCTCACCTCATGTTAAGTAATGATAAGGCCAATGATGGAAGCGCACTTCACCCGGGATCCTCAACTAGTGAGGTACTGGCTATCTTATCTTGCCGGAACACAACAATGCTACAAACATTGATGTTATGGCGACATATTTAGATAAGATGGTGGTAGCTAGCCAGGCGGACAAACAAGTCCTACCACCAACCAAACCGAGTACACAAACATGTACTCCCCGCTGGGAATAAACCCGGGACCTAAACCGGTGGTCTTAACCACTAGACCACAGAGGCGGTTCAAATATACCATAACCCACAACACGAGCCCAATGCTGGTTAGTTGGGATTTAATTACTGTTATCGTAGTATAGCTGGGACTAGTGGCTTAAAGTGCCTTTCGAAGCCCGGAGGAGACCATGAAAGTTACTTAACTTGCAAAACCGCAACTGCAACCGAGTTTCCGTCAATTTCATTCGTCATTGTATCAAATCATGTTCAACCATATGCCATAGATATAGAGTTGAAAGTCTATTGAGAAATTTTGACAGATGTGTCTAATTGATTTATTAGATGTGGCGGACGCCGGTGAACGAGCGGCGCGAGAAGATTCTGACCGCGCTGACGTCGTCCCGCAAGCGGTTCAAGTGCGGCCGCGAGATGAAGAAGCGCGCCACCATCTGGGGTCTGAGGCTGCGCCGCCCGCCGCCCACGCCGCTGCAGCTCTCCGCGCTCGAGCAGGTACTATCACCATCACCATCATAATCATCGCAGCTAAAAGACGTCCACTGCTGGAGAAAGGCCTCCCGGTACTATCACCAAACATCAGACTACCACATCATAATAATTATCTTGACGACTTTAGGCGGTGCTAACTCTGAGGTCCTGGTTTCGATTCCCGGTCAAGTCAATGACGAAAACTAACTTTTCCATATTAGATCGAGTCTGGGAGGTGGTGGTACCGTCGTTGTTTCTGATTTCCATGATACAAGTGCTTTAGCTACTTACCTTGGATCAGAACAATGTATGTGATGTTGTCTAATATATTTAAAAACATCTCAGCCAAAAGACGTCCACTTCTTAACAAAGGCCTCCCCAAGGATCTCCATAACGATCGGTTTCGTGCTGCTTGCATCCAACGGCTTCCCGCGACCTACACCAGAATGAAAAAAAAATGTCCACATTTATTCTATCGGTGGGCGGAGTCAAGGACCACAAGCAAAAATCGATTGAAAGTGGTAATTGTTAACTTTGTCGATGGTAGTTGTCTGCTTTCTTAGGCCAAACTATACGTGTGTACACGCACGAAGTGTACCCAGTACCCTTTGGATTTTTTATGCGTTCGTACTTCGTACGAATAAAAGTTAAGGAATGAAAAAAATATGTCACCGGTCAAACGTGACTGTCACTACTGGCATTTCAACTGACAAACGCAATCTGTATGCGCGTTTAATTCGTACGTTCATTAACGTACTAGCAAAATTCGTATGAAAACGCATCCAGAGTGCAGGTGGCTTTAGGTCCAGTGCAGGAAAAAGGGAAGGGACCCTTGTATACCCCTTTCAAGGGCTCTTGTATCTTCGCTGCACCAACGAGCTTTACGACAGTGTTCAATCTTATAAATTCATATCGATGACTGATCATTGATCAATTGATCACCATCCATGATCGACTATGTAGTTGTCGATCAGCTAAAGCTATTCTTTAGAAGCTGTAATTTAGCAACTGGTTGGTTTCAGTAACTAACATGCTATATTAGTCATTTCCACTTATATATTTTTTATGTATTTTTTTGTTATTATAGTTCCCCGAGTAATAAATGTTTTTGTTCAAATGTTAGATGAAGAAAGGAGAGCCGTTGACTGATGAATTGGTTAGAGAATATGCATCGAGGCTCCGCTTTCTACCCCGACCATCGTCGCCGCAAACTCCATCCGTAGTAGAAGACAGGTACTCATCTAATTAAACGTAACCTTTTATCTACTTAAACAATTTATAATGTAGATTTTTAATATGTAATCTAATGTTTTTTTATCATTTTTCAGTTCACAACCTTCAAGTAGTAACACAGATAAAAGTTCCTATAAAAATCATAATCAACGAATGATTGTGCCTGTAGATGGTCACTGGTTAAACTTGATGATGGGCAAACGGTTTCACGAGAATCTAAGCTTCAATTCCAACTCTGAGAATGATTCCACTAGTTCCTATGAATCCGTCAAACCTACCGAAAACGATGAGCAACGCTCTCCCACGCTATGTACTTCTTCTACCAGAACATGCGATGCCAAAGACGAAAACCTAGAAACTAGAGTAACTCATCTTAATGAAACTGAAACGAATGAAGCTAAATCTACCTGTGAAAACCCTCCAGTGCCATCACTCAACACATCCCTAATTCCATGTACTATAATATTAGAAAAAATATCCAAAGATAATAACGAAGAGACAAGTAATAGTAAGACGAACACTAGTTGTATAAATGTGAATACCCATTCGACGAGAATAGCCACTATGAACTTAGAAGTATCTAAGTTGTCAACTAAAAACATTATCGAACATTCCAAAATAATGTCGTTGCAACATATGAACAGTTTGAAACCTTATAGCAACTTCCATGACATGGAGTCGTCGGGAGACGAGACGTCGAGTAGAGGTACGCTAGATGCTATTATACCGCCATTAAAAGACTTTAGAGGTAAAAACAACCCGTTTCTGATGAAAAATACATATCCTTCCAAGAATTTTACTTCGGCGTTAAATATGTATAGTAAAAATAATAAGCAAAATGGGAAACAGTTTTTCCATTCGCGTTTGTCTCTGCCGGTCCAGTTCAACCCAATGATGGGGCCGCTGGTTCGGCCTCTTAAGAGAAAGCTTAGCGAAAAGGATATTGTTATATTGCCAAATGGAGAGGTGAAAAGAAGAAAGTACCGAAGGCCAAGGAAATATTTGCAAATGCAGGTCAGTTACAACACCTACTTATAATATATTCCACCAGTTTTAAAGTAAAATCAAAATTTAAATCTAATAATATAGTTGTTCACATTGCGCTAATTTAATGTACCTATTTGTTTAGATTTTTATAGAAAAAAATTCTACTTGCTCTTTGTCTACTCACATTTTTTTTCATCTTAGACTTTTTTCTCTTTACAGTTAAATAAATCGTGTCCGCTACCTGAAGATATCAGCAAGACTGTGCAGACTCAAAACGAGAACGCAGGCGTGGCCCCACCGAATGCGCTAAACAACGTCAAATTCCACGGTAGAAGACTGAGGCAGCGCCAAGAGAAGAACTACTACGAGAACGCGCGTCGCAACACCAACAACACTGCGAACAACAACAACAGCGTGAAGAGTCTCCAATTGAGCCCTCATAAAGGGAATAGTAGTGTTACTGAAGTTGATGCTCAACAGCTGTCGGCGCTGAAGTCGAGCGTACAGTCTTACTTCCGCGCGGGGCAGACGTTCCGCGTACTGGCCCGCCGCCTCGCGATCGGAGCCTCGCCGGCATATCTCATAGAGTGGGACTCCAACGCCTCCTAGGCGAAGCGTGACATGAATTTATTTAAAGTATACATATAATGTAATAATAATATATATAAGCGCTTGTCTGTAGTCTAATTTAGTTGTACAGATCGAGGAATGTGATATATTATAATTCCAATTGGATTGTATTGTTTTATTTTCATTTTGTTTTATTAATAGTCTACAAAACTAACCATTCTTTGTCTAATTCCTTTATGCTGCAGCGCCACACTGATTTAAGGGCCGAATATTGCGATCTAAATTTTTGTATGATGTATCGACTAATTCGCTATGCAATCCGATCTTCGCTACGTGGTTCCATTCTCGAGCCCTAAATAACCCTTATAACTTTTAAACGCGAGACTGTCTAATTCTGTTTTCTTTTTTCTTTTCTCTTTTAGTTGATGGCTTCGTGCGATTAGCACATTTAGCCAGTGTCAAAGTAATTTTTCTTACAAGTAATACATAAATATACAATATGATGATGATGAATGATAATAGAAATGAGAAGTGAGAAATGATATACCCCCAACCCCTCGAGTATCTCATTAAAGATGTGGGGCTTCTTGAGAATTTGAAGTGACGTTGCACTGTTTTGTTTCATTTACCAACAGTTATGCACACTCACGAACACTTTAACGGTTAATAATCCACCAATATTTCACATTAATATTCGACATAACAAATTTTATAAAATAAAACCGCAGACATGACAACTTTCCCGCCAAGAAGTCGTCTAATTCTGTTACTAGGCGACTAATTCCTGGCATAGTCAAAAAGTCTGTTTTCCACTGTGGCACAGCTGTGCTGACGCACACCATACATTGTAATAATTACAAAAAAGTAATGTACGACAGCGCCTTAAGAAGGACGGGACATCAACTTAGTAAGTGAATATCCTCGTGAAGTCACTAGATGACATTTGCAAACTTTTTCTAACGAATTCAAAATCGATCACGTGACTGATAAAATAACAGGACAAATCTTAAAAGCGCCACGCAGTGTTTACAAATACAGCCCCATCTATAATACGAACAAGTAACTTTTTTAACCCAAAGGAATTCGTTAAGAGTACCCGACCTTGAGGAGGCCTGACGGACAATACAATGGCATCTCCGGATTGTCGGGATTGTTGGAGGCTCTCCAGTCGGCTGTCAAGGGAGAAGCCCAAGACCGGGAAGGGGGATCTCCTTCGGGGGGGGGGGGGCCCTCTGGGGGGCTAAAGCTGCGGGGCCTGCTGTCCACTAGGGAATTTAACCGCAGGGTTCACCTTGACACCCGTGCGGGGTGCGGTTTAACCTTAAAGAGGCTACTTCGATTTTTGTATGAATATAGTTTCAGCGCCATCTATGGACATCGGGTCAAAGTGTAAACTCCCACGATCCGTCTTTTACCGCTATCAATCAAGTCCCCTCTAGCCTTTCCCCCTTGGGGGAAATATTTTTTATATAAAGATTTATATGGGGAGATCCCAGTTGTCCCCTCTACCAACGACACGGGGGACAACTGGTACTTTAATTTTTAGATGTCCCTGTCTCCCCCACTTGATGTATAGGATATCTAAACAAATGCTTTTATTTGTCACTTCTAGCAACATTATAGGGCAGTCTCAAGTGGGAGACTGGGATATTTAAAATTTATGACTTTCCAGGCAGTTTTACTTACTTTAACTGCAGAGTTCCAGATGGGGCACTGCTGCGCTGGTATGACGCAGGAGGGTAGCAGCACCACAAACTTAATTTATCTCCGATACAACTACTTACCTTGGCAATTTGCCACAACTTATAAATTGATAAGGTATCTGAGATATCTACATCTAATAACCCATTTAACCGTTCATGCCCGCAAAGGCGATAACGCACTTACAACAGTACTCGGGAGGTTAATGTCGTCTATATGGTGTGGCTCATCTTGTCATGGCCACCATCACCAACTCGTAAGGGTTCTTTCAATTTAGACGTTTATTGTCGGACGGCTAACGCACGTTTGCACTGCGTTCCATATTAAAACAGTCGTGCGGCTGGCGTTTAATAAATAACACGAAACACCTAATTTGAAAGAGCCATGCCTAGGACACCTTATAACTTTTGAACGACAAACTCTGATATTAGGCGACATATGTCAGATTTAGAATTGGTGATGGTGGCCACGCCAAGATGAGCCACACTATCTGAGTACTGTTCTAAGTACATATGCCCCTTAATCCTTTGACGATGCTCAGGTATCACGTCCAGGCGTACACCAGCAAGCACCTCTCCCAAGTGGCTTCTGTTGTTTAGTTATGCGGCATAAAATATGGTTTTCCGACGCTATATGACTAACGGACACGGTAGTAGTACATATCATGGTCTCAGGGATCACATAGCTATATTATAAATTAGTACCTACTGAAATAACCAAGTTTCTTACCAAAAGTGAGAGAAAGTTTTCGTGAGTAATCACAATAATTTCACAGAATAAACGTCAAAGTTGTGAGAGTTAGTATCTAAAACGCAACTGGTCTAAGTAGCAACTAGTCTTAAAATAACTTCCAAAATCAAATATTGCCCTTAAATATTTTTTGTTTGGGTACGGAAAGGACACTCGTCAGATTACGCTTTCATCAGATTAAAATATAGTAAAATATAATATATGATATTTCTTTATATATTTTTTAATTTATTTTTATTTTTCTAATACAACATGTAACAAAAAGGTGTGGTCAAAATGAAAAGTTCCAAAGTGTATCCCATCTAGAACTTGTATGTGTTGTTATTAAGACATAATTATTAACATGAATTTGTCATGCAATGGTTAATGAAATATTTATATTTATGAAGTGATGCGTGTCAGGCGCGCATAAGCAAGCAGCAGTGATCATATATTTAAGTAACATATAACTTTAAAATTATTAATCATTAAAAAATTAATGGTACAACCAGAATATACATTATTTATTAGTTATCTATTACTGACGGAATCTATTTCAAGTGTTTTTATATAACACACATTAAAAACAAGCGAAAAAAGAAAGAAAGAAAAGAAAAAAAAACACTATAAAAGAAATACCCAAATCGCTTCATCTATGCCTATGAAATTTGAGAAGTTCCCTCGTTTTCTCCAGGATCCCATTAATAGATCTTGACTTGATGACTATAACCTTTCAAACAAAAAAAAAATTATCGAAATCGGTCCAGGCGTTTTCGAGAAATCGGGGAACACACATAAAAAAAAGATTCCGACGAATTGAGAACCTCCTTTTTTCAAAGTTGGTTAAAAAAACATTAATTTCGTTTAAAGGAATATTTTTGGTTTAAAGATGAAATATCAGTTACAAGATCAGCACCCTTTTTTTAAATTATAATATAAAACATTAATAAAACGTTATTTGGTTTAAGAAGATATGTTTTTAAGTTCAGCACACATATTTTTTAAAATTTAAATAATATAAGATATTTTTAGTAGTTTAAAATATATTATTTTACAGACCACTCCAGTTTAGACCAGTCGCTCATTAGACCAGTTGTTTTCGACGAGTTGCATTTTAAACCAGTTGCAACATAGACCAGTAGACCAACTGATACTAACTCGACTGTGGAATCTCATAATTATCGGTTGGTACTAAGTTACATTACCAAATATTACAATTTGGTGATTTCAACGTCCGTTTGTGACTAATTTAATAAAAATTTACTATGACATGTGACTACTGAGTGATCCTGAACTTATTGTCAGTTATTGAATGAAATTAAAATAATTAATCTAAATAACATGTTTGTGATGGTTTTTAATTTCCATTGTTTTCTAGATCAGCTTTCATGCTTTTTTTTTTTCGATATACCTTTCTATAAAAATATATTAAGTTACCTTAGACGCGGATCTTCTACTGTATTGTAATGCGTATTTTTTAAATAATATTAATTTAAACAACAAAGTACAATATGGAATGTCAATATATTTTACTTTATATCTACATGTTGATTTCTAGTTTTGAGTAAATTACCGAAATAAAATCTGCTTAACAAAATACAATTCTTGTTGCGTTGGCATAAATTATCATATCTTATTCCTCTTATGGGTTATGTAGTCTTGTTGATACTGTACTACATTTTGCCCTCTGGATTTATCTATCTACAACATAAAAAGACATATTCCAATGTAAAATAAATATATTTCAAATCAAATGTATGACATTTGATCTGTTTCAAGTGACAGACTGATAAAAAATCTACTAACATTAAGCAATATTTATCGAAAATCGAATACGTAACAGAAATTCCATCTACTAATAAATACAAATTCCGTATCCTTGGTCATTGCATGTAAGACCTGGTCAGAATAATATACATGATAATAAAGAAGTAGTAAGAATGTTTTATATAACATAACTGTGATGACTATGAACCAACAGAAAACACAGATTGGGTCATGCAATCACCAAGGGTATGGATCATTAACAGATTTCATGGTTTAGTTGATTGTCTATTCATCAATTACATAAAATAAAGCATTTATGATTCCTTTTTAAATTCAATTGCTACCACACTAGTCATTAGTACGTACTATAAAACAAATTACGGAAGGTAAGAGGACTCTTCTAGAACGAAATATAAATATATAGGCATACGAATGTAAGAGAGTTGTTTACTATAAGAACTTACAAACAAACTTATATAATACACATTATTTAAAATGCAACCCCCTAAAAGGCCCGTAACACGACCACGAAAGTCTAGATTGATGGTACAACAGTTTAATTTAAAATAAGTATATCTATTCACAGCACTTATCCACATGTTAGTCAACGTTCCACACACAAAACGACCACAATCACTTTGGTGTCTCATCGGTGTCTCATCGCCACCATTCAAATATCGATTGCATTGCTAAATATTCATAATTACAAACTCATATGTACATAGTGATAATATTGTCCTTCACACAAATTACAATGATTCTTCAAATGCAGCCATTAAATCACTCTGCAAATTCATGTCTATTTGCCCTGCCATCTGTAACAAAAAAATTGAAATTAATTACATTATTTTAGTAACATCACTTTTTATGACAGTTCATAATCTAAAAAAGGTGTGTTGCATTTGCATTACTTTCATTACAAAAGCATTTTTCCGGATGTAGCAAGTCCCCAGAAGCCTTCTCTGTTCACTGCGTCAACTAAGCCTTCTGTAGTATAACGCACAATGAACTACTTGCCGTGTTGCAAGATGCTCGTTTAAACTCTTTAACGGGCTAAATATCAAAATTTTTCATTGGATTTCGACCTTATGCCAAAACAATAAGATTAAAATTGTAGTAAAGTGCAGTAATTATGCAAAAAAAGAAGTTAAATAACTCTTTGAGTAATCTGTATATCAGTCTCAAAAAGTGCACCAAATACAAAATACACATTTGGCGTCAAACCCATTCAACATAGCATAGCAGAGGCCTATAAAAGAGTTTAATAATTATTGGTACTGACGGCCTCGCGGCGGCGGCGCTCCTGCTCTCGCTGACGCAGGCGCTCGCGTTCGCTGGCGGCGGGCTTGTCGGGGGCGGCGGCCGCGGCAGCGGCGACGGCAGCGGGGGGCGACGCGCGCGCCACGGGGGACACGCTGGGGGACGCCACCTCCGCGCTCTCCTGCTTGCGGACGCCTTGCACTACCCTATAACATGACACCAGCGTCACTCCACGTGTTGGAAATAAAAATATCTTTAAAAAAAAAACAATATTTAAAAAAAAATATAATTATTGAACATTAATGTCCAATAATGGAATTACAATATTATTCGTATGAATGTCCTCTTCTACACATCTAACAAGACAGACATTAAAAAAACACACACCAAAAACGCCCAATGTTCGCTGACGGAGCGCAACCAATGCACACTAGTCTGATGCCGATGATGAGGTAAGTAAACCAAGGACTCATCATCAGCTCCTTTTTATGTCACACTGTTGGGACACGAGCCTTCCCTATGGATGGGTAGGGAGAAACCACCACGCGGGCATTATGCGGATTGGTGGTTGTTAACGACTGCTAAAGCAGCCGGGACCAACGCTTTACGTGCCTTCCGAAGCATGGAGTAGTTCGAGATGAAACTTTTTTTGATCACCCATCTGATGACCGGCCTTTGCGAAAGTTGCTTAACCTCAGCACTCGCAGACCGGACGCGTTAACCACTGCGCCATCGAGCTCCTCAACCAAGGACACTTAACCAATTGAAATAAAATATTGCAGCAAAATTAACATTGACACTTCAAAAAGATACCATAACTAATGGATTTATACAAATGATGAGGAAAGTAAACCAAGGTTTTCTTGTACTTGTTTTGTATAAGCTCTCAAGAATGTAAATAAATACTTTATGATCGACATCAAAAATGCAATGTAAATGTTTCTGGTTGTTTAAGGCTACATACCTCATTTTATCTTCATCAGGATGTCTCCGTTCCGTTTCTTGCCGTTGCCTTTCTCTTTCAGCTTGCTGCTCCTTTTTTCGTAATTCTTGTTGCTCAATTAACGCCCGTTGTCGATCAATCTTTTCCTTTGCTTGCTTTTTGAATGCCTAAAACATAAATACTTATGAGTAAATTGTTATGATGAAGACATTTGAAATGTAAAATGGGTAAAAATATATTTACCTGGAAACTATCCATGACAGGTTTTTGTTTCATTTGATTGTTAGAACCCATATTAGGTATACTCTGTGGACTACCAGCTTGTGCTAAGGACGACCATGAGCTGGCATTTTTCAGATTTTGTTCTTGTTTCATTTTAAAGGCTTGGACGAAATTAGAATTTTTAGTGTCTTCCATTTTTTTGTCCATTTCATATTTAGCTCTATCATACATTTTGTTAGTTACCAGATTAGATACACCGATAAGGTCTTCGATGGGCTTGGGAGTAAGAAGTGGTTTTATTTCATCTTTCTTCACAGCAGATGTAATGAGACAAGGTGCTCCGGACATATTGTGATGCGACTGCGCAACCACACTATGCGGGGCGGACGGCACAGGGTCAAAAATGGAAGATACAGGTGCCACTGGAGGGATATTGTTATCAGGCATATTAGGATTGCCATCAGGTCGCAACATTTCACGTTCTAGCTGCATATTCTTCTCTACGAATCCATTGTGTGGGGGCACATACATTTCATTTTTGATTTGTTCAGGTACATGGGCCGCTATCTCCGTCAAACCACCTAATTGTGCCATGAGATTTTGGTGAGCCGCATCCGGCATCATAGGCGTTTTGGGCAAAGAGAACTCCTCCTCGAGTCGCATCGACGACTCCGACACTCCCACGCTCACGTCCATGGGCACATCTGCGTTGAGGCTTCTTTCCAAACTAGCGAGCGATCGTTCAATAGGGTCGATGTAGTGGGACGGGTCCACTTTGTCAAGTCCGTTCCGGGGCTCCGTTTTAACGACAGGCTTCTTTTGTTCATCCGCGTCGCGTGGGAGCGGGGTGACCGAGGAGTCGGGCATGGCGGTGAGCGGGTGCGGCGGGTGAGGCGCGGGCTGCGCGGCGGGCGGCGGCGGCGCGGCGGCGGCCGGCTCCTGCGGCTTGGGCTCGGGCGGCGGCGCGGGCGCGGCTGGCGGGGGCTTGCTGTCTGCCGCCGGCGCCTCAATCGGCGCCGAAACCAACGCAGCCGGGATAGGAACCGATATCGGTGGGACCGTCTTCTGAAATAGTTTATTTAGCATATTATGCTACGTTGCTCTTACACCGTAACCGATAAAATAATCGAAACTGTGTTTAATATTTACGATTTGAGGCGGGTGTTGCTGGGACTGCTTTCTGGCTTTCTTTTTGGGTGTTCTCCCAGAGCCTGTGCCTGAAAAAATAACTCGTTTAAAAAGAAAGTACCGAAAGAAACATCGATCTGGAAACGATGTATAAATACTTAGCTTTGTAGAAGTCTTCATATTCCAATAATACCTCAACTATCGTGTTGTGTTCGAGTAACATGTTTTCACTGATATTTTTGGTGCCGTCTAGAAATATTTCATCGCGTTATGTAAAATATTTCATAAATAAAACTTATTATTTAAATATTTTGGAAAACTTCAGATCTCAGGACAGGCAAATAAAATACAATGTAAATTACTTAAAAGATTTACTTAAATTCTTGTTATATACTGAAATATATACAAAGTTTATCTCCACTGACTCTTATTATCTAAACAATTTTAAGTCATGAGTTGATTAAATAAACTTATATAAAATGTATTTTTATTACACAATGGTGTTCTGCTTACACACGTCAACTTTCTACAGTTACAACTAAATGTTGCGTTGAAATAACTAATTGTACCACATGTATTGATACTTTCTTAATATTTTCAATCCTATGGCGACAAATATTCTATACGTCATTTTTAAGCAAATTATCGTGAATCGAAAGTTTTGACTTGGCAAATATAATCTCTGTTTAGTATTGGCGAAATCCTATTCAGAAAAAGGTATAGAATAAGACTCGTATCTTCATTCCTATTGGCTCGTTGGAGCAGTAAGGAAGTATAATATAAAAATGTATTTATCACTAAAATCTAACTTACAATAAGATCTCTTCAAGCAATCAGCATTATTGTACTTAACAAATCTACACAGGTTTTAGAAATTGCTGATTGTAACTGAAATGTGAATTTTATTAGGAATGTACAAAATGTCTCTTCATTTTCAAATATATTAAAACACTGATTGCAGATCTCTGATACTACTAACAGATATTGAATATTGTAAAATAACAAATATTTTCAATGTAAAAGATTCAAAATAGGACAAATAAATACTATACATGTAGAAGCAAAATGATCAACATTTTACAATTCGAACCGTGATGCCTTTCATAAAATACTATGTTGACAAAGCCAAGGGCGGATGAGAAGGGGCATGGCGCATGATTTAAAAAAAAGTATTCACTTGACGTTTTATCATAATGCTTCTTTAAAAGAAACCCTCCTAAAACAATCGCAGGTTCCAACCCTATTAACATCTAAGTACTTTCACATCTGTTATAAATATGTTTTAAAAAATAATAACATCTATAATTTTAGGCCTGTAATATTTACTCTTTGTTGTTTACAAGTACTACCTATTCAATTCTTAACAAAGGTATATGTAGCTAACTATAGGTAATTTGTTGCAATGTGTTACTTACTGAAATTATCAAATTGTTCATTTACATTTTTACACTTTCATAGTAATTATTTCTCTTTATTAGCAATAAGCATTGCTTTAAATAAAAATGTATGTTTTTTACTTTAATTTATGAAGATATCAAAAAAGAGTACTTTGGTACCTTTTTGGTGAGTACCAAAATAAATTGTAATAAATAAATATTGTATCTCATAAAAGAAACATAAATATTATTATGTGACTTTTATAACCATATTACTTAGACTGAATTTGATACGAACGTGATAAAAATGTCGATATAAAATTATCGTCAAACATTATTATATAACAATAATTCATTGCCTATATGAATTAAATTATTTATAAAAATGAGGTCCTACATTTGCACATATTTTACCATGCACCTGTCGCTGGCATTGAATCTAGCGGGCACCATTTTCCTTCTTCCTTCTCAAAGGTACCACATTAAACTAATATGCAGTCTTGAACGATAGTCGTCATTTAAATTTAATTACATAACTGCCAGACATAACATCTAATATCTTTACATGTATCTATCGCAGTCTATAAATTTACTTAGGAGGCTACATTGCCTGTGACATGAATTCGAATTGATTATGATGATTAGTAGAAAAAAATATGAGTCACAAAATTATAAATAATTATCGATTAACAACAAGTTTGCAAACAATTTGTGAAGGAAGGAGGCCAGCTTTAGGTTTTTGGTAACATTAACTGAATTAAAATTTTGATTACACGTCACATATCGGGAGCAAGCATTGAAATGTTCGTCAAGCATTAAACCAATAAAACCATACCTTTTCAGAGTCTAATTTTTAACTACAACATGTCACAAAATTACATCCTCTTATCCCACTTGAGACTGGGTATAATTTTGCTTGCAAAGTTGGTATCCGTCCTTACACAATTGTTTGCATTACTCTTTATGTGACTGCACTCGGCTCGTCAGATGTCCGGTGGATCCTCTTCGCTCCGTAACACTGGACGTACCGACACTACTATCGATCTTCTAGTTCATCATAGCTTCCAACAGCTCGTGCGAGCTCGGTCAATAATTATATTGGGTTTAAATTTCACACTCAAAAGCTATTAGTACCATGAGATCTGAAGTTTCCAATAGTAAAATTTAATAATAAATTTATATTTTAAGGATGCAAATGAAATAACACCGCGGTTGAGGACATGATATAGTTAAAAATATTAATGTGAAAAGGTATTTTCTATTGGTTTATGAAAGCAAACCAAGTAAAATTTGTTCTTACCGGCACCATTTCAAAATATCAGTGAACACCAAAGCTGGCTTCTCCTTCATACTAAACTGGTTTGTGCCAAATTACAATCGTCTCTTAATGCAAAGTAGACTTTGGATTCGTACTGTTTTTATAGAATCAAAACTTCAGGTGGTATCCCCTCTTTCCATTATCATTATCACAGTGAAAAATCATACTCAGAGCTGCTTTAGGCGCTCTCTCACTCGTACTCTTACAATTCACGAAATATAAAACAGGTTTGCTCATAATACCCTACGAGGTATCGATTATTATAAATAATCCAATGATCGGGCGCCGGCCACATTAAGTACCTATGACTTAATTTTCTTTAAAGTATTTGAGTCCATAGGTCTTAAGTTTTCGTTACCTTATCGCACATTCTTTCTATTTTCATTCACTCGAAATCATAATTTTACAAGCACATTCTAGGTAGACTCACACAAAGGTACACTGCCCGAGACTACTTACAAAGCCAGCTTACGCAACGATTGCGCGCAGCAGCCGTGAAATTTATTGTACAAAATAATAAAGAACGAACTAAAAACTGTTTCGAAATAAAATATAGGACGCCACTACAAAAACTAGAAATATAGTAACAATATAACTTCCTCTCCTTAGGACAGAAAGGTGTAACTCACAAACACTATGTCGAAAAATTCACTACGAGGTACCTATTCTTGTCACCCATTTTTTATTCGAAATAGTTTTTATTTAAGGACATGCGTTTCATACACTCGGCTGTTGATATTATTTTGAAGACTAGAATAAAATAATTGAATGGTTAAAACAGTAATTATTGCATTCAAATTTTGTAAAAACACAAAAGTCAGTCGTACATTAAGAAATACTGGCAAAGGTAAAACTTATTTATACCGATTCCGAAAAAGTTGTCGACAACCAATTTTTGCTATATCCCAAATATAATGAATGTATACACAATCAAATTCATAGACTTCACTTAATTTAAATGCACATAACATTAAAATCTATTAGTATTTAATTTACATCTTATGGTACAGTCTCGTACCAACCTAGTACTACTTTTGTGTTTCAGAATGAACAACAAAATTGATTAACAAAGTGTGCCGCTAAGTGATCTAACCTGCTTCACTGTCACTGCTATCAGAGGAGCTGGTGTCGGTGCTGGACGAGGAGTTGGAAGAGTCTGATGAGCTTGAGGACGACGACATGCCTCCGCCAAGGCCATCCTTGCATCCTTCTGTAAACAAACAATACAATTATTTCTGTTACGTTTTACATAATCTAAATAATCAATATTCTGTATTCTATCTCTATTAAGAAGTATTTTAATAATTTATTTGTTAATTACTTGAAAAAATTGAGGTGAATAGGTTAGGCAAACATATTTAATAAAACTCTTGATGAAAGTTCACCACATTGTAAAAAACCTTATGTATTATCTATGCTATAAAGTTGTTTTTTTTATTAGTTAAATATTATGAAGTTCAACTTGCCTTTCTTTTGCTGTTGTTTCTTATTTGTTCCTAGTTGGCCAGATACATCTTGCAATCGTTTTTCTAGTTCTTGCTTCTTCTCAGCCATTTGTTCATCTTTAGATTTACCTGACATTTTACGATCTGAAAATACAATTTATATTAATTCACTTACTTTGCTTCACAATAACAAAAATCATAGCCATTAATTAATAAGCATAAAAAATAAGTTTCACCAACATTATTTGCCTATGAAGAAAAAAAAAACTTTTTTCGCCTTCGCTACTAAATACTATAAGAACTAAAGAAAATTGAATAATAAAACTTACATGGCACAAATTAATTCTAAATACACAAAATATTACTCAGACAAAGACATACTTTTTAGTCGGGAATTATTATCACAAACAACAACAAACGAATATCTACTAGTATTAATCGGGAAGAAATGAAAGAAATGGTAAATAATGTCGGCGTCACTCACAATGGGGCTTACGTGTCTTTTTCCGTAGACATGATGCGACGTAATTTTCTAATTCTCTTAAAGTAGACGGTTTCAGTGTTTCGAAATCTATTTCAATTTCATCCGGATTAGAGTCACGCAAGGAGGGCTCCCTGCTCTGGATTATGTGGACTACTTTGCCGAGTTTGTCACCTGGGGAGAAATCGGAACATTTCAAGAGCAAATCCCATCGGCTATGGGCTACGATGTGGGATTCAGACAAATATTGGTACCAAAGATGGGCTCGACACTATTTTAATATAGGGACTTATTTAAAGTATGCAAAATGAATAACATAAAGTAAATCAGTAAAAGGGTTGTGTTCAGCCTTTTTGCTAATCGCCGCATTGGAGTTTACAGGCTAGCCATCACAATATGTACAGTCAGGTCATAAGTATTGTCACACAGTAAAAACTTTTCTTTTAGAATGCTGGCCACAAAAAAGTTTATTGAATTCGAATTTCGAATTGTTCATGAAAATAAAAATGTATACTTTTTAAAATTTTACTTATTTTTAAATATGGAGTGGACGCTTAAAGAAGACCGTGTTGCAGTTATTGCGTTGCATCGTTGCGGTTACGCGCCAATTCAAATTTTTGACATACTGAAAAATTTTAATTTAACCAAAAGATTCGTTTATCGTACCATCAAACGATACAATGAAGACTCTAGTGTAGATGACAGTCAAGAAATGGTCGCCCTCGGTCTGTTAGGACTCCAGCAGTGATAAAAGCTGTGAAGGCGCGAATTCAAAGAAATCCCAAACGTAAGCAGAAACTGTTGGCCCTTCAGTTGGAATTAAGCAGAACCACAGTGAAAAGGGTGTTAAATGAAGACTTAGGGCTTCGGGCATATCAAAGAAAAACAGGACATCGTTTGAATGCTCGTCTAATGGACCTGAGACTGAAGAGATGCCGCGCTTTGTTGAAGCGGTACGCGGGAAAAAAATATCGGGAAATTCTTTTTTCGGATGAAAAAATTTTTACCGTAGAAGAGAGCTACAACAAACAAAATGATAAGGTGTATGCACACAGTAGTGAAGAAGCGAACAACCGTATTCCGCGTGTTCAACGAGGTCATTTTCCATCCTCACTCATGGTATGGTTGGGAGTTTCTTATTGGGGCTTAACAGAGGTACATTTTTGTGAGAAAGGTGTAAAAACGAATGCAGTAGTGTATCAAAATACAGTCCTGACGAACCTTGTGGAACCTGTTTCTCATACCATGTTCCATAACAGGCACTAGGTATTCCAACAAGATTCGGCGCCAGCTCATAGAGCACACAAGACTGGCTGGCGGCGCGTGAAATCGACTTCATCCGGCACGAAGACTGGCCCTCCTCCAGTCCAGATTTGAGTCCGTTAGATTACAAGATATGGCAACACTTGGAGGAAAAGGCGTGCTCAAAGCCTCATCCCAATTTGGAGTCACTCAAGACATCCTTGATTAAGGCAGCCGCCGATATTGACATGGACTTCGATCGTGCTGCGATAGACGACTAGCCGCGCAGATTGAAGGCCTGTATTCAAAATCACGGAGGTAATTTTGAATAAACTTTATTGTCATAAGAATCTATGTTTTGTTAAGTTCATTTTGGTATATAAATGGTTACATAATGAATAAACTTGTCTCAAGTATTTTATATTAAACATGTGACAGAATTTATGACCTGACTGTGTATATTAGCGAGTCCTCTAGTTTGAAGTCATGCAGCGGCACTTAAGAAATGTAAACTCACCCGGCAGCTTGTTGATGTCGAGCGAGAGCTGCCGCTTCTCGTCGTAAGACATCGGCTTGGCCTGATCCTCGTCCTCGGAGTCGGGGTGCGGCGGCAGGTGAGGCGCGGGCGCGGCCGTGGGCGTGGCGCTCTTCTTCTTGCCGGGCGGGTTAGCGCGCGCGCCCCCCTTGCCCGCGCCCGGCCCTGCGCCCGCGCCGCCGCCGCGCGCCCGCCCCGCCTTGCCGCGCACGCCGCTGGCAGCTGTACGCCACACCACTTGGTAAGTCAACGTTGTACACCGGTTAGTAGAGTTTATTATGTGACCGTTGATACCAAGTTAACTTATATTTATATTGGAAAAAAGTAAGCAAGCAATGATATTATATAAGTAAAAAAAGGTAGATAGGTTATCGACGCCCCAGAGGCGTTCAGATCAAAAGAAGGCAAAACCATCCTTTTGATTTTGGCCTTACACTGTCGCCCTCGAAGGAGACCGGCAACTGTGTCAATTGACAGTGCTGGTTACTAATTCCCATTTTTATATTCAATTGTTGTTAGAAAAACGACACATAACAAACAATTATTGCTGTATTTTCATTCGTTTTAACTACTTTAATTACGCTATCCCTTTTACGTAATTGAACAATATGCTGAATAAATATTAATTAAAATCACAGACCATATAGCCCTAGACGCCACATAGGACGGGAACGTCATTCGCCCAACATATGTACTACCGGTACATACGGTTTTGACAACGCCGCATAACAAAAATCTCTTAAAAAATATAAATATGCCGTATTGCGCCGTAAAATTGTGTGGAAAGTGTAGCAGAACCTCCAGCTTACAAAAAGATAATATATAATTTCATCGGTAAAATAAGAAAAATGTCGACTATTAGTGTCGGCCCAAGTAAGAACCCATCAACTTATCGATCAATTATTTACGATGAAAGGGATCTAAATTTATACATAATCAATAATCTTAGTAATAACATTGACATTCTAGAGTAATAAATAACGTTGTATATACACATACAAAGTTATTTTTAGTTAACACAAAACCTGACCACAGTTTATTCAGTTTTGGGGAAAAATTAAACTTGTTGATGCATTAAGGTAAATTCAGCTATGAGGATTTTACACAAAACGCAAAGTCTAGCAAACTACCTTTTTTATAACTCGAGTTTTCGTAACCGAACTTACGGGTTTGAATTGTATAATCAGTATTTATATGGTTTCCAATTATTAGTCTTTTTTAATAGATATTGATAATAACTTTTTATTTTTTTATTTTTTTCCTTCCAACTTCGGTGCGTAATTAATTGTTAAATGTTGCACAGTAGCTAACTATTAACCTAAAATTTTTTCCGATAAGTAAATGTTCTTATTAACTGTACGAGTTTATGTGTCGTTGGTTGTACATATAAAATTAGTATGCAATATTGTATCTATTAGGTAATCAAACGGAATCGCCAAGTTTTGCTAGCGTGTGCAATTTGTATCATTCGATTTATGCAATTAATAAATTAGTGACTAATTTACACTCTAACTGAACGGTTTTATTTATCATTCCCGTTCTGCCTTATCAATTTATTATCAGTTATCAATATCCATCATCTTTTTACTGTAGGGGGAAATAAACCCTTACATTAACCTTTTTTAATGTCTCAGGGTCCTTCGCAAGGTGAATCTATTCCGAATACCTCAATATCTGGACCAACCACACCTTCACACGAGACACCTTTTCACGAGTGACCACAGCTGCTACTTGTCTTTGCCATATAGACAATATTCTTATCATATAATAGATTTAAGGAAACGTGTTATGGAAAAATATATAAACACGCGTCATGCATACCTAACAAGAAGTAATAGCCAAAAAAATTAAGTTGTGTTTATAAAAAGTTAATACACTATAAGGGTCAGTAATCAATTAATTGTGTGATTTGCTATTTTCCATATAAGTCACGAGCTGTGTTGAACGTTAAATAAAATAACTCCAATTAACCAAAATAATATTAAATTAACTCTATGGCTTATGCAGCAATGAAAATTCCTCAGTACGTGAATACAGCTAGTTTACGTAGTATTATTTTTGCTGCAGAAGAGACCTATTCGAACAGTTTATGGACTTATGAGAAGACTCGACACTATGTACGACTATGCACCTGTGTACATAATATAATAGTTCTCGTTCTTGTGAAGAATTGTAGTGAAGGGTTGAAATAGTTATGACAATAAAATCTTCTCTTATCTTATCACTCTCTTAGAAAGATTAAATAATATTAATCTAATGAAAGCTTTATCACATTATATTTTCTAGAACATGCATAAATACATTGAAATGTTTTCTAAAAAAGAAGATATGTACAATATAAAAATGTGAAATAAATAAAAATAAGCCATACCTTATCTACAATGAAATGAAATCATTTAGTGTAAATTTTTGAGTACACGTTTTTTAATAAAACTAGTTCTTTATAAAACAATGACAAATAAAACTAAATAAAAATATAAGTATTATCTGATTACAGAAGACTACAGCTAGTTTCATTTGCTACAAATCTATAATCTTGGGTAGATTACAGGTATTGATGTAAGTTACATTACCTGTTTCAATATATTTTTCAAGTTAATATTGTTACTTCATCCAATTTTTTTGCGCCCTCAAACCAATAAAGAAATTTTGATATTGATTATATTTGTAATACATTATAAACCTATTTTATATAGAAAGTACTGTTTTAATATCTAACCCTGTTATAAAAAGATAATAATCTTTTTGTCACATTAAAACATCAAGTACAATAATGGTCAATCGATATCAATATCGAGTCACACCCCTTCACTAGTTGGAATGCACGTGTCAAGTGCATGTCACATGTCACTAGTTCGACCTTGAAACAACCAATCACCGCCCGAGTTACACCTCCGCTCCCCCCTGTCTTTTGCCGATTGAATGTTTTATTAAAACTAGCTGAATGCGTTGTCTAGGGCTATATGGTCTGTAGTTGAAATTAAAAAAGTTTCTGTGCTGCCGCTGCGTTTGAAATTTAAATAAAAAAATTCGAAGCATTTTATTGCAGGTGTTTTGTATACATATAACCTATCTACGTTTATAGCATCATTGACTGTTAGGCGTCATCGATTTAGTGTTCGATGATCATTTTTAAAATTGAAAGCAGGAAGCTAAAATTATGTTACAACCAGGAAAACTGTTATAAGGTATGATGCAGTTGTATTATATTCATGCCCACACGTAATAGACCATAACTGGGGTTTACCTAAATTCTCCGCGATGTTGTTGGCTTTGGCCGCGTACGCCGCGGCGGCGTTCGCCTTCGGCACGCTCGGGTTGGGTATCTGCTTCTTCGTTTTGTCCTTCACTTTTTTCTTCGCTTTCTTCTTTGTATTAGATTCCTCTACGAGCTTCTTCATCTTCTCCTGCAGGGCGAGCAGCTCTTTTTCTAGAAGTTTAACTTTGTTAGTTCTCTCTTCCTCGGAGTCGTCGGACTCCGAGTCCGACTCTGACCCAGACTCTGAACTTGAAGCGGAACTTCCTTTGTCAATATGGGGAACGCTGACGTGAACCGGCTCGTCAGGAATTTTGGCATACCTGGATGTAAAAGAAAACATTATCTACACTGTTTATGAAATAGACATATAGTTATAACAAGCCTTAAATTGATAAGATTAATTTTATGAAATCGACGATTATGTGACACTTACCGCATTTCGAAAACATCTTGTAATTTCCTCGCCATTGCAACGACATCATGGTCTGGGGGGTTATACTTGTAGCAGTTTGTGAATATTAAGCGAACGTCTGCCGCGAATTCGGCCGCCGTTTTATAGGCTCTGTTGTCCATCTTTTGCTTTACAGTTCCGAGATCCATAGGTTTCTTAATAATGTCAAAATAATCATGTAGTCCCAGTAATTCAGCATCAACTGGTTTATAAAATGGCCAGGCATATCCCTGTTGAACAATGTTCTAATAAGACCAATAAAGTACATGTTTAGTGTTTATTGATTGTATTTAAATAATTATATTAAATACTTAATTTATTTTAATGTGGAATTGGAAGCAGACTACAGAAATTGCTACAGTTAAGGGCGATTTACATTATACAGTTACGAGATAGTTATAGAAAAATTGACAATGTGAAATAAATCTTGCTGGAATACACTCATAGATGTGTAAATCAGCCTTATAGGTTAAACTATTAACATCAAAAATCATATATTTAAAAATATTAAAATCTTGTCATAGCACCTATTTGTTTATAAAAAAAAATACTTACAGAATGCTTCTTGGAGAACAATTCTTTTAATATTTCATTACAACTCTTTAAAGCATCTGATAATTTCTCCTTGTTTTTGGCCAGCTGAGGTGTCATTACAGAATGATGAGATGCACCTGCACCGCCCACACCCGGAGACAGCCCTCCCATTTTGAAACCATCTTCACCTGCCCGGCTAACCTGTATCAAAAGCATCAACGGTCTTAACTTACGTAATCACTCCAGCCAGTGGGCCTAACACGAACTCCTACCGAAATCGTACTGTGGGCATTAAGTCTTGATAATGTCATAATATGAGTGACGTACGGTATTAGTTCCATTTACGGACAGAGTGGTGCTGTCAATTTCCATACAATATTTCTTTTATACGCTACAGAGTTCTACGTCACGAATTGGAGTTCATGCTAGGCCTATTAAAAACGCATTAATACCTTCTTTTGTCGGCCACTTTCCCGCCTAGTTGAAATTTTTGCAGGTTTCGGACCACTTTGCTGATCTATCGTCGGAGTAGTGTAGCCACCTTCAAATGAGCTTCCCATAGGTGTGGTAGTGTCAGCTTTTCTTTTTACACCTTTTTTCACCTAAAAGGAGTACCGGTTAAATCAATTCACATTCATATAAAATTATATTTTTAGATTTGTGCATTATATGTAAAAAGTTATTATTACACTTTACCTTGGCAGGTTGCGTTTGAGATAATGTTACTGCAGGAATGGTAGGAACAGGAGGCGCCGTAGGTTGCGCCACATGAAAGCTAGAGGGCTGTGTCGCCACCTGCAAAGGATAACAATGTTGAGAAGCAGTGTGCGTCAAACCCCAATCTATAGTTAATGCTTGAAATTTGCTTAGTCGCTTTGTCGCGCGACCGTCTTTAACATCCTTACGCGGCTGCACCACTTTAGCCGCGCTGCTTATCGTTACTAATTTAAAACCGTCCATAAGTATAAGGATCATAACTTTGACATTGGCTATAAGCAAATCCCACAAAGCCAATAAAAATTAAAGGGTGCCCGCTAAAACTCGCGCGGGCGCACATAGCGGAGACCGCTCAATGCACCTTATTGTGCTACTACTGTGCACTAGACCACGGTGGCGGTTATCATCAGCTATATTCTAAGCTTATTTTAAATTACAATCATTGTAATTATTGTTGTGTGTTACGCACCCAAAAGTTAAACATTGTTTTAGCGGACGCACTAAAACGAAACATACTTATATTATTATTCAAAATTTAAATGTATCGGGCCACTTTCGAGATGCATTTTTGTTCCGGATCCTTGACCTATTACATAATCGATCAAAGCATACAGTATATAAAACTGACCTGCTGAGGAAGGCCCGTGTGCGTGGCGGGCGGCGTGGCGGCGGGCGCGGGCACCGTGGGCGCGGCGGCGGCGGCAGCGGCGAACAGCGCGGGGTGCGGCGGAGCGGCGATCGTCTTCACGGCCGCGCGCGGGGTGCCGGCCGCCGGGGCCGCCGCCGCCGCCACCGGCGTGCCGCCCGGCACTATGGACCGCTTCTTAGCCGTACCACCACCTTTACTCGCCTTCGATGGCAATTCTATTTCCTTCTCCTCCTTTTCCATCGACGCTATCTACAATTCGTAAGTATACAGTTAGGTACCTAATCTTCATAACATTAATAGAGACATAAATTATGTGATGCAGTTTCATGAATTTCTTACTGATCACATAAAAATATGCTTACCCGATTTAGAAACAGTTTTTCTAGAGTTTGAGCCATTATCACTACATCCTCGCCGGGTTTGTTGTAGACATAGCAATTGGTGAACATTGTATTGAAATCTTGAATACATTCTTGCGCTGAATAGTAATAATTGGACTCTAAACGTTTTTTGATGGTACCTAAATCCATGGGCTTCTTTATAATTTTGTGGTAGTCCTGAAATAAAAAAATCATAAGTTATTAATAAGTTACTAAAATAAATAAGTATATTGTTATTAATGATGATAAAAAATTACAGATACATACTGGGAGGTTTAATTTTTTTGCATCTACTGGTTGATGAAAGGGCCATGCTAATTTGTGTTTCCAAACTGCCTTCATAACATTTTTTTGGAGAAATTGCAATTGATTGGTCACGCGCCCTTGCCTTCGCGGGCTCTCTTCGAGCGACGCGCCATTGACGGGTTCCGCCGTAGGCTGTAAATTAATAAAAATATAAATCAACATTTTATTAAAAACTGTGTTTGTTTTTACAACTTTTTAAAATAGTAGTAAATTTACCGTGCTGGTTGTAGCAAGTGGATCGACAGCCTGCTGCATTGTGCTGGAATCAGCAATCTACCTGCCAAAGTGACACAACTGCTGTAGTATTTTAAAACCATAATTATCACATATGAACCACATAAATAATGCCCAATTAAATTCTCACCTCAATTCTAACAAGAGGTTCATCCAATTTCTGACTAAGAGGCATCAGCTAAATCCTCTGATGGCATCAAACTGTTCTATCATAATAAAATTGTTTTAGGTGCAACTGCACCTAGATGAAATTCATCACATTCATACACTACTTTTTCCTACCTGAAAGACATTAAGAGACGAAAAAAAATGATTTAAAATCAAACACATTATTAAAATTAAATTCAAGTATTTAGAAATTAATACTCACCTTTTTGGGTAGGATTAGCGAAATAAAAAGCACTATAGTGCTTTTTAAACAGACTTGCAACTCCCGTTCTAAAAAGAAAAGAAATCGTAATTTATATAGCGTTCTTAAGATGTTTTTACAAATAAAATATGCGAATTACGGACCAAATAAAATTTAGACGCCTGTTTAATTAACTATTGTATTAAATTGTAATTTTAAATTTAGAAATGAGCCAATAAATAAATAGATGTGATAATATATTCTTTAACAATTCTTTAACTTTTACTTAGTGGCAAAAGTACTTGGAGCTACTAATGTTGTAGATCAAAAACTATCTGTGAATTGTAGTATACCTAGTTACTTACTAACAGTTATAATTTGTTATGATAAAAATTTTAAGACATCTAAGTATGCCTATCAGCCAAATTTTATGTATTGAGCCTAGTGGAATCACAACTATTCAAGGCAATATTAAGGTTTTTGAGACTGATCTTATATAGATAAAAAAAAATATACTTTTAATTTACAAGGGAGTCTTTACTAGTTTTATATCCAAAACCTTTTAAAATAATTATATATTGAATAGGTATTTCAATTTAGATTATCTTACACTAAATATTTTTTCAAAATTGTAAAAGACAATGTGTTCCAATACATAAAAATATATAAATAGCTGTAAGTTTTATGACAAATTAACTGTAGGTGTTTTTTTATTTAAAATGACAAAACATTATTTTGAAATCATCATCATTATCATTAGCCTATGTTAGTCCTCTGCTGGACATAGGCCTTTATAAGGTACATAAACTCTCCATAGATAGGTCAGCACTTACATGATCAGCAATTGAATGTCAACAACATAAGAACAACAAAGTTTGAAATAAATATCAAAAATTACTTTTAGTATGAGTAAATTTCAAAATTATATTTTGAAAGAATGAAGTTTCCACGAGCCGGATTTGAACCTGCACCTTTCTGACATACCGGGTCAGGTGCTCTCCTAATTGAGCTATCGTAGTTCTAACCAGTCCGCCGAAATAATTCAACACTATTTACTTTTTTTTTACTTTGAAAACCAAAGGCGCCCATTCAATGTCAACAACCACCGCTACAAAATTTGCGTTAAAATATATAACAAAACAAAAACATTTTTATGCACATGTTATTAAAAAAATATATTTAGATAATATTATCGGAGTGCTTCGTACATACTCCATATATACATTAACATTCAATCTTTAAAAACAATACAATTTTATGTAATTAACTCAGTAATATTTCGTATATAGCCAGACTTATATAGGTATACTAGCTGACCCGGCAAATCGTTATGTAATTTATGCATGAAAGCGTATCAATCAAACAAACTTCCGCCCACTGCAGGGCATAGGCCTCTTCTCTCGCACACCACTCTTTACAGTCGTGCACCATCCTATCCATCCCTCATTTTATTTTATATAAATAATATATATAACATATTTATATAATTTATTATTATTATTTAGTTAATGTCTTTGATTATACTCTTGAGAATATGTGTACAAAATTTCATGATGATCGGCTGAATAGTTTACACGTAAAAGTGTATCAAACAACAAACAAACTCACTTTTATAATATAGTTGGGATAATGAAAATGTCCTATTTAGCTTTGTTATTTTAAGTGTGTATTCAATTATAGATTTACGCTAAATTATCTTTTATTATTAAACTTATGTACATAAGTTTTTAAGTGAGTTCAACCTTTTTTGAGTGAGTCAAAATAAAATGTAATTTAAATCAAAAGCACTAAGGAGTATATTGATATCAACTGTGAAGCATATCACCCCCAAAATAACTATCTACCCCTTTTTAACCCCGTTAGGCGATGAATTTCATTAAAATACGAAACATGTCTTCCATAAGTTCTGTTAAAAAAGGGTTATGTAAAATTTGAAGTAGATTGGACTTAGGAATCATGTTGTCCCATACAAACTTTGCCCCTCTTTTTCACCCACTTAGGGGTAGAATTTCGAAAAATCCTTACTTATTGAATGCCTACGTCATACAAAGAACATACCCTCCAAGTTTCAGGTCTCTACAATCAGCGGTTTAGGCTGTGCGTTGATTCGTCAGTCATTCAGGGCAAAATATTTTATATGTATAGATTGTATATTGTATGTAAAGTACATATAAAGTAAATCAAAGATTTTTAAGTTGGCCGTAACATTGGGACCTGCTTACCTTATGAAATTTGATTTTGAATTGATATTATGGTGCTGACATTTTAAATGCTGACCATAATCATAGTTGGTCAACTTATCAAACTCATAACTTTAAACATCTCATAACTTTTCAAAAGAAATTTAGAACAACTTTCACATACTACTAATTTAGTATCAAATAAATGAACAAAAAATTATATAATTATTAGGCATCAAATTATTGCATAAATCATACTTTTGGGGATTTAGAAGATCTCTATAACACATCATAAAAAGGTTATAGGGGATCTCAAAGAGACATAATGAGCTGAAATTAAATGCAAGATGTTTTGTGTATTGAGTGTTTATTAATCTATTTAAAAAAAACAAACAAAAAGTAATTTACAATATAATGACTAGTGTTTCATTTCAAGCTCACTGAATAATTAAGATTGTTTTGACTACCTATTATGAATTCATATTATCAGTCTTACTATAGGCATTCAAATCAAGCAAAACTTTGCAGAAATAAAAAAAAAAAAATCCCACCTGCTTAAAAGTAATAACTAAATAGAAAATCAACTGAAAAGGCCAGAACATGATAAAAATTTATATCCGTTATTATGTATGATGTTGCATAAAATTTCGAAGGACTACTAGGTATTGATATATTTAATTATATACAGTACTTATGTTTGATAATGTTTCGATTTATTTACGCTGACGGGTTTTTTGTTTTTTTTTAAATTTTTATTTTTAGATAGACAAATTACATAATCTATTCTAATTTGATACCCATAAGTAGTATTTAAAAAAAAAAAAATGTTTTTCACCAAGTACAATGGCGTTGCACAGCCACCATGTGTGTTTATTTAACATCACCTATCTAAAACCACTTGGGCAGCTAAGAAGAATCTAACAATACCTCAATTATATAAATCCGTACAGCAGTTCTGGAGATATGAGGTAATAAAAATATTACATGCATATATGTCCTTTGCAGTCGGGTAAAAATAATCTGTCCATACAAATATTAGGGATTATGCAGGTTTTACACAATGTTTCTAAATAGTTTTAAAGTAATGTCTAAACCTGACAATATATATTTTTGTTGTTAACTTGAACTACTCATAAGCACTGATCAGTGCCCTAAAAAATTAAATTTTATTGTCTGTATTCACAACAATCAACAGATTAGAAAAGTCAATTATTCATGTATTTTAGCTGGTACATGATCAAAACAATTTAAATGATTAAAATCAGTGTTGATGTTTACCTCCAATTGTAAGCTAAAATATATATCTGTATTATAGTTTCCGTGATATCCTGCTTGCCGGATTGTATATGTACAGTCATGAGCATTAACATGTATACAAGTTTGACTGGTTTGACTCTTATTTTATTGTATTAAGAGTTACAGTGTTTGCCTGTTAAAGCTTGTGACTGTACTAAACATTCCAAAATAAACAGCCACAGGCACTAGTTTTAACTATGAGAGTAATTCTTGTCATTGCATAGTATTAGCATAGCAACTAGTAGGGGATTATTGGTCTACAATTATTCAAACCCAAATTAAGATACAATTATTTGTTGATATTAGCATTTTGACTAAGTTTTACAATGTTTCTCAACTGGTGCCAGGTAAAAATGTTATTGTTTGTTTTTAATTTATCAATATAAAAGGCTACTTCTTTGGACAAGAATTTCTATAGAACTTAATATAAAAAAGTACAAAACTTAAAAAAAAATGTACTGCTGTACTCATAATATTTACATTCATTAACTCTATCACAGCAATAAAAGTGATACCTACTGTAGTAACACAATTACTGTGTAAAAATGTAAATATTACAAATTTTACACCATTTATGTAGGTTCATACTATAATTCCGAATATAGGCTATGGAATATCTTTCATCTAAGTTGAGCAACATGTTATTTGAGTAAATTTTACCTAGTGATTATGGGGTAAAAGATGCATTATTCAGCTAACACAATGCAATGAAAGGCAATAGATTTTGGTACCTATTCTAGAATGTTCTTAGTTATTAAGTTTTACAAGTTCTTGTAACTTTTGAGCAAATAAGAAAACAGCTCTTGATTATTAATTCAATAAATCGTTTGTGGTGGGCTAGTATTGAGCATTTATAATTAATGGGTAATAAAATCTTAGTCCCAAATACTAAAAAGGGTGGTTGCAACCTTGCAAAATAAAAAAGAATCAGATCAATTTTAACACCAAACAATTAGTTAAATCCAATGCAAATACATTATAGAAATACAACGTACTACAATATAATGCATAAATGATAGAATTTCTTCAATGCAAAAGCAAAGATTTGGGTGAAAATTACCTGAAAGGAGGCCAAGAACAGAAGTACGAATTATTCGCCTAACTCGACAAGATGTGCACGAAACTTATCAACACAAGTAAGCCTAGTAAAATTTACAACAAAAATAACGTAAAATTACATCTTAACACTACGTTTAAAGCTAAGAAATCGTGAAAAAGACTTACGAAAAGATATTAACGCCAATATGGCGGACGAACTAAAAATACGTCGGGACGTTGGAGTACCTTCTTCACAAGCTAACTTTATTGATTTGCTCTCATCAATCAAACACTCCACTCAAAGTCCATGAATAAAGATAATAACAATTACAACAAATTCATAGTTCCAAACCAACAATATCACTGTCTTTTAAACAATAAAGAACAGCACAACGCGATTTACAAAGACGCAGCCGAACATAGACATGGCGGCCAAGCTTCTATTTAGCAAAAGTAGTGAGCGTCGTTCTATTTTAATTTCACTTATTATAGGCTGTAAAGAAAAATACTACAAAATTTGCATACAGAATTGAAAAATACACATTTATTTACTATTTTCATTCGCAGATTACATAGGTTTTCATTGTATTTTTTGGATACGATTCAATACGAGCTGAAACCTCGAAATTGAAACTAACCATAGTGATGTACCATGTATTACATATAATGTTGTTGTCACAAGCAAACAAATTTTTATTCAATTATAACATTATCATTACTATCGATCATCAACCATTAAAAAGAAAGAAAAAATAAAAAAAATGATGAATTATAATAATAGTAAATAACGAATTTATGATAAATTATAACTCCATTACCTAACCTAATCGCCATCATCACTGCAGAGTGCAGATTTTATACAATAGTGGTTTGTTTGTGTAAGTATTTAAATGTATTAATTAACTATTACAGTAAGTAATCAATCACAAAATTACGTTTTATTAGTACATATACAAGTTACTTGGTGATTAGTACTTAGAAGGTTCGCTTGTTTTTAATAATGAATCATTCATTGTTGATTAATAAATTTGTATGTAAATATTTACTGTAGATATTTATTCTGTTCATTTTAGCACAAGTAACTATTTCAATTTTAATTCATTTTTTGGATGGCTATTTTTATAGCCACGAAACTATTATAGTATTTCGTAGAATAGAAATAAAAACTTTTTTAGAGACTACTATAATTATCACTTACCATTTATTAAAATTCAGATCATAACATTAAAATAATGGGTACTGCGGCCCTTGTGTATGCACCTATATTAAGTAATGTTGAAAATTGGTAGCTGCGTCTAATACTTATGTTAAGAAGTTAATTTAATTAAGTAAGACTCGCTTTTTGCTGAGAAAATGGATTTTACAATTATATACTATCCATATAGTGTTGACTCAATGAATGTCGATTCAAAACTTTAACTTTTATCAGAAATGCCATAAGCCAAAACGGTAAAGGCTTAAACACCGCCTACATCGCTCCACACTTTTCTTTTACTTTCATTTTTTTAATTTATTTATTACCATATTAAAACATGTATAATAATAACAATTATATTTTTAGTCGAATTGTTAAACCACTAAGGTTTGTCATCATGTTTGTCTTTAAGATGATTAGGCTGTAATAAGCTGGTGCCGCGTAATCGTTACAGAATGTCAATTTCAGTTCGCTTGAGTCCAGAAAGGCAGTTTGTTGACCGATTGAGTTCGCGTAGATTGTAGTTCTCATAAAAGTTAAGTGTTGTCTAGTAAGGCTGTACGAAAGTGTGATTCTAGCATTACATTGCTATAGTAATATTGGTATTAGTAATTTAAATGCCATGAAATTTTGAAAAATAATTTAAATATCAAAATTTAAGACATTTAAGTCTTTGTCAACTGCTTCGTTCCATAAAATGATTGATACATCAATAACTTTGCATTTGAGATTTCAATTATTACTATCTTTAGAATAGCAGCAATATTGTCCTACCAGTATATTTTTTTTAAGATTGTGTCAATGGTTCAATCCATGGCAAGTTAGTGTAGAGTGGCAACTTCAAAATTACTGAAAAATTAAATAAATATATTTTACAAATGTGTTATTTTCAGATTTAATTTTATCAATATTTTTGTAGGTACATGATAAATATATATTGCAGTGGTGCTATCCTGTTTAAAGCGCTGACCACACATTTCCAAGTTCCCGTCCCTAACGGAACACGGCAGGGACGGAGAAAAAATCGGTTACTTACGATTTGTGCGAACTTGTTCACATATCTCCTTGTCAGGAGGATCTGGATCGTCAGTGTTCCGGAGCCCCCTCGGGGATGCACGGACGCCCTGTCTGCCAGTGCTATCCGATTTTTATCTACGTAGTCTGGACGATATTTTGTGCAAATGCAAAATGGACATAGAAAGGTTGATAGAACTATTATTATCATTGCCAATTCTTGTGTTAAATCAGGTTATATGCTTATCAGTCACCGAAACATACTACACTGACACCGAATTCCCTGATATGCGTAGACACAGGTGACGAATGGCACGTCCCTGACGGGAACACACGCTTACACGGACAACTCGGAACTTGGATAGCCCTGAATCGGAAATGTGTAGACAGTGTTTAAGTATCCTCCATCAAAGATACTTGAGGTCTGATTTATCGGGGGACTACCCTACATATCTCGTAAAACCCGTGAAGCCTCTCTCTGGAGTTCCGCGGTAAAATACTAAATAAATAAAAGCTGTGAACGACATTACCAAGACCAATGATATATAATATAATATAATTGACCAAAACCAAACCTCGACCAAAAACGTCACGTCCAACACATTTCGTATCGCGCTAAATATTTTAACACAGTGACAGTGATTTGGTAAATACGTTGGCACAATGATCGATCTTTGGAGCTAACGAGCGATCGAAGTTTATTTATTTATTTATTTATAGGAAGACCAACAGCTATGATAAAACATAAAAACTTAAACATAATAACAGAAAGCCAATTATAGGAGTGATCCTCACTAATAAAAACAGAACTAATAACAATGTGATGCACTTAACAAAAGAAAACACACACTTATTCATTAAACAACTCAAAAAATAACTAGATCATGAGCCGTTTCGCCGATGCATCGCTTGTGTTACAGAGGTCAAAATCCAAAAGAAGTTTTCCAAAGAAAAAAAGTTTTCTATTTAAATCTGTTTCGCGGTAGGTTTTTGACAGCGGTGTCGACCAAAGGTGTGACGCTGGGAACCTATCTAACAAATGTCTGTCAAATGAATGTTTTTAAAAAAATCCTCCAGAGGTACTACCTAGGTGTACTTTTCCTTTGGTATTGTCGTTGCGTAACGTAAGTAAGAAAAAGTAACATAAGATGTTCATAATTGCGTCTTCTTTTAGCTCTAATGTTGAATATAACTATACTCTTTGGTTGAATGACATGACACTTGGTCATAAAGTAAGTACAGACGCCAGCACTCAACCTATCCAAAACTGTCAAATTTCTTTATTGAATATTCAACCATATGCCATATAGATAAAGTTCAAAGTCTATTGAGGAAATTTGATAGTTTGTGGTGGGTTGATGTGCAGACGTGTGTACCTACCTACCTGACTTCTTGGCGGGAAAGTGAAGAGTCATGTCTGCAGTTTTATTTTATTTTCTAAAATTTGTGTTATGTCGAATATTAATGTGAAATAATGGTGGATTATTAACCGTTAAGTGTTCGTGAGTGTGCATGAGTGTTGGTAAATGAAACAAAACAGTGCAACGTTACTTTTCAAATTCTCTCAAGAAGTCTGCGTGAGGACTTAGTAAAGCCCCACATCTTTAGAGATACTCGAGGGGTTGGGGTTGGGGGGTCTAAATTTCTCACTTCTCATTTCTATTATCATTCATCATCATCATCATACAGGAAACAAGACAGGAGAAGTAACAAAGACGTAACTAATGAAATTAAGAAACTAATGACATGGCTGCATGGTTTATGACCTTAGCCGGTTCCTCAAAGAACGAACTAAACGAAACGAACGAACACTTAAAAAAAAATTATAAGTACCTACCTATAACTTGCAGTTGCACTTGGAATTGGTTTTTTTCGTAGTAGGTTCGCGTTCATAGTAGTTACTACTTGTTATTAAATAAATAATTTAATTGTAGTCTGCTCTGAAGCCAATATCAATGACTGGCGGGCGTCGACAAATAGCTGAATATTATAATTGTTTGGAATACATAATATGGCGCTTGAGGGGTTAACAATGTTTTAAATTTTTTTTTTTTTTAAACAATTTTATGCAAATATTGTTGCGAATAAATTAACTGATCTGAATTCCTAACTGCTCTTTCAATATTTGTAAAAATATTAAGATTGGATGTTGATAACGTAGTTGTCAACATTGAATAGGGCTACTTTTTCTTATAAAGTGTAAAAGTGGATAGTGTTGATTAATTGCGGAGAGTTGGATTGAGCCACAATAGTATAGTTGACAGGTGCACCTGACCCAGCATGTCATGGGTGCGGGTTCGAATCCCTTTGTATTTTTTCATACCATATTATTGTGAAGTGTGGAGTGTTTTATTATTTATTAGCCTCACTTTTATAGAGGAATTTCACATTACATAATTATATCACTCCGTCATAGACCATGCTGCCATGTCATTAGTTTCTTAATTCTATTCGTTTGTTCTATCTTCTTAGGTAATACATAAATAAAGAATATTGATGATGATTAATGATAATGGAAATGGGAATTGAGAAATAATATGGTCCCCAACCCCTCGAGTATCTCAGTAAAGAAAAATGTGGGGCTTTACTAAGTCCTCACGCAGACTTCTTGAGAGAATTTGAAAAGTGACGTTGCACTGTTTTGTTTCATTTGCCAACACTCATGCACACTCACGAACACTTAACGGTTAATAATCCACCATTATTTCACATTAATATTCGACATGACACAAATTTTAGAAAATAAAACAAAACTGCAGACATGACTTCACTTTCCCGCCAAGAAGTCTTTTTTTTTTTTAAATGGCTTCTGTTGTGTTTTTCCAACACCAATAATTTCGCCAATGTCGAGTGATTGACGAGACACGTTATAATTTGGAAAATGGCCAGTAGAAGTTACAAAAATTGGCCGGTAGAAGATATATCTTTTTATAAACTTTGTGAATTGAGTATCTATCTACGTTATAATCTTATATTATTTGACTGAATAAACTTACATAAATAATTTAATATGGAAGGATGAGGGAAAGACAGAAGAAATAGTAAGTATAAACTTACTATTTCTTCTGTCTTTCCCTCAAGTTCAGTTTTATTATCATTCATCATCATTCATCATCATACTGACTGGAAGGAAATATTGTATATTTATGTATTACTTGTAAGAAAAATTACTTTGACACTGGCTAAATGTGCTAATCGCACGAAGCCATCAACTAAAAGAAAGAAAACTAACACAGATACAGATATCAATCAAGATACAGATATTATTTCGCACTATTTTTACTAATGAACCTAGGTGATGGATTGGAGAGAGATCAATTGTATCAATTTCTTTCGTAATTTTGAAGGTTGTCACAAGATATTGTGACGTCACAACTCACTGACGTGACGTCGACTTTTTTATCGATATAAATAATTGAAAATAACAAAGTATTTCCTTTGTCACTATATTTATTAAACATACATTTTAAATTGACAATAAATACACAATAATAATAAAGAACCCCAACCATTAATTGCACTATCAAATAGCAAACTCATTGAAAAGAAACAATTTTAAGGATTCTACTAGCATTTAGTTTTTACATTTAACTTAACATCAAAACAACTTTAATTAATTAATTTAGTTAAACTTTAATAAAATCTTAGTGATATTATAAATTTTAGCAATTAAACAGAATTTGTTATCAGAAAAATATGATTTCGTAAATAGAAAGTAATATTAATTTATTTAATAGTTGCACGTTTTTTATTTTTACCTTCGTTCAGTAGCTTTAGATAAATTATCTGAGTGAGGTCTCCCTATCTTTCGATTGACACTATTTAACACTGCCTGACGTTTCTGCTAAAGAAAGAAAGAGTTGGGGACTTCTTGGCGGGAAAGTGAAGAGTCATGTCTGCGAGTCATGTATTTTCTAAAATTTGTGTTATGTCGAATATTAATGTGAAATAATGGTGGATTATTAACCGTTAAGTGTTCGTGAGTGTTGAGTGTTGGCAATTGAAACAAAACAGTGCAACGTTACTTTTCAAATTCTCTCATGAAGTCTGCGTGAGGACTTAGTAAAGCCCCACATCTTTACTGAGATACTCGAGGGGTTGGGGTTGGGGGGGTCTAAATTTCTCACTTCTCATTTCTATTATCATTCATCATCATCATCATACAGGAAACAAGACAGGAGAAGTAACAAAGAAGTATTTAATGAAAGTAAGAAACTAATGACATGGCAGCATGGTTTATGACCTTAGTCGGTTCCTCAGGGAAGTTCGTTCCCTTAAAAAAAAAGAAAAGAAAGAGTTGGTCTGTCTGTTGCACACAACGTACCTAGTTAATAGTTTTGCTACAGTTTTGTTTTATTAGTATAAATTAATGTGATGGCTTGAAATTTATCCTGAGCCTCTTTCTAAGGTGCCTATTAAGTTTAAATCCGAATTTGGGGTACTGAATTTTTATGAAAACGTCTCATTTTGACGAAGTTCTCATTAGTTCCTCCTGATCGGTAAGTGATTGTCTCATTCATCATTATATAAACTGAAATTACTTTTCTTTTTTGGCTATCGCGAGCTTGAACAATTTACTTTTAATGGACATACTATGTAATATTGTTTTCTGAAGTTTACGCGAACACTACACATTTAAATAAAACTACTTTTACCGATCTATCAGTGTTTAATTGCACATTGAATTTATATTATGTATCCTGAACCCATTGCAGGGTCCGTAGTCACTACTGTGGTGGTGGTCGTAATTAATTAGTAACTACATACATATATACTATGTAATTTATTTTAAGTGCTTTTGAACATTGATTTGATTCAATCAAAAAAGTTCATCAGGTAATTACAGTCAATGTTCGCCGGTAATTAATTTTGCTTTCCTGTGTCCAAAATTTCTAAAATTATAATCTCAGCTGTAATGCGTTTGTTTAACATGTTAACCATTTTAATAATATTATGTAGGTACTTGGCACTTGTTTACTTTTGGGTTTTAAATGTTTTTTTTCTTCTAGGACAGCCTATAGGCACTGTAAATCTTAATTAATTACTTAGAAATTCTATAATTATTGTGCCACATTGTTTACAGAGTCTGAAATATAATGTATTTCTATAATTCTATCATAAAAAATCTAACAAATTCTGTTAGTTATTATTTTTTATTTATAAGATAATAAATTAAAATTGTCAGACTCAGTTGTTTTAGAAAACCTTAACTAATTATTTTTATAGTTAACGTAACAAAATTTGTAAATATTCAAATCTTATCCTTGTAAAATCATATTCCTCTTATGATTGGGATCCTCTATTTAAATAAGTATTTTCTTTTAATTCACCATAATTTTATTGTTCATCAAATACAATTATATTAAAACTGATTAGGGCAGGTAATAGTATCACGGATTAATGCTTTCATTTGTTGTTGGATGCAACTCTTCAGGGCACATCTCTAAGCCTGCAGAACAATATCAACATGCTCGGTATTAAGATTAGCTGCAATCTTAATCAAAAGACTACATCAAAGCCGTCATCAAAACAGCCTCACGAAAACTCGGTGTCCTGAACAGAGTGCGGTGTTTTTACGCCAGACCAGTTGTGTCTTTTGTACAAGACACAGGTACAGTCTTGCGTAGAGTATTGCTTGCACATCTGGGACGGTTCCGCAATGTGTCTTCTCGATGCCTTAGACAGATTGCAGCATTGTGCTATACGCATTATCGGCTATGCAGAGGTCACTAATATTCTCGAACCCTAGCAATTGCATAGAGATATAGCATCAATCTGCGTCTTCTATCGCTTATACCACGGCGAGTGCTCTGAAGAACTCTTTGACCTTATCCCACCTTCTCCCTTCCTACATAGGAGTACACGTGCTGCTCTCCGGAGAGCATCAGTCATCGCTTTACTGACACACATACCCCATAATTTGGTGACTCGTTTCTTTGTCGCACCTTCAAAAGATGGAATAGTCTACCAGCACACGTTTTCCCTCTTTCCTATGATATGGGGTCCTTCGAGCGAGGCGTGAAGAAGCACCTTGTAGGCCGGCAGAGTGAAGTTGACTGATGCTGCGTTGTTTAGACGCTGCACCAGTTGTCTTCGCGTCTGGACTCCATTTCCACTTAACATCAGGTGGTGTGGAGTCATTTGCCGTGCTAAGTATAAAAAAAACCATCTTTATCAAATAAACACATTTAAAGTAATATAGGTATATCATAATAATAAACTGATTCCGACCAAAAGACGTCACGGCGCGGTCCGAGCGCACGAGTGAGACGAAGTAACAAAAATATACCGAACCCTCTCGCACGATTCTCCGCGTACGACTTCAAACGGTTCTAAGTCCATTAAGCGTAGTTTGACGTGACGCCGAGTGTACATTTCAATATTTGAAATTTTAAATATGTTCCATACACCTTTGATTTTTACTCAATCAAATTCCAGCCAGTAATAAACCATAGACATAAAATTCTATCAAATTTATATTCCAACATCCCCTCTGAATTTTATGTTTATTACAATTAAGATAAAAACCCTTATAATAAATAACTCCCATCAACTCCTTTAAAACCCAACTTAACTAACCCACCTATCCTCATACTAAATACAACAAACAAACTTTTGAATTCATTAATCTATTTAGATTAGGATTTAGGGATTACCTTACACAACTAACTTGAAAATTAAAATTTCAAATTAATTCTCAAACAACCTTATATCCTAATAAACCTACATAACTCATCCATCACATCACACAGAATGTCCTTTATGTAGGTATCACTCACCATACACTGTTTAAGTCTCAAAAACTTTGTTCTGTCCAGTGGTTTAGTTAAAATATCTGCCAAATTATTTTTAGTTGAACAATAGTAAATTTCTAATAAATGTTTATCTATTTTTTCCTTAATGAAATTAATAATACTTAACATCAATATGTTTACTGCTTCTATTCAAAATTCCAATTTTAATCAAAACTATAGATAGCTGATTGATTTATCAACAAACAATTGTGTTTTCGGTAATTTATCTGTCAACTCGTAAATGAGACTCCGAATGTATAATAGGTCTTTTATACATTCGGCTGCAGAAATATATTCAGCCTCAGTACTGGAAAGAGCAGTAACTGGCTGTTTATGTGAACACAAATTAATTGGACCACCACCATAAAATATTACAAAGCCAGTCATACTTTTCCTAGTATCAGGATCACCTGCAAAGTATGCATCACAATACGCTTTTAAAATTAAATCGTTACCACAAACATATTGTATACCACTGCTAACTGTATTTTTAATATATGTAAAGAGTATTCGCAAAATCATTCAAGTTAGAATGTTCTTGATGCCTACTACAATATCCAACATGAAAGCTAAATCTAATCTTGTTTTATTCACCAAATACAACAATGAACTAATCAATTGCCTATATCGATGCACATCATCAACTCCCACTCTTGATGTGTATGTACTAAAATGTCTGGATTATCACTATCTTTTAAGTTTTCATATTTAAACTGATTTAACATCTTTATTAAATAAACACATTTAAAGTAAAATAGGTATACCTATCATAATAATAAACTGATTCCGACCAAAAGTCAATAAGTAATATGTTCCATACATCTATTATTTTAACTCAATCAAATTCCAGCCAGTAATAAACCATAGACATAAAATTCTATCAAATTTATTTATTTATTTATTTATTTTTAAAACTAGTCTGTTGTATTTTAAGATAGTTCTAGAAATTCTAAAACCTTGCCTGTGTTTTAATATAAGTAGAAGAAGAATAAAAATAATGTGAAGTAGAGGTCTTAATTAAATAACAGCATTCTTGTTGGATTTAATAAGAAATTTATTATAAGTTTTGAGCATGAGCAGAACATCCAGTTAAATGATCTCATAGTTGAAATCATTAAAATATTATGCCTCGGTGGCCAAGTGGCAAAGAACTTGCATTGATATCCAAAGGTCCTCAAAATAATAATTCAAAATTCCAAATCGTTTATTCAGTTTAGGCTACAAGTAGCTCTTGTGAATGTCACTATGCCATCGGTTCATAAGTCTACTCTGGGCTGGAGATCTTGATCTTGTACACACACAACATTAAATTTAATTTACATCAGGTAAATGTTTCAATTCCCACAATGTCATAGTTCCACTACAGTACTCTAGTAAAAGTCAAAAATTGTTTAAGAAAAACAAAGTCAAACCAGTGAATAATACTAAAAATAAGATAAGTATGCAAGAGCTCAACATACCCACTCAACATACCTACTCGAAATAAAAACTTAATGATCTATTTAACGCAACGCTGTTTGTTATCTGTAGGACACTGCTGATAAATGCTATCATATCAGTATAAATATTATATAAATTAATTTTATTATATTGATTCAAATAGAGTATAATGTGTTTTTTATTATAACCAGGCTGTTTTATCATCTTAATATTCTTTGACTGTATAATAAATACATACATACATACATATAATCACGCCTCTTTCCCGTAGGGGTAGGCAGAGACCACTTCTTTCCACTTGCTACGATCCTTACATACTTGTTTCGCTTCGTCCACTTTCATTATTCCCTTCATACATGCTCTTCGGTTTAGGGTACTCTTGACCTGGCCTTTTTTCAAGACGTCCCTGATTTGATCTCGAAACGTCCGCCTAGGTCTACCCCTACCAACACTTACATTCACACTCGCCTTATACACTTTTTTCGTCAATCGTTCTTCATCCATTCTCTCGACATGGCCAAACCATCTCAGCATGCCTTTTTCAATTTTTGTCACTACATCTTCTTTCAAACCACAACGTTTCCTTATCTCACTATTTCTTATCCTGTCACTCAGTTTAACTCCTATCATACTTCTTAACGCTCTCATCTCTACTGCATTTATTCTGCTTTCATGTTTCTTCTGCCATACCCAACTTTCACTTCCGTACATGAGTGTCGGAACCAACACCCCCCTATGCACAGCCAAACGAGCCTTGTTAGACACCTTCTGACTGTTCATAAAGGAGTGCAAAGCTCCATTCACCATGTTTCCTGCATTCACTCTTCTTTCAATATCACTCTCACACTTTCCATCTCTTGTAAACTTTGAACCCAGATACACAAACTCATTCACCTGTTCAATTTGTTCATCCCCAATCACAATATTGCAGTCTGTCACTGCCTCATCTCTTTCAAACACCATCACTTTCGTCTTCTTTACATTCATCTTCATTCCCTTTCTAACAAAAGCTCCACCCATAGCCGTTACCATCTCCTGCAACTCGTCGGCCGAAGACGCAAGTAGTACTTGGTCATCCGCATAGAGAAAACATTTGACGAGTAACTCATTCATTCTCAACCCACTTTCATTCTCTTTTAAATCTGTCAAGCAATTGTTCATGAACAGATTAAACAGCCACGGTGACGCTACACATCCCTGTCTAACACCTTTTTCGATATTAAACCATTCAGTGTATGCCCCGTTTATCCTTACACAAGCACAAGAATCCCTATAAAGAGATTGCAATGCTCGTATAAGGACACTGCTCACACCGTTCACGGACAATGCTGACCACAATTCCTTCCTCACCACTCTATCATAGGCCTTTTCTAGATCTACGAACGCGCAATAGACCTTCTTGTTTTTAGCCAAACACTTTTCGGCTATGCACCGCAAGGAAAAGACCTGATCCGTACATCCCATTCCTTTTCTAAATCCCGCTTGTGCATCCCATACTTTTTCGTCTGTTTCATTCACAACCCTTTCAATCAACACTTTCGCATACACTTTACCGACTACGCTGAGAAGGCTTATACCGCGGTAATTTATGCAGTCCTGCCGTGACCCTTTTCCCTTATACAATGGCACCATTACGGCTTTGCACCAGGCTCCCGGTACTTGCCCATTTCGCCAGCACAAATTGAAAAGGCGGTACAGCTGGCTAGCCACTATGCCCTGTCCAGCCCTCAGCATTTCGCCGGTAATCCTGTCATACCCTGCAACCTTACCTAATCTCATACTTTTCAACGCTTTCACTATTTCATCCATGCTTATCTCACTTTTATCAACATTTACATTAGCTTCCATGGAAGGTGCCGGATGTTGTACCTGCACTTCCTCTCTTTCAAACAAACTTTGAAAATACTCTTTCCATCTCTTTAACACACATTCTTCTCCTTTTATAATGCTCCCATCTTGACTCCTGATCGTGTGTATAATATGTATAATATATAATGTGTATAATAAATGCTTAACCTTTTATATGTAACTAGTTGACCCGGCGGACTTCGTACCGCTTTGACAGTTTCGATTGGAATATCGGGATAAAAACTATCCTATGTGTTAATCCAGGTTATAAACTATCTGTATGCCGAATTTCTTCCAAATCCATTCATCCGTTGCAGCGTAAAGAAGCAACAAATATACACACATACACACAAACTTTCACATTTATAATATTAGTGTAAGGACTTCACATGTTTTTTAAACTTAAGGTCAGTGTGGGGAAGTGTAGCTAGGGGGCAAGTGTGGATCCTTTCGGCGACTTAGGACCATAAATAAAAACATGAGCACATGAGGAGATCTATCCATCATCCACTATGTTGGTCTAAAGTAGGTTAGTGAATTTTAAGGACTGCCATCTTACGGTAACAACCGGTACCGATGAACTAAGTTTTTTTTTTTTATTAAAGCAGTATAACACCATAAAGAATAACGCCGGGAATACCTTGGACTTGGCTTTCTCAAGTCTTTCTCTGGATATCACTAACTGTATATCACCCCTTGTCAGCCTAGATCGTGCTCATCCTGCTCTTTTAGTAAAAGTCCTCGATATCACAGTTACGCCGATGGTGGAAACCTCAACGCCACAATGAAACTTCAGAAAATGTGATTATAATAAATTAAATTAAATATTTTATAACATAAATTGGCAGTTAATCATGGAATCATGCACTACCGAAGAGGCAATAAATGCCTTTTATGACATAATTAATAAAACTATTGAAAAACATGTCCCATATAAGAAAGTCTAAAGTAACTGCAAATATCCAGTTTGGTACAGTCAGGCGCTAATAAAAATTATGAAAGAAAAATATAAGGCACATAAAAAATGGAAGAAGTTTGGCAATTTATTAGACTATGATGAATTTTCACTTATACGTAAACGGCAACAACGTATACAAGAGAAATGTTTCGCGAAGTTTACAAAATTAGCAGAGGAATCTATCGTAAAAAGTCCAAAAACCATATGGACGTACGTCAAGTCACTGCGAGGTGGATCAAGTTATCCTAAAATACTTACGTACCGTGACAAAAAATTACACAAGGTTCAGAGATATGCAATGCTTTTAATGATTTCTTTAAAAGTGTTTTGGAACGCCATCCACTGAGTCGACGATACGAATAACCACAAAGCAACAATTGATAGCATATCCAAAATATGTATATTAGGTGCTACAGTCGAAAAACAATTAAAGCTTTTAGATCCATATAAAGGAGCTGGTTGTGACGGTATACCACCGGTTTTATGGCTGAACTGTGCTGAAACGTTGAGTCTTCCATTAGCTTTAATATTTAACACCTTTTTGACTAATGGCATATTCCCTAACATCTGGAAGAAAGCACATATTGTACCAATACATAAAAATGGGACAAAATCCAAAATTGAAAACTATAGAGGAATTTCGACACTAAATACAATTGGGATTTTTTTTTGTACGACATAGTGAAGGGTAATGTGGATTGTGCTGAATTAGTGGAAGGTATAGCTTACAACGCACGATTCCAGCGCGCCCGTCGACGGCCCCTGTCATTGTTCTTACTCCCAAGACGAGCACGAACTACGCACGTAATGCACCCATCTCCCGTTTGCCACGGATTTATAATGATGTATTTAATGACATGTTTATTCACAGCAAAAATACAATTATGAGAAAAGCGATAGAAATTCTGAATAATATCAATCACGTTATCGAAACAGAATTTGTATGACGTGAAACAGCGCTTACCTACTAATGACAAACGTGGGGAATTTAAGTTATGCCATACAATTCTCGCTTAAGTTAATATGAGCGAATGGCAAACGAAACTCGCACTAGGCACCATAGTCAATCGTTTTATAGAACAAATTGATGGTCAAACAGAGTTTAATGGACTAAGGTAGTACTTAAGTCGCTATGAAGTACCTGTAAAGTACGTACCATTAGTTGATACATAATACTTACTTATAATTTATTGGTTTTAATAATTTTATTTCTTAAGATAAATTAATTGATATGAGACTCTTAATTTATTCACATTTTGTCTTTCGCTTTTATTTACTGGTTTAGTAATTACAACTAGATATTACATAGGTAAGTAGGTACCCTACTTAGTAAACGTTTTCAACTAAAAGGTGAGTATCTCAATGACGGAGACAAAGATTTTATCCTTATGCAATTGCCTCGTAACTGCAATACTTCGTTAGACACAAAAAGCGTCGGCACATTATTGCATAATGGTTTGACCTTCGATCGAACCATAACTCGTAACTCTACTTTAAACTTGTCGTGAAATGTGATTTTAAATTTCGTTGTAGGTAGGTACCTATAGCTATGTAACTTTGATATCCGCAAAAGAAGTATCGAAATGTTCGTAACAATTTATGATTACCTAGATTATCGTTTAAAACGACTTTATGCCTCAATCGTTTAAAAATCGTTCGAGACTTAATGCACATCTTAATGTGCGAAACTACTAGGGCACCTAAGTAATTAATTATCAGAAATCGGAATGGGCTGACTATATTTACCTAAACTTCAGAAAAATTCAAAAAAAAATTCGAGAAATTTTTCGATCTGATCCGAACGCCTCCAGGGTGCCAAGTGCGAGTTTCATTCGCCATTCGATCACGTTAGCGAAAACGTGAATTAGTATGGCAAAATAATTAAAGTCTTCTCGTAGGTCGCCCAGGAGGCGCTGCTTCAATCGGATAGTAAACAAAACGCACACTAAGCACCCAGTTCCCTACAGGGACACGCTTGAGTGATGCTATCCCCTCTAGAAACCCTCTTAGGATGTTTGATAGGAACCTTAAGTCGACCGCCCTTGTTAATTCGGTTACGTAGGTACGATGTAAAAATATAAACAACAATCACGGTACCAAAAAAAAAGTTAGGTTTAATTTTTATAGCAGTTTATTTCTCATCATAACATAAGGCAAGTTTTTTGATAAAATTAAAATTTGCTTGCGCATTTAGTCAATCTTAAAATGGTGTGATATTTTCCTCTTTCTGTTCACTACGTAAATACCTACCCAGTTTATTTCTCATAATAACTTAAGGCAATTTTTTTGATAAAATTAAAATTGCTTGCGCGTTTAGTTAATTTTAAATGGTGTGATATTTTTTCCTCTTCCTGTTCACTACGTAAATACCTACCCATTTTAGACTTGGTTTAGTTTTAGTCCTACTAATATTATAAACGCGAAAGTTTGTAAGTATGGATGGATGTTTGTTACTCTTTCACGTAAAAACTACTGAATGGATTTTAATGAAACTTTCTTCATATACAGACCATGGACCCAGACCCACATATAGGATACATTTTTATTTTTACTGTTTTCTTCGCGAACGAAGTCGCGGGCGTCAACTAGTTGATAATAATGCTATCGTAATAAAATAACCAGTCTCCGTTTTCCTTAACGTATCATGCAACCTGTTAAAAGCATGATCAAACTTTACCTTTTTGTTTGTTGTGACCTACCTACCTACTGAACATGCGAATGCTTGCTTCGAACATGTTAGTTCCGGCAAAATGCTCTGGTCCGTCTCTGGTCTCGACTATCGGTTTGTGTGACACAATTTTATATGGAGTGTTAATTTGTGAAATGATATACATTTGCGATTCACTGCTAGATGTCTTATTTTTTTTACTACTGTCAAATTTTCGACGGGAAACCGTTTATTTTACTAGCAACATCCGACATCCGACGGTTAAAGATAAGATGGCCAGTTTCTCAGTGGTTGATGATTCTCGGTGAAATGCGCCTCCACCTTGGGTCTTGCCAAAACTGTACGTCAGGTTAAATAATAGTCAAGTGCTTACCCTTAGGGAATACAAAAGATTTGAACTTACTACGAGGGGTGTAACTGTTCAATAAAAAGTAATAATGACATATAAACTCTTTGAACAACAAAAAAGTAAATACTGGCAGGTAAAGCCCAGACAAATGGTAAAATAAAAAAAATAAAAAAAAAAAATTCTTTTCTTATTTTAAAAATAGAAGTCATTTGTTTTCATCGTGTCGGAGCGGAGCGTGGTACGCAAAATGGATAAAATTGAAATTCGCGCCGTAATAAAATATCTCTGCCTGAAAAAATTTATTATTGAGCAAGTAAATCTAGACTTGAAAGTCTAAATATTTGGTCTGTGCTTGAAAGGAACATTAGAGGTTAATGCTCCTCCGTATTCTACGGTTGCGCGGTGGTGTGCCGAGTTTAAGAGACGAAGAACTTCAACTAAAGACGACCCGTGCTCGGGACGCCCTACGACGGCAGTTACCGAAAAATGATTAAAAAAGTTGAAAAAAATGTTTTGGTGTTACTGTTCGTTTTGTAGCTGAAGAACTAAAGATTTCGATAGGAAGTATCCATAGTATTTATACGTGAACATTTGGGCATGAAAAAAGTATCAGCGCGCTGGGTGCCTAGAATGCTTACAGACGAGCATAAATAAACAAGACTGAGGATTTCTCAAATCAATTTGGAATTGTTACAACAAGATCCTGACCGATTTTTGGCTCGCGGAACTATGGATGAAACATTGCTCCACCATTATGATCCTGAAACGAAACAACAGTCCATGACTTGGAAGAGGCCGTCATCTCCAATGCCTATAAGAAGTTTAAGGCATTTTCATCCGCCGTAAGATTATGGGCTCTCTTTTCTGAGACAGCCAGGGGGTGATAATAATGATTGAATACCTCAATCATGGCTCCATGATTATTCCATGGTTATTAAAGGCGCCTTATACGCAAAACAAATAAAAAAGTGCGTCAGGAAATACGCGAAAATCGCCGCGGCAAACTTGCTAAAGTTGTTGTTTCACCAAGATAACACCCCGTACACAAGTTCCGAGTTGTAATGACTGCTATCCAAGATGCTGGATTTGAATTGATGGAACATCCTCCATACTCACCTGACGTTGCGCCTAGTGAATTCTACCTGTTCCCGCGGTTAAAAGATCAACTGAGAGGTCACAAATATGGCAATGATGAGGAAGTGATTGCCGCCGTACATGATTTTTAAGATTTTTAAGATCAAGATGAAGATTTTTTCAAGAAGGGAATCTTAGGATTAGAAAAAACGATATACCAAGTGTATAAACCTCAAAGGTGATTATGTAAAAAATAATATATAACTTCATACTCATTATCACTTTTTATTGAACACCCCTACCTAGTATTGGAGAGTGACAATGACAAAGTTACACTGATATTTAATTTTCATTAAAATTTAGTTTGGATATTGTTCGTACTTAAAAACTATAAGTATTGAATGAAATATAGACTACAACTGTTCATATAGGTATTGTCTAAAATTTTAGAAAGTGCTTCACACAGGTTTCGTTGTTTCAATCCAGCAAACAGGTGAAAGTGTAGGTATAAATAATGTAGATCGCCGTGGTCAGACTTTGGTGATAACTAAATTAAACCGAAAGAGTTATTATTTTTTATTTATTAAGAGACAAGACAAGACAAGATAAGATAAGACAGCCAATAACTATTTAAAACATAAACCATTAAACTTTGGCTATGTGCAAACCGCACGAAGACATTTAAAAAAAAAAACCATTAAACTTTTTTTAGTCTACTGGCAGGACATGCAACGTGGATTACATTTTATTTTATCTACTTATATATTAATACGTAAAGCAAAAACTTTGTACCCTTTTTTACGAAAATTGCGCAGACGGAGGAGTATGAAATAGTAATAACTATAATAATAATTATAGTTTTTATAGAGTGCAGAATGTTAATTTCTTTTTTTTTTAATTATGCATAAAAAAATATACATTAAATCAATAAAACAAACATTACACACACTACCATGTATATGACACATACGCATAACTCTTTTCAAAAATTTCAAAAATGGAAGAGAAGTGACCGAATTCTGCCAATCCAAACTCACTTTATATATTTTTTAATTTTTCATTGCATATGATAAAATCCGTGCAGCCTTAATAAAATTACGGTCGAATTTCGACCACTGGGCGACCACTAGTAAGTGATTATAATTTTTACTTACTTACCTACACAACCATATTCGATGTTTTTAATAAAAATAAACAAAATGAAACTTAAGTAACTTAGTTAAGCCGCAGCGCAGCAAGCAAACAAGCGAGTGCAGTTAATTAATTGCTTGTCGTAAAGAGAACTTGCAAATATATTTTCTGTCTATTGTATCGTATCTACATAAAATATACTGTCTAACTAAAAGCTCGCAAATTAATTGCCAACTTCTTCTAAAAAGTACCTAGTGCAACAATTACTTTCAAAAATATTTAAGTAACATGTTGACTGCCTCCACACATTAGCAAAATTGTTTGTCGGTTGGTGACCATGGCGCTTAATAAATGGAAATATAAAAACCTGTTTTTTTTTCATTTACAACCATAAGTTCAGTGACATAGAATCGCAATGCAGGTACCTACCACAGCGACGTACGTCCAGTTTACATTATAAAATACCAACATCATAAAAAAAGTTCGCATTTACGAGATCTGACTGATGAAGATTGAGCACTTTTTGCGCTCCAAAGGTTCATTGGCCATTGCTATATACGACTTGTTGCTGATATATAGGTACCCAAAGTTTTATAGTTTAAAGCACGGGTATGGCCTTCAAGGCGGTCTGTAGGTTTACTCTTGAACGTAAACTCAATCTCAATACAATTCTAATGCGATTAATATTTATCAATAATGGGACGAAACTATCCCGGGACGAAATTTCGGAACGCTTCATCTCGACAATTGCGTGGAAATTGAATTAACAAAATATTATCGAGAAGGGGCGTTCCGAAATTGCGAAACTTATCCCAATATCGATACATAATATTAATCGCATTGGAATTGTATTGAGATTGAGTTTGCGTTCAAGAGTAAGCCTACTGTGTTGTGTGTGAGCGCGGGGAGGTCAATTTAAACTTTTACTCGTGTTAGCTATATCATTGTTGAATTTGTTGCGCTTAGAACAATACCCTTCGTTAGAAGTTTTTTTGTGTAAAAATATTTGCTGTGGCATAATACAGGTAAAATAAATTTCTTAATTCCCCGATTAGGCCAAAATACTAAGGCCAGTGTTCACCAAGACTAAAAACCACTGATTATCAATAAACAGCCGATTATAAAATTTTTTCATACAATGTTTTGTTATAATCGGCTGTTTATTGATAATCAGGTGTTTTTAGTCTTGGTGAACACTGGCCTAACTAGTCCATGCTAACCCGAAACTACGAAACTACACATTTACTAATAGCTTCCTAACAAGTCGTCTCCTAAGAAACCTTTGGAATTTGCAAGCCTTTCCCAGAAAAAGTATATTTTTTATAGAATAAGTCTCATTGGCAAAGTATGTTTGTTAAAGGATATACTCGTAATTGCTTAGTTATTGAATCGGTCTGCAGCATGACCGGTTGTTTCAACATGCCAATTATTACAGATTTAGGCAACCTTATAGTTGAACACTGCATTAATTGGTATGCAGTAATTTTTCTTCCTAACAGATTGTGTAACAAAACTAACGTGTAAAATCTGGTATTGTCTTCTGAAATTGTTTTTGGTTTTAACATACATGTTTAATAAACTTCCATGTGGTACGCCAGCGAACGTTTTTTAAAACAATCTGAGTACTTACGTGCCTCATTAGTCGGGTGGGCATGCGAGCCAATTTGACACGGTGCTCATTTACGGTGGCACGTTAATTGCAGTGCAACACTGGAAATGTAACTTTAAGTTAAACCTGTGAAGTATAATTTTCTTTCGTAGGAATTAACCTGAATGAAATGGAGCATATGCATATGGACCACTCGAACCATGAAATGGTTCACGGCAATCACATGGACCACTATCCGGAGCACCATGAAAACCACCAAAGCAACATGACACATAATATGATGGACGATTCTATAGATGTGAGTTTACCTTTTTGCCCTTTCTATGGTTTAGTAGTCTAGCCTATGTTTTATTTAAGTAGGTGACCCCTAAATGGTGACGATTTTAGTTCGGTAGGGAACTGTTACCTAATATGGGTTAGGGGTTACCCAAAACCTGGGCTCCCAAAACGAAAATAAAACATCGATGTTGAAAACGGGCATCCAACTCAGAAGTCTGCTTTAGTGGTTTATATAGATATATAAGGTCCGATTAAATCAGTGGCGTATATTTAAAGTACAGGTAGATTGGGCCAAAATAAAAATATATTCCCCAATAAGTAGTAGTAGTATGTAGTAGTAGTAGTAGTAGTAGTATTTTGTCATTGGTTTAGATTTAAATTTTTCAAACAAAATAATTTATTTAATTTAATTGGCAAAAACTGCATCATACTGTGTAGATACCTCGATGAAATCACTGACACATGCGACGGCATTGTGGAAGTCGTCGCACTCACGCAGAGAAACACACACAGCTACACATGCAGTGCAGCCTGCAGCCAATCACAAGCTTGCGCGCGATGGCGTGCGTAAATGAGCATTCGTTCTCGCTCACTGACATTCAGTAGTACCTAACTACTATATTCATAATATTAAAATACCTACCTAACTTTTGGGGACATGATACCTATAGCACTACTACTAGGTACTATTTTGTAGCCCTAATGATCGTTGGAAATATAATTAGGTACCATTTTTTTTAAATATTTACGGGTAAGCAGTGCCATGATCTCACCTGATGTTAAGTGATGATAAGGCCAATTGGTGGAAGCGCACATCACCCGGAATCCTCGACTAGTGAAGCACTGGCTATCTTATCTCTAGCTGCCGGAACACAACATTGCTACAAACATTGATGTTATGTCGACATGTTTAGATAAGGTGGTGGTAGCTAGCCAGGCGACAGAACAAACACAAAAGAACACGTGAACCACTTTTAAGTAGGTACTAAATTTGTGTGCATGTGTTGCAGAACGTTACCAACATGACCTATGACAGTAGTATGGACTATCGACCAGATGTGAGGCAGCAAGGGGGTCAACACGGCGGCCACGGCAGTCACGGCAGTCACCCCAGTCACGACAACCATGCAGGCCACATGATGGCTATGACAGTAATTATTGATTATTTTTTATCTTATTAGGTATTTGCCAATAAACAAATGCTCCCCATAATACTGCAATGTTAACGGTACGGCGCAAAGGAATAATATGCACTAATGATCAAATAAACAAGTAACATTTATATAATGTATACTCGTATATAAAGGGAGTAAGATTGCATGTGTGTTATATACAGTTTGCACACACTACATTTCAACTAGCAGCAAAGCAACCAGTGTGTAGAGCATGTCATGTGGTGAAGGACCCGCTACACAACACTAAAGGGCCCCACACACTAACAGTTCGCCTGCAGTCCTTGATCGAACAAGCAGCCTGTCGTTCATGGCTGCCATTGCCCACATACTAATACGATTATTGTCTGCCGGCAATGGTCAAACACCGGCTTTGAGGCCATACACTAGGAAGTGTTAGTCGTCAGTTTCGGTTTTGATTTGGTCTTGAGATCACGGACTGTCCGGCCGATACCTGTCGACGCAGGCCCGCGCCACACACTCGGCCTGCGCATTAGCCGTCAGTCCTAAACCTTGAAAGGGAACTGAGTGTGTGATCTGATGCGACTAACTGACAGGCTGATATCTGCCGGCTAACTGTTAGTCTGTGGGGCCCTTAAGATGCAACTCTGACTCTGGTTAGGAAAATAATAAAACTCCTGTGATAGGCCTATCCGAAACCAGAAGACGTCAGGCTTTTCCTGCTCAATGAGAAGAGAGTACTAGCAGTAGTCTTCACTGATAAAGAAGAAAGGATAGGATTGCACAAAATATCCCAATCAATTAAGAGATAAGATAAGATCTTATTTTTGCCGATTAGGTACTTAATAAATAAACACTTGACGTTCTGTAAAATGTATACCAAAAATTGTTTGTATTTCTTTAAATACATACTTTTATCGCTTTGTTTTTGATGTTAACGCAAAAACAGATGTTTTTTTGAATTGTCTTATTATATTAGTAACACGATATTTTACAATTAATAAAGTAAGATATAAATAACAAAAGAAATGTCTTATTTGTTATAGTTTCACGGCGGCTACGCAGAAACAATTCTTTTCTCATGGTGGAACGTAACAGACATAGGAGAATTTATCGGATCATTCTTTGCCATATTCCTAATGGCTATACTTTATGAAGGGTGAGTGTCTGTTTTAATGTTGCTGTGTTCTATGCGTATCTAAAACCACTTGGTGATTGGCACAGTGAAACCACACTGCCTGCGATAAGAGTTGATACCCACACGTGTGGTGAGCTAAGCGTATGTTTACCTAAATGTTTGCGGTTTACCATTTCCAAGGAACAGATAACCTATATTCAGAAGTCATAACGTTCAATTGATATAATGTTTTCTTTAAATAAAACAAAAAGGTTTTACTTATTTTTTATTTAGTACACAACGCCTGTACATCAGTCTGGTGGTAGTCTGCTGTGCAGGCGAGGCGAGTTACTTTCAAATTTCCTCAATAGACTTTGATCTTTATACATATGGCATACGGTTGAACATTAATTGAAGAATTTTGACTGTTTTGGATAGGTTGATGTGCAGCCGTTTGTACAACATGCTCTTGTAAATTATTTGATTTTGTGTAGTAAGTAACAAATCATTATTACAAGTTTTGATTATATTTTTATATCAACAATTCCTTTTATTTTTATAACATAAAATGTATTTTTAATAAAAAACGGCTGTTGATGTAAGTCAGAAATATAAGAGAATATATTTAAAATAAAGTATAATAACCGAATCACAGGGTATAATCAATTACCAACAATACTAGATATATGGTATATCTACTAGTTAATGCCAACATAGTGAAAATGTTTACGATTCAGGTGTTTTAAACATTATAATTATCTAATGATGATAATTGATAAGATAATATGGATGGAAGGATATCAAATGTATTAAAAGATTCTATTAGTATTTATATCAAATGTTTTTGTTTTGTTTATATAATTTTAACGCAAATTTTGTTGCGAAACAAATTACAAAAACACAAATGTTGAAAAAATTTCCACGAGCAGGATTTGAACCTGCACCCTTCTGTCATACCGGGTCAGGTGCTCTTCCAATTGAGCTATCGTGGTTCTAACCAGCCCGCCGAAATTATTCAACACTATTTACTTTTTTACTTTGAAAGCCAAAGGCACTCATTCAATGTCAACAGCTACCGTCATTAACACCCGATCATAATATTTTTACAAATACAAGATCAGTTAAGAAGTAGGCAAGCTATTTATAAAATGTTTTTGTTTTGTTTATATTTGGGTGTTAATAACGGTAGTTGTTGACATTGAATGGGTGCCTTTGGCTTTCAAAGTAAAAAAGTAAATAGTGTTGAATAATTTCGGCGGGCTGGTTAGAACCACTTAGTAAGAGATTGTGTTGTATTTTTCCGGGCATTGTTTATGCTGATTTTTTTCTGTGATAATTGGTTGGGAGAGCCTGAAGTTTCTCTTTTCTTCTTTTCTCTATTGCTGTCTCTTGGTTTGATCACTATGTGCTTAACAAATAAACAAAGAATAAGGTCCGAATAGTTATTCCGTGTTTTGTCTCTTTTACTTTAATTTGAAATGACGTTTAGAAGACAGAAACAAAACACGGAATAACTATTCGGACCTTATTCTTTGTTTATTTGTAAGGGGCTATAAGTTTATCCTGTTTTAAGTAGGCAATATTTCCCTTATTTTCTTCTCCCACTTGGGGTTGGCGTCGTTACTTTTTTCTAAGGTTTCCTTAGAATAATCCTCCTTTACATAGATATTGGGTGGAAAGTTTGACTTATAGTATAAATAAATAAACCAAGGATGGATTTTCTAATCTTCGGATAAACTTTATCATGATACCATCGCTACTGTAATACAAAAAGTTGTAAGTACCTATATTATATGATGACTATACAAACCAAACTTATTTTATGAGGTAAAGTTATATCTGTGATCGTAAGTTTATTTATATTTTACATACCCATTTATTTGTATGCCTCTTGTCTTGACAAAAATTATAAGTAGGTACTTTGTCTATTACGGAGACTAACTGGGTGTTTGATGCAATAATAGAGAGTTAAAGTTTAAAATGAAATTTACTTAGATGTTCTACAAAGGTTTCTTATGTACTAAGGGAGCGCACGCGCGTGCGCTCTATCGTGGTCGGCGGAGGGCAAGTGGCGATGACGAGGCTCGGACGATCCGCGGCCCGCCCGGCGGCGCCAGCGGCCGCTGCGGGAGGGGCGGGAGCGGCGGCCGTTTTCCCCGCGTCCCCGCTCGTCCATAGATGAAATTGGCGTAGACATACTTACTACAAAATAAATAAATATTTGGTTGTATACCTATAATTTTTGTAAGTTACCAAAACAGCTTCGAACAGTTATTGTATCGGGTTGCGTATTTTTTATGCTGTGGTTTCTAATATCTGTAAACTAAGAACCTTCGAGACTACAGTAAATAGATAGGTAGGTACTTCTAGTTATTAGAAGTATTTTAACAAAATAATGATGGTCAGACTTTAGCCGATAGGGGATAACATCTCGCCCGATCCTCAAAATGCCACTACACATTCACATGATACACTAAACATGCACACTCGCGCAGGCCCGCAGGCTTGTGACAGTCGCAATCGCGACAATTTACAATTTATCGCTACCAAAACACATAGGTATCCGTATTGTATTACGGAACGTAGAACGCTACGATAGCGCCACGGAGCGAGCGATTGGCGAACTAAAAGTGCATGACGCACGGCCGGCGCTATAGAATAATCCGACCGATTGTAGCAACTGCAACTAGTAGCAGTCGCGTTGCCATTGTGCAATTTGCAACTGGTTGCTTGTTTTCGGTAATAAGCCTGCCGTGACACCCTACTCCTATAACATTGGTACGCTGACCAGCCCCCCCGACCGCCTAACTCGAAAGCAATCGAGTTAGGCGGTCGGGGGGCTGGTTCACACGCGCTCTATTACCAGTTACAGACATACTCAGGCGCTTCTTCAATACCACGACCCGGTCAACCCGAGCCGAGATCCTAGCCTTTGGAGAAGCTCTCGGGTTGTTCCGCTCCGAAACCCAAGAATAATCTAGTAGGGACACAGGGACACGCACTAGTGCGTAATGCCATTCCCTCTAGAAAAGCTCTGACGGTGTTTCGAGCACAAGGCTTGGGGAGCCCTTTAAGTTTCTCGCTGCCTCTAAAAAAGTCGGGTGACGTTGAAAATGTCGGAAAATAAAACTTTTCGCGCACCATTCTCGTATCACGGCACGTAAACAAATACACACCTTCTCTCGGTGTTTTTTGTACTACGTCAGCAACACTCGTTCGCCGTTCGCGACACTTATTTTCAGACTTTATGTCAGTAACCGTCTATAAAAAAATTGTGCACGATTGTACCTAAAATCGAATGTATGGTAGAATTTTACATTCGATTTTTCGGAAAATAGCAAAGAAGAATTCTTTTTTTATTTATATCGTAAGATTCAGAATTTCACGCACAATTTTTTAATGTATTTATTTGTTTAAAACTTGTACCCGTTTTTCTGGAATCGTCATTGCAAGAAATGTCAAGTTAGCAGCCCACATAATGACCGTAATGTCTAGGCTTGTAGTATTGAAGTACTATTATTGAAATTTTGCATATACGATTCACTATTTGCAGTATACACATACTATGCAGTTTTTTGAAATATAAATCACATTGATACGAACTGTATTTCTTAAGAGTCCTCCTAGTTTGACGTCAAGTTAGCAGCCTCACCAAGATACTCAAATATCTTTTGAACCATAGTATCACTATTTATATGCTAAGTATACGTCGCTATTTATCACTATTTATACACAATTTTGACGTCGTGAGGCTGCTAACTTGACGCCACTTTTAAATTGCATAAATTCAGTGATACATTATTTTTATAATAGTTTTATATTAACTGTCAAGGTATTTATTAAAATTGGCATAACGGTGTAAAAGAATTAGGGCTGGAGAGTTGCAAAATTCAATAATGTAAAATGGTTCGTAATATGTTTTTTTTTTTTTTCAGACTTAAATATTACCGAAAACATTTGTTATGGAAAACGTATACCGGTCTTCAGTATTGTGCTGTGGCGCCCCCCGACAAAGGTGTAACGAACATGTGCAACCCGGATGATCCGCAAGCTATACAGTTGAGTAACCAATAAATGATCAACCGAACTTACAAAGTGAAGTTCGATCATTATTATATGAGAACGCTTCATTCGAAGATATAAAGTCACAAATGTAGTACCTTTAACCTACAAGGCAACTTCGCACATGTTAAAAGAAAAAGAAATCTATCAATTTCTGAACGAACCAAAAACAAAACCCCTTCCGGCCGGCGCCTGCGTTGCGCGGCGACCATTCGCCTCATTCTTTAGAGGTAAGTATAGTAACAAATCTTTCCCCTGGGTTGTTGCCTTGTAGGTTAAAGGTACTACATTTGTGACTTTATATCTGAAGAATGAAGCGTCGAAATATAATTATTGTATATTTGTGACAAATAAACTTTTATTCATTCATTCACTACTAAACTATAAGTATTTAAGTAAATATGTATACAAGAATTGGTACTTGGTATACACAATAAGAAGATAACAGGTCTAGTGCAAGACTTCTTTGCCATACAAACACATTAACGAAAACTGAAATTTGTATGGCATTTAAGCCCCAGGAATGAAGTAATCTGTTCCCCAGGTGACAATGACAAACTCGGTAACAAGATCGAATGGCAAATTAGTCACCCAGTTTAATTAATCATTAGTAAATGGTAGAAACTTCATTAGTTAATGTTTCAAAGTATTGAATATTTCCTAATCATAACAAATAAATAAACTGAAGTAGATAAGAGTCAAAGCGAAAAGTGATAAAGGTATTAATTGAACCATTGTCCGCCATACAAGAAGTGTTGTTTAACAAAATATATGCATGTGGAACAAGGTTCTATGGTGTACAGTGTGCATAATAATATATAATGTTGTTATAATAACAACTGTGTGAAAAGGGTCTGGCAGAATAAAACGAATGAACTTCTTGTCTTATAGCTCCCTTGACTGTAGTGATTTTATTTTTCTTGCTTGACAAAAGTGGACTGTATATTCTTCTAGGTACTATTGGTTCTTCTTTCTCCAGGTATCTTCGGTTGCGTCTTCCTCCGAGTGAGCAAACATTCTGCCCGTCCGATTTTATGTTTTTTTTTGGAGAGGGATTGCTGATTGCCTTAAACGGCATTTTTAGCTTCACCGGGCTTGTTTGGGTGCGGCGAGGAACGTAAAGAGTCCCTCAAGCCGTGTGAAACGAATCACCTTCGTTTTCTAGAGTTGAGAAGGGGTTTTCTTAATAGTGCGCTAGCCTACATTACGTGATAAATGATAATTGATGAATACTTAGATCCATTCTACAATTAAAGTATCGTTGTGCAACATTACGTAAACTTATATAAGTACTACACGTCGTTACGCGTCTAATTATAATACTCGCACATACAGATACTAAAAGTTATTAATGCGGCGACACGAAATGTGACCCACCTACAACAATTGCGACACGTGTGTCTCAACACAATGGTTTACTTGACATAGTACATACTTACATAAGTAATTCTAACAAGATTCTCCTAAGATTTACTTATAAAACTTATGACTTTATTTTACAATATTTAAACGCTAAGTTACGAAACAATATATTAATAATATGCTTATGCATTCCTACGCTCATTAATGATTCTTTGTTAATAAAATACCTAACTATCTATTTACTTAGGGCTAAGCGTAGTCTGTCCGTAACAACTGTGGTTATAATAACTTATAAATCACAAAAAATAAAGTAAGAACCTATCTGCTTTTTTTGATATCATTGAAATAGGTGATATTATAAACAAATGCATGTACAATACGACTCCATATCAGACTACCACAAGTTTATATTTTTTTTCAATCGACTTTGAACTGTATGTCCATTGTGTAAGGTTGAACATTTATTGAAGAAAGTTTAGAGTTTTGGATAGTCTGTTGTGCAAGCGTTTTTAGGTGTTCTATAGAAATAAATATATTATGTTGAAAACAGAGTGCCAAGTGCGAAATTCATTCGCCATTTAATATTGTTAACGAAAACGGATATTTGTATCGCCTTGAAGCAGAGCCTACTGGTGGAAAACGAGGACAATTAAAATTCTGCCATTCAAATTCTCGTTTTCGTTAACATGATCGAATAACGAATGAAACTAGCACTTGGGCACCCTGAGTGCTTAGAACGAGTATTATTCACCATTCGATAACGTTAACGAAAGCTAAAACCCGAATGGCATCTTTGTAACTCGCCTCGTTTGTCACCTCCTCAACTTGAGCAGTATGCCTAGCCTAGTTCATTAACTTTTTACATTCATTAACATTCAGTTAACATTCAACATGGTTTGTTATAGTACATTACGATATTAGTGCGTTAAGATGGTTATAACATGCGAGGCGGAATTTCAGCCCGAGCCGAAGGCGAGGGCGTAATTGAGCCGAGCATGTTATAACCAATACGCACGTATATCGTACGACGTTTTTTAACACATTTGCGAGGAAACAGAAAAAAATACGCCAAAACTACATTTTCGGAAAATGACTTGGCATTTTTCATGTTTTTCCACTTCAAGAAATTTTCATACGTGGTTATGTATCTGTCCTTGGATATTGACGGCAGCAAACTGTCGCATGCGGTTCGCGCTTCTGTTAGTATATCCGGTGGAGTTGAAGTAATATATTGCTCATCTTCATTATTGAAAGTTGACATTTTTAGATATTCTCAATACAAGTACAAAGAAAAGAAAATTTAAGAAAAATGGCGCGAGGATTATTTTCTGCCGTGGCTGCGTGAAAATGTTGGCAAAGACGCTAGAGCATGCAGCCAAGTTTTTAAATTACCGAATAAACTGTTTTTTTTTTATTTTTGAATAATCTCAATCTGTGAATGCACACTGTTGCTTTCCCGCCATTTTAACAGCGCGCTAGCGCTGCCTACTGACTGGCACCGCGCGGCGATTAGTTCGAAATTTGAATAGCAACAGCGCGCTGCTCACTAGCTGGAGTCGTGCGGCGGCGATCAGTTCCATATTTGAAATGGCAAATAATACTGTTATGGAATTTGTATGGACTATAACTTAACTATTTGCTTTGGTAACACACGCGTTTTTTATGACCCGCTTTACATATTTAAAACCGGTGGAATTACATCAGCTTTACGAGCAAGTGTGTTGAAAAACCATATTATTAATAAAATTTGTGTAAATTGTAAACATCACCAGAGCATGACTTATAAGAACTAGGCGATAACAGCTTCCATCACTGTGTTTATTATAGTCTGTTGTATTGAAGCATAACTTCAAACAATACAACTTACCAGCTGTTCTACATAGGTATATAATGTATGTAAGCTACTCAAGGTGTCATTGTCAATTGAGTCAATAACCTAACGTTATTGAAACTCAATTGCAATTGAATATCAGTTGGATATTTAGTCTGTTATTAATAAAATGTGATATTGATAGAAGATTAGTAAAAAAATACAATTATGTGTATATTCAAAAGAAGAATTATTTTCTACAGTTTGCAAACTACTTATGAATCGGGATAAAAACTAACCATCACTACATATTTGTATGTAATGATGACTAATGATTACTCATATTTATCTCAAACATAAAAAGATTCATTGATTTAACGGTTTAAATACTTACTTAATAAATACTTATTTATTTTTCAGACCAGTGCCTCACGTGCTCGAGAGAAATGTGTAAGTATATAAAGCCTTGTTTATCTATTCGTGTATTGGTTTCCATTGATTTAAGTCTAAACCAGAATTGTACGATTACGTTGACAATTATTATTAAAGCAGTAGTCAATGAGTTTAACGGGTCATGGAGAGGAATGGACCAGATGCAATGAAAGATCATAATATTGCTCTGGTCTTATACAATTATCTTTCTTTTCCGCTGATTTTTCATCTTGATTCTTACTGTAGCACTCAAAGACGGCAATTAACATAATATAAGATTTACTAGAATATGATGTCATTTTTTAAATAAAATATTAAAGTTCCGAGTGCGGCATTGGTAATCAGTTCAATGAAAATCGACCATTCATCTCCATTATCTTAAAGCAGGGATCGGCAACCCCAGTAACTGTTTACAACTATAAACTTTGTGTGCAGTTTATAGTGCTAAGGTGCTAAGGATTGACGCAAACTTTTGTATGGTTGGCGAGATGGAACATGTTATAATAGGCTACTGTTTATCGCAATTTAACACAGCACAGACAGGTTGCCTAGATTAACAGCTATGAAATATTTTTGTAACAAACTGAACTCCACACGCGCGTCAATGAGTAACTATGAAGGTGCAGTGAACCTATCTTTTATTTCTTGCTATGTGACCCTAGTCCGCAAAAAGGTTGCCGACTGCTGCAGTCGTAAAGAATTACAACGTTCCATACAGACGTAACAACTATTATGAATTATGATCTATGCAATTGTTTGTCAGGCCAACAATGCTGAGTTCCGCGCACGCGTGGCAGACGGTACTCCACGGTGTGCAAGTCCTCGTGAGCTACATGCTCATGCTGGTGTTCATGACATACAACACTTGGCTGTGTGCGGCCGTTGTGCTCGGCTCGGCGAGCGGCTACTTCCTCTTCGGTTGGCGCGAGTCCGTCGTCGTCGACTTCACTGAACATTGCCACTGATAATACACAAGGATGACTCACCTCCTTGCGTAGGCGTAACAGACTTCGGGACCTTTACAGAGATTTTGCCAAGGCAAATAAAGGGACCAATATGGTCAAGTAACAATTGCGTATGCAACATTTACTAAAATTGGTCCTGCGATGGGTGGTCAATGTAATAATTTTGGGTGACTGGTGCGAGTTTAATTTGCGGCAAAAATTTTATTCACCTCTGTTTGTCACCAGAAGCTGATACAAATTCTCGTTATACCTAGCTCAGTTTATACTAATGCATGTAAAGCACTGATCCTGGAAGTTGATGCGAGAGTTGTAATCGTTGACATCTACCTTAACGCACTGAGCTAGCGAGGTGGGTTTAGACCCGTCCTTTTCTTATTTAGGAAAGCCTGTTTCCAGCTGTTGTTATGTGTTTTTGTAGTATATAATGATGTATTGTATAAAACAACATTACACTTTGAATTTGAATTGGCTTAACTTTAGTTTTTTAGCGACGTCCACAAATGCAATTTAGTGTTTGTTAGTATCATGTATACAAACATGAGCTTTAACAGCCAACTGTCTTCACGTATTGAGGTCTAAAAGCTCAGCTATTCATGTTTATCCAGCGCCGGTCTAGTTACGCCTATGCTTACGTCAACCACAAGTATTATTATGCCAGGCCAATTCGCCGATAATTATGTGACATATCTCCATACACAAAAGGTGCTTCAATTGTAAGCAGCTAATATTTTGTAATTGTTTACCTAACTACTGTGTCGCTATAAGTATCGGCTCTACACCTGGCCAATTGTTAACTTGAACCTCGCCAGGCTAGCTCAAATCAAACCTAACAAACTCCATGGTGTATTATTGTTATCATGTTATAAGAGGACAGACTTTTGTGTAAGTTGGTACTTTTGGGCAACAATGTTTATACCAGTTATATACTTGTAATTTTTAGGGTTATTAATTATTATACATACCTATTTAGGCTAGTTAATAATACTTAAAGAAAATAGTTTAATGCTTAATAATTGTTTTATTTTCCCTTTAAAATAGTCACTTATAACTTTATTATTTTTTATGTTCTATCTGTGCACCAAATGGGTGGGTACAGTTAATCCACAGTAATTTAAGCTAAATAGATACCTCCTTACTGACGTCAAAACCATGCAACCATGTTCTAACTTTTATCATAAAATAATGAATGGCAGACAGTTATAATGCCAGTGTGTAATTTCATGGTTTATAATACTTGGTAGGTACTATATACAAATTTGAATAGGTATAACAATTTGTTATCCTCGTATTTGATTTATTTGGAGCTTGAAAAAAGGTAAGTAACTTTATTTACTATGATGACTGCAGTTACTGCAGACAGCAATCTTAAGCTATTATCAGTAAATTACGTACAACTATTTATAATTAATGTGAATTTGTATCAAGTGGTAAGTGGTTAAGTATTTTCGTCTTCTTGGCAGTATAAACAGAGAGCAATAGTCTCCTTCATTATTCTTTTACATGAAAAATAAATAATTTCACAAGTACTTAAAGCTATTTATCACATTTCTTAACAAATTGAGATCACATAAAAACATATCAATAATAAACAATAGTAGGTACCTAAAGCCAAGAATAGCAACTGAAAAATAATTTATAATTTTAATTGTTTTGTCATGACTAGACATGGGACGGGTAATGGTTTAGCCGGGTACCCGGCATAGCTAACGCCGGGTACCCGGCAGGAATTCTGCGGCATCGGAATTAGATCATTATTTAAGCTCTGCAAAGGTTGGCAGAGATACAAATCCATACACATGATAGGCTTCTAATAAAGGGCACTATCCGATATTACGAAAAGTTGCGGCAAAATATTTATCTTCACCTGCAAGCTCAATTTACAGTGAACACCTGTTCTCAGAAGCAGGATTAATATATGAGACGAAACGAAGTCAGCTTGATGCCAATCATGCTGAGAAACTAGTGTTTTTACATCAGAATTTGCCAATTTTAAATTATAAATTACTAAATATAATAGAACCATAAGCATTTGTATTTTTCTTGCATAATAAAGGTTTTTCAAATTAATATTATAGTCATTAATTTCACTAAATTACCTGACACTGCCGAGTACCCAGCGTTATTACCAACTGGTAACGAGTTTTTTAAAACTCCCAGATAGACCAGGTACCCATCCCATGTCCAGTCATGATGTTGACACCTTTAAACAAAAGTTTTACAGTGTTCTATGACATGAATGCATATGTTTGCAGTGTTTTTTTAGGTTTGAACTGCTATTGCAACGATAATTACAATATGTGCAACAGTATGGCTTCTCATTAGTGTGTGTCCTTTTGTGAACTTTCAGCGAGTTAACAAATTTTGTTTGAAAAGAACATAAATCACACAGATATGGCTTTTCTAATGAGTGTGTCCTTTTGTGTTTGATGAGGTTGGATGATATTTTACAGGTGTAATTGCAATTATGATAATCACAGGCATATACATTTTCTCCTTTGCTATGAGCTAAAAGCCTAATATTTGGTTTTCTGAAAAAAAATAGAAATATTGTTAAAAAATCTTAAGTACCTACTTGTAAGGTATACCACTTTTTTTTAAAAGGAAATTTCATACTTTTCAATATTATCTTCTACTAGTATTTCTTCATTATTTCTGAAATCTTGTGTTTGTACTTTATTCTCTGTTGGCACAAGATCAGTTTGAGCTACTTGAACTTTGCCATTTTCTGCGTTAAGTTTCCTCAATAATTGTGAAACATAGGATTTAGGTTGAGGTCCAAAATTAATTATGTTTTTTTTTGTTGGGCGTCCACTTCTGTTATGTACAGCCACGCAAATTTTAGAAGAATTTAAATTTAAAGGATTATTTTTGTGCATTTCTAACCATAAAATTTAACAATCTTTGTTTAGTAGGCAAGTAGATAAATTAAATGCACAAAACACTTAATTTGGTTTACACATACAAATAGACAGTAAACAATTCTTTGCTTCGTTAAGTTGCCAAACATTAAAATTTATCTAGTCAATAGCACTTTTATTTACTCTATTAATTTAACGTCTTGCACTGTCGTATTGAGTGGGTTTTACATCTAATTATCTTTTACTTTTAGTATTACAAACAAAACTATTGGTATTTGTTTTGCTTTTTTTTATAGCAAGTGAAGGAGGGAGGGGTGTAAAGAGAGTGTAAAAGCAGTTTTACTTTATGATTGTTACTCTATGGTTCTGGACTTCTTGTTGGCGGGATTATTTTTTTATTTTATTTTCTAAAATATGTTTTATGTCGAATATTAATGTGAAATAATGGAAGATTATTAACCGTTAATTGTTCGTAAGTGCGCATGAGAGTTGGCAAATGAAACAAAACAGTGCAACTTCACTTTTCAAATTATCTCAAGAGATACTCGAAAGTTTGGGAGTAAATCATTTCTCACTTCTCATTTCTATTATAATTCATCATCGTCATACCAGAAGGAATATATTGTTTATTTATGTATTACTTGTAAGAAAAATTACTTTTTCATCCCCCCATCTAGGAAAGAGTATTTTTGCTCTTCGATATCTGAGTGCAAAAGCCGTTTTTATCCGCTAGAGGATAAAGTAAATTGAATTTATAACATCGTGTGCACTAATTTTGTGAATTCAAAACATAATTAAACCTATTTACTTCTACCTCAATGGTGCCGAATTTATCATACAACCTTTTTTAATTTGTTAAAAACTTAGACTCGGAACCTTCTTGGTGTACTTTTTTTTTTGCTTTGCGCGCGCCATTTTCTTTTCACGTCATATTGTTAAAACCATAGGTTAAAAACAAGAAACTTGAAAACAAGTAAAAAACCTAAAATTAGTGATTCTAGCGACGAGGAAGTTTATCTGACGCCAACAGAATAGGGTATTACACCCTTTTTGAAAAGTTTTAAATTACTCCTAGAGTGATAATAAACCACCATAATTTTTATATGATTTTTAAAACCGATTAATGCCATAAAAACTACTTTTAAATTTTCGCGTGGAAACGCTAGTCGCCATGCTGTTTCGGCTCCTGACGTCGTCACTGCGTCAGTAAAAAAATAAATATCGCTTATGTACGAACATTGATGTACAAATAAAATACAATAGACTATTTTTCGAAATTAATAATGAGTTTATCATTGGTGTATTGTGCCTGAATGCAAGAAAACGAGCATAATAACGCCGGGAAAGTTGTGGATTCAAGTGCCAACTAACCAACTAACTAATATAGGTATATGAGAAATAGGTACTTGGTTAAAATTGGCAAGAAGAGATCCAAAGTCATTATCCACAAATACTAGACTGTATTTCTGTAAGATCACTTTGATGTAAGTAAGTGTTATTATAAATAACTATCGTTTGACCAACAAAAGAAAACTGATAGTGCAAAAAAGTTTACCTAAAAATAGTAGTACACAAGTCACTAACACCAACATTATAGAACCTAACAAAAATATTACAATCAACTTGAGTAACTGTAGCAACGTTACTTTAAATTTTTCTTTATTATACCTAACTATTATTTGTTATAATTTAAAGATAATTCTGTAATATCTTCTATCTACCTATCATAATGTAGTAGTTAATACCTAAACTGAAATAAAAGTATCTTGTGATTGTAAATGTTTTTTTTTTGCATTTAGTCATTTTCTCGCTGAGGTGGGATGAAAAGTTACGTGTTGCACTCGAGTGCAAAGATTTTCCACCTCGTACTCTTTTCATTCCCTCGCTAACGCTATTATACAGAATCCTTCGCTTGCTCGGTCATCAAAATTGAGCACGCGCTTAAAAAGCCACTTTGCACTCTTGTATAACAAATAACTATGACACTGGCTAATCACACGAAGCCGTTAACTAAACAAAAAAAAACCGTAGGATCATATTCCTACGGTTTTTTTTTTTTTTTTTTTTTTTTTAATGGCTTCGTGCGGTTTGCACATAGCCAATGTCAAAGTTAGGGAGAGGTAATGCAGGATATCATGAGATCGGAAAGAAACGAAATTTAGGAAACTAGGAGAGGATCAGGAGAGTATAATAATATAAATATATAGGAAGTAAACAATATAATAATAAAGCTCGGGTAACAATTAAATATTAAATTTTAATGTTATTGAGGTTAATAAAAGATGCTATACATTTATAAATAGATAAATCATTGGTACAAAGTAAGGAAAGTATGGATAATGGGAATGGAACACCGAGAGATAGGAGGTCACTTAAGAAAGAAGAGCGGTCGTGAAGCGCACAGGAAAAGAAAATATGGTTAACATCACCAATGTCCACTCCACATTCGCATGTGGATTCATTTACAATTTTAAGCTTGGCAAGATGTGCTGGCGAACAAACATGTCCAAGTCTCATGCGTATCAGAATACTAGTAACAGTCTTACCAAGCCTAGCTTTGCGGAACCATGGTTTAAGTGATATGTTAGGCTGAATAAGTGAGTAAAACCTTCCCTTTAGAAGTCTACTGTTGCTCCAATAGCTTTGCCACTCATCACATAAAAAAACCGCAGGTAAAGACAGCAAGTCATGGCTATAAGTCTTGTATGGGTACATGTCACCACAATGCACTGCCTCTTTGGCAAGCCGGTCAGATTTCTCATTTCCTGTGATTCCACAATGACTTGGTATCCAAACAAACTCTATTGAGTATCCTAAAGTATCGCATTTGACTAGATTGTTTCTGATATCAAATATTATAGGGAAATAAGATTTCAAGCGAAAAGGATACTTACAAAGTGCTTGAAGAGCACTCATAGCATCACTAAAAATTACTGTTTTTTTAAGCTTCATTAACATAATATATTCAATAGCTTTAAATAAACCCACGCACTCCCCTGTGAACACAGATGTCTCCGGAGGGAGTTTAACTTTTTGAACAATGGAGAGCTGAGAATGAAAGACTCCAACACCTACACACTCATTAGGAGCAGATTTCGAAGCATCACTAAATATATGATTATGGTCCTTATATTTGGCATCGATAATTAACTTAAAAGTAGAAATGGGGTTAATATCGTCTTTTTCCATTAAATTGTAAGTGACCAATGGTGAAAACTGAAGTGCGTCGTAGTCGACATTAAACAAGGGGAGATGATTGGCCCGATGTATAGGGGAATGTAGATTTATGTATTTACTATAACTAATAATCAAACAGGGATGTGATTTATGATGCCAATAACTTGAAGAATTTATTTGTACTTTAAGCGATTGTAGTAAATGGAAAAGTGGGTGATTAGCAAATTGAAGTGAGCGGAATAAAAATCTGTCAGCAAGAAACTGTCGTCTTAAATGTAACGGGGGTTCGCAAGACTCAATTTGTAAGGCATTGACTGGACTAGATTTCATAGCACCTGTTATTATTCTAAGCGCCTTTGTCTGTATATTATCTAACTTTTTTAAAGCAGCTACATTGCCTGGCTCCAGAAGGAATGTTCCATAATCAAGTACACTACGAATGAGAGCGTTGTAAACTAATTTAAGGGACTGAGGATGTGCACCCCACCATACGCCTGTAAGGCATCGTAAAAGATTGAGTAAGCGTTCACATTTGTTCACAACATAGTCGCAATGTGCCTTGCCTGTAAGTTTTGAATCTAGAACTATGCCTAAGAATTTAAATTGAGATGCAAGTGGGATCATTGTGTTATTATAATATATATTTATAGGGAGCGGATTTCTTTTTCGTGTAAATATGACAATTGTACTTTTAGTTGGAGATAAATCTAAAGCATTGTCATCCATCCAAGATTTCAAAGAAACCAAGGCAGAAGAAATATTTGAAGATGCGAAATCTATACAACTACTAGTAGAGTATAATAACAAATCATCAGCATATTGCAATAGCTTGACATTACTTTTGAGTGCAGAATCCAAATCGTATGTATATATATTATATAAAAGAGGGCTCAATACAGACCCTTGCGGTAATCCTCTCCAAACAGTTCTCCTAACCTCGGATTCATTTGACAGCAACAAAGTTAAATGCCGCTCATACAAGATATTCATTATAAAATTTAATAAAATAATCGGGACATTTAAAGCTTCTAATTTTGACCTCAGTATTGATAATAACACGTTATCGTAAGCAGAGTTTATATCCAGAAAAGCTGCGACAACAGACTTATTAAAAGTAAAAGCTAGTCGAATATCCGTTGTTAATATACTTAAGTTATCAGTTGTGCTTTTACCTTTTCGAAACCCGTATTGAGAATTAGATAATAAATCTTTACTCTCTACATACCACTCTAGACGATTTTTTATTAAAAGCTCAGCTAATTTAATTAAAACTGATGACAGCACTATTGGGCGGAATGAAGAAGCATCTGACGGAGATTTATTCGGCTTACGTATTGGCAACACTACTTGAGACTTCCATGACAGAGGGATAACACCTGTTATCATGATAGTGTTAATCAATTCTAGATAATATGAAAGAAGGTTGTCACTAATATTGGCGAAAATGATATAGGGAAGGCCATCTTTCCCAGGAGCAGAGTCTTTTGTATTATGGATAACACTTTCTAGTTCATGAAAAGAGAAAGGAGAGCTAAGTGATAAATGGTTAAGATTGGGAGCAAGAGGACACTGATAATGATTATTGTTTATACATTGAGTTGGAACCCATGAAGGAGCTAGTTTGTTTGCAAAATCGTTAACTAAAGCAGGTGCCATGATAGACATTTGTGAAGTATTATAGGCGGACTTAAATCTATTAACATTACGCCAGACAAATGTCGCAGGTGTATCTGGGGATATGGAACTGCAAAAGTTTTTCCAACTTTGAAACTTTTTCTGTTTGAATATTTTTTTTGTTTCTATCATTATTTTAGATAGGTTTGCATAGTTAAGATCTGTCATATTATTATTATAAATCTGTTCTGCCTCCTTTCTTTTCTTTATAATTTCTGTACAGTCTTTATCCCACCAGGGGGGAGAAGGTATTTTAGTGAGAGAATTATCTTTCCGAGGGAATACCTCTTTGGCAGCTTCATTCAATATAAATGCAAGTTTGTCGGCACAGTTATTTTCATTACCCGGGCTTATATCAGGAAGGGATGAAACTTTGCTGTCAACACTGTTTTTAAATTTTATCCAGTCATTGGAGGTCCTATCTGGTAGTCTATATTTTCTAGTTGATAACTTGCCAGAGTGCTTGGGTTTATTAAAAGGAAAAGAAATTACTATAGGATAGTGATCACTGCCATGTGTAGAAGGAAGAGCACACCAAGATAATGATGCGGCTAAGTTAGGTGTGCATATTGATAGGTCTACTGCGCTTATGTTTTGATTTGGGTCTGTGCGACGAGTGGGTTTACCATTATTTAATATGCACAAGTTACATGAGTGAATAATATCTAATAAGTTATCCCCTAAACTAGTAGAAACTGAACTTCCCCATGATTGATGTTGAGAATTGAAGTCCCCTAATACTAGAAATGGTCTTGGGAGTGTTGAAAATAGTTTCTTAATTTCACTTAAAATAGAAGAAGATGGGTGGGGAATATATAGAGATACAAAACAAATATTTTTAATACTAACTGCGATAATAGAGTAATCTTCATCATGAGTAGGTAAAATAATTTGTGAAAAAGGAATAGAATTTTTGACTAGAAAGGCTACACCACCATAGCCATCTGGTCTGTCTTCTCTAATTACATGATAACCATTTATTTTAAAAATACTAATTGGTTTTAACCAGGTTTCTTGAACTGCAAATAAAAATGGGCTATGTTTATTCAGTAAGTATATTATGTCAGATTTTTTACTTATGATGCTCCTGCAATTCCATTGGATTACTTGATCCATTGTTAGTTTGATTAGCAAAAGAGTTTTGAGTTTCTAGAGCAGCGTTGGACGGTAACACAATATTAAATTGGTTCAATAAATTTATAAAAGCTGTCACAAAGTCAGTATGAAGTTGTGTGTTTGGGTGACTAGGGTTATTGTTGATAGCACAACCATCCCTAGGTGTTGGCATAGTATACTCTTTGATAAGGGCATTGTGAGCTAATTTATCATACCCCTTAGTAATTATTGGGGGAGATTTAGGTTTCGAAAACACTGTTTTTTTATAAGAAGTACTTGGAAAAGGTCTGTTGGCAGTGAGGTGTTGGGGTACACTAAGGTTAACATTGTTTGTCCTGACAGGGCTGGAAGACAGTACATCAGCATAAGATTTGGAAATAGATGGGTGAAGTTTAGATGCTTCTGCATATGAGACACAGTTTTGTGCCATGTAGGTTTTGATTTGAGTCTGTCTATTATATTCAGGGCATGACTTATTAATTGCAAAATGATAACCTGTACACAAACAGCATGAGGCATTTTCTTGTGTCACAACATGATTCACCGGAGTGGTCTTGGCCACATTTGTAGCAACAGGGTTTTGATCTGCAATTTAATTTAGTATGGCCATAACGGCAACAATTATAGCATTGTATTGTAGGGAATATGTACAGGTCAACCATTAATGCATTGTAGCAAATGAAAATTCTTTTTGGCAGTACTTGGCCATCAAATGTCAGTACCACTGTTTGAGATGGTTTCCAGGTGGGGGAGCCATCAATGAAAGTTTTAAAATTCAAACGTCTAATTTTTAACACTTCGCCGCAACCAACAGGGACAGAGATATTTTCCTTAATTTCGTCTAGCGACCATTCCGCTGGGACACCTCTTACTAAGCCCATACGTGTGACATTAAAAGTTGGTATAAAAGCTCTATATTGGTTGGATACCAAGTCATTGTGGTTAATAAAATTATTTGCGTCGTTAGAGTCGGAGAAAGAGACTGAAATTTTGTTACGACCAATTCTTTTAACACTTCCATTAATAATACTGCGGAAAGAAGTCTTCTTTAAAAATCTACCAAAAGACATCGGGTGTATTGTGGTCCCATCATTTGGTGCTGCTTGCATTTTCTGAACGTGCACCACATACGGTGCTGCGTCGGTTTTTTCATATGATTTTCTACCTATCGGCTCGGGAATAGACATTGGTGCTTTATTTAAGTTTGGTGTTGCGGACGGAGATGTAGTTTTGAAATTAATGTCAGGATGAGGAGTAGGTAATTGGTGAGCAGATTCTATCGAACAGTTGCAGCCTGATGACCGCCCTTCCGATCCATGATGTTTGCGTCTTTTGTTACAGTGTTTACAAACTCGTGTATGAGTACGGCTACGTTTTAAGGTACGGCTAGAAGTAGATCCATCTGTTTCCATTCCCGATTCATTATTGGATTGAATTGTGACATAGTTACCAGCCGGGGGAACAAAGCCCCCCGGGTCGGGGGGCTCATTCATTCAAGAGATAATAATTAAGGACTTACCAGATAATATGTACAAATTATTATATATTACACAAAATAGACTATATTATAACTATGCTACTCAACTGATCACTATATTTACAACGTATTAAAAATAAGAAAAAGTGAGACTTGAAAAAACGCGCGCGCTCAGTTCAACCTTTCCCGCCCTCTTCCTACGGTTTTTTTTTCATTTAGTTCTTTCTTTCTTTTAATTGATGGCTTCGTGCGATTAGCACTTTTAGCCAGTGTCAAAGTAATTTTTCTTACAAGTAATACATAAATATACAATATTTCCTGCCAGTCAGTATGATGATGAATGATGATGAATGATAATGAAAATTAGAAGTGAGAAATGATATACCCCCAACATCTCGAGTATCTCAGTAAAGATGTGGCGCTTTACTAAGTCCTCACGCAGACTTCTTGAGAGAATTTGAAAAGTAACGCTGCACTGTTTTGTTTCATTTGCCAACATTCATGCACACTCACGAACACTTAACGGTTAATAATCCACCATCATTTCACATTAATATTCGACATAACACAAATTTTAGAAAATAAAACAAAACCGCAGACATGACTCTTTACTTTCCTGACAAGAAGTCCTTTCGTTTAGTTAACGACTTCAATGTCAATCGCTTTTTTTAATTAGGTACCTAATTCTCTCGTACTAGGAAAGGCAAAGGGCACTATAGTCAAATGTTAGTCGTGCGTGTTCCGGTAGCTCGATATTAAGATAGAATAAAGATATTTCAAACAGAGTAGGTATTCAAACATGTGCGCCCACTGATAATCGAAACCGGGACCTCTGATTCAGAGATCGTACCCGGAACCTCTGGGTTTAAGACCGATGTTCCAAACCAATAGTCCACACAGGCGATTTAGATATATTTAAACAAAATCTTTTTAAAAAATTAAAATTCGAAAAATGTGATAAGTAAAAGTTTGTTAGTCATTCCTACAAACTTTTGCAGGCAATCCATCAACTGTTTTTTTTTAAGAGGATTCAAATGTGAATTTCGCTAAACTGCAAAAAACACTTCTATGTTGGAGTTGAAATTGTGGACACAGTAAATTATTGACACAACACTGGGGATAGGAAGGGTGTCTAATAAAAGTTATTTTGTTAATTTTTAAAACACTATTATTTTTAAATAAATACTTAACTATCTTTACACAAATGAATCTGCCTTTTGTTTGGTTATTTTTATAAGAATCTAACAATATTCATTTCTTTGTAGTATTCATCTATATCTTGGTCCCATCGCTTCTCAAAATATATGCCTGTAAAATTATAGAAAATAATAATTATTAGATAAATCATTATCATTATCATCAATACTTGAATCACCTTATACTAGCCTATTACATTATTTTTAATTGTTGAAAAATTTCCACGAGCAGGTGTCATATCCACACTGCATGACATTTTACATCAGGTACCTTTCTTACTTTTCAATTTGTTTGCAACAAATTTACGTAAAATTATAAGTATCCATAATAATAATTTTTATGTTATGTTGTAATGTTACCTTGCATAAATTTAGCATTAGTTCCAGTTTTGATAGCCCATGGCAAATAATACTTAAGGTAAAGTTGCCTGTGCTTAGGCTTGAGGCGTCCAGCTCCCCAAATGCCACCGTTAATACACATGGGCAAATTGGTCTGAATACCTTCTACCCATTTAATTGTTACCTGTAAGAAAACAACTAACTATGTGTCAACTGTTAGTCTTTTACAAATTAAGCAACACATCCAATAAAACTTTATTTATGTTTACCCATTTAATCTATAACTACTTACTTCACCTAACATTGTAGTTTTCATAAATAGGGTAGCATGTACTAAATCATGAACTTCTCTGTATCTTTGCATCACATACGCCAGTTCTGGATCAGGTATAAACTGTACTGGAAGTCTTGAGTCTGCAGTTATATTATTCTCCTGCATGAAGTCTGCATATACACGACCAACAGTGTTTTCAGGCATTTCAATAAGCTTTTGAAAGGATACAGTATTCGAATTGATCCGCGGCATTTCACGTAGTATTTCAGACCCCTCAGGTGTTTCAAGCATTTTTACCTTCATGTGCTTGATTGCAGTCTCACCAGTTACTTCTCCTAAGCACGCAATCATATCTCCTCTGTGCGGATTTAGCAGAGATATAGTTGCAGATCCCCAAGATAATAAAACTCTTTGAAAATTTGTTGTAGGAATGAAGTTTTTCTGCATTTCTTCTATAAATGTTTCATTTTTAAGAACAGATGTAGAAAACTTCCTTATGAACTTGTCAAATCGCATTTTAATTGGTCGTATAATTTAAAATATCTATAATACCGACTGACTATCGTCCAAATCAAATAAACATAGGCATTTTGGACTTCGATTTTTTTTAAGTGTAGTTCTTTCCCCGAGGAACCGGCTAAGATCACAAACCATGCTGCCATGTCATTAGTTTCTTAATTTCATTAGTTACTTCTCCTATCTTGTTTCCTGTATGATGATGATAATGAATGATAAAAGAAATGAGAAGTGAGAAGTTTAGACCCCCCAACCCCAACCCCTCGAGTATCTCAGTAAAGATGTGGGGCTTTACTAAGTCCTCATGCAGACTTCTTGAGAGAATTTGAAAAGTAACGTTGCACTGTTTTGTTTCATTTGCCAACACTCATGCACACTCACGAACACTTAACGGTTAATAATCCACCATTTTTTTACATTAATATTCAACATAACACAAATATTATAAAATAAAACAAAACCGCAGACATGACTCTTCACTTTCCCGCCAAGAAGTCCACAGACTTATTAGAGATTACATCAGACGGGTAACTTCCATAAACCAAAACTTGCCGTATAGAAGTCCGCATATGATAGAAATTTGTTTTTAAATGAAAGAGGAATAAAACTTTATGGCCTTGGACCACAGCATTTTAAATAATATAAAAAAGCTTTGCCCCTTATTTTAATTTAAATTCAAAATCAATTTAGGTTTAATGATAAATTAAACACATATAATTAGCAAGTTCCTTTTTATTTCCTGTTTGTCTGATAGGTATTTTATAAATAAGTAAATAATAATAATTTGTACTTTAAGCAGAAATCGAAAACATTTCGGACTCTGCTAAATTGTACAAAAGGAAGTCGCTACAAGTCTACAACATCCGTATTTTAGGCAGGTCTTAGACAATTTTAGGCTGCTTCACTATGGATAGATGCAGATGAAATAATTTTCGAACCTGAAGTAAAAACAACATTAATAAAATTTTAAGCAGCCTCATTTATAGTTTTCTTATAATTATAATTAATTATCTACTAATTTATCACATTCTAAAGGTTGCTCACGGAAGGTTCTAAAAATAAAATGTCTGGCAATGTAGGACTTGAATTAAAAATAGCATCATTTAAAAACAGATTCTTAAAAATTATTAACAGAAATTATGATTCTTATCAAAGCCAAGATAATACTTATTGACTATCTATTCATTAAACAGTAAAACTAAATTGTTGGCATATATATAAATAAACCTACCAGCTTAGCACCTTTATTGTTTTCTCAACCTCATTTTACAATGTATGGTCTTCGCGCTGCTGTATAGGGTAAGGTAGGTATACATAGTTATGCTGCTGACTTCCTAGAAAAAAAGAAATTACAAGTCTAATTTTGATACATATATATGTGAAAGTATATATACAATAAATATTATAGAAATATTGACAAACGAGAAGTGTTCTTCTTAATACCATTTTGCATAGGAACTGTATTATGTATTTTGTACTGTGTATACTAGTAGTAGGTTGTACTACTATACTACTCAAAACAAAATAAGGGCCACGAGGTATTTTTTCATTTTGGTGTAAATTATTAAACATTTACATATTGAAAGTAGTAAAATATTGAGTATACAAACTCTTTGATACCTAAACTTTTTAATATTGTAGTATTCATCTAATGCTGGCAACAATTTTAAATAAAATTTGATTTAAAGTTATTTTTGAAAATTTTGATTCCATTTTCTTTGACGTTTTGCTTTCCTTAGCTTCTTGGTTTATTAGAAATTATCAGAGTTCATTGATATCTCGAGTCAGAAACATCTTTTGCAATATGCCACAAGCACGCAGGCGTCATATGGACTCGCTGACAGCAACCAGAGCCGTTACAATGATTGAAGAAGGTCATTCGCAGCAATCTGTGGGTTTGCAATTGGGATTTTCTCGAAGAGCTATTCAAAATCTATGGAATCGTTTCCAAAAGACCGGCAGTGTTAGAAGAAGACCTGGTTCGGGCAGAGTTCGCATTACAACAGCTCAAGAGGATCGTTACATTCGATTAAGTGCGCGCCGAGATTGCACAAAGACGGCCCGCAAGCTGCAAAATCGTTTACGGCTCACAACGGGTACTCGTGTCAGTGACCAAACTATTCGTAATCGATTGCATGAAGACCAGCAGGCATCAAGAAGGCGAGTTGTCCGTATTCCATTAACCAGAAATCATCGTGCAAATCGTTTAAGATTTTCCCGTCAACATTTGGACTGGGACATAAACCAATGGGGCATGGTGCTCTTCACAGACGAATGCAAAGTTAAATTTTTTAACGACGATCGGCGTATTAGAGTATGGAGAAGACGCGGCGAGAGATTTTTAGAAGCCTGCATCCATGTAGTCGATCGTTTTGGTGGTCCAAATGATTGAATGATGAATGATTTGGGGCGGGATAAGCTTACACGGCAAAACTGAGCTCGCTATTTTAAATGAGGGTACTGTTACTGCTCAGCGGTATATTGAGGAAGTCGTCAGACCACATGTGATCCCATTTGCCCAGCGAGCGGGTCCTGGATTCATCTTGATGCAAGACAATGCTCGTGCACACACGGCTCAAGCGACTCGGTTTGTACTGGAAGCGTCTCAAATTCAAGTCTTGCCGTGGCCGGCGAACAGTCCGGACTTAAATCCAATAGAGCACATGTGGGATCAGTTGAAACGAAGAGTTAGAGACGGTGATCAGGAAATCCACAACCAACAGCAACTCATCAACGCTGTTAAAAGGGCCTGGGGAAGAGATTCCAATGGAAAATGTCAGGCATTTGATTGAGAGCATGCACTCCAGGCTTCAGGAGTGCGTAACGAAACGAGGGGGGCATACCCGTTACTAAAAGATGAGCATGGAGTATTTTCTTTTGTTTTCAGTAACTTTACATTGTTTTTATTTTTAACCTTAAATGTGTTTTTTCTTTCAAAAGCAAATAAACTTTTTAATCATTATTATTGGAATAAATTTATTGGTCTACACGGTAAAAACAACATTAGTTTTCGTTATGGAGACAAAAAAATTAATATTGGTTTTATTATTTTCATGGTACAGACAAAATACCTCGTGGCCCTTATTTTGTTTTGAGTAGTATATGTATTTTACATAACTACCTAATTAATATAATAGTCGTCATCAGCCTTTCTGGACCGGTTGCTCTACATAGACGTCATTAATTTATTCCATTATTCTAGTGTATGCTGTAATATTTTATGCATTAAATGAATAATAGTTAGCAAATATAAACTACCAACTAAGGAGAAGTTTAAAATACCATTTGAGAACTTAACATTTTGGAAATATGTAGAATCAAAACTTATTTTCTGTAGGTTGGTTAAACAGTGTTTGCACTACATTGCACTTCAACTACTTTTCGAAATATTTTCACTTTTAGAAACTAAACCTACATAAGTTGAAATCCTTTCGCCTACTAGCACAACTTATAACAATACAGTTGCTGTACATTTTTCATAGCTTTAAAAAACTGAGAGGATAAGTTACGAAAATTAATCAACAATAAAAATCACTTATAAATATTTGAATTCGAATTTATTGATATAATAATATATGACAGTTAGGCCATATATTAGTAGTATCTCTACCTAGTTTGTGAATCAGGCGTTGCTAAGCAACAAAAGTTGTAGAAGTGTAAGAAGGGTGCGGGGTGGGGGGGGGGGGGGGAGAAAATTGCCACATCGCATATGGGAACCATAGACACTTGGTTGAATTATTTTATTTGTAGACTACCAGCCGAAGCGAATATTAATGTGAAATAATGGTGGATTATTAACTGTTAAGTGTTCTTGAGTGTGTATGAGTGTTGGCAAATGAAACAAAACAGTGCAACTTTACTTTTCAAATTCTCACAAGAAGTCTGCGTGAGGACTTAGTAAAGCCCCACATCTTTACTGCGATACTCGAAGGGTTGGGGGTAATATCATTTCTCACTTCCCATTTCTATTATCATACATCATCATCAATATTGTTTATTTATTTATTACATAATAATATGAAAATAGAACGAATGAATAGGCTTGATGGATTTCATCCGGTGCCGTAAAACAATAAACGAAAAAAAAAAGAAATGAAGAATGAGGTTATTAATCTTTGTTGTTTACTGAGAATTCGGGAATTCCTACAATGAGAAATAGAGAACAATAAAAATTGTTAGCTGATTTGGTAAATTACTAGCTAATTTGTGTTGTCAATATAATATAATATTAGGATTCAATTTATTATAAATTAGTTTTTTTGAATTAAACTTAGGTACAAGAAATGTTGTAATTTTAGTGACTTGTAAATTGTAAAGCACATTTATTTTTATTAAAGTATTGTTAAAGTATAACAATTTAAATATGTATTTATGTCTAAATATTTGTTAAACGTTTATTTACGTATAACGTTCATAATTTGTTTTAGAATAGGTGTTCAAAGTTTGTAGGTTGGTATTGAAACGTGAATACACACGTATTATTCGTAAATATGTGTTTTTCAGGACTTATGGACTTTTTGTTACAATGACGGAAAAAAGGAAACCTTTAAAGATGAAAGCTGTTAGAGCAGATATAGCGAAGGAATTGGGATATTTAAAAAATGTTTTGTCAGTGTTGAATATACCATTGCAATCTAAAGGTAAGTTCAGGTCAGATTATTGTAACATATTATAATTATTTAAATAAACACAGGGCTGTTTTAAATTATTCTATTTATAGATTACATACAACATTTTTGTTTTGTTTTAAGTAATAAAAGACATATTTACGTATTATAAATCACAAAGTAATGTTTTAAAAAAGGTTTGGCACTTTTTAACAGCAGTTTGCGGGTCGATTTTGAGCACTGTAAGCAGGCTGGCTGACCACATGCTTGACAGTCGTATCGTAGTGGGTTCGACGTCGTTTCTGCTCGAATGACAATAGCAATTCTTCAAATTTTCTTCATCGACTTCTTCCGAAAACATTCCTTGATCTGAATGAGTATAATCATTTTCATCTGCCGATAAATGGTCTGATTCGCACAGCCAACATTCTATTATTTCTCCTGCATTAGGGTGAGGACATAAAGAGGCGGGTTACCAGTGCAAACAAACCGGTACGGGTCCAATCCCAATGATATCATATTATGTGCTCACGCATTAAGAAATAGGTTGGGACTTGTCGGTACCGATTACCTGGATTGGGTCCGGAATTGGGTCCTGAATTCGACCTTCTTTTAGGAACTTCTTGACATTGTCAGCCGAAAATACTTCCGACTTTTTACTCACATGGCCACTTGAGCGTCTTTTTAGAAATGCCAGCAAGTTGGAGTATGACTTAATATCAATACCATGTTTTTTTTTGACAGTGCTTTTCATAGTAGCACCACAATGAGCTTGACTTATATTTATGAGAAAGTTCCATGAAATAGGCTAAAAACACACTTTCTTAAAATGAATTTGCATCTTTGCTTATTTTCCTTAGGATGAAATTTTGATACGCTTGTATCTATCGATTTTTCGAGCAAGAGGCTTAGAGTAGCGTTTTTCGCTGCCTCTGAGACTTCTGGCGGTTTCGAATTAATAAATTCATCACTACTTGACAACATTTTCAAATTATATTGTTTAATACAGCGAAAAGAAAAAGCGAGCGGAATAATTTTTACTTGTTCACAAATTAGCGATGCGCGCGCATCAGCGCTTTTTTTTAAGGCTAAGGCATAAAGGCATAATATAAAGGCAAATTAATATTTTTGTGTTTTTATTACAGATAATTAATTAAATTAAGGAATTTAATGTTTATTTATTATATTTTATTTCCCAAAGTTAATTTTATTCATAAAAAGATGACCACTTTTCTGACAAAACTCTTTGCTAAGATTTAAAAAAGTACTGTTTGTATTAGACGGCATCTTGATAAACCGTGCGTTTTACCTTATTAAAAAAAAAACTTGTGCGTTTTACATTACAATAACGCACAAATCTTTTCAAATTCTCTCATGAAGTTTGCGTGAGGACTTAGTAAAGCCCCACATCCTTACTGAGATACTCGAGGGGTTTGGGAGTATATCTTTTCTCACTTCTCATTTCTATTATCATTCATCATCATCATACTGGAAGGATATATTGTTTATTTATGTATTACTTTAAGAAAAATTACTTTGACACTGGCTAAATGCGCTAGTCGCACGAAGCCATCAAATAAAGGAAAATAATTAAATAATAATAATGCACAAGTACAGACGCCTGCACATCAACCTATCCAAAACTGACAAATTTCTTCAATACGTTTTCAGCCATATAGTTAAAGCATAAAGTTCAAAGTCTATTGAGGAAATTTGACAGTTTGTGGTTGGTTGATGTGCAGGCGTACGTGTGTACGCCGTGTGTGTGTGTGTGTGTGTGTGTGTGTGTGTGTGTGTGTGTGTGTGTGTGTGTGTGTGTGTGTGTGTGTGTGTGTGTGTGTGTGTGTGTGTGTGTGTGTGTGTGTGTGTGTGTGTGTATGTGCAGTGTGTACGTTATGAGATACAATACGATATTGATTTGATTGATTACGATTCTATTATTTTTCGAGGTAGGCCCTTAATCTTCTTATGTATTTTTTTTAAGGCGATTATGAAGATATGGACTATGAAATCACCAATGATATTAAAAGTGACAATAAGGAGATTCCAAAACGTGCTCGAAATATCACAGAACTTGAAGAAAAATTGCAAAAACTTAAGTCTCAAAACAATTTCAACCTCAAAAACAAGCTGGTTAAAAAGAGCTTAAGTAGCAAACTAAACAAGAAAATTAAGAAAAAGGAAAGACTCAACAAAAACAAAGTTAAACCAGTTGTGGATGCACCATTTTCAGATATTGTGAAAGCAGAGAAGGAAAAAAAGCCAAATGTTAACATAGCCAAACCAGTCTTTAACACTGATGGGAAATTGGTATTTTCTAAATTTGATTTTGCAAATGTTGGAAAAGCTGGTGAGTGTTTGCAAGCTGTTAAAGTATTTAAAATTGAAAGTAAAGGCAAACACTAAAAGGTTTATATTCTCATTTTTCTTTATTTACAGACAGAGTTCAAAAATCTGTTAAAGACCCTAAAAAACTACTAGATAATTTGAAGGATCAAGAACATAAGATTCGAGAACTTGAAGAAAAAGATGGTGGCAAAGCAAAACAATTTAAAGAAAAACTGGCATGGAAAACAGTTCTTCAAAAGGCAGAAGGGGTTAAAGTCAAAGATGATGAGACTTTATTAAAGAAATCAATCAAGAAAATTGTAAGTGTACTTACGAGTCCATAAATTAGGTATTCTTTGTAATATATTTGCTGTACTATCAACATCAAATAGAATGAATCATACTGAAAATTCTGAAACATCTTTACACTAGTAGGGTTTGTCTTATTTTTGCATGGATCAAAATATTGACAATGTTAGTCAAAAACAAACTCTAATTACGAAATTGTAAGGTTGATTTTTCCTAAAGGACATTTTTATGAATGATGTTGCTTCAATCAATTTAAAGGATGTACATGTACATTAATCTACTCACAGGAAAACAAGTTGTTAATGAATAAGTATGGTAATGTGAATAAGTTGGCACGACTGCGCACGCGGCCTCTATTGGCGGCCCCGTTGGTTTGCACGCAAACGGCAAAATATGCATCAACTGCCCAAGCTTTGGGTCTATTCAACGCTTTGATCGTTCAGCAACCAGATGTTGATATTTTTGTGTATCTATGCATATATTTATAAATAGTGTTATACGTTTTTTGTCAAAAAAACAAAACAAAACAAAATTTAATTGGCCTACTGCACGCTTTGGTGTAACTAATGGGCAATTCAAATTTAAATAAATAAATAAAACATTTATTACTTCTCTACCTATTCATGTTGAAAACATCACCATGCTGAGTCCATTAACCTTTGGTATGCCGGAACGTGGATCCACGCGCCAAACAATTAAAATGTTATTGTGTCTGGTATTCCGGCATACTAAAGGTTAATATTCTTGTAGTTATAGTATGCCTTTTTATATTAATTTAACATTATTATACTCAGCTATTAGGGTTCACTCTTAATCAAAGTCTTCAGTGTGTTGGTGAGTGAATAGTAGGCCTGCTAACTTGGCTTGTGGTTGGGCATTCCCCGTGATGCCTCATATAAAGCATGCAAAAAAATACATCATCATCATCATCATCAGCCTAAACACGTCCACTGCTAAAAATACATAACATACTTAAAATAAAATAAAACTTTTTTTTATAGGAACAAAAAAAGAAACAAAGTAAAAAGAAGTGGGACAATAGGATGCAAAGTGTTGAACAGAAGAAAGATGATCGACAAAAGAAGCGCAAAGAAAATATTAGTAAGAAGAAGAAGGAAAAGAAGTCTAAAGTTGTAAAAGCAGCTGTTAAAAGGGGACGAGTTGTTATTTAGACCTTAATTTAGCTAAGAAATTAAATCATATTATTAAATGACATAAAGATATTTTTAATACAACACAAATTTTCATCTTTATGCTATATTAATCCTTCTTTCCATAAGGTCTATATTTGAACTCTTAATAAGTCTAGCTTGATTGGAAGTTGTGTTTGTGGGTTTGAGTTACACCTGCAGCAAATTAATTGTAACTGATTTCACATTTTCGATATATTAATATTTGGTGCATTGCAGACTTGTGGGGCGGTACTTATTCAACCAGCCAACTTGTTACGCCCATACAAGGCTGTTCATCATCAGTGGTCACTACGTATCCACTTGACACAGTTAATCTTGCTTTAACTTGCACCGCGCCTTGAGCCACCAATGCTGCTGCGTTTATTTGGAAATAATTGGTACCTAAAAAGTCGGGATATCAAATAAAATTCACAATAACAGAAATTACACTTTTATTTTCTATGGTATGCTATTGTAATACTTTTAAATGGTAGCGGTATAACTTTTCTAAAACCACAGATCTACTATAAATATTGGTATGTGTCTAAAACTGATAAATTACGAGGGATTAGATGCGAAATTCGCACCCACTGCGTCAAATTGGCTCTATTTCGTACATAAATTTTAAAGTTTTAGTTTGCGACCGTCCGTCATCGTCAGTACCTACAGGTACCACATGAGTAAATACCCGAACAGAGTCCAAGCTTCCTTATAGCGCGCTGCGACAGTTACACTACTACTAGCACGGTTTTTTTTTTTGGAGAGAGATTGCTGATTGCCTCAGACGGCATTTTCAGCTTCACCGGGCTTGTTTGGGAGCGTTGAGGAACGCAAAAGGGTCCCTCAAGCCGTGTGAAACGTGAACCTTCGGAGGTTTTCTAGAGGGAACGGCATCGCGCACTAGTGCGCGTCCCCGTGCCCTACTAGATTCTCCGAAGGGTTCGGATCGGATCGGGCTAGCTTGGTTATGTGTGCGTGACCTCTCACTGACGACGGGTTCACGTACGCTTACGCGCCGCGAGAGGACTAACCGGTTTACACCGGCCGCGGCATCGGCACAGCCAGCGGGCAATCTCAGTGAGTGTCAGGGCAATCTCAGTGAGTGTCATACCATACGCGTTGTTTCGTGTTGTGAACTGTCAGCCCTCGTAAAATATTGTAATTATTTGGGGTTTTGTTATGTTTGATTTAAATTAGATGGAAGAGAATGGTTTACTGTAAAATATGAATTACTGTAGTGTGTATGAACAATGCCATAAATATAAAATTAGAAATTATCATAACTAAAAAATAAAAAAATGAAAAAACGAGCGAGCCATATGATGTGTAACATTTGACATCTCACCTTAGTAATATAAGAAATTTTAACATTATATTCTGAAAAAAATAAATACAATAAATATACTCATTAGAAGACATTTGACATATAAAAAAATGACATTTGATAGTCAAATGACACGTCACATAATAATTATGTCATGTTCATAATATCGATTTTAAATGTACAAAATGGCGCGCGCTTGCACGCATCCCAGACTTTATGTTACACTGTTACACATACTTCCGTCCCACTTCACGAAATTGAAAAACAAAAATAATAAAAATAAAATATTTAGAGGAAGTAAGTAATTTATAAATTTATGTAAAATAAAATATCTTGTTTCATTTATCTTATCGTGATGTGACGACAACCCTACCAAAATAAGTGTAAATTTTGCGCGCTATATGGAAGCTTGGACTCTGCCGGGTATTTACTCATGTGCCTATACCTACCCAAAGAGAACTTATTTTGAGTGTTGGGTGCTAGTTTTATTCTTCACTATTCGAACACTAAAACTTGTATGGCGTTGAAGCACCGCCATCTAGTGACAAACGAGGTGAAGTTGCTTCAATACTATACAAATTCTCGTTTTCGTTTAATCTAATGCTGAATAAAGTTTGCATTCAGCACTCTACCTACACCGGCCAGCGACACGCGAGCATTGGAATTGAAGTATTGGAACCAGTCTGCGCTGTACAGTCAGTATTAAAATGATCAATGTGTAAGTATTCAAACATAATTTTGTATTTAAAAAAAACTAACCTTACGGCTATAACAGTAGAGTTTGTTTTTTAACTGGCACATTCCAGATTTTTTAAATCAAACATTTAAAATACCGCTTTAAAACTTATTTTACATAAACTTAAAGAAAGATCTTTTTCACCGTTTCCTTCGATGAATAAGATGCTGGCTACATCGATCGTAGTAGGCCGCATTCAGGGAGAAACCACATGGTAGCCAGCACCCACTTGCTAGCGCTAATCGAAATCAACCCGCTCAGGCAGAGTCGGCTCAGATAGTCGTCTGTGCCGAGTATCCATACTTCGTGCCGATCCAGCTTCTATATGCACCGACTAGTTCCAATCTGCGCTCAAGTACCTATGCTTTCTACCTGAATGCACCCCTAACCGGTCGGTACCGTAAAGCGCCGAAGGCACCTAAATATTTTCCGTCGATGCAGCTAGGGTTTCACAATGAAAATGTTTGATAGTGATTAATTGATTATTATGTAATATTACGAAGGTAGGTATATAATTTACAATTTAAAACAGCAACGTCTAGAATTATAATTTTATAAAACTGACCAAGTAGAATTTTACGAAGTAAATTGAAGGAAGATATTGATTAGTCAAAGGAAATTTTCATTTATGTTGTGAGAAGCAGCAATTATTTTATATACATACATACATACATACATACATATAATCACGCCTCTTTTCCGTAGGGGTACGCAGATACCACTTCTTTCCACTTGCTACGATCCTTACATACTTGTTTCGCTTCGTCCACTTTCATTATTCTCTTCATACATGCTCTTCGGTTTAGGGTACTCTTGACCTGGCCTTTTTTCAAGACGTCCCTGATTTGATCTCGAAACGTCCGCCTAGGTCTACCCCTACCAACACTTTCATTCACACTCGCCTTATACACTTTTTTCGTCAATCGTTCTTCATCCATTCTCTTGACATGGCCAAACCATCTCAGCATACCTTTCTCAATTTTTGTCACTACATCTTCTTTCAGACCACAACGTTTCCTTATCTCACTATTTCTTATCCTGTCACTCAGTTTAACTCCTATCATACTTCTTAACGCTCTCATCTCTACTGCATTTATTCTGCTTTCAGTTTCTTCTGCCATACCCAACTTTCACTTCCGTACATGAGTGTCGGAACCAACACCCTCATGCACAGCCAAACAAGCCTTGTTAGAAAACTTCCGACTGTTCATAAAGAAGTGCAAAGCTCCATTATTACACTATTATTTATTACACCAAAGCTTCAGGAAAAACAAAGTTGTTCTTGTTAAATTAACAGATCTTAGGTAAATGATAAGATCATAACATAATGGTGAACTTTGTCAGCTTTTTGATAATTATTTATATTGTATTCTTAACAAAGTTCAAATGTGTGGTCAAATAGATCATATTATTATAGAAGTACCTATTTTAGTAGATCATATTAGTTTTAATGAAGTTCGTAGTCGCGAGTAATATTTAAAAAAAAACGTTATATCGGGTCAGTTTTTCGTGGCAAATTTTAGCTACATTTTGCTGCGACTATCCGTAGTTATCAGTTAATATGATGAATCTTGTGTTTTTGACTCTTAATGATTATGATGATTATAATATAATCAACTTTGGTCGTGCTAGTGCAAACCCGCTTTTATAAATGATAGATTAACGCGTAAGAGTTTCGCATTTTCCCTCTATAATTTATACTAAAGTAGCAAGAAAATAACCCAAAAAAACTGTTAATAGTAGGTAATAGCTAATCGCACCAGATTAGTAGGTAGGTATAGCAAAGTTCGATTGTATAAAAAAAAACGGAAGCATTTGAGTAGAAAATATAGTAAGTGAATCTTAACGAAAATTACACTGTCTCACAGTCTACTCTAAGTGATAAAACTATAATCTATGTAACTAAATTCATATGAACACATTTTTTCTTATTCCTAGGTGTATTATAGATTATACACCATACTTACTATAACTTCTACAGAGACATGATAATGATTTTGCTGCTATTAGTATGCCATTTATCTGTTTAACATTAAAAGGGCGAGCGGATGGCATACAATTTTTGTAATTCAAAGCATAAAAAACTATATACCTTTAATGGGTATAATATAGTACTGCTTTGTACTGACTTCTAAAATTTAGTGGTACAAATTCGAAAATTTATAATATATAGTTTTGATGTTTAGGTATCTACAGCTACAGGCATAATAAGGGACTTGTTTTAACGATATAAGCATGCACTTTATTGGTACAAAATAATTGGAATGAAAGTTACTCAACACAAATAATTAAAATAATGGGATATGTTGGTCAAATATTACAGAAAAGTAAAACATGCGCTAGCAAATGGCATTAACATTACGCATTTAAAACAAGAACCTATTAATTTGTTTAAAAACGACGCGGCTATGTGTATTGACAAAATGTTTAATGTTTTTGCTTTATTGTCATATTTTCTGCAGGGGCACTATTTATCGGATCAACTATATAAGTATGTATTAAGAAATATACTATATTTTCACTATATTAAAATATGATTTGTTACATTGCTATTTGCCTTATAGCTAGGTAGTCAACAATAACATTGACTAGGTACTCGGTTGAAGATCAGATCGAATGGTATAACATCTACAGTCAGCAAACAACACCGCTCAACTCGGTATATTAATTAGCACTAAGAACATTTTGGTGAAATAAGACGATTTAAAGTAGATATTTAAAAATTACCCATATCAACACATTAAGTCTACTCTCTGTGAAAAAGTTTTTGCGTCTTCTTTAAAGTAGAAAACTCACATGCGCGGTGTTCTTTGCTTGCCGAAGAAATTGATGTACCTATGTTCAATAATGATTTATACATATTATATTGACACCCTGTAGGTGTATGAACACCGTATAACCATTTCTCTACATATAAAAATTTGTCATAAAATGTAGAGGGCAGTGATCAAATAACATTAATGTGTCATCCATATTAGAAGCGCACTTGAAGTATGTATTTAGTAACAAACAGAAGGAAATTAAATAAGTTTTATAATAAAGAATAAAGAATAAAAAAAGTATATAACATGTAGGGATTAACAGTACAGTATTTCCGTCATTGGATGTGAATTGATACAATCTTTTTTGGTAGCAAATAAGTTTTGTCTCTCTTACAACTAACAAAATTCTATTCTACATAAATAAATCTAAATATAAAAATAAACCAGGCTATAAGTGTTTAAAACAATTGTAAATAGCAACAACTCATAGTTTATATCATCATTCATCATTAAAAAAGCCTCAGAATAAAAGTGCTTTTAAAAAAACGCGAATTATAATAAATAAAATTGAAAATAATATAATGTATATACTCAAGATAAAATTTTGGAGTATATATATACATATAACTGCTATTATATATCAAAAAGGCTTGTTAACATTAAATATAGCCTCAATCCTTATATCCTAAATATAAGGAGTTACTAATGTATGAATATTTATTACAATTAAGGATAAAACAATATACTTATAAGTAATAATATAAATTGCAGCAATCTTTTTTCAGTGTATTACACTTTATGAATAAATATTATGGGTAAAGAGAACATACAATATATTTCCCTTAACCCAACATGTTCAAGGCTTTGCCAATGGTTCATTGCACTGTAAATTTCCTTACTCCTACCAATTCAGTGTTATGCATGAAACACAGGTACTACTTAAAAAGTTGTTTTCAGGAAGTATATTAAAAAAATTCTTATAAGTATACTTAAAAGCTTAAATTTTTAATGTCTTTGGAGTGTCAAGTACACATATTTCAGCCCCCTTTTACAAATCAGATACATTTGAATTATTTTTTTCAGACAAATTATTTATTATTATTAAACCTGTCACTGTCACAGGAATCAACGGATCTAGAAAGTAACAAAACAATTTTTTTTTTAATGTTTCCAAAACGTTATGTGGCTAAGAGGGCAGAGCATTTGATAACATTGAATGCTTTATGTACAGTCCCCCTCCACTGACCTATTATAATATAAACATATGTGTATAATATACAAACATTAACTTAACTTCTTAGCTAACTGTTAATTACTGATTAAAAAATATAAAAAATAACATAGCTCTTCTCCAAAATAGAAAAATAAAAAAGTGTTGTAATACTGCACATAAATATTACTCTAAATCAGTCAAGACATTGTTATACAAAGACAAAATGAAGATATTATTTCACAAATGGTCATGAAAACTGTAAAGTACACATGATTTGTTTTCAAGTACCTACATTAGTTAGTTTAGAAAAGCCATTTCTATGAAAAAATTTATGCTTTGTATATCCTGCATAAAAACAATGTTACCAAACTAAAAATTAAAATTATTTGAACACATAGTAATGCATGATTCTTTCACTTGGGACATATTATATCTTCTGTAATAACTTCGGTGGGTAATCAGATTGTCTGAGTTAGTTGACTATTCAACACATGCATATTTATGCATCAGATACATAATTCACACATTTCAATATGTTCAAATGGGTAAGCTGCTTACTCTAACATATTCACTTATAAACTAAGATTAAATTTAAATGGTAATAATAAAGCAAGTCGTGAGGCGGGATATTTGCATCAGTCTTGTGAAATTCTCAATTGTGAAAATTATTTATTACTGTTGTTTTAACTATTTGGTAAACTTGTAAAAAGAAATGTATTGTTTTTAATATAGTTCTTTTATGATATAACTGCAGAAAGTGTCATCAATTTAACTCTGATTTTAAGGATGAAAGGGTTGCATCTAGAACTCTACTGGCAGCATAGCCAGGTATGTTCAAGTAGGCTGGTTTGTCATGTTCACAAAGTCCTGGCTGTGTGCAGCAACGATTCAAGGCTGTGCCACTTGTAGAGCCACTTTGACTGCCACTAGCATCTGTAGAAGTGCTATGGCATAAAATTTTGTGGTTAGTAAATTGTTCTAAGGAACGTAACTGTTCACCACAGTTTTCACACTTTAGTTCACGGGCATGAACCTTTCTATGACTGTTCAGTGATCTTGAATTGTCAAAGACTTTAGTGCACATGTCACAATATTTTAGCACTTTTTCCCCAGTGCACACTACCCTATGATTGTTAAGTCTGTCCAAAGACATGTAACGTTTATTGTTGCACAGGTCACATTTGAACTGCTTCTGAGGTACTCTACCTGTGTGAACTTGCATATGTTTACGAAGGTTACTTTTATCTTTTATATATTTCGAACAAACTGAGCACTTATTAACATCTTTACGAGTATGGTTGGCATCAAGATGTCTGCGTAGATATGATTTTTTGTGAAATGGTTCTAAACAGATTTGGCATCTGAAGGGTTTTTGAGCTGGATGAACCCCAGTAAGATGTGTGTTGAACTCTAAAATAGTGGGATAGCTTTTTCTACAATGTGGACAATGAAAAAGCTTTCGACACACAGCAGCACTAGAGTCACAAAACGGATCGGAACAATCATCACAAAAAGTATTAAGACCTGCAGGTGGTGGGGTTGTCACTGTCCTGTACTGTTCTATTTCATTTTGTAATGGGTCATGGTCAGGAGTTCCAGCTCCTGATGGTTCTTCTTTTACCTTTGTTTGCTCATTGCTTTCGGAAAAATCATCTTGTGTAGGCATGTTTCTTGAAGTACTGGCCAGCATCCACCACGGATTGTAATGCCAAGTGCCTAGCCCAGATTGCACAGATTGACTTTTGATGTCACTTGTCTTTGTTTGTGTTTCAGCATTCGAAAAGCCAGGAAAGCTTGGTAATTCTTGGTGTTTGGACCTGGACGTTTCAAATATGCTATGTTGTGTGAGAAGATTTTCGTAATCACTTGTCTCCAATTTTCTTTCATTTCGATCACCAGGATCTCTTTTGGACATGATTTAATAATACGTCCTGAAAATTATAACAATACATTGGGTGAACTTTAAAATATCCAACGTTTAAAAAATTTAATGAAAATCATAAATTAGGATTATCATTAATATGACGAACAAAAGTAAACAAACAACGCAATTGCGCGCCCAACTTCTGATCTTGATTAGCTTTAATTAAAAGGATGTTACAGTGAAAGAAAAGAATAAAAGCAGTATTGAAACAAAATATCAATAACAGACATATTATTATCTATACGACATGTAATCTTTATTTTAATAACTATTTGAATAACAAACAAAGTAGTCTTGATAAAGTGGTTTAAAGAATTATTGCTGTATCGTAGTAGTAGTAGAGATAGTGTATTAAAATTCTACTCTCCTTAATTAGCGTTGAATGTTTAGATAAAACAAATTATACATACTATTAATGAGTTTCCCAATAAAAAAATACTACAAAATTTTGTTTTGTAGGACGTCGGCCATTTTGTTTGAATAGTTTGATTTTTTTTATTGTGTCTACAGCATAATTTATGATGGTCAATCATTCAGCCTTGTAATATATATGCGTGCTTATAGTATATATGCTAAACTAAATTGGAGAGAGGCCTGTTGTTGAAGCATTAGCAGCCTTGTAATTCTCTTGTTTGGTGCCGGGCAAGTATTCATAGTCAATAAATCAAATCTGCCGATTAATGTGTGAACTAAAATAAAATTACCACTATTTGTCCAGGGTAAACGTGTTATTAACGGTAACGATTAAACGAATGTTTATTTTAATTTCGAGCCAATTATCATAGTGTGCAAGTGTATTAAGCACCCTTTTCTACACATAATTTTGATATTTACCATAGCAGAACATAAAAATGGGGCTCATGCATGACGTAGATTTTTTAGCCCCACTACCGCATATACGCACACAAATTTAAAATATGGACGCAATATATATCCAAATGCTATTGTAATTGGTCATTTAGTTGTCGGTTAGACTTTAACGTAGGAGCACGCGTCGTTCGATCGCAAAAATACCGTCAGCATGTCGACCAAAAAGCATCTTCGGAGTCAGGGTAAGTAAGATATTGCTTAAAAACTATTTTAATCACAAATTGTTTTTTTTATGATGGCTTACATGCATTTATATTACCTACTTATGAATTTTTTACTGGCCAAAGAAATTATCGCGAAAGTGTACCACCGAATGAAGTATGAAGCAGAAAATGGAGTGGAAAAACTAAATGATGCTAGATGCCGAACTGTCCAAGTCGTTGGTGTTAGTGAATCCACGATTACGCGAATTTTGAAAGAAGGGAAACAAGCTAGTACATCAAATAATACATCACAGAAACTATTTAGATCGCCCACAAAACCAAAAAGGGTGTGTACCAAGTCTAGGACGATTTTGATTTGGGTGTACTTCGAAGAACGATAGCGACATTTCATACTGACAAATAAAGGCAGCGGCACAGTATTTCCCTTGGCTAAAAAAAATTGGTTGCCTGTAAAGTCGATATACGGGCGAAAGTTTTACGTGACAACGACTTTGAGTGGTAAAATAATTTTAATGTGAATATTCATTCGTATAGTAGGAAGAAGGATGAAATAATAGTAACAAATTAAAACATTTATTTATACAAAGAATTATATTTAAAACATTAATTTATATAAAGAATCTCGCACTGAATTTCATATTAACAAAATTTTATTTTTACCTTTACACATACATACGTATTTATATGTCTATGTCTGTCTCTCTCGCTCTTAGGCGGGCTAACCATGCCCGAGTGGAAGGGACGCGTGCCTCTCACTCGCTCTCATTGTGAGCGCATAACGTGAGCGGAGCGTAACGCAGTTTCTTGAAGTGTCACCCGGCAAACCAATTTATAAGACGTTGTCACGTCAAAATATTTCCTTATCCTCTTAAAATTAAATAAAGTAACTGAAGATTTGACTGTATGGGCTAGATGTCGGTCTTCCATAAAATAGAAAAACAAAAAACAGTTGAGGTGAACGCACATCTAGCCGCACCGCGGGACTTCTTGGCGGGAAAGTGTCATGTCATGTCTGCGGTTTTGTTTTATTTTCTAAAATTTGTGTTATGTCGAATATTAATGTGAAATAATGGTGGATTATTAACCGTTAAGTGTTCGTGAGTGTGCATGAGTGTTGGCAAATGAAACAAAACAGTGCAACGTTACTTTTCAAATTCTCTCAAGAAGTCTGCGTGAGGACTTAGTAAAGCCCCACATCTTTACTAAGATACTCGAGGGGTTAGGGGGTAATATCATTTCTCACTTCCCATTTCTATTATTATTTATCATCATCATACAGGAAACAAGCCAAGCGAAGTAACAAAGAAGTAACTGATGAAATTAAGAAACTAATGACATGGCAGCATGGTCTATGACCTTAGCCGGTTCCTCAGGGAACGAACTACGCTAAAAAAAATCTAGCCGCACCGCACGCACCGCAGTCGCCGCATTCGAATTCTTATATGAAGTTCACACACACCCACCCGCGCCACAGTTGCACACTTGCACAGAACTTCATATAAGAATTCGAATGCGGCGACTGCGGTGCGGCTAGATGTGCGTTCACCTTTAGGGATGTAATTTTCAATGATGCATTAAATTAAATATCGACAATCCAGTTGTGCATTCAATAAGAATAGCCACCTAAAATTTATATTCGATGTGGAAAATGTCAATAATAGAAATGGGTAACTAAGTACCTAAGACTAAGATCTCTTCACAGAATTACAATAGCAATAAATTAGTAAATTGTAAGATAATTAGTTGCTGGCTTGGTATATTGCTGGACTGTGTGTGTACGGACTAGAGAAAGGTAGAGATTCACTTTTTTCAAGTCGATAGCTATGTATGCACAATAATAAAATTAGGTGATTAAGGTTGATTTGATATTAATGTAATGAATTTAGTATTCTTTTATTTTATCATTCAGTAATCGTCTATGTTTGAAGTCAAGCAAAGAGTATATAGAAGTAGAAGTAATAAAAAAAAAATAGATTGACATCTTCTATACAACGTGTTTTTAAATTATGCAAAATTTTGCATAGTTTAAATAACACGTTCTATATACAAACATCGCATTGAAAACGTCGATGTAATAAAACATTGATATTTTTTTAGTGCGAACAAACATGACATGTGTGCATTGTTGTGTTTGGTGAATAAAACAAGATTAGATCTGGCTTTGCATGTTAATTATTGCAGTAGGCGTCAAGAACATGAATGATTTTGTATTGCAGATATTTTCTCCTTACCCTTGCGCTTTCTTCATAGACTTGGGATCCATAACTAAATTAACAACTCAAAATCTTCTTGACAATAGTTTATTCAGCTAACATGATTCAAATTTCCATGGACGTTACAAACATAAACTTAACTACATTATTAATAACCGTAATATAATAAAAGTAATAAAACATCTAGTATTCAGGACAAAACAACAATAAGTAATCAATCATCATTTTTCTTTACTTACTGACATTCTCATCAAAATATTCAAAACTCGTTCCTACTAACTACTATTGCTTTTCAGTAACAACCATAGATAAAATTCTACCTCTACCTATATTCTAACACTCAAAACATCGATATAAATCATTGCTTAAAATAAAATCTATTCATCGATATTTTAAAATATAATAAAACATCGATGTATTGTTTTCATCCCTATTCAAGTATGTTTTGGACTTGGACTTGGAGTGTGACAGAAAAATATCTCAGACTTTCCAACAATTAACACATTTTAAAGCCTTTATCTGAAAAACTGCAATAGTCAGTGTTTTATCACTATGGCGTGGCTGGGCTCCTCCATATTAAACACATTTTGGAGGCCAACTTTAAATACTGTTAGGTTATTAGAAGTCATAGTTTTTTTCCAAATAAAATTATCAAAGGGGGGCCTTATTTATAACAAAAGTATTATGTTTTAGAACTCGTTACCATGCTGATAAAACTCGTCTTGTAAGAAGATATGGCTATGAAGAAAAGATATGGTGTGGTGGGTTGTTACCAAGAACTGGGGCAAGAAGTCTTCCAATGCCGGAATATAGGTGAATAATCTTAAACTAGCAATGCAATATTACACATTATTTAATGTCAAAATATACGTAATATGGAACATCTTAATCAAACATAGTCATATATAAAACAATAATATTGAGCACACATTTTGTTTCAACTCGCAAAGTGCACAAGTAACATAAACAGAATTAGTAGATATCTTCATTAATAGCGTGATTTAGTTTTGTAGCACTGAATTTAAATATCAACCAAGCTTACTGGCAGAGTCTGGCTTAACACCTTTAACACCATTTGACCGACAAACAATTGAATTTCTATTGTGTCTGGGTCCGCTGGCAGTCAACCTGTCAAGACTGAAATTCCTGAAAAAAGCCAGCCTTGAATGTTAGCCCAATAGCAGACATGCATAGGTTGCATACTCTTAAAGTAACTATGGAAACCTTGACTTATCAAAAATACAAGTCAGGCTGTTGTGCTTGGATAAGTCTTTCCAGTCATAGAACACATTGGTTAGCTGACACTGATACCACTCAAATAATCTTTCATACATCTCAAGGAATAGACGCAAACATGTAACACATTCTAACATTTGATTTTACTTTTAGACCTGCAAATGCTTGGACTGAGCGCAGAGCTTTGTTTGGACAAAATGACTACATTGACATTTTAGGGCCTGGCAATCTACATCCTGTGAAGACATTATATAATGTTCCTTCTTGGATTAGAGGTGTTAGTGGGCATGAATATCATGTAAGTTTTTTGCCTAAGCAACATTTTAATTGAAATAACATCCTTTTACAGGGAATCCTGTGGCCCTGTAAAGGGTTCAAAACGTTAGGATAAAATAAATGAAGTACAGGGGTCCGACCGCCTAACTTGATTGCTTTGGCTATAGCTATAGTTTAAGACGTCATCTTGTCATTTCATACCACCTATGAAAGCAATATCAAGTTAGGCGGTCGGGGGGCAAGCCTGCACATCACCCTATCCAAAACTGTCAAATTTCTTTAATACATTTTTAACCATAGGCCTTAAGGATAAAGTTCAAAGTATATTGGGGAAATTTGACAGTTTGTAGTAGGTTGATGTGCCGGCATGAGTACATTCACAAAAAGTGTGTCATTAAATTAAATTAAATTGTAATGTGTAGTGTTTGTTTAAACTTCAGAAATCCATTATAAATGTTAATTGCTATTATGTCACTCAAATCTGAAAATATTTGTCCACTTCAAACTTACATAATAATGTGGTTACGGAGTTACTTTAACTTTTAATACAATTTATTTATCTTTCAGATATTGCTCCGTAAGAAGAAAATGTGGGGAAAGACAGCCAGTCCAAAAACCAGACCAACAAAATGGAAAGACCTTGAGAGACGATTAAGTTTCCTCTACCGAAAACTAAATAGAAAGACTAAAACTGGACCTTCACCTGTTTAAGAATGTGTATAAGAAGCTACAATATTTTATAAAATGTATGATAGTAGAATTAATTAAAATATTGCAGTAAACCTTGTTTTGTTATATATAACAATGTGAATTTTTTATATTTTATTTTGTTACTTTTGTAATGATATGAACTGTTAAAAATATGTAAAGAAACTACTTCAGCTACTACTATGCTACTATCTATGGCAAGGCTGCCCAACCAATTTAGGAGGTGGGCCATAATATCAATTCCATTTCAGCCGGCGGGCCGTGTAGTGGTTTATAAATGCCTATACATTACACTTACAAAAATATACACAAAATGTCAATGACACCTATGAAGAGGTTTTTGAGCTAAGTACGGTATTTTTTTCACATAACTTTCCACGTATCTATGACCAATCGCGTTGCGGCTGTACTGTTGCCGGGCAAAGTCAAAAGTGTTGGCGGGCCACTCCGTGGCCCGCGGGGGGGTTTGGCCAGCCTTGATCTATGGTCTTTACAAATCGGGTAATAAAAACAACAAAGTGTTAATAATATAAGTTTATTTGGTTCGATAACTATACTAGTTTGTAATTGGGACTCCCCAGTCTTGTTTGATGATGTCGGCTGCTTTCTCCGCGATCATGACAACTGGCGCATGCGTGTGTGCGGCGGGGATGCGCGGCATTATGGACGCGTCTGCCACGCGCAGCCCGCGCACGCCGTGCACGCGCAGCCGGGGGGACACCACGCCCGAAGGGTCGCCCTCTGGTGTCATTTTGCACGTGCCAACCTGAGAAATAACAGTTCTATTCATTTGAAGATAAGATACCTGGTTTTTGGAGAGAGTGCTGTTCGGCACCTATGGCCTTTATAACGCCACTAGACATTTTGTGGGTGGCGAGAAACTTAAAGGGTTCTTCAAGCTGCGTGATGGAAACATTTTTTTTTATACATAGCTCGGCAAATGACCACTCCACCTAATGTTAAGTGGAAACGGAGTCCAGACGCAAGGACAACTGGTGCAGCGTGAAAACAACGCAGCATCAGTCACCCTCACCCTGCCGGCCAACAAGGTGCCTCTTCATGCCTCGCTTGCATAAAGTGTTATGATCAAAAACCTAATTTCACCATTGTAATTTTTGCACCGAGGGAGGGGGCGTTTGTTCCTCATTACATTTATACTGATGAATAAAGACTAAGTAGTAAAGTAAAAGCGTACCTGATGATCTAAAGTAATGGCAGTTTTCGCAATAGCACATTCCCAATACTGATCAGAGTCGAAGGGCTGGCTCTCGCATCCTGGGAACGGTACGTCGTGCAGTCTGGTACCATACTGCTGGAACGCTGACGTTCCTATAACTTGTTGTACCTGCACAAATATAATGAGCAATTCAATTTAGGGCAGTTCAGGTTGCTTAAAGCGAGTTTAAGAGAGTTAAAATGCCGCCATAAAAATTCCCGTTTTTGTTAACGTGATCGAATGGCAAATAAAACTCGCACTAGGTGCCCAAAAGAAAAAGCAGTGTTAAATCGTTATGAGGCTAAGTCGGCTACATTAATCTGATTACATTAATTTTATTTTTGTTCTTAAATCATTAAAAATAAGGATCGGGAACTGATTTTAGTCTAGCCACAATTGGGTAGTTGACAACAACAACAATTAATTCCAATAAACGTATAAATGAAATGAATTAAAACGTTAACCATTTTTTTATTTGACCTAAGCATGAATTTCTCTCAATTGACGGAAAAAATAGTAGCGTCATAGTTTGCTAATCCCATACAATTTCTAATAAAAATAATAGTTTTGACAGTTGTTAAAAAGTTTCTTTAATGACTAACCAGTCAACTACCCAATTGAATACAGACCACCTGCTTCCTTGCTGACATACTGTTAAATTTCAACGCAAATTGTGCCGATCGCTGGGCTTAAAGTGTCGGACACTGGTGCCACTATCCTATTTCTTAAACTTCAACAAAGTTCTACTGAATTTTAGGTTCATCATCTTCGTCATCATCAGCTCATTTTATGTCCCCACTGCTGGGGCTCGAGCCTTCCCTATGGATGGATAGGGAGAATGGGCCATAAACCACCACGCGGGTCCAATTTTAGTTTGGTTCATATATAGTTAAGTAGGTATTTAGCATTTCGGCAGTAGGTAGACATCTTTGGGTGCGTCAAATACACTTCAGTCGGATGTAGAACGGAAGGTTACTCACGCATGCACACACCATAACCTGTCAAATTTCCTCAATAGACTTTGAACTTTACACATAATATGGTTGAACATTTATTGAAGTAATTAGACAGTTTTGAATAAGTTGATGTGCAGGCGTCTGTACCCAAAATTAACCAGAATAATATGCGCTCGGATTTATTTATTTATTTATTTATTAGGTTACACAACAAACAAATACTAAAGTTACGTCTCTCAGAGCTCCGTTTATGCTGGAACTGTTATTTCTGATGGTTGCCTGTACATTCGCCAAAACTAAATAAAATCTGACAATTGCTTTAAGTTATAAGCATCAATTTAACATATTTCTAATGAAAATTCATTTTTCACGAATACCTATATTTCCCTTTGTTAATTATTTTTTCCGTTGCGTCGTCGACGTACCGTTTTCCTCTACTGGGGATTTTACACGTGGACAGAATAAATTGCGTACAGGCCAAGTGTACCTAAGCTTTATACCCGACTTCAAAAAAAGGAGGAGGTTCTTTACCATTCGAATTCATTCAATCACGTTTACGAAAACGAGAATTTGTATGTCATTGAAGCAGTACTTCGTGTATGTCATCAGCTCATTTTATGTCCCGCCGATGGGACACGAGCCTTCCCTATGGATGGATAGGTAGGACGGGTAGGGTAGGTAGGTGGTTTACAACCACCACGCGGGCTCAGTGTGGATTGGTGGTTGAGCTCGAGATAAACCAGGCGCGTTAACCACTGCGCCATCGAGCTCCTCAAATGGCAAATAAAACACGTATTGGGCGCCCTGTAAAATATCTCAGGAGCTTTATAACTCGAAAACTTACAAGTCTCACTCCGCTCACCAAAGCCATTAAATCTTTGGGGTCGTCGAAGTAGTTCATGTGTATGGAGGGGTGGTCGGTGAAGTTAGCGGTGCGCAGCTTGAGCCGGCCGGAGCTCCGGGGCCGGATGAGCACGGGGTTCATGGCGAACGAGTCCTGCCGCACTTTCGGTGGCAGCGAGCCGTACACCTGGCTGTACCACTGGTCTGTCACGCCTGTAACCGCATAACAATATTATAGCACAGGTGAAATCGGCTAAGAGTTGTTGTACACTTTACTACTTTGTCGAAGCAATATTAGGTCAATATTAACTATACAACGTGTAACAAAAAGGTATGTCGCTGTACAAAGTGTAACAGAAAAATGTGGTAAAAATGAAAAGATTCAAAGTGTATCCGATCTAGATCTTGTATGCAGAGTTACTTAGACATAATTATTAACTTAATTTTTTCATGCAATTTTAAATTAAATATTTAAAGTCATGCGTGTCAGGCGAGTTTAAGCAAGCAGCAGTGATCATCTATACCAGGTTGTTCCGAAAATTGATAGCCACAGAATAAATACAATCTCTTCTTTCATGAAACTATTTTGGATTGACGGCTAATTTCAACACAAACCTCCTTTGTGAAAATCACTGGCCACCTATGTGTAGTTTTTTAAAAAATATGTTTAAAGATGATCTGTCACTCTTCTTTTGTTTGCAACAATGGACGTCCCGCGGGATTTTTTTCGTGCTATGATTTTCTATGATTATAAACGAGGGTTAAACTTCAAGGAATCTCAAGAAAATTCACTAGCTGCTTTTGGGGAGTCTGCTCCTGCGTTAGCAACAATTACTTATTGGTTTCGTAAATTTAAACGTGGTCGAGAGAACTTAAACGATGACCCCAGACCCAGCCGACCACCAACTGCAGTAACTCATGAAAACGTCATCAGGGTAAAGTGGCTATTGCGAGAAAATAGACATATTAAACATCGAGAGATACAGGCTGAACTAAACATTGGATCACAGGCAGTTTCCACCATCCTGCATGAACACCTTAAAGCTAGGAAGCTTGCTTCGCGTAAACCTCATTCGTAACGTAAAGGTTCCCTCAAGCCGTGTTAAACGAATCACCTTCGAAGGCTTTCAGAGGTCTAGAGGGAACGGCATCGCGCACTAGTGCGCGTCCCCGTGCCCTACTAGATTCTCCGAAGGGTTCGGATCGGATCGGGGGTAACTCTGCATGCGAGATCTAAATCGGATAAACGTTGGATCTTTTCATTTTTACCACACCTTTCTGTTACACGTTGTATACTAAAACTGATGGTGGCGAAATTTGATGGAGAAGAAAATAAATCCCATTTACTAAGAAAATAATGACTCTGAACTGTACCGGGAATTGAACTCGGGACGACTTTCTTTCAGACTTTAATGCCAGCCGGACTTTAGTGTACTCAGCGATACATTATATGTATTAGTAGGTTGAAAATATAAGTAAAATCAAGCGTTACCTAGTAAAGACCTCAGAATGCCCAAATAGTCGCCAGCGAGGGACCCACCGCCCATGACCAGCTCGACGTCGGGGCGGGTGGGGGAGTGGTCATCCTCCGCGAACTTCGTGCGCGTGAAGGCCAGCCCCGCCGCCCCGCCCGGCAGCGTCAGCGGGCCGCGCCCTGCCAGATACGCCACCGCAGACAATGGAGAAGCTGCTACTATCTAGGTAAACAAAGAGGAAAAGTCTGAAAAAAGCCATAGTATTGAAAAAATCCTGACCCAGCATGTCATGGGGTGCGGGTTCGAATCCCGCCCGTGGAATTTTTCAACACTTTCTCTTTTTACCCGACTGCAAAGGAAGAGTATTGTTTTTGCGCGTATCTTGTATGTATGTATATGTATGTAATATTCTTTATCACTTCATATCTCCAGAACCGCTGAACGGATTTGCATAATTGAGGTATCATTAGATTCGTCTTAACTGCCCAAATGTTCTTAGATAAGTAACGTTAAATAAACAAACATGGCGGCTGCGCGACGCCCTTGGACTTGGTGAAAAACAATTTTTTTTTTCGAATAGGTACTACAACATGGTTACCAAATTAAAGGGCTTAACACAAGAATTTCAAAAAGGTATATCATGATTATCATTACCGTAATATTAAAAAATAATACATCATCAGTTTACGATAATAATAATTATGCCCCACTGCAGGTGCTTAGACCTACCCTCATTAGAGAGCGATTGGGCGTCAGTCCACCACGCGTGCCCACTTCGGATTGGCAGACTTCACATATGTGAAGCTTCAGAATGTCTTCTTCCATATATATGCAGGTTTCCTCACGATATTTTCCCCCCGATCCGATCCGAACCCTTCGGAGAATCTAGTAGGGCACGGGGACGCGCACTAGTGCGTGATGCCGTTCCCTCTAGAAAACCTCCGAAGGTGATTCGTTTCACACGGCTTGAGGGAACCCTTTACGTTCCTCGCCGCCCCCAAACAAGCCCGGTGAAGCTGAAAATGCCGCCTAAGCAATCAGCAATCTCTCTCAAAAAAAAAAAGAAGAAAAAGATGATTGTAAGAGTCGATATGATTCACTTAAGTTTTGAAGAAATTTAAAAACTCTTTAAATGAATTGAACCGATTACGGAATTTGTCTAACTAAAAAGACAAATAAAATAAAAATAAAAAAAATAAAAAAACTCGCCTGCGTAAAAAATAATAAATAAATAGAAAATCAACTGAAAAGACAGGAACAAGATAAAATAATATAATAATTACATAAAGCCTGCGAAATGACTGACTGATGACTTCGCTTTGTTTCGATTCAAATTAATTCCGTTACCGGTGTAGCGAAAAATCAATTACTTCCTCATATTAATAGAGGTTTTTACTCAAATTAAGAAGACAGAACTGTCACGAGTGTGGTGTATTAATCCGTTTTATAAAATTCAATTTGAAAAAAGAGACAAAGTGTTGAAAAAATTCCACGAGCGGGATTCGAACCCAATTGTTAACAATGTCTTGTACAGTAAAGAATTAATCGTTTTTTTAACGAAGTTTTTGTTGTGACAAAGTTTGATCCACGACAAGTATTTTTTCTATGTTTTTCTAAATATTCACATTTGTTTCACAAGTCCGTCCGTTAAGAGCTGAGTCACGGAATATTTAAAATGTTTCTTAGTGCGTTGTAATCCCTCCCGCAGCTCAGAACTAAAATCAGGGTAGCATTCAACATCGAAATACTGAAATCAACCATTGTAGATCCTCCCGCACGTATGAGAGTTCTGAGTATCCATATACGCGTCGCAGCGCTACTGTGTGATGCACTTTATCGGGTCGAGGCAATTGACCCCGCTTCAAGCAGACTGCCTCGATAGCAAACCATTAGGTTGCGACATTCGGCGCAAAAAATGTGTCAAACATGTGTTTCAATGTAAACAGCCAGGGTTAATAAATTAGATTGTCGACTAAAAATTGATTGATGATTGAGTTTCCGATATTGCTTTAATTATTGAAGTTTGTTTTATATCTCGTTTCTCGTTCGCAGATTTTATCGCTTTGATTTCGTAATTAAATTTTGTTTTTTAAGGGCTTTTGCTGACTTAGATATAAAACGAAGATAAATAAATAAATCCAAAAGAGGTTACTTTTTGTAGGTATCTTATGTTATTGCTGTAACGATATTTAACTTTAACTTTAGACATAAACGCGTTACAAACAAATTGTATAAAAATAGGACTGCCCAGAAATTGGTTTCTTTGATGTATAATACATGTATATTATTACATATTATTATATACCATATTATACATATCTTTAAATAAATCCTATTTCTTATTCCAATTTATACGTAACAGTATTTTTTCTTTATTGTCTCTTGAGATATCAAATGACTTTGTTTTTATAAAATAATTTTTAACGATCTGATTTTATTTATGCGAAGCTTTATAGTATCTTCTATCTGTATCTTATAGTAGCTTCTATACTATGGACATGTTCAGTTAATTACAATTTTAAACTAACTAGGAATAGTAATAGATGACATGAGATGCGAGCACACCATTTTTAAAAAAAAAGGTACATATTACTCGTACAACGGTCAATAACCATTTTTTATATTATGTTCTGTAATTCAAAATGTTTTTGTATCTCGCATTAAATCTCAAAATATGACCACGCTTGCACACTCACGTAGGTCTAGAATACGATCATAGTCTGAGAGTGTGAAGACTCGGTTCATATAATGGAACCACGTTTGTTATATAATAAATAATATTTTAAACAGTATAGATGTACTATACAACAAAAAATACAGTCCATGTCATACTTACATCATTAACGCAGAGACTAGAGTCGTTGACTAAGAATGCGTTTCCTGAGAAGGTCACGTGGTCCTGCAGGTTGTGGCCAACAGGCAGGTCCACCACGGGCTGCACCCCCACTTCCCGCAAGTGGTCCTCGGGACCGACTCCAGACACCATTAGTAGTAGAGCCGATCCGATCGAACCGGCTGCCAAAATTACTTCACGGGACGCACGTACGCGTATCCTGTCAAAATGATACAAAATGTTTTGGAATCCAATCCTAAGTGTAAAAAACATTGTAATATAACTATTTTTAGGCTAACAGGTGTTACCTGCTGTTTCCTTTTGCGATTTCCACTCCATACGCAGTATTCGTGTTTGAATCAATTAGTATTTTACTAACAACCGTATTTTTTGTTACTTTTAAATTTCGCCTATAGCGAACCGGTTCTAAGAATGCTTTGGAAGTGCTGCATCGTCTACCTTTCCTCATAGTGGCCTGGGGCTTGGAGAAACCAATTACATGCTCTCCGTTCGGATCTCGCCATTCGTAACCTAATTCTTCTCCTGCTTTCTTAAACATTTCTTCTAATGGAGATTTATATGGCGCATATTCAATGTCTAAGTACCCACCTCTGCCGTGATAGGTAGAGTTCTTTAAATTACTTATCCTAACGTTTTCAGACTTCTTAAAATATGGCAGTATTTCTGAATAGCTCCAACCTTGGTTGCCCATTCTGGCCCAGTCATCGTAATCGTCCGGGTGTCCTCGTTGGTATATCATGAAATTTAAAACGCTACTTCCGCCCAAAACTTTACCTCGTGGTAAGAAGCAAACATTACCTCTGAGATCTTTACATGCTTTCTGTTCAGGTTCCGAGGTGTACATCCAGTTCATTGGCGTCAAAGCCAAGAAGGATGCAAATATTGGTATATCGGAAAAAAAGTTTTCATTGCCACCAGCTTCAATAAGCAACACTTTCCATTCAGATACTTCTGTAAGTCTATTCGCTAAAACACAGCCAGCTGAACCTGCGCCTACTATGATAAAATCAAATTCCTCTTGATCTAGCGGCGTGTAATTAGGCACGAGACCTTCTCTTGGATTCCGTGGCAACGGACGGAATATATCGGTCCAGAAGTCGAACAACTGGAAGGTTTCCATGGCGTTGGCCACGGTAACACAGGTGTAGAGTAGTATCCATCGCATGATTTTGTCGTCATTCCTGAAACAAACAATAAAAGATAAGTCTAAAGCCGACTTTATAGTTGATGTGGATGCTTGGTATTAAACGCACGCAGTATCGGGTGATCTAAGCTATGCGAAGGTCGTCCTTTGTCACAATTTTGCTAAGAGTATGGCATCCACTTGACTGAGCGTCGCGCCATAATGGAATACAAATGCTGCTTTAATCACAGCTCGCGTCATCACATCAGTCAATCGCATAATTCGCATGTAATAGGCGTCGTGTTCAAGTAGGGCATTATTAAAAGACCTCAGAATATATTGTTAGTAATGAGTTTGCTCATCCATTCCAATAGAATACGAATTTATTTAAATAAACATTTCCTTGTTGACTTTTCCGCAATTGCAATGATTAGTTTTAGGTTTCCGATCCACAACAAAATGTAAGTTTTATTGTTTTATTAATATTAAATAAAGCCTTTTCTTGGCCTCGTTAAGCCTATATGCAATGATCGAGTTTGTAACCAATCGTAAGGCAGCTGATAACAATTATTACGAAACTGTTTAACCGGTGGATTATAACGATTTCGACGACCTTCGATTCATAAACTTCGGTGTGTTGGTGTCCTAATCTCGGAGTGCATTGCGACCATACTTGGCTATTATTGTTGGGTACATTTAGAATTTTGCTTCGTTAAGATTCGAACAAAGGCAAAACATAATTAACGATTGAATTGATTCCACCAGTGGAGTGGCGTTTCTTCTATGGCTCAATGGAATAAGCAGCGAAGTAAAACCTGATCACACACACCCTCTTAAGACATGTGCAATGTGCATCGTTGTTTAAATCGCGTCTGTGTTTCTTGGATTGCAAAGGACTACTTGTGAAAGTTGCATTTAATAATTCTGTAGCGATGTAGGTCGAAACTTAAGCAAGAATATAGTTATCTTTTATTGTACCTTCTACGGTTTGAATACGTGTTTTGTAGTACATTTTATTTTATATATTAATACGTTTTATTGTAATCGTATTTTTTAAAGTTTTTATTTATTATGCGCTCAGTCCTGTTAAACCATCTTAAAAGTTAATAAAGTTGTGATGGGTATGAATCATATGTATATGATTTCTCGCATTCAACCCGACCAATTTTTCGGCTACCGACGCTACAGAACTAACTAATTAACAATTAGACAAGACTAAGTGACAGATGGCCACATAAAAGCATCAAGGGTCAAGTCGGTTTATAGTACGCTACGGTGAGTGGAGAGCCATAAATCGCGGGCGGTCCAAATGCGGCACCCGCTAATATCACGCTCCCTGAAGATTTATACAGCATCGCCTGGCTCAATAGCCACCCGGTTGCCCAGCCTGCATTCCGACACAAAATAAGGAGAAACCAGAAGGTAAGCTTCATACAAACCACGGCCCGGAACCGATCGGAAGAGAGATTCAGTGTCCGTGAGAGGTTATCTATGTGTGGGTTGTATGGAGCTTACCTTCTGCAATCTCCTTATTTTGTGACTCCGAGCTCCGCAACGATTTGCGAACTAAATGGGTTTCGGGTTTTTATAATCCGCACCACCTACGTGCAGCACTATTGCGGCATAACCAAGGAAACCCGATCTGATTCGAACCCTTCGGAAAGTCTAGTGGGCACGGGGACACGTACTAGTGCGTGATGCCGTTCCCTCTAGAAAACCTCCGAAGGTGATACGTTTCACACGGCTTGAGGAACTCTTTAAGTTTCTCGCCGCCCCCGAACAAGCCCGGTGAAGCTAAAAATGCCGTTTGACGCAATCAGCAAACTCTCTACAAAAATAAAAAAACCAAGGAAACCGATTACATACTTACTAGGGGTGTTCAATAAAAAGTGATAATGAGTATGAAGCAGTTATATATCATTTATTGTTATTTTATTTTTCGACATAATCATCTTGATCGCTTATAAAATCATGTTACGGCGGCAATGTCTTCCTCATCATTGCCATATTTGTGACCTCTCAGTTTTCTTTTTACCGCGGGAATAGGTAGAAATCACTACGCGCAAGGTCAGGTGAGTATGGAGGATGTTCCATCAATTCAAATCCAGCATCTATGGATAGCAGTCATCGCAACTCGGGACTTGTGTGCGGGGGCGTTATCATGGTGAAACAACACAACTTTAGCAAGTTTGCCATTTTCGCGTATTTCCTGACGCACTTTTTTTATTTGTTCTGCGTATAAGTGGCCCCCGTAATAGTGGCTCCATGATTGAGGTATTCAATCATTATCACCCCCTGGCTGTTCCAGAAAAGAGCGCCCATAATCTTACCGGCGGATGGAAATGCCTTAAACTTTTTAGGCGTTGGAGATGACAGCCTCTTCCAAGTCATGGACTGTTGTTTCGTTTCAGGATCATAATGGCCATGTTTAATCCATAGTTACAAAGCGAGCCAAAAATCGGTCAGGATCTTGTTTTAACAATCCTCAGGATCTTGTTTGTAAATGCTTGTCTGTAAGCATTCTAGGCACCCAGCGCGCTGATACTTTTTTCATGTCCAAATGTTCATGTATAATACTATTGATACTTCCTATCGAACTCTTTAGTTCTTCAGCTACAAAACGAACAGTAATACGACGATCTGCAAAAACTATTTTTTAACTTTTTTTATCATTAGTTCGGTAACTGCCGTCGTAGGGCGGCCCGAGCGCGGGTCGTCTTTAGTTGAAGTTCTTCCTCTCTTGTACTCGGCACACCACCGCGCAACCGTTGAATACGGAGGAGCATTGATCCCTAATGTTCCTTTCAAGTCTAGATTTACTTGCTCAGTAGTAAATTTTTTCAGGCAGAGATTATATAATACGTCGCGAATTTCAATTTTATCCATTTTGTGTACCACGCTCCGACACGACGAAAACAAATAAATAATAAATAAATAAATAAATAATAAATATGAGACAACTTCACATACACTGTTCTGATCCCAAGGTAAGTAGCTAAAGCACTCGTTTCATGGAAATCAGAAACAACGACGGTACCACAACCACCCAGACCTGACACAATATCGAAAAGTTCGTTTTCGACATTGACCCGACCGGGAATCGAACCCGGGACCTCAGGAGTTAGCGCCGCCCAAAGTCCGGCGTGCAAGCCACTCGGCTACGGAGGTCGTCACAAATGACTTCTATTTTTAAAATAAGAAATTAAAATCAATATTTTTTTTTCTTTATTTTATCAAATGTCTGGGCTTTACCAGCCAGTATTTACTTTTTTGTTGTTCAAGGAGTTTATATGCCATTATTACTTTTTATTGAACACCCCTCGTATATGACTTGGTTTAATAACGTCAAGAAAGAAAGGAAAACACATTTTATTCAAAATTTATTTGTTTCGGTTGTTTAGTCGGTTATTTTAATAATCCATATTACCTACGAGAAGCACCATTGCAGAACAAATTGACTAAGGAACCATATTATATCATTGGGTTTTATAATAGATTTTTAAATGAAAAAGCTTTGTATAATGTTCACTGTTCCTTTGACTGAGCGAGCACTGCAGTTACAATTGCCTACTTTAACTTAATTTTATACGTTATCGTTGTAATATATTGTTTCTTTTTAAAATACCAACGGTCCTTACCTAGTTTGCTTTGGAAAATTACGTAATTAGTGTTTTATAATGTGTGTACTTTTTTAGTAAATTCTACTTTTCTAATTAAGCTGCTTACGAATTTATCCGAAATTATTAAATTAGTTTCCCCATACACTATTGTTATTATTCGTACGAAGAATGTCGATTATTTATTGTATTTTGTTTCTACTGAATATTCACTATATAACGCAAAAGAAATGAATCCCATTGATCAATATCTTTATTACCTCAATAAATATTTTACCGCTGCAACTGCATGTCGAATTTTTATGATAGTTAATGATTCCACTACCATGAATAGTGATTGTATGGTACCTCATCATGCCTAAAGTGAATGCAATTTTCAACAACACACATCCGACGCTTATCATTGAGGTAACTATGTGGTTGTCGACCGTAAATAACATCATTTAAGTACGTACATTATCTTCGCAATTTAAATGCGTTGCGGTTCAAGAATAAGGCGCGGAAATGTAGGCGTTAAGCTATTTACAAAAAATACTTGACCACCACAAAGTACAAATATAATTCTGTCTGTATAAATAAAAGGTTTACCTTTTGCGGAGCATAAACACGCACTTTTAATGCAGCAAAGTGCTAAGTGCGAGTTTTATTCTCCTTTCGTTGCTATTGTTGACAAAAACAGTAATTCGCAGTGCAAGCTGGTGACAAAGGGTAAGTTAAAAAAACGCTATCTTGTAATTAATATTTATTTTTAGATTGATTTTGCTGATTTTTTTACAAAAAATTTTGTCACTTTCGCAGAATGTAATTTTCGCAGAACGTCACTTTCGCAGAACGTCACTTTCGAAGAACGTCACTTTCGCAGAATGTCACATTCGCAGAATGTCACATTCGCAAAACGTCACTTTCGCAGAACGTCACTTGCGCAGAATGTCACACTACTTTTGTGTCTGTAAAATTGAATGAGACCTAATACTAACACTACGGAAAATTAAGGTAATAATAAAAAACAAAGTTCAGTCAAATCTTTATAACAAAAATGCAATCTTGATGCGTATTTAATGAAAAGTAGTAAAAATATTACAATGTAAGTACATAATTATTGTTTGTGATGTGTTTGTGATTAGAAAATAAAGTGTATTTTTTTTTATTTTATTTTATTTATTTATTTTAGGATAGTTAACAGCTTGCAATTGTAAAAAGATAACAACAAAAATTATAACTATAAGCTATTGACAAGCTACCACATCTAAGATGTCTACTTACATTAATAGTAAAACTAAACTTTTCTTATTAAAATTAATTTTGAATCGATGACAAGTCGTCAACAACGGTAGGCCCCTTTTTTAGCCGCGACCACCACACCTTCGCGGAATGTACAATCTCATAACAGACGACCGTGGGTGTAGCATCCGGTGTGTGGTGAGCAATGCACGAACCTTGCGATCCAGGGCATCCAGCTCAATCTGAGTCCACCTTAGTATGCCAAAGGAGTATATGAGTAGAGGCATCATCATTATTATTAATATTACAATACAATGTAGTTACATATAATAATAATATACATTACAATATATTATAATATCTAATATATAAAATTCTCGTGTCACAGTTTTCGTTGCCATACTCCTCCGAAACGGCTTGACCGATTTTGATGAAATTTTTTGTGCTTGTCCGGTATCTATGAGAATCGGCCAACATCTATTTTCATCCCCCTAAATGTTAAGGGTGGTCCACCCCTAATTTTTTTTTGATTTTTGAAATTTTTCCAATACAAAATGATTTGTTTGTAGTGTTGTCATGAAAACTGTCAAAGCGGTACGAAGTCCGCCGGGGGCAGCTAGTATATATATAAAATTCTCGTGTCACAGTTTTCGTTGCCATACTCCTCCGAAACGGCTTGACCGATTTTGATGAAATTTTTTGTGCTTATCCGGTATCTATGAGAATCGGCCAACATCTATTTTTCATCCCCCTAAATGTTAAGGGTGGTCCACCCATAATTTTTTTTTGATTTTTGAAATTTTTCCAATACAAAATGATTTGTTTGTAGTGTTGTCATGGAAACTGTCAAAGCGGTACGAAGTCCGCCGGGGGCAGCTAGTAATATATAAGTATATTATGTATATATTTTTAATTTTCATGAAATACATGTCAATATTGCATAGCTGACGAATTCGCCAAAATCACAAATCAACATTTAGCAAATTAAAATATTCAAGCCAACATGGACGTAATAAGACCTAAATACAAACACTACAGAATACTCGTAGATAAGGTAATTAAAAAACCCAGAAAATAATTAATCTAATCTTTATAAAAATAATGCAATCTTGATACGTAATTTTTTGCAGTGACATTTTGCAAAAGTGACGTTATGCGAAAGTGACATTCTGTAAAAGTGATATTTTGCAAATGTGACATTCTGCGAAAGTGACGTTCTGCGAAAGTGACATTCTGCGAAGGTGACGTTCTGCAAAAATTACATTCTGCGAAAGTGACCAAATTTTTTGCAGTGACATTTTGCGAAAGTGACGTTCTGCGTTAAGACCAATAAAACTACTACATACTTGCACTTGAAAAACGTAAACAAAGTAGCATGTTTGTAATGGAGTAACATGTGCAAGCGCAAAATTAAGACTCAGCTCGGCCATAGAACACGATCGTTTGCGGTGCGGTCCGTGGATTTGTAGTTCATTGCGTGTTTTACTAGGAACGCCTTAGAAAACTGTAAGCAAGAACGAGGTGGATGCAGTAATCGTGCGATGTAGCTTAGGCCAAAGTCGTGGGCAGGCTGTTAGCCCTAGCTACCACTTAGTACGTACAGCACGCATTACGTAACGAGTCACCTTAGAATGCCCTAGATGTAGAAGCACCGGTTCCAAATAGGTCTTCGCTTTTAAGTGAACATATTCCGTTGCGACATACCAACAATTTTGCGGCAATTGAACTTGAAAGCCATCACGTTTTAATTGCAAAATGACGAACGGGTGTTTATAGGGTTTTCTCTCCAATTCATTTAGTTATCGCACTTAGGTACCTAAGTTATAGAAAGCGTAAAAATCAACATATATTTTATATCTTCAAATTATTTCAACTGCCGCTGTGGTGTTGTGTTAGACCACAGCGCAGGTGTCAGACCCAGACGTCCCGGCTTATGTAGTAGGTTTGGTTAGTGGTAGGGATTGTTCTCAGTCCGTCTGGCTAGCTCTCCCATTTTATCTACATTTATCACCATAGCCATAATGTCGGTAGCATTATGTCTTTACACAGCAAGATAACTTAGCCGGATTGCAAAACCTTATGGGATTCTGGGGAGCGCCCAAAGTATCTAGGGCATCCCTCTGATGACCGGCCGTTCTGGGATAAAACTTGATGTTTATAATCCGTGGTCTCGAGCCATCCCCGTGAAAGAGAAGGGCACTAGGGAAATAGTGGATTTATATACCTCCCGTCGAGCTTTTCTAAGCTGGGCTAGCATAAGGGAAAAGTCTCGCCCCAGTGACACCTAGCCCCGGTGTATACGTAAGACAGCATTTAATATAAGTCAGTAGGTATTCAGGTATATAATAAAAAAGTCATATCAGTGAACTGTTGACATGTCTGACCAATTAATCATCTCAAAGCTTGGCGTGCTCTGTTTCTTATAGTTGTTTTGCTTGTTTTTCACAAGGTTCTTAGCTTCTTAAATATTTTCTTAATTGGAGAGAGTGGGTCGCTGATAAATGTTTTCCCTATATTGAACATAACAGGCCAATTGCGTGTTGTTTCATTTTGGGTGCGTAATTCATGTAGATTAGATTGAAATCAGATCAATAATTTTCATTGATGACATTCAGATATACACCGACGGCAGCAAGATAGACGGGAAGGTTGGAGCGGCGCTATCTCTTCGGAGGGGCGCTGCCGAACTTGCACTGCCGTCGTATAGCACAGTTTTTCAGGCCGAACTGTTAGCACTCCACAAAGCCTCGGAAGTAGTACTCAGAAGGAAGGAAGTTTCTTTTGGAGTTTATAGCGACTCTATGGCAGCCCTGCAAGCCGTCACCGGCGGTAGTTCCCTCCACCCCCTCGCAGTAGGTGTTCGAAGCAATATTAACACAGCATTTAAACAGAGCAAAGTTGTTGCTTTGCACTGGATAAAGGCACATGCGGGGTTGGAAGGGAACGAAAGGGCCGACGTGCTAGCCAAGGAAGCCGCTATAAAGTTGAAGAGAAAGCCTGACTACGACAGGTGCCCTGTATCGTTCGCAAAGCGCCTCATCAGGGATGGGACGCTGGGCGAGTGGAACAAGAGGTACCAGTCTGGTGCTACAGCCGAGGTAACCAAACTCTTCTTTACTGACACCACCGCTGCATACAAGATCACACGTAAATTCACCCACACAAAACACATCCTCTCCGAGTGCCCTATACACACTCGTGAGAGGTACAATATTGAGGCGGAATTGGGCACCCGCATCGTCCCCAAAAACTTCGCGGACCTCCTGGCCGCGAAGGAATCCAGGGACATATTTTTAAAATACGGCATAAAACTAATAGAGACGGTTTGTAATAGGAATAAGAAATAGTAAGCAATAAATAATGTAACAGTATAAAAAGATGGAGGGATTTATGCGCATTCATGACGAATGCGCAGTAAATCTGCTCAAGCACATAAATTAAATATAAATATGTAAAAGATTAGAATATAAGTTTACAAACTAAGATAAACAAGATAGAAGTTAAGAAAATAGAATTAAAGAATGTAATAGCAGTAAGAATAAAGAAAAGTTAAGAAAATAGAAATAGAAATAAGAAAATAGAAATAAGAAAAATGTAAAAAACAAAAGCCAATCTGGGCTCCTATAGTATATTCTTTACCCCTGTATCCCTTTTTAGAAACTAAGAAATAATAATAAGAAATAAATTATAGCTAGGATGATGGTAGAGTTAAAAAGAAATAGACGGCAAACCCAGCCGTATAGAATAGAATAAAAGATGATGAATGACAAAGTGGAATAGGAATGAAAGTACGAGAGGAATAAAAGCGAGAACTGGAATGAAAGAGAAAATAGAAAACAATGCCTCCCATCCCGTGGGAGAAAAGCTAGCAGAAATTTAAAAAAAAAAAAAATTTCATTGATTGATTAGGGGGCGACAATTTTGGTATGCACCTTAATCAGATGATGGCTTTTGAAATATTTTATCAAATGATTTAAAATACTCATTGTTGGCTTTTGATTTCTAAAGATAAAACAAATTTCGAAACTGTACTCACGTATATTTTTACTTTCTATTTTAGCGTTACGTTTTAACCCTTCGCATGGTCCTTAGTCACAGGGAGTAATCAAATGTAAATTTATACGAGTGTGGATATATCTGCATAAAATATTTATTTGAATGAAAGTTAATTCAATAAAAAAACCTAGCTCATCCACGTACCTCGCAATTGTAACATCATGCTGTTGGTACAAGTACTTTACAAAAGGGAGCAATATCTTACTGGGTGTTGAGTATCAACTTAACGAAACCGGGAATTAGTATGACAAATTGGCATTGAAGTAGCGCCTCCTCGCGACAAAGGAGGTGAATTGCATTTTTGCCCTACAAATTCTCGTTTACGTTAGCATCATCATCAATTGCACTGAGCTGTTAGTTCTCGTTCATATTGTGTAAGTTACAAATGTAAGTTTTATCTTCAACATCATTATCATAATAAGTCTGTGTCAATGCTTTGCTGGACATAGACCTCTGGTAGAGACCTAAGCATGCAATGTGATGCTGCTGAGCTAGATCTTCGGTTTTTCTTCTGTAAGTTTAATGTTCTTTATTTTTTTCAATACTAAAAGATAATAAACTATATTTCTATAAGAGGCTCTGAGTGCGAGAGCATATTCACCAACCTCTTAAGCATCAGTAGCACAAACTGGTCGAGTAAAAAGTCAGGGAAACGTTTTAAATTAGCTTTTATTGCCGTATAAGAGCATTGTACATTATACATCTTCTACGTAGTCAAATCAGAGCAGTTTTATATAGCCATTCTGATGTATGAGGCTTTAAAGCAGTAATATAAAACGCTTTTTCATTAGCGAACAAAGGCTTTTATACAGCTTTTATTTTACATAAAATTGTATATTGTTTATTTTACTAGCCTAAAGTAATATAAAATGTGAAACTGTTTTAAAACAATAATTTAACTAAATAAAACACAGTAACTAAACATGGCGACAAACATTTATTTTATTGTAAATTATTAAGGTAGGTGATATGATTAATATAGCATCATTATTATGGGAATTTAGTTTTACTGATAATGTATGCCTATGTTTGCTGTGAAATTTTGATGCGCTTTTAGAATAGTCTGTTTTAAAATAAATTACAGGTGTAAAATCTAAACAAAAAAATTAATTAAATTAGATGTATTAATTAAAATTGAAAAAAAGGTTCCCTACACAAAATACAAAATGGGAGTATAATTTACCTAAGTTCAATTAGCATTATAGGAATAATTTATTGCTCCGGAAGTCACAAAGTGGTTACTTAAATAACCATTAGTAAATTAATATTCGTATAAACAACTTTTAATCATATTTTTACTAGGTAAACGTTGCTTAAAGAGACATAAGCATATTAAATATATTTAATAATGATTTTATTTGACTGTTCAGATCTGTTTGAAAATGTCGGGTAAATGTTATTAATAAAACCGCAAATTACAGCACATTTATAAAGCAAACAACCGATTACTAGCTATATAACTAGCTTTATCAAAATTGCTTAATACAACAGACACATAAATGTTACACAGCTTATTTTAAAAGCCGTTATATGACAACAATTCAAGAAACGCTGAGTCAACGTTTACACATAATTTTAATGAAACTTGTAATTAAATTAAGCTAATTAACAATACACATATATTGTGCCTCTATTCAACTATGTACACCATAATTCGCAACTATATATCTTTTAAATGACTCGATGCTATATAAGATAATTCTTACATGACTTTTGTGCTACCTGGGAGAGATTGTCAAAAGATGGCAACTTTTACAGCATAGTACTTCAACGTTATGTATGTTTACTTCTTTCTGCCTATTGCTTCCAACAAAGTGACATTGTCCTTAATTGTGTATTGTATTGTGGTGGCTATTCAGCTTTTTGAATAGTTTTCCAAAACACAACTACATATTGTTACGATACACATTTGGAATACCTTGTGTGTCGTTAACAGTAGGTAAAGAGCATCATAAATTATATCTTCAATTGTATTCTGACATTTATGTTGTTTTGTTGCAAAGACATTGGTTGTAATGTAGTTTTAACCGCCTCTATGGTCTAGTCGTTAAGACCACCGGTCTCAGCCCCAAAGGTCCCGGGTCCGATTTCCACCGGGAACTCGTCAGATACATGTTTGAGGATTTGGTTTGTTTGTTTGTCGATTTTTGTCCGCCTGGCTAGCTACTACCATCTTATCTAACGCCCGCCATAATGTCAATGTTAATAGCATTGTTGTGTTCCGGCAGCTAGAGATAAGGTCAGTGCATCAGTATTTGAGGATTTCGGGTAAAGTGCGCTGTGAGATGAAGGCCAAGTGCTTAAACGTAAGAAAATATAAAAAAGGTGGGCTAAACTTGATAAAATAAATTCTGGAGTTGCTCTAGAGGTTTTTTTTATTAATATGCAACAGTATAAGGACGTCTGTTTGTACGTAACGGTGAAACGGCGAAATTTGGTAATAGTTCTTTAGTAGAATTAAAATACTTTCAATCTTATTATCTTTACTACCACTTAAAACTTAGTTTCAATAGTTAGACCGAATATAACGCAGGCGTCGCAGCCGCGGTCGGAAGCTAATTAATAATGAATGAATAGTCTTGTCAAACAAGAGTTATTTATGAAATTAATATATGTGGGATACTAATTAAAATATTGTGTTAGAGACGTAAGCCTAAATGAGATATTGAAAATTGAATGATAAATGTTTTATTGAAAGCTTTGTTTATAAAAAAACTTAAACCTTTTTTTTGATGTTCTTCTTCAAACCAACTTCCCAAATTATTCAATCATCACGAACATATTTATCGGTGGAAAGGTAAAACTGCTTAAACACCAAAAGGGCATTCATGGGAAATGCACTTAAAATGCATTTCATACCAATTGGTTTTTGGCGCTTAAGCAGTTTTCTCTTTCCACCTATGCACTAAAAAAGAACAAGAAAAAAAATATTTCAGTAATAGGAACTCGTAAAATTGATTTTGAGGCATATTTTCTTTATTTTTATGATCGTTTAAGAGTAACACTGTTAATCACTTTAGAATATTTATGTAATATTGTTAATAGTTGTAATCACAAATCGTCCTTCTTTTTGGTCACGAACATTACATCGAACACTTAAAAAACATACCTTGGTTAGTACAAGCCAAAACATCCCACAACGCCGGCAACAAGGTACTGCAAAATGCAATCAAAATGTCACCACAATTTTCACACAAAACACGCGCGCAAATCAAGTGCGCTACACTAAAGTATCACCACTTTAACACTAATTGACGATGACAACTACTTAATAACATTGGCAGTTTTTTGCGAGGACGCACTGCACGCAGCGGAGTTCAGTCTAAATGGTCGCGTGCGCAGGCCCGGCGACGCAATTTAAAGTTGCTAGCATCTATTGGCCTTCGTCGCGGGTAAATCACCTGTAGGCATATTTTCATTACAAATCGATCTGTTTATAACGTGGCACGTCCGCCGTGACCTGCCTCAAGGCTGTAATTATATTGGTAAACTCTAAACAACAATTAGTAAGCCCTGCCGTGCAACTTAGAGTGCCAACCGAAGCTTCAATGCCTCTAATAATACACTATCGACGAGTACAAGTTAACAAAATGAAAACTTGATGGTTTATTTATTAACTGGGATTTTTTTAAAGGTTATATTACAATATAACCATTGTTGAACTCAGATATTCGAATACACTTTCGCAATTTGCCAATTGTGCGATCAGCATTAAAATGACCAAAACACAATTATCTCTTTTGTGACACAATCGTGAATAAAGATCATTCGACAGTGTTTAAAAAACTATTTAAGAATAAGCGTAAATAAATAACAATCTTATTCAAAATAAAATTATCCTTTTTTTCATGAACTTTGTAACCACTGTTTGTAGTATAGTACATTCAATCCAAATTTACCAAATGCGTGCTTGATTATAAGCATTATGATTCTGTACCCTTCACAACCCGAAACTATAAACCTACCTACCTACCGGTTTCTTTTGCAAAAGCATATTAGGGAATACCTAAAGGTATGTCTATGATACATAGTTGGCGTTAATACCCATTACAAAAACTTTAATTGAATTGGAACGCGAAAGATTAAAAGTGTATAATATAAGCTTAAGAGTCAAAATCGAGATCTCTTTGCAAATATTTTTGTTGGTTTACAAAACAAATGTAACACCTTATAATTATATATATTATACACACAATCTTATAATTAATTTTACAGAGCATAACATAGCGTACAACGTACAACATACGTAATAAACTGTTTTCAGTTACTTTTTGTAAAACAGTCCCACATCCACATGCTATGCATTCTCCATTTTTTTAAAAGCGCACAGTGCTCGTATAAAGCAATTCTGATTGTGTTTGTTTTAGGTTTAATGGGTGAATATATTGATATTGAAAAAAATCCACGAGCCTTCTACCTTCCAACTGTCTGGTGCCCTATCATTAAGCCACCGTGGTTATATTCGAGCCATGCCTCCGATCAACACTTATTCTGGATCCAAATTTGTTTAGGTTTATAAAAACACATAATAAGGCGTTTTTTTGTGAAGTTATGAGAGATTAATTAAGTGAGAAAATTGTATGGAAGTGAATATTACTTTTATTATTTTCTTTGCTTTTTATTTATCAAGTAAATAGATGTGATTGGTTTAGTATCGTTTTAATAAACAAAAATGTTTAAAAAATATATCATGCCTGTATCAGTCCGCTGCTGACTGATGCCTGGATATAGGCCTCTTCTAATGCATGCCACGGAGCCTTATCTTCGGCTCTTCTTTCAACTTTTGCTGGCAAAACTTTGCGTATGATGATGATTGGTCCGCCCGATTTCGGTCATGGCGACTACTTCGACTCCTAGTCGGCACGGTGCTGGTGCGCCCGAAGATGGCTAACATAACCGATATTCTTAGTAAACCGGCGTGCGCACTGAGCGCACGTAAGCTTACCATCAGCTTAATTATAATTGATTGACGCGGGTTGTCGAGCCTTCAGCTCATCGCGTTTTGTATCGAGGTCGGTATTACGCTGCTCCTCGAAAACACGAACTTGCCTCTTCACAAACCCTCCCACTTGGACGGATCGATACTGCACCTCTTCATATGCTTTTTCTGAACATCTTTATACCTGAAGAGTTGGCCACCACGCTTACGGGCAGGCGTAAGCCCTTCAGTTCAGAGTAAAAGATGCGCTTTGCCACACGTTCCGCGGACATGCGTGAGACGAGTCCGCACCACCGGAGTTGCCGACGCATTAGGTAAGTAAGACGCAATGCCACCAACATTGGCCCGTCGCAGAACTTCGGTATTACGCACGCGAGCACACCATCTGATTTTCATGATACTACGAAGGCATTTAAGGTGGAATCGGACTAGCTTGCGTATGTGGTGGCGGCACACACACCATGTCTTAGAGGATTATAGGAGGCTCGGCAACACAATCGCCAGGTATAAAGCTAAATTTTTTTTATATACTAAATAAATGTCAAAAAGAGCAATTTTTCAAATAGGTACAAATTTATTGTAATTTTTTTTTAATTGTTCCATTTGAGTGCGCTCGAATTGTTTTGCCAAATGACATTGTCAAATTTTATAAGGCCATTGCACTGATGTGGGAATGCTTATCATATTGTTCAGTTCAGGTTACATAATAACGTTGCTAACTCAATGTCATACACACATAATTGTAAAAAAACGTTCTATCAACACTTTAGAAATTATCCACAATGTAGGTTAAGGACAATTTTAGTAAAATTGATGTATTTTCAAGGTTAAAAATTGGCGTTCACAGTTTATAGACGAATATTTGATTAAAGTCTATCTATTTTAAGGTGTGGCGAGTATTTATAGCTGGTTGCTCTTTGGAGTAGCTAGCTATCCGACTAGCTATCGAGTGTTCGGGATACGATCGTGCAGAACAAACAATTATCGCAAAGCAGTGACTTTTTTTGGAGAGTGTTTGACTGATTGCCTACAACGGCATTTTGAGCGTCACCGGACTTTTTTTGGGGGCGTCGAGAAACTTAAAGGGTTCCAAGCCATGTGAAACGAAGCACCGTCAGAGGTTTTCTAGAGGGATGGCATCACGCACTAGTGCGTGTCCCCGTTCCCAACTAGATTCTCCGAGGGGTACGGATCGGATCGGGTAAAGCAGGGTCGATCGACAGAGCAGTTGAGCCCTTGGTTTTTATTGCAAGATGGCAGTATATATGTGTAGCTTTTGTTCGTGGCTTTGCTACATGACTTGTGCTAAACGTATTAAAGGTAAATATCATATGGGTATAAGTAAAAAGTGTCTAACACAAAACAACGAAATAAAGATCACTCTGTATAAGTAATTTTGGTCCGGTTTGAAACCTCCTGTACAATTGTCATCCTTATGGGATCATTTTCCAAAAATCCTGAAACACTTTACAATTTCTTACCAGGCCAAATTCCGAAATTTAAGGAATGACAGATTTCCATACAATTTTCCACCCTTATTTCACCTCTCTAGAGGAGGTTTTTTGATACAACACGTCGTTCTTTATTTTTGTTGATAAAACTAAAGATCGATTAAAATATTCGTTTTGATAGTTATTACTTTAAAAATAACGAAATCCCAAAAAGAAACCTTTTTAAATTTTTTACTCATTTAAAGAAAAATAAACAAAATTCCTTCGTTCCTGGGACAAGTAATTCTTTAATTCTTTTCAAGAACCCAAATACCAATTTTCAGTATTTAACTTCAAAACTTTCATACAAACTTTCACTCCCTATTTGACCCTCTTAGGGTGTGATTTCCGTAAAATCCTAACTTTATGTAATTAGCTTCAGCGATTTAGGCTCGGCGATGATGAGTCATAGTCAGTCAGGACAAGTCATTATATGTATATAGATACAACTAATTGCTGATTGCCTTACGTTTTTTTAAATTTGCAATAATCTTAAAAACTATGTTATAATTTGGAAAAGTGTTGAAAAAAATCCACTAGCGGGATTTGAACTCGCATCCTCTAACGGTGCCTGCAGGTGCGCTTCCAATTACGCTATCGTGGCTCTGTCTAACCCTTCGAAATTTATCAACACTATCTACTCTTACTTTGTAAGCTAAAGGAGCCGTATTCAATGTCAACAACTACGCCATCAGCATCCGATCATAAATATAGGCAAGCTATAATTAAATTATGGATATACACATATATTATTTTACGCAATTTTTAAGCGAACAATTTGGAAAAGTGTTGCAATCCTATGTCCAAAGAGCCGGGAGAAGGTAAGCCGGTAATTGATACTGATAAATTAATTGATAACAAGAGTAAAGCTATGTTGAGACATACAGGTCCGTACAAAGGATGCCGTCCGTCGTAAAGGAACCGTCATCATTCTATTTTTTCGTTGAACTCGTGCCTTGGTATAATTCCAAAGAGTTCGTAAAAATATTTCTCATTAACTTACGCAATAAATACTTACCTACATATTCCATTTTGTTTACAGCGTAGAGCGGAGGCCGTTTAAGTTGCGATATCTTTATATATTGATGCAATTGCGTTTTTCTCGACAGATAATCTAATTTCCAACAATATTGTTGCTTTAATCAGATAATTGCTTCATTCTAATTGTTATCAGATGCACTTACATCATTCAAGTCCCTGAAGCTCTATATTTCCTTCGTTGACGCAAGGGAACCCAAGGGAACCCAAGGGAACTGTTAGATAAATCTATCTATGTATTTTATATGTTTCGGCTAAAACAAAAAGTGCGAAAAGATTATTTTTAAATGACCTAAAAGTAAATTAATAAATATTGGTAAGTAAAACGATTATGATTATCTCTACGTCGCAAATTCGTATACGCGACGATAAAACACGGGTATATGAATAGAGCCTTTTCGATTTACACACTTCATTTTGTCTAAACAAAAAGTCTTTTACATACACTGGTTTAGACCCAGAGTCCCGGGTTCGATTCCCAGCTGGGGGTACATGTTTGTGTACTCGGTTTGGTTGGTGGTAGGGCTTGTTTGTCCGCCTGGCTAGCGAATGTATGTAGCATTGTTGTGTTCCGGCAGCTAGAGATAAGATAGCCAGTACCTCACTATTTGAGGATCCCGCCGGGTGAAGTGCGCTTCCATCATTGGCCTTATCATCACTTAACATCAGGTGTAATCAAGGCACTGTGCTTACCCGTAAATATTAAAAAAAAAACTTAAGAAGGTATATAAAAAATTTTTAGATTTATTATTATAAATAATAGTTTGTACGTCACCATAGGAACATAAGTGTATAACACTGTGTTAGCTGGGTCTGTCTAGGGAGAGTATTTGTGTCACAAAAACGATTAGCCCCTTGAATTTAAGTGGCGTCCTGTAACTTTTCTTTGTTCCGTCTGAAAGTATATTAGTTACTGGGTCAATTCCCAGATTTTTGACCGCGTACTTGAATTTGTAATCAACGATCAGTTTGAAATAACTAGCTTGCTCTGAAGTCTGATTACTCACAGACATCATCCTTTTTTTGGAGAGAGTTTGCAGATGCCTTTGGCGTAATGTTCAGTGTCATAGGACTTTTTTTGGGGGCGGCGAGAAACTTAAAGGGCCGTGTGATAGAAACACCATCAGAGGTTCGACGGATGGCATCCACTAGTGCGTGTCCCCATTGCATACTAGATTTCCTGCGGGGTTTAGATCAGATCGGGTTAGACGTTGTCTAACCTATCCGATCCGAACCGACGATGATATCATCCATCAAAATTACGAAAAATATATGTCTGTAAAACCCCGCGGGTGAAATATCTGGAACAGCTAGTTTGCAGCACGCCTTCAGCTCGACTTTTGGTTACATTATATTTTCATAGAAGTTGAGTTTCAAATTTTGTCGTTAGAAAAGAAGCTCAGAAGTGAAGCTTTTATTTTCACTGGAATCATGAACTCAATACATGATTAAATAATAATAATAGTTTGAGATTCCGCACCGACGACGGATGCACAGTTGTTTTTAAACGTTTCTATTTTGTAAAAATACTATCTAGTCAAAATAATAGTATTTTAGAAACATTTAATCGGATATAAGCGCCAACCTAAAACGTAGAACCAGTTGCGAGCTGCGACTGACGAGAAAAGACATTACAATTTATAAATGGCTGTAGACCTCTTGTAGCGCGATACATGAATAAGCATCATCATCCGACTGACGAGAAAAGACAATACAATTTATAAATGGCTGTAGACCTCTTGTAGCGCGATACATGAATAAGCATCATCATCATCATCATCATCATCACTAGCTCGTTACACGTCCCCACTGCTGGGGCACGAGCTTTCCCTATAGATGGATAGGGAGAACGGGCCATAAACCACCACGCGGGCCTACTGCGGATTGTTGGTTGTTAACGACTGCTACTGCAGCCGGGATCAACGGCTTCACGTGCCTTCTGAAGCACGGAGGAGCTCGATATGATAAATTTTTGGTCAGCCATCCGACGACCGGCCTATGCGAAAGTTGAATGAATAAGCGTAATACCTTTAATTTATTGTATATCACATAACAATTTTAACAATAACAATGTCAAATTTATTATGTGTCTTGCAATAAAGATCTAATTTGAATAAATTTCATCTGATGATTAAAATATTGACCTTGAAGTGTGCGATAAAAATATAAGCTAATTAGCATATTTTTATGATAGCGCAAGGTTATCAAATGACACTGAAGAAGTGTGTCAGCTCCGCAGGCTTCAACGTTAAAATAACTTATCTGATTGAAACCATGCACATTTGGGTGCTTTTGGCGACGCTTGACCAAATAAATTTATTTTTGCGGACATTACTTTCAATGATGTCAACACGTGAGGTGAGATTATATCTGCATGAGGATGACGTTACACTTACGCTTGAGGTCAATATTAAAGGCGGTTTATTTCTCAGAACAATAATAGCTTTAGTTATTGTTCTGAGGTTTACGCATATTTGCCTGGTGTAGGGACTATGCTCCTGTGTAAATTATTTATTTTGAAATTGTGTGCAATCTGTAGGTAGAATATATATATATATAAAAATGTAGCGCATCGGGAATGTTCGCAAGCGCTCGCACTAATGGTTTCTTTGCAATTATTAAAATGAGAAGTGAAGTGTCTGATGAGCCTCATGCGCGAAGGCAACAATAGAAGAGAACGGCATAAACTACCACGCGGGCGCAGTGCGGATTGGTGGTAAATAACGATTGCTGATGCAGCCTTCCGAAGCACGGAGGGGCTCGAGATGATAAATTGTTTGGTTACCTGTCCGATGACCGGTCTTTGCGATAGTACCTCAGCACTCCTCAGCTAACCGGGCGCGTTATCACTGCGCTACCGAGCTCATTATGCATCAAAACCTGGAAATTGAACCCAGCACCTCCGAATATCGGACCGAGACCTATACCACTGGGCCACCAAGGCGTTAAAATGATATTGATTACAAAATAAACAAGCTTGTCATGTTAGCATGGTAATCACAATCAGTCTTGTCATACCATTTCACCAGATTACCGACTTACATTGACCAGCAAACGCCCTCTGGTGCGTTGCACAACGCTTTTGAGTAACTATACACCCGAAGGTACTTGATTTGATACACCTACCTGTTGGCTAATATATTGGTAAAATATTTCTCTTATTATACAACCGGGGTCAAGGTAAAGGTCATTATAATAATACAGCATAAAGCGAAGCAAGGCAATATCATTCGTTTATTGATACTCTTGTAAAACAAGTTACGTTACAATCTTTTCTAGTTGTTAGAAATCATTATGTTGGTGGTATAATGGTTATATTATACATCACAAAACATCTGAAAGGAGAGTTGATTAAATCTCAATATGTAAGCGAATCTTTAGTTACTTTATTGCAGTAGGTAACTACTAGGCCGATAATATGTTCTTATTGAAATTAAGAAATAGATTTTAAGTTAAATAGGGTCAGTATAGGACAGTATACGGACAGTTACATAAACGGCCAATTATAATATTTTTTATTACAAATAAGCGGCTCTAAAACATCATAAAGAATGGTGCGTAATACAACATTTTATAAATACGTAACAAATGTTTGTGAAAATTCTTTTAAAAGTTAATTTATTTTCTATCTACTACGTCTACTTAGTCATCGTTTACCCGATAGCTCATCGCCGGAGCTCATTGTTGGTCGTTCAGTAATTATTTACAGGTTTTTCTATGATATATTTCTAGAATTCAATAACTTCTTATAAATTCTTCTCGTTATCCTAGTCACCTAACTCTAATAGCTTGTGCTTAAGTAACAAATATTTTGGTTTTCTATAAACGCTGCAATTACTTAACTAAATAAAGTTTCGATAAATTGTTATCGAAGATATGTTATAAATATCATACATATGTATATATTTTCTAAATAAACATTTAGAAAAAATCTCTTTGGGCTCTTCTAATTTGACCAAATAAAAGCATTCTGATAATGCTAGAATCCTTTTGGAATAAATAACTAATCTAAATATTTTAAACCAAAAACTCCTTCAATTGACATCATTTGAGAATTTACATTACAAATTGTTGCTTTCTTGTTTAGAAGTTCGTATCGTTATATTCGTTATCGTCATTTGAATTTGTAAAGACATTGACGAAATTGTCTTCACGCACCATCAAATAAGTTATACTTTGACACCATTAAGAACCAGCTATCTACACTTTCAACTATCTAGTAAATTTCACTGATCATCCACTAATTGATTACACACACTTGGCTGAGTCCTGCACTTGACGCACAAACTAGCGAGAATCATCCACTGATATTTAATTGTTTGCTGATGTCGGTGATAGAGCTAAGCTCACGACTGCTATAGGCAGGCTGTCTGGCAGCTGCCTTACACAGATTCAGTTATGTGGTTCAGGCACTCAAACGTCACATGATCCTATTACAATATCCACTCATATCATGAGGTATCCTAATGTTAGTGAACTTTCGAGGTTTCACTAGCAGCAGCTAAGTACTGACGTCAGTGCGAAATAAAATTCAGTTAGTGGAAGATTAAAGACCAACTTAAAAATATCGGTCTGAATTTGCCGTAAAGTCCGCGTTTTTGTTCGCTTCTTCTTCGCTGGTCGGTTGGGGTAGCACGAGTGACGCCAAGCGCTAGAACCGCAACGCGCTCATGCGCTCTCCAATATCAGTGACGGAGCGTTCGTCAAACTCTTGCTAGCTGTGTTCCACCGTAGAGTCTGCGTTCTCGTCCACTTCATCTTCGCTGGTCTATTGGGATAGCACGAGCGACATCGAGCACTAGAATCGTAACGGGATATGTAAAAACAGCTTCATGTACTCTTCGATATTGGCGACGAAAGGTTCGTCAAGCTCTTGCTAGCTATGTTCAGCCGTAGATTCTGCGTTCTCGGCCTTTCGCTTCATCTTCGCTAGTCTGTTGGGAAAGTACGAGCGACACCGAGCGCTAGAATCGTAATGGGATATCTAAGAGCAGCTTCATGCGCTCTCCGATATAGGCGACGAAGGGTTCGTCAAGCTCTTGCTAGCTATGTTCAGCCGCGGAGTCTGCGTCCTCGTCCGCTTCATCCTCGCTGGGCGGGGCTAGCACGAGCGACGCCGAGCGCTAGAACCGCAGCGGGATATCTAAGAACAGCTTCATGCGCTCTCCGATATCGGCGACGGAGCGCTCGTCAAGCTCGTGCTAGCTGTCGTCGGGCGTGTCCTCCTCCGCCTCGTCCTCGTCGAGCGGCTGGCTGGTGAGGGCGGCCCAGAGCGGCGAGCGCGCGCCCAGCTGGGCCGAGCCCCGACGCTAGCTGTCACGCAAGCACCCCACCGCTGCGGCGGTGCCGATTGCTCCTACTGCCCCGAACAGGATAGCACCAACTTCACGGTCCGGCGTTATCTCCACCTGCCAAATTTAAAATAAGTTTTAAAAGGCTCAAAGTACTAGTTCCAAACTTATAGTACAGTACTTTAAGTTTGGAAATCATTTAAAGTTATTATTTTACTACCATGGCAGGAGTTTACGGTGTGACGTTTATAAGAAAATGATGATGATGATATTCGACAATAGGAATGATAAGGGAAAAATGTAGGTATCCGCAGATTTGATGAACGTATCGTTGCTTCTATATTCTGTATGTTAGTTATGTAATTGGGTCCATCCTGTGTAACTAATAATAATAATAATAAATAAATAAATAATAATAGTAAATAAATAAAAATACATAGGTAAAGAACGATTTGTTCCCACACTGTTTTGTTATCCTCATTTCGAGGAGTGGTTTTGGTCGTAATACCTAACATATAACTGAAGGGTGAGTTCTTTCTTTCTGAAGTTATCTGTACCTACCAAGCATGTATTTTTTAGTGAGTCGATATAATAATGCCTGCGGTTTATCGATAACTCGGCCGACAATAATCGATAATCGACGTCTTACCAGTTCGCCGGGAACATTTCTCTGCTTCGGAAATGTTATCTTCATTATTTATTTTGATAAATGTGAAGCGGAAAATATGAACCTATTTATAATAACGGTACGACATGACAGTTTAATAAAAGTGAGCCGAGCTCCTGGAAACAACGATTAGGTACTAAACTCGTTAGACAAAATTATGAAAAGGTTGTCACAATTTTTGTTTTTACTTAACAAAGTAGCATCAACATAGAATGATAAAGGAAAATTGTCATAATGAATATGACCAAGAAATTTTTTACGCCCACCTTGGACATAATATAAAACTGTAGAACGCACGAAGTTGGCGCTAATTAATAGTTATTTTTACATGATCGCTAATAGCCTCACGGCGGTCGCACATAAGCAAGTCAGGCGTTACTTCAACAACAAACCGAAAAGTTTTGGTAAATTAGTGGACTTACGAACCACAATTCCTTGCCAGGTCGGGCTTCGTTGGTAGGTATATCTTTCTACAGGGAATATTTATAGACGGGCAACTTGGTAAATTGTATTACCACAGACTTCGTGACTGATTTCTACTTAAACTGCCACTGAACGTACCATACCGACCTGTTAATGGGCTGATAATACGTGATAGGAATCTGTAGACTTATAGATTTGCTATGTCATTGTAAGGTATAATCTCGTTAGATCAAGGCACGGCTGGTGTAGGCCATTTATGCAAAACTAATAATATAACTATCGGATATTCACGATTACGCAGCAGTATTTTGTTGGCTTAGTGATGAGGCCAGTGTCTATAAACATCATTATGCAACTTAGTTTAATCTGCTTTTCAACATGGTCTCAGTAGGTACCTGTCGATTTACAAAATCCGTGGGAGAAGCCAATATTCGGGGAAGTTAATGGCTGAGATAAGTGTAGATAAGTGTTACCAAGGATAGTAATATCTATATTGTTTTCTAAAGTTTACGCGAACACTACACATTGAAATGAAACAACTTTTACGGATCTAGTCGCGTTTATTTTACACATTAGTTTTAATTAATGTTTATCCTAACGTTTTGAACCCTTTGCAGGGTCCGTGGTCACAGGGAGACCACGGACCCTGCAATAGTAATAGTAATGTCTGTTCAGTGGCCGATCTCTCTTCAAATACGGTGTCCAGCTCGAGGGTGAACGGGGCGCGGGCGCTCTAACTCTGGCCCTTTGTTGGTGAAGTACCGGTGGTTGTGGAAATCCGTAGCGAACGCCACGTTTGGGGACATTATTGACTGAATGTTGATAAGTATCACCTGGGATAGTGTCGTTGGATCTTTCCGCGAGGTCCAGCTCAAGGGCGGGCGACGTACGGGGCGAGCACACCAGGTCCACGAGGTGCAGCTGTGAGAAGTCCTAAGGGAAGTCCAATATTCAGGACGTTAGTGACTAAGGTGTTGAAGTGTCATCTGGGATAGTGTCATCTATCTGCTCGGGGTTGGACCTCTCCTCCAGCACGGTGTCCAGCTCGAGGTTGAACGGGGCGTGGGGCGAGCTTACCAGACTCACAAGTAGCGACTGTGTGAAATCCGTAGGGAAGTCCAATGTTCAGTGTCTAAGGTGTGGAAGTGCTACCTGAGATAGTGTCGTCTGCTCGGGGTCAGATCTCTCCTCCAGCACAGTGTCCAGCTCGAGGGTCGGCGGCGCTCGGGGGGACCGCACTAGGCTCACTGGCCGCGGTCGGGCCTTCGCCGGCGACAGCCGCACCACTGACAGCTCACCTCGATCTAGCTCGCAGTTCCGTCTTCTAGCACGTTCTCTGGATGTTAAATGTGTATTTTGAAAAAATTACACGACTTTGTGGTTAGAAGCCCTTTGCAGGATCCGTCACTTTGAAACGTGAGAATAAAAAAATAAGGAAAATACACACAAGTACTTAAAAAGTGTTGAATTTCACTATCTTAAACTGTTAAAAGTTTCGTCGTAATAATTACTTTTCGTGGAGCTCGATGGCGCAGTGGTTAACGCGCCCGGTCTGCGAGTGCTGAGGTTAAGCAACTTTCGCAAAGGCCGGTCATCGGAAGGGTGACCAAAAATGTATCATCTCGAGCTCCTCTGTGCTTCGGAAGGCAAGTAAAGCCGTTGGTCCCGGTTGCATTAGCAGTCGTTAACAACCACCAATCCGCACTGGGCCCGCGTGGTGGTTTATGGCCCGTACTCCCTATCCGTCCATAGGGAAGGCTCGTGCCTCAACAGTGGGGACATAAAATGAGCTGATGATGATGTATGACTATCCTACCAATATCAATTAAGCCGATATACTTAGTGTGTAATCAAGTTTAGGTATAATGTATACGTAAGTGTTTAATGATTAGAATAGCGGCAATGCAGATTAAGGGTCCTGACACTGTAATACCTGTAACAAAATAACAATATTGATGGAGGGTGCTACGAAATCTCGCTTTGAGTTCGAAATGGTATGATTTATTTGTCAACTACGGCTTGGTACAATCCGCCGTTGCGTCCAATGGAACACACTCGCATTGTGCTCTAAAAATACCCCTTTGTTTCCCAAAGTGTGACTTTCAGCGTGATATGTTTGATAAATTTCGCTGGAAACAAAAGTTGGCACATTTAGATACCAAGATCTTTGGTACAATCTGAACATTGGCTTGATTACTTTTGTCCGTAGGTAAATAGGTGGCAGCTGAATGGATAGATGCTCGTGTTGAATACGAGATACCGTGGGTCAATACCCACAGCTTTGTGAAGTAACTGACCCATTTCTAACACAATCTTTCTGGATGGGTTAACTGAACTTTGATAACAATATTTTTAGAATGTTAATGCAGATTATAATTCAGATTTATTTATCCCAAGCTCCTCCTTACTTCGGAAGGCACGTTAAGCCTATGATCCCAGTTGTTGTCGTTTGATAGCCAGTCACTGACACTCACTATCCCGTATAGGCATGGTTTTGCCCGATCTTTCCATGTAGATTTATCCATTGTATTATATCGATATTAAGTGATCTATATAGTTGAGTAAATAATAATAATAGATTAATAGTAATCAAAATACAAAATTCAAAATCATTTATTCAGGCTACAAATAGCTCTTAGAATGTCACTATGCCGTCATCTTACATATCATCACATTTTAGCACAGAACACAAGAAAGTTAGTTACCTAAACGATTCAACGCTTCTAAGTCGATCAAAAAGTGCGTGCGCGTCTTTGTACAAAACCATTTGTATAAAAGCGTTCTAAACAAAAGTTCTTTTCTTTCTCCTAAATGTCAAGATATTTTGACCAAATAGATTAGTAAGATCCGTTTGACGGCGGCCTAGCGTCTGCGAAGGTGAGCAGGCGATCAGCTGCCCCATCTGATTAATTGTCTGACATTATGGAACCTATTCTCTGAAATGACGGCGCTCCCTCACTCCCCAGGCTTCCTTTTAAATTGAAAAAGATGGAATGAGTGATTACCCACAAATAAATTCGGATATTACGGAATGATGAGGCTTTAGGGAAATTCTTTTGATGTACGCCTAAATCCTTTAATTTAGCAAGATTATATGGTAAATAATATGTGTAGCAAGCAACTACATCTACAAGCACTATAACTTTCGCCGCCGTTTACTAGATGGCGCACACAGATCTCTGATCTGCATCGCGCTATAAGTGCCACTACAGGTCTGATGACGGAGACCATAGACAGTAGAGGAAATTCCTCAACGATTTACAGCAGTTACCATTTGTTGGGCTTACTTCATACGATTCAATATGCCAAAATGTTCAGTTCGTACAAAAATAATATTAGGGGTTAAAGTATGAAATTGCCGATTTGTACTGAAAAATTGAAATTTCTTTTTTTTATTATCGATACATTGGTGCCATCTAATAGGAAGGTCATTTATGCCTTTGCGATAGAACTCTCGTGATCTAGATTCGACAAACTGTGTGAAAGCATTTTGTACTGCCTCCTGAGAAGAAAACTTTTTATCACGTAGAAAATTTTCCAAACCACGAAAAAAATGGTGACGAATGGTTTCTGATTGCAGTTCCTGTAGAGTTAAAACGGTTTCTCGTGCTGTATGAGGTCTCGCGTTATCATGGAGCAATAATGTTGAAGATCGATTCATGAGGCGGGGCTGTTTCACTGCTAGTTTTGCTATCATTGTTCAAAGTTCGGCACAGTAGACATCTGCCGTTATTGCTTGACCAGATCGGAGAAAGCTATAGTGAATAACACCATGCTGAGACCACCAAACAGTTACCATTACCTTTTTATTGGTAAGCTTTGGTTTAGGACACTGTTGCGGCGTTTGACCTGGGGTCAGCCATTGCATTTTTCGCTTACGGTTGTCGTAAAAAATCCACTTTTCATCACATGTCATTCGATCCAATATTCCTTCATTTCTGTATCGATTCAACAAGGCAACACAAGTTTCAACACGCGTTGCTTTCTGCAGATCAGTCAAATCATGAGGCACCCATTTCTCATATTTTTTTATTTTATTGATTTGACGCAAATGAGTCAATATTGTTGGTAAGGTAACGTTAAACCATGCCGCTAATTCCTGGGTAGTTTGGCTCGGATCGGCTTCCACCATCTCTTTCAATTCATTGTTATTCACCTGTGTGGGCCGGTCTTCCACGTGGTTCTCTCAAACCAAACCAATCTCAAACCATGAAGGTTCTATGTCAATTCGAAGTACCTAATACAATAAAACGGCAATTTCATACTTTAACCCCTATTACTTAATCAAAATTGAAGTTTTATATAGGAATACCACTATCTACTAGGCCAGGCCGTCGTTTTCTAATCCGAGAAGCATCCTTGTTAGGTCTACCCATCACTAAAAATCGTAAAATAAAACCAAAAATTCAAAATCATTAGTTCAGTTTAAGCTATTTGTTAATTAAGTAGTCATGAGATTAAAAAAATCCTTCAATGCCTAAACTTGTAATACCTTTTTAAAATCTCAATTTACTAAGCAACTTTTTAAAATTATGGGCACGATGTACATTTTTTTTTCACTTTAATCAATTAAACAGGGATCAAAGTTTTAAATTGTAATAGTTTTTTTACTAGTTTCTTTTTTTTATACTTTTTAACTCGTTTATTAAATTCTAATCATTTTGTTTGATAGATAAACTAATACCGATGAAATTTAAAAAAAAACTAGATGGAAAAACCTCTTCATTTGTAGAAATGGCATGATAAAAACAAACCGTAAGTGGGTTATTTTCAAAAACTACAAAATATCCCAAAATCTTAAAAACCGTGATATTTTTACAAAGGTCAAAATTTGAGATTAGAGGTGGTCATGGTGAAGCCTATCGATGGTTATAGGGTTATCCATTGTTTTTGGGACACCCTGTATAAGGGTCTGAGACCATTTGAGCCGATCCGAACCCTTCGAAGAATCTAGTAGGGCACGGGGACACGCCTTAGTGTGTGATGCCGTTCCCTCTAGAATACTTCAGAAGGTGATTCGTTTCACACTGCTTGAGGAACCCTTTAAGTTTCTCGCCGCCCATAAAATAGCCCAGTGAAGCTGAAAATGCCATCTGAGGCAATCAGCAATATCTCTCAAAAAAAAAATGATTTGTATCCATTCTTTGGTAGGAATATCCGATATAATACAATTGTATTCGTTACTTTTGGACGTCTCGGGTAACATACGCAATACTCTATACCTATGTACGATTGCTTCCATGACGTTACTGGAACTCTCGGACTATCTATAGTTGTTGTGCCCACCTCACTTACATCCTGTAAACTAAACCGCGAACGAACTTACGCCGTTCGGCTTTAACTTTAAACTCCTTTCTTCTTTCTCCACCTACTACCCTGTTGGCCCCCCTAACCCCCTACATATAAGTATATAAAACACTGACCATCAGAATTTTTAATATGGGAATCAATAAATTATGTAAAATTATAAGAAGCCTTACGATGTATCATTTCGATCACAAAATGTCTCTACTTCAAAATTTACTCCATTATTCAAATTATTCTTAGTAGTTATAAACTATGTTAATATTAATTCTGTTTCAGATATAATAGAGTTTTATTCAGAAGAAGAAGTGTACATTTTTACCTGCGCAAAAATGGACAGAGCAAATACACGTTACATATCTAAGTAGTTAGCTCATCAAACTGAATAGCAAATAACAAATCTCTTTAATTTTTAAATTCAGTTAAAAAAAGAGGCAGGTTTGAAAGTATTACCCACTTTACTCCTAAAGAAACAGGGAGGTTTCAGTCACATTATCTGTTCCGTGGATCAGTAAATACTTATACAGGGGCATTTCCACTAGTAATCTATTAGCCTTAGCCTTAGCTTCAATATTCGCCAGGGAGATACTATATAAGGGTGAGCGGGACCCATATCGTTAACAGCATAGTTTTATAAACAACCTTCACGGTGTCATTAGGGTCATCTTAATTTAGGACGCGTTTCGGGACGGAGCACCCTTTATGTGGCAGGTAATAAGAAAAGAAAGATCCTAAAGAAACAAATTTAATTGTAATGGATATTCCATTAAAATGTATATTTTTTAATTGTTTTTTAATTATTACTAAGCACCTTTCTTTTAAAAAGGTTGTATAGAGGTTTCTCTTAGGTTGACAAACTGAAACTAATGTCAATGGGCGGAGGTGACCGCTCACGATCAAGCGGCGCGCAAGTTCGTTTGCCTACTTATTAGAAAAATAAAAAGAAATGAGTGTTCTCACCTAGCCAGCTTGGCTCTCCGTCGAAGGCAGCAGATGACGGTCAGCGCCAGCAGCGGGAAGCCGAATATACACGACACTATTGGCACCACTATAGACTCGGGTGTCACTGAAACAATAAAAAGTCTGTTATAATTTGAAATTGTTAACTTGTGAATCATGTTCGATTTCAATTGTAATTGACGTCATATTCCTTTGTTCTGAAAAATAAAAAATATACAGTGGGTGTCCGCCGTGTCCGAATGCAATAAAATCCTCTTACGTTTATTGGGGATGTGCTTTCGTGTTTATTGGTCTGTATAATTAACTGAAAAATGTATTCCGTTGTATGTTTTATTACGGAAAAGGCCGTGCGAATATTCTGTTAATAAGAACAATGCATCAAAATCTGAAAGCGAGTTTTACAGCTTGTGTTGAACAAAAGATAACAATTTGATATACTGTGCCGAATTTAAAAAACGCGAAACAAAAGGTCGCTGCCGTACCGGCTACAGGCCATATCAAAACATTGAAGTACTTAATAGCGCCCCTGGGAGGAAACATTTAATGGTCTTTCGGCAAAGGAGTTCTAACGGAATTAAAAGCATAAACCGTACATGAGAATTGTCTTTTTTAGTTTAGTAGCAGTGTCATTAGAGTAGCATGAAATGTACTCGTAAAGTGAGGGTGGGTGATTTTAAGTATGTAGGTATCTTAAGCTATGATGTGGTATCATTATTATACTGGTTCCTGATAGCAGGTTTAAGTATGACAATCTCTATTGTGCAGCAGATAAGATAGATAGCGCGTTCGTATTGCTATCTTGCAAGTTAAGCAACTTTCGCGTGACCAAGTGACGACCACTTGGTCACGCGAAAGTGAAATATAGCAGTCGCCACTCGCCAACGCACATTAGGCCAGTGTGATGAGTTATCGCCCAAACGGCCCGTAAGGTTCAACCTAGCAGTAGAAATGTATTGAAATGGTGAAGATTAGGATAATAATCGACTTGTACTAAAAATGTGCTTAAAATCCCCTTTCCTTATAATCAAAGTTGGCTATGCAACAAACGAAAATAATTCTTACTGTTTGTATACATAGAACATCCCTATCCTTTCATTTAACCATATCAAATATGACTTGTCAAACAACGATTCCTGTTATTGAGTTACTTATATAGAGATTTGATAGAATTAGCTTGCCTGGTTGACTAGCAACATAGGAAGGGAAATGCGGGTAGGATATCGATTCGAATTCACCACCAGTGGGTATGATCCTGGATCGTACCTATCGCGTGGTTTTCAGCTCACGTCCCTCGCAGCGTCGTTAGAGGGCTTTGTTGCCTGCGGAGGGACTCCAAACCTTACCGGGAACGTTTATTTCGATTCCAGAAACGTATATTTTTTGCATTTAAATAGTTGATCACGTGTAGTTGCAAGAGTGTTCACCATGTACCAACAATTAAACCTCCCGCAAACTTATATCTGAACGCTTCCAGATTGCGATTGGGACAGATTACTTACAGTCACATTACAGGACACATTACTCACAGTTCTATTATATTTAAGTAAGTAAGTATATGTTACAGAGTGAGAAATTGAAATAAGTCAGCATGAGGAAGTGTATAGTCGTTTTGAATTTAAGTAAAACTGCACGAAAAACATTTTCAAAAACTCTTATCTCTATTATTAAAGAGGTAACGTTTGTTACTATGTTTGTTTGTTTGTCGGGGCTAATCTAGGGAACTACTGGTGGAATTCAAAAAATTCCTCCACTGATAGAATGCTATATTATACTTGTGGGTAGCATAGGCTTTATTTTATTTTGATTAAAAATAAATCTTTTTAAAATATTTTTTAAAAAAAATTCGACATTGACGTGGGCAAAGTCGCGGGTGAACTGCTAGTACACTATAAAACGAAAGCGTTGTCTTGAAACAGCAACTTCGAAAATCACCGAGAATTATAATTTTGTAATTGTTCTCTTAATTATTTCTGCATTGTTATTTTTTTTGTATTGCTATGACAGTATTGCTATATCTATTATTTTTTTAAAACACCATCCCTTGATTGATCATCCCGTCATCATCATTGGTCTATCCTGTTCCCAATCATATCTAAGGTCGGCGATACATTTTTTTCTCTTCCATTCTTCTCAAAAAATAAATTTATTATTTTTCTTTAACTATTTTCTTATCTACTACTAGCGGCCCGTCCCGGCTTCGCACGGGTGGACATTTCTTTTTTATATAGCCTATGTTTATTCGTTGCAAACATACAAAAATACAAAGCTTTCCTCTTTATAATATTAGTATAGATCTAAATAATAATATGAAAGATAATACAACTCGAATTATAAGGTTTGTAGAGTTATGGAAGATTTCGATCACGTTCTTATAGTCGTAGTGTGGGCTGTGTGGGTTTTGCAATCAAAAAGGACATTCGAAGATTGGGTTTGAATAAATTAAATCTAGATATCTTTCGTGGCAGCTAGACCAAACCTAACTCAGAGAGATATACTTGTTATTTTTTTATGTTACAATGTGATTGATGTCATATCTCTGTTTGGCAGAAATTCCTAATTATAAATAAGATAAATAAAATATTTTACGGAATGGGATTTCAAAAACAAATAAATAGGATTTCTGGTGATAAAAATAATGAATGACGTTTAAAGGATACGTTTCTGTAATTTATTGCAAACAATTAAATATGAGGCTTCAGTTCGTTTACACGTAAAAAAATGAAGAAAATGGACGAAATCATGAAGTTAATTATTCATTCGATGTTCAATTATATTTGTACCTACGTATTTTCGATTCCAAACACGATCAACTTTATATAGTTTGATACCTTCGCTAAGTGGTAAGATACAAGCAACTATAATTCCTTTTCCAATAGTTATTTCTTCATACAATTCAATAATTCAGCTAATAAATATAGGGACTTGTACATCAATCGCGCAAATCCACGGGTTGTGTATTTCATTCTGCGAAGAAGACAGCAATTGATTGCTAGCCGCTAACGAAATAACTTAGCGAAACGATTTTAACACAGCTTGTGTAAGATAAGAGAGACGTGACAAATTATGACTCTGAACATCAGATATTTTACTGCAATAAAGATTTTTTATTTTTATTAATTTGGTTCTTATAAACTTAAAGCGGAACGAACAGGACTTGATACCGTTACAATATTCCCACTATAAATATGGGTAAGGTTAAGGAAACCGCTTTTTCTATAAAGTTAATTTGGCGAAGCGCTTAAGCTAATCCGCGTAGAGTAGATTATTTAATTTATCGGTAAAAATGCCACCCAGGTAACGATGCCCACCATACCGTTACCATTTTTTAACGGTATCTTTGTATGACGGAAGTATCGTATCAAATTTTTTAACGGTATTCTGTTTACGACAATGCCTAGTTAAGAAAGACACCGTAGAAACAGAAAAAATCCTTTATTTGGAATTAAATACAATTTATAAAATAAGGACGCGCGTACGAGCTGAAATCACGTTGAAAGATGTCATTGTCCGGCAGTCGCCGGTGTCTTTGGTGTCACTGCGTCGTCGTCCTTGCTCCCTTCCCCATTGCCGTCAGTATGCTTAACAGTATTCAAAGCCCTGCACTATAGACAATTTTCTTCCATTAGCTATTTTTTGCCACCTCATGCCAGTATAAGTTTTTGTATAAATACATAAAAACATTATGTTTATGTAACTAAAGGTTTATTTTAGTTAGGTATAGAGCAAGGCTGCCCAACCAATTTAGGAGGTGGGCCATAATATCAATTCCATGTCAGCCGGCGGGCCACCTAGTGGATTATAGATGCCTATAGTTATGATAGATTTCTAAATTAAACAAAGCGTTAAATTTAATAAATTGATATGTTCCGATTGTATTTTATAGTGTAATTAGGATCAAAACATATCAATAATTTATTTGCATGAATACAGTTTGTTACAAAGACGTATCCTTAAATATTCAGCTATTACAGTGTGAATGTGCAATTAATAATTACATTACACTTACAAAAATACACACAAAACATTAATGACACCTATAAAGAGGTTTTTGAGCTAAGTATGGATTTTTTTTCACATAACTTTTCACGTATCTACAAGTAATCGCGTTGCGGCTGTATATGTTGCCGGGCAAATTCAAAAGTGTTGGCGGGCCTGGGTTTGGCCAGCCTTGGTATAGATGTTCATATTAATTGTACCGTTCTGTGTATGACTCTTTCTGCGGGCTTGCTGGAAGATATTCAAGTTTGAAATAAGCTGTGCCCTTACTACATTTATTTATATAACTTTAAGTAGCACTTGATTATGATTATGAAATCTGCATGCCAATGCACGCTGCATCCCACTCTACTTTGGTAGGAATAAAAACCTCGATAACACTGTGGTTTACGCGCTTGGTCTGCGGTTTCTGAAGTTAAGCCACTTTCGCAACGTCGGTCATTGGATTGTAACCAAAAATTGATCGATCATCTCGAGCTCCTTCGTGCTTTGGAAGCCGTTGGTCCTGGCTGCATAAACTGTTGTTACAACCACCAATAAGTAATGGGCCCACGCGTTGGTGAATGGCCCGCTCTTCCTGTGGTGTTTTCATCCATAGAGAAGGCTCGTTTCCCAGCAGTAGAGATATAAAATGAGCTGATGATGAAAAAAATGGAGCTCAAGGCGCTAAGCTAGCGGCTATGACTTTGGGTCCGTCTCGACCTTCGTGTACGTAAACAACCGTAACGTGTGCTCCCGAGGTAATTAATAGAAACACTTTGTAAAGTATGTAAAGGACAACATTTTTTTTGGGCTTAATATAAATTAAAACTTAACAGAGATCATTTCTGTTGATTAATACTATAAACATTTAATACTTTCATTCTACACTATTTGCAGATTTTAAAAGATGCTCATTTTATTTTGTAAAAAAATGTATTATTTAAAAAAAATGCGTCGAAAGGAACTACGTCCGAGTTCTTTTATGATAGTTGATTGACATAAACTGACAGCTGAGCCAGCTGCTAATGTCATGACGAGACTATTGGAGCATTTTGGAATTTTTTATTGTTTATTACAACGTTTTTGTTGTTTTCCAATTCAGTAATTCTATTTTGATTTCATCGCTTCACTGACGTGCATATTATGGTATCTACATTAACAATCAGCAACTCTATGATACATAGGGATACATAGGGGCAGCTTTCTAAAATATATGAATGTTGGCTGGAATTCTGAGCTAAAGCTCAGTGCCTTAAAAGTGCTTGCTTACTCCATAAGCGATCAATCTTGCGCATTTGCACAACACATATATATATCTTGCATGTAGTTTTAGTTTATTTATATGTTAGGGAAAGTATAGTATAAGTATGATGATTTTAAACATGAGATGTAGATATGTAGACATATTTTTTTTTAATTTAATGAAAAACGCACTGACCGCTGTCAGTGCTGTCACGTCTATGTCAATAATATTTTTTTTATTATTGCAACATTACTTCTATTGTTGCTAGGAAAATGTATTTTTGTATATGAATTAAATTAAAATGCGCGTCTATTTATTAATATAAATACTTTGATCGTAATCCTAATATTTTTTTCTTTAATTTGATATATCATTTGCTTATGTTAATTGAGTTTTTATTTTAAGCCCAGCTCCCATAGTAAAAAAATCTTCTCCTTTTAATGTCTACTTAACCTTATGGTAAGTAGTATTTGTAGACTTTATTGTTTCTGAGATTTCGTGATTATTCTATCAGTACGTGAGTGGCGAAATAGTTTTTATGTACTTACAGGGTCATTTTAAACACTAGGTCTCGTTCAAACCGTGCACTGAGGCACTTTATTTAAGACGTTCGATACTTATTGCGTCACATTGTGACAATGATTTTGGGGCAAATTGTTTAGTATCACGAGATAGTTATAGAATTTTTCAAATTAATAGATAACAGTAAATATCAATTAAAATATAACATAACCTACTTTATTGTTTACGTTTTTGTTACAATCCTGTTCCTCAGGTGAGTTTCTGTATCACCGACCGACAGAATGATGGCATACGTTCAAGAAAAAAACATATGAACTACTGGTACTCTTATTATACTGTGATAATGATGAAATAGCATGATGAATAATGAAGAGTAATGATGATCATTATTGATTATGACGAATGATAATAATAAATGACGGTGACAATAAATATTGATAATGAATATCAAGCACCCGTAGGATATATGAAGACGGACGTGGGCCGTTTGCTTTCATTTGTGCTGGGCTAAGGCCCGTTGCCCACGGAGACGGCGGGCGTGGGCGTGGGCGAGATACCGGTGAACCGGTGACCATAATGAAAACTAATGGTTAATATTAAGCACCGGTAGGGTATATGATGATTGGCGTGGGCCGCTTGCTGCCGTTCGCGCTGGGCTTGGGCCCGTTGCCCACGGAGCCGGCGGGCGTGGGCGTGGGTGACGTGCCGGTGAACCGGTCCATCTGGAGCGGGTCACTCGTCGTGGACCTCGTCATCGTCGGTGCTGCGAACAAAAAATTAAAAGTTTCAATATGATAATTTAACACATTCTGTCACTTATTACAATGTTGTTTCTAGTATCCAATACACAGATCTGTGTATTGTTGATCATAAAAACAATAATACACAAACCATCCCATGTTTCGGCACAGTCGCATGCGTAGTGGGTACTACTGTAGCGAAATATCGAATACTTAAACACAATGAATGAATGACATTTTTTAGATAAGGGTCTGAAACACAGAACACGGTGTTCTGCGGTCTGAAACGTCAGGATAGAATAATATGTCTATGATTTATGGCTTTTGCTGAGTTTCTTGCCAGATCTTCTTAGTATAAGCATAGGTACCTACAAGACCTCTCGCCCTGTATACTTTAATGTATACTTTTTTAATGTATTGGAAGCACTGAATAAATAAATACTTTACTTTACTTTGCTTCAAACCGATCAAGTAGTGGTATTCATAAAAACTCAATTATTGTAGCTTAAACCATGAACTAAAATCTAAACTAAATAAAAAAGTTTTAACGTTTGAATTATGAAAGTAATGTTAAAATTGAAACATACAGACAGTTTTAACTCTATTTCAACTTATAATTTTAGAATGTTTGCTTTCACAAAGCTTGAAAATGATATACAACCTGCAAAAGTTCAGCATTGTTTTGCTAGCTATACTTCGGTATCATAGTTTAATCTCAACTCATGCGAAGTACTTGTTAAAGCACCTATTTTAAACTGATATTTCAGATGTGTATTCCACCGTATCAAAAAAAAAATCTAGCTTTATTTTATTATCATAAACGGTGGCATGCAAATAAATGGAAATCAGCTATTTATTATAATACTGCTTGACATGTTGAGATAGTAAAGGATACTATTCAATCACAAATGTGTGTAAAAATGTAACCGTAATGTTTAATAAAAAATAAAAACGCATTTAAAGTTGCAATCAAAATCGCTATGTTTCCGGTGTACTAAAATGAGTATAATTATATGTTCTTAAAAATATAAAACAATATGTTCCATAAGCGCGTGTAAAGCCGTTGGTCCCGGCTGCATGCAGTCGTTAACAACCACCTATCCGCACGGGCCCGCGTGGTGGTTTATGGCCCAATCTTCCTTACCCATACATAAGAAAGGCTTTCGCGTCAGCAGTGAGGGCATAAGATGAGCTTGTGGTGACGATAATAATAGAACAACGAATACAGAATCAGATTAAAAATAAATAATAATAATTTCCTCCTAATCGGTTTCGATTATGGCGAACCCTTCATATAAACCCTTATCATGCAACCTTATCATATGGCTAAATAAACCGGATTTAAAATTGGATATTGTTGTTTTAATTTTATCACAATCATATCACAATATATACCGACACTAACTGCCGTACTCAGAGACGTCAATTAAGTTTTAATGACAATTAAGTCTCTTGCTGTCACTTTCTTATCTATAGTGCTAAATTGAGAAGGAAAGACATTTAATAGTCATTAAACTTAATTGACGTCTCTGAGTACGGCAGTATTATGTGTAGTGATGTAGTTATACATAGGTACATAGGTACCACGGCTGGAATTTTCTCTGGTGGTACTTCTAGTTTAAAGTCGCTTAGCCATTCAGAGCGCTAGTAAGCGACAAAGTAAGTGGTCATAATAAAGCATTTTATGCTTGTGAAGCATCAAAACTCCAAAGTATAAGGGTCCAACAGAAAGTTCTTTGCGAGAGGATTAAAATGTTGAGGCAGAAATTTGATTGTTCGGGGCGTCGTGAGTTGACGTGGAACGTGAATAAAGACGTTCCAGAAGTTTGACCAGTTCCAGTTAGTGATCAGGTGCAATAACTTTTCATAATGTAAAGAACAGACGCCTGCACATCAACCTTTTTTTTTGACAGTGTAGAACTCGTCGACCGAGTACCACCGCGCTCGGGGAGGCGCGGATGGTTAAGTGGGGTTCTCCCCTCCGGCTCCCGCCTCCCTGCCCAGACCCGAGGGTCTCGACAGGGATTTACCCACTAAAAATCTCTGCACATCACCTTCGATGACTGGCCTGCACATCAACCTATCCAAAACTGACAAATTTCTTCAATAAATGTTCAATTATAACTTATAAGCAATTTTAACTTTACTCACCAAAAAAAATAAAAAAAATTTAAACAATGTTGTATTGTTTGTTTCCCAAGTAAATTAAAAAAGTATTTTTTATTTTCTACAATGGTTTTTGTTTTACTACCATTTTTTTGAAATACTGACAGATAAACATTTACAGACAAACAAAGGCCGAAGGTGGAAGCGCACTTCACCCGGAATCGTCAACAACTATATGGCTGATGAACTGGCTGACCTCTGTGTTCATGAGCTCTGGGCCAGAGTGACTACAGGAATTGGCGATGTAATAGACGGGTCAAGAATGAAAATGTGGTATGAGTTGGATTTCTACTTAAAGGATTTTTCAGATTGCTATAGTTAGGGAAAAATAGAAGAAACTAGAGAGGTCTTTGCTTGTTAGTTAAAGACTAACTTTTTTATTTTTCTCCTATTTCCATGTTCTAGTGGATTAAACATCGGCCTCACACATATTAAAGACTAGACTTAAGACTAATTTGTCTCGCTACCATTATTTTATCTGAGTATAGGTTGCCATAACTAAAATACTAGTACCATTGTTGTGATCCCGCAGCTGATATGATAGTCTAGTCTGTTTCTCAGTAGCTAAAGGTGCCCCGGGAGGGTGCGTTTCATCTTTGGCCTTATTGTCTCTTTAATCAATAAAGATGTAGACTAAGAGCTTTCCCGTCTGAATAAAAAGTCATGTACCGAAAATATAAAAGACTACCTAACATCATAAGATATTTAAGTAATATAATGTGTTCTACGTACATTCAACGCATAAATCTAACTCATACATAGGTTTTCATCGCTAGTCTTATTAGATCTTCATATTTGCCCATGCCCACGTTGTATGAATTGTGAATCACTATTTGTTTTCCTCGTTCCTTGCCGAAAGGAAAATCATGTACCTAGGTTCTTGTGGAAGCACTCTCGTACAATTGTACGTACGTACAATTAGTTAATGTCGCGTAAAACATTAACGTCAGCTGGAATGATAACTGACGAGCTTTTGTTAATTTTTTGGTGTAGATAAATCTTCAAATAAATACTCATACTTTTTTATCACTTTAAGCCGAAGTCTCGGCGATGGGTACCGACGAGTAATGTATTTTTAATTTCAGACGATTATGGTACAAAACTGAGTTTGTGTTATTATATTACCTGCTTTTCATGTCACTAGCTTTCATCTTTAAACGTTCATAGAAAATGGGATAAGTGGTTACTTCTTAAAAAGAAGTCATTGACTAAAGTCAATGCCTGTTCACGGCTTTATATTAAACAGTTGAGGCGTTTGAATTTATTATGCAGATTAAGGAATAAATAAACCTGCCTTTGCGTAAACATATGTGTCAAAGTCGTTTGATTTGGTAGAAGAGTATTTTAAGCTTTATAATGTACGAGTACAAACGAAACAGATTTGCCATAGATACATTCTTTAGAATGAACTTGTGGCGGCGTCACCTACCGCATACGCCGCACATTAATCGACACGAAGCAAACACCTTCTCAACCGTGTCAACAGATGGCGCCACAAAACACTTACCAACGACGTGGCCATAATACGACGATAAATAGTATGGGAAGCCTGCATCGCGATAGCGAAGTTTCACCATCTCCTTCGCTATATATAGCACCTCCAACTAATATCCGTTGGACCAAAGCCCGGTGAAGCTGAAAATGCCGCAGCGGCAATCAGCAATCTCTCTCAAAAAAAAAAAAAATCCGTTGGACCTCGGTCCCCGAGTTATACCACCCAGCTCGGAGGAAGATCTTCCCTTTATCTTTCCTCATTGTGGCGCACCATCCTACTACTACCACAGGCTTTCTACAAACTGATACAAATGTTAAGTTAACTTTACGCTTGTAGTTATAATCTAAAAAATTACCTTTATATTTTTTTAATCATGGTAGCAGCAAGCATCCATCCTCAAAAAGAAAAAGAATTGGCTTAGCTCACATGTTCTTCATTATTTACACTTTCCTGCACAAACACGAATGAAAGGGCGGTAAGACAAATGCAAGCAACTAATACGATGAAAACGTGTTCGTAGAGTGGATACAACAACGGATTAAAAGATAAAAGTCATCGCACAGAGTGGGCTCCGCAGTTGGAAAGTATCCCTCTAATGTAATACAGTTGGCGAGCCGGTTCCCAACTTTCCGGTGGAAAGGTCGGGCGAACTGTTCAGTGGACATAAGCACAAATCTGGGTCTCGGCTCTGCTTGTTTCAAAATGTTCGCAATTGTGTGCCCATGGCCTGATTTTGTAAATTTCCACATATCGTAGTGTCACCAATACGTGACATTACGACTATGGTAAAGTTAACAATATCAGGCCACCGACACACAAAAGCTAAAGAGATACTTTTGCCACGTTATTTAATTAGGCCCTTAACAGCTCGATTCAAAGAGGTGTCGAGAACGCGAGCCGTTCGTGAGACTTGAATAAGCATTGAAAAAGTGTGAAAACACCATTTTCTTTTTGACAGGCGAGCAGTTTGTAAGGGTGCTCTCATTAGGACGCCGAAAATACTAGACTCACCGCTTTATTCGGACTAGACAACGGCTGTTTTGTTCTTAAATAAGAAGCTCAACACTAACATAGTTCGAATACCAAGAGTTCCTTTTTTGTATACAGGAGAATTTAAGAAACAATATTTTAGTAATTATTAACTCCAATAAGGAATTTATCAGCGCTAGGGGCGACTCTGAGTTACTTTTTGAGGAACTTTTGGAAAGCTCGACGGGCCTACCTACAAAAAATCTAGTACAGACGGCAGCAGATCAACCTACCACAAAATATCAATATTTTTAATAAATTTTGAACCTTAGCATTTGGGAATAAAGATCAATATCGATAGAGATATTTGTCACTTCACTGCCATGGGGGATATCTCGATAGCTCTACGGCAAACACAAGCACCCACTATTTATCTTTACCTATTTATTAATTTTTTTTTTAAGTGTCAAATAAACGTTTTATCTGTCTAAGGGCTGATTTTTCAATCGTCAGTTAAAGTTTATTAATTCATTGAAACCTCATTGAAAAATCGGGCCTTTTCAATCCTCAGATAAGTTTTATCCAACGAATAACATTGTCATTGTGACATATTTTCTAATGAGAATCTGTCATTATGTCAAAATTATTCAATGAATAAACTTATCTGAGCTAAAAATCGGGCCTTAAGATGTCTTGAAAAACTCCCTAACACATGAGAATTAATTGCGAAAGTTGCAGCAAAGAATGAAAAAGGCCTTTAAGCAGTGTTATCACCTCAGTTTTCTAAGATTATGGTTACTAACTAACTAACATCATCATCGCGTCATCACGTACTCCTTTCCCGTGCTTTTTTCTGTGTGCTAATGTAGGTGAACTACGAGCTTGTGTGCGTGCGTTTCGGAGCGCTTGTATCAAGTTGCCGCACTCTCGTTCTTGTTACAGTCCGAACGCAGTTGTTGCGAGGTTCCGTGTCCGTGAGAGGTTCCGGTATGTATAAAGTACCTTCCGTACCGTACCTTCTTCGTCCCCTTATTTTGTGGTACAGGTAACGTTAAACGTTTTTTTCCCATCATTGTGGAAATCCGTGTGGAATTCCAAAAGCGATTATTAGCGGAGCTTTATTGGATCGTGGTGTTGTCACGAGGACGAGAACTTTCTCTCTTTCCTCCGAATACCCCGGCCCAATATGCCGGTTGCATCACACACAACGATTTTCATATTCCTTTCGTATGTTAATTCGCTTTGGCTTGTGATGTAACGATAGATTGATTGTGGAAATATTCGCCCAAATATTGGGTAGCATTCAGGCCAATATAAAAAATAACGCAACCGCCTTTGTGGTTTAGTCGTTCGATCGGTCTGGGCGTAGAGCTTTCGGGTTGAATTCCCAATGGAAGTAGGTTTGGGCTACCATCATCTTTACTAAGTATGTTGCTTAACGACAATAATGTAGAGGGAGAAAGAAGGAGAAACCAATGCAGACGATGTTCTTGTGTGAAACAATTATTCTTTCGTGATGCAGTGGAATCAGTAAATTTTCTAAGGAATAGTATTTATTCAGTGATCGGTATAGGTTTGGCTATATTACCTACAAAAAAGTGAAAATATTCAGTTTCAAATACCGATCTCATAGGGTGACAATTTAATTTTTACATCTATTTCAGCAATAGGTATATCAACCATGTATTAGAACAGCCATTATTTTTATTGCTGGAATTTTAATTTGCTTATAAAAAAATTTATATTAAAAATATATATTTGTTCTATTAAAAAACAGGTTTTCTTGTACTTTACTTTTAAGATACAGGTATCTTGAGGTAACATAGTAGCTAACTTTAGCACCTAGGTATATTAGCCGTAGAGCCGATTCCGATCACCGAGTATCATTTAACAGCGTTATACTCTATCACAGGCAAATCTGGACTAAACACGGCGGCCATTACATTATCTGAGGCAACAGCAGTGGAATAATCACTAATCGTGAGCTCGTTTGGTAATCCGTTTTGTAATTACGCGACGCCAACGCTAGCTAATAGCTTAGCAAAACATGTTGTATAAAATAAATTTTAAGTAGGAGTACACACGGCGCTTAAAGAATGTTTTTTTGGAACGGTTTGATGTTGGTTTAGTGACAATAATCCATAGAGGTTTAATTTGTTTCATGCTTTTATCAATTCCCATTCCATTCCCATTTCTTATAGTATCAATTATGGTACTTATAAGTAATGAGTAGGTATTATAAAAGAGGTACCTTTAAAATTAAATGATATAATAGTAAATCTACTCATTTCGAAAAGAAACGTTTTTATCAAGACTCATAAGTGCTAAGTAGTTTATTAATCACAGTTGCTAAGTAATGACGTTAATTGACGTCTTTGTGAGTGTGGTATTAGAGACGCTCCTGTAGAAGCGAGATATGCGCTGTGATGACAGATGAGATAGGATATTTTCTTCTCATGTTATTTTTCAACTTCTATTTCACGGCTGGGCGCCTGTCATGTTTTTTGCGGCAAATGTACATATCTACAACTACACACTACTACACATCATATAGCTAGCTATACAGAATAAGAAAGGAGTGCCTTAAGAGCAGGACATTACTGTTGGAATCATACGAATTTGAGCTTATTTGAATACCCAATTTAAATATTTTTGAAATATGTAGGTAAATTTGTGAAAAGATACCCAGAATTTAATAAAAAAAGTGCATATATAAACGTGAACGTGAACTCGACATGTAAATTAATATTTCCAAACATAATTACAAATTAATATTTCCAACCTCCCTTTTCAGACACTTATTTCATAGTTATGCCATAACCAATTTTATATATACACTGTTCAACGTATTTGTAAATGATATTGTAGCGTATATCAAGCATGCAGCATGTTTTCTCTATGCTGATGATCTTAAATTGGCTCTGCCAATAAGACAACAAACCGGTATCTTATTGTTACAATAAGAACTCAATCAACTATCAGTGTGGTGTCTTATAAACAAGATGGCGTTATACATTAATAAATGTAAATTGATCCGCTTTACAAGGAGTAATAGTTCCTCTACTCCGTTGTACTCTATAAATGGTGAAATATTAGTAGAGGTGAGTCATATTCGGGATCTTGGTGTAGGTACATCTCGACAAAAAGTTGCGCTTTCATCTGCATATTGATCATATTGCAACTAAAGGTTTCAAGTGTTGGGTTTTGTTATTAGAAATAGTAAGGAATTCAAAAAGTCATCTACAAAAATTCTGCTGTACGCTAGTGCGTTCACTTCTTTGAACGAATACAGAAGAGATTCTTGTGGCATTTGACCTATCAATGTGGTAAAGCTAAGACTCTTGTGACTTATGGGAAGCGTCTTTCTTTTTTCGGCCTGTTTAGTCTGAAACATAGAAGAACCCTTTTGGATCAGCTCTTTGCATAAATTGGTCAATGGGAACTAAGATAGCCCCCAGTTGCTGCGGGCAACTGATTTTAACGCTCCATTTAAACTACCTCGTCTTTCTAAGTACAACCCATGACTCTTGCGAGTTATGGGGAGCGTCTTTCTTTTTTCGACCTGTTTAGTCTGAAACATAGAAGAACCTTGTAGGATCAGCTCTTTCTGCATAAATTGGTCAATGGGAACTAAGATAGCCCCCAGTTGCTGCGGGCAACTGATTTTAACGCTCCATTTAAACTACCTCGTCCTTCTAAGTACAACCTTTTGAATAGAATGCAAAACGAGTACAACAGCTTTTCAAAGCAAGATGAAGTTGACATTTTTGCAAACAGTTTGCGAAAATACAAAAGCCTGATTTTGGACTCTATTTTGTTTTTTTTTAAATATTCAGTTTTATATATTAAATTCAGTATAAGTTTATTAAGTTCTACGTCTATAGATATTTGAAATTGTATGCTTTTATTTTCAATTTTTTTTTTTCTAATACTTCCCACAAAAAAAAAATTTAGCTTCTTTCTTGTTTTATTGTATGTCTTGCTGGTTGTCCTATTTAAATAAATAAATAAATGTGAATAATATAAAATGTAATAATTTTGGCGGGCTGGTTAGAACCACGATAGCTCAATTGGAAATCAGGTTTAAATCCTGCTCGTGGTTTTTTTTTGAAATTTGTGATTTTTGTAATTTGTTTCGCAACAAAATTTGAGTTAAAATTATATAAACAAAACAAAATAATTTTATTAACAAATGTTTTATGTAAAAGAATCAATAAAATACATACTAAGTAAAAAAATAAAAATAACTATTATTGTCAATCACCATTTATATTGTAAAGAATCTTGAAACATATAAAAATGAATAAACTAATTTACATAATTCAAATTAACTACATTAATATTTCGTAAAACGTTATTTACCGTTTTACTTGTGTTATAAAATTGAATGCCTGTTGAACTGATACGGTCCCAAATTTCGTCGTTTAATTTAATTCTAATGCATATATTCAAAAGCGTATTTCAAGGATACATTTACAAAGTTTCAGCCGTCAATAAGTTAGATGTAAACATTTTTCACTTAAAAGCTTAGAGAGAACACACAATTTTGTCACCGTTCTAATTTCCGTATGCGCGCTACATTGTATTCAAGTACAGCCTTAAAGGGTGTTCGCGTCTAGCGATTTGGCCGCTAGTCGTAAACTGTTCAGTTAAATCTTTTATGCACAGGGGGAATGTATTTCAGCACACACCGATAGAGGGTTAAACCAAGTTTCAGTTTCGTACACCTGCAGCTATTGAATGCCGCGTACCGGTGAATGTGACCAGAACTATCGGATTGACGATCAAAAATCATTTATTATTTTTCTTGTCAAAAAACTGGTGTGCTTTGCAACCTTATCACATAGGTACCCATATTCCTGTTTCACTACATACTTTCTTATCGAGTTTTTTATAACTTTTGAAATAAGTGAAATATTCAAAACTGTCACAGATTACCTAGCCTAAACTAAGCATAGTTTGATCGTTGGATACATTTACATACATTAAAGATACTCGTGTAAATAAACACAACAGTAGGTACCTACTCGTATATGGTACGAAAAAATCTAATCTATTCCAAAAAATGTTCTTGATCATCACTACAACTACTTGCCCACCTCTGTGGTCTAGTGGTTATCACAACCGGTGTCCGACCCAGAGGTTCCGGGTTTGATTCCCAGCGAGCGGTGCATATTTGTGTACTAAGTGGTGTTTATCCTCCTGGCTAGCTACTACCATCTTATCTAAATATATATGTCGCCATATCATCAAAGTTTGTGGCATTGTCGTTTTCCGGCAGCTAAAGACAAGATAGCCTGTGCCCTAGTAGTTGAGGATTCCGGGTGAAGTACGCTTCCACCTTCGGCCTTATCATCACTTCATCACTTAACATCAGGTGAGATGAAGGCCAAGTGCTTACCCGTAAGATGTTTGAAAAAAACATGCATCAATCAAACTCCGTTTCTCTGACACGGTACACCGGACTGCCGTCAATTTCTGAATGTAACATTTTATCGCGTGATCATCCAAAAGGTTTTCTGGCACGGTGACGTAGTTTCCTCAAGCCACTACTCATTCAGCCCTTCAAAATGGCTTGTTTTATGACGGAAATCTTCTGATAGCAACCGGGACCAACGGCTTAACGTGCCTACTGAAGTGAGGAGAAAAATAGAAAACATTTTTTTCTTGCTTATATCAGCAGGTTAGAGTGAGAAGGAACTCTGGTGAGAAGGCTTTTAAGAAATTTCGTGATCTACCTACCTATCTTTAAAAACAAACCGAAAAAGTCTTGGTTTGTTTTCAGCAACTTTTCTTTTTATTAACAGGGCTTATTTGGAATTTAACGGAAACTTTTTAGGTTTCAGTCTGTTTCAGTACATTATGTCATTCTCTCAGGTCATTATGTAGTTTGTGGTTTACGATTGGTTTCCTTTAAATATAAACGAACCTATTCAAAGCTCCAATGTAGCAAAGATATAAATGCAAATGCAATTTTTTGCTATAATTCAATAATGACAAATTAATTAAGTCGTTACGTCATTGGAGACGCAAACATAATTACATGGAACTTATCAAAGTATTATTAAGAAACTTTAATATTTTCGATACCTGTAGATATAGGCGTGTAAATATAAAATATAAATAATGTAGCTGTAATTTCGCCACACATCATAGGTAAAATATATTTGCAGAACTTTATGGGCCGTAAACGGTTAATGTCATTGCGTTTAGGTATAAGATATGGGGTATACTCGGTTTCAGAATGTACCTATCATCGAAGCTATTTCTTTACACCTTATTTATAGTATAATAAATGTCATTATACTTAATAAATTGGATCCGTACTGTACTCATAACATTTAACTACTTAAATAAAGAGTTGACCTATGCTGTGTACTGAACACAACATTTGTTAATTTCAAGGATACAACCACGAAACGCAAAAATATTCCTCGCCAAAATTACCAAAATGTGGGTTAGAGAAGTTTTTTCTACATAATGTTTCCAATATGTATACTATTTTTACGCAAATTAGGTTGCGAACAAATTTCAATTCGAAAAAGTATTGAATTAAATAGCCGACTTGAGCGGAGTTGTGGGCACTAACTGGTGTAGGTACAATGTACTTACGCGATATTAGTTTAACAATAGATGCGACCGCCGCTGCTTCGAGAGAAAACTATAAAACACTAGGAGCCTATTTATCAAACTTCCATAAATATTTTTATTATTTTTGAATTTTGCATTCCTATGGCTATATATTCCTAGTTACAAGATAAACTTTCATACATTATGTATGAGACCATTTTACATGAGAGTATTTTCTAAAGGTTTTATAAACTTAGGTACCATTTTACATTACCTATAACGAATTTTGACGAACATCCGAAAATAATGCGTTAATGGTTTATATGCAGCTCAGAGTAATTAACTGAATATGCAGCATATAACACAGACTCACCACTACGGCTGATCCTAAAGCCGAATCGTCGAACTCATCACAACTGTAAAACTTTTTGTATAATGAACTCCGTAGTCAAGGTACAAAGGTTTCGGTCGCGCGCGCCGACGCCGCTGCCGACGGAGCTTCGTACGCGGCTGTCCCGCGCCCCTCGCGTTTGCAGACTAGCTGAAGAGGCCGCTGAAACTGAAACCCGGAGACCTGCATTCCGCGCGGTACGCCGACCCGCTTACACCGTTACATGTACTTCAAAACTCCCTTCGAACGAACGAAATGGAACAACACCTACCCGGCCTCTACGAAACTTCACGTCCAACTGTTTAAATAATCATTTTGTAAGGCAGCGAAATTTTTTTATTCATTTAATAAATCCGCTATAATTTTAATTTAAGGCTTTTATGCTTCTTTTCTTGTACGTCTGGGCGCGCCATTATCGCGGAACGGGTATAATGGATTCCAGGCCAATTAAGTAGGCAACGTTATTAGCCGCAAATATTTTTCCATTTTCGACAATTTCTAATTTTGAACGCATCGGATAGCTCGCTCTTTTTACAAGATTTTTTTCTATTTTGTTTCATAATATTGTTGTTATGGTGGATTTATGTATTTCGTCATATTATATTTGAGGAGAACTAGCTCGATGGCGCAGTGGTTAACGTGCCCGGTCTGCGAGTGCTGAGGTTAAGCAACTTTCGCAAAGGCCGGTCATCGGATGGGTGACTAAAAATGTATCATCTCGAGCTCCTCCGTGCTTCGGAAGGCACGTAAAGCCGTTGGTCCCGGCTGCATTAGCAGTCGTTAACAACAACCAATCCGCACTAGGCCTGTGTGATGGTTGATGGCCCTTTCCTATCTATACATAGGGAAGGCTCGTGCCCCAGCAGTAGGGACATAAAATGAGCTGATGATGATGATGATGATAATGATCGCTTCTCCGGTATATTTTATTATTAATTTCCGATCTACTCTACTCAACTGTGTAAATCACATTGACCAACTAAGAAGTCTAAATAATGTCGTAGTTTTGTCATTTCTCAAGGACATTCTGCTAAGCACTTGACACCGACTTCATGTTTGTCACAGTAATCTTTTCTTGGTCTTAAATATACTCGTAAGTATAAACTATTTTTTGAACATTTTTATCTTTGACTAACTTTCTGGCTATAGTAATAAAGGGATCAAATTGTAAGGACATGTAAATTTTAAAAATAATTGCAAGTCCATTTACATTTTAAGTGTTTGTTATTTAAATGTATCTAGTTTGTTTTACAAACTACATGCCACGAGTAGTCGTTATTTAACTCTAAAATATTAAAAAAGTTAAATTTATTATCTGAGCTTTAGCTGTTCACTGTAGTTGAATGCTTAGTGATCTTAAATTTCTTATCTCTGGTCTTAATCTCAAACGAATGACTTTTGAGTAATAACTATTCGAGTTGATGCTATATCAAAATGAATAACGGACCAAACACAGCTGTGTATAATAAGAAATTTGAACGGTTTACGGTTTAATTTTGCATTTTCAGTGCGTTTCGGTGCCGACATCGACAGATATTGCTTCACTTACGGCTAAACAGTTATTCGGGTTAAGTAATAAAACGGAAATTTATATTTGGAAATGCACTTTACAAACGTATTTCTAATAAAACAGGTTAATAATCACACTAAAGTACACCACGAGAAACGGAACGAATTTATTTTTATAACCGAAAAGCGTGGATTTATTTGTTTGCTCCTCATTTATTTATTGAAGTACGAATTGGGTGGAGTGTGGCCTAATTGTTTGAGTTACTCAGGTCAAGTGCTAGTTTTTGTTGATAAATTTGGCATCAGCTTATGGATAGAATGTATTATTCGGGCAATTTAGGTTAGAGCACAGTTTTTGTTAATTGGACAAGATGGTGTTGCTTACAAAAATGTTACAAAAATGCTTACAAAAATGACAAAAGGTAAAACGTTCTATTAATACTATGATATATGCGACGGGAAAATAAATAGTTCTACCTAATTTATAGTCACTCGCTTTTCTTGTAATATAAAATTTGTACTTGCACTTTGATGACTGCCTGTAGAGAGGTACTGCGCTGTTCTGTATGCGGAAGTAGAAGACATTGCTGAAGAATATCAGTAGTTTCTTAAAATAACCTGTAATTGAAACAAATAAGAAAGAAATAACTTTTACATTCCATAAATAAGCCATTATAAAAAAAATAATTTTAAAAAAGTAATGTGTCGTTGCTATCCAACCATACCATTATTTTTGTCATTTACCAACTGCTTATCAATATAAAAATCTTTAGTTACCGGCAAAACTTCTTGAGAATGTTAGAAGCTGCAACCAATATAAATTCATATTGACGTAAAAGTATAATGGTTTTAAATTATAACGTCACAACCCAAAATACAACGTTAAGCTTTAACAGCGTAACTAGATAGGAAAATATACGTACCTATTATATATACCACTAGTGGCCCGCCCCGGATTTACACGGGTGTAATTTTTTTAAAATATAGCTTAACTTACTAAGCGCTAATGTAGCATTCTAATGGTGAAATAATTTTTTAAATCGGTCCAGTAGTTTTTGAGTTTATTCGTTGCAAACATACATACATACAAAGCTTTCCTCTTTATAATATTAGTATAGCTTTAGACAACCTGGCTACAATTTACTAATAATGTGTTCTGCTTGAAATATCTGCTCAATTTGCAGATCGAGGACGCCGCCGTCGTTATCCTATTTTCATATGACTGAAAAAGACAAAGAAAAAGTGTAATCGACAAAATAGTTACTCAGCAAGCACTACAGGTACTCATAATAGCACAGATTAAAGTAGGACTTTTATATATTCAGCTCTCGAACGAAGATAAAATGGTGAAAACGTGTGTGTTCGCTTCTGTGTCGCCTATCCATTTATATAGCCTATAAAATTGGCAATATTACGGAGTACCTAAGATCTAGTTTTGCCGCAATCGTATAATCGTAGATCTTCCCATCTTTCTGAAAAAAATGTCACGATGTTAATGGAATATGTTGAAAGGGCGCTGCTTATTTAAAGGAAAATGCACAAATAATGGTTGAACTAGTTATCAAACATTAGTAGAAAGAGTAGAGTTGGATTATAATTCCACACATTAGCTGGCACAATGAAAATAAAGAAAAATTAAAATCAAAGAGCACACAAGAAAACGAATGTGTCATAAGGTAGTAGTACCAGTGATGGACATTTTAAACCCAGTGTTCGACACAGTTTTTTTTCCTTTAGTTGATGGCTTCGTCAAAGTATTTTTTCTTACAAGTAATACATAAATAAACAATATTTCCTTCCTGTATGATGATGATGAATGATAATAGAAATGAGAAGTGAGAAATGGTAGACCCTCCAACCCCTCGAGTATCAATGTAAAGATGTGAGGCTTTACTAAGTCCTCACGCGGACATCTTGATAGAATTTGAAAAGTGCCGTTGCACTGTTTTGTTTTATTTGCCAACACTCACGCATACTCACGAACACTTAACGGTTAATAATCCACCATTATTTCACATTAATATTCGACAAAACACAAATTTTAGAAAATAAAACATAACCGCAGACATGACTTTCCCGCCAAGAAGTCTTCAACACAGTTGTCTTCGCCAAAAAATAACATCGATTTTCATAGAATTTTTCAGGAATTGACTAAGCAGGTGGTGCTGTATTTAATTATTGCTAAAGACAAAAATCAGTTGCCCATTTTTATTGATTAAACTAAATTTAATTTTATTGGTTTTAATTTAAGGATAAACATGTCGATCACTGGCTTCTGTCGAACACTGGAGCCACTACCATAATTATGTTTCTTCTTATAACACAATGTTTGTTTGTTGTCGTATTTGTTAATTTACAAACCTTTTTTTATTTTTTGTGACACCGACCGACACAATATCGAAAAGTTCGTTTTCGACATTGACCCGACCGGGAATCAAACCCGGGACCTCAAAGATAGTGCCGCCCAAAGTCCGGCGTGCAAGCCACTCGGCTACGGAGGTCGTCATTTGTTGTACGAGCGTAGTGTGTTGTGTCAATAAATGTGTTTTCTTTCTACTTATATCTGAATTCACTTTTCCGCCAATACTAAAAGGCACTTGTATTGAAAAGGACAAAGGACAAAACCGTTCGCGATAGTCTCTAGAGTTTTGTTAGCTCAGTAAGCGTTTTCGACCCTTGAACTGAACATATACGTGCAGCGTTTAGGTAGTTGGAACATTTGGGTGGCATGCCTAGCGCAGTACAGGGGCCTAAGCCTTTAAGTTGAGCGAGTACAATATGGAAACAAAACTGCGTTATCAAAATCGTAGCCTTGGTCTTGTAACTATACAGCCTTGTTTGCCAGCATTGTTTTTATTTATTTATTCCTCACGGGGAAACACTTGGACCTAATCTCACCTGATGTTAAATGATTAAAGCCCGGTGAAGCTGAAAATGCCGTTTGAGGCAATCAGCAATCTCTCTCAAAAAAAAAAGATGCTAAATGACGATAAGGCCAATGGTGGAAGCGCACTTCATCCGGAATCCTCAACCACTGAGGAACTGGCTATCTTATCGTTACCTGTCAGAACACAACATGCTATTAAAATTGTTGTTATAGCCATATAGTTAGATAATATGGTGGTAGCTAACAAGGCGGACGCAAGACAAGTCCTATCTTTTTCTTTTTTGAGAAAATTTTGTTTATTGCCTCAAACGGAATTTTCAGCTCCACCGGGGTTTTTTGGGGCTGGCGAGAAAAAAGGGTAAAGGGTTCCTCAAGCAGTGTGAAATCAATCACCGTCAGAGGTTTTCTAGAGGGAACGGCATCACGCACTAGTGCGTGTCTCCGTGCCCTGCTAGAGTCTCCGAGAGACCAACCAAACCAAGTACCAACAATACAAGTACCCCCGCTTAGAATGTTACCCAGTACCTCTGATCTAACCTTAAAACTACATGAAGCCACAGTATTATTGTTCCGTGTATAGAGTGGGCTAAGACCCCTGAACTTTTTTATTGGCTGAGCCACTCCCGGGCAGCTACATGAAGAGGGTGTGGCTCGACTCCGGCTCAATTTAATTAATTCCGGCGAAAATCCTTTCTATTCTTTCATGCTGATTAGTTCTTGTATTTGTGACTACCGTATAATTCTAAATAATTTAAACGTCTTGGCTGACAAGTGTCAAAACGCTCGGCAAGATATCCGACGGTTCTGGATTCTATTCTCAGGTGAGTAAAAAGTATTTCAGTTTTTTTTTTTAATTTTAAAAAGAGGCAAACGAGCAGGCGTGTCACCTGATGGAAAGTAATCATCGCCGCCCATGGACACCCGCAAAACCAAAGTAATTGCAGATGCGTTACCGGCCTTGAGGAAGGAGTTGGATCTTGAAGAGGGAGTAGGAATTAGGAGGGGGGAGGGGTGAGAGAGGGTCTCCGGTACTTTCACTCACCGGACGAAACACAACATCAACGAGTGCCATTGTTTCATGCCGATATTCTGTGAGAGGGTGGTATTACGCCGGGCGAGCCGGACCCAGGTTAGTGATCATCATCAAAGATAGTTTTATAGATAAATGCAAGAATGGTCATCAGTATTATATAATAATATGCAACGATAACGACAAAAAAAAGATATGTTCAAAAGTAAACATTTCTTTTGGTACTTACGTAAATTCCTTGGCAGGACAATGATATCATACCAAACTTTAAATGGAGATGACAACTTCAAGTAGAGATTTTAAAAGTAACACGACTCTTAGCCCACAAAATATATACAATAGTTCTATTATACCTAACATGCGAACGTTCAACATTAAAAATATTTATAGACACCATAGCGCGTGCCCCTTCATCGTAGCTATACGGAGATAGAATAGCGAACCGCTGTAACAATATTTATTTAAATTGAAGATAAAATTAGTACAGTAAGTGCTTGACGAAATTGCCATGAGAGACTGGCAAACATATAAAAATAATGCTAGAACTATCGAATACATCATTTATTTCAAAGTGTTAAATCTATTTTAATAATATAGGCCTGTGTTACATGGCCACACTCTGTCGTAGTTAGGTTAAGTTGAAAGTCTAGCTAGACTATAATTCATTCTGAGTGCTGGGTGCGAGTTTATCTCATCATTTGATTATTTTTACGAAAACCTACATTTGTATGGTATGAAATGCAAGAAAGCTCGAACGGGGTGAAGAGGCACCTCGTAAGTCGGCAAGGTAAGGGCGACTGATGCTGCATTGTTTTCATGCTGCACCAGTTGTCTTCGCGTCTGGTCTCCATTCCCACTTAGTATCTGGAGTGGGGTCATTTGTTAAGTTAAATATATAAAAAATCAAGGCTGAAACGGCTAATAAGAAAAAAAAACGTATTTATTACAAAGGAAATAAATCATCGTGTTTATATGAGTAGATTCGTGTTTATTATATACTCGCATTATTGGGATGATATACCAATCGGAGCTAAACAAGGTTCTTTCTTTTAGTTGATGGCTTCGTGCGATTAGCACATTTAGCCAGTGTCAAAGTAATTTTTCTTACAAGTAATACATAAATATACAATATTTCCTTCCAGTCAGTATGATGATGAATGATAATAAAAATGAGAAATGAGAAATGATATACCCCCGAATCCCTCGAGTATCTCAGTAAAGATGTGGGGCTTTACTAATTCCTCGGCGGACTTCTTGAGAGAATTTGAAAAGTAAAGTTGCACTGTTTTGTTTCATTTGCCAACACTCATGCACACTTACGAACACTTAACGGTTAATAATCCACCATTATTTCACATTAATATTCTACATAACACAAATTTTAGAAAATAAAACAAAACCGCGGACATGACTCTTCACTTTCCCGCCAAGAAGTCCAAAAACAAGGTTAATGATGACAGAATGATGACAAAGAGCAAACGCAAAACAGAAGACAGTTAACAGTTTAAGAAAAAAAAAAAAAAAAAAAAAAGTATATATTTATCAAAAGAGTTTTTACTCCGTAACCTAATATGCAGAGCGTAGCAGTCCCACGCCCTGCTATAATTCTGTGTAGGTATTGTTTAACCCTTGTGCTCTGATATTAGATACGTGTTTTACTAAGCGTCTATCGGTTATCATTATGTCACTGCGGTCGTATTGTCTTACGCGATGAACAATTTCTATATATTCACAGCGTTGTTGTATTGGACGACATAAGACACTTTATTTGAACATTACAAGGCTTTATACTTTATTTAAAATACGTAGATTATGTATGCTTTTGAACAAATTTAAGTTTAAAACCACCATTGAGTTGGAAATACTCCAAACACTCCAACAGGTATTTCTAATTTAAAATATTTTTAGGTTATTGTAAACTTGTATATAGCACAATTTGGCAATGACTTAATAACTTGTAAATGTCGTTACTTACGAGAAATAAAGCTGTGCAGTTATTTTCTTGCGCCCGATTTTCTGCACAGCTAAAATACGACCTGAATAGGTGATAGGCAAAATATTTTGAGACGATTCAAAAGCGCTTATCTAATAAGTTTATGTGAATAAAGATTAATTTCAATTCATTTCGAACTTGAGCACGAGCAATGAGTGATTTACTTTTGAATAATGTCTGCGTAAACTTTTGAAGATTTTAAATATAAATATTTGGTTTCTGGGCTACAATAATTGTGTTAAATTTAACTTAATGAGTCAGTCCTACGTGTCTGTGATCCTCACACTCCCTCTCTCACGCGGTCTCTTGATATTACCTACAGAACGAGACTCAAAACTAGATTGTAACCTAAATTTAGTTTCAAGGCTTTGATTAAAAATGTAAAACGACCGATAACTCTTGAAGCTAGTTTCAGTTAAGTTTGACTTTTGCAAGTGAATTCTTTATTATACACGGAACTAATAGTAATAAACTTTCCATTTCATCTAGGTAACAGATATACACGATTACCTAGTTTCAAATGATTTCAAGTATTTTTGGCGATAAAGCGTAATGTGTTTACTACAAACTACAAACTTACTATAAGACTTTAGCAGAAATACTTTTCGAAGGCATTGAAAGTTTTCCTTTAAGTCTAAATAAGATTGAACTTATTCAATTCTCTGAAATATTTTAACATCGTTGAGGCAGTTTAAGAAGCTTACATGATCATGCGCTTTGACTGATGGAAAGAGACGATTATAAACCGGAATCTTTATATTACCTCCGTGGAACGGAGAGTAAAAAGACCCTACAGAAAAGTTTTTTCATTTCGTTTACATTCAACACTTCACGTCGCATCGAAGTGTCTTGAAGGCTTCTTACGAAAAGTGAAGTAGCGAGAGGCTTTTGTCGTCATACTTAAAAATGTATTAGCCATGTGATTTGGAGCCGTACTTTAGAACTTATAACCGACTATGAAAAAGTAGGTACGTACTGTGGACATACTATCAATGCGCACGCATTAATCGTGGGTTGTGCCATTCGTTTTCATACTCGAAGTGCAGGTGTGACCTACCGCTTGACCGCTTCTGTTGTCTACTTATAAGCGCTTTGTGTGAGGCACTAGTGCAAGTTTTATCCTATCCACTATTACAATTCCACCTGCTTCATCATCATCATCATCATTCCTCTGAGTTAACGTAACCTATTGTTATGGCAACGAAGCAGTTACAAGTTGATTACATGTTCCTCTCCCGATCCGATCCAAACCCTTCGGAGAATCTAGTAGGGCACGGGGATGCGCTCTAGTGCGCGATGCCGTTCCCTCTAGATAATCTCCGAAGGTGATTCGTTTCACACGGCTTGAGGGACCCTTTACGTTCCTCGCCGCCCCCAAACAAACCCGGTGAAGCTGAAAATGCCGTCTAAGGCAATCAGCAAACGCTCTCCAAAAAAAATGTTCTTCTGTGACTATCAATTATTAAAAAACTTGCAATCAGCACTAGTATTTTTTGTAAAAAAATATATTTGTTATTATTATTGTGAGGAGCTCGATGGCCCAGTGGTTAACGCGTCCGGTCTGCGAGTGCTGAGGTTAAGCAACTTTCGCCAAGGCCGGTCATCGGATGGGTGACCAAAAATGTATCATCTCGAGCTCTTCCGTGCTTCGGAAGGCACGTAAAGCCGTTGGTCCCGGCTGCATTAGCAGTCGTTAACAACCACCAATCTGCAGTGGGTCCGCGTGGTGGTTAATGGTCCGTTCTCCCTATCCATCCATAGGAAAGGCTCGTGCCCCAGCAGTGGGGACATACAAATGAACTGATGATGATGATGATGATTTTTAAGCAGTGTTTCAATTTGATGTTTTACATTTAACGAACGCATCTGTAATCGTTTAGTTTCCAATGGTATAGTTGTACGGATTGGGTTTGGAGTCTTTCGCAGCACAAATGCCGCATAAACGAACCGAATGAACTCGTTAATGTCATGAATGTCAATTACGTAGTAAATGCGAAGTATAAGGCACACCGCATGCGGCTCCCGTATGTCGCTCGACTCCAAATCACACTTTTGCAAGATATACTGAGGATTACGAACGTGGTAGTTTCCAGTGCAGTCAACTCTTCTTTGGGTGTAAGGCGGGGTTTTAGCGGATCGGCACCTTGTTAGAAAGGAGAATCTTGTACAGCACGTTACAACAATGACTTTCCGGTACCTAAGTTTCATATGGCAGTTGGTTACAGCAGTTTTCAGACCGGTATTTTATTTACTTTTGTATTTTAGTTTACTTAGCTTGCTGTAACTTAGTCTTTGTCTATATACTTTACCTTTGGTTTTCTACGCTTTGTAACTTCCTTTCACTTTTACTACTAATTTCCTCATGGTCTGTAATGGAAGATTTGAACCTATCGATGAAGTATTAGTGAGCTAACGATGATCAATTTAATATTAAAAATATCGTTCCGATCCTTTGTGAGGTATTATAAAAAGCTGAAGCATAAAAACTTCCATTAAAATCAGTTTTCTGTAAAAAAACTGTTTTTCTGAAAACGGACCATTTACTGCCCCACGTTGGGCGTCACTGGAACGCTGGGTGTTAGGTACCACCAGTTCCAGAAAAGATAAGAAATAAAAATCTGGTGTAACCAAATTTATTGCTCAGGGTGGGTTTCGTCGGTCTCTGTAGTGCTGTGTTGTCGCGCAAGTGTCAAGAGGACTTAGCTTCAAGGGGCCTAGGTCAGCGCAGACCCGGGCCGTAGACTGCGCCGGTAGAATTAGGATCTGGACGCTGGACCTGCCGCAGTAGCTGCCTCCGGAAATGCAGGCGGGTAGGACACGTGTAGAGCTGCCTCCGGAGTGCAGGCGGCAGAGTGCGTACCAGGGGTTCCGTTGCCCGGTAGAGGAATCCCAAGTTTGGGGTTATAATCACGCGTACAAACAAAACTTTGAAATTAGGGGTCTACGGGTGAGACCTATTTACTGGCTGGAGTGGTGTGACAAAAGAGGGCGCAGCATCCCGCCGTATGCCTTTTATATCACAACTGTTCTCCAACAAACGTACGTTTCTTAGGTTATGAATTAACACTAACTTAGATCGATTAATGGCCGCGAGAGAATTATTATAGCAATGGACAAAAGGATAAAATTACCCAAATAGTCTATGACTTCACTCAACCATAACATCCATTTACTTTAATTAGTGTAGAAAAACAGTGAAATATTTATATGTGCTTCCTTTAAAAATAATTATTTAGTTCAGTTAATGTATAATTTCGTGAATCCATATATTTATTGGATTTATTACAGTACTTTTAGTACAGATATCGATTCATAAAACGTTGAGAGAACATCACTGCCTAGTAGCTGTCAGTGCATCTGTCATATTAGATTTGCTTTGTTTATATTGTTTATTGTTTTTGCTTATCATGTTTAGTTATTTATAATTAAATATTATTAAAGCCATGATTAAGTGTACGACAAACGGTAAGTACTAAGGATTTTTCCAAAAACCACGCTGTTCAGTAAGATTGAATCGGCGAAAGTGTTACAAACGCATGACTTGCGACTTGTTTACTTCGTGTTTTTATTATGTAAACTTTTTGCTGTTTTCTAAGTCCAAGAAATTCAATATATATAAAAACAATTCTTTTATTAAAAGTCGAACATTGGCAACCGACCCAGAAAATGAAGAGGAAAAATAATTTGCAAACCTCTTCAAACCGACAACGAGGTAATAAAATTGTGTAATGAGCTTAGATAATGGTGTGCCGTTTCATTTATATTTTGTTCTTTTTCAACGTTTTCTTTGAAGAAACAGAAATTGTGGATATTTTTATATGGCAATTATGAGTTTAATTACCGTTTTAAGCAAAGCTCGTTTAACAGCTCAAATGATGTATAGCAAAATATATTTTAAAGTATGCCGTCTGTATGTCCGTGGTCAACATAAAGAAATGGTTTATTTCGCTATTGCTTTAATTATTGTCCACTTCCAAATAATATTTATACATATATTTCCATACTTTAATTTAATTATTGTTTTGGTACCTACTTATACTAGTTGACTGTACACAATGTCTTAGCTCTTGAGGCCAGATTTGTTTTCCCGTACTAATTACATACATTCTATCTTGATCTTGCGTTCGTATTGCATGAACCAATAAAACATTGAGTTTAAACAAAAGTATTATTGTAATCAACAAACAGATGTCTTAACTTTGTGCCTTCTTAGTAATAACAGTTAGAGCCTAACCTGACAAACCGTTATTAATCCCCTGAGCTTTGCTGAAATAATAAAAAATACTAATGAACTCGCTTCGCCGGTTCGGTATTTTTTTTGCTACAGAATTGGAACTGCAAGAGTCAATTTATTTATGAAAATATTTTTACGCTACCAAAATGAAATTTCAAAAGTTTAAATTTAACGCCAGTAGTACCGTGTGCGTTTCATTTCAACGTGATGTAACGTTCAGAATTATATTTACTTGCTTCAAGAAACAGTTTTTAATTCACTGTACATATCTTTTAAGTAAATGCTGCAACTTTATTAAGAAAATTTTGAAAATTTGACGACCTCCGTAGCCGAGTGGCTTGCACGCCGGACTTTGGGCGGCGCTAACTCTGAGGTCCCGGGTTCGGTTCCCGGTCGGGTCAATGTCGAAAACGAACTTTTCGAGATTGTGTCGGGTCTGGGTGGTTGTGGTACCGTCGTTGTTACTGATTTCCATGAAACGAGTGCTTTAGCTACAATGTATGTGATGAGGATCAGAACAATGTATGTGATGTTGTCTCATAATTATTAATATTTATTTAAATTTTTCTAAAAAAAAAAAATGAATTTAAGTCTTTACTTATTAACACTCACTATCGGTAGTAAACACTACACACAAAAGTAAGGTAATTGTTATTTTTTGGGTATAAAGTATCTTTATTACAAAAGAATTAACCTCCTAAAAGGTCGCTTGCATGGGATTTCGCTAAGTTTGACTTCCCCTTCAAATATTCTTAAGTATATAATGGAATTTGGGTTTTAATGAAATATTATATCACTAAATTTACGACCATTTGTTATTCGTTGTCCTAGTTTAGATACTTACTTATTATATACTGAACAGAATATTTACGTGAACGGGCGATAGAAGTCTAGGGAACAACGCTAAATATCTGGTATTTTAAAAGGTACGTCTAGGACTTACCGTCTGTAACATCATCATTGTCATTATCATCATAAGTATATTAGTCCACGCTGGACATAAGCCTCTCCTCTCGTCTTCAGTACATAGAGATGTACTACTTGTATAATTTGCGTTACATTCCGTTTAAACACTTTAATGTTTTTGTATCAATAGAAATATCTATCAAGAGCAGGGACTAATATGATCACGAGTAAAGTAGTACTACTCGTAAATCATTAACATTAAAAAATATTGCACACTGTCTTTTTCATAGCTAATTATTATTATAGTATTTTCGTAGCAGCCAGCCGGCTCCCATTATTTATTAGCATAAGGGTTCGTTCAACGATTAACTAACCTTGAAGCCGCTCGTGATGCTAGCAGAAGGATTTTAACCCGAAATTTAAATATGTTCCAACCAAGCATATATTAATATCGATCGAACAACTCCGCACAATTCTGAAACACCTGAAGTCTCGTGAGAATTATAAGGAAACACCATAAAACCAATAAATAAAGGATATTTTCTATCGAGACACTGTAGAACAAAGTTATACGAGAAGTCCTTCGCTACTTGATATAATATTTTATATAGATATCTATGTCCATAGACTAAACGAAAAAGGTCACTTGAGGCTACAGCCCTAGGAAAGTAAGTAAGTTAGTACCTAAGTAAGTAAATGAAAAAATAAAAGCGAACGTTTTTTACAAATTCAGTTCAGCACAGGCATTAATAATAATAATAATAATACGGTACGGTCGACATCTGTCGGGCATGCCGCCGTCCAGGAGAATCACTCCGGCATATTATTTCTGGTTGTTCTCATCTTGCTAACGGAGAGTATTTGCACAGACACAACCAAGTAGCCAGAATAATTCACCAGCAACTTGCTCTTGGATATGGCCTTGTTGAATTGGAGGTGCCGTACTATAAATATGCACCTGCGCCAGTACTCGAAAATGGTCATGCAACGCTCTACTGGGATCGCTCTATCATTACGGACAGGACTATTGTCGCCAATAAGCCTGATATCGTGGTGGTTGACCGATCTTAGCGCCGGGCAATACTGGTTGATATCACCATACCTCATGATGAGAACCTCGTGAAAGCCAAGAAGGACAAGCTCAGTAAGTACCTTGACTTAGCTCACGAGGTGACCGCCATGTGGGGTGTCGATTCAACCATTATTGTCCCGATAGTCGTTTCAGCGAACGGTCTGATAGCGAAGAGCCTCGACCAACATCTTAAGAGGCTCTCGCTGTACAGGAAGAAGGTAACCTGCGGTAAATCAAGAACTCAAACCTCAAGTATGCCTTCTATTCTTGGATAACTGAAATCAGTGGCGGCTATGGAGAGAACTTCGGGCGACATTGCTTAAAGTTCTACACCGCAACAGTATTCATGGCATCAAGGCATCGGACATCATTATTAGAGGTAAGCACGAAACTGTTATTAAATTCTGTTAAACTTTGAATTAATACAATGTATATACGATACGTATAGGTATGTAGTACCTACCTACCTACCTACTATGTTATAATAACGCAGTAGCAGGAGGACTTCACACTTGTAAAAACATGGTACAAGTGTCAATTCTATGGCCATTCCGAAATATTGTCGTGAAACAGACTCTACCTGTAGACACTATGGTTGCGTCGACCACTCGATCAAGGATTGCAGTAAACGTCAAGAACCGGCCACGTGTGCTTCATGTAAGCGATTTAACAAGTCCAGCCAACACAAAACAGGAGACGACCAATGCCCAGCCAGAACAACTGCTGATAATACATACCATAGTATAGACTATGAAGGCGCCTAGAGCGCCGCATAGACATCGTTTAGCATTACATTTTTAACTTAAGATTATAGTAAAATCCTATGTAATTGTAATCAAAACATTTTGTTTTATTGTTATTTAATAAAATGTTAAGTAAGCAAGCGCTAACCTACATTCACCAAATGAAATGAAATGAAGTGAAATTCAATAGAACTGTTGGTGTTTCAAAACACATTCCCAGCGGTGCGGCTGCGGTGCGGGCAGGGCGCGCGGAATCTTGCGGACGTTTGTGGTCATTGGTGTTTATTGCTTCGTGTTCCAACTTCGCCTTCCATTTGTGCAACAAAATGGTTTCGTTATGGTAGGATTATTTACACATTTTATAACCAACAAACAAATCCATAACTATTTTATAGACGAGTAGGGCAATTGACTCTGCTCTATTTTTAGGGTTCCGTACTTCAATAGGAAAAAACGGACCCCTTATAGGATCACTTTGTTGTCTGTCTGTCTGTCTATCTGTTTGTCTATGTATATCGTCTTATACTACAAGTATAGGGAAAAATCTGAAACCTATACATATTTAATTAAATCACAAAAAAAAGGGTCTTTATGCAAGGAACGGGGGTCCAAATTATGAAGTAAGTTAACCGTGTCATGTGGGGTATCGTATGAAAGGGCTTCATTTGCACTAGCTTAAACAGATTTTAAATTATTTTTATAATGAAGAATGGTAAAAGAGATACAAATTTGTACGGAACCCTCGGTGGGCGAGTCTGACTCGCACTTATCCGGTTTTTTTGAGAGAGTTTGCTGATTGCCTCAAACGGCATTTTTAGCTTCACCGGGCTTTTTTGGGGGCGGCGAGAAATTTAAAGGGTTCCTCAAGCTGTGTGAAACGAATCAATCACCTACGGAGGTTTTCTAGAGGGAACGGCATCACGCAGATTAGATTTATATTAGATTCTTACAATAAAACTAACAATTTAAATTTAAGCGCAAGTAACGGTAATTAATTTCCTGTTTTCTAAAGAAAATAAAATAACAGGTGTGCATTTATTGACGATATACATTAGTTAGACGTTAGGCGTTATTTGTTGGTAGATGAGACATTTGTTTCGTAATACGCTAAACAGGTATCGTGTTCTTCAGATGTAAGTCAAAGACAAAGTGAAACATTTTTTTCAATTCAAGCCTAGGTAAGTATTGACGTCAAAACTATGTATAAAAATTCGATTTTCACTATAAGTTTTTCTAAACTACTGAATCTGGATTTTGAGAGAACTTTCGACCGTAAGACTAAGAAGGTAGTACTTACATTTCAAACTCGATACACGTTTATTTTCTTGTCCTAATTGGTAATCATCCCATGCTTTCGCAACAATGAACCAGTAAAACTTAAGGGCCAATTTCACCGTCCCGAATAGAAACCGAGTTTAATAAAACCTGGTTTCGACTAATCGAGTTCAAAGCTTAGTCTTGATCGCGGTTCACGTCGCACCGATTTCACCGGCTTCGTTTTGATCCCGTTTTTTAAAACTTAGTTTAGCTTTGACAAAGAATGAATGAATGAATGACATGTCATCGACTAAACGTTTTTTTATTTTTTATTTTTGTTCTGGCTTGGAACTAAACGAATTGCCTTAAAAGAAATTATTCCTTCTTCTTAGATTAGGCATTTATATAGGTACCTATGTTAAGCAAATAATGATAGTGGTGTGCTTTACAACATTTTGGTATTGTAGTACTTACCTACTGTTTAATATTACTTAGGTACTACTATTTATTTATTAGTTTGATTTTAATATGTACTGACAGACACCAAAAAAAGGGAATTTAACTAAGCGTAAGCTCTTTTTTTTAGTAAATAATACAAGTTTAATTCAGCTTCACAAAACATGAGGCCAGTTTACAGATGTAACTATAAACTAGATATCATACCAAGATTTTATCAAAGAAAATGTAGTTCTAATAAACACATAACAATAGCGAAATTCACCACACATCAAAACAAAGTGTATCTTGCAATGCATCAAGAGTGTCGAAGTGTTCTTCTCTCTCGCGTATTCATCTGGAGCGACGTACAATAAACTCATCCTCATTAAAATTTTCGTTAAAAGCTAGTGCCAGGGCTCTTTTCATCTTTGTTTTATATCGCTAACAAAATGATTATTTCATTCTTTAAAAATAAATAAACCAATCTCCCGTACTCCACACAATCGTGACAATGACAGGCAAACAGCTTTAAACGCGTTTAGCTAAGCTAAACGTCGAAAATCGGCCGTTCAGAAACTGAACCAAGTTCAACTTGAACGACGTTTAGTTTATGCCGGTGAAACGCAACCTTGAGAACGGAACTCAGTTTAGCGCGTAAACTCAGTTTAACTCGAATTGATCGCGTTTAATTTCACCGGTGAAATTGGCCCTAAATCTTCAAAATAAACCAGAAGGTTATCAAGCTGTCTTTAGTTTTGAAAGAGGAAAACCATCGCGTCGTTGATACTTTTCAAACAGCAAAGTTTACATTACAACGAAAAATTCATTTCGAATCATTCAAGCGATAAAAAGACAAAGATTTCATCTGAAAACTTTTCTAAAGTTAAAAGAACGAAATTGTTTCAAACTTTCACGCTCCCATGCGATTTGGTGCCGTTTTGATTTGAAGATAACAAAACGATTTTGTCGTATAATATTTGTAGCGCAAACACGGTGCTGGAAGTGTACACACATTCTGTAGTCCTTTATTGTGTTTTTGCAACGTATACAAAAGTTGCAGTATAGTGGAAAGATGGGCTTTGGGCAGAGTTGCATTTATAAAGCTGGCTCAGGCTGATGCTGATGATGCTGATGAAAAATGATGACATTCATCACCAGTCTAAAAATGTCTTACTGCTGGACTCATACCTTCCCACATGAACAATTTGTCGATTATGGAGGAGATCCGTCCATAATCTACCAAGCTGGTCAATGCAGATTGGTGGGGTTTAACGACTTCCCTCTTACAACAGTGGCAAGGCGGGCTAACCTGTTTTCCGAAGCAGGGAGGAACTGTATATTAGGATGTTGACACTACTTTGCTTAACTTGCAAGATCGCAACACGGAGGCGCAAGCCACCGCGCCATCGAGCTCTGCATGACGGCAATATGAGTAGTTACATACATATTTTTCTCATTCTTGTAGTTTCAGGTGGAATTTAATATTGACGTGGCACGCGTTCGTAGGCTACATTACTTTGGAACAGGAAATTGGCATTCGTATCACTGATACTACAAAATAACTTACCTTACCTTACCGCCTTTACAATTTGTTTTTATTGTGTCTGCTTGGCTTCAACACAATGTTAGGATGATATAGGTAATAGATACGAGTTCTGACATTTTTTTAAAGAGTTTTTTGTTCTTACGGCTACCTGGCTTTTTTCTCACGATAAGATCTAAGTTAAAAGCTCACTTCACTTGAAATCTTCAACCACAAAATTATTTAATAAATAAAAATAAGAACTATTCAGCACTTAGACGTACATAATTTTATGTAGAAATATAAAGAAGGAAAGAAGAGATAAGAAGAACAATTACAAAAACTAAGCGTAACGGCGGTCCAATTAAAACTTTAGGGTTTATAATACGGCTCCGGACTCTGCAAAGAAATAGCTTTCACAAACAAAAACACTTGGGATTGTCAACAAGCCACGAGGGAAAATGTTGTCGGATTAATTAATTATACCAACTTGTTGTTTTGAGGATTTTCGAGTGTTTGAGCTGGCCTGATATAAGGGTCTTATGCAAACTTATGGACTACTTCTTTCAATAAATATATTTTTTGGAAATATGAAACTTCTCTACGTAGAGAGCGATACTTGTTTTTTTATAGATTGATAGATAATACTTTTTAAAACACTATAAAACATAAACATGAACAAACTATTTGGCAGTCTTATCGCTTTCAAGCGATTTCTTCCAGACAACCAGTTGGATGGAGAGAGCTAATAAACTATTGAAACATACTGCCTAAAATAATCTGTATTTTATAAATGAATCAAAATAATAATAATAATAATAATGATGTTAATCGGTAAGGTAGAAAGAAGTTTTTCACGAGCTCTTTAAATGTGTGAATGGATTTCGCACGCCTGATCGCAACTGGAAGCGAATTCCTGAGACGAACAGCTTGGACGGTAAAAGAATAATCATAAAAGGTGTTCCTGTGTGGGGGTGTTTTAAGGCTTAAGTTTTCTGATGACCGTAATGAGCTCGAACCTGAACAATTAAGAAAACTGAAACGTTCCTTAAGATAAGAAGGAAGGAGAGTATATGAGTATTCCGGCGAAGGCGAATAGGAAGTCACTTGTTTTTAAGCGGTACTCAGAAACATTTATAAATACTTTACTAACTTAACACTTAACTTTCATCTCACCTTATGTTAAGTTATGACAAGGCAGAAGGTGGAATCGCATTTTACCAGTAAACCTCATCAACTTAGGTAAATTAAAAAGCATCGTTGATGGCTGTCATGTATGTAATGGGTATCTAACGTAACAGTTGATAGTATACCTTACCACAGAAGAGATATATGTATCACTATTCCTGATTAAACTAATAACAGATTCTAAAATGGTTTTTGTTTTGTTTATATAATTTTAACGCAAATTTTGTTGTGTTTTTGTAACAGATTCTAAATTACAAAAAAGTATTTTTTTATAGCTTGATAGGTCAATATTACAATAACATAATAAAACACACAAACACATCACGGGCTCCTCTGAAAATCAGCGTTGCAGTTTCTACAAACTGCAACTTATGCTGATAGGAGTCCAATTCGTCGTATCATTTTAATTTAAAGTAACTTTTTGTTTTTCTTTTAGAACCTTTATAAACAAAACTGTGCCAAATGTTTTGAATTTGAATTTGGGTCAAACTATTTATTTATTGACAGGTGTTTGTATTTGCATGCATGATTTCGTGTGTTACTGTGAAATGAAATGAAATTTATTATTACTTTTTACACACACCAATCAAACGGTGTTTAACAGAAAATAAAATAAGTAAACAATATATACCCAAAGTAAAAAGGTAGTTGTAACCAAGTAAATTAAAAACTAAATATTTTTACAGCATCACAACAAGAGTTATTATGTGCTTTTAATTCCAAATTGCTATTTGGTTGAAGGTTATTTTTTATGCTAAATGTTACGTATATTGTTTTTAATAAGTTCAAAGTTAGAAAATTAAAGTCGAGCCATTTTAAAACAGATCGTAATCCCTCTTCAGCGGTAACTTTAAGCTTAAGCCCAAGTTTCATCCTAAAACAATGTCACTACTGTATCGTCAGCAAATGTTATTATTTTTGAGTTTGGCAATACCATATTACAAGACTATTTACATAAATTAAGAAGAGGGTAGGTCCAAGCACAGACCCTTGGGGAACACCAAATTTTACTGTGGCAACCACATTATCGCTCCAGACCAAATCGATTTGTAACGCAGGAAATTAAAGCGGCCCTGTCTGCGGTGACAACACGTCAGAGCACACTACAAAATAGCATAATCGACCAAATATGAACGTCAGTCCTTCATTGTTCGGTGCTGTAGTGCAACTTTTGTGGTAACGTGAGACCTCAACGCAATGTAGTGCGCAGACAGCTATTCATGTTCGATACATCAGGTTTCGTGGTGGAAAGTTGCTTTAATGTATGGTAACCGGATGTGGACACTGTTTACACTGTCTTGTTATAGTTACATGTTCCTGAAACGTGGACGTTCCCTTTGTGCTAACACCCAGCCATATACGAGCGGATGATACAAAAACACGTACATTCAAATGTTGATCATCCTTGACACTTTTAGCTTTAAATTATTATTATTAAGCAGTTAATAGAAGGTAGCCTTAATGAGTTAAAAAGAAGCGTCGAATTGGTAATAGTGTCATGTTTTATCAAATTACATAAGAAAAAGATTAATAGTTAATTTTACTAACTACCTTCATGTAATGAGAAGAGTATAGTTGAAAAAAAACAGAAGCACACTCATAAAAGCATATTTTTAAATAGTCATTATTCTACGTAATGAAATAGTACCCAACTTGTTTAAGTTACCAAGCAATTTCAAAACACCCAACAACTTGTTTATGCCAAAAGGTTTACTAGAAAGCGATTCCACAGTAGGAGACGGTATTGGAAATCGCATCTGAAAATAAATAGTGGAGCGGCTATACCGCGGTCCAACTTAGTTTGTTTAGGGCGGAATCAACATGGCGGCAGCAAAGGCTGAATATACACGTGGACGGATATGCCTTCGCTCTTTTGGTGGACGTCCGTTTCATATGAACTAATGTTTATATTATTACTTTTTCTCTCTTCGACTTAATGACCGCAACAAATGTGAAAAATAACAATAACGCTTTTTAAAATCTGTGTGATTCTTAGCCATTCTGGATAATCATTATTTTCATCAGCCCCCTTCGACCCACTGCTGGGCATAGGATTCTCTTTGCTTATTCCATTCACCTCCATTATTATTGGTTCAAGAGAACCACAATATTATTACAAAAAGTTATTTATACACAAATATTTAAATATAAAGTAGGTATCCGTGATTATAATTTGGTCCTTGAAGAGTTAACTTCTTTCAGTTTGTATTGTATTGGTTTGGTTTGTAGGTATAAATATTCGTCTCCAAACTCGTAATAATCCTGTTTTCTGTGTCAACCAATAAAAATAGACTTAAAAATCGATTTTATCCAGCCTAACTTTTACTCAAAATAACATTCCAAACTATTGGTTCCTAACACTGACAAAGCGTTTCAGAACGTGTCCGGAAACATCGAAGTGTTGCGTAACACCAAACGAGAAATTAAAACGAAAGCAGATAACCCTCTTTAGTTGAGGATTCAACTCAGCTACTAGACAATGAAATAGCGTTGCTGTTTTGGCGGCAGCAGGCAACCTCATTTAACGGTTCAAGAGGCGCGGATCGGCCGGAGTTGGCCGGAGTACTCCGCGTCTACGTGTTTATTGGCGGACGAACTACGGACTTCTGTTTCATTTTCCTTTGCCTATTTTTAGCCTATCATTTTTTACGCGGGAAGTTTTCTTCTCTGTGACTTTTAACCGGCTGTCTGTGTATTTTTAAAAGGAGGACGCCTCGCCTTGTGCCCTTTCTGTATAGGGCTAAGTATAAAATTTGTGTTTGTGATGTTTAATGGAGCGTTAAGGAGTTATTGGAGTGTTTGCTAGAGTTCCTTGATATTTTTAAGGAATCCTTTTTAAAAACACTAATTGTATATTTCGGCATATTTTTTAACTAGTACAATTATTATTAGTAACATACAATCTACAGAAAAATGATTTTAACTTGTTGTCTGATGTGAATACAGACACAATAGAATTTAAATTCTTTAGGGCACTGATTAGTGCTCGCCGCAGATTAGAGGTTGGAGTAAACAAAGTACTTAAAAATTATAAATAATATTGATTTTTTTAGACACTCATGGTAACCCGTTCTATTTTTAGCCCTCCATATATAAATAACAAGTATAATTAAATGTCGTATATTATAAGTTATTTAACAACTGTGTACGATACAAATGAATTATAGCAGCAACGTTTTGGGTGTACCAAATAAATAAATAAATTTTAATAAAAGGCGCGCATATATGTTATATTCGACCCATGTTTCTTGGGCAACATTGTTCAACTTCATGCATCGTAACGAAACCTTGATACCAACCACTTAAATAGTTTAAATTCATATAAGAAAACCCAGAGAGCAATTTGTTCGACACCCATTGTTCCGGATTATGTTTTGGCCACGATTTGGGTTCAATGAAGCTTGCTTAACGTTGTTCACTACATTAACAAAAAGTTATGGTTACAAAAATGAAAGTTATGTTTTAAATAAGTAATTCCATTCTTTATCTTTCGACATCAACACTTTTATTGTAGCATCTAATGTTTTGAAGATAAATATCTAGGCTTATCTAAAATGTAGCACATTATAAAATGCAGTATGTGTAATTAAAAAATAAACAAATTAGTTAATACAATACAAACACCCAGCAAAGAGATTAAACCATTGCTAAAGATAGACTTAAAATCAACGCCACTGGATTTATATTATGTGTTTCATTTGAAAATGTTCCTTGTTTTCGGGTATCTTTTCCCGAAAACAATAAACGGCAATACAAAACTTAACCAATTAAAATAAATCGGCACATATACATATACGCCTCATATACGTATAATAAGCCTCCGGTTTAAATTTCCGCTGTGAACTTCGAAATAATGATAATTTTTCGATTAACGCCTCCAAACTTTTTCAATTTAACGTTAGCCCCGCCGCTTATTACCATGACGTGGATCAAAATATAAAGCACCTAAGCTGAGCATGAAAAGTCAATTTTGAAGTGGGAGCTCGTTGGTACTTAATCGACAGGCTGAACCTATCACGGAAAAGGTATTAAAGTTGGACGCCCTGTATCTGAGCTTGTGGCGTAGCACATAAATAATTCTATATAATAATAATAATTCTAATTATGAATTAATAATTTGGATTGTTAATTTAATGTAACCTCATAAAAAGTTAATGAAATTATTTAATGAAATAAAAAATATTATTATCGATTGCGTATTTTTATCAACAAACACATACATACATATAAGCCAACCGTTGGTTTTCTGTCCTATTGGTTCCAGTCATTTATTATTAACTTTAATCGTCAAAAAATAAGTGAAAAGTGTTTTTTTTTAAATATTATATCATTATTGATTTTTTATTCTTTATTTTACTTGAATGTTACTAGCCTGTTAGTTATAATTTTAATATGTATTTTTTTCTTTCTAAGAAAAGTTTCGACAGTGTTAATTTGTTTATGCCACAGGAAATAATATTTTTTGAAGAGACAAGGTTTGTTGTAATCTTCTAGTATTATCGTTATGCGCTCGCCATGCGCTGTGTTCCACGTATTACTGAAAATTATATAACGACCGGTCAGCTGCTTCTATTATTAATTAAAACTTGATCCAAACAAGTTTCAGCCGTGTAAACAAACTTTACGAGTCCGTTACTGAAAAGGAACACAGACTCTAAAAACACAGAAAGTTAACATTAAAGTCACTTGACGATTTTATACTTATATTTTTCAGACACAGATATACACGTAATGACATAAGGTATAACAAATTGGTTGCGAGTGTACTGTTGGCGCGACGGGGAACGCTTGGGGTTCGCGTTTGCTTACGCAGCAAATGTTACAATGTGTCCTTACACTCGGATTTAAAGCAAACCTCATTTTATAATATTATTCTTCTAATTGGTGACATTATTTCAATGTCACGTGTCACAATCATGTCATGTCAGATGTTTGCCAATACATCAGTTAGTAATTTATTATTTTGCAAATTGGCTAAAACAGTACACAATAGTACATTTTATTAACTCTTTTTAACAATGGCATTTATTTTAGAGGAATACAGTATACCGATGGACGGAGCGATGGAATATGGAAGGCAATCTCCAGAACCATGTGACTATTGGCCGCCCTCGTCGAACGAACGTCGACCAAGACCGAAATATTGTTCAGCGATCTCAAAGCAGTCGATTTGTGAATTCGGCAAATTTAGCCTCAGAATTTGGGCTCTCACAAGCTACGATAAGGCGGCGCTTTCACGAACAAGGGTTGCATCATAGAATTCCTGCCAAGAAGCCTGCACTAACAGCAAGGCATAAAGCATAACGCTTGCAATTCGCTCGTACCTATCTAAACAGTTTTGAAAATGTAGTTTTTTTAGACGAATAAGTGTTTTGTTCATCAGTTCGTGGTCGCTTGTCATTATGGAGAATAAACAACACCAAATATGATGAAAGAAAAATGTGTTAGCTATTAACAGAAGTGGAAGAATAACACTAGGATTTTGGGGATGGATGAGTAAAGCTGGTCCGGGAGAATTGGTTGAAGTTGGCGGACGATTAAATGGGCAACAATATAAATAAATTTTAGCCGATGTGTTATTGCCTACAGCCCAAGTGTTTTATCCCAATGAAACTATAAAATTTATACAAGATAACAGTTCTGTTCATAATTGCCGGATTGTACAAAACTACTTAAGTTCCAATAGGAACTTGGAGAGTATAGTTTTCCCTCCCCGTAGTCCCGATCTAAACCCTATTGAAAATATGTGGGGCAAAATGGTACAAATTTAGGATAACACTCAAATAAGGACGACAGAAAACTTGCTGAGGCACGTGGTAGAAACTTGGGATTACTTGCGAAGAACCATGTTTTGCTACAACGCAGTGCGATCGATGCGGCGACGGCTGAAGGTGAATACAGGCAGGGCAGGGCAGTTGGGGCAGACATAGGCCGCGAACGCATGCTGCGATGCAGGTAAGTGACACAGCACGGACACATGAGTTGTCAATGTCAATGTCAGAGTGAGTTGTTGCTACTTTACAGTTTTCCAAGCAAAGAAAAACTAAAGTTATTATCTGAAAAAACGTTCTACTAATGGATAATTAGTACTATCGAGAGAGTTCTGTTAATTGTTCTGTCATTATTACAAAACTATAATAAAATAGTAAAAAAACATGTGTTTGCGCATGCGTCGCGCAGAAATCTGTGCCGGCACTACCAAAGGCCTCTCTGTAGTGCCATGCCGGCACAGATTTCAGCGCCGTGTTACATGTCTACGTCGCACGTGCCTGCGCCGCAGCGTACGCAGCTCTCGGCACGACCATGCATTACAAAATCTGCTTTGCTCTGCGCTGCGCGGAACTGCGTCGCCTGCGTCTCAGTATATGCTTAGCCTTAATATGGAACGCAGTGCAAACGTGCGGCAGCCGTCCAATAACAAAATTAGTCTGCCCCATAGGTGATAAACATTATAAATAATTACGATACCTACGATATTACGACGAACGATTTGATTAATTCAATAGTTGTAATCACACTACTGCCGTCTCAGATTGGGCATTTTTCAAACTGCGCGGGCATTTATATAAAATGCAAACTAATAAATGTACAAAAATAATTTATGTACATACCTACAATTTAAAATTATTTAGAAGCAAAATCGAATCGTATTAAATATAAAAGTGTAATTGAAAGTAAATTCTGGAAAAAAGTAATTCTCAAATGTGAACATAACACTGCTTTCTTTCGTTATGTTAATTCACCAGCCCATTTGTAAAAAAACAAAATGGCAGACAAAAGTCAGCATAAACCACAGTGTTATCATTAGACCTAAAAATAATATAATTTAACCAATAAACTATATACGAGTATAATGTTCAGTATTAAACAATATATGGCTAAAAAATATAATTTGATAGCGAAAAGTTTTTAATTCCTCTGAAGGGACACCGTTTGGGGTCACCCCTTAGTTTGTCACTGAAGCGCACGTGCAAGTTAGTCTGCAAGCCTTCGATAACCAGCCCCATTTGGTGTGCGACGAACTCAACGGTAGCTACTGACGCGGCTTATCGCGCTCCTCAGGCAAGCAGCCGATTGTGTCAATGTTCACCCCTAGCGGTTTACCCAGTTTTTGAGACTCTCATTTATGTTAGTTTGCAGTCCTGTGGTTAGACTATCGGTCTCAGACCTAAAAGTCCCGGTCTCGATATTTCACAAAGGACTACAATTTATACATTCTGTGATGATCTGGTGGTTAGAACATCGGTCTCAGACCTAGTGGTCTCTAGTTTGATTCCTAGACCGACTCCACTATTAGCTAATAAATAGCCTTCGCTACAGCCTTATGAGGTGAGCACTGAACTCATTGGTAGCTACTGACGCGGCAACATTATCGCGCTTTTCAGGCGAGCAGCCGATTGCGCCATGTTCAGCAGATGGGTGCTAATGGCCGACGCGCTAATTGCGAGCAACATTAACTTATTTCACGGAGGACTTGAACTATATGATGAAATGATGATTATGCCAGAATTAACGAAAAAAATAATAATATAAATCTGAAGTCTGAAGTCGGCGGTCTAATGGTTAGACCAAGCGGTCGCAGAGCCAAGGTCCCGGATTCAATTCACCTGTTGAAATAGAAAAGGGAGTGATGCGAAAGGGACATTCTGAAAAAGGGCTATTGCTAAAAAGAGATTTTCTCAAACTGGGATATTCTGTAAAACGTATTTTTTGAGTAAGTGTCTTTCTGATTAAACTGTGTGTATGTAATATGTATATGTACCCCAACATATTGTATTTAACTTAATTAGAAGGGCTTGCTATATTGTAAATAATAAACTTTTACAGATAATTTTCTTTAGATAGTACCTACTAACACAATATTATAGTTCGTTGTTCCAGGTGGCGTAAATTAAATATGTGCTAAGATTAGATAGAATAAAGCTATTATGAAGGGGCCCATTATCCAACAAAAGCTGTCGTGTATCCTAAATCAACACCTAATCGCATCAGAGAGAACGTCCAGAACAATCGGTCAGCGACTTCTGTGTAGTACCTTAAGTAATTAATGGTGATTAATAGATTCCCAATTAGGTAGAATTATCAGATTATGAATGGAGCTGAATATATTGTTGTTCTTTAAATTATATTTAATATGTAAGTAAAGTGGTCTATTATTATACGCACATATTAACTTTCGCGTTGCGTTTCAAAGATATTTTTTAACGCGGTTTTACTTGGCCATGGTAAGGGCTAGTGCACCAGCTCTAAACTTATAAAATTGCGTTAAACTCTACACGATAACATAACAAAAAACAAGTTATGAATAGAAAATCATGTTTATTCCATTATTTTATCGTAAACATATACCGAAAAGTAGCGGATAGCTTTGTTAATAGAAATAAAAATGTGACCATGCTTGTCCTCTTCTTGTAAACTTATTGAGACATGTGTTCAGCAATTTTCGTTGCTGACTGTACCCAGTGGATGTGAATTGTTATTTACATAGCTAATGAGACTCATTCTTCATGTCGCTAAGTACATCACGGATTGAAATTAAATCAACTCGTAGGATATGATTTTTTTTGCCAGAAAGTTAACGTAAATAAGCATCTTTTATTTTTACTACATACATCATACTATTTGTATTTATTTTAAGCAGGCGCGACATAATTTGCTCTTTATTGCCTAACCAGATATTTTAATATGATTATTATTTTGCGAGCAGCACAAAACCGGTCGTTGTGGAGATCCTTCGGGGAGGCCTTTGTCCAGGAGTGGACGTCTTTCGGCTGAGATGATGACGATGATGATGATGATGATAATGATGATGATGATGAATGATCATAGAAAAAAGGGTTTCTTTAATTTCTGTTTAGATTATACTACTGAGTGCTGTTTCTTCGCGTTACACTGTGACATCAGCAATCATTCACCGAGAAATATATTTACACATTGTGGTGTGCTTTCATGTGACTAAGTAAATTAAACTTGCTGCAAGGAGCAATGTTTATTCACTTAGCGATCGTAACACAGAGCATGATAGATAAGATTGTAAAGTCGAGGTGCATATATTAGCCCAAGAAAGCTTACTTCGAGAGTAATGCGTTGCCCAAGTCAGCGTCACTTACCGTAAGGATTCTGAATGCTCTCTCTGTTTTTAAATTCACTCAGTCTGTTACAAAGGTATGGTCTTTATTTTATGGCTAAAGTTATTTCTAGTTTTCAAACTTTGCCTTTTAAGTTTCAAAAGTGTTTACTTAGTTGAGTTCAATATAGGTATATAACTGTAGATTTATTGTAATCAAACAAAACAATCCTACCGCGATATTCTTGTATTAGGCTTATTAGACTTTACATAACAATGTCTTTGCTTTTGTGATTGATTTTGTGTTCAGGCAGGGCTTCATTAAATTATAGGAAGACGTGGATTTGATACCTCTGCATTGGCGTCAGATGTTATCAAACTATTGTTTTTAATAGAAAAATAACTAATCTTAGCATTGTGTGGGACAAATCTGGACCGGGATCGGGTCGAGCTCCGTTACGAATATCGATACTATAATAGGATAACACTTTGTATGCATGATGTTTTGCACAAAAAGCTCCGTTATCATTTGGAAGAGATTCCATAATCAAGTTTATTGTATTACTAGAGGCAAAGCTATGTGCAGATTCAAATTATGTAAATACTCCTACTACTACTACTATTATTATGTAAATAGCGTAATATCGCAGGAAGGCAGATCTTCAAGTAGCTGTTTGTTAGGTGAGCTACATGAGGAGCTGGCACGACGCCAGGACTATTGACTTGTCTAGGCATTACAGTTTTTACTTTATTCATGTTAGTCCCGGTTTTTGTTGTACACACGCCTCCACATCAACGTACCACAAACTGTCAAATTTCTTCAATAGACTTTGAATTTGATTACTAAGGTATAAGGTTGAAAATGTTTTGAAGAAATTTGACAGTTTTGGATAGGTTGATGTGCAGGCGTCTGTACAAGTAAAAGTCGTTTGAATTTACCAAACCGCATTGGATCTCAGCGTGATAGGTAATAACCCGACTCCTTATGTGCTACTGTTACGTACGAGTCAAGGCCTGAGCCCAGCAGTGGGACGTTAATTGGTAAATGATAATGTTCATTCATAGACCTACAAATTAATAAAACAATAACATTAATTATACAAGATAACAGTCAATGGCTTGTGTGGCTGGATAATGACGGTTCCTGAAAGTAGTATAATTCAAGAAAAAAATATATAAATGACGGCGTGGGTCTTTGTAGATAATCTTGCTATGTAACTTCACAGCTTACCGGAAAAGTAACTGAACAAAAAGCTTGAGGTATATCACCGATCAATTGTAATATTTATTTGAATTTCGAAATTCCGTCACACGAAATCGGGTGCCCATCGGCCAAAGTAAATATCGTGGGCGACATAAATTTATTGAAAAATTCTTGCGTAATTGAATTTCTTGTTGGAGGGTTGACTTGGCCGGCGGGCGGCGGGTGTTCGCCGGTAGCCCCGCGGCCACGCGTCAGTGCCTACCAGTCGTTGTGATTTACGATAGCGGGACCTCGTGTGTGGAGTGCCCGTTACCACGCTCACCGAGACAGTCACATTTGTAACACCTTGCTGTAATCCAAAGTGCAGTATTATTTTGCTTACATATTTAAGTGCTGAGGTTAAGCAACTTTCGCAAAGTCCGATCATCGGATGGCCAAAACCTTATCATCTCGAGCTTTTCCGCGCTTCAGAAGCCACGTAAAGACCTTGGTCCCGGCTGCATTAGCAGTCGTTAACAACCACCAATAGGCCCGCGTGGTGGTTTATGGCCTTTGTTCTCTGTATGCCTGAAACGTTATGAGTCTATGTCGCCGGACCGTTCTCCCTATCCATCCATAGGGAAGGCTCATGCCCCAATAGTGGGGACAAAAAATGAGCTGATGATGATATTCATACACAGCTTCTCATACACATTCACATTATGAAATTTAAATCCCAATCTCCACGGATCTCTAGTATTCAGTGTTCTGTGGTGGTGTGAAACGGAAAGCATTTGAATAAAAGTAGTTGACAGTAGCATATTAGCATATTACCTACGTTTTCCCTCCTTCCTATGACGTTTGACCTTCCTATTTGCCTCTGTCCTTTAAAATGAAGCGTGAAGTGGCACTTTGTGACCGGCAGGGTGAGAATGACTGATGCTGATGTTTTCACGCTGCACCAGTTATTCTCGCGCTTGGACTCCTTTTCCACTATACATCAGGTGGAGTGGAGTCGTTTGCCAAACTATAAAAGAAAAACTAAGTTATGAGACGACCGACACCTCAGTCTTTCTCCGCTGACCAATGACCACGGTGTTTTTTTCAATGTACGATTCTTCACTTTAGAGTTGTACGAAACGTACGGTGCCTTAGCTGAATCCAATCACCTTTGCAGTTATTCAAAGATAATTCAATTAACTTTTTTGTCACTCCCGATTTACGCATAAAATGTTTTAATTTGAATTAAAGGAAAACTGTTTTGGTGGCTGACCTCGGCGGTGTGCGAGGCAGTTAAGGGCGCCGGGCATTTAGATTGATCGGATTTCGAATACCTGAGAGAGACATAAAATCGACTGACGTTAATATTAATAGGATATCCTTAAAGTTAGCACTCACTTTTATTAGTTGTGCTTATTAATTAATTAAATTGTATCCCAGAGTTAGATTGTCTATAGATAATAGTAGAATAGAATAGGTATTCTATTAATACCTTTATGTGAACATAATAAATGGAACCTAATACTTATTTTAGTAGTATGATCCTATTCTTATTTTATTTTTTTGATAAAGCACTGTTGTATAACATTTGGTCCGGTTTAGTTTTGAAGTACTATGTGCACATGAGATACCATCGCATAAATACTTATATCATAAACCAAAATGGTCTGCAAGGAATTCCCAGTGCGATATAAGACAACAATATGTTTTTATCTTCCAAGTTTGTCAAACCGTTTTAGGGCAGCGTTGATTTTTATATGCCAATATAGTCTTGTATCTTTCGGATACAATATTCCGTTTTCCAGACTTCCAGCGAGTATTAAATATTAACTGGCATTTTTCGAACCGTTTCTCTAGAGAATGAATGTTGGAGCGACGCCGACGGCGGCGCTTGCATTCTCTGTTCACGAGAATATTTAACTGTGTGTAGGTATATTAGAGACTTTGTCATTCACCCTGATCTTTACCTCAAATAATATTATGTCTATTTCTTTATTCATGATAGTCTGATCGTTATTAAAAACAAAATATAAGGCTGAAAATACAAACTCTTTTTAGCCGGTATCATCTGAATTCTGAGAAAGTAGCTTTCTTATCTTAATTGTCAACACCACAAAGCTATTTATATTACTGTTGTGGCGACAGACTTCGATATGAGGGTGGTAGCTGGCCTGGCTTACCAGTTCCCTAGGGTATTATAGTTTTTCTGACATTACTTTACATTTCTAATGTTCTGATCATCCTAAAAACCATATATATTTTATTATTACAAACCTATTCTCTTTGTATTGTAAATTGTTTGAAATATTCCGGAACACTTTTGTCTTGTTTTGCATAGCATAGACCTTTTCGAAACATCACCCGCCCGGTGTATAGTTTTCATGAATAATTATACAAATAATATCTATTGTCAAAATGTTTCCGATGGCAAATATTATTTGAAAATCTATTAATATTTTACAACACAACCTATTTTTATTAAGTAAATGCATATTTTAGTCAATTCAAAAAGTTCAAAAAGTCAAAACCTACAAAGGAATACTAGTTGGATATATTTTATTTAATGCAAAAGATGTTTTAACAGACAATTGATTCCCTTCGTTAGAGGTTTACACAGCCTTTTCCTGTGCCACGCGTAGATTTCAGTTTAAAAATCCTTCAATATAGGTAGAAAATGAGTCTCCAACATGATTTAAAATAGCACGTCGAATTTACGACCTTACGGATTGCAATCCGAACGACAATCAATTTAACAAAACAAACATATTGTTGATATATGATGATATTGATGATGCGTGACTCGTCGTTTTGATTCGATTCCGTGGAGACCTTTAGCTAAATATGCAAATTCCTTCATAATTAATCTTTATAAGGGACTTGATAAGCTTATCCTGGCTTTTTGAATGTTTTATGTAAACATTTTTGACGTCGCGGGTTAAAGTTAAACAGTACAACCCGCACAAAGGTTAATTTAATTTCGCTTCTGAAATTTAATTTTGTGAAATTGAAAAATAAATAGCGTCTGAATAATGTTACGTTAGGTAGGTACCTATGTTTCATTTTTATTTAGATAAAGCCGCTTTGTAAATACCAATCTTCATATTTCAAATTTCACAAATGACGGTCAGTCAACACACTTCCCTTTCCTCATTTTACGGCCTTTAGGGATTAATTTTAAAAAATCACTTCTCACTGCTACACTAACTCCTTTAAATGATTCCACTGTGAAAAATCATGTTTCCAGACCCAGTGGTTTGGGCGATGATAGATCGTTTTGCCTTTTTCACATTTTACACTATTTATTTGATATCGTACGCTTATTTATAAGCATAAGTAAAGTTTAATCTTAGTTTTTCTGTTACGAATACGTCACCAACTATTGAAACCTTTACCTTCGTCAGGCTGACGTCAAAATTCATAACATGAATTGCGAAAACTCCTCTGTCAGTTTACCAATCTCCATGCTTGAATTCGTACTCATATCTTCGTAAAGGTTTTTTTTACACCTTCATGCTGATCTTTACAATTTGAACGTAACATTTTTTTTTGTACTTATTGTATTACGACTTATTGTATACAATAAGTCGTAGTACAATAAGTACAAAAAGCAGCTTCCTCAGAATCACTTATATACCAACTGAAAGATGTGATATATTTGTAACTGTCACATGGATTCAAGAAGAGACAAAGTACTTACTTACTTACTTACTTACTTACAAACAGTAAGGACAAAGGTAAGATAGATTGAACGAAGTAAGATAGCCAGTTTTTCAGTCGTTGAAGATTCCGAATATGGTGTGTTTGAACGATTTTGCACTCGCCTGTTTCCGACTTTTAAGTGTTCCATCAGATTTAATACTACCTACATTAAATCACTATTTTTAAGGCAAATTGAAATCGTAGACCATAACGAAGTTATAGAGACTGTGATAATATGATGTCTAAAACTAGATATTGTGAGTGCATGCTCAGTTAACTTTGAAACGGATTCTTTGCGAATACGTAGCGAGCATGGTCGAGCGATAATTAAAATCCAACAGCGGCGTACACAGTGCGCACAATTCAGTTCAACTCGAAATTATAAGCTTTTGAAGTATTGTTAGTTGGAACTCATCTCATGAATGCATAGCTCGTGTAGGTTTAAACTCATCTTGATTAAGAATACACGCATAGAAGGAAACAGAAGAGGATCGCGGTTCTTCTACGTCAGCCCGTCGCAGCTATAGGGTAATAAAAGTTAACTTGAGTTCGTTTTAAAAATACAGTTTATTACTGATCGATTGTTTGTTTCTTTGACTACGTTTCCCTGTAAAGTAGAGCCCCTTAGGCTCTACAGTATTAACCAACCCCTGTTTACAATTACTCTCCTATAGCTTGAGATTAAACTCAACAACAGACGTAAACCATTAATTCCGCTAATCACCCCCAAAATGCGGTCAATAGGCACAAACAACTCCCTAAATAACGTCACAGTTCATTTGTTTTTAGCGTAGTATTTGTTTGATTTATATCGACTCGTTGGACAATACTATAAGTACGTACTTCGAGTATATACTGTGTTCTACGTCTATTTGCTAATTATCTTTTAACCGCCTTAGTGGTCTGGTGGTTAAACCACCGGTCACAACTATTTATAGTTTAAACCTGGGACCTTAGTCCCAGGTTTGATTTCCAGCGACGTGCATATGCTCGGTATCTACATAAAAATCAATGTGAATGTAAAAATTACAACTTTACAATTAAAAGATACAACCAGTACTTAATATATAAAAAAATTCATAAGTTTTTGTATACAGATCTTGTACAGTCAACAGCAAAAGTCGTGATTTCGTTGCTGACCGTACCGACGAAACAATATTAACCTTTACTAGTCAGCGCTCGTTCTTATACGTTATTACGAGTATAGGTAAATGTTTAGTACATTTACCTACACTATACTCGCCAGGACGGAGTAAGAATATCTAAATGCTTAGCACAACCATTGTGTTTATGAAGCAATACTGAACGATATTACAGTAACCGAATCACATTATGATACGAACAGGAAAACCTACTCGGAAATCCTGTTGCGATAGCTTCGTGTTACAAAATAAATAGGGACAGAAGGGCGGCTCCATGACGTCGAGTAACACAGGCGCTAGCATAATGTACAGACGCCTGCACATCAATCTATCCAAAACTGTCAAATTTCTTCAATTAATATTCAACCATATGGCATATGTATAAAGTTCAAAGTCTATTGAGGAAATTTGACTGATTTGATTCTGATGTGCAGGCATGTGTACGTGCATTGGCATTCGTACTGTGATCTCGGGAATACTCGGGAAAAAGTCAGTCGAACGTAGCGTAAGCCCGGCGGGGCGCCACTAAGATTTTATTACTATGAGTCGACGATGACGTTCATATAAAAACTGTCGCGCATTTTATTATTTAAATACTTTATTAATTATAAATGAGTTGACATTTTGCTTTTCTTCAAATTCTTAAACCTTACAAATTACAACATATTGTGCGCGCTAACCCTAGCGCTACGACCGAGCCTCGGTAATTAGAATCGCTATCATGCAGGCCGGAGCTGCCCTTCTGTACCTATTTGTTTAGTGCTTGTGATATGCGTAGGTGTGCGGGTACCTTTTCAATATTTGTAGTAAGGTTCTGGCAACAAATTTAAGGAAAGTGGTTTCCATGCATGCTGTAACAGAAATGGAATGTACAATGATATAGACATGTGGAACGTACAAAGAGAATTTTCTTAGAATTCATTCTCCAAGTCTAACTAAGAAAGTACAATTATTTGAAAGGGGGAATATAAACAGATTTAATCTTGTTAGATCTTCCGCGTACGTAGGTAATCTCCTGCGCATTTTGTTTGCTTGGTACATGAAAGACTATGAATTTTTTAGGTATTCCTCGAAGCACTCCCATTTTGGAGCGCTCCCAACGAAGCGCCTCAAAACTATTCCTCGAAGCGCTCCTTTTAATAACTGCTAATAAAAGGAGAGCTTCACAATTAAAAATATTGAAATTTTATTCCTCGATGCGCTCCTCCCACGTTGAAAAATAGGGAAGAGCATGAAGTAAACGTAATATATGATATCGATGATCATTTAAAACTCATTTGTGCATCATCACGAACACTCTAAGTTAGACTTTTAAACCTAAAACTAAATATAAATAACATTTGTTACAAACAACATGTGCTACCTACTCCCAGCATACATTTGGCTACCCTTATTGTTTTAGTCTTAATTAGCTAGCTATTAATAATACTTAGTCTAAGCACTAAACTTTTATTAGATCAACAATGTAGGTATCGCAGGCCTGATGTCCTTGGCATAACTCTTATAGTTAGTTTTTTACTTTTTGTTTTCAAGTGCTAATTGCTGCACTGAAGCTAAATTAAATATTTATAAAACTTTATAAAATACAGTGAAAAAAAAAATGCTAGTGCTGTTATAAAAGCACTCTAAAAACAATAAAAAACAGTGACAAAATTCAGCGCTTACGTCAGCCTTCCCGGTAGCATAGCGGTCAGTGCAGCCGCCCGGATTGCGGAAGACCCAGGTTCGATTCCTGGCTGGGTCGGGTGGGCGTTTAATTTTTTCACTGTATTTTATAAAGTTTTATAAATATTCTTATAGTTAGTTTTTACTAAAATACTGTACTGACCCGTATAGTTAACTATATACTTGTTACTTGTACAATTACCGGACAAAATGGGTCAAAAAATTTCATATTTTAATAGATATGTTAACTTATACGGTATCTTACCTCGGAGATTGCTATTATTGTGAAATTGGTGAGGTAGGCTCAGAAAAAAAATTGATCGACTGAAGAGTCAGCTGATCAAATATGGGTAAGAAATTCTTATTTTGATAAATTACCCGTGTACGGTTCATATTATCGAACAAAATGAAAGAGAAATATTTATATAGTCTTATTACCGTAGTTATAAAATGACTAATGACATAATGTCTTTAGGGGTCTTTAGGGAGACTCCCTGTGACCACGGACCCTGCAAAGGGTTCGAAACGTCAGGATAAACATTAATTAAAACTAATGTGTAAAATAAACGCGAGTAGATCCGTAAAAGTTGTTTCATTTGATCCGTAAAAGTGTGTAGTGTTCGCGTAAACTTTAGAAATCAATATTTATGGTCTGCCGAAATAAACATTTTAGAGATAAGCTTACCTGAAATTTAGAACACCATAATGTTACCGTTTTCATTGTCTATTCTGTGTACTACAAAGTAATAAATGAATAATAAATAAGTATTCTATGTCATGTCCCTTATCGCTCCAGGTGATCCGTTATCACAATAATATATAGAGCAATTTAATAGCTACGCGCCTCCCATAAATCATTATATGATGTTAACAAACATTGGTTTGGATGTAATTGATAAACGTTTCGGTTGATTAACATCACAGTGATAAATTACGTAAACGTGGGAAAGGTCATTAAAATGCTATTAAGTACGATCATTTTATATTCTAACTAAGTAGATATTTAGAAAATCATCAGGGTTGTTAGTGCGCGTTCCTCGGTTGGTAGACATTTTGTTTACAAAAAGTAGAATCAGCACTTTTAAGTGGAAGTGGAGCGGTCTGTAATAGGACCGTCTATCGTTGGAGCGGATATTTCCTAGCCTGGATATCGCATTTAGGCAAACGCAGCGTTCATACGTCATGAGTTCACGAAGCCTTGGGACGCTAAAATAGAGCAAAAGTTAATTTAAATAACAAGCCTTTATATAAATGCGCTAAAAAGAAAAAAAAAACCTTTACTTTAAAACTTTTACTATCAACTTATAACGTCATTACACAATTTATCTATACTAATATTATAATGAGGAAACCTTTGTATTTTTGTATGTATGTATGTATGTTTGTATGTATGTATGTATGTTTGTAACGAATAAACTCAAAAACTACTGGACCGATTTAAAAAAATATTTTACCATTAAAATGCTACATTAGCGCTGAGTAACATAGGCTATGTTAAAAAAAAATAGTCCACACGTGCGAAGCAGGCCGCGGTCGAGAGATTTAAGTACTTACCTACTTAGATTGAAAATTTTAACAGTTAAAATCAATCACATCTAGTCATTTAATTTACTTGTTTATCTACACAAGTGAATCTCGCGACAAGCTTTTATATCATATAAATTGCGTAATGAAGTTTTAAGACTAAAAGTTTTATAGTAAAAGTTTATTTTTCTCTTTTTAGCGCATTTAAATAAAAGCTTGTTTTTTAAAAAGGGATTTATTTTTACTTTTATTTGATACCCATATTTAAGCATTAAAAACTTAGTCCGCCATATTGGATTTAGAGTGACGTCACTTTATTTTTCGAGTTATTCTCAGCAAGCCCTTATCGTTTGATACCCATATTGTAGGAATGCATGAAAAAAAATTATTTCGCTATTTTAGGTGTGCCGCCATCTTGAATTTAGAATGACATCACACAGTTAACCATGCATTGTCATCCAAACTGAACGTGTATACAAAATTTCAGCACAACCGGTTGAAGATATCTGCTTCAAAATTGAGTTGCACGATTCCACCCGAACAAACATACATGCATTGCAAGTTAAATAAAAGCTTGTAAAAAAGGAAACTCTATGTTGTTGTTGTTCTAATACCTAACCTTTAGTATTGCCTCCATCAACCTCATTCAAAATAATTAGCAGGTATTCCAACCGACAGCGCAAGCAGCAACGTAGTAGATTACCATTCTAATTAAACACGACACACGACGTATGCTTAATGAAGCGGGGCCTTAGATGGAAAATGTTGGGACTAATTCGGAAGAAAGTGGTAAGCGTAAAAGCGAGGGAAGATCAGATAGCGGCTCTCCCTCGCTGTTGGCATATGTTACATTCTTTAATAATGCGGCCCTCTAAAAATGAGTAGATCTTAAAATTTATCACTTTATGATGTAATCGACCATTTAATGGTTGTATTTCATGCTAAGGCGTCAACGTTTAATGATATGCCCTGCAATCCTTACTGTTGGTTAGGTTAAGTAAATTTTTTTTCCCAAGCGAAGCGCAGCGTGTCGAGGGCCAGCCACGAAAAGGGGGAGCGGCGTAAGATTGTACAAATCGATACTATCGACACAAAAAGTAAACGATATCAGCGCCTCTAACGGTGGTTTGACCATTTCATAAAGTAGCCGCGCGTTTAGTTGCCCATATCGGAAAACAATTTCTTATCATTGATCTGCCCAAACCACAATATCATGATGAGGCCAATAGACAGTAGACATTTCATGAAATGCGACCATTTCATGAAACTCTCGAGCATTTCGTGAAGTGAGCAAATCTACGATATGGCTACGAAAACATATATATGTCGTGGCCGGATCTTAAAATTTATCTCTTTATGATGTGATTGACCATTTCATGAAATGGTTGTGTTTCAGTTTAAACTGATCATATCGTTAAAACGTCAAATCTACGATATGGCTACGAGTTACGACATATACTTTAACATGCAACCGCTTGTACGGTTAAGTGAACTATTTATGTCTTTTATCTTTTCTCCGGTGGTGCAGACATGTATGATATGTATCAGTATAGACGCCTGCATATCAACCTATCCAAAACTGTCAATTTTTTTCAGTACATTTTCAACCTTTAACCTGAGTATTGAAGTTGAAAGTCTATTGAGGAAATTTGACAGTTTGTGGTAGGTTGATGTGCAGGCGTGTACAACAGGATATTCTTAGCATTATAGTGGCACCAGTATTTGACGCGGTAAGCCCAGTGTTTGACACCAGTTTTCGTCGTCAAAAACGAATATACAACGTGTTCTCCTCTTCCTCTTAGGTGGTGACTCAGTCCATGAAATTGAACAACTTTTGTTCTCTCTTCAGTTCAGTTTCATGGACAGAGTCACCACCTAAGAGGTTTTGCGTAGTTCAAATAACATGTTGTAGAATTTCATTGTAATTTTACTGTATGACAGTTATGAAGCAAGGGAGTCTGTATTCAATTGTTGCTAAAATAAAAAAAAAATCTGTTGCTGACCTCTATTTTTAATGATTATAGGAAAAAAGTGTCGATCATTGGTTACTGTCGCACTCTGGTGCTAATACCCTACCTACAAGGCACTAGTCTCCGTTGTAGTAGAGTAGAAGTAGAGTTTTGTATTAAATAATTTGTTACATTTTAAGTTATAATATGTTATTTTATAGTCATGTTCATAATTATTACAAGATTTTTTTATTGCATCATGTTGGTATGGTACAGATCTTACAATATTATTATAAATAGTCCCTTAACATGGTTGTAAGGGTATTGCAATCTTAGTGTTCACATAACTGTTAAACTGTAAATGGGAAATTTATAACAGCACTGTTCTAAAATTCTAAATATATCAAAATACAAATAAGATAACGCATACAGATTCTGCATTATAATAATAATTACTTAACTATTATTACTTAATTATTATTACCTCATGGTTTAAAACGAACCCTTGACTTGGTGGAGGACTCTTCCTGGAATGTTGAAATTTAAAGCAGGTGTAAGGGATGGCAGTAGCGCCTCCAGACGCGACGTGCGATATTACGTTGTAAGTGGTTTATTAGGGGTGGTTCTGTGTGCGCAGGTAGGTACCAAACCCAAAGGTATGGCGCGGTCCAGGGCCTGGGTAACAACTTGTTAACTTTGGACATGATTAAACAGCAAAAGGTTATGCTTATGGAGTATGGACATTTTGTATAGGTTTATAACAGAGAATAAAGAAGGCTTTACTAAATTAATGATCTGGATATACCTGTTCTTGAACCTAATAAATTTAAATATAGTTGTGAAAAATTTGAAAAATGCAACATTGAAGCAGCGCCTCCTGGAGACAAAAGAGTTAAAATAGTTAAAATTTTTGCCATACAAAATGTCGTTTTCCTTAACGTGATTGAATGGAAAATAAAACTCACGCTAGGCACTTTGGAATGACACTTTTTTTTGACGGGGTCTACCCTAATTTCAACTATATTTTTTTGGTTCTTGTTGTTTTTAATGCGGTCATGTTGTATTAGACTTATCCCCCGTGTATACCTACGAGTTTTAAGAATTCTAAATGAACTTTTCGATTATGTTAAAAAGATTAGCCACATATAAAAGTCAGGCATCTTCAGCAGCAACCGGAATGCCTTAGTAAATATCTATTTTCGATGTAGGACAACCTACAAAAGAATCGTCACTTCGTCCCCTCTTAATCACGACTGAATGACAAGCTCTCAATTCGACGAATCGCACTCAGCACCGCGAAGTTATTTCTATTCCACAATAAAAGCCGACCAATCAAATTTTATTGTTCTAATAACTTTGTGGGAGCGAGTCCAGTTTTTTGCAACTTTGCCCCAGTTTTAAAGAATGTTATTGGATGATTGAGAGAGCGTAAAAGCGTCGAAGTTTTTTTTAAAAGAGTTTACTGTTGTTAACAACGTAACCGTATTTCTGGTTATTTCCAGTGGAGGTGGCATTGAGCAAGCGTGTCCCTAGTTCCCTACTAGATTCTCCGATGAGTAAAAAAAAAACTAATTTTTAACCATTTTTTAGAATAAATATAAATCAATCGTCCTCCTCTCCGATTCCAATTGCAATTCCCGACTCTTATAATTTTTAAAACACCTTTTGAAATAAAATTTGTTGGAAATAAAATATTGAGTCCGGATCGTATCGATTCGTCGTGGGGTGTCATAAAACAGGACGCCACATATACAGGATTTGATCCTAAAACAGAGTAAAAGGTATTCGCAAAGCTTATGTTATCCGTAAACAATCCGTGAAAAGGCGAGAGTAGTAATTACAACTGAGCTGAACGTGATTGTTTTGGAGTTCAGTTTCACTTTGAGAGCTAATTATGGTCGGTATATTTAAACGAAACAAATTTACTGGAAGCGCGTTAATATGTTGGTATTATGTAGCTGGAAATCTAATATTAGAATAATGAGAGAACAAACGGTTGTGTGGCTTCCAATTATACCTTAATATAGCACGATATTGCTTTTCACAGTTCGCATAGCGGGAAACTGTAAGAAGTTAGAACATTCTTGAATCGGAATTAGAGCTTTATGGTAAGCCCTCCTCCTGGTCTATTCAAACACTGTCTTATACCAACTTTCTGATGTAATTGTATTTCGATTTTATTTTTTTGTTATATATATTTTATAATCTTCTAAGTAAAGTTTACGTATTTCTTTGTCTCATCTTTCTTTGACAATCAGAAGTTTTAGATTTTTTTATAAAATTTGCATTATTTTTCACAAATTATACTATGTTTGGACAATAATCTTTAGTTATTTGCACTCAACCCGGAATAAAGTAGTATATATATATGATATAGTGCTCAAGTTTTGGTATTACAAGGATAGTAGAGATTTAACTTGTGAATCGTTTAGATCTTCTCAAACTTTTGTTTAAATACACTGGAATGTTTCCAATATCCATTGACTTCGTTCGTTACTTGGAAATAATTCCGAGGTGGTCTTACCACTGTTTCATTAGACGATTAGTTTTATTTTGTCATTGAGGCAAACTATTTCGCCTCATGCCACCGGGAACGCCTTAGGAACTCCCGGGACCGTAACCCTTTGAGGAACGAATTCCGGACTAAACTCTAGCTGATTGCCTTCCGCGCCGCTCGCTTTATAGTGATCGTCGGCAACTTTTATTGTTTCCATTTGGATCTGGAATTTTCGGAGAGAGCGCACGCAATAGTGATTATTAGGTAATGTAGGTACACCTATTTGGCTAGTTTTGATAATAAAGTGGATTTATTTCACCAATTTCAAAGTTTAACCGCCTCTGTGGTCTAGTGGTTAAGACCACCGGTTTAGACCCAGAGGTCCCGGGTTCGATTCCCATCAGCGTACATGTTTGTGTACATGGTTTGGTTGGTGGTGGGGTTGTTTGTCCGCCTGGCTAGCTACCACCTTCTTGTCTAAATATGTCGCCATAACATCAATATTTGCAGCAATGTTGTGTTCTAGTTGAGGATTCCGGGTGAAGTGCGCTTCCACCAATTGGCCTGATCATCATTTAACATCAGGTGAGGTCAAGGCTAAGTGCTAACCCGTAAAAAAAAGATGTTTCTTTATTAATTTTAATATTTCAATATCTATCTTCAAAATTATATGTAACATGCATGTGGAAGTAATGGCGATGTTGTTTCTTGCAATTTATATGTAAATAAATAATAAAAAAGTAATAGATTCGTACAGTTTTTTTTCGTTCAACTTCTTCAACAGAAGAAGGTGACGGAAATAATGCTTTTCGACATTTTGGTTTAATTTGTTAGGTACGCCAAACGTTTTTTTATTCAATAAAAAAGTTTTTTGCCTTCTTGTCCTCGCCAAACCCCTTTAAGCAGTGATCCAAAAAGTTTGTTCTCACTCGAGTTGGAGGAAATAATGAGAAAGGTGAAGGTGATGTTTGTTTACTTTGTGTTTGGTTTTTTGAATATTTTTTTAAATAACTACTGTAGTATCACACTAATATTATAATTATATTTGTTGCTTCTTCACGCTGCAAGGGATTGATGGATTTGGATGAAATTCGGCATACATATAGTTTATAACCTGGTACAGATAGTTTTATCCCGATATTCCCACGGGAATGAAACTCATATCTTTTCTCTATATTTGGTTTCACAATTTACTACTTAGGTCTTGGATTTGATGCTGGGAATTTGTTTGTTTTCTTGTCATAGAAACTGTCAAAGCGGTACGAAGTCCATCGGGACAGCTAGTTCACAATATTATGAGCATCATTAAGTATAATCAAAACTTGAATTGATTGTGTTCAAACACCCACCCAATAGAGGAGCTCGATTGCGCAGTGGTTAACGCGCCTGGTCTGCGATTGCTAAGGTTAAGCAATATTCGCAAAAGTGGTGGTTTATGGCCCGTTCTCCCTATTCATACATGGGGAAGGCTCGTTCATGCCCCAGCATCGGGGACATAAAAATAGCTGGTGACCCACCTAATAACCCATATAATATCAGGGTGGCTTTGAGTGAATAGTCTCTACGCGTATATAATGCAATCGACGCGGGTGTGTCGAGCCGGAGCGAGTCGATAACATGATTATTGTACCAGCTGAATACGAACCCGGGGACCTATTTTCTACATCGCAACATCGAAGACCTCGCTTTACATGTTCGCCCCTACGATGATTGTCAATTGCGAGCTTTGAGATCCACGAAAGCTTACATAAAGAAGTGAAAGACAAGCAATATAGAAAAGAAGAGAAGAAATTGTTGACGAACATTAATAACGAAGTTTGGGGTTAACTATGTCCAGACGCCTGCACATCAACCTATCCAAAACTGTAAAATTTCTTAAATAAATTTTCAATCATATTCCTATGATATAAAGTTCAAAGTCCATAGAGGAAATTTGGCAGTTTATAGTAGTCTGATGTGCAGGCGTGTGTACCTACCTAGGTACTATGTAGATGTGACAGTATTTTGCACAATTAAAAAGATGATGTCACATCCGTGTGGTGGTATGTCAGGGCTTGTGGCAATTTCGTAGATAGCGATTGATTATCGTAGAAAAATTAACAAAGATCGCCTAATGACTTTTAAGTCATTAAGAATGTATGACGTTTGAAAGAAGGTAAAGAAGGTTAAGAGCAAAAAAAAGCAAACTTCGAAGTGTATGTGGGCTTTCTGGGCATACCTTTTGAATAACCTGACATTTCGACCGAGTTGCGCCGGACGTGGTCACGGGCTGGTTTGTTTAAACATCCGGTCATGTATAGAACGTGGGTTTTAAAAAGTATGTTGAAGACCCTTTATCAATATTGTATTTTTGAAAAAAAAACGTGAAGGTTGATAATTGCTCCTCATATATTTTCTAATAACTATCATGTTACCATTGTAGCTTTAAAAATGTATTCAGATTTTGTAGTTATACAGTTCTTAGAAATATTGTGAAAAGTCTCATTCTAAAGACGTGGCAACATTGCATTTGCCAACAGTTGCACCAGTTGCATGAACAGTGCAACGTCACTTTTCAAATTCTCTCAAGAAATCCGCGTGAGGTCTTAGTAAAGCCCCACATCTTTACTGAGATACTCGAGGCGTTGGGGGTCATCATTTCTCGCTGCTTTCATGCTCTGTGCTGATCGCACGAAGTCATCAACTAAAAGAAAAAAAAACCTAGACAAAAATGAATGAATATGAATACACAAACACACATGAATGGACAGTTGACTTCTTGGCGGGAAAGTGAAGAGTCATGTCTGCGGTTTTGTTTTATTTTCAAAAATTTGTGTTATGTCGAATATTAATGTGAAATAATGGTGGATTATTAACCGTTAAGTGTTCGTAAGTGTGCATGAGTGTTAGAAAATGAAACAAAACAGTGCAACTACTATTTTTCAAATTCTTTCAAGAAGTCCGCCGGGGAATTAGTAAAGCCCCACATCTTTACTGAGATACTCGAGGGGTTGGGGGTATATTATTTCTCACTTCTCATTTTTATTATCTTTCATCATCATTCATCATCATACTTACTGGAAGGAAATATTGTATATTTATGTATTACTTGTAAGAAAAATTACTTTGACACTGGCTAAATGTGCTAATCGCACGAAGCCATCAACTAAAAGAGAGAGAGAGAATGGACAGTTGTTGTTTTTATTTGTTTATACCCAATTGGAAAGGGCTTAGGAGTTTTGGTCTTTCTGCCAACATTTGTGTTTTTTTCTTTTTTCTGTCTCTTTAGTTTCGAATGTATTTATATTGTATGTGTTTCGAGTGTTTGTATTTGTGTCTGTATATGGTTTTTTCTAATTGTAAAACTGGTAGAAACTATATATAGACATAAATTTCATGTATAATGTAAATGTTTTTATTTTTATGTGTGTGTGGTCAATAAATGTTTCTCTGTCTCTCTAGTTTCGCTAAGCCGTGACCCTTTAATTTACGTAAGTCGGATGGGCATCCTACGTGACTCTTTACGAACCACCCTTAACTCATTGGAACAATAAGGCCAAGTATAATTAAGTTCTGTTCTATCTACGTGAACAATGTGGATTGAGTAAAAATATTGATTGGAACAAGCTGCTGCCGCTCATACTTATTCTACTATTAATAAACGAGTATGATTGTTAGTTTATTTGTTTGTTGTTCAACCACACCAATTCCAAGTAAAGGATTTTCCTGTAAAGGCTTAGGGTATAAGTAATCGTAACAAAATTTGCGTTAAAATTATATAAAACAAAATAAAAACATTTTGCCTACATCTTAACTGATCTTTAGTATTTGTAAAAATATTATGATCGGGTGTTAATGACGGTAGTTGTTGACATTGAATGGGTGCCTTTGGCTTTCAAAGTAAAAAGTAAATAGTGTTGAATAATTTCGGTGGGCTGGTTAGAACCACGATAGCTCAATTGGAAGAGCACCTGACCCGGTATGTCAGAAGGGTGCAGGTTCAAATCCTGCTCGTGGAAATTTTTTCAACATTGTGTTTTTGTAATTATATTTATAAAATTGCTACTCATTATTCAAAGTCACCCATGTCTATTTTGTGATTTTGACCAATTGTGACTTTACATTTTGTAACTGGAAACTTTCATACGGTATGTAAAATAGAAATTGCAATAGGCGTCTAATCAATCACCTAATGTAATTTTTAATTTTAACATCACTTAGCTGTCTTTCAAACATCGCACCCCTCTTAAGCTAAGCAACCCTGCATAGCTTACAAACTTTTAGAGAAGTACTTGTACTTAAATGAAAACAACATTTATTTTCAGGATAACAGTAAAGAAAATATTACGTACTTAATGATAGTAATAATAAAACAAAAATGAATAAAAACAACCACTGCTTAATTAAATAACCCTCTCCGCGCCGTTCCAGTTGCAAAGGTGCCCAACACACTTGCCGCGTTAAAAAGGAAAAGGAGATTACTTAGTGAAAGTAGAGAAAATGGTTGAACATAAATTCAATATAATTACAATGTTTCCAAAAAATGTAGTGACATAATGTGTAGTAGTACATAATATACCAGCTACAAAGTACATTATTTACCAGCTACAATGTAAATAGTATACCAGCTGTAAAGTACATAATATACCAACTACAACGTACTTCATATTATATAGTACATAATATACCAGCTATAAAGTACATAATATACCAGCTATGAAGTACATAATATACCAGCTACAAAGAACATAATATACCAGCTATGTGGTACATAATATACCACCTGAAAAGTACATAATATCCCAGCTATAGGTTACATTATATTTTAACTACAAAGTATATAATATACCAGCTATAGGTTACATTATATTTCAACTACAAAGTATATAATATACCAGCTATATGGTACTTAATAGACCAGCTATATAAAGTACAAAATATACCAGCTACAAAGTACATAATATACCAGCTACAAAGTACATAATATACCAGCTATATGGAACATATTAGACCAGCTTTATAAAGATCAAAATATACCAGCTACAAAGTACATAATATACCAGCTATAAAGTACATAATATCCCAGCTATAGGTTACATTATATTGTACATTACATTATATTGTACATAATAATGTGGTAAATATACCAGCTACAAAATAAATAATAAACCAGCTATGAAGTACATAATATAGCAGCTACAAAGAACATAATATACCACTTATAAAGTACATAATACACCAGTTACAAAGTACATAATATACCAACTACACCGTACATCATATCATATAGTACATAATAAACCAGCTATAGGTTACATTATATTCCAACTACAAAGTATATAATATACCAGCTATAGGTAACATTATATTCCAACTATAAAGTTTATAATATACCAGCTTTAGGGTACATAATATACCAGCTATAAAGTAAATAATATATCAACTACAATGTACATAATAGACCAGCTATATGGTACCTAATATACCACCTGCAAAGAACATAATTTACTAGCTATGTAAAACATAATGTACCAACTACAACGTACATCATATTATATAGTACATAATATACCAGCTATGTGGTACCTAATATACCACCTGCAAATAACATAATATACCAGCTATAAAGTACATAATATACCAGCTATGTGGTACCTAATATACCACCTGCAAATAACATAATATACCAGCTATAAAGTACATAATATACCAACTACAACGTACATAATATACCAGCTATAAATATGTGTTACGTTACAGTACCTATACACACACTAATACACGTCTAACGTGTCTCGTAGACTCTTCCAATATAGGTACATGAAAAAATTAAATTTGTTACGTGAAAGTCTAATCGGATTCATATCGAATTCGTTCTATTTTCAGTTGTCAGAGCTTGCATGCTACAAATCCAACCCTATACAATCGAATTCCCCAAATCCTATCATTTCAGGTATCGGCGTAATAGGGTGTTTAGGATTTCTCGAATGCTTTTAGAGATTATTATTGGGTAGATTAAAACTCAATACTTCGTGTCTTGAGTTTTATTTTTTGTATATTATTTGTGTACGCCATTAGATATGCTTTAAATGCCGTTGATCCATTTCCTAAAAACAATCCATTTTCTAAAAGCACTATAGGTACATGCGCTTACCTAAAATATTTTATAGTAGGTATATTTTGGCATTTTTAATTTCAGGATCATGGGTTAGATTTTAAAAACCCTTAAACGTTCTAATTAATTCAAAAGAGCTTCTAGGCTTATAGAATGACCTAATAATTCCCCAAGACGGCCGGAAGCCGAATAAAAAGTTTAAATGACAGAAGCGAACACGTAATTTTTTTACCTTCTGAAGATCATTAATGGAATCAGACGTTACTTTGCGGAAATCCCTGAGGATGCCCCGTGGAGGGCCGAAACACGTGTCGGGTATCGGGTATCGGATCGGTGTTGGTGTGAATATTGGCTTGCATCCATTGTTTTTTCTGCAAGTGCATATTTTTGCGGGCGATGCTTGCATACCTACTGCATCCAAGCTGTATAAACGAGTGATTTAGCGGAATTAACACTACATATTATTTCAATTAAATTTTTTTGCCTACTGAACTTTCTCCGGGCAAGCTTACAGACACACACACACACACACACACACACTCCCCCACACTCAGACACACACCCCCACACACACATACACACAACACAACTTACTTATTTTTATCTGCATTGTTTTGTCGCTTACCGCTTGCTTTATGGCTTAGGAAGCCCACAATTCAGGATTTCCTAGTGTGGGATTCACTTCTTTAGCTTTACTGTTGCATAGCCAAGCTATAAGTTTATCTGTTTTTGTTATATAGATTTAAAAATGCTGTTGTAATGTTACTTGTTTAAATTTATTATTATTATTCTTATTATTATTATTATTACTGTTATATTTCATTGCAGATTTAAATCAATAACGAAGTGCTTTATTTGAACCATTAAGTTTTAAGTCACTCACTTGATGGTAAGTAATGATAAGACCGAACTGAGTTTTAAGACCGATGGCGCCAAAACAGAGAGGAAGAGCAAAGAAGCGGTCAAATTGACTTATATATCACTAGCGGAATGCTCGCGACTTCGTCCGCGTGAACACTTCGTGAAAGTTTCGGCGCAATCGGATAAATGGTATAGTAACGCATAAGGGACAACGAAACAATAAAGAAACTTTCTTCTTAAAAGTTAGTGCTGACTTTCACGGTCTACCTTAGATTTAGGGTAAAAATTCCTAAGATAGATTTGATGCTATTCAATGATCCTTCCTTTTGTTATAGGAATGACAAAAATCTAGAAAGTCTTTACTTTAAATACTATTTTAAAAAAAAGACAAAGTGTTGAAAAAATACCACGAGCGGGATTCTAACTCGCACCCCATGACTGGCCGGGTCTGGTGCACTGCCAACTATGCTATCGTGGCTCAATCCAACTCGCTGAAATTAGTCAACACTGTCTACTTTTACTTTATAAGCCAAAGGAGCCCTATTCAATGTCGACAACTACGTCGTCAACATGTCATGACATGGGGTGCGGGTTCGAATCCCGCTCGTGGAATTTTTTCACACTTTGTCTTTTTTCAAATTGTAATTTGACCCCACCAATATTTGCGTAAAATTATATGTAAATAATCTTAAATACTATTATTGTTGAAATTTCTAAGAATAATTTTTACTTAATTTAAAAAAGCCTTGGGGCAATACTTTCAAGTGCCTTTTTCAGTTTTGATATAAAGATACCATTGTGAATAAAAAAAACGGGACAAGTGCGAGTTGGACTCGCCCACTGAGGGTTCCGTACAAATTTGTAGTTTTTTTGTCATTTAATTAAATATGTATAGTTTTCAGATTTTTCCCTATACTTGTAGTATAAGACGATATTACTTGCCAAACTTCATAGTTCTAGGTCAACGGCAAGTACCCTATGAATTTTGATTCCCTTGAGAGTGTCGAAATATACGTTTTTTGCGACATAAACGGCCGTATCTTTTTTTTTTCGTTAACTTAGAAGTGTGTGATTTGTTTTACAGCTTCAAAGGACCGCAGACCTGAGTATATGGTTTTAACTTCAACTCGATACCTTTACGCGTTTCCGAGATAAAGGGTCTTGACAGACAGCCAGACAGACGGATAACTAAGTGATCCTGTAAGGGTTCCGTTTTTTCCTTTTGAGGTACGGAACCCTAAATACAATCCTACTAATATTATAAACGCGAAAGATGTAAGTATGGATGGATGTTTGTTACTCTTTCACGTAAAAACTACGGAATGGATTTTAATGAAACTTTCCTTATATACAGACCATGACCCAGACCAGCATATAGGATACTTTTAACAACAACTAGTTTGAAATAATTTAAAAAAAGTTTTTTTCAAGTTTACTTGCAAGGTCGTGATTTCAATTAACCTTTTGTAAGGATCTACTCGTTTTTATTGAAATGGTATTGTATGTACTCGTCATGGTCTTAAGCTAACGTTCAAGCGTATATTGTATCTGGGTGTAAATTGGCATTTGATTAAAACAGCCTGTCTTAAGCTAACGCGGTGTGTTTAACTAAAATATTGAGTCTGTCCTCACAAGGAGTACGCCTGACTTTGTAATGAAACTGCTGTGCCGCCATTGGGAGCTGAAATGTCTCTAATTAACGGCTCGACTACTTCTTTGTAGCGGAGAGCGGAAGAGCAATTTTCACAATCCAGAACTTTTGCTGTGTTTAAATGAATGCCGCTTTAACGTGAAAAAAAGAATTTCGCAATTGCTGCAGAAAGATTAAGCAAGAACTTGCATGCCACAGTGAGCGCTTCCTGTGCTGCTATGCAGCGCTGTCGCTTTGGTTTTGCTCCACCTTTGATGTGCAAAGGTTTATTTATAGTGTTTCGTCTTATAGAGTGAAATCAGAACCCGCCTTTTCAAGAGATTCATTCAATTTAAAGTAGGAACTCTTCAGCTTCATCTTCAAGTGTATCACATACTTGAGGGTAATCAATTATACGGGTCTCTGTATTTGAGGTCTGGGTATACCAAGCTGCGGAGATTGCGCGAGCCTCAATCTGATAAGCGTCATGATATTTTCCGCGCGCCCAATACTGGATTAAATCCAATTTAATTAGGTACATTTTAGAGCGAAATTACGCAGTCGGACTTTGTGTCCCTGGATTGAAACCTATCAATTTAAAAATCTAATTTGCCAATCAGAAATGCCATAAATATTGTGAGATATATGTGTATTTTAAACCGAGATAAGAAACTTTCTTAACTAGCTGGACATTGTATCGCGATGATTCGCGCTTTTAAGGAAATTGGTTGTATACCTTCTTAAGATATTAAGCTTTATATGTTTTATTATTTTTGAATACTTTCTAACAATATTAAGATAACACATTTTCCTTCTTCTAATTAAAAGATCGAGGATATTATTTTTTATGGTAATAATGCAGACACATTCTCAATTCTCAATCTTGAGAGATTATCGACAATGTTACGAACTTAAGTAAAGTTTTTAAATCGGTTTGGGAACATTTTTTTTGTTGATTATTTTTAACTTCAATTTTCTAAGAACCACTTATGGTAAATTTTACGTATACTTAGGTATACGTACTTAGCCGATGTTAGCATCGGCTCAAAACACCTATGCAACGGTTTTTATTGAAATATTTTTTTTATTTTAGACTCTGCCAGTGATTAGGGTTCAATTGGAATAAACAGTAATATAATAAGAATAATAAGCAAGTAGCATAAAGAAATCCATCATCCCTATAGATGTCCCACAGCTGGGCTAAAAGTAATAGTACGTGGGTTGATTGGGAACTCTGTACCTATACGAGTTGGTGGTTCGAAATTGGGATGGTGAGGAAACTACAAAGAAACTGTATATTTCAAATGATGGGCCAAATGTTTTTCTCGGTTGGATATAGAAAAGCTTTTATATAACGTCAGAGTTTACAAGCAGACTCGTATTATTTTATTTAAAGCACCAGCTGCATCGCGGCCTGCATTAGGAATGGGGCTCAGTGGTTTGCCCGAGTAAAATGGCTCACGTCCACGGCAATAAAGCCGCTTTTATTTATTCTTACGTGTCCTTTTTACTGTTATGGTGTATAAAAGGCTGGGGGAACACTAGAGCGGGCTATAAATTCTGCAATTCTGCATGTGGGGTGTGGAATTGTATAAATAACGCACTAAAAAGCTTAATATTATCAAGTTCATAGTCCAATTTATTTATCCGAGATGACAGAGTTCATTGTTTAGGTATATAATTTATATTCATGTTATTTTCTACTACTCAAACAGCTTATTTTTATAAATTAGTGGTCTCCCTGTGGTCGAAATTCAACCGTTTCATAATAAATAATTGTTAAACATATAGGTACATTAATTTAATCTTTCGGGACTCCTTTTCCATATAAACTTTAACAATACCAAATCTCACTCCTTCGCTTCTCTCTCTGTGCGCAATGTGCTTAAAAAGGGGTACGAAGTTTTCTCTTCACGTATTAATGTATTGATTGGAATTGTTCATCGTTATCATCAGTCTATTAACGTCTCTATGCTGGGCTCAGGCCTACATGAACAATACCAGTGATAACCAGTGGGGTTAATTTCGGTTGGTAGTTTTAAAGCCTCCTTACAACCGTAGCCAACGGATTATGGTGCCTGCCGAAGCATGGAGAAGCTCTAGACGTCGTGATATAGTAATTTGAGAACCCGGCATTGTAAAAGTGGCTCGCAACCTGAAAGCTCAAGCCACTGCGCCGTTGAGCTGCTTAATTAGCGTAGCATAAAGCCGCAACACCTTGGCAAATGTGATGCATGGATACAGAGTTATGTACAGAGTCTTACCTTCTGTACAGAAGAAAAATGTATTAATGGAACTCTCTCAACGGCATACAAACATTCCAGGCTTTGCTATAATGAGACAAAAACATAAGCTGAAATCTTGTATTGAGTACAAAAAATATAACAAATACACGCAAAAACACAGTTAAATATCGATATTGGCGTCATTATTCTCTCGAGGTATCACAATGAGATTGTCAACGAAGCAAATCTAAGAGAGCTCCAGAGGACGTCGTGACAAAAGCTCACGTACACATCTAATTTTCTTTCCATTTATATCTACTTGAGATTCCAACAGAAGGCCTATTTCGAACATCGATGCATTATAGCAATTCTCCTCTCTTGGTTATTCCAATCTTGCTTTTGAGTCCTTGTAAGATATTGCCTTTCACAACAAAATTACTGAATTATTAATTATTCGAACAAGTAATTATATTAATTCATATTCTTAAATAATTGTCATTAAACAGGTAGTTCTTTGTGAGTATTTTTTTTTGTAGAAACACTAAGACTTGTGCTTAGCTTGTTGCTTGCGTAAATATTTTTTATATTATTTTTATTTCATTATGTAAGATAAAATCAAACCTATGGAATCCAATATGTGTGCTATTGCATGTGTATGTGTTTGTAAACATCTCTTTATTTTACCTCTTTCTCGCTATTAGTACACGGCGAAAGATTGTGGAAATAAGAAATATCGAAATAAGGTTTTATATTTACGTAGTTTTCGAATTCCAGGATAAATAATATGTTTAACGGGGCTTAACGGAAACTCCTTGGTATATAGGTATCAGTCAGCCCGTGACTACGACCGGTGTCCGAAACGTCGGGTAGGTACTTATAAAGGTTTGCCTGGGATACATTTCCGTGGAAACGTATACCTATTTTCGTATAACCCCGTTAAATATTATTTAAAGAATCATTTATAATCATACAAAAAAAATAAAACTTCTTGATTCGTTTAAATAAGTTCTTTATTGAACATATTTACAGTGGTAACATTTCTTTATCCTTATTTAACTTATCTAACTTAGCTATTTACATAATTGCCAGAAGTTTGGGTTCTAAAAAAATATACTGAACAACCTACAGTGAGGGGTTAGGTCACATATTTTGGATTCACCGTCGTCTATTATTTTAAACTGAGTAAAACAACTTTGTTACATTAGTAGGTACATTCGCTCGTTCAAAGTTATTTATTATATTTGGACTGCAAACCGTAGTAACCGGCGTTAACGATCATACATTACATGTTTATGACTACATTAACCACCGCTGCCTGCAGCACCGCTTGTTTTCGGCAAAATATGCACTAATAAACATAGTAGATAAGCACTAATAAACATAGTAGGTAAGTAGATGAAACCTTTTTGAACATTTATTATATTATGCAGAAATTATTTTTAAATTAATGAAATAAGTTTTTTATCTGTGATTTCGGAAAAAGAACATGACACTATTACCTATATAAGAAATGTGGCAGGCCGCTTGAATTTACGAGTTCATTATGTGCTAACTCCACGTTTTGGCCAGCAGTCAGCCGTGCTGAAACCTTTATCGACTCCATAAATTCTTGGAAAACGTTGGAGAAGGCTTTCAATTTAAGGATCTTGCCAACTGACTTCTTCGTAATGGGATATAAAAGTGGCCTGACGATTCAAGATTCCAGACACTTGATCTTTTGCTACACTAACATTTTAAAGAAGTAAAAATTCTATTATCTACGGTATGCTATAATTACCTTGTTTTTCCTAAGTTGTCAGAAGACTTTCTACTTACTTACCTCAAGATATACTCGTATAGATCCCGCTGAGAATAAGCATTTCAAATTGCATTTGTTTCTAGCAATGTTTTTAAATTTTTGTATAAGATTAGACAAAAAAGTTTTTATTTTTTAATAGAGCGTGTTTTGTTTTACAAACAAGTCAATGGTGTTTAGTAGGTATGTTACTGTAATATATAAGTCTGACACGTGTATAGTAAAGCAAACTTAAAAATTATCTGTCGAGGCAATCGGTGACCTTTAGGAAATCAATTGGCGCTGTAAATAAAAATATAAGTTGAACACTTGTACGGCCTTTATACGTAAAAGTAGGTTAACGAGACAAACCTGCGCCACTCATCCCTCCTCTCTCCTAATGTAACAGTCTAGTGCTCATCGTATCTATGGACCAACTCGTGTATAGCATTCTTTGGAAAATTGGTATGTTATGAGGGCGATCAGTGCCGGCAGATGTCTAGTACCGTATTTATTATTTTGTTCAACATACATTGCAATCGTACAGACGCCAGTACATCAACCTATACAAAACTGTCAAATTTCTTCAATACATTTTCAACCATATCGTTAAGGCATAAAGTTCAAAGTCTATTGAGGAAATTTGACAGTTTGTGGTAGGTTGATGTGCAGGCGTGTGTAAATGTTACATTAGGTGCTTGTACTCGTTGTGTATAAATTTGAAGTATCATTGTGATCAAATAACTATGTAGGTGCCATTTATGTTATCAAGTTGTAGCCGTGATATTTACTTTATTAAACATATTTAGAATAGTATTCAGAGAGTATTGGAATCTGCTAATACAGGTATTCATGAAAACTCAACAAAAAATATTCATGTTAATTAACTCCTTGCAATAAGTAGGTAATACAAATTTAAGATATCTATATTTTAAATTAGGTTTAACTTAAGTTTCAACTTAAGTTCGAAAATCATTTTTAACAGCAAATTCTGCTTTTTTATGTAGCGCATGTTTAAGATCCAGCCTTTGCACCCTAATCAATTATTTTTCTTAGAAAATTCGAGGAACGTGATATCTCACCCCTCACCCTACCCTCATGTCTGGTCGTCACGAGAATCTCAGTCCGATGCCTCACACAAATTAATTTAATTGAATTAAGTACAAATAAGGTAAAAATAACCAAAATGCGGCAACCTATATATAATACGAAACTCTAATAATCCTTTACACATATTTATTTACATGCACTAAAATGTTTAGTACGTTCGCAAATGTTGTACGGTGCTTGACTCAATTTTACTTGTGTTAAACTTTTGGTTCTTTAACTATACTAGCTACAAATAACATCCAACATTCTGAATGTGAGCTACACCACATACCCATAATAAAGGGAAACCAGTTGACACAACCATAACTTATTGCTTTAAACTTTGAGCTATTTTGAGAGAAGTCCTTGTCTCCTCGCATTGTTATCACTGTTTCTTCGGCCTGTTGCCTCCGCTGACGATCCTGATGAGCCTCACCGCTGGCGCTTCGAATGCTATGGAGATGGCAAAAGAAGCCAGGAAGGCTAGCACCGCATACCCCGCGTAGATGGTGATCTGTGGACAGTAATTTTTCAGGTGAAATCAAAGAAACTTTTTAGAAGAAAGTCTTGGAAGCCTCTTTAACCCCCAGTCCAAACCCTTGGACCTAGAAACCTGTAATTTTGCACAGAGGTTTCCTGTAGGACGTAGGCAAGATATAAGACGGAATTTTACATAATTCACTAAGGATCAAGGGATGCGAGTGTATACGAGAATGAAACCGGGGGTAGTCGCTAGGAAAAATAAAAATGCGAGTCCCAAAAATATATATTTTGAAATGTTTTTGATTTGCAAAAACAGATTTTTTGGTCGATGTGTCGTTATCGTTTTTTGAAATCACAAAACGAAAATTTTACGTTACCCGTTTGTAAATTACGTTATTAAAACGTTATTATACCTATTTCCACAACGTCGAACTGTATGAATATTAACATTTCATGTTGTTAGGTTTGAGTTGTTAGCTACTGTTAACGTTTTCAATAAACTTTCCTTCGTACTTTACCAGGCTTAGAACTGTCTATATTGCTATATTGCAAATAACTATGAATAATCGCACTTATGCAAACGTCATTAACGTTATACTATCGTTCATTCGTTCACGCGTGAACAAACTATCTATCGTTTTGTCGTTTACTTATAGTGTATATTCGCTCGGTTATAGAAGTTTAGAGCGTTGTGTTGTTAGTATAATAAATAGTTTGTTTGTCGTTGGATAACTAGTGATCGTTATTCAGCCAAATAGATAGTTGTTTATCTATCTAAGTTGAATAACGCCCACCGCTACTAAGCCAAAATAAAACACCAGCCAAACATAATTTTTTCGACATTTCGCATATACAAACCCACAATTTAATTTTGCTAGTTTTTAGTTTCATGTGAATAGGTTGTAAGGGTAGGGCACCATTGTTAGACAGGAACCAGTAATAGACTCCTTTTTCCTTTAATCTCTGAAAATAGGAGTCAGCAACTGATTTTAGTATTTAGTTACAGTTAAATACAGACCACCTGCTAGCTGTCATCCCATGAAATTACAATGAAAATAATTTCAATGTTATTTTTGGTGACGAAAATTGTGAAAAGCGTAATATATTTTTCATTTCTATTGCAACTATGTAAGGTTTAAATTATAATGGCATCTATATTGCCACCACCAGTAAAGGGTTTAAAGTGTCGAAACGGTGCCACTACCCTATGCAGATATTTGAACTCCGAATTGCTGTGAATTTACTGAAAATTGTGCTAACATGTTACTGTCTCCGCGCGTGTCAAGCCGGCCCGATGTGTCTGTGGCGGACTGGTACGCGTCCGTATTTCAGGACAACCGCAGCTTAGCTCGCGTTTGTCAACTCGTTTCAAATTAAAATAGAATTTACATTGCTTTTACCAAATTCAAAACAAGAAAAAGTTCTAAATGATTAAAAAGAAACAAATCACTACTAGTACAGTCATTTCATGCTCAAAAAGGGGGTTACCTGGAATGTTTTGAAAATTGGTGATTTTATACACTTCGACGTGCATTTTTCGAATTTTCACTTTGCCACCTCGTATCTTTGCCGCTCGCGCCGCCATATTGAAAAAATGGCGCCCAAAAACAGTATTTTGACAATATATCCTTTTCAACTCATTTTACGATGAAAATAGTTATGTGATAAATTAAACAAGAGAAAATTTCCTACAATTTATGTAGTAACCTTTTTTTTGTAGAATCAACAGTAAATGTTAATATATATATATATATATATATATATATATATATTAACATTTAAAAATATAAAAAATAGGGGTCCGCCGGCATCGGGACCAGGGTCCAAGCTATCGGTGGTTAAGGCTCCAGAGACAGGAACCTCCTCACAATGCGTTCCGTATCGAGGAGAACTGCCTTCTGAATCAGGCCCTTGATCCAGCCGATTATTTAGATTATATATTTTTATGATTTAGATATTTAGATTTAGATGTTGATCGAGGCTCTTGACCATCAGGCCGTTGGCCGTAACAACGATCGGTACGATGACAGCTGAATCCACATTCCACATGTTGACAACCTCGTGTGCTAAGTCGAGATATTAGATTTGTTTCTCTTTCTCAGCTTTCACGAGGTTCTCGTCATGGAGAATGGTGATATCGACAATCATCGTGCGGCGCGCTAACCGATCTGTCACCACAATGTCGGGCTTACTGGCTACAATAGTCCTGTCAGTGATGATAGATCGATCCCAGTACAACGTGACATGGTCATTTTCGAGAACTGGGTCGGGTACATACTTGGAATACGGTACCTCAGAATCCACAAGTTTGTATTTCAAAGCAAGTTGCTGGTGGATAATCCTGGCCACTTGGTTATGCCTATACAAGTACTCGCCGTTAGCCAGACGAGAACAGCCAGAAATAATATGTCTGAGAGACTCACCCGGACGGTGGCATGCCCGACATTTGTCAACCGTCCCGTCCTTCATAATATATTTCCGGTAGTTATTCGTCAGCATAACTTTTTACATAATTGCACAGACAAAACCTTCAGTTACCCCAAAGAGGTCACCGACACACAGCCAGGATACGGACGCTAAAAAGTCTAAATTGAGTCCATGAACAGCCCGATAAAAGCGCCCGTGGAGTTCCTTATTATTATTATACTCTTTATTTATTTTCTTTCTTAAAACTAGATTTTTACAATATTTTAATATAAAAACCTAATTCTAGAGTACCGCCAGCAGCGGGGCAGGGCCCAAGCTACCGGTGGTCAGGGCTGCAGAGTGAGGAACCTCCTGACAATACGTGCCATGTCAAGGAGTACTGCTTTCTGAATCTGGCCATTGATCCAACCATCAAGCGAGAGCCTCTTAAGATGTTGGTCGAGGCTCTTCGCTATCAGACCGTTCGCTGAAACGACTATCGGGACAATAATGGTTGAATCAACATCCCACATGGCGGTCACCTCGTGGGCTAAGTCAAGGTACTTACTGAGGTTGTCCTTCTCGGATTTCACGAGGTTCATATCATGAGGTATGGTGATATCAACCAGTATTGCCCGGCGCTGTCCGTGATCGGTCAACCACCACAATATCAGGCTTATTGGCGACAATAGTTCTGTCCGTAATGATAGAGCGATCCTAGTTGAGCGTTGCATGACCATTTTCGAGTACTGGCGCAGGTGCATATTTATAGTACGGCACCTCCGATTCAACAAGGCCATATCCAAGAGCAAGTTGCTGGTGAATTATTCTGGCTACTTGGTTGTGTCTGTGCAAATACTCTCCGTTAGCAAGATTAGAACAACCAGAAATAATATATATATATTATATATTACAGTTAGAGCCCGATAGTAGCGCCTGTGTAGCACCTTGCTCTTCTATATGTCCTTGCGATCGAGAGTGCTTAGCACCACTGGTTTGCGCCAGTTTTCTGTTGCCAAGGAGAGCGGCGTAAAGTGTCTATCAACTGCCACGACATCCAAATGCATCCCGCACTCACTGTTAAGTAAATAATCCCTGAGACTACACACCTCACGGTTATGTAGGTCCTTGACATTCAAAAAGCCGCGACCCCCATATCTCCGCGGAATGTACAGCCTCATAACAGATGAGCGCGGGTGTAGCATCCTGGAAGTCGTGAACATTTGACGGACTCTTCTATCCAAGGCGTCCAATTCGCTCTGAGTCCATCTTAGTATGCCAAAGGAGAATGTGAGCAGAGGCATAACCCAGCCATTAAAGGCACGCGTCTTATTGCCATCCGATAAAAGACTGTTAAGTACTTTTCTCAGGCGGCAAAAGAATCGCTCCCGTAATGACTGTTTTATGTCCCCGTCATCAACACCTAAAGACTGTGACATTATTATTATTAAGTATTATTAAATGGAGGAACCTGTTTGTTGGTGGGGTTTAAATAACTAAATGTTATAACGTGCTACATTTAAATTCTTTTGTATAATTATTTTTTTATTACTTTACATATTCATAAAGAGCATCATAAGCTTAATTCTTTACTATATAAAATATTTTAGCAGTCTTTAATTAGAAGCAGCAAATTTAACATAATCTGCTATGTACACAGGCCTCATTAAAACTTGCGAGACATACAAACAAACTAATAATAAAATAAAACTTATTATTAACCACTTATTAATATTCACAAAAAATTCATCTACACTCCAAGTGAAATAGAAAATAGCTTACAACATTGAACAGCACTATAATCAAATATTATAAAAGGCTTGAATGTATAATATTTTAGTTTACGTAATTTGGCATCAGTATTTCTTTGGCAATGAAGTACTTTTGAACTAAATCAATTCAAACTTTTGGTTTTTACACACTGTCGAGATGGAGAGAATAGCGAGTCCGTGGAACATGAGCGTCACTTCACTGCACACCAAATGTATTCCAAGCGTAGAATATATGTTTGGTAAATGAGAAAATAGCACACTCCCAGTATGGTAAGGATGATGGAGAAGAAAAAGGGAATTCGACCTTGTTGACTCGCAAAGCAAAAAAACCAATCCTTTAAAATCTTAATCCAATTCACCAAAAAACTCCAAGCAAAAAGAACAAAACGTCCAAATCATAATCTGCTAAATTCAAAAGACTAATACATAGGCTCAACGTCAGTGAAAAAATGAAAAAGAACTCCTTATGCGGAAATAAAAAAGGTCGAATGGCGAACGCTACAATGTGCATTGAGCATGTAGACTGATCTGAGCATATCCACGGATATCTAAGGTCATATAGAATAACGGCGTTTTTTAAATCTTACGGGTAAGCAAGCCTTCATCTCATCTAATGTAAAGTGATGGTGTAAGCGCACTTTACCCGGAATCCTCAACTACTGAGGCACTGGCTATCATATCTTATCTCTAGCTGCCGGAACACAACAATGCTACCAAAATTAATGTTATGGCAAAATATTTAGATAAGATGGTGGTTGCTAGCCAGGCGGATAAACAAGCCCTACCACCAACCAAACCGAGTACCTACATAAACATGTAACCACCATTTGACTTTCGAACCGTTTGGAATTTTGAATTGACTATGGCCCTAAACATTCGGGTGCTTTCTGTTTTCTTAATGACAGCAATATGTCCTTTTAATATCGATTACAGTAATTTAACTTCACTTCGAACTTTTAACTAAGCCATCATCCAATTAAGTTAACCGAGCGTATTTTGCATAACCTATACCGGCGACATCTTTGCATATTAATAGCTGTTGGAAGTTATTTTGAGAACTTTATCTATGGCGATTTTATCTTGGAACTCCTAACATTTGTTCAATATCCGCGTGCCATTTAATTAATCTTTACAGAAACTGTTTATGAAACTTAATATTATGTATTAGGTTTTAAAAAATAGGAAAGGTGTAATAATTGTATTTTCGTTTGTTATTTTATATTACATTTATTGCTTTGAGTAAGACTCGAACCTTTCGCAATCGATTGTTCTTCCAATGAGGTACCCAGCCTTTTCCTATGTGTGTGCATGTTTTATATTTATACTGGATCTGTTTCAACTATGCTTAAACTTTACCAGTAATGCATTTAAAGGACTCATTCAAAAGTTTATATGAATTCATAACTCCGGGAGTGTATCGCGGATTACTCGCATTATGAATATTCAAGAACATCGATTTAAAGTTTATAGTGGAAGTGGTTTCTGTTATGTTAAACTTTTCAATTTTTCAACTTTTTAACATTTGTACCAATTAACTCAATCACATAACTTATTATTTAATAAAACTTAAGCTCTAAGGAGAACACTTAATTCCGTTAAGAGCTAAACAATCGGTGAGAATTCGTTCATATATTTATTAGAAGAGGAACAGCTTAAAACATATTAAATTAGAACTAACCACAAAACTTTTCATAAAAATTTCACTAGCAATATATGTCACAGGATATGGCAATGTTTTTACGACCATTTATTCGTTCGGAATATTGTACTACAATAAAGGAAATAGTCGACTACAATAAAGAAAGAACTCTCTGTTAAATCGTAAACGTGTAGCACAATATCGCATTAGCCGAGCTGGCTGCCACCGGTCATGTTGGCCGTACTACTTATCTCTTCCAGCACTCTCTGCCCACATCCATTAATCGTCACCAACGCGTATATCACAAAGTCCACTACATACAGCATCGACAACACCTTCATCACAATGGCATAGAGTTCAAAATCGAGTGCCGTGCTATCGCCGGATATGTGATCCATTGGACCTGTCGTATAATCTAATCTCTTGTGTGTCAGGTTCTTACGGCTGGACATTCGCGATACATAGGTCTGTGCTGTAGTTCTTTTAATTATTAATGTTTGTAAAAAAAATCTGACTTCTTTACAAGTCAAATGAAGTTTTTTCAACTTGTAACAATTTGATAAAAAAGTAAAAATTCCGTTTTCTTTGAATTTTCCTGGGAAATAAAATAAATATCGTACCTCTACGTAGATCTGAAACCGGCCGCTGTCAGCGGTCTAACCACTAGACTACAGTGGCGTTTATAATTCATTTGTTCAGTTATTAAAATCATGTGCACCCAAACACGATCAAAGCCCCTAAATACTCTGAAATTACATCTTAATATAACAGGGTATCCGGATCCTACTACAGAGGGGGTTTAAAGTCATACTTGATTGCGGCCATAAATCTCTCAGTCCGTCCAGCAGAAATGTCTGACTTTGGATGGCTCTCGCTTAATATGCAAATGAAAGATCAACACTTCACTTTTGTGATGCTCAATGTAGGGAGGCGAGCCACAGGCTTAATAACTAATAATAACAGAGATTTTAATTTTAAGTAATTTTAACACGTGGGAAGTATTATGCAAAATAATACCTTCTGGTAACGCTCGCTGTAATGGCTATATAGCCGACAACAGCAAGTTCTTCCAAAAATGCTTAACAGACAAACTTACCATAAAAGTCTATCATATAATATGTTCTATTATACAAAGACTAGACTCCACTAACAGAAGCTTCCACTAACAGAATAAAAAAAAATATCGGAATGTTTACTAGGGAATTGCTGTTTATGTAAAAAAAATTATATGTATATATTTTACATTGATATAAATAAAAATATTGTTGTAAACATTTCTCATTCGTATTTTTGTTTTGTATAGAAATAAAAACATAAATTTTTATAATTGTTAAAATTTGTTTAATAATGGTACGCAGTTAAAATACTGCAGATCGTTCGCTGTTATGTATGTAACTATAAATAAAGATTATTTGACATTTCATTTAATTACATTTCCAAGACAACTAGCAACGAAATAACACTAAAAGAAACTACGATTAAATATTAAGTATAGTAGACGTACCACGAGTAACTCTGCGTGATATCAATAAATAATGTGAGATTCAGAAAAAGTAACCACTACTTTAAAAGTAAGGCAGCGGTCTCTTCTTGCTATGAATCCTGAATTATTGATACAAACAGTCTACAAGTACGTGAACGCAACAGATTATATCTATACAGAGCGGTAGAAGCCCCGGCAGCGGCAGACTCTGTATAAAGCCACCCCAAAGATTTCTTTGGAAGTCAATATTTGTACAATCAGATTCAATATTACGAATAAACATAGGAACTTTTATTTTGTGGATTTCATCTCTTTGCAATGAGATTTACAGAAGTGAAATGTGTTTACACGATTTTAATAATATTCAAATTGGACTTTTCCTATAAATTGAATGAATTTTCAACGTCTATGTGGCCTTAGTTTCAGATTCAAATAATCTTTTCAATATTTCATAGCATTCACAGGCACTTATTGCCGTCAAAAACTAATAAATTAAAGTTTAGTGTAGTGTTTATACTACCGGTCAACAGGTCCCGGGTTCGATTCCCAGCCATAAATCAAACCATGTTTCGCTCTAGTATATTCGGAAACTCTTTAGATATGTAGATCTAGACTTCTAAAGCATTTAGATACAGGTTCAGCTTGCAATGATGGCTTAATATTTCGCTTTTTGAGTGTATCAATAAAAATATATTTTTAAAATTATTAATCATCTTTATTTTGTGACAAATCGTTTACATGAACATTATAATGGAACATTATATCACATTGTCTCATTCATCAAATATCTCGCACGTCAGGTCAATGATTGTGTATGCACGTCACGATATTTGTCCTAACTGTTGATGTAAATGTCAATTCATTAACCATATGTTTTAATTAAGACTGCGCGACACTTATATAAAATGGACTTCTCAGAAAATGTATTCATTTTACCTTTTTAATCTCAAAATCTCAAAGAAAGTTATCTGGTAGCTTTTCATTTTCGGTACAGAGCTTTTGTTCGGCGCGTGGCATTGCCAGCATGAGAGGCGCAGGTTCGTGAATATGTGATGTAGGTCAGACAGCGTGGCCCAATCTCCCAGGCTCGGGTGGACTGCCTCATAAAAGTTCTGTGTTAATATCCTTGTTGTGGCCAGCGTGGGACCTTCGTCGTACTCAGTTTGCGACCTTCGTTGTTGTCTATGTATTTTCTGTTGTAACCAGATTATATACCTACCTGATACTGGGTGTAAATTGAATGTTAACGAAGCCAAAATATATGCACAGGTATTAAACATCAAACATTGAGTAGAAAACCAATTTAACGCTTAGAAGACCATGTTTAGGCTATAAAAATGGTAAAAAGAAATTGTGACTTTGATATATTTTATGTCTCCATAACTAGACGGACGGTTCTTAGATATGGACTTGTGCAGAAAAATCTTCGTAAAGATGGGAAGAATACATGGCTCTCAGTTTGTTCAAGGGTCTTTTTATACTCTTCTACACCAGAATGAGGGATTGCAATCCGTATGATTTTTCAATACGTAGTAAGCCGGATTGTCGCTAATCCAGCCGGTTACGACTGAATCCTACCGGATTTGTACCATTATCGAATCGGTAAAGATTTTCTCAAAATTCGTATGTCAGGTAAATAATATTATTAATTGATGTACCTACTAAGATTTTGTAAAATGTGACCAAATAATCATCTTATAAATTATTTGTAGGTAATTAATATTATAAAATGGCATTTGAAGTTAGAAAGGGAATCTCAATTGAAAGAGTAATTGTTCAAAATGCTAAAGATTGCGAGATCCTTTCCCATCCGAGACAGGTATACTGTTCAGTATTTTATCATTCTTCGAATTATTTATTATCTACAACATTGTGAGCTAGGCTGCGGAGGAGCTCGTTGGCGCAGTGGTTAACGCGCCCGGTCTGCGAGTGCTGCGGTTAAGCAACTTTCTCAAAGGCCGGTCATCGGATGGGTGACCAAAAAAAAAATCATCTCGAGCTCCTCCGTGCTTCGGAAGGCACGTAAAGCCGTTGGTCCCGGTTGCATTAGCAGTCGTTAATAACCACCAATCCGCACTGGGCACGCGTGGTGGTTTATGGCCCTTACTCCCTATCCATCCATAGGGAAGGCTCGTGCAGCAGTGGGAACATAAAAATGAGCTGATGACGATGATGACGAGGACAAGTTAACATTCCCTTCCACTATCATAATTATCGTAAAGCAACGGTCCCACTTACGATGTCGAGTTCGTCAGCATGAAGCGGTTCACACCATGATGCTGGGTTGCACGAAGTACGCGCAGTAGGTGAACAGCAGAGCAGCAGAAACCCGCGTCACGACAATATGCTGTTCACCAGCCCGCCGTAGCCGCAGCACGCTATCGTGTAGTAAAGCATCGGTTCCACTTACGACTGTCGCGTTCGTCAGATGGAACGGGCCGTCCAGCATGAAGCAGGTGAACACCATGATGGTGGGGTGCACGAGGTACGCGCAGTAGGTGAGCCGGCTCAGTGGCAGGAACCCGCGGTACGACAGTATGCTGTTCACCAGCCCGCCGTAACCGCAGCAGCACGCTATCGTTATCCACGCGATCGCTACGCCCCAAGCTTTAGAGAAACAAAAAGGATGAATTGGGTCAATGTTAAAAGTAAAGTAAAACAATTAGACGTTAGACTACTGACATGATCCCATGATTAACACAAGTGTGTACAGCTTTTTGGTGGGTTGACAACAAGTGTTTTTAGCGCATTAATAATAATCTTTAAAAAATAGGGCTCCCAAATCCGCCTTTGTGATTTAGTGAAAATGAGAGCATACTAAGATTCTCTGTGACCAAAAACATTTTAACAGCCATTCAATCTTGTTACTTAAGTAGTAATTTCGTAGAAGCATATTTAACTAAATTATAGAGTGATGGATGAATGGACGCGACGCAATATAACAGTAAAGGTCCCATATGTGGCCACCGATAATTCGTTTATAGGAAATGGACCTACACTCTAGGCAATTTATTAGACAAATGAAATAACAAATATTGTTATATACCTTTTAGAATAATACCTACACGTATTGTGGTCAACAATAATGAGAAAAGCGCATAAGCTGTAAGCACATTACTGGCCTTTAAAAATAATATAATTGTTTATGAGCTTCATGAAAGTCACTGTTTAATTGTTTAGCATTTCTAATGTTGCACACACGACATTGCTTGAACTCCGACACCAATAAAATTCTTGCGTCGCGTCTTCATTATTGGAGTTTAACCGCATCTATGAACTAGTGGTTAAGACCACCGGTTCAGACCTAAAAGCCTTGGGTTCTTTTTTCAGCGGTGGGTACATGTTTGTGTACTCGGTTTGGTTGGTGGTAGGGCTTTTTTGTCCGCCTGGCCAGCTACCACCATCTTATCTAAATATGTCGCCTTAACATCAATTGTTGTACTATAGTTGTGTTCCGGCAGTTAGATATAAGTGCCTTAGTAGTTGAGGATTCCGGGTGAAGTGCGCTTCCACCTTCTGAGATGAAGGTCAAGTGCTTAGCCGTAACTTATAAAATAAAGACTTTACAATGAAAAACTTTAAAAGAGTATACTGATTGCCACTTGACATTTTCAGCGTCACCGAGCTTTTTTGGGGGTGGCGAGAAACTTAAAGGGTTCCAAGCCGTGTGAAACGAAGCACTGTCCAAGGTTTTCTAGAAGGAACGGCATCAGGCATTAGTGCGTGTCCCCGTGCCCTAACTAGATTCTCCGAGGGGTTTGGATCGGATCGAATGAAAAATCATGTCTCTGATTGCCGCAGTTAGTCGATTTGTTCCATTGTTATTGTATTTTCTATCTCAAATATTAACAAAACCGGTTTTATGAATAATGTGCTAGTTACAGTACGCGATAAATTACACTAGTAAGGCTATTTAAATTCCACATTGTGGAATATATGTTTTGAGATATTATATTTCATATTTTATATCATAAGTATTTCATTTTCATGTAAAACTTGAATAATGGCTTTTAGTCTAGAGCTCGTGTCAGATATTCAATTTTCATTATTGTAGAAGCAAAATTGTTGTACACACGCCTGCACATCAACCTACCACAAACTGTCATATATCCTCAATAGACTTTGAACTTTATGCCTTAACAATACGGTTGAAAATGTATTGAAGAAATTTGACAGATTTGGATAGGTTGATGTGCACGCGTGTGTACATTTTACTTTGTCATTTAATGCCTCGCTTTAACGATAATGGTATGATTAAATTCAACGGATCATGATACATAAATGTTTAGAAGCAATATTATTTACTGGTGATGTGACTTTGTATTTCGAATACGGAGCTCAGGGGTTGTAAATGAGCCTTAAAAGGCCAATTTTCAATAAAACTTCTTGTGCTTAAAATATTTATCTTAGATAGAGATTTAAAAAAGTTAGTAGAAAAAACTGTAAACATTTATTAAATTTTAATCTTGGTATTTCTCGTCTAGCTCGATGGCACAGTGGCTAACACGCCGAGTCTGCGATTGCTAAAGGCAACTTTCGCAAAGGCCGGTCATCGGGTAGGTGACCAAAAATTTATCATCGTCCGTGCTCGTCCGTGCTTCGGAAAGCACGTAAAGCCGTTGGTCCCGGTTGCATTAGCAGTCGTTACCAACCACCAATTCACACTGGACCCGCTTGGTTTATGGCTCGTTCTCCCTATCCATCAACGGGAATCAACAGGAAGGCTCGTGCCCTAGCAGTGAGGAGATAAAATCAACTGGTGATGATGATGATGATGGGATACCGAAACGTAAAATGGCTCTTAAAGTTGAGCCAGTAAAATATGAAAACGAAACTGCTTGTTAAATTTGTAGCCTTGTTGGTGGTTGCTTGGCTTCATCAAAATGGATTGGCAACATTTAATGTTCCGTCCTGTGTGTGGCAGTGGCCCCAGAAGGTCGATCTCCGCGGACAGTATCTAAATTATAAACTTAGGTCAACATGACGTTAGGTTATTCGATCCTCACCCGTGCATCATTGAATATTCTGTGCCTGAATATGAGTTGTATGTTGGGGCCTACCCTTAACAATTAATAATGAAAACTATTACCATTTGAGGAGCTCAATAGCGCAGTGGTTAACGCGCCCGGTCTGCGATTGCTAAGGTTAAGCAACTTTCACAAATGCCGGTCATTTGATGGGTGACCAATTTATCAACTCGAGCTCCTCCGAGCTTCAGAAGGCTGCCGGCTGCATTAGCAGTCGTTAACAACCACCAATCCATACTGCCTAATGATGGCATTATTAAACGGACCTACACCTACACCTTCATTAAAATAACGCTTACATTAGGCAATAAGCAAAATATTATATTCGCCTAACGATCAAACACAATCCCGGCGAGGTGGAAGCGCCGCCTACGTGCGGGCGGGGTTTTCAAAGGGTAGCGATTACCTTCGTTAGGGTTCGATCCCCGGTTGGGGTGCGCAAAACTAGTTCATGTACTAGACATATATAGGTTCTAAATGTAGCAATAGATGCTATAAATAATTATTCATATTACTAATGAACCAGTTTCTACTTAAATTGACTATTAGAAAACTGTTCACCTGGAATTTGGTCACCGTCATCCATGCATCAAATAATAAACTTTTACCCTATACCTTCTCAACTGTTCACAGTTAAAATGGGTCTTATAGTACGGCAGGCAGTTGTTGCTCTTCTATGTTATGCCACTTCTCATCGATTAACAATTGACGATTGGTGCCACTAGCAGCCATCCCCCGTAGTGGCGGCAGCTAAGGCAGACCTGTCACCCGTCAGGCGGGTCTGACGACTTATTGAATGAAAATTTCTGCCAGTTGTTCCATACAACTAATAATACTCGCCTCACTATTCGGCTTCAGCCCAGTCCTTCGCAGCACAGATTAAGTAATCATCACATCGTCACCAGCTCATTGAATGTGCTGCCCCCCCTGCTGGGGCACGAGCCTTCCCTAGGAATGGAACGGGCCGTAAACCACCACGCTTTTTTTTAAATATATAAGTCTTTTATTAGTTTTACTGTAGCTGCGCTGCGCAGAATATAATATAATAATATTAAGTATGTTTTAAGTTCTCATTTTAAGTGAACTCATTCTGTAGGTTCGTATGAGAAATAAAATTCTTTAAACCTTCCACGCGGGCCCAGTGCGGATTGGTAGTTGTTAACGACTGCTAATTCAGCCGGGACTGACAGCTTTTGCGTGCCTTCCAAAGCACGATCCTTCATGCTATTATTATTAACATCTCGAGCAGGAGCTCGAGATGATAATAAAAAATTATGGTCACCCATCCGATGATCGGCCTTTGCGATAATTACATACGCAGAGCGGACGCGTTGACCACTGCGCCATCGAGCTCCTCATTAAGTAATAGTTACTACGTAACCCGCAGGGCCAATTGTGACTGCTTAGCCAAAGAGTATGGATATTTGTAATGGAAACAAAAAGTGACTAAAACTGCGCAAAACATAATACAATACTAGTGGTCACCCGCCCGCTTCGCTGTGGGAATATAATGGATCAATGAATGTTAATTAAAATAATTATTAGGTTTACTAACATCATAATAGCCTATCATTTGGACAATCTCATGTTCTTACTACATACAAATTTTTATCAAGATCGGTCAAGCCGTTCTTGAGTTAAAAGTGGACATACTGACAGACAAAAATTTCAAAAATCGTAGAATTTATGTCAGTGAGTCATAAAATGAGTGTTTATCCCAAAATTTGTCAGAAAAAACTGCAAGTGTACACAGAGCCTACAGATTTATAATAGTAGTATATATAGATAATGTGACAAAAATGCTAATTCAAAAAGTTTTAATTATGAATCTGATAATGACAATAAAAAAAGGTTTTATTGCTGTTAACAAGCTTAAATTTGCATTTTAACGTTATCACAATTGAGCAAAGAGGTCATAAACTTTGTAATAAATTAACGTTATTTATACTGAAGTGGACTAATTGAATATTCAAATGGTGTTATAAACATTTTACTACAACAACTTTAAATTCATTAAATTTGTAAAATGATTTATTGGCGCTTGTTCATTTACAATTCTTTTAAATGGCATTTGTTCCTTCATATTTACCTGTGGTCAAAATGGTTCTATTTTATAATAGCATGGTTAACTCATGTATTATTCATATACGAGTATATCCTGAGAACGAATCTGAAGACTAATTTAAGACCTGTGATCTAACAACTTGGCCGCTAAGGTGGCGGCAAATAATTAAACTTAAACTTTATCTTTATTTAAAACAGACCTTTCCTCCAGAGCACACAAGGAAGATTTCGTCACTTTATCAAACAGATCGTGTGTGTAACGAATAAGTGTTTTCTCGCAAATTTGTCAAGCCAGCCGTGTCCGTAAGGGTCACTTCATTTTCTCTCCGAGATTGTGAGCGGTTCAATTCCCGCAAATTCGGCCATTAGACGGTCTCCTGTGATGAGCTACGCCGGCAGAATTACAACATCGTTTCTTCTGTCACCATAAAGATAAAAATAATAATGAGACTCGCATCTATGGCTGGCTAGTTAACTGTAGGTAACATTTTATTGCTTCAGTGAGAAGATGTTATTGGAAATTTAAACTAATATTAAGTAAAAAGTACTCGGTACTCGGTAGAAAATTAACATGGGCGTAAACTAAACTGTTAATTTATATGTAGCTATGTTAAGAATAAGCTCAAAGTGATACAAAAGTCTCGTATGGATACACCATGAATTAAGTCAAAAACAGCTAAAACCAAAGTACCGTAACTAAAAGACCCTACAGCTAAAACCGATTACATAAATGTCGACAAAATATTTTTTTGCAAATTTTCATATAAATGTAAGTTTTTCGATCAGCAGTTTTATCACCAAGAACCACATGGGACATCAAATGGGTATTACTATCTTACAATAGGATCTCGACAAACGGTTATACATACTGCCGGAAGCTCCAATCCCTAATCTAAAGGATTCAGAAGCTTACTCATTGTGAGAAAAATTACATAGAAAGCAGTTCAATGGGCAGCTATTTAATCGGTAGCCTTTACACGGATTAGGATAAGGTAAGTTAATTTTAAATTTAAATAAAAGCAGATTGAAGTCACGAAAGGTAAAAATGGAACCATGTAATAGAACTCCTGATGATACTTTTTAATAGACTCTTTGTTCCAATAGTACCCGTAAGCTACTGATTGAATGTAGCATTGTTATTGTCGTCTTATCTAAATATGTCGCCATAACATCAATGTTTGTAGCATTGTTGTGTTCCGACAGCTAGAGATAAGATAGCCAGTGCCTCACTAGTTGAGGGTCCCGGGTGAAGTGCGCTTCCATTATTGGCCTTATCACCACAGCATCAGGTGAGATCAAAGCACTGTGCTTACCCGTAAAATATTTAAAAAAAATGTCTAGAAATTAACTCTTTATTCTTTGGCAAAACATATATAAAAGACTTTTTGATCGTACTTATATGCCTATCTTATAAGGTCGAAAACCAATCTAGCATATATCAGTCTACTGCTAGACTTAGTCCTCTCTGATTGCATGCAACTAAGCACGTTCTTTGGAAAGCCAAAGTTTCTGAGAGCAGTTGGACGGGAAGAGTCTCGTCCAACTCAGCTCTCAGTTACTTTGCGTACTTTACCTCACCGGAGGGCGTCCCACACCTACATACACTACGTGAATATGAGCTGTGTTTATATATTGTACCAGCTCATGTTAAGTCCCTACAGCTGGGGCACAAGCCGTCCTTATGAATGGATAGAGAATATTAAAATTTATACGGCTTTTTTTATGAACACCTACAAACATGCACCCGATACATTTTTTTTTGGAGTGAGTGATTGCTTCAATCGGCATTTTCAGCTTCACCGGGCTTTTTTGGGGCGGCGAGAAACTTAAAGGGTTCCTCAATCCGTGTGAAACGAAACACCTTCGGAGGAATTCTAGAGGGAACGGCATCACGCACTAGTGCGTGTTCGCGTTCCCTACTAGATTCTCCTAGGGGTTCGGATCGGATTACATGCAACCTATATTACCAAGCTAATATAAGTTATATTGACTGGGCTTTAATTAATTTTAAATGTTTATTTTTTAAGTTGTGGTCACGGAGAGCGACGTATAATTGTTGATGTGTTCTAAATGATTTTTGCAAAATGTATGTAATGTACCTGTATGTCCAATGCTGATGTAGAAGGCCGTGGGCCAGACCTCGAAGAAGCCGTCCACCATGCTGAATATGAGGCTGCTGACGATGACCAGCGCGCCGGCCCAGCCCGCCGCTACCACCCAGTACGGGATGTGGACCTTGCATTTCGTCTTGTGGAGGTACCAACCGACCATCATACCTGCAAACAAATGAGGGGTTTTTTGTTTCAATTCAAAGTGTCCTCGAGCATGTTTGAATCAGACTCCTTCATTTCCTTGATTCCTTTGATTTAAGTCAGACACGGATTTTAGCTCCAGATTTAAATGTTTAGGTAGGGGATTTATACTTATGCGAAACAAACTACAAAGATCATTTTTTTAAAAATAAGCGCGATACTACAGATTCACTATGGGCTATGCCTAGTTCTAATGAAACTTTATTTGCTTGAGGAAATAAAAAAGCACAAGAGTGACTGCATCTGGTAACTGGAACGTCTTGTTTTGCGATCGGAGGTTCAACTAAGTACTAAACTACAGTAGCAGTTCTCAATATACTTTAGTATAAAAATCTATTGTATATAAAAAAGCGATGTGTGGAAAAGATAAATAAGTACTCTTTATCCAATTTATTTCACAATTTACACAAGTAACTACTGACTCATATAATTTTCAATAAAGTTTTATACATAGGTCCAGTTGATTAAAGTTACTACTGTGATGCTTGGCTTCCCATGTTTCTATAAGTAGGTTATTACTCGTTAGCCTGTCCCCGGCTTTTAGCGGAACTGCGGGGGCAGAATACTATACGGTCCCCATTAAAATGATTATGGCGCATTAGTGCTTCCGTGCTCCACTTTAAAAGCTTTATTAATTCGCTGTGGCTTGTCTGGCTCACTCTAGTTTTTCGGGGAAAGTCAGATGGTAATTTCCTGACTTATCGGGAACTTGACATTTCGGGAACTTGACATTTCGGGAACTTGACATTTCGGGAACTCGACATTTTTAAACCGCTTGTGACATTTTGGGAATTTGACATTGTGGACTGAAAGAAATTTATTATTTTTCAAATATTAATTTGTTTTTAAGACTTCGGGATTTATGTGTAGTAATTGTTGCCTCACTGTTCTCCCAATTTTATCGAAGTCATTTTATTATATTTGTCAATTGTCAATATTATATTTGTTTGAGTCAATGGTCTAACACGCTTGCATTGCGTTTGAATAACGGAGTGCGATTAGGTATTGTGATGGTGTTGGAGATTGGAGCTGATGGTGTTGAAGATGTTGATGTTTGGTGTTGGAGTTTTTTTATATTTATTAGCTTGGTGATGGAGATTTTATAGTAATGAAGCTGGTTGAAATTGAAGAAGTGATTGGTCATTGGTGACGGAGCTTTTGGATAAAGGAATTGGCAGAATTATTGATGGAGTAGTTGGAAGAAGTTATTGATGGTGGATTTGAAGATGGAGTTTATTGATGATGGAGATGATTGTGGTTTTTAGTGGTGTGTTATTGGTGATGTATTGTTAGTTGAGTGTGATGTTAGTTAATGAGGAGTTGTTAGAATTGTAAAATGTTTAGTATTGGATGGATTTGTTAAATTGGGTTTTAAAAGAGTAATAAGGATTGATATCTTAATTGTAATAAACATAAGATTCAGAGGGGATGTTGGAATATAAATTTGATAGAATTTTATGTCTATGGTAGTTACTGGCTGCCATTCAGCTTATGAGTTTAAAAGTCCCTTGCACCTTGCACCTTGTGGGCCGGCAGAGTGAGGTTAACTTATGCTACGTTTGTTTTCACGCTGCACCAGTTATCGTCGCGTCTGCACTCCATTTCCACTTAACATCAGGTGGGATGGAGTCATTTGCCGAGCTATCTATAAAAAAAAAGCAATAGCTAACTGTTCACTTCTATTTTATGTTTTTATTGATCCGGTTGTTTTTATTAATCATGTCATTTATTAGTATTGTTGTTGTAATGAGTGTGTTGATAATATAATGTTATAAAGAAAAATAGATGAATTAAATTATTGTACCGTAAGAATTCATAAATGTGTATTTAATATTTATTATATTTTATGTGTGTTAATAAAGGATCCCGAATAACACTCCATAGAATATGGCGATTACGCAAGGGTAAGAGCACACTTCGACAACAGCAAGTGCAAATGAATTGGTACACAAACAGTTTGGGTGAATGCAATCAACATCCGACAAATTAAGTTAAACAGTAATTGATTGCGTTTGTCGTTTTAATTGCTGAGTCAATCATAAAGCCTCGTTTACATTGTTACGACAGAGCGGCAGTGGAGCACATAAATCTACGAGTGTGACAGCGTTCCTATTACTATGGTGTTGTTTGATGCCTTGTGGCATGTCACAGACTGCTCTTTTCCGTTTTCGCCCAGAAGCCTCAGAAGAGAAAACCACAGGGTGAGAAACTACTTAATATTGTTTCATGTAAAATAAAGGAGGTATTCCACGAAGCACACCTAAACGAAGCACACTCATAGGTGTACTTAAATAAAGCTATAGAAAGATATAAATATTTTTCAATAAAGCAAAGTACGAAGCCGCAGTGTATTGCACGCGACTGCACACCACAATTATTGGAAAATTTGAACCATATCTATACAAAAAGCAACGACATTCCTAATGTTTAATAAATAACATTGGTTCAGCGCTCTTATACAGAATTTACCGAGTCAAATACCTTTCCAGCCTTATTGAGAGTTAGTGTGATAGGTCCCTTGAGTTGTGTTGTGGCACTATAGAAAGCCCTTTCATTGAATTTTATTAGTTTAGATAGCTTTCTTTAGTTTAAGGGTTTTGAAGAATGTAATAAAACGCAGCAGCCGATCTCGCCGATCTCTTGTTAACGACTAAACTGTTATGATTCTAATTATTAGTGTAATCTATATAAATTTATATATTCGAATCGATTAAAAATATTTTTTATTATTGACAAAAATATCATGGATTATGGTAGCAAGATCAACTTTGCGTAGCTGAAGTTAGCAAATCCCATTACTCCATTGCAGGCAGATCATTAATTAGAAAAGTCTCAACTCCAAGTGTTAATCGCCCTTTGAACAATCAAACAGTAATTTTGACAAACGCGGAGATTGACACCGATCTCGATAACAATGAAATGTCGTGGATAGCCCCGCCAGCGCCGGCCGGCTTGCAGATAAATAGCTCCCAACTCCAAAAAGATATCTCGGTCGAATGGTGCCCGTCGAGTTATCGAATTGTTCAACTGTCGATATACTTTTGCGGGCCGTTTTTATGTCGACGACCTCTTAAAGGGATAATATATAGATTCCAGATACTATCCTGAAAGAAGAGTAAGGATTTAGAGCAATAGATGGAGACCCTTAATAAAACCATGGTCCTAAAGTGTTATGCTGGCCTGGGATTCCTATCAGCGGCTACAATCTTTATATTATAGATTGGCTGTAAGCCGAGGTAATTTCGTTCCGAATACTTTCAGCCCTTTTGTTTGAGCACGTCTTACTAAATGGGGGAGTGTTTTACCAGCATTAAAAATTAATAATGATGGGCCCTTTTAAATATTTCACAGTGTTTTCTAAGACTTTAAAACAGGAAGCGATGCTCCTTTTGAAGGTTTTGACCTAAAATATTAAAAGTACAGGTACATACAGGTTCAAATTTTCAAGATCAAAAAAATATTATGAAGAATATCTTAAACGTTTAGAGCATTTTATGAGTGTAACAAATAAACTATTAGAGATCATACACTTTTTAATAAATTTAGTTAGAATTGGGTATGTATTGTAGCATGGCTACATAATACGATGTTAACTTATAGATAGTTAGTAAACTTATCAGCACTAGCATATAAATATATATACGAGTATAGGTTTTTCATGATTCATCTTTTTATAAAAAAGTAATTGATTACCTACAACCAACAAGTCGCATAATAAGTAGTAAATAGACTATAACGGTCCCACAGCTGGGCAAAGGCCTCCATCATTGATATCAAGTCATCACTACAATTGATGGGTATTGGCTTAATCACCACGCTTGCCAAACGCGGGCTGGTAATCACAAACCCGGGCCATAGCCCGGATTTTTCGATACATATATCGAAAAATCCGAAACACTGCCTGACCGGGGAATTGAACCCAGGACCTTCTGGTACCGGGCATCGGGCCACCGATGATTTGTAATTGTATTATTCTATTTTTGATATAATTTAGAAACATGTTTTGAGAAAATCTGGTAGAGGTGCCATTTTACAGTATTAATGTAGATATCTTACCGATCAAGTAAGGTCCTATCCTCGACCAGGGTTTGTCGTACAACGGGTCGAACATCTCGAACGGCTCCTGAATCTTCGCCTTGTACTGATGCCACACCGAGATGTAGATCGTGACTCCCCAAGAGCTCACCATCACGACGAGCAATGATACCGTTGCTAGTTTTAGGTGTCTACGGACAAGTTATGATACTTTAGTAGTTGTTATCTTTTGCGTTATTATGCTTACATTTCAATATTATATATAAGTGTTTTTTATATATTTTAGCGTTTTATTAACGCTTAAATATACTTAAGTAAAATTTAAACACTGAAAAAAGACGACAACCTCAGGCGGGAATCGAACCACGCACCTTCCGCATTCCGGGCGGCTGCCTTAACCACTTGGCTACCGAGGTCTGGCTTTCACCCGTCGAAATTTTTCAGTGCTTGATGCTTATGTTTTTTTAGTCAACATTGCTTCATCAATCTTAGAAGTTTTCACCTCTGAGATCCGAAAGAAATATTTTTACAAATATTTGAACATTCGGTTAAGATGAAGCTGCGTTATAGATAAGTGTTTTTTATATATTTTAGCGTTTTATTAACGCTTAAATATACTTAAGTAAAATTTAAACACTGAAAAAAGACGACAACCTCAGGCGGGAATCGAACCACGCACCTTCCGCATTCCGGGCGGCTGCCTTAACCACTTGGCTACCGAGGTCTGGCTTTCACCCGTCGCTAAAATATATAAAAAACACTTATCTATAACGCAGCTTCATCTTAACCGAATGTTCAAATATTTGTAAAAATATTTCTTTCGGATCTCAGAGGTGAAAACTTCTAAGATTGATGAAGCAATGTTGACTAAAAAAACATAAGCATCAAGCACTGAAAAATTTCGACGGGTGAAAGCCAGACCTCGGTAGCCAAGTGGTTAAGGCAGCCGCCCGGAATGCGGAAGGTGCGTGGTTCGATTCCCGCCTGAGGTTGTCGTCTTTTTTCAGTGTTTAAATTTTACTTAAGTATATTTAAGCGTTAATAAAACGCTAAAATATATAAAAAACACTTATCTATAACGCAGCTTCATCTTAACCGAATGTTCAAATATTTGTAAAAATATTTCTTTCGGATCTCAGAGGTGAAAACTTCTAAGATTGATGAAGCAATGTTGACTAAAAAAACATAAGCATCAAGCACTGAAAAATTTCGACGGGTGAAAGCCAGACCTCGGTAGCCAAGTGGTTAAGGCAGCCGCCCGGAATGCGGAAGGTGCGTGGTTCGATTCCCGCCTGAGGTTGTCGTCTTTTTTCAGTGTTTAAATTTTACTTAAGTATATTTAAGCGTTAATAAAACGCTAAAATATATAAAAAACACTTATCTATAACGCAGCTTCATCTTAACCGAATGTTCAAATATTTGTAAAAATATTTCTTTCGGATCTCAGAGGTGAAAACTTCTAAGATTGATGAAGCAATGTTGACTAAAAAAACATAAGCATCAAGCACTGAAAAATTTCGACGGGTGAAAGCCAGACCTCGGTAGCCAAGTGGTTAAGGCAGCCGCCCGGAATGCGGAAGGTGCGTGGTTCGATTCCCGCCTGAGGTTGTCGTCTTTTTTCAGTGTTTAAATTTTACTTAAATATTATATATGTAAGTTATTTAAAATACTATGTTTTAAGAAATTAATTTTGAAATAAAATGTAACATTCTAAGAAATCTCAAAGACAATTTCATGATAAAACATACATAGAAACAGTTGGCGCACAAACTTATCTATCTCAAATAGAGTTTATTATCAAAAACAAAAGTAAAAAAACAGTTAGGTGCACAAAATGGTTCGCCTCTTAGACTTACTTCACAGAAATCAGTAACAGTATAATGCCGACGACATAGAACTGCGTGTCATTGGCCATGTACCACGACCAGACCATGCACATCTCCCGCTGTGAGAACAAGTTGTTGATGTACAGCAGGTTCCTCCACCAGAACAGGTCGCAGGTGATGTGGTCCGGCACGGCGGGGTCGAACACCGCCTGGTTGTAGATGTACCTAAAGGAGACTTCGGTAATCCCTATGACGAAGGCGTAAGCTGGCGTTAGCCTAACCACGCGGTAAAAGAATAGGACAAAGAAAGACTTGACCATCCTAAACAACTCCATTCTAGAGTAAATCTTAGATTTAGGCTTGTCTAACAAATCCTCTTTGAACGATTGCTGGCTGATCACTGATATCGAGAGCGCAGAGTTTGTGTAGCCGTTCACATTTTTATTAATGTCTTGTTTGTCTGATTTTTCGACCTTCTTGAGTTTTCTGTCTTCGGATCGGAGAAAGAGCACGGTGACGAGCAATCCCCTGTGAACAGTCAAAGATTATGTCATCGCGTTAACGATTAAGTAATTCATTGACTTCACTAATTTCTTGTCGATTTTATATAATATTTTATTCCATCTGAAGTGGAGCTACTTAGGAAAAAAAATCTGACTTCTACAACACTCTATGGCTATAAAATACAGACCCAATGAAGAAAAAGGTGTCAACGCAATAGGACGCGTTGCCGACCGACTGGTACATGAAGTTCCTCTCCGTCACCACCCGCATGGTCTTGTTGTCGCCGATGTAGAACACCGTCATGTAAGTGTGAACCATTATCACCCATAGCACAGACAGAAATCTGTAGACAACAAAAACGCATTAGAAATACGGATGCTTCTGTTTCATAAGCTTCACTAATTTTTATCTCCTCAATTATAAGTACTGATGTTAGTGTATCAAGCACTGTATTATTTTATTACAACAATTCGCTTATACAATTCCTTCTCGTCATATTAAAGATAAATATAGTGAACTTATGTAAGAAGAGGTCGTATTTTATAGGTTTCCCTTCAACTATTTCTTGTCGTTGGGTACTTTGGGCTCTTGGATCGAAGCCCCATAAATCTAAGATCGGTTTTGTAAGTGTAGATGTTAGTTTATAGTTTTGGAATTTATTAGATATTAATGTCAGTTACTGAAACTTTAAGCACAAACATGAACTTAGGCACGTTTTAAAAATATTTGGAAAATATTCCTGATGATTTCTTTCTGATGATGATTAGATCTTTTCCCGTTTCTAACATATCAGCTCAGCTCTAATTTAATATTCTTATACCAATAATAAGAGTATAATATACCTTATCCCATGTAGACAGGTCAAAGCCCCGTCGCTAGGTCTCTGCGTGCTGAGGATCGTGCGGCCATTGGTCAGAATTGAAAATGACAGCAGCAACTCAGCCCACGTACCTGGTACACAAATAAAAGATACTTATAGAAGTAATATAAAAGTATTTATACTATATTTGACCGATCTTTGTTACATAACTTTTAAACTTTGATATTCTAAAGTATACCTATAGATAAAGACTGAGTCAGCCCGTGACCACGGCCTGTGCTTTTGAAATGGTATGTCTGGAAGGCCTGAGCCCAGTCGACAGTGGGACATTTACGGACTGATAAAGATGATGAGTCTCATATTTTATCAAATTGAGCCGCTTCACGGTATCCCACTTGCCAACAGTAACCGTCACTTGTTTGTGAACTTTGAATTAAATAAATGAATAAAATAAAACCTCTGTGGTAGCTTTGTCTGTCATATTATTTCCGAAATCTTTTTGTTGTTTTTCATTATATTTTTTCTCTGAAATTCTCAAACTGAAGGTAAAAAGGGATAGTTCTATGAACTTTACTAAAGTTAACACTAAAAAGATTTCAATAATTTATGACATACCTACACACAAGATTTCTAAAAGTTATTAGAGCACAATGTGTTTGTTATTTCTGGAGGTGGGCGCTAGTGTCTGCAACACAGTTTTCTTAACAGATGCAGCCATTATCGAACACTATTGTTAATGTACTTACTGTTTTTGAACAAAAAAAGCTTTTAGCATTTATTTATTTATTTTTCCTTGGCTAGCTAAAAACATTGCAAACTATATACTTTAAAACAGCTTCTACATGCAAGGTAGCCAGAGACCTATTTACAACTACTTTTCTGTAGGCTGTTGGCTCCCGCAAAGTCCATAATAACTAAGTTATAACTATGGAAAACTTCCATGAACTTATGACTTGCCGCGACCGAGCAATATGGCACTCGGGTATTCAACTTTTAATTAATATTTCGGTATTATGGCTTTAATCGTTTGACTCGAGACTTCTTAGCTTAGCTTTAGTTTTCGCATCCAGTTTTGTCCAGTTTAAGTCAACACATTCATGTTTTAATGTAATGTGTGTGAGTTTGGAAATTGAAATAAAATGTAGGCCCATTTACCAAAAACAAGGCCTGATAAAACGTACACAATTTTGACACCTAATAAACCTCGTTAAAATAAGCTGTTACTCGTTAAAATCACAGTGAAGTGAAGTGAAGAAACTGTTGAAGGTGACTGGATATAATTAGACGGGACTTACAGTGCCTCAGGCGCTGAGGTATTGTATGTAACCATTCTTAAAGGCTTAGGTACTCTTATATTTTAGACGTTCGATAAACTTTAATAGTGTCGATCATTAACCGGTTGACTGTATCGCAAACTACATTATCGTCATTATCATCATTATCATCGTAATCAGCCCGTATCATTATACTGCTGGACATAGGATCTTACACTGACAGACATATTATTATAGCATGTATGATTTGCTAGCAAATGATTAAGCCATTAATTGTCCTAAAAAGTGACAGACCACTCAACCTATAAACAATTGAACATCGAAAAATTCTCTAACAAAAAATACTCAAAAAAACAAACACGCATCATAAAATTGGTTGGATTCCGTTAGGTACGCTTTTCCGATGCGTGAACAATTTGTGACGTTGATGCCCCGCGACCATCGATCATGTCGCACGGCGCGGAACGTGTCTATTACATGCCTTCACGATACGAATATGGACATTTTTATAGGCGGCACCCATTTATCAAAATATAGGAGCACGTTGTCTAGGACAAGGATTACCAAAAGATTTTTTTTAAACATTTTCGTGACGTTAACATTTCCTACTCATTAAGATGGTATTAACTAAATGTATCACATACAACATGCTATTGTATATCGTTGTTTATCTTCAATTAAATAATCTATATAATTCTAAATACAGACTGGCTGCCTTATTACAAAATCTCAGGGGTAACAAACTTGATATTTTACAACCAGATTTCTTACAAGTTGTCGTCATCCGCTAAGGAAGGATTATTAAACACACCCTCGGGATTATATCTCTTATATTATATCTCTATATTATATCTCGGGATATGGGTCTTCGCGAGGACGAGTCGCGGTCGGGCGATACTAATTGATATCATGTAATATCTTGCATGTACTAACAAGAAAACGGTCTCAAATTGTTCATTTAACAACAGAGGTTCTGTAACGAACACTAACATATAGGAGACACGGTCTCGTTGTGAGCACGATCTTGCTTGAACAATAAAAACGGAATAAATATAATCCGTGTAAACTAATAACGACTAAATTTATATTTTAATAAAATTTTAAAATTTTAACGGAGGTCTTGATGTCAGTTCCTTTTTCTTAATTATTATTGCGCTATTAACACACTAATAACAATAACGATAACCGACCTAGGAAGCAAAATATGCCTATGTAAGGTAGATGGTTGGATCAAGGGTCAGATTCAGAAAGCAGTACTCCTTGACACGGCACGTATTGTCAGGAGGTTCCTCACTCTGCAGCCCTGACCACCGATAGCTTGGGCCCTGCCCCGCTGCTGGCGGTACTCTAGAATTAGGTTTTTATATTAAAATATTGTAAAAATCTAGTTTTAAGAAAGAAAATAAATAAAGAGTATAATAATATCGTTAGTGTGCCTAGTGTGAGTTATTTTTGACATTCGATCACGTTAACGAAAACGAGAATTTGTATGGCAAAGTCTTAACTCGTCTCGTATGTCGCCAGGAGGCGCTGCTTCAATGCCATACAAATTTCCGTTTTCGTAAACGTAATCGAATGAATACGCGGATAGTAAACAACACTCGCATTAGGCGCTCAGTACTGTAATGGAGTTATATGGATTGAACCACATTTTCTCGCATTCAACCCGAGCATCTATCCGTTGCTCTACCAACGACGGCACTTCGAAGTTAGCAAGTTGATACCTATCTAAGTGATCATTCAATTCGACTTACCACAAATATCCCGGCGAAGGTCTTTGTCTTTCTCGCCCGGGTTCCCATCGGCGTGAGCGCTGGTAACATGCTGCAAACATTATCGCACATTGTTTCAAATTGTACTTACACAATAGAATTATCTAATCATCATTACCTTCATCATCTTTTTAGCAAACTTATAATATGTGATTACCGGTTATGACATGCTGGAAGTGTGGCGTGTGAAATAGCCTTTAAACAGACCGGAACCTAATTAATATTATTATTGACCGCAGCGGCGTTGTTAGACACATATTGGCTTGCAAAATAACACTGGCTATGTTATTTGAGAATTGATTGTATGTCTATTAAAATAATTTTCTCTTGGGTAAAGTTGTAAATAATTCAATGCAGTATCATTTAGACTAGTACAAAGAGACGCCATCAATGTTAATGATGCTTGAAAGTAATCTAGTTAAGTGTTTTTTATATATTTTAGCGTTTTATTAACGCTTAAATATACTTAAGTAAAATTTTAAACACTGAAAAAAGACGACAACCTCAGGCGGGAATCGAACCACGCACCTTCCGCATTCCGGGCGGCTGCCTTAACCACTTGGCTACCGAGGTCTGGCTTTCACCCGTCGAAATTTTTCAGTGCTTGATGCTTATGTTTTTTAGTCAACATTGCTTCATCAATCTTAGAAGTATCCACCTCTGAGATCCGAAAGAAATATTTTTACAAATATTTGAACATTCGGTTAAGATGAAGCTGCGTTATAGATAAGTGTTTTTTATATATTTTAGCGTTTTATTAACGCTTAAATATACTTAAGTAAAATTTTAAACACTGAAAAAAGACGACAACCTCAGGCGGGAATCGAACCACGCACCTTCCGCATTCCGGGCGGCTGCCTTAACCACTTGGCTACCGAGGTCTGGCTTTCACCCGTCGAAATTTTTCAGTGCTTGATGCTTATGTTTTTTAGTCAACATTGCTTCATCAATCTTAGAAGTATCCACCTCTGAGATCCGAAAGAAATATTTTTACAAATATTTGAACATTCGGTTAAGATGAAGCTGCGTTATAGATAAGTGTTTTTTATATATTTTAGCGTTTTATTAACGCTTAAATATACTTAAGTAAAATTTTAAACACTGAAAAAAGACGACAACCTCAGGCGGGAATCGAACCACGCACCTTCCGCATTCCGGGCGGCTGCCTTAACCACTTGGCTACCGAGGTCTGGCTTTCACCCGTCGAAATTTTTCAGTGCTTGATGCTTATGTTTTTTAGTCAACATTGCTTCATCAATCTTAGAAGTATCCACCTCTGAGATCCGAAAGAAATATTTTTACAAATATTTGAACATTCGGTTAAGATGAAGCTGCGTTATAGATAAGTGTTTTTTATATATTTTAGCGTTTTATTAACGCTTAAATATACTTAAGTAAAATTTTAAACACTGAAAAAAGACGACAACCTCAGGCGGGAATCGAACCACGCACCTTCCGCATTCCGGGCGGCTGCCTTAACCACTTGGCTACCGAGGTCTGGCTTTCACCCGTCGAAATTTTTCAGTGCTTGATGCTTATGTTTTTTAGTCAACATTGCTTCATCAATCTTAGAAGTATCCACCTCTGAGATCCGAAAGAAATATTTTTACAAATATTTGAACATTCGGTTAAGATGAAGCTGCGTTATAGATAAGTGTTTTTTATATATTTTAGCGTTTTATTAACGCTTAAATATACTTAAGTAAAATTTTAAACACTGAAAAAAGACGACAACCTCAGGCGGGAATCGAACCACGCACCTTCCGCATTCCGGGCGGCTGCCTTAACCACTTGGCTACCGAGGTCTGGCTTTCACCCGTCGAAATTTTTCAGTGCTTGATGCTTATGTTTTTTAGTCAACATTGCTTCATCAATCTTAGAAGTATCCACCTCTGAGATCCGAAAGAAATATTTTTACAAATATTTGAACATTCGGTTAAGATGAAGCTGCGTTATAGATAAGTGTTTTTTATATATTTTAGCGTTTTATTAACGCTTAAATATACTTAAGTAAAATTTTTTAAACACTGAAAAAAGACGACAACCTCAGGCGGGAATCGAACCACGCACCTTCCGCATTCCGGGCGGCTGCCTTAACCACTTGGCTACCGAGGTCTGGCTTTCACCCGTCGAAATTTTTCAGTGCTTGATGCTTATGTTTTTTAGTCAACATTGCTTCATCAATCTTAGAAGTATCCACCTCTGAGATCCGAAAGAAATATTTTTACAAATATTTGAACATTCGGTTAAGATGAAGCTGCGTTATAGATAAGTGTTTTTTATATATTTTAGCGTTTTATTAACGCTTAAATATACTTAAGTAAAATTTTAAACACTGAAAAAAGACGACAACCTCAGGCGGGAATCGAACCACGCACCTTCCGCATTCCGGGCGGCTGCCTTAACCACTTGGCTACCGAGGTCTGGCTTTCACCCGTCGAAATTTTTCAGTGCTTGATGCTTATGTTTTTTAGTCAACATTGCTTCATCAATCTTAGAAGTATCCACCTCTGAGATCCGAAAGAAATATTTTTACAAATATTTGAACATTCGGTTAAGATGAAGCTGCGTTATAGATAAGTGTTTTTTATATATTTTAGCGTTTTATTAACGCTTAAATATACTTAAGTAAAATTTTAAACACTGAAAAAAGACGACAACCTCAGGCGGGAATCGAACCACGCACCTTCCGCATTCCGGGCGGCTGCCTTAACCACTTGGCTACCGAGGTCTGGCTTTCACCCGTCGAAATTTTTCAGTGCTTGATGCTTATGTTTTTTAGTCAACATTGCTTCATCAATCTTAGAAGTATCCACCTCTGAGATCCGAAAGAAATATTTTTACAAATATTTGAACATTCGGTTAAGATGAAGCTGCGTTATAGATAAGTGTTTTTTATATATTTTAGCGTTTTATTAACGCTTAAATATACTTAAGTAAAATTTTAAACACTGAAAAAAGACGACAACCTCAGGCGGGAATCGAACCACGCACCTTCCGCATTCCGCAAACATTCTTTTTTCAGTGTTTAAAATTTTACTTAAGTATATTTAAGCGTTAATAAAACGCAAAAATATATAAAAAACACTTATCTATAACGCAGCTTCATCTTAACCGAATGTTCAAATATTTGTAAAAATATTTCTTTCGGATCTCAGAGGTGGATACTTCTAAGATTGATGAAGCAATGTTGACTAAAAAACATAAGCATCAAGCACTGAAAAATTTCGACGGGTGAAAGCCAGACCTCGGTAGCCAAGTGGTTAAGGCAGCCGCCCGGAATGCGGAAGGTGCGTGGTTCGATTCCCGCCTGAGGTTGTCGTCTTTTTTCAGTGTTTAAAATTTTACTTAAGTATATTTAAGCGTTAATAAAACGCTAAAATATATAAAAAACACTTATCTATAACGCAGCTTCATCTTAACCGAATGTTCAAATATTTGTAAAAATATTTCTTTCGGATCTCAGAGGTGGATACTTCTAAGATTGATGAAGCAATGTTGACTAAAAAACATAAGCATCAAGCACTGAAAAATTTCGACGGGTGAAAGCCAGACCTCGGTAGCCAAGTGGTTAAGGCAGCCGCCCGGAATGCGGAAGGTGCGTGGTTCGATTCCCGCCTGAGGTTGTCGTCTTTTTTCAGTGTTTAAAATTTTACTTAAGTATATTTAAGCGTTAATAAAACGCTAAAATATATAAAAAACACTTATCTATAACGCAGCTTCATCTTAACCGAATGTTCAAATATTTGTAAAAATATTTCTTTCGGATCTCAGAGGTGGATACTTCTAAGATTGATGAAGCAATGTTGACTAAAAAACATAAGCATCAAGCACTGAAAAATTTCGACGGGTGAAAGCCAGACCTCGGTAGCCAAGTGGTTAAGGCAGCCGCCCGGAATGCGGAAGGTGCGTGGTTCGATTCCCGCCTGAGGTTGTCGTCTTTTTTCAGTGTTTAAAATTTTACTTAATCTAGTTAAGTTATTTAATGGACACTTGAACACTGTAAAGTGCCAGACGAATTTACGTTCCAGTAATATTATGAAAAGTGTTATTTACGATTTTACCAGGGTAAATTATATAGCCTTAACTCATCCTATCCTTCACTCTTGCTTGGTTTCGAATTCCTTCGCTTGCCTTGGCTATGTGTCTTAAAACTACTTGCAGATAGATCCACATAGCATTTTTTTCTAAAAATTGGTTTGCGCATATACCGGGGCCAAGGCAACCTCAGCTTATGTACGAGTCTCCTCTTGCCTCTTTTAGTCCCAAAAATTTAAAGGGGGGCAACAATTTTTTTTGTAGGTAGGCCTACCCTGCCTATGCCTACCTACAAAAAATCTTTTACCATTCCTTTGCCACGGGGATGGCTCGGTCCACGAACAGCGAGCGCAGAGTTTTGGCGCCAAATTTATTATGGCATGGCAATCACTTTATTTTGATGTTGACATGCGTCTAGGACATTATTTAGTTAATAGCTTACAAAGCACTAAAGTGTTAAGCGACTTGCGTTGTTGACAGTTCCATATCGGGTACGAAGCTTCCGTGTGCGCAACTGTTTTAACTTATCCCCATACCTAAGCTGCGTTTTAGCAAGGCTTATAACCATCGTAATCCTCACTTGGGAGAGTTTCAAACGCGTCAGTCTAGCTCCTGCAGCTTAGCCCGACGAGCGCTCAGGAACAATGCAAATAGGTCACGCATTCAATCCTAGTGCCTTGTTTAAAACTCTTTAATGTTATCTTCAAACGGAAAGAGAATCTTTACTTTACAATCGAGATATTCGATATCTGTTCAATGCAACCCAAACTAAAAAGGGGCTTATAATAAGTGCCTTAGATGTATTATTATAAATTTTAGATTGTAACTAATCAATAAAAATAACTACTCGTAGTTCACAAATCTCAGACCAACCAATCAATAAATTTCAGACCTCTATACTTATAGTCTTCTTAAGAGTCAGTAAACGATGAGCTTTATAATGATAACACTTGGCCATTACTTCACCTGATGCGAAATGATAAAGATGATGATGAGGGTTCTTTTTCGATGTTCTTTTTACCGAACCGATTGCTTGATCACTCTAATATTATAAATGTGAAAGTTTGTGTGTTTATATTTTTGTTGCTTCTTCACGCTGCAACGGATGGATGAATTTGGATGAAATTCGGCATACAGATAGTTTATAACCTAAATTGTTTTTATCCCGATATTCCATAGAAACTGTCAAAGCGGTACGAAGTCCGCCGGGTCAACTAGTACCTAATAAAAGCTGGAAATATCATCACTATCCCATCATCACCATCTCATTTTATGTCCCCACTGCTGGGGCACGAGCCTTTCCTATGGATGGATAGGGAGAATGGGTCATAAATTACCACGCGGCTCCAGTGCGGATTGGTAACGACTGTTAATGCAGCCGGGACCAACGGCTTTACGTGCCTTCCGACGCACGGAGGAGCTCGAGATGATACATTTTTTGTCACCCATCCGACGACTGGCCTTCGCGAAGGTTGCTTAACCTAGCAATCGCAGACCGGGCGCATTAACCACTGTGCCATCGAGCTCGAGCTTAGTAACATAATAACTAAAAATAACTAAGAGTGTATACATACATTTTTGAGGTTATCGTCGTGGGCTACCTCCAGGTCGGCGGCGCCGGTCACTATCCGAAACCTCCGCTCCAGGTAGCCTTCGTACAGTGATGCGGCCACCATCAGCACGATGACAGCCAGTACCACGGACCTGCCAACACAAAACAACGACCATTCATAAATAACTAGCTAACCCAGCGGATTTTGACATTTTCTATGACAACAAAACAAAAACAGTTCGTTAAATAGTTTACGCGTGAAAGCATATCGAATAAACAAACAAACTCACGTTTTTTTAAATAATAAATATCCTATGTCTTTAATTAAACTCTTGAGAATTTGTGTACAAAATTTCATGACGATTGGTTGAATAGATTACGCGTGAAAGCGTAACAAACAACGAACAAACAAACAAACAACTCACATTCGCATTTATAATATTAGTTAGGATGAACACGTGGATTTCAATGTAGCACATGTGTTTACAGACCTGCCCCCTGACTTCTTCCCGATAAGATCTGAACACTTCGGAGAATCTAATAGGGCACGGGGACGCGCACTAGTGCGCGATGCCATTCCCTCTAGAAAACCTCCGAAGGTGACTCGTTTCACACGACTTGAGGGACCCTTTACGTTCCTCGCCGCCCCCAAACAAGCCCGGTGAAGCTGAAAATGCCGACTGAGGAAATCGGCAATCTCTCTCCAAATAAAAAGAAAGCCCCCTGACTATGAGCTCTTAGAGCAGTATTATTGCAGTTGTGGAAAAGAAACGCGAGTATATTTGCTGCTTCACGCGTCTCATTTTCATAACTGCAATAATACTGCTATGTGAGCTCGTGATTACCCCCAGCTATTTCTAGAATATAGATATTCTATCTGTTTCCTGAACCACCACGTCGCATCGCATCGCCCGAATGCGCTAGTACTTCGTATTCGCTTAGCGTTTTTTCTACATTTTTTAAAGAGTCATAGCGTGATGTTAAATAGCCTTATTGCCTTCTACAAAAATTGGGCAATTCAAAACAAGAAGATTTTTTCAAAGCAAAAAAACAAACTCTTGAGCTTATACCTAGTATAGATTTGTGAAATTCGATGTGTTACGATTACTTTAGCACGTGCCCCTAGTAACATTCTATTTAACCGTAAGCTCATCATCGTCCGGTATAAAAGGAAGTGTGGCTTTTTACATACCTATACATTTATTGTAGCATTATTATTTACTGTCTCACTGCGAGTAAAGGCGTCCCTCAATTGGAAGTCAAGTCATCTCTACGATTGATGGCTATTGGCTTAATCACCACGATTGACAGTTTCGAAAAATTTGCCCTGGACGTTCAATGAGTTGTAGCTTCGGTTTCGTTGCTAAATGAGATTAACCCCTACACATACAAACCAACAAAATTGCCTCTTCAGAATATTAGTGTAGCTTTAATTATCTTATTTCTTGAAGGTTCATGCTACGGCTCTTGTTTATAATGCATTAAGCACTTAACCACTACAGCACTCCTTGCCTTGATATCCAAGCTAGATTCTCAGCATAATTTGTGTAATAAAACACTTTGTTCAGAGAAATATGCTAATACCAACTTCACTTGCTATGTAAATTGATACTAGACAGTAGTGAGAAAGCACTATGTAACCTAATATGTAAAAACAAATCTTCAACTAGAAATGTTTTCATAAATTATCTCGACAAATGCAAACTTTTTTTTTTAAAGTTTACTAATTTCTCAGTGCATATTTAGCGTCATCGGACGGCGGCGAGAAACTTATAGTGCCTTACAAATAAACAAAGAATAAGCTCCGATTAGTTATTCCGTGTTTTGTCCCTGTCATATAAACGTCATTTCAAATTAGAGTAAAAGAGACATAACACGGAATAACTATTAGAAGCTTATTCTTTGTTTATTTGTAAGAACCATAGCCAGCCATTAACCATTCTCAAGCCGTGTGAAAAGAAACATTGTCAGAGGTTTTGAGAAAATGGCAACACGCCGCACTAGTGCGTGTCCCCGATCCCTGCTAGATTCTCCGCGAGAAATCAAAGGAGATCCGGATCGGATCAGGAGCGGAACAATCCAAAGGCGCCTCAACGGCTAGGAGCTTGCGAACTGCGTCCAAGCTTGGTGAAAGAATAAGTTAGCGGAATTAACACTTCCGCCTGATCCTCAAAATGCCACTTCTCACTCAAATATACTAACACTACCGCCCAAGACACCGTACTCGTAAAACCAGAGTACGAAGACCCAGTTCACACGCGCTTCATACCAGATACAGATATGTACCTGGGCGCTTCTCCCCACCCCCACGACCCGGTCAACACCAGCCGAGATCCTAGCCTTTAAAGGCGCCTTTGGGTTGTTCCGCTCCCGATCCGATCCGGATCCGATTTGAGGAACTCTTTTAGTTTCTTCGCTTTTGAGGCCGTTTGAGGATAACACAAAATAAACACATTACCTATATTGTTTTCTAAACTACAAATTATTTTAATTGCGTTTCTGTATGCTATTGATTTCCTTAGAGTAACGCCTGATTCCATTAATTATAAATTATCTCATCAAAACGGAACGCTAAACCAAATAAGCACAATAAGTTCTAATGAAATTAGGAATGATTCGGTCGGCAAACAATAATTGATGGGTGTCAATATTAGACGAGCCTCTAATCGGAAAGCAAACAAGATTTGATTGGAAAAGTTCTGGTTCGCGCGTGTTTTCGTAGTAGATAGTTAGGTATTATTGATATTACAGAAAAATATAGGTAAAATGTAGGCTTTTGAATCTATGAACTGATCCCCAATACCTTATTACGAAGCAAAAGGTTGTGCTTGTGTAAAAAGTTTTTTTTTTATGTAATAAAATTCAAGCAGAGTTTTGTAAAAGCCCAAAAAGTTGGGTCCCCGAGGACGTATTAACTTTGAGACCTTCAAAAGGTATCGAACAATAATTACATTGTGTTGTATCATCATGACGCGTATGTAGCTTATAAGATTAAGATTATAGAAGTACGTAGGTAGGACCACCTGTACAGGCAGGCGGCGAACCCACCCAGCGGTGGGACGTCCGCCCCGAGCCGGGTATGGAACACTCCAAATCCTTCCTAGGCGAGAACGCTTTAGGACGGAATAAGTTGCGGAGGTAGTAGAAGGCAGGCCCGATTAACCATCGGTGCCTTGACAGGGCACCACGCCACAAAACAAATGCTTCACAGAATGCATCTTTCAACAAACAGCTTGTGTAGGGCGTGTGGAGAGGAAACGGAGTCAATGCAGCACCTACTGTGTGACTGCGACTCTCTAGCTAGGAAAAGAATGTGACTCCTGGGGTCGGCCTATCCGAAACCGGAGGACTTCAGGCTCTTCGCTCTTAAACAGAGGAAGAAGAGTGAAAAAATGGGGTTGCACAAAAGATCCCGATGGATCGAAGTGTTACTGGGAGGGGGAAACCTCAGCAGGCCCCACTAAGATAAAATAAGATAAGATACGTAGGTACCTACATTTTACAATATTTATAAAATATATAAGGGGGTTTAACGTGTAAACGGCAAAGCAAAGTTATCCTAGGCATACCTTGTGTTTTGCATTATTCTATTCTATATTATACTATACTATACCAAGAGTGTGGGCCATTTCCTTCTCACTGCAAGGTAAAGGCCCTCCCTTCGCTCTCCCATTTTATCTGTCCTAAGCTAGTTCGAGCTAGTGATTCTTTGTGTGGAGGATAGACTCATTTAGTTAACATTACTATTATTAATTTGTTAAATTGACAAAAAACATACCTAAAAGTACAACTTATTTTAAAAAGAATAGTCTTTAGTTTTATTCACAATGTCTCTTTTATAATATTCATTTTCCATTCGCAATTTTATTGGAGTTAAAAATTTATTACTGGACAAATCAACGCATTTGCATACAACTTTAACCAGTTACAGCCGCGGGATATAAAGTATATTATACAGTCTTGCATTCTGATTTACATACTAAGTTAAAATACGTGGAAAGTTTAAAGAAGTTTCCTCTTCTACTCATGATAGAGCAAATTTTCATATTTACATGAGTAAGATCAAGATTGCTTGTATTACGAATTCTTGTATTCTGAGATGCAATCATAATATTTACATATTACTATGTCGCATTTTATGTGTAACTATGTTGGGTTGCTCCTCATCGCTAGGAGAGTGTACAGATTGAACATTCCAAATGGACAATATGGGAAGTCCGAGACTATAAGAGATAGGGATAGTTCTAAAGGAATATGTCGTCAATTAAAATGTAAGATACTGCATTTTTTCTAAAAGTCTCATACATAACCAGTCATAAACCCAGTCAAATTAAAATACCAGTTGTAAGTGACACATTTTGCCGTCGAACCCCGTGTTCGCAATAAAGAAGATAACAATTCTATGTACAGACTACAGACGCACATCAGACTATCCAAAACTGTCAAAGTTCTTCAATATTTTTTAATTATAACGTCATAGATATGTAGTTAACATTTCGCAGTAGTCTGATGTGCAGGCATGCGTACTTAAAGTAATTAGCAAAATTCAAAACGACATGGTTCTATAGAACTTTCCCTACTTTATTATCTTATCTTCGTGGGGCCTGCTGGTTTCCCTCTCCCAGTAACACTTCGAACCATCGGGATCTTTTGTGCAACCCCATTCTTTCACTCTTCTTCCTCTGTAAAGATGTCATAAGTTTGGCAACGTCCTTAAGGGCGAAAAGCCTTCTCTACCTTAAATAGGAGTTCTTTATACTGACCTATTTGGACTGCCCGTGTAGATAATAATGTTTCTTGTGTTCCTGCACAAGGAATAAATGAAAAAACATACCTACTTAAATGTATTAGTTATGCGAAACATCCGAAACTTTTCACATCCGTTACGGCCGGCCGCGGCTCGTGGGAAACTTAAAACAAAAACCTTATGCCAGCAGTACAGGGTGCCTAGAACGAGGTGACATTCGATCATGTTAACGAAAACGAGGATTTTTATGGCACAATATTAACACTCTTTTTTGTCACCAGCGTGTCTATTGCAAGTTTTATTTGTCTTTCGATCACGTTTATGAAAACAAGAATTCATAGAATGAATTAACTTAAATCGTCAATACAGTGATTCTCTGTTCTCTGGAACGGTTCGCTTCCAGGGGAGCTTTATTCAACGTGCTATCAAACTGTGGAATGAGCTGCCATCCGAGGTTTTTCCATTGAATTACGACATGGACTCTTTCAAAAGGAGTGTAAAGAGGTTTTTCTCAGGTTGGTAACACAAAAGCAACACCTCTGATGTTACTGATGTCCATGGGCGGCGGTGATCGCTCACCACCAGGCGGCCCACCTGCTTGTTTGCAGACTTTTAATATAAAAAAAGATCGCCTTGTCTCGCGTGAGAGTGTACAACCGGCGTTAGAACACGATCCGCCCCTACTTGTTGTATAAATCTTCACTAGTCACACTTCTCCGACGCAAAACGTGAAAAACTGGGCTGAAATATTATGACATAAAAGCACTTTCACGTACAGTCAAGTGCAAAAGTATGTGGGCAGTTTTGAAGTATTGGATGTCTTGTTTTTCAATTTGTTATATCGTAGTGATGTGAAGTGCCAACAGTGAAAGGTATTTTGAAATTAAGATTTATATTATTATAGTTATGAAATAGAAACAAAGACATAATAGACATATACTATTTAATTATGTTAAGAACTTTTATTTAAGGATTTAGAGCGCTTGCTATTTTTTAGCAAAACTAACGTCAGATTTTTTCAATCGCCGTAAGAATTATCTATAAAACTATCAAATTGTTTTCTAACTTTAATTAATTTTATTATATTCAGCCTAAACATCCCACTGTTGGGCACCAGCCCTTCCACATGGAAATTAAACATATGGTGGGCTTAATGACTACCATCTTACGACAACTACCAGGGCACTCTCGAAGCATTTTACATTTAGAGTAAATCTACCAAACAGCACCTACTACCAAACAGTACTTACTACCAAAGAGTACTCATAAGATTTGCGGACACACATTAACCACTACGGACAACCTTAATAATTCCATGTACACTTTAGGTCACAGGAAAGTAACAGGCAAGTGCTGCTAACCAATATAATATTATCAGTTAGTAGCACTTCGTACTTATTGGTATTGCGTGCTCTTTGGTGGCTTTACCCGGCATCCTTCTTATAAGCCGGTGCTGGTACCGCTCATGTTCAAATATAAAAATCAGTTCAAATACTATAAAGTGAATCATGTGTTACATAAAAACACTTTTTGATGTTTTTCGATTGGCTGGTATCGCACTCGCGAATCACCAGGCTCGTTACGGAACATCGAGAGACGCAAATTAAATCGTCAAACACGACACAGTTCACAGCACACAGCGCAATTTCAATTCCGTCTACGTGCTTAACACAAATTAACTTTGGAAAAAAAATTCCTATTGCGGAGTAGCATAAAATCGGAGGAGAGTCCTGATGGAATACGTGTTATTTGTTTGAAAAGGTGAAGTGTTTGTGCCAGTTGCTTTGCATTATTATAGTTTAGGCGCAGCACGATCCCAAAAGCTTACTTATGCAATGAATGCTGTCGCAGTAGACAACGCAGGCAAGCACTCCAAAAAAACAACAGTTAACTAACTAGATTATATGAAATTTCCTATCAGCATAGAGGTTGTACCTAGTTGCTCGCGCGAAGGGTAGCAACGTCCCACGACATGGTAAGACACTCGACAAGGAAAACCTGGCTACTGAAACTTACCCTATTATGTGAAACTTCCCACCAGCACAGAGGTTGTAGTTGCCAGGCACGGGGCGCACGCTAGCTGTGTGCAAAGAGGCTGCGAGGCCAAAGGGGCAGCGCGTGCTAATGCTGTAGACTCCGCCACCGACCGGGTCCCGCCACGATCCGCTCGACGGCATGGGCAGTGATGTCACACGACACAGAAAGGCAAATAACCAGAAAATCCTGGTCACTGAAACTTACCCGATTATGTGAAACTTCCTATCAGCATAGAGGTTGTAGTTGCCAGGCACGGGGCGCACGCTAACTGTGTGCAAGGAGGCGGCGAGGCCGGAGGCGGCAGCGCGTGCTGATGCTGCTGACTCCGCCACCGTCACGATCCTCTCGACGGCAGCGACGTCACATGACGCGGGCAGGCACTCGCCCACAAAAATCTGCCGCCCCTGTTAAGAAGAAGAACACTAATTATGTATTTTTTCTTAGCCCATGTGGACCCACTGTTGTGTAGAAGTTTCTCCCAATTGTTTTCATATAAGTTTTCGAATTTGGGCTAAATTGAAACAATTTTCTGTCAGTTATCTGAATTTTGTTGACATATACCCGTTATAACGCAATACTTGAAAGCTCTTTGCTCGATCGAACAATTTAACTCCGTTGAATTTTTAAATTCTTCTGCAATCTATATATAAATATATTATAAGGGAATCACTGAAATGTATGTACGCGCATAACTTCCGATCGACTGCACAAAATTGGATAATTCTTTTTTTTTTTTGTGTTTGTTATTTATTGTCAGGACAAGGTTTGTAAAGAATATATATTTTTTTTAATTTACTTCTTTACAAACCTTACTTAAAAACGACAATTTAATTTTCTAATACAAAATGTTCCTAGCTGTGAAACATTTGATGTCTTTGTTTGTTTTGTTGTCATAGAAACTGTCGAAGCGGTACGAAGTCCGCCGGGTCAAATAATGTGTACATAAAACTCATGCAAATTTTCGTCGCAACAGTTATAGATACTCCAGCGCTAAATCTTCGTTCCATTCCCGAATGCCAATCCATTCGCGTTAACTGACGTAAGTCGATAAAATATCCTAGCCGATATCCGACTCAGGCATCTGTAACCACATCTGCAATATAGTTCCATCCCATCATAGTACCCACTCAGTCAGGAAACTCCTTTCCTAACTTCTAATTTACACGAACCAATGAATGCTTCGCTCTCGAAGTTTGCATTTTCTTAAGGTTCGGAACAAGAGTACTCCATCAAACTAAGTGAACAACTATGTCATCATAATGTCGATCGTTTCACAAAGAGTTACTACGCGAACTGTATGTTTTGGACAGCGACAAAGATTAAACTTTCAGCCAAAGTTCATATTGACACGACAGTAAGTCGTGCCAGCGCGTGGGTAGTGAAACATTTGTTTGAAAACTTTGATGACAGCGTGGTTATATTAATAAGTCGCTTATTGCTGAATCATATTTGCGGTGGGTTCGTTAGTGCAGTCAGTGACAAACTAGAGAGTTATAGCTTGGTTTATTTGGCTAACTCTATACAATTTAGGTAGATATGCAAAGATATGCAAAGTGTACACCTGTGTGTACGTCTGTTCAGCAGTGAACTGACACGGCATGATGATGATTGATAATTATGAATATGAAGAACCTTAAGACTGCGCCTTGGGTGACTGAATGAAACTGAAGTGAAAAAATCGGAGCAGTACCTGGGGTATGCGGTCCGCGTCGATGGTGACGTTGTTGATCTCGAGTTTGTAGTAGTGCAGCAGCTGCAGGTCTGCAGTCATTGAATCGTGAAGAATAACTGAGAGAAAATGCTCGGAGCAGTACCTGGGATATGTGGTCCGCGTCGATGGTGACGTTGATCTTGACGATGTAGAAACTGGTCGCGAAGGGCAGCGTCAGCTTGTAGTACTGCAGCAACTGCAGGTCTGCACTGCAGCCGTTGAATCGTGAAGACCAGCTGAATGAAAATGATCGGAGCTGAACCTGGGGTATGTGGTCCGCGTCGATGGTGACGTTGATCTTGACGACGTAAAAACCGGCCGCGAAGGGCGGCGTCAGCTCGTAGTACTGCGGCAGCTGCAGGTCGCGGCACTCCATCATGGAGCCCAGCCAGAACTCATTGCCGAACAGCATGTTCGGGTTGTATTGGCCGGATGCATCGTACACTGAAAATAATAATTGAAATTAATAAATAATCGTTACAAACATATTTAGTTATATTCTAATAAATAAATAATATTTCAGAAAAGTGAGTACCTTGTGTTACTTTTTATGTGTTTTTTATTGTAATTTTAAGAGGCAATAAATTATTTCATTATTATTTAAAAAAAATTACGAGCGCGATTTACTAACAAACAGAGTCAGTTGCCAACCAGTTGCTACCGTGGTTGCTACTAAATAAAAAAGAGAGAACTTAAATAAAATGGTTTTGTTTTGTTTTGTATAATATTTTTAATGCAAATTTTGTGCTAAACAAATTACAAAAACACAAATGTTGAAAAAGAACGGTAGTTGTTGACATTGAATTGGGCGTCTTTGGCTTTCAAAGTAAAAAGTAAATATTGTTGAATAATTTCGGAGGGCTGGTTAGAACCACGATAGCTCAATTGGGAGAGCACCTGACCCGGTATGTCAAAAGGGTGCAGGTTAAAAATCCTGCTCGTGGAATTTTTTTTTAACATTTGTGAGAACTTATATGTTAAAATGTCTAAGTAGGAAAAATAGTTTTGATTATTATTTCATATTTAGCACAACATTATATAGTGACGATCTCTCAAACGTTCGTTCATGCATTCATAGAAGTATATAAAGATTGTCACTATGAATATAAAGTGTGCCAGCCTGCACATGGAGTGTGCTTTTCAGTTCCACTTAGCCGCGCCTATATGCTTTTAACACCCATCAAATATGTATCACTCGAAAATGGGCGGTTACCACAAATTGTTTTTACTCGTCACAACTCACGCATGCATGACACGCGACGTGAGAGGGACTGGCTTGATTTGTTCGCGTTAACTTAATACTTACCTAATAACAGTTTAAAGAGAAACACTCTGCACGATCTATCTTTATTTTGTTTATTATTTTCTCCTGACGAACGATTACAGGGTCACAGGGATATTGAGGGGTTGGTTTTGCTACCGTCAACCATTTGTGCGTTTCGTTCCACGCAAACTGAGCTAACAGTAGGTCATCACCAATCTATCTTTTGGTCTTGCAGTTACGGTTGCCACCCGTACCTACTCTAAAATAGTAGTATTGTCCTCTTTTTCATTTAGGCGTACTTTGTAATCTACAGCGTGTGTATTCCATACGATCCTAAATTTTAACATACGATACGATTTTCCCGGCCAGCAATGTAATGCAAATATTGAGTTGACAATTTTGACACTTTTATTAAAGTGCTTACGTAGACAACTTGGTTATTTGAATACATTGAGTGCCAAATTAATTAGTATGAAAAAAAAAATATTTTTTTTTGTTAACTTAATGTACCAATTTACGTTAATTAGGGTCTTATCTAAGTGCCCTTAAAATATAGGATCGTATGGAATACACACGCTGTATAACACCAACAAAGTACGCTAAAATACTCTATTTACGTTAAACTGATTGTTACTGGCTCGTTACTGGTTATGAGTACTTATGAGACTAAATAAACTGGTATTCACAGCAACAAAATATTTGTTAAATGTCGCAAAAAATACGTTGTTAAAGAAAAATAAATAAATACTCGTTTTTATTCTATGTACTTTATTTTTGTTCTAACAAAATGAAAAAATACTTTATTCGTCCTACCAAAGGGGGCAACCCTACTTGCAGTGTAGTGGCTGGGTAAATTCCTAAATACTCCTAAATTCATAAATACCAGTTTATTTCTTAATTTAATTTTTTTTTGCAATATAACATGTCAGACTTAATGCCTGAGGCATTATCTACCAGTCCACCATAGGGTGGTGGGGGCAGAGATAGAGACAGTTTATAATTTTGTTAATTTTAATAGTTAATATTCTTTTCACGCAATTCAATACAATAACGAGACTACACTATGTTGAAACTTTCCTAACCCATCTCGACATAATTGTACCACTTACTTGCCCAGTTAAGCAACATATTTAACAAGTCATCTCTCATCATCGGTATTTGCGCTAAAAATATTTTCGAAAAGGTTTCCCCTATGACGTACATATTATGCTTTCGCCACTATTATAGTTCAATATATATAGCTTTACACTTTTTGTATATGTAAAGCTATATACACCGTGCTTTTTAACCATCTTAATATTGCAGGTGGGTTGATCAGACCAGATATGTCAAAAACTCGTTTTTGACATATTATGTTTCTTGGGAAAAGCTGTTTTGTTTCATGGTCTGATCAACCCACCTGTGGGTTAAAAAGCACGGTGTATATTGAATCTTATTAAAAAACTACTATTTAAATGAGTATAACAATTACGAAGATTTCAAACAACGCTGTTTAATAGAAGGCAGAGTCTCAAATAGTTTTGTATCATTGTGTGTAGCTTACAGGCATTTATCAATTCGCAGGCTGGACCGACTCGGAGGTTGCACACTCGACTGATTTATCACCTCCAACACTTATTAATTCGGTGAAATATCGCCTGCTCAAGACGAGACATTTTCCTTGTGTCTTCACTTATTGCGTCTTTGTATAGTACCATTATATTGTTCATGGAAATGGCGGGAAATTTATCATGATATGAAACAACTGAAGATAATCAAGGATGAATTGTGACAGAATTATAAAAGTAATTTGAGATGATGGTTACTGATGGCTGTGGTTGCCTTTAACTGGATGAACACAATACATGATTAGGTACCTATATATTTCTTGTATTTTTGTGTATCAAATGTTGGCGATGCTTAACAATCGATAAAAATATACGTATATATATATATATTTTATAATTGTTAAACCCGTGCCCCTCCCCCCCCCCCCAAACATCATGGTTTTTATCGAACAGATTTACTAAATATTAAAAAGAAAACATTATTTAATAACTAAAGTGAAGGATAGCTCTTAATAAAAAACTGCGGGTTTAAGGGAACCAAGGGCGATCACAAGAATGCCAGTCATGTGTGTTATTTTTTTAAGAAGAAAGTTTCTACGTTGGCGATACTTATTTAATCGACAATTGTTCGTTCAGACATTTAAAATTGTTAATTTGTTAATAATAATATATGTATAAGTTAAATCTCAGTTTAAATACAACAAATGGAGATCTCTTATAACAGAACGAAGAGTAATTTGATAGCTAGCAGAGTTATCTACTATATTATAAATGCTAAGGGACGCTTCGCAAAATCAATCCGCCATCAACATCATCCCACTGTAATATTCACTGAAACAAAGGCTATGAAATTCTAATACAGCGCAGCATAAATATTAAGGCGATGGCTCCTTGGTGTAGGCCTGAATGCGTTATGAGTCGGAATTGTGCATTTATGCGTTAATACATTTATTATTAGCCACTTTCCCTCCTTGAGCGGCGGTTTAACCTTTATGGATTAAATGGCCTACGTAACGGCAAGGGGAGTGGCGAAAATTATTAAGTTTCGAGAGAATATTAACGCTTACAATATTAGTAAAGCTTTTGAATCCAAAACATAAGAGTTAAAATTCGAAGTAGTGATGTACTGAACGCTAACTATCGGGTTATGTGTCATAAATACGAGTACTTATATCGAATTGTCGGATTTTCAAGTATGTCTTATCGATATATCGACAAGCAAATGTTCAAACGTCATCCTTAAACGTAATAAAATAAAACAGTAGATACACCTATCCGTTTCGTTATTTAGGCAGACGCATTCGAGACAATACGGTCTGAATTGTTTCAAGAGCTTTTATCTCTGTTAAATCGATTTTACGCTCAGTCACCGCCACGGGTGGCGAAACGGGATACAAACAATTTATACTATAGCGCGTTTCTCTAAGATATAGGTACATAATATTTTCGAGAAACTCTATCTCCTATTGTGATACTTTTTTGTTTCATTTAGTGAAATAATTTTGACATTTGGATTGGAAAATGTCAGAATGGACACTGAGACACGATTGTAGTCGGTTTAATAATAGAAAAAAGCGAGGCCTAGTTGCAATAAATTATAACCTAAAACTGAAATCTAAGTATAACATAAAAACGTTTTTAAGGAACTAAAGTCCATAGAATAAAACCACCAAAGACTATACGCAGTGCTACCACAGGTATACCTTTTTTACGGGGCGAGCCCTCCGATTCCCATAACAAAAACCGTACCGATATGGTAGCGCATTAGTCGTCAAAACAATTTTCATACTAACGTCCGGTTACAAAGTCGTTCAAACGAAGTTCCAACTAACCGTATACGGTCGAACTATACCGTTGGTTGAAACTTCGTTCGAACGAGTTTGAAATCGGGTCGATTGGCGGATGGGAATACAATAATGGTTTTAACGACTAAATCGCTACGATATCGTTACGCTTTTTGTAACGAGAATCAGGGCACAGTTCGGGATGGGTGACAGTTTATGTTAACGGACTCAACCACGAGCTCAAGCGTTTTGCGACGCGGCGAGCGGGTTTATAGTTCATTGCGCTTTATACTACGACAATCAACGACAATCATAGAAAGAGCCGTCTGTAAATCAGATCATCATCATCATCATCAGCTCATTTAGTGTAATAATTGATGACGACGACCTCCTTGGTCGAGTGGCTTGCACACCGGTTTTCATGGTGTCGCCATTTCTGAGATCCCGGGTTCGATCCCCGGTCGAATCAATTTAGAAATACCTGTTTTTCTAAATTGTTTCGGGTCTGGGTGTTTCCTATGTATAATAAGTATGTATTTAAGTATATTAAGTATGTTTATCAACGGATACAACGGATGCGACTAGACAACGGTCTAGTTTACCATTTATCGAGTTTCTTAACCCTCTTCAAAAATATTAAAACATTAAAAATATTATATTGTACCTTCGTAAGAAGTATCTTAGAATATGGAACCCACGATATAATAAATATATCGATCGTATTGAACGTTTGCAAAAGAAATTTATAAAATATCTTTGTCATCATGCTAAATCCCGTACAACTCTGATAAATATCTGCAATTATGCAAACAATTTCATCTTCTTCCTTTGTTTAAGCGGGGTGAGGTAGCGGATATTGTTTATTTTCTCAAAATTGTTAATAACATATTCCTGAACTCCTCTCCAAAATTAAGTTTAACATACGTACTAGATCGCGTAGACACTACACTCCCATTCATACACCATTAGTTTCGTCCAATTGCCGCCAAAATGTATTTATGTTGCGAGCGAGTAGAAGCGTCAACCGATTGAGTGAAGATCTCTTTCTGTGTTCTGTGGTGAAGATTATGATTTTGATATATTTCATTCTGGCGTACCCTCAGCGAGGCGACTACTAAGTAATCCTTTCTTTTTAAGGCAGGACGCTTACAGGATGCTACTGACTGTTGAACATCACATGTCATGTTGTTGTGTGTTTATATAGTTCTAATTACTAGATTAGGTTTGTTAATGTTCTCACTTAAAATTAGATCTATAGATAGATAGATAGATAGATAGATAATACTTTTATTGCAACACTAAAAAACATAAACATGAACAAAAGAAAAAAAATAAAAATAATTACAAAGTTACAATTTGGCGGTCTTATCGCTTTCAAGCGATTTCTTCCAGACAACAAGACGGATGGAGAGAGCTAATAAACTTTAAGATCAGAGGTGAAATTATGGAAACATACTAGAATAATGTGTATTTTATAAATGAAGCAAAATAATAATAATGAAAATGATGATAATAATGATAAACATATAAATAAACCTACTTAAACATAATAATAGTCTCAGGGAGGAAAGTAGCAGATATGGCAGTTTTGCAGCTGGACAGGGGGATCTATATTGTTGTGTAAAAGCGAAGACCTCTTATTGGCTATCAGTGTTTAGTATATTATTGTATTAAATTTCATAAAGCTGTTGGTTTTCCAAATATAATAAAATAAAATAAATAAATAATTTTTCTATGTCATTTTAAGATAAGGTATTCATAAGACTGATTTGTGTAAAGTCATAAATAAACAGTTTTTAACTTTGGAAACACGAATTGTTTTTTATTTAATGTAAATTTTAATTAAAAAGGATATGCAAAAAAATAATAATATGAAAAATAATATGAAAGGATAATTTAATAAACGTAATATAATTAGCAGCATAATTTGGGAGAGCACCTGCGGTATGTCAGAAGGGTGCAGGTTCAAATCCTGCTCGTGGAAATTTTTTCAACATTTGTGTTTTTGTAATTTGTTACGCAACAAAATTTGCGTTAAAATTATATGAACAAAACAAAAACATTTTATAAATAGCTTGCCTACTGATCTGTAAAATATTATGATCGGATGTTAATGACGGTAGTTGTTGACATTGAATGGGCGCCTTTGGCTTTCAAAGTAAAATAGTAAATAGTGTTGAATAATTTCGGCGGGCTGGTTAGAACCACGATAGCTCAATTGGGAGAGCACCTGACCCGGTATGTCAGAAGGGTGCTGGCTCAAATCCTGCTCGTGGAAATCTTTTCAACATTTGTGTTTTTGTAGCATAATTTAAATCTATAAAAATATTTGCTGTCGGAATGGTGTCTCGTGTACTACCACGTCAGTAGAATTGTTAAAATTGAGCTACGTCAGTCGCAGACGGCTATAAAGAAGCTTTTCTTGGGTCTAGATAATTGGTGTGAGTGTGGGAAACATTTATTTTTTATTATTTTATGTCCACTGCTGGGGCACGAGTCTTCCCTTTTAATGGTTAGAAAGAACGGGCCATATACCACCACGCGGGCCCAGTGCGGATTGGTGATTGTTAACGACTGCTAATGCAGCCGGGACCAACGGATTTACGTGCCTTCCGAAGCACGGAGAAGCTCGAGATGAAACATTTTTGGTCACCCATCCGATGACCGACACATATTATACATGTGAACTCCTTCTCCATGTGAATTTAAGCTGCGATGCTAAATCTCCCCCTTGTGTGCTTAAAATAAAAATTAAAAATTAAAAAGGCAAAAAGTATTTTGTATGGTATTAATGTAGATAAGTGATCAAATTATATCGTAATAGTGCTTCTTCATGCCCCTTGACGTTAACAAAAGCTTAAAAATCCTTGCTCACTTATTGCCAACCCTTATCAACGTCGTGAAGTTTAAACAGAGGGGAGAACATCATAAGAAAAATGCGCTACCAACGAAGGCTTTTCATCATTATTAACCTATCTATTGTCCCAGCTATGGGCAAAGGCCTGTTCATTAAAATTAAGTCATCATCGCCATAAGTTTTTTTTTTGCTTAGTACCGTCACAAACGCTAATTGGTGATCACTTACCCGAGCTATGAATCTAATAATCTGAATCAAACTTGTATAGGTAGCACGTTATTCTAAAGCGCTACGGTGGTCACAATCCCGGAATATGTATCAAAAAATCCGAAAGCCACTTGGCCTCAATCGAGAATAGAACCTGTCCCTCTCAATATAGGGCCGAGCGTTTTACCATTTAGCTACCGAGGCGAGTTTCATTTCATAATGGAGTATTAATTAATACGCTCCAACTCTCTGCGCGAGTCACGACCGGACCAGTGTTCCAGTTTCTGATATAGCCTTCTTAGAATTTCTGCCGCATCAGTAGTTGCATATAGCCTGAAGCCACTCAATGAACTTGACTGTCGCGACTCTCCTTAAGATAGTTACAATTTATCAATTAGTTATGACCATGACCGCGTAAGATTTGTGTCGATGACTAAGAAAAAAGTTTCATCAATAGTTAATTAATAATTGTTTAATAATTGATTGTAAGAACATAAATACTTACTATATATAAATACTTACTTACTTAATGTTAAAAGTGACTATCAATGTTGTATTATGTATTATTTTAAATTCAATTTGCATGTATTCTATTTTTATTATTATACTCTTTATTTATTTTCTTTCTTAGCCTAGGTTTGTTATAATATTAATATAAAAGTAAATTACAAAAGGACATACAAAACATAAAAATATTATAAAAAACCTAGCCTAGGGTGCCGCCGGCAACGGGGCAGGGCTCAAGTTGCCGGTGGTTAGGGCTGCAGAGACAGGAACCTTCGGACTATTCGCGCAGTGTCCAAAAGTACCGCCTTCTGTATCTGACCCTTGATCCAACCATTATTATTATTATTATTGTTAAATTTAATTATTTTTATTATTATTAGGTTGTCAAATTAAATTATTTTTATTATTTAATCTTGAACTAATTTTTTTTTATTATTACTTTTACTAAATTAAATTATATTTTTTATTGTTATTAATTATTATTATCTTAATCTTAGCATAATTTTGTGATTTTGGCAGTAGCACTTTTGTATGCATGTAGTTTACACCTATAATTGAGGTGACTCTTATCAAGCGTCTGATTTATGTAATGTTTTTTTAAAATGTAATGGTGTTTACTTTGTTGGTGTAACAATAAAATAAATAAATAAATAAATATACTACTTATTATAGTATGAACAAATCGACACCAATATCTACAAAAGAAAAGTAATTACACAATTTCTATCTACACGATTGCAGCTAAATTAAATGATTAGAATATATAAGCTGTATGATGTTATTGTATGAATTAGTCATAATTGTAATTTTACCGCTAAAATATAGCGAAACCATATGAGGACAACTAGTCCATGCAGTAACATATACATTCCGCATATTGGAGGAAAATATTTCTTATTTGTTGTCACAAATACCATTCGATGAAAGTTGTACATACAAATCTAGTTTGACGTCTGAAGAATCAGATATAATATTGAGAATATTTGCTAGTGTAAATATCTATAACGATACGCGTATTGTATTCGTCTGTGTTCATATTACACTCAGTGCCATACAATATCTTAGAATAAATATGATCTACTGTAGTATAGAGGCACTTTGATATAAGAAAATAGTGTTGAAGATAAAAGTATACTAAAGAATTCACCAGTAGCAATACAATTATAAAACGTGGAAGCTTCGAATACCTAAACATGGATTTCTCTTGGTTGATGATGATGATGACCGAAAAGTATTTTTTTTTGTAGGAACGCGAACGGTCTTAAATTCAACTTTGTTGACCTGTCCTTTATAACAATGAGTTCTACCCGCTTTACTTAGTATTTTCAAAGACGGCCGTGACGTAAGTTCAATTTTTCTTCGCTTATGACCTTTTCAGTGTAACCGAGTTTTCCGGAGTTTTCCTTGGGGTCGGAATTACGCAAATGTGCCCCATACCGTACTAGATTCTCCAGGGTATTTGAGAAGGGTAACGAGAGTGAAAAACACGAGGGCACCTCTAAAGGCTCGCTCAGCTGGGGTTGACCGTGTCGTGGGAAAAGTTCATTTTTCATCATTCACCTTTTCCTGGTATATTTTCTTAGACAGAATTGACTGGTGACAGAAGTGACTGGTATTGACTGGTTAGTCAATATAGAAACTTTTTAACAACTGTCAAAACGATTATTTTTACTAGAAACTATAGTCCATTTCAACTGGGATGATCCCGGTGACAGATGTCATCAATAACGAAGACGTGACTTTGTAAAAGCGAATGAACTTATTTGACTACATCAAAATAACATATTTTTATATAATCCATCACTAAATATACTAAAATTACTTTTTATAATTCTATTTTTTACTTTAGATTAGGATTGTCTCAATAAACTCTCGCATAACACACATTTATCAAAACTTTAAAACAATATAATAAAAAAACGTACCCCTTCACAAGGTCATTTCATTACAAAGAAATACTAGTGTTGGGATAGTAAACCAAGTGAAGTTCAATTGACATTCAATAACTAATCAATTAAATTTAACTTTATATTTTTCATTCTAGCTGTATTAATTAAATTGTTAGTCTTTTTTTATGTGAACATGTAGATTAGTCTACATTTTTTCATTTTATTGCGGCGTCATTACGAAAAATATTAAAATGAAACATCTTAAACTTATAAAACAAAAACAGTATATATATATACAGCCAACACGTCTTTGGTGAAAATTGTGCGAAAGTAGTCGAATAGACAAAAAATACTATATTAGAGGACTGGGAGAGGTACGTCAGAATAGATCGGTGGAAAGATCAACTTATAATAAATGTCGGCGATAGCGACTCTTCAAGCGATTCTGACAGTGATTTTTCAGATACTTACTGAATAAAAAATTTACTCTTTTCAAATTCTGTTTCATTTTACCGAATAACACTGTGTAAAACATACATTTAATGCATTTATGAACAATAAACTTAAACAAATATTACACAAATATTACACTTAAACAATATAATACATAAACACATCATATTTAAATTATTGTTAGTATAGTAAAATCGATTTCATTTCCATATATAGTATTATCGATTACCAGAAACAATCGAAATTATTTCATTGTAGGACATCTCTACAATTGTCGAAATCGAACTGTCACCGGGATCATCCTAGTTGAAATGGACTATATATGGGATTATAAACTATGACGTCACTATTTTTTTCCGTCAGTTGAGTGTTTATTAATAACTTTTTAGGTTACAGAAATTCATGCTTAGGTCAAATAAAAATTGGTTAATGTTTTAAAGAACTGTTACGTGATTTCATTTATACGTTTATTGTTCTGAAATTAATTGTTTTTGTTGTCAACTACCCAATTGTCAATAAGCTATTCGATGGAGAACCTTATCACATGGGCAAATTTTAATATAGTTTTTGTTTAGAATTGTATTGAGTGCAAGTAGTTAAAAATTTATAAGCTTTTATAAAAATTAATAAACAAAAGGCATTCATTAAAACCACTGAATGGAAATAGGTACGCAACATCGTCTTGACATTAGTGTTGCGGCTATTAGCAAGCAATTAAATTGATGAAATGCATCAAAAGTAAGGCACACTAGTGTTGAAATATTCGACAATATCCCTCACGGCAGCCATTACGACGCTTTATTCACGCGTGGCAGGCAATCGGGTATTGCAGTGGCATTACACCGCAATCATTTGAGTTGCCAACTTATGTGATTTGCTCATCGGTGGTTGGGTACCAATTAGTCCTTATCTGATGACCGTGCGTCGGCGCCGAAACAAAAGATTAAAAAAGAAACATTGACTTCTGAGCGGGAAAGTGAAGAGACGTGTTTGCAGTTTGTGTTTTGTTTTCTAATATTTGTTTTTAGTCTAGTAATAATGTGAAATAATTATTATTAACCGTTTAGTGTTAGTGAACGTGCATGATTGTTGTCAAATAAAACAACATCTACATTGCAACGTCACTTTTCGAATACTACCAAGAAGCCCGAATGAGAGCTCAGTTTACTCCCACTCTTTACTGAACTTGGTTGGTTTAGACTCTAAACCTTAAAGGGAATAACAATATCTAACAAAATTTCTTCACAGTCATTATTATCTCTATTATTAAACCAAGAAACAATTTTACAACATTTCCCCGATTTTGACATGGCTAATGAGCAGACTAGATCAAACCATTAAAGACAAAACGGATGCTCAGTTCGTACATTGACAGAACAGAAAATGAGCAAGAAAACATTTTCACACTAACGTGATTTTTTTAACTTTTATTTTCTATTCTATGGATTTGATTTAAAAATTTTATTTGAAGCGCACCTATGGCTAATATAAGTGTGCTAAGTGGAATACTTTAGGTTTGCTTCGTCTGGGATGTGCTTCGTTTGGGTGTGCTCCGTGGAGTACCTCGTTTAGTTCTTTTCACATTTTTGAATTAAGTAACATTTCCACATAGGAAGAGTTAAATAAAAGTAAAAAAAAAAAGAAATAAGAATTCGCCTAATCCATAAATATTGATTTAGGCTTTACCACTTACCCACTGTTTTTGTTCGGTTAGGAAAACTTTAACGTGAGAACGTGATCAAATGTCAGAATGTTGATAAATCCCATCACTATCGATGAAGGGCACTTTCTATTGCAAAATAACATAAACTTATTTCTAAGAGTACCATACATAATTAGCTATATTATTTTAATATGTACAAAAAAATAGTATCTATATTAATACGTTAAGCAAAAACTTTGTACCTCTTTTTACGAAAATTGCGCGGACGGACGAGTATGAAATTTTGCACACTTATTGTTTATATAGAGAAGGATTGCAGAATGTTAATATTTTTTTTAAATTATGCATAAAAAGTACATTAAATCAATAAAACAAACATTACATTACATTAAATTAAATTAAATTAAATTAAATTACACACACTACCATGTATTTGACACACGCATAAATACTCTTTTCTGAAATCTGTCAATGCCAATCCAAACTCACATTCACATTTATTTTGCATTGCTTAGGATATAATCCGTGCAGCTTTAATAAAATTACGGTCGAATTTCGATCACTGGGCGACCACTAGTTTACATAAACACAAAAACTAAAGTCATTTACAAATAGAAGGAAAGCAATTATGAAAAATAACCTAGCTAAGTAAATGACTAGTATATGAAAATAACACTTAAAAATGTAACCCGATGTGTCAGTGGCTCATTTAGAAGGGCAGCCGTCGCCCAACTTACGAAAGGTCGAACACAATCCCACCAACCGGTGAAGTTGATTTTTACTGATTGCTGACTTTATAGTCTCTATCATCGTCTATCACGACTGTCACGGAATGGCATTTAAAAAACAACAATAACGTAGCAATAAAGAGATTGCTTTGACAGCGCAATCGGTTTAATCCACGTTTAATCGGTCAGCGAGAAACTTGATTGGTTATCAAGCTGTGCGTGGTGAGAATATTACAACGTCAATCTAAAATCCAGCGGAATCTAAAGCCCTTGCCAGGAATACCTAGCATGATTCATTAATAACAATTTCGTTGTTTATTTACACTTTTGCTCACGTGTCAAAGAAATGGTAAATATGATGGCAAAAAATGAAAATAGGTATATATATAGGATTTAATACTTTATTTTCTTTGATTCTCCTTTTTTTCCATCTAATGTTTAATTTTTTTGTTACATTACGCAGTACTGTTAATTAAAGTGGCGCGAAAACGCATTGAAATGAACGAAAAAGACGCTGAAAAAGGTTGGTTTGATGCGTTCGGAGTTTCACCTGAATTCTTTCCGTAATAACACGTGTTGTGAGACTTAATTTCTATCTACCGTACAAATTTTACCCTTACTACTATAATAAAAAAACACTTGAATTTAAACGCGAAGCCATTACTTTTGATACGTTCTGACGTATCATACCTAAAATAATATAGTTACTTATTTGTATTACACTATATTATATTGTCAATTACTAATTAAAATTTACATTTTTTTTCAAGTGCTAATTGCTGCACTGAAGCTGAATTAAATATTTATAAAATACAGTGGAAAAATTAAATGCCTACCAGACCTTACCTGCCTTCCCGGTATCGTAATGGTCAGTGCCGCCACCCGGATTGCGGAAGACCCAAGTTTGATTCCTGGCTGGGTCGGGTAGGCATTTAATTTTTTCACTGTATTTTACAAATATTTAATTACTAATTAATTAGAGAAATAGATTTGAAAACATGCCTAAATATTTTATATTGTGAACTCTGCTACGACTGTGTCCGAGTAAAGTGTATGATTACAACATTATGGGATGATCCGGATTGAGCTGTTAACAGGAAATATCGGAACAATCACATTTTCTCGGTCGCGCGCCCGCTAATCGCGTGCCGGGCGCCGCCGAGCGCGCCTTGTTACGCTTCTATTACGAACACATAAATATGCACACACATTATCGGCTATCAATCCGCGGGTGTGGCAACGCGAATGGAACAGATCGGTGTCAGCAACCTGAGACCACACGGTATCGTCAAGTTACACATTAAGCAATCCCATTACCGAGCTTAATAGATTGTTCTTGTTTAGGTACGGTAAAATGGGGTACCCTTAGAATCGCGGGTAACATTGTCCTTTTAATTCGACTTTCACATTAAGCCTACGACAAGATCTCGGAGCTAGTAATTTTTTTTTTTTGAGAGAGATTGCTGATTTCCTCTACGGAATTTTTAGCTTCACCGGGCTTTTTTGGGGGCGGCGAGGAACGTAAAGGGTCCCTCAAGCCGTGTGAAACGAATCACAGGGAACGGCATCGCGCACTAGTGCGCGTCCCCGTGCCCTACTAGATTCTCCGAAGGGTTCGGATCGGATCGGTGAGCTAGTCATAGTTCTGACTCAGTGTAAGAAAATGCAGTTTGCAGTTTAATATCAGCAAAACTTAAACTGTAACAGTGTACGAAATTCTTCGTAGTGCAGAGACGACGCGTGTGATGAGAAATACTTTGAGATTGCATAGTTACTTAACACGTTATGCATGCGATGTTTAAGTAGAGATGTAGACTCTTGGGTGTATAGAGTATACAAAGCATCGCATAGACTTTAATTTAGCTGTCCTTATAAGATCTCGCTGCGGAATTAAGCAAGTTCAGAGTAAAAGTACTTACTGTAAAGACCTTAGGGAATTATATGCACTAGCGAATGGCTGAGGTTGCTCTGGGTTTTAACGACTTCCAAGGTGAAACTGGAGGGTAAACTTCGCATTGATTGAATGGCCTTTCTGACAACGCTTTTTAATTATAGTTTAATAAACAAATAAATTTATACCAACTTTTGTTTTCTTCTAGCAAACCTACTATGAACTTATGAATACTTTTTATTTTATCATCAATCATACTAATATTATAAAGAGGAAAGCTTTGTATTTTTGTATTTTTGTTTGTAACGAATAAACTCAAAAACTGCTAGACCGATATAAAAATTATTTCACCATTAGAATGCTACATTAGAGCTGAGTAACATAGGCTATATTAAAACAAATGTCCACCCGTGCGAAGCCGGGACGGGCTGATAGTACCTAGTCTATAAAGGTCCTACCAATGGGCAAGTAAGTTATTCAGTGACACCGTGCCCTAACCGACAACACTAGCCCGATGCGGCTTAGTGTATCTTAACTTAACAACTGTTATATAAAATCACATTGAAACCAACAGCCTTCTGATGCAAGGAGGAGCTCGAGATATTTTAGCGTGGTCACCCATCCGGTGGTTCCACCAAAATATCTTTAGCGGAGATGTTTTTGTTTTGTTTATATAATTTTAACGCAAATTTTGTTGCGAAACAAATTACAAAAACACAAATGTTGAAATAACTTCCACGAGCAGGATTTGAACCTGCACCCTTCTGACCCGGTAGGGTCTGGTGCTCTCCCAATTGACCTATCGTGGTTCTAACCAGCCCGCCGAAATTATTCAACACTATTTACTTTTTACTTTGAAAGCCAAAGGTAAAAAAAAAGTTTTTAATGCTTAAGTTGAGATCTTTGTTTGTTACCTACATAAAAAAATTTCTATCTGTAAATCTTTGTACCCCTTGTATGCACATTGCACGCACGAAGGAGTGTGAGGTTTAGCATATTTACAGTTCATATGACTTCTCCATAGTCCCGAAATAAAAAAAAAGTATTTAAATGCAATTTTTTTTTTTAATACGGTTGAATTTCGAATACTGTTTTACCACGAATTTTCTGACCGTTAGTCAATTGTTCTATGAAACGCTATCTCTTCATTGCGGAACCGCTCCGATCCGTTGGTCTTTGTGCATGGCTGTGCTAACAGAGAGGCAATTAACGTTTTCAAAACGAATGGTATAACAACACAAATGTTACGCGAAATTAGGGCACGCCGGCTGCAATTATTCATCGACAGAACGAATTCGTTCTGCCCAATTCACATTTATCTCAAACAACGAGGTAATAAAACACAAAAGTTGTCTTTCCTAAGTAAAGTAAATAGTCATTTATCCTATACTAGCGACCCGCCCCGGCTTCGCACGGGTGCAATGCTGATACAGGCAACCGCTATGTCCCTGCATTTTAAATCTGTAATATCTTCGAAAATATTCATTTAAATTACATGCTGTAAAGGGCCATATTGATATTACTATTACTATTACATACTTAATTGGATAAGGATTAATGCTGTATTGCTTAAAATCATAAATAAGCTATTATTTCTCGTAAAAAGTAAAACATAAAAAAATATTATTGTGGGTTATCCCTAAGGGATAGACGTATACCATCGCGGACTTTTTTGTAGACCTTTTTAAGGTGTACAATACTGTAGTACATTATTTTGATCTATCTCGTAGGGTTCAGCCAGCGTTTGTAATGTAAGCACAAAAAAATGTGAAACCTCTAAAATTATCAGTGTTTATCTACTATATTATGCATGTATTTATACATATAAACCTTCCTCTTGAATCACTCTATCTATTAAAAAAACCGCATCAAAATCCGTTGCGTAGTTTTAAAGATGTAAGCATACATACATACATAGGGACAGCGGGAAGCGACTTTGTTTTATACTATTTAGTGATATATACTATCCCAAAGCCGGGGGCAAAAGGGTATTGGGGGCAAAAGGGTATTGGCTTAATTACCACACTTACCAAATACAGGTTGGTGATGACATGTCCGGGTTATGCATCATAACATATTTGAAACACACTTTGCCTAACCTATAAGGAATAGAACTCAAGCCTTCTGGTTATCTGGCCAAGCGGACACCCATTCGAAGACCAGCCTTTGCGAAAATTGCTTAGCCTTAGCAATCGCAGGCCAGGCGCGTTAATCCTCCATGGTTACCCACCATGTCCCAATGTAAGTGTAATATCATACGTCACATCATGTCACGTCGCCGCCGAGTTTAACAAGAGAGCGCCAGTGTTGGTGTGCGTATGAATCGCCGCTTTCACGGGTGCCTTATGAAATTTGCGATTTAAACGTTACTCCCGCCATTTTGTGCAATAACACCGGTAGCCTGACTACGTAAGTAAGTTACCGTTCGTGAAATAGTAGCGGGGCTGATATGTTTCTTGCGCCTTTTTTTGTTAAAAGATCTGCACAGTACCTACAGCTTAAAAGCTACAAAGGTGAACACTTTTAAATAGTATTAATGGATGAACTATGACGTTCAAAAAGTCCTTAAGTTATTAAACCTTAAAGTTGCAATTTGAAGTTAAAAAAAATCTTAGTCCATTTGTTTTGCTCGGTTTATATTTACCATTCGAATTTGTATGAAAAAATGGCAACTTACTGGTTTATCACCAGAAGGCGCTGCTTGAATGCCATACACAAATAAAACTCACACTGAGCAACCTACACCCTAATGGGATGAGTATGAGAAACGAGTATATACATTATACATATATATATATATATATATATATATATATATTCCTACTCACTCTGAAACCAAATACAATTTCATCAGCAACGAATTGACACTTTCAACCGGTCACTGTGTTACGTAGCTAGGGCGACGGAGTCGTGCCTTGCGTCACAGGCCACTGCGCTCGTTGCCCAACGACGGGCCGGCTTGACTCCTCTCGATACTCTCAGCTGGTGAAACAGACATGTATTGTATACAATTTTAATAGGGTACTGACTAACCAGTAAATAGAGAACCTTTTTAGCACCAGTCAAAACGATATATCTTTAAAACGATATAAAAATTGTATGGGAACATTGACATCCCCACGGCCCGGTCAACCCGAGCCGAGGTCCGAGCCTTTAGAGGCGCCCTCGGGTTGTTCCGCTCCCCGATCCGATGCGAACCCTTTGGAGAATCTAGTAGGGCACGGGGACGCGCACTAGTGCGCGATGCCGTTCCCTCTAGAAAACCTTCGAAGGTGATTCGTTTTACACGGCTTGAGGGACCCTTTACGTTGTTCGCCGCCCCCAAATAAGCCCGGTGAAGCTGAAAATGCCGTCTGAGGTAATCAGCAATATCTCACCAAAAAAAAAAAATGACATCCCTATTACATTACCACTTTTACTAACTACTTTTTAGGTTACAGAAACTCAGGTTTGGGTTAAATAAAAAAGGTAAATGTTTCGAAGAGCTGTACGTGAGGTCATTTTGTACATTTCATGTTTTTTTTTTTCATTTTTTTTCAAGTTAGGTATAAAATTTAAGTTAGGGCTAGAGGTTCATATATAGATACTGGTCGTTGTCAGTTGGCAAACTTTAAATGCATTTGTCATGATACGGTCTTTACCTATTTGTAATTTACCCGACAGTCTATCTTGCACAACTGTATGTAGTACGTTAACATTTATCATGAAACAAACATCAAGGATGTCTGCGTTTCCGGCGTTTTGGCGTTAAGGTAAGCTTAGGTATCCTAGATAGGTATCACTTGTACCGAGGCTCTTTCGCAATCTGAACAACCTCAAAAGTAGCCTTAAGTATCATGATCACTAGAAACTAATTAAAAATAAGTATGTAAATAGAAATGAGTTCATTACTTGAACTGGCGTTGTAGACACGAAAGTCTGAAAGGACCTAGATTAATGTATCAAGGAACAACTCAAACTGCTTAGCACCGAATTTAGTATTAAATGTTTCCCAAGAGGAGACCGGAAGCTTTTACTGCGAAAGGATTTACCGGGTCTCCCATTGGAGTGTCCCACTGGCATTCACTCTTTATACTTAAGTAGGTACATAAGCGTTTACAAACCGGAATATGTGAAAACAAAAGTAATGATTACTTCAACAACCAGATTTGATTTGGTTAAGCTTTTATCAATCGTAAAGGTTATGTAGTTATGTGTGTGTGTTGAGGAGTTCGATGGCGCAGTGGTTAACGCGCCCGGTCTGCGACTTTCGCAAAGGCCGGTCATCGGATGGGTGACCAAAAATGTATCATCTCGAGCTCCTCAGAGCTTCGGAAAGCACGTAAAGCCGTTGGTCCCGGCTGCATAAATTTTCGTTAACAACTACCAATCCGCACTGGCCCGCCTGGTGGTTAATGGCCCATTCTCCCTATCCATCCATAGGGAAGGCTCGTGCCCCAGCAGTGGGGACATAAATTGAGCTGATGATGATGATGTTAGTGTCTGGCGAGATGGGTTGATCATATTAACGAAGACAATGGGTTGCAGTTGCCCAGGCTAGCTCAGAACTGAAGCGAATGACATAAACAAAGATATGCCTATGCCCAGCTGTGGGATATGAAAAACTTTTTATGATGGTGATGATGTAGCGTCTAAATAGTTTTTCATTTTTATATTTCATAACGGGTCTTTATCTTACCATAACGTGATGTGCGACAATAAGCCGAATGTGGAAGTGTAGCTATTAACGCAACAGACTACGATCAGATATAATAAGCCCTACCACCGAACTGAGAACAATATGTACGTTGCAATAGAAACCAGGACATTTCGATCTGAGACCGATGGTGTAACCACTAGACAACAGAAGCAGTTAAAATGTAGGTATTATTAACTAGAAAGAGTGCAGCTATTACCCATACGAGTAGTAGCATGCAGCCTTTGTTTGACAAGAACTCGTCTTCCCCATCAGTTATCGTCCTACGGCAGATGTGACCGGCCCAATGCCACTTAAACTAACTTAACCAGCTAATTCTTTGAGCTACGTCGAAGACTTTAATTCTCTGTCGTATTGCCTCATTTCGTATCCTATCCTTCAGAGGGTTAAAAGCAATAAATAAGCACATCGCAGTCGGCTTAGATTAATGAGATTTTTAATGTGTTAAAGAGAGTGGTCAGATGTATTTAACAAATTACTTGGACGTATGCAAAAGTGTATATTTGCACAGAGGTGACATTAAGTGTATCATATATCTATATTAAATATAGATACATATAGTATTTTTTATTTGAAAGCGTTTATCAGAACCTAATTTCAGGATCTAATTTCTTGTGGTATGACCCTGACTCAACTCTTCCAAAGCTGCGTTCTCAGTTTCCGTGGAAGGTAATTCAACATAAGGCACTGATAGGGATTCTATCTTTAGAATATTGGCAAGATAATGATTCCATAAAACTGCAATAATGTATGCAATATAATATAATAAATGTATTAAATTACATTATGTATTAAGTACTATATACAACAATGTTGTTCTTGTGCCATTTGAAAACAGGCGGTTACAAAAAAACAAAGCTATCTCATAAAAATGGAACAACCACTTATCTCATGTTTTATATTTCTCGTTACTTCGCGCGTACCTACTAGCTGAAACACATTTTCCAGAGATTTTTGGCAACACATTGGGAACAGGGTGATTCAAGTATGTTTTGTTCCTAAACATATTTCCTTTGTGTTGCTACCTTATTAGGGAAGCCATATTAAAATGAAACGAAACATTTTTTAGGAAGCTACTCGCGTTTAATTTTCATAATATTTTATACTGACGCTTAAATTCTTTGCAGGGTTCGTGGTCACAAGGTGACTGAGGTGTTGATCGTCTTATCATCATCGTCGTCATCATCATCACAGCCAAAAGACGTCCACTGCTGGCTTTCCCTTAAAAGATAATAATAAGAAAACAACAATAATAATTAGAAAGCAATAAAAGGCTTATTAGTTACAAATTATGCTGTCGAACGGGCTTACATGTTAAAGATCAAAATTCAAAGGATTGCAGATATACAGCGTGTGTATTCCATACGATATTTTAACATTTTAACATACGATAGATTTAAGCAGTATTAAGAGGTACAGTAATAAATTTTAACAAATACTTTCAATAATTAAGCGTAATGATTTTTTTAAGTTTTCCCGGCCTGCAATGTAATGCAAATATTGAGTTGACAATTTTGACACTTTTATTAAAGTGCTTACGTAGACGACTTGGTTATTTGAATACATTGCGTGCCGAATTAATGTGTATGAATAAAAATATGTTTTCTTTTGTTAACTTAATGTACCAATTTATGTTAATTAGGGTCTTATCTAACTGCCCTTAAAATATTGGATCGTATGGAATACACACGCTGTATACGTAAATCTAGCAGATATGTTCAGTGTTTAGATAGACCCCTACAGCCTACATAATTTGTTTTCTTTGAAGGTAGGTCGGCGTCCCTAAGCTCCAACCCATGTTAGATTAAACTTGAATAAATTTTGGCATATTATGTATCCGTCGCGGGAAAATTATAAAACAGGAATTTGATAAATTGTCTTTTGTTACTCATGATGCTAAACCTCGTCAATTTATTTAAATAAAAACTGAATTAAATAAATAAGACATTTCTATTTGTTTTCTATCTTTGATGCTAACATTTTTTTGTATCTCTTCTTTTTCCTACCTTGTTGGTCGTCTGTAACACACTTAAAGTCAGCGCAAAATGACTTTTTTTCTAGTCTCCTCTATCAGCTATCGTCTAAATATACTTACATTGTATGTAATCTTTGCTTATGTAATCTTAGCTTGAAATAAACACTTACCAATGTAGTAAATTAGTAATTTATATTCGACTTAACAAATAATTCATTAAAACTTTATAAGATAAAAAAAGCACTAAAGATGGTTTCCGAATTTCACGAAGTTACGATTTCCTACAGATATGACAAAATAGAATAATTGGTATGTTAACATCATCAGTAATTAATCCTTCGTTAATTCATGATACTCCTGTAATTGTAATCTCCCTGCAACATATCCATAAGTCAAGATAATCCCTTGCTGGGCGTATCATATATGAATCAAAGGTAACACCTTTGGCCTGACACACACCACGATTAGGAATTAACCACCTCTATGGGTATGGTTTAGTAGTTAGACCACGGGTCTCAGGTGACAGAGATTGTTAGTAGCTAGCTACCACCAATAAACTCTCTTTCTGTATTCACCGAAGAAAAACAACAAATAGAAAAATATATATAGAAAATTTAAAAAAAATAAATCTACATTTATTTGCGCACTAAGTCGACGTCGTAAAAATGGCTACATCCCATTTGGTCAACTTCCCATTTCGTAAACCTCATATTATACCTACTAAAAAGTTGCGTTTAGTAAACATTTTTTACTTCATACATTTAGTCCCATTTCGCAAACATTTGAGTAATTACATGTGTTGTGTCCTGTTTGGTAAACTTTCAGATGAAATGGGTACAATCAAGTAAAAAAAGAAAACACGGAAACTGATAAAAGTATTTATATTCTTAAATGTCTCAAAACATGCAGTATGCCAAATAATCAGTTTTGACTAAGTAACTATCTGTTTATTTAGTACAAACCTTTTTAAATTATACTTATTAACCTAAAAAAAACTATTTGTAATATACAGTGAAAAAATGAAATGCCTACGCGACCCAGCCAGGAATCGAACCTTCCGCAATCTAAATTTAAATTTAAAAAAAAATTTTATTTCATACAAATTCCTTAAAAACAATAACCTAAGGATTTAGAATTAAAAAAAATCGGTCGATCGATCGGAACCCCTCGGAGAGTCTAGGGCACGGGGACACGCACTAGTGCGTGAAGCCGTTCCCTCTAGAAAACCTCCGAAGGTGCTCCGTTGCACACGGCCTTTAAGTTTCTCACCGCCCCCGAAAAGCCCGGTGAAGCTGAAAATGCAGTCTGAAACAATCAGCAAACTTACTCCAAAAACAAAACTAATTGATATCAAAGTATGAAAATTATTGTCGCACAAGTTGTTTCAATATCGCCATCAGCTACTAAATGCCCCATAGCTGGGCTCAAGCCTTCACATGAACACCAACCGCGGCATTCTTCAACTTTTTCTAAAATATTTTTAATATATATGTAGCAACATTCAATATATTATGTTTGTTGCTGACGCGATACACAATAGCGCTGACAGTGCATGTTTTGACGAAGTTTTTAATAACATACGTGTATGAGTACGGTGAACAAACTGTAGGAGCTATCGCTTTAATCGACTTGGAAACTTGAAACTTTAACAGGATTCTGATATAGATTATACAGCCTCTACGTTATCTAAATAAGTTTCTAAATACAGACGCGTGAACATCCAGACTATCCAAAACTGTCAAATCTTTCGATAAATGTTCGACCACATATAATTGATATGTGAGATAATTATAATGTGATGGACACCGGAGACGTGGCAGGCTAAAGCGGAGATGGGAGGACGACTTGACCACTTTTTGGACGGAGTGGTATGAGGTGGCTGATGATAGAGAAGAGTGGAGCCGCAGAGGGGAGGTCTTTGCCTAGAAGTGGCACACAACATAGGCTAATATAATACATATATCATTGAGCCCTTCTATAATATATATTATAGCGGAGCTTGATGGCGCAATGTTTAACGCGCCCAGTCTGCGATTGCTGAGGTTAAGCAATTTTCGAAGGCCGGATGGGTGACCAAAAAATGTATCATCTCGAGTTCGGAAGGCACGTAGAGCCGTTGGTCCCGGCTGCATTAGCAGTCGTTTACAACCACCAATCCGCACTGGGCCCGCGTGGTGGTTTATGGCCCGTTCTCCCTATTCATCTATAGGGAACTTGTTTATTATGATGTAACGTCACAATAGAAATATTTAATCGATAATTGCATAACAAATTAAAGTTAATAATCATGTCTTAGTAACTCTGCATACAAGATCTAGATCGTATATATATATATATATATGAAATACTAGACTACACAGACAGGCTGTTCAAATTTATTAGCTCAGAACGTGACAGCGCACCGGATGGCGCTGTTAAAATATTAGCTTGAGACAGTGAGCAGATGCAATGGCACGGTCGCCGCCTCCTGCGTACACAAGCAACATTTATGAGAATAGTTTAATGAAACACCTCAAGAGACTTTAAGCAAACTAAACAGATTTTTATGATAACGTAGTTCTTGGTGGGAAATTGAAATTATGTTAGAAATGAAACTGAACATGAAATGCAACAAAATAGCGCAAGCGGAGCATTACTTTCAAATTCTTAAAAATAAGTCCACTTGTGATCTTTATACCCACATCTATACTATTAATAAAAAGGTAAGGTTTGTGACTTTGTATGATTGTTTGTTTGCGGTGGGTAATCTCTGGAACTACTGGACCAATTACAAAAATTCTTTCACTGATAGAATGTCACATACTTTGGGGGTAACATAGGCTATTATTATTTTATTTCGCTAAAGATTAGTTTTTAGCTCGAAATCTCTAAATTTGGCCTGCAAGAGTGCAAGAGGGGAGCAGAAACGCTGCACCCTAACGGCGGTGATTGGCTCCGATCTCTCGCTGGCCAGCGCAGTAAAGTCCATAGCTGGGTATTTCTTTATAGGATGTAATCCATCCTGAGTTTTGAGTAAACCTCCCTCCTTCCGCACCATCTTCGGGGAGTGGGAGTCTCACATAACCGCCGTGTTTTCGCAAACGCGGTAGTATGCGGAATGCATGCAAAAGAAACACTTTCTATGATGGTTGTTTTTTGATTTGGGAAACGTAGTATTGATTTATATACGAAAAAATACGAAATCCACGTGAACGAAGTCGCGGGCAAACTGCTAGTCTTAAATAAAACTCAAGACAATTGGAATTAGATATAATCCTTTGATTTCTGTCATTAGGTAATCAAACACCACTTTTCAGTGATTAATTGAAGAATACACTGTATGGGCTAAACCCCTACGCCCTTCCCTAAATAAGAGAGAAAGAAATCAAATTTAATGTGATTCCTTCACAATTTCACATCACAAAAGTGTACGATACGAATCGACGTGAACTTTACATGCGGATGTTGGCCCATGTAAAATTACACCCACATTACGCCCCATATACACTTTGATTGATTTTTCTCTTATTTAGGAGAGTTCGATCAACACATCGAAGGTCTGAAAGTTACATAAACTAATTTAAATCCTCAAGAGGCAACGACGGGATAATTAGTGGAAGCTATAGGAGCCGCGCGCTACTGCACTATTTACATTTTTTTTTATTATAATCTAACTAAACCAACCCTAAATGAAAAGAAGCGGCCAACTAAGTTAAGCAAAGCTGGTAATTTAACCTTTTTGTACGAAATTTAATTCATTTAAGCCCGCTCTATGGGGTTAGAACGGTGCAGATATTCTGAAGACACCTGGGGCTTCTCACCACTTATAACATTTTTATAAGCTACAGCAAATCTGGTATGAATAGATTAAAGTATTGCTTAGCGTACCATGCAAAGAGTATAGAATATAGCTATGGTGAAATATTTTTATCAAACATGGCGAACAAAAGCAGCTCTAAACTGTTTGTTATTACTTATTACATATGTTTCTTACTGATAATAAAATTGTTTTGGTAAAGCTATGTATTTGAAGTGGATATATAATTGACTGTTTATTTATTGTGCACCTTGTTTTTTGTTAAGTTAATATCGTAAAACATTGTAAAAGTGGGGAGAATTTTCCAACGACATTTGACAAAGTCAAATAAACTACTTATGTAATAATTAAGTCGATGTAGAAATGCGCGAGATTGCAGACATACAGAGCGCAATGAACTGCTTGATGCAAGTAGATCAGCAGGGTTGCTAAACAGTTTATTTAAAAAAAACTATTAAAAATTTTAAAGTTCTAAGATTATTATATTAATGAACGTAGCCCGATGGCACATCGGTTTACACATAAAGTTGCGATCTTGGGTTTAGCAAGTTAAGCAACTTTCGCTGTGCCTGGTGATGGGTGACCAAATCAAAATATTTCGAGCGACTGTTGTGAATAAAAAAGGCTGAAAATGGAAACGCGCTTCTCCTGGCTATTCACTGATAACTACAATGCGGAAAAGTGTTTAAAAGCTATACACACAATAGCATTCTGACCCGGTATTTCAGCTTCAGTTCCGCTCCTAGAAAATATTTAACACTTGAATTCTAAAATGTTTGCCCAACCATTAAAACATAAATAATTCAATTCATGCTGTGCATTATTTGTAGATTCTAGCCTAGTTCACTTAGTAATATAATGATTACTATTACTTATTATTTTCTAAAGTTTACGCGAACACTACACATTGAAATTTTACGAATCTACTCGCGTTTATTTTACACATTACTTATTTAACTAGTGATCTTGTCAAACAACACTCCGAAACGTTAAATCTGGACGCTAACCATTTAATTCCTTCCTGCCCTAAACCACCAAAACTGTATGGGTTACCGAGAATTCACAAACCCGAGGCTTAAAGCCAGATCGATTCACCAACTTACCGACTGGCCCGGCATGTAGCTAAGATTCTTTCACCACATAGAGGTAACACAACAGTATATGTGAAGGATTCCTACCAATTTGTCAACGATATCAAAGACCTACATCTCGCTGACAATGAAACTATGGTTAGTTTTGATGTGCAGTCCTTATTTACATGCCTACCAGTACTGGATTTCATTAAAATTACCAAAAAACGACTAGCAGAACTAGATATGCCTGATGAATACGCAGTTCTATTAGAGCATTGTCTAACATCGGGCTACCTTTTGTGGAATGACATTTACTACCTGCAAGTAGAGGGTGTCGCCATGGGGTCCCCTGTTTCGCCCGTCGTCGCCAATATCTTTATGGAAGACTTCGAGGAGAGGGCTCTGAGCACAGCACCGGTAACCCCTAGGTTCTACAAGCGGTACGTAGATGATACTTTCACTATCCTACCAACTGATAAATTATTTGCTTTTCCATATCATCTTAACTCCATACATCCAAAAATACAATTCACAATGGAGTTAGCGGCAGATAGATCAGGAATCATCAGGAAGGAATCACCTGACCATAGTTTAAGTCACACTGTGTACCTATCGTAAAGTAACCCATACAGATAGGTACCTCAATGGTGATTCTCACCACCATCCCAGATAATTGGCTACTGTAGGGTAATCTTTGTTTCAGAGGGCACGTAACATCTGTGGCACCCAACACCTGGCTGCTGAGCTTCAGCGTGTCAAGCACGTACTACAGGATAATATTCTGAAAGTACCACGGCTTCGTGACAGAAAACGCAATAAACCAACCACAGTCGAGCGCCAACCTGCTGTACTTCCATTTATGAAAGCCGTCACTGACAAAATTGGACATATCTTAAAGCGAGCTTCAATCAACACTTACTTCAAGCCGCCAAAGAAGATCAACCAATTTTTACGATCTGTCAAGTGCAACATACCCCTTCAAGGTGCAGGCGTGTGCAAACTGGACTGCGACTGTGGGCTCTCTTACATCGGGCAAACAAAGAGAAGTGTAGGAACCCGCGTTAAAGAACATATAGCCGACGTCAAACATAGGCGCGAAAATAAGTCTGCAGTATGAGAACATTATATTAGATCAGATTTGATAAACCACAAATACTCGCTAGAGAACAACGATTCTTCCCTATGATATGCGAGGCAATTGAAATTAAAAAATATCTTAATTTCAATAGAGAAGATGGTTGGAATCTGCCACCAGCCTGGGATCCCATCATACAAAATATTAAATCCCAGCCCCAACACCATACTGCCAGACCAAAAGATACTGTAAGCTCTTTCTGCGTAAAACGGAACGCACCTGATTACATTTAAATGAGGGTATACAAGCTACTAACTAATTATGAGACGACCAATACCTCAGTCTCCCTGTGACCACAGACCCTGCAGAGGGTTCGAAACGTCAGGATAAACATTAAATAAGTAATGTGTAAAATAAACGCGAGTAGATCCGTAAAAGTTGTTTCATTTCAATGTATTACTATTACTATTAAAAATAATATTTTTCATAAATAATGTAAGTATATTTATATTTTTCTATAGACAGTAATCTGTATAGTACCTTTTTACATTTATTTATTTAGTTATTAGTTTATTTATTAGTTTACATTTTAGGTAAATAAATAAAATATATAAATATAACTTGAAAAAAAGGTCCCGCGTTTTGCCAACTCTGGTCACTGGTCCACTGGGCCATCACCCTATCTTGGTAGTGCACAAAGTGGTAATTTTTAGCGAAATACCCGCTAGTAAGTGGGTCATCGAACATTTTTCATTCATAAGGGGCAAACTAGTTCTGGTGTCGTGACCAGTTGTGTTATAACACTACTGGCTTACACCGACAAGGAATTAACATAATTATTTGGAAAGTGCACTGCTGTTTGCATCCGATTTTTGAAATACTGTGAAATAACTACATCGACCTTCGGGACAGGTTTAGTTGTTCGCCAATCTCTGTACAAATAAATAACTTCAACTATCAAAATATTGTTAAACATTAATACTAAATACACAATCACAATATAATAGGAATAATACCTTCGAGACTTTATACAATGCATCTATTTTCTTATATTATAATCTACACTCTACAATCTTCTGGTATCATAGATTCCCAATTGGAAAACAACCAATTCGCTCACTCTGAGCGCTTCGCGATTATTGCACTCGCTTTTCTCTAAAAACAATTTAGCTTTTTACAGTCCACGACTGAATACACAATGCTATAAACGAAATTCACACATATTCTCGCTTCTAAAACCCACAGCGAGATTCATGAAACGGGGAGACTGAGAATGCACACTGCGTTGTAGTTGGTAAAATTGAGGACGCATTAAATGTGATTTTCTTTTATACTGGAGTCGGAATTGCATAGAGCTCATTTTACCTTGGAGTTGCGAGTTACTCTGCCTATCTGTGGTATTAATCTGGTACACAAATCCAAGTCAGACAGCCTCACAAGTTCATTATCATTTGGTTATGTATTTAAGTGCGGCGTGGCGCAACTCTGTACTATATAACCAAGAATGTTTGCGGTTTTTTAATCATTACACTTTACGCAACAGACGCATGCATGGTTGCGTTACAAATTTAATTGGAATGCTATTTTAATCTTTAGGTTTTGAAGTGAAAGCTTTTGTGTTTCACAGAAGGATTCAAGCTAATTAAAGTATATGCAATCGCATGTTGCATTAGCACTATTTTCATTTAATTAAAATTGAAAATGAAATCATAGAAGGATCCACATCCATCCATTTAACACATTTTATTTTAACCTGAAGTTTGAAGCACAGGGAAATAGGCTTTATTAAACATTCGCAGATCTATAACTAATAAAGTGTTTCATTAAATTTTTATTATTTACCAGATGGTTGCATATACCAACCTACCAGCATTTGAGTAACTATCTGAGTTATTTTATGATACACGCTGTGGCTTAAGGCTGTTATACAATGTTCTATTAATTAAAATACAAAGTATTAGTGGAACCATTACAATTGAATTTTGAATTTTATCAAACCTAAAAGAACACTGACTGCACAATTTCAGATCCAGCACCACCAGAGAATGTTTTTAATCTGGTGCGAAATGTAAATTTTCTACTCTAAATAATTGGGTCGAACCTTACAACTACCGTCATAAATTTAAAAGGCCATTTCCTTAGGTGTTTCAGGATTTACTCTTTAATTAATATATCTATTTAAACTCAATAGTTGCAAATTATAAATCAGTCAAGTCCAATGACCTATTTCATGGTGCAGGTTTTTCTGCACATTAGCCGTGCGCTTAATAATTAATGCAATAGGTTCATTCACCACTATCTTATGAAAACCAACGGGCTATTTTGTACTGTTTACCAATAACCCTAAAACAGATAGGAATATAAAACAATTCGAAATCATGTTCGATAAATACCTACTTCGACGAGTTCTTTGCATTTTGTGCAAATCATAATTCTGCTGTATTTGAAAAAATTTGAGTAGTTCAAATTAGAGCCAATATAAGTAATTATTTGGTTCAGAGGTGTACCACACACCGCCGTGTTGGAATACGCTATTCGGCACCGTCAGCAAAATTCAGTCGTAAAACTTAAAAGTTGAGGAAGTTTGTTTAGCAATATAGGTCTGCGTAGGTTCAGGTGGGCCACAGAACAGAGGCTGTTGATTTATCGGCCAGATTACGCGGCGAAATGATCTATAATTCTCGGGAGAACGACGTGTCCCTCGTCACGGGGCGTGTTAACGAAAAATGTTCGCGAACTCATGATTAATTTGGAGGGAGAGATGTTCCCAACTTTTTTTATGCACGAAGTCTGTAGAAATAGCGATGGCGATGAAGGCCAGTATTCTTGTACTTACTAACGAAATATTAAATCTTTATCGCTTTATTTTTGATGTAATAAAAGTAAGTACGATACTATCCGTCACATAACGGTAACCGCAAAACACTCACAACAACACGATAACACGCGTTTTTCTAAGGTATGAATACCCTTCATATCGTAATACAGTCATGTTAGTCGCTGCTGCTTAACAGCATAAATGGATATAAGGTTGGTATCTATCCAGACAAGTCCTTTACCCACCACCCACCACGCACCTATTATGCTCATACTAACACTTGTTTTAATGCTTGTACAGAATGAGATTTTTTTAATGAATAATTATAGAATGCTTTATCATCATCATCGTCATTTTAGCCTAAAGACATCCACTGCTGGAAAAATACTTATTTTGTTATCTATAAAATACAGTGAAAAAATTAAACGCCCACCCGACCCCGCCAGGAATCGAACCTGGGTCTTCCGCAATCCGGGCGGCTGCACTGACCGCTATGCTACTTGGAAGGCTGACGTAAGCGCTGAAGTTTATCATGCTTTTTAATTTTTGAGTACTAATACACAGTGCGCCATCTATCCAACGGTCATTGCTACCGATGGCCATGCAGATTCACCTTTGCAGATGAAATACCACAAAATTGATAACTCAATGCTGTAGTGAATTTTACTTTTTTATTTTCAAGTGCTAATTGCTAAATGGAAGCTAAATTAAATATTAATCAAATTTATAAAATACAGTAAACAAATTAAACGCTTACCCGACCCAGCCAGAAATCGAACCTGGGTCTTCCGCAATCTGGGCGGCTGCACTGACCATTTTGACTGACTATTTTGTTATTAATCGTTCTTTAGAGATCAAGATTTAATAGCAATAAACATTATACCAAGACCAAGCCGTACAAAATGCTTAAAATGTAAAGCTGTTTAAAACGACTATCTTAAATGGGAATCAAAATTGCAAACACGGTACAATTCCGCAAAGGAAGTTGTATTACAGGTATTATCTCAAGCTAGCGATTATCCTCTTGTTTTAGTTCTGCAGTGGCCAGCACGTTGCGTCAGTTTAAACTTTGTTTTGACTTTTTGGCGGGAAAGCGCAGTCCTGTTTGCAGTTTTCTTTTAAATATAATCTATACTAGCAATAAAGAGGTAACGATTGTGATAATGTTTGTTTGTTTGTTTGTTTATCGGGGCCAATCTCTGGAACTACTGGTCCAATTCTAAAAAATCTTACACTGATATAATGCTATATACATTGTGTGTAATATACTAGGCTATATTTTATTTTGGAAAAAAAATTTATTTTTTAATTTAAAAATCTAATTACAAAAACACAAATGTTAAAATCATATTATGATCAGATGTTAATGACGGTAGTTGTTGACATTGAATTGGCGCCTTTGGTTTTCAAAGTAAAAAGTAAATAGTGTTGAATAATTTCGGCGGGCTGGTTAGAACCACGATAGCTCAATTGGAAGAGCACTTGACCCGGTATGTCAGAAGGGTGCAGGTTCAAATCCTGCTTGTGGAATTTTGTTTTAGTAATTTGTTTCGCAACAAAATTTGCGTTAAAATTATACAAACAAAATAAAAACATTTTGAAAATCAAAAAAGAAGTCGCGGGAAAAGTGCTAGTGTAAAATAATGGTACACACGCCTGCACATCAACCTACCCAAAACTGTCAAATTTCTTCAATACATTGTCAACCTTAAGCCTTTGACGAAATTTGACAGTTTGTGGTAGGTTGATGTGCAGGCGTCTGTACATGGTAGAACACGATCACTGTAGAACACGATCAAATGGCGAATAATACTCGCACTCAGCACTAAAATGACTAAGTTCATTCGTTAAGACATATTTAATGTATTTAGCTATATATCTGACATGTTCAACTAATATAATAATAATCACCTATAATAATCGCTGTACAAGCAAATAAGTCTAACAATTCAACCTTGTACATCACTTAAACATAGCGATTACTTCAAAGAAAGAAGCGTAAGAAAATGCAATTGAACAAGAAGTCAGTGATTCGGTAAACCAATTGGCAGAGCCCGAATTGTAAAAGGTCGTGAGTTCAAGTCCCGCTTGACGCAGTAGCATTTTCAAGTATTATAAACGAGTATAAAATAATTCTCATATTTAACAAATCGAAATTGTGTCGTAGGTACAATATTAGTTTTAAAACTATTTACAAATGGCCAAGTCATTCATTCATTGTGAGCTTGAAGCATATTTTAAAGTTATTAATATAAGTAGTTTTAAAGTAAAAAACTTACTGCTCGACCGCAGTGCGCAGTGGTTAACGCGCCCGGCCTACGAGTGAGGTTAAGCAACCTTCGCAAAGGCCGGTCATCAGATGGGTGACCAAAACTTTATCATCTCAAGCTCCTCAGTGCTTCGGAACGCACGTAAAGCCGTTGGTCCCGACTGCATTAGCAGTCGTTAACAACCACCAGTTCGAACTGGGCCCGCCGCGTGGTGGTTATGGTTATGGTTATGGTGGTTATGGACCGTGATGATGATGATGATGATGATGACGATATGTTAAAATCGAGAAATATTATTAGTAACTAATACATATATACAAGTAGTAAATAATATAAGGAATTTAACGCTTACTCGTTTAAAATGGATCCTAGGTATATCTAAAACTAAGAAATATCTAAAAATGTATGCCTTGACAAAAATAGCATAAGGAAATAAAGAATTTCATGTTTTCTATGTCTAAAATATTAACACATTATTGACGTTTGCACGAAGAGCTTTCACATTTTGTATGCTAATTGATTTAAGGATGTGTATGACAATGGTAGTGTCGAAAACGTTTCCTTGTCCCAAGCGTATTTTTATTTTATTTCATTACGGTTGTTCTACATTGCAAAATCTTATATTTTATATTTATACACAGTCAGGTCATAAATTCTGTCACATGTTTAATATAAAATAATTGAGACAAGTTTATTCATTATGTAACCATTTATATACCAAAATGAACTTAACAAAACATAGATTCTTATAACAATAAAGTTTATTCAAAATGACCTCCGTGGTTTTGAATACAGGCCTTCAATCTGCGCGGCCAGCCGTCTATCGCAGCACGAACGAGGTCCATGTCAATATCGGCGGCTGCCTTAATTAAGGATGTCTTGAGTGAATCCAAATTGGGATGAGGCTTTGAGCACGCCTTTTCCTCCAAGTGTTGCCATATCTTGTAATCTAACGGACTCAAATCTGGACTGGAGGAGGGCCAGTCTTCGTGCCGGATGAAGTCGATTTCACGCGCCGCCAGCCAGTCTTGTGTGCTCTTCGCTCTATGAGCTGGCGCCGAATCTTGTTGTAATACCCAGTGCCTGTTATTGAACATGGTATGAGAAACAGGTTCCACAGGGTTCGTCAGGACTATATTTTGATACACAACTGCATTCCTTTTTACACCTTTCTCACAAAAATGTACCTCTGTTAAGCCCCAATAAGAAACTCCCAACCATACCATGAGCGAGGATGGAAAATGACCTCGTTGGACACGCGGAATACGGTTGCTCGCTTCTTCACTACTGTGTGCATACACCTTATCATTTTGTTTGTTGTAGCTCTCTTCTACGGTAAAAATTTTTGTCATCCGAAAAAAGAATTTCTCGATATTTTTTCCCGCGTACCGCTTCAACAAGGCGCGGCATCTCTTCAGTCTCAGGTCCATTAGACGAGCATTCAAACGATGTCCTGTTTTTCTTCGATATGCCCGAAGCCCTAAGTCTTCATTTAACACCCTTTTCACCGTGGTTCTGCTTAACCCCATCTGAAGGGCCAACAGTTTCTGCTTACGTTTGGGATTTCTTTGAATTCGCGCCTTCACAGCTTTTATCACTGCTGGAGTCCTAACAGACCGAGGGCGACCACTTCTTGGCCTGTCATCTACACTAGAGTCTTCATTGTATCGTTTGATGGTACGATAAACGAATCTTTTGGTTAAATTCAAATTTTTCAGTATGGCAAAAATTTGAATTGGCGCGTAACCGCAACGATGCAACGCAATAACTGCAACACGGTCTTCTTTAAGCGTCCACTCCATATTTAAAAATGAGTAAAATTCTAAAAAGTATACATTTTTATTTTCATGAACAATTCGAAATTCGAATTCAATAAACTTTTTTGTGGCCAGCATTCTAAAAGAAAAGTTTTTACTGTGTGACAATACTTATGACCTGACTGTGTATATAATAGTGCCTTACAAATAAAGAATAAGGTCCGAATAGTTAGGAACAAAACACGGAATATAACTATTCGGACTTTATTCTTTGTTTATTTGTAAGGCGCATAATGTATAGTTTATTACATTATTGTGTGTACTCATGTTATTTTATTATATATATATTCTTTTAGACATGTACTAACTCGACTTTCATATGTGCACTGTAGTGCATAACCTGGTTTTTTTTCATTTTCATTTTCATTATAAGCTATAAATTTGATAATCAAAACTATAGCTATCCTTAATAAAAAATATAAACTTTTCACTCGCTTTCTGCATCGCTGCCTCGCACAGCTTTGGTGGAACGTTACTCTTTGAGAACCATCCCTCTGAACAACAAATCCAATTGAGAATATAATGACAACACTTTCGGATATAGGTATTTCACAAAAAAGTCCTATAACAACAACAAAGCCATAGATAAGTCCCAAATTAAATTGATCAAGCGCACATGTTACTACATTTCCGCAACAAAATGTGATTTCTACCAAATTGCTTCCTTTCACGGATCTCTGTTGCGGCCGTTAAATAGTTCTACGGCAGAGTGGCGATGGCGCGTCCATCGCAATCTGGGCCGTTCATTCACGCCCATTCGGCATCAGGCCTTTTCCATGCGCCATTCATTCTTTGTTCCGCGCCCTTTAGTTTGTATCGCTCTGCCATATCGGGTGTGCCATTCATTCACGCACTCATTTACTCCCATTATGTTTAGGTACCGCCTCGTTTGGGAGCCTTTCACTTCACCTAACCAAAGTGTTACCTACGTCCACATTTAGATAGGCATAGAGTTACATAACAAGTAGGATAGCTAAGTCTGTTGTAATCATTTTAATACCTATCATCGTAAACATGTATTTAACATAATTAATGCCATCTGTACTTTGCAAAGAACCTAAAGATGTTTATGCTTGCTTATCTTATTTTATAATGGGTAAAAACAGTCACTAACTGTCACCGCTTCGGCCTTTAAAACGGGCAAAAATTTAAGTATACAGATAAAAAGTATTTTAATTTCTATGAAATTTTGTCTTAAAACTAATTAAATTTCTACCAACAAGTTATTATAACGAATTAGCATAATTTAATTTACGTTAGTGCGTAGTACCTACCCGCACAATTATTACGCGGACGCGCCCTGATAAGTAAGATTGAGCAGACCCCCAACTTGAGAAGTTTACGCAGTAAATCTCCAAGTTTATGTAATTAATCTACCTACGTTAGTTTTAAACGTACTCGTAAGACAACTTTGGTTTTGGGGTTGTCCTCACGGGGTATTATGGAAGTGATAAAGTTAGAGACCAACTTTAAAATAGAGGTAATACAAGTAAAAGCGGGTCTGTCTTCCCATTCATTGAGAAAGGTTAACTAGATCACATATACTCGACTCGTAAGATCATTAACGTTCTTTTAACACAGCCAGCATAACATTGTCAATGTCCCCATACATACAAGAATCTTCCTTCCTTTTAGCACCATCTATATGTAACATTTCAAAGTAAAACATACGAACAAAATCATAAACCCTACAGTAAATCGAATAACGCGACGGTTCAAGCTTCTAAAAGCCGAGTTTCCGCATACTCACGTAGTTGTTATCGACTTGCCAGCCTGTTGTCGAATGATGAATGTGATTGACCAAGTACAGGTTCAGGAGTCAGGTCACGTAGCCAGGGGAAGGAGAGGTCATGGAGCCAGAGGAAAGAGAAGTCCCTGCGACGCCTGCTTACGGGGAGGCGCGAAACGGACAGGAAACTGATGAGTTTACAGCCTATTTGTTAAACGGGTACAGGGGAATGATGGATGGGGGAGTTTTGGTGACTTATGCTTCGTGTTTCAGGTATTTGGACTGCTGTACAATGAACACTAAATTAATCGATTGCAGAAATTTTAGCGTTTAAGAAAATCTAAACTTTATTGCAAGAAAATAGATAATGTTTTTGACTAACTTTGATGACATTTTTGATACAAGCAAATATAGACTTTACATGTATGCCGTAAAACATAATTTACCTTAATAAGGATCTTTTTGGGCTTTTAGTATGCTTCCGAAAATTTAATGTCGACTGTACAAAGTTTACAACAGAAATATTAATTATGGTAAGCTCTACTGACTACCGAAAGGGAAAAGAAATATTCATGAATATTTCTGGGTCATGTCGTCACCAGGTCATTTTATGTCCCTACTGCTGGGGCATGCCCCAGCAGTAGGGTCAGCAAGGCTCATGAGCCTAGATTATGTATTACCTATGTTATCTTTGGTGGTGGTCTCAGGTGAATAAGACCATAATTGAACAATCACAAAGACTGTTCCATCAAACAATCTTGTCACGTAGACAGAATCAAAAGAGCTTACAGTATCTCTATTTCGTCGTTGGAAAGTTAAAACTGCTGAAGCGTCAAAAAGCAATAGGTGGAAAACGAATTTTAATGACTAAACTTTAAAGTAAATTACCCACGAATTCCCTTTTGTCGCTTAAGCAGTTTTTCCAATCCACGGTCGATTTATAGTGCCCCAGCTCACTCCATAAGCAGTCACCTTAAACTAGAGAGACGTGCAGCTGCCTGCTTCGATCAATTTATTATCTAGATTCCCGATGAGCGCTTGAAAAACAGTAGGCGACCTTGGGACCACCACGGAGCCACAATGACGTTTGTGACGATGACAGTAAATATTAAGTACAAATATTTTGCAACATTAATCTTGATTTAAGGTTCATAGTAAGCTGAAGTTGTTGATGCTATCCAATGTTTTTTCAGTTTGGTATTCGAAATTTAAATGTATAGGTATGAGCAAACAGGTCTACTTCCGAGATGCATTTTTGTTCCGGATCGTTTAGCTAGTACATAATCGATCCAAGCCTGCCACCATAATACAACATCTACAGGTGATTCCAACTCTCGAAGCGAAATGTGAAGGCGGTTGGTAATTTGATTTTACACCGAGAGCACTTGTAAATTTGAAATTCAGACTCTCTCAATTGTGTTTTGTGATATGGTGTCTACCGTGAAATGAAATGCGATATGAAACTCTGTGGTTTATGCTTTAATGTTTTAGAGTGTAAGCAGCAGGTAGACTGGATCGATGTTAACCAGATGTCTTTTAGTTTTATTATTATTTCATTAATTATGAACCACCAACAACTATCAAACATATGTAAACATAAATTCAGGAAAAATATTTTAATTAGAAATTGTATTTCTTCAACTACTTAACACATTAGCCACAGGATGCATTAAAAATGTTTTTATTAGGTAAGTGAGCTACGAGTACGTACCGTTTCGAGTCCCTACAGATATTTTGAATTATTATTTTATATAGATGATGTAGTACAATTTTTGAATACACAACAAAGATACATGTGTATCTTAAGCACATTCGGTAAAAAATGGAAAAGTAAACCTCTGAGTTTATTCTGAAAATACAACTATTTTCTCATTTTTATTTGATTTGCCATAAAACTGTCTCGATCTTAAAAGCCTGCCATCTAGGTATTGTACCAACTTTATGGAATGCAATAAAGTATTGAGTATAAATGGTAAACCCTAAAACGAAGGTTCATAATATAACGAATCGCCTAATGTTATCTCTGAAGACCTGTTTTGTTATGTTCTTAAGCATACTGCCAAATGAACAATATTGTGATTTTTATTTTTATACGTAGGTATGTAAGCAGATGACTCCCCTCCACCTGGGTGCCAAGTGCGAGTTCATTCGCTATTCGATCACGTTAACGAAAACGAGAATTAGTGTGGCAAAATTTTAACTGTTTTCGATTTTCGTCAGGAGGCGCTGCTAAAATGCCATACTAATTTTCGTTTTCGTAAACGTAATCGAATGAATACGGATAGTAACCAAAACTTACATCCTAATGTGAGGCATGTGTGTGGCAGTCGTAATGATGTTTGGGAGCCGCTGTGAAACCAAGATGAGTCTCGAGATAACCCTATTGATGGCAAACACCTCGGAGAACGTACGTGATTGAAAGGGTGCCGTTTCGCTGCTTAATGGACCCCGACGCGAGCAAAAAGCAAAACATCAGACAAAACCTTACAGATTCTGTTTTACGGAGTATTGTTTTTAACCTATAAACGAGACGCGAGAACTCCGCGTCGCGCGTGTCGCTTTCACAACGCAAGCAACACTCCTACAATACTGTTTTATAAGCAAACCTAACCTAACACGCTGACCTAATTCGGATCGGTAAATTTTAACGACTGCCAATTTACGACAACAACAGCGACCAACTGCTTAACGTGCCTTTCGAAGCAAGTAGAAGCTTGAGCTATTCTAATTTGATCTACCTATCCATTACCTACTCGATATTGTAATAATCGATTAATTTGCAAAATCAACGTGCTAGCCACTGTGCTACCAAACTCCTCATTTAATATAAATAAAACAGGATAAGACTTATTTTAGTTATGAAAGCGCTATATAATGCTTAAGTAACGTGTACTGTATTACACCGCAGTATTTTATTTTACTTTTGTATATTTTATTTTATTGTTACACCAACAAAGTAAACACTATTACTTACATAAAAAAAACATTGCATAAATCGGACGCTTGATAAGAGTCACCTCAATTATAGGTGTAAACTACATGCATACAAAAGTGCTACAGCCAAAATCGCTTCTTTTCCGTAGTTCCATTGGATGTCCCATTGATGGGAGGGACGATGGAAAAAAATCGTTTAACCGTAAACCCATTTGCTAATGGGATCACCGAAAATACATAGTTTTTATTCCAGTATCGTTTTTTTATAGGAAAATAGATAATGAAACCTCTTTACATGATTGTGGTCATTTGATGTCATTTAAAATGTGTGTCATGTTATGTCATTGTTCGCATGCATTTTCCGTATTCTCATCAAACCTATACTCGCCATTTAATTAGACATACCTACCTTTTATTTTCAATTATGAACGAAACCGAAAATGATATACGTTATATAAAAAGGAAGGATGAAACAGTATTGATAAATGGTGGACATCAATATTATTTAAACACACTACTTTCGCTTCTAAATTCTTTAAATGCTCCTTCTTATCTTGCTCCCCATTTTCAGTAACTTTGCTCCTCTCATAGTAAAAATCTCCGGTCCTCAAATAATCTTCTCCTTCTCTGTCCCTCTCATACATCTGGTTTTATTCATTCTTCCTTTCACATTCAATGCATTCTCTTGTGGAACGCGCTGCCTCTCAAAATCAGGATGGCTACGACTCGTGACGCTTTTAAAAAGAAAGCCCGCGAACTTTTGTTACAATACCAATGTTATCTTTGCACCACCCTTTAGTTGACTGGTAGAGAATGTTTCAGGCATAAAGTCCGCCATGTAATATTTATGTCGCAAAAGTTTAAATAAATAAATAAAAATAGGGGGCAAAGGTAAATATTTAGGTCACACTAAATGCAAGCAAGAAAGGCGAACCCTAGGATTATGTACCACTTTGACTTGCCACAAGAGAAAATCAAAACTGGCTTTGAATATATAGAATAGAGTCAGAATGTGATAATGTAATCGTCAATAATTTATGTTAACAAAAGTAATTATCTACATACTAAGTATCAATAATCTTTTTTTAGCATCCGAAACGGTTTCATCATCCGACCGTAACAAAATAATCATCGACATCATAACAAATTGCAACACGCCTAATTCGAAGCCATTCAGTTAAATAATCAGAACATTTCGCAATGAATGACCCGACTTTTGCTCTCGGGGGAAAAACTCATCGCAATCTTGGAAGCCTCACCTTTAAAGTTACTTTCGGTCGCACACATCTTCCTGTCTGTTTATGCGGAGCGTAAGTAAATTGATGGTAATGATCTGAAGGCCTACCCTAACATACGAAACGAATTGAAAAGACGCTAACGCTGTATTTGTTATACGTAGCTCCACGCGTTCATACAACTCAGAAAGTAGCGTTAGTTCACAAAGCGTTGTATGGCGCAGACCTGTAAAGTGTCTTCGATGTCGTTGGGACTTTTGGAGTAGACTCTGTGGGGGCGCGAACGATTCGCAAAACATTGCGCGTGCGCTGTGACGAGTGTCAGAGGAGCGGCCAGCTTGGCGAAACAAGTTCTGATAGGGGTGACTCGTGGTAAATCTCTTGCCTCTACTTACTGCCTGCTTGTTGATTAATTTCAAAACTTCGCATATAATTTTTATAATTATGGTGATTCCTACTACGAAACTAACTATCCTCGAAGATGCCAATTGTATTTATATCACATAGGACATACCTAATGGATTGGCATCAGTGCCCGGTAAGGAGTTTGATATTTTTCGGGATAACATTGTGAGAGCGAGAGGAATGTGTCCTCTTTAAACTGTGCATCGCTTTAGTTTACACTGTAATTCAATGTAATATAAAGTGAAGGTCAATGTAGTAATAAAAAAATATAGAATATTGGGGTGATTAAAGTAATAATTGGACGCACCGCGGCGGGCGGCGGGCGGCGGCGACGGCGGCGGCGCCGGCGCTTGCCATGCCTTGCAACCACCGGCCGGCGCCGCGACAAGGGCACTCGATTCTCTGATTGGGCAAAGTGTGCTTCGGATTTTTTGATACAATGCCTGACTCTGCAATTATTGATCCTATACTGACTTTGCGATGTAAATGGGCAATTTTTTAATTTTAATTAGGGGTAATTTTTTTACATTTATTATTTTAAAATAATTACGTAAATAGAACTGTACCTCGATACCTAATAACACCTGATATAGGCTGATGAAAATGCAGTTATACCGATAAAGTAAATTAACTAAGAATAAGTCACGTTATCCCACAATATCTACCATATTAGTAAGGTTAATGCAGAATAACCCACAATATCTACCATATTAGTAAGGTTAATGCAGAATAACTACCATCGAAACCACTGAGTCATAGACGTGTCTATGTTTAATTTTATCACAGTTTGAAAACAAATAAACAATTTTAGAAAAAAAACTTTATAATAGAAGGACAGAAAAATAAAATTATAAAAATATATGTGTTGCACTGCACATACATTTAAAAATGAGCGGAGTAAATGCGGAGTAAATTTGGAGTGCTGTGAAGTGTATGATTTGTAAATCCCTTCGCAGTAAAATCCACTTCAAAAGGGAATAAAGATAATTTATTAAAAAAAACTTCAAAAGAAATACGTACAAAATGCGGAACATTTAAATCGGTCAATGTCAAACACATTTTGATCTGCTGTTTTTTCTCTAATATTATATGTTTACTCTTTTCCAAAAGAACTTTTATAACGTTCAATCGACCTTATTTTTTATGAATAACGTTTAAATTTCGACAAAGGCTATCAAAAGTTCGTCAATTGGAAATATAGGTAATAGATAACTAGATTAACTAGTACATCTAAAATATAGGTATATACACGGTATATAGGTATATAATAGGGGTTAAAGTATGAAATTGCCGTTTTATTGTATTAGGTACTTCGAATTGCGATTACTCGCGTTTGGAGAGGGGACTGCTTATGAACGCACCGTGCGATTTTGGTTTAAACGCTTTCGTGATGGAAACTTTGATTTGAAGAACGAACCACGTGGAAGACCGCCCACACAGGTGAATAACAATGAATTGAAAGAGATGGTGGAAGCCGCTCCGAGCCAAACTACCCAGGAATTAGCGGCATGGTTTAACGTTACCTTACCAACAATATTGACTCATTTGCGTCAAATCAATAAAATAATAAAATATAAGAAATGGGTGTCTCATGATTTGACTGATCTGCAGAAAGAAACGCGTGTTGAAACTTGTGTTGCCTTGTTGAATCGATACAGAAATGAAGGAATATTGGATCGAATTGTGACATGTGATGAAAAGTGGATTCTTTACGATAACCGTAAGCGAAAAATGCAATGGCTGACCCCAGGTCAAACGCCGCAACAGTGTCCTAAAGCAAAGCTTACCAATAAAAAGGTAATGGTAACTGTTTGGTGGTCTCAGCATGGTGTTATTCACAATAGCTTTCTCCGATCTGGTCAAGCAATAACGGCAGATGTCTACTGTGCCGAACTTCGATCAATGATAGCAAAACTAGCAGTGAAAAAACTAGTAGCCCCGACTCATGAATCGATCTTCACCATTATTGCTCCATGATAACGCGAGACCTCATACAGCACGAGTAACCGTTTTAACTCTACCGGAACTACAATTAGAAACCATTCGTCACCCTCCGTATTCGCCAGACCTTGCTCCAACGGACTACCATTTTTTCGTGATTTGGACAATTTTCTACATAATAAAAAGTTTTCTTCTCAGGAGGCAGTACAAAATGCTTTCACACAGTTTGTCGAATCTAGATCACGAGAGTTCTATCGCAAAGGCATAAATGACCTTCCTATTAGATGGCAGCAATGTTTCGATAATAATGGTAATTATTTTGATTAAATAAATATGCTGAATTTAAAAAAAAACGAATTTCAATTTTTTAGTACAAATTGGCAATTTCATACTACTATAACCCCTAATATATTGCGTTGATAGATATTAAATTCAAAACACACGTTAAACATGTATTATTGCATACAAATGCGTGTGGAAATAAGTCGCCTGCACTGGCTCGAATATTATTATTAATGTGTACAAAATTTGTATATTATATACATGATTGTAATTTGGTTAAAAAAGTGGAGAAAAGAAATAAACCTTTTGAGAGTTTCTTGCCACCTCTTCTCGGTCGAAGACTCTCCCAAAATCAGAGCTGGTGGTACATTCAGTAGTTTAGTCTAAACTAATTTTTTAGTTTTTTGATTTTATAGTTTTGACGTCAATAAGTGACTGTGAAGGCTTATGTTTAATAAAATGATTTGACTTTGAGTTTGACTTTGAAAAATATAAAATAAGATCGCGCATATCGCAAAGGTGTCCGGCAACCCTGCGACCCACTTGTACAAAGCCCGCACCGGCCAACGGCTTTCTTTCCATCGGCAACCGTACAACTCGCCATTACATAACGTGACGTAAACTGCGCGCATACCACAATTATAAAAGAGGTCGATACTCTCCGCGCGGTGGGCTACTGAGTCGGTTATGAGGTGACGGCATAATTGTAACACGAGGGCGAATTAATGAAGATTCGAGAGGCCGTCAAAGATATGATATTTGCGTTTGTTCTGTGAGGCTGTTTAAACAAAAGGAAAACGTTTCGGCTTACTGCTGGTCTATTTATCAGACCGCTCGGTTTGATATTTAAAGGTACTGTAAGCAATTGCAAGGTAAGGCAAATTGTTTGGTGTTTTCGTTGCATACCTGGGTATCAACAACCCGTATTCTTCAAGACGTTGTAATGACTTGATTTGGCGAAACTCGCAGTAGGACAGTGTAAAAGCTATGTACATTAGTTTACTATTTCACATTTACTTAAAACATAAATAAATTACCTTTGTAGTTTGTAAATTTAACAATTCAATAAGAAAAAAACGAAAACTGGGTCAACACTTTCCAAGTAAAATTAAAAACTGCGTCTATATTTTCCTTATAACAATTAATAAAGCGAGAAAGGAATATTCAATTTTCTTTATGTTAAATAAAGCTTATCATGTTCTTTACCTTTGTAAACATATTTTATTCCTAGTGCCCTTTTCCAGATTAGCAAGCACTAACGAACTATACACGGTGGCCGACAATCTTTAAGCAAACAAATATAAATTATGCAAAGACGGTGAGAGAGAGATTCGTATGATGGCATTTAGGATTGCGCAAGAGACGCCCATGTGTCTCGCAACGACGCCTGGATGGATGGACGGCGGGGAATATAAAGAATGACTCAGATTACAACGAGTCCGCACCGAGCCGAGCGTCAGCCGAGCCGCGACAACCAAAGCTCTATCATCCATGAAGACGAAATAGATAAAGAAAGAAGAAGAATATCAATAGTTTTTTGTACTGCTAAAATACATCGTCTTGAAACTATATCTTAATAGATGGTATTGCATACTCACGAGTTATGTGGGGCTCTCCCCCCTGCCTGCCTAACTCCGCGACGGGGTGCAGGGTGCATACCTACTAAAATCGCAGTACCAATCACTTGCAGAGGAGGCTCACGAATAGCCGGCACCGTGTATAAGAGTATTGTTACCTAGCAAGTTCTGGCACCCATCGTGCCGAACGTCACTCGTCCGTAACGTATTTTTACGGCTCGCTATAGTCTGCATCGACCTTAAAACGTCGTTGTTTATATAGCAGAACAGGCCAGACAGTTGGTCTAGAAACTATACAAAATGGACAAATCATTCAGTTAACTTGCAAAATATAGTTTGTAATTTAAATATTGCACTTTAATTTAAGAATTTCTGCAAGTATATTTAATAAATATCTAGCTTATTATTTAATTATTATTAAACCAATATTCGAAAGTTATATTATAAATTCCAAAAATAATGTGATTTTTCTTTAATAAATAAATAAATTACGCCTGAACGGTTTTGAATAAAATTTAAAATCATATGGTTAAACACACTTTGTATTAATTAACACACGGGATAGTATTTTATTTTCGGAGATAATCTTATTCCGTCGAAAGACTGAATTTTCGCAGGCGCGCCTTTTCTCTTCTAAAGATAATCTTTAGAAGAGAAAAGGTTCATGTTTAAGCTAACACGTAAAAAATATAACTATGATGACGTGGCTGATATGATTGCGTATAACACATAAATTCGCTCGTAAATTGGAATTAAATATGCAAAAACTCATAAAAAGCGTGTCAGCGGAGAGTCATATATATAAGGGTCACATGGGAACTCTGTTACACTTTTCTTTTATTTTTTTTCTGCATGCAGATTCCGTGGATCCGGGGATTGCCTAGTCCTTTTCTAAAAAGGATTAAGACAGACCCGGTAAAAACCCCTGGGGTTCGCCTTTAGCCTTTAAAAGGGCTATGAAGACTACCGGAACGCACGCCCCCCGAAGCTGAAGTTCTTATTTAAGACTAAAGCATCGTAAAAATGAGCATGCCACTTGACAATATTTATAATTACGATTTCTTCTCTCGCAAAATAAAAACTATTAGCTACTATAATTTCTGTCTTGATTGAGGTTATTCAATTCTTTTTTTTGTTATTTCTTCATTTAACATTTGTTTTATAAATACTCCATTAACCATCAAGGTTATTACGGCATGCTGTAGTAAGTTCACAGCGGAATCATGGCTGTGATTGCAAGTTTACACAGTTACAACAGCTTAATTAATTATTAGTTACATTGTCTGCAGTATTACAGTCAAATGAAATGACAAAAGCTTTTGAAATAATTGACGGCTGTACGAATTTGGATGAAGTTTTGCACGTAAACAGAGCATGACCCGGAGTAGGACAAAGGATACTTTTTATCTCGGTAACACGTTCCTGTGGGATAGTGAAGTCCTTGCGGACGATGTCGGGGAACAGCTAGTTTCCAATATGAACCAACGATTTTTCTATGTTAACAGAGACAGTTAAAGGCTAATTACTTACTTACTTACTTAAGCACTACTCGTATTAGACATATTCGTGCTGGACCCACGGTGCAAGCATAATTTCTCTACAGATACGTCCGTCGTGGGAAAATGCATACAATGATGTAAACACCAATAAGCGGAACGGTCAAGGCGAAGCTGTGAATGTGGTTAGTAAAATTCTAACTAACAATTATGATAAGTGTGAAGTTGTGTTTGTTTGTCCTTGAAACAAGACTTTTTACAAACTATTCTCATTCTTTACGGGCTTTGAAATTTCAGAGTTCCAATTGCGCGTTTTATTTATTATTCGAATTCATTAGATAACGATAGTGAAAAAGATGTATCTAGTGCAAAATTGTAACTCTCCTTGTTGGTCACTAGTAACATCAAAGCCTTACAAACTCCTGTGTAAACGTGATCGAAATGAGAACTAATCTCGCACTAATATACACTCAGGATACTCTACGTGTGCCAATTTTTATCATGGTCCAGTACAAAGTATCCTAGGACCTACAATAACGACATTAGTGACAATCAGACATCAGACCGAATTTGACGCCGCTCACGGGCTTAGCCGCGGGCGGAAGCTAGTTGTAAATATAATCAGGAATGATTTGCATACATAAACATTACATACAATGCTAACGACTAAATCGCAACCACTGAAGAGGTATTAGCGATTGAGTAAGGTTGTGGATTTTAGAAATTCCACTTCACTTCAAGTGCAGCCAGCGTAACTGGCGGTGATAATGACGCCGCCGCCTGGCTTGATGTCAATTTAGCAGTGCCGTCTCATTTGCAGGACGGGTAGTATGAGATAGTTAAAAACAATCAATCAGAGTGAATGAAATTAATGTTTCTTTTCACGATTTGGTAGTTCATTTCATAGTGAAAGTTACTTAATGTCAATGTAAACCGTAATTTTTGTGTTATTTTTATTTTAATTCATTTGATAGTAGTTTAGTAGACGCCGATGCATTTTAGAAGATAAAAGATCGTAGGTATGTTTAATCTAGAAACTTAGTTGTACACTTTTCAAAGTATATAAATTTTACTTTATATTTGACTTTTTAACATACGACTATTGCTGTTCATAATTTAAACCTAAAAGAAATTGAAATAATCGGTATCGTGGTCAACTGTAGCGCACCTACATCGGTAATGTCATATGTAGAGATAGGATAATCGGAGGCATATTTGCCTAAAGTTGAGGTGTTGTCATAACATGGAAAGCACTTTCGTATCGAAAAAATCCCAGGATTCCGGGATCGACAAATTTAGTTTTTTATTATAGAATCAAATCGGGTGTAGCTATATTTACTTATTTTAAGGTGATAATATGGAGTGCACTTTTGTATCAAAAGAATTTGGGGGTTTTGGATTCGACAAATTCAATGTTTTTATAACAGAAATAACGATTGCCTCATATTTTTCTTCAATTTTCAAAAGATTTTTATCAAACTAATAATAACACGAATTACAAAGAAAAACTAATTAAATCTCTAAAAACTAATAACTTACTCACATTATCGCATGTGACGAATAAGTTGAAAGTTTAGGATACAAAATATCTATGTAATTTCACTGCCTCCTACAACGGTGGCGGGTGTTAAACAACTTAACTAATTTCAGTGGTTGTCCGCTGTCAATAAGGCTATCTCTTGTTTTTCTGTTTGTGGTATAACCATTGGCACTATAAAAAGAAATAGACGGCTCATGCACAACGTTGTTAGATGTCCACAGCACGGCTTGTACAGACCAACACATACTTAAAGAACAAGCGCGCGTAACTCTATCTTTTTCTTGTTTGTTGTTGTTGAGAAAAAAATACTTAAGTTTATGAAGACAAATTAAAAAGAATTCGTAGTGACGTACAAAACAATAAACTGTGGGTATACTAGACGAAACCACTGATTTTCTGATCTGGCCGATATGTGGTAAATTTTTTAGTAAAACCGTAAAGGGAAAACATATATGGGCTAATTTACATACTATGTTGAAAAACGTTAGTTGTGGTTAACGGGCATTCTGTGTCTGAATTTGTAATTCAATGTTTAAAAGACTTATGGGGAGATGAATTCGACAGTAAAGTGCAGGATGTCTCAATGTTATGTACCGATAGCGTAGCGTGTATGTTACTGGCTGGAAGAATACTAAAAAATACATTTCCCAATTTGAAACATTTTATGTGTTTAGCGCACGCCCTACACAGATTAGCCGAGACAATACGTTTAAGCTACGATGATGTAGACACTTTAATTAAAAATGTAAAGAAAATATTTTAAAATCTCCAAACAGAGTACGAATTTTTAAGGAGTTATAACCAAATTTACACTTACCTCGACACTCGACCTCGACTTACACTTATTTCGAATACATATAGAATTTTACAAATCGGTCCACAAATGACGGAGAAATCGCCGGACATACATAAAAAAAATACATCCAATCGGATATATTACCTCCTTTTTTTTGAAGTCGGTAAAAAAAACACACCTAATGCTAAAGACGTTATTTGTCACCATAATATCGAGTAGATTCGCATTCACTAATTTTCCAGAATCTCGGGATTCATATTTAAAAAAAATTATTTTGTAAGAAGCCGCTTCCATAATATTGTAGCCAAAAATGAACTTTAGGTGAATATGCATCCGAATATCCGATCTCTAGTCATATGGTATCCTATGTAACAACATTATTAATTTTATTTTTATTTTATTTTATTTAGGATAACAACAGTCATTAACTTACATAGCTATACAATTTGTTTATACCATGGCATTTTAGGGCCAATAACAGTATAAATATAAAATAAATAAATATTAGACAACATCACATACATTGTTACCCACATTTTCAAATAAGAAAATAGAATCAACGAGTAATTACATAACTGAATGAGTAGTACTTACTAAAACTTAAGAACAAAAATGTAGAACCATAAAAACAGCCATAAAGAAATAAGACTTAATAATAATAAAAAAATAATAATGACGGGAGAAAACGTAATTGCTGTAAGTGGCAACAATGTCGTTAGTGGAGTAAACACGCAGTCGAAATCAGAAAAAAAGTCTGCGTCAAATGGTCCGGGTCTCGTGTCGCTACGGTAACAAAAAATTCATATTGCCGGATAATTTTTGAAAAATTTCTGTGTTCAAATTGTCGTAAGTCTGCCAGAAAATGATGTTTTTGATACTAATGTACTTACAGCAACTCAAACAGGTAATTGTAATGTGTTTCTATTTACGTGGTTCATATTTAAAAACCTTAACACACTTACAGCATTTTCGAAGAGTATTTGGCTATCATCATCGGCCTATCTTAGTCCACTGCTGGACATAGGCCTCCCCCAATGAGCGCCATAGCGCCCTTGACGCATCCAGCATCTGCCTGCAGTCTTTCGCAGGTCATCATCCCACCTGGCCGGAGGGCGTCCTACACTACGTTTACCGAGTCGTGGTCTCCACTCAAGAACACGTTTACCCATTTGGCTATGAAGTATAACAAAACAGACAGACAGTTGATCACTTACCTGATACAGACGAAGAGGACTAAATTAAGAACATTTGCTGTTTTTACGTCATTTGCGTTATTATCATTTCTTACCATACCTTATAGCCGATTAAGAGGTATATAATATTTAAGTATAGAGTTTTACTTTTCAAGGTTTGACTTCTAGAAAAAACCTCATACGTATTTAAATTTTTTTTATTAAGTTCAATGAAGGATTGAATTGTGTAATGTTGATTCCAAAAGTCTTTTATAAGGTATTATAATTTATAATTATGTTTAGTATGATAAAACTTGATCTCATTTATATTCACTGGTGCCAACATTACTTTTAATAGATAAAAATGAACAAATTATTGAATAACAGCATTTTATTTTATTGACACATCCAGTATCTTCTTTGCTTACAGCTTTATTTTGGTATCACTACTATTTCTGAGCATCTATTTTGTGCTACTTAATTATTAAAATACCTCAATAACACTATTTTATAATTCTGAAAATGTAACAAAAAATAACTAAATCACAGAAACCTGTAAATTGTTTACAGCGTTCTTAAGGTCGGCAAATGAAAAGACAATTGCTGTAAGTAGTAAAAAACCTGTTTATCATAACTTTAGAACTAAATTGATTATTGCTTCGTATGCATACTATTTCAATAAAATTGTGCACAAAAAATGTCTTTCTATTACGAATAGCAAAAACACAATGTTGAAAAAATTTCCACGAGCAGGATTTGAACCTGCACCCTTCTGACATACCGGGTCAGGTGCTCTTCCAATTGAGCTATCGTGGTTCTAACCAGCCCGCCGAAATTATTCAACACTATTTACTTTTTTACTTTGAAAGCCAAAGGCGCCAATTCAATGTCAACAACTACCGTCATTAACATCTGATCATAATATTTTTACAAATACTAAAGATCAGTTAAGAAATAGGCAAGCTATTTATAAAATGTTTTTGTTTTGTTTATATAATTTTTAACGCAAATTTTGTTGCGATACAAATTACAAGTGGCTATCCAATTGAGCTATCGTGGTTAGAACCACGATAGCTCAATTGGAAGAGCACCTGACCCGGTATGTCAGAAGGGTGCAGGTTCAAATCCTGCTCGTGGAAATTTTTTCAACATTGTGTTTTTGTAATTAGTATCGCAACAAAATTTGCGTTAAAAATTATATAAACAAAACAAAAACATTTTATTACGAATAGTTTAAAAGTTATGATTTTTTGTTTAGATTTTCGAATAGTTTTTTGGCTCAGGTGTAAAATTGGGTTTTTAATACTTACAGCATTTACGTTTTCTTCCGTGTATATTTAATTTCACAAAATAACAACTTACTTTTAGACGCCCAAAGCTGCCCGTCGTTGAGAGCGTTCAAGTAACGCTTCATATCTTCCTCACACTGCTTCGGCAGCTCCATATTCTTTTTGCTAAGCAAATCCAACCAGTCGTGGTGGTCGAGCAGGCCCTTCATCCAAGCCATTCTCGACCTTTTCACCTCACTTGTAGAGTTCACAGTGGCACCCACGACACTCACTAGCACTAACACGCCGAGGCACAGCATCGTCCCTGTGGCAACCATTTTGGAGCTCATCCTTGAAGCACTTAGAAGAAAACTGTCATACTGAGGAATTCACTGAATCGTGCACATTCTTGCTGAGGGTACCTGTAACAAGAAATATTATTCAGTTTAAATTAAGTAGTTTACGTCGTAGGCGACATTCGAGGTAAGTAGACGTAGACGATAGCAGATGACAATGTATTTAGTTTTAAAATGTGACTTTGAATTCACGATAAAGGATCTGAAAAGGGCATTTAAAATGATGATTAGATGCGACCCAAATCTTTTGCAATTTGATCGACGGACGGTTCTTCCTAGACATTATTGGTGTCTTGTCAAAGTTGAAAGTGCTCATATTATATTCTAAAACTTCCTTTTTAAATAATTGGTTTTAACCAGATTTTAATAAAATAAGTGAAATCCTGAATGATTTCATCGATCACCCCGCTACACACGACTTTAAAGTTTATACTGACACCCCCTACCAACCTTGCGGTTACAAAGTAGGTGTCAGACATCCATACGCAAGCACATGGGACCATCTACGTCAGGTCAAAACGCCGGATCAGGACACGCCGAAGCGCATTCTTCATCCGGTACTTTTATGAATAGTGTCTCAATCGAGGTACCGTGGTACCCTTGAATAGACAGCCGGACCCGTAGTTCCAACTGCCATACGCTACCTATCAGGGTCAGTAGATAGGGACATCGATCAATGGAAAAGCTCTCTTATAAAAAAAAACTCGGACCATTGAAAAGAATTTGTATACTCTTTTACAACTTAATCAAAATTTAATTAAGCCCCCGTAATACGGTTCAAAAGAGAATGCCCTCCGAATAGGGAAGTCTAAAAGATTTAATATCCGCAAATGCGATAATGTAGTGTTATTTTTCGGATTTCCCGGGTTTCCGCAGCTCGTCTGACTGGCAAAGCCCCAATTTGTGAGCTGCAAAATGGCCCCCATTAAACGGCAAACGTTGATGCAGGCTTTATCGTGCACCGTTTACTGTTTCGGACAAATATTAGGCGGAAACTGAGGGTGTTTTCGACAACCTTTGTGGAAAATGTTTTCGTTTCATAAGTGTGTTCGTATGCTAGAACGAAATTGATGGAGCATATGCTTTTGAGGCTATTTTCAAAGGAACGGAGCAAGACAGAGCAAAACACATGGACGAGTAGTAACTAACTATGTTTGATATGCTTGATGTTTGAATGTCGATGTCAACGCAACGAAATGAAAATTAGGGAATTTTGGACACCAACCTATTGTTTTGACTTGTATAGACATTTGTCTGGGTTCTTGCCACTACTACACTGCTTCACTCTGGTGACCCGGCTCAAATGCCCCAGGGAATTTTGTATCTACAGGCATACTTTTCCAACGCAGTAATACTAGCTCCTAGAAACCTTTCAACAGTGTATAGACACAGTATGATGATATATGAGAATAATGATTTCTTCGCGTGCAAGTGTAGCGTTAGGTTTAGACAATAAACTGAGAAATGGACTATAATACGCTTTTTATTGTTATGTTAACCAATTAAGCCTTACGTTTATGATGACGTGATTCTTTTCTAAGTATATAAAAACATATTATAATCAGATGTTAATGACGGTAGTTGTTGACATTGAATGGGCGCCTTTGGCTTTCAAAGTAAAAAAAAGTAAAAAGTGTTGAATAATTTCGGCGGGCAAGTTAGAACGACGATAGCTCAATTGGAAGAGCACCTGACCCGGTATGTCAGAAAGGTTAAGGTTCAAATCCTGCTCGTGGAATTTTTTTTAACATTTGTGTTTTTGTAATTATATAAAAAGATAAAATTCTAATTTGCACACACAATTATTTTAACTGTCATATAGACCATAGCTGATACTAGTAAGATACAATAGAGTCCTTATGCTGATAACATTCTGATGCTGTATAAGAAAGGAGGGAAACAAAAGACCCTTTGTAACTTACCTACTTGACGAGTCTTCCCAGCACTAGGTTTCTCGCCCCGTAGCTTACGAACCAATATGGTGATGTCGTAGCGAATTTTGTAGCTCAGTTACTAACATGGATTTTACAGATATTTTTTAAATTTAAAAAGTGAAAATAATTAATTTTATTAACAAAAGTTATGAAAAATGTAGCAAAAAAAAAATTGTAAAAACGGCTGAAAGAACCTTTAGACGAATGGTTCACATTCCGTTGCTTTTTTTAAACAATTCCATTAAAACTCGAAGGGAAGTTTCTTGCCGGTGGTTATCAAACATAAGAAATGTTTGAGGCATGCAAGAGTTATGAAATTATCTTGCATCTATACAGCTTTCTTTGCTCTTTATAAAAAGTTTGCTTTGTTATGAAAAAATGTAAAAGTCATTCCTTTTTCTATTGGTAGTTCAAGTTGCCTTGTGTATTTGTCAATCGATCTTCTCGTTTGCCACCAGGAGGTGCTAATCTCATTTTTGTTAACGTGATCGAATGCCAAATAAAACTCGCACTAGACTCGATGGCGCAACGGATTGCGATTGGATTCGTCCGAAAATCAGGTCGAGTTTTTCATTCATTGCGAAATGATCTGATTATTTAACAGACTTTATAGGACTTTGAACTTGGTACGCCATTTGTTATGATGTCACTGATTACTTGGTTACGGTCTGTAATGTTTGATGAAACTATTAAGGTGAGAAAAAGTGCTTGTTTTCGTTCAGGTTGCTAAATACCGGGTATACTAATTATTTTTTATGTTATAAGACAGCAAACGAGCAGGCGAGTCACCAGAAGTAGTCATCACTGCCCATGGACATTTACAGCATAAAGTTAGCTTCAAAGTTAGAGTTTACTGATTGCCTCTGGGCATATTTACAGCATCACCAGAATATTTGGGGGCGGCGAGAAACTTAAAGGGTTCCTCAAGCCGTGTGAAACGAAGCACCGTTAGAGGTTTTCTAGAAGGAATGGCATCACGCACTAGTTCGTGTCCCCGTGCCCTACTAGATTCTCCGAGGTGTTCGGATCGCATTTGATATCTCTCCGTGCTTCGGAAGACACATTAAGCCTGTTCTTGTTATCATCGTCAAAGAAGATGGCAGTCTTCAAAACCCACCAACCTGCATTAGGCTAGCGTACTGGGTAATTATGGCTTCTTTAGCTTACTATAGGATTACTTACCAGGGAGAAATACATTTCGCATACCACTGCGCCCGTGGAGTCGCAGATGGTTATGTGGGACTCTCCCCCCGAGCCCCCTCAAAGGGAAAGCAGGGTATACATGCGCTATAAACTCCTGCACTTCTCCTCCGTGCCACCAGGACGATCCGCGACCGTTATTAACAATCACTGAAGGTCACACTACAGATGACTAGATGACCTTTTTACTTTTTTACGTCTTTAAGTGTCTTGGTGGTCACCGGTGACCGAAAATCAATAGAATTTATATTTGTATACTCCGGGGCTAGGGGCGACTCCGGGTTACGTGGGACTCTCCTCCTCTTCCCTCGTTTAGCTACTAAAAGCTCGACGAGGGGAGGGGAGGTATACCCACTAAAAACATAGTAGGTACCATCCCTTCTCTGCCACGGGGATGACTCGGGATCACGAATGGCAAACACCGAGTAAAGATGACTAGATGACCTAGTAAAATTACTAGTTAAGAATTTATGTACATTCTTGAAAGTGGTACCTAATATTTTTCATCAATTTACAAGCAGGAAGTCATGATGCGATGCCACGAGTTCCAACTTTTACATGCCCATAAATGGTGGAGACTGCAAACTGCTTTTTACATGATTTCACCGAAACTTGCATTACATCAGTGAGATATCAACACACACATGAAACAAGCAAAATTCATAACCTGATTGCTTGCACGTCAAATTTTTACGACCTAACAGAGTGCTTTAACAAATTATGACGTAGACCGGAACACTTAACCACCGTTGTAACCATAAATGTTAGTAAAAAGAAAAAACCCAGCCTTGAGCAAGTACTTTTTTATAGATGGCAAATTTTACACAAAGAAAATTTTCCTTTGAAAAAAAGTATTGAAATTCTTTGCCCTAACCGAGAACTGAACCAACGAAATGGAAATTGCTTTTTTAAATAAAAATAAAGACAAATGCTTTAACAAAACTGGTTGAGGTATTCGGGTAAAGTGTGCCAGTCTCATCGCCATTTACTACTAAATGACTTGGTCTATCAAAAAGATCGGATTCAGCGTTGCATTCTTTACTCGTCCTATAAAATTTCTTTTAAAAAGCTTATTTAAACTTATCCTCTCTCAATTCAAAGGAAAGTACGACTTCAATTCGGTTTAACGACCGTCGTAAAACAAGATAGAATCAACTTCCTATATCAAACCTCCCACCTACAGCCTGGCTAAATTAAACCACCTCCACTAAACAATAGCATTTGGGCGTTCGAGGATTTGTTACGGGCCCATGAGATATTGAGGCAAACCATTGTTTTGTTCTGTGTAGGGACAAAATGCGGGCGGAATGAAACCTTTTTTTAATGTCAGACAAATTGACTTACAGACATAATGAACATGATTAACGAACCGAGCCTTTTGATTAGGTTCTTTTTGGTGAAGTCAAATTTATTAGATTTTCTTCACTAAATATACAATTGGGTAGTTGACAACAACAACAATTAATTCCAGAACAATAAACGTATAAGTGAAATCACGTAACAGTTCTTTATATCATTGACCAATTTGTTATTTGACCTATGCATGAATTTCTGTAACCTAAATGTTATTAATAAACACTCAATTGACGCAAAGAAATAGTGACGTCAAAGTTTGCTAATCCCATACAATTTCTATTAAAAATAATCGTTTCGACAGTTGGTAAAAAGTTTCTATATTGACTAACCAGTCAACTACCCAATTCCTCTTTTAAATATATTCTTTATTACACTAAAACACACATATAGAAAAAAAGAGCAAAGTTTCACTAACCTCTAAAATAAATATTTTCAAATGGGAGCTTGTCATACATATAAGTAGAAGCAACAAAACTATAATCTATACAATAAAAAGGAAACCCGTAAGGTTTTTTACTAGATATCTTTTTTGTTATATCTGTGACTCTCTGCCTCTAAAAAAAAATAAGGCTAAGGGGTAGGCCTTTTTTAACTGAAACCTAAAATTAACTGTGTGACTAATTATCTCAAAACTCCCCCTTTCTTGTGTAGGTGATCTGAGATTCGCTATAAGCAACAGCGATGAACGATTTTAATACTTGGATGTTCGAAATGCTCTCCAACAATTAATCAACCTAAAACCGACCTAAAATATTGGAAAAATCAAGTATTATTATAAGATATCAACGCTTACAGAAAAACTTTACATATATATGTATTTACTCTTTGAAAGTGCATACTCTTTGGTGGCTTTATCCTAGCGATTAAAACACACAATTAGCCTTACTTCAGGAATGGTTAGCTTACGTTGTAGGATGTCGTCAACGGGTCTTTATTCGGCATTTCCTGGGTCGTTGACCCAGATTGTCTGATTGCGGGGAACGGTGAGCGAAATCGAAATCAGCATTGTCACTGTTTGAGCTTTTACCGGTTAAACCAGCCTACCCTGCTGTTTGAACCTCCTTAGTAATTTAAGTATACTCGATGAGCAACTTTTTATCGCCCCCGTTCAGTAGAAGTGAAAGAAACATTTTCATGGTTAAATTGTTTCCTAAAAGTTACAAAGTGTTCTAGAATGTTAAACGTATATTCTTTTCCTTATTCATACATTAAAATGATTGCCTAGGATTCCTATCACTAAGGACATTGCGTTGAGTCTTGTCCTAAGTACTAAGCAAATTTCACTATGGAACCAATTTCGAAATCGCCAATACGAATAATACAAAAACATATCAACTTGATCAAAATGTATGAAACAGTTGATGTTCACCTCGCCCGAACAATTAGTAAATTGGCAAACAATCTGAATTTAATTGAATTAATAGTAAAACAACGTCACATTTTGATAACTTAACCGATTTTATTGTTATTCCAATGCCCACAGTTTGATAGCGAAGATCGAATTTACGACTTTCGGAAAACATCGTCAGGCGTTCCCAGCTGGGCTATTATAGCTCTCAGAGAAGATTGCTTTGTACCCTAGAAAAAAATAGGTTGCCCGGGAGAATCAAGAGCCTTTCCCGCGTTACCGCATAATCAGCGCGGCGCCAAGACTGCACACTTAATGGGAAATGTTTCCTTCAAACAGCGCGCACACGTTTTATAAGCAGTGCAATTTCCTTAGATGCTCTTAAAAGTAGTATAACGGTTTTTATCGCATGATTTTATCTGTCCATAGAGTTTTTCTATAAACCTAACATGGACTTTGAGTGTGGAAAGCTTTTTTTTTTTTTTTAAGTTTAGTTTGTTCCTTAAGGAACCGGCTAAGGTCATAGACCATGCTGCCATGTCATTAGTTTCTTAATTTCATTGTAATACATAAATAAACAATATTATATTGATGATGATGAATGATAATAGAAATGGGAAGTGAGAAATGATATTACCCCCCAACCCCTCGAGTATCTCAGTAAAGATGTGGGGTTTTACTAAGTCCTCACGCAGACTTCTTGTGAGAATTGGAAAAGTAACATTGCACTGTTTTGTTTCATTTGCCAACACTCATGCACACTCACGAACACTTAACGGTTAATAATCCACCATTATTTCACATTAATATTCGACATAACACAAATTTTAGAAAATAACACAAAACCGCAGACATGACTCTTCACTTTCCCGCCAAGAAGTCCCCCGTGTGGAAAGCTTTATTTTAATAAATGTCATCTGTCAACATGGAGCTTTTTAACTTGTTAGAAAACTAAAAGTACAAGTATTAGTTTTCTAACAAGTCTCTATTTTGACTCCAATTTTAAAAGTGGATTAATGAGGAGCTCGATGGCGCCGTGGTTAACGCGCCCGGTCTACAAGTGCTGAGGTTAAGTAACTTTCGCATAGGCCGGTCATCGGATGGGTGACCAAAAAATTATCGTCTCGAACTCCTCGGTGCTTCGGAAGGCACGTAAAGCCGTTGGTCCCGGCTGCATTAGCTGTCGTTAACAACCCCCGGACCCGCCCGCGCGGTGGTTTATAGCCCGTTCTCCCTATTTATCCATAGGGAAGGCTCGTGCCCCAGCAGTGGGGATATTATTATGAAAATACATATAGGAAGAGACGTACAACTCACTATCTTGTATTTTTATCTGAATATGCTTCTATAAAATATAAACGTGAATTTCATTGGCTTTCCCGCTATCTGCATCATGTCATCCGTGCATTCATACGACAATTCTTTTTAAAGACATAATATGAAACGGTCAAGCACGGACTGGCCTATTGAACTAAGGGGTCCCGTATGTAGCAACATATTGTTCTTTTGACAAATAAGTTTTTAGACTGATGCACCTATAACTTTGTACCGACGTTTAATTTGTGGTCTAGTGCTTACCACCGGTGCCGCGTGGTCTCAACTACCGGTCTCAGAGTACCTAACATGAGTAATGTTTACTATCCATATTCAATTAGGTTCGATTACGTTAACGAGACCGAAAATTTTTATGGCATTGAAGGAGTGCCTCTTGGTGAAATACGTAGAGAGTTAAAATTTTGCCATACAAATTCTCGTTTTCATTAACGTGATCCAATGGCGAATGAAACTCACACTAAACATTACTAAAACCCTAAAACATTTTGTGCTCGTATTCGTTTTAGGTAGTGATGGTTCTAAACCCGCCTGGCTAGCTACCACTATCTTATGTCACTCTGTTGCCGTTTCATCGTTCAGTTCATCATCCAGATAAGTCCACCTTCGTTTGGATCAGTGTGAGATAAGTCCTTCAATAAAGTAACTTTATCTGATATTTGAATGAATACATTAAATTAATTTAATATTTGCACTGGCATTTGAGTACCGAACTATAAAAATATTCGCACCAGTAGAATGGTAAAATTAAATTTCATTTTGCCTAAGCCAGTATCACTGAAAACAGAATTAATTTACAGTTCAGGCGGCGTTTCGAAATGTAGTTTTTTGTAAATATTAATACTTTTTGTACATTTGATAGCTTAACTGTTAACTCAATTCATGTATGTGCACATAAATGGTTGTTGGTCTGCCTGGCTAGCTACCACCATCTTATCGCAACTTGTAATCATAGCATCAATTTGTAGCATTGTTCTATTCCGGCAGCTAGAGATAAGATAGCCAGTGCCTCAGTAGTTGAAGATCCCGGGTGAAGTGCGCTTCCACCATTGGCCTTATCATCACTTAGCATTAGGTGAGATGAAGGCACCGTGTTTACGTAAGATATAAAAAAAAATGTTGAGTCCTAATAATAATGCATTGGCCTATATCGGGAACGTATTTTTTTTTTTATGTTATAAGGAAAACAAACAAACAAGATGGAAAGTAATCACCGCCGCCCATGAACACCCGCAAAACCAAACTAATCGCAGATGCGTTGCCGGCCTTGAGGAAGGAGTTGGATCTTGAGGAGGGAGTAGGAATTGGGAGGGGGGAGGAGTGAGAGATGTGCCGTATTCTATATTTGGTACACTTCCTTTACCTCCGCTGGAAATCGACGCGACGAATCAATGGTCTGAGAAGGTTAAATGCATAAAAGTTTTTCATTAAGAAAATTTAAGTTTGAGTTGTTATACATTTAAGCGAGATTCAAGCCAGATGTTAGTAAACTACTACTTTCAACTTCGACAAAGGGTAAAGGTAATTTTCCCTCGACATTACTGTTGCCAAGTAATGGTGGGTTATATGGTTATAATCGAACCGCTTCGCCACTCACGCCCGCTCTTTAAAGCGTAATTATCACCTGGGTTATACACCCTACTAATAGAATACACGAACTTGTTCTTTATGCGTTATGTTATTAGAATTCAAAATCAAACAATATCCAAGTTACTTTCGGAACAAAATTTAGCCCAGTTTTCTCGCCTTTGTTCTCATTACCTACTACTATATTTAGACGCAGTAGTGAGCAAAGATAATTAGAGGGCGCTGCCATGTTATTTTCTTATTAAGAGTATAAATCCTTATTCAATATTCATTGTAATTTATAGACAAGCAAAAACTTTTTTACGAACTATTAAAGTGGTAGGCGTATAAAAGTTTTATCTTTGGTTCAAGACTCGTTTTAATATACATTCATAATGCAAAATCTTCTTGGGCAGTTTACAGAGTTTTTAAGCGACTATTTAATTTTGTTTGTCATGTATTTTTTACTTTAAGGCAGATGGCAATGCCCAAGTACATTTCAGGGTTACATGACAACTTCTTGTGGGTTATTTTATTGATTTTTTATTTCGAATCTTATTTGAAATAAAAAACAATATACGTATATCTTATTTATTCGAAAGTGTTTACCTTCACCTTACCTGATGGTGGTGAGTAGTGGTGACGATAAAGTCGATGATGGAAGCGTACTTGACCCAGATTCTTTTGTTTACGTTAAAAGCTTTTTAAATGTATTTATTGTATAAAACATGATACACACATAAAATTTACATGTTTTTTGTCGCAACTACGAAGTTCGGCGTGCTGTGTTATATTTTACGTTTCCAGCTATGATTGGTGCTGTTGGCACTATCCATTTCATAATATATATATTAGACAATATCAAGGTTAGGAAGCTAGAATCTTAGAATTGATAGTTCGTAGCTACGAATATTTCCCCAAGCTTTCTTGAGTTTTAGTAAAGGTGTAGTGAGACCTCACGCAGACTCCTTGAGAAAATTCGTTAAAAGTTACGTTACACTGTGTTGTTTTATTTATCATCATAACACTCATTTACCATTATTTCTGATTGAATTCGGCAAAACACAAATTATCAAACAGAATCACAACTCTACACTTGCTCACCTAAATGTCTTTTAAGCCCTTATCGCTGCCCATTATGTGAGACACACATAGGTATAGCTTGCGACATCTTCCTTTATGTGTTAAAAACTCTTTTTAAAGACCGTGAGATTTTTCATTTGGCAACCCTGCCGGCTCACAATGGACATCGAACAATCGGGGCTCCGTGATTAACAACACAAAGCACTCGCAGTCGCAGCCGAAAACTAATTAGACGCTGCAGACCGCTTTTTTAACTTATAGATATTTCCTTTTCATATAGTTAGCGAGTAACACAAAAACGATGAGTTTAAAGGGCAAATTATATGCACAAATTGCACATTTTCCATTGTTAATGGGAAATATATTCAAATGTTTTCTGTGTTATCAACTGCTAAATTATCATCATCATCATCGTAGAATGCCGAGTGCTTACAGAGTAAAGGACACAGTTTGAGAATTCGGATTTAAGAAAGATTTTAAAATCGAGTTCTTCACCGCAGTTTTCCTAATATTGATCGGACGTTACGTCAAAATCCGTCGAAAAGGTGTCAATGTCCGAACTCCCCATGAGCGATTATTCATTATGGATAGCCTGAGCCCAGCAGTCTGACATTTATAGGCTTATAAAAATAATTAGCGTAAAAGTAACTTGACATACATTTTGATATATAATTTCATATATTCTACATGAAGCCCGTAACTTTGAAAAAATATACGTCCGTCATTCAAAGGGCAATAATGAAGACGCTAATGTTTCCTCCACGGATCGCATTCGTCATTCATTCATTAGGACTTGGTGGAAAGCAATTAGAGCAGGCACCGCAGCTTGTTTAATATGGCCGTCGAAGACAGCAACAACGTGATTCGAAATTTTAGCGCAGCCAGTGGCACCCCGCGCGTTCGACAGAACACAATTTGAGGGGGTCTGATGTTGAGTAGCACCAATAATGGCGCACGTTAATTAATTTCTAACTTTCCCGATGCATTTTACTATTATTACTTAGTTACTTAAGTAAGGATTCTTCATCATCATCATCAAACTACAAAAATCCCGTTGGGGCTGACCTCAGCGAGATGTTAGGAACTATTACGTGTTAGGATTTTATTTTTAGAACAGTATTGTACGACTTGTTTTTCCTATTTTTATAGTGTTTTTTTTCGAATTGTCTAAGCACCATTTTTATTCGATTTAACACCACGATGGTGCTTATCGTGGAAATAATAGGCTAAAAACATGATTAAACAGATTTTTGATGTTTCAACTGCTCAGAAATACTCGGATCAAATCTAAAGCTTAACAAATGAAGCCTACGCTGAAACTAGTTGTAAATTATAAGTTCTTTAAAAAGAATCGTCTTCACCTTACAGAGTAAATTATATCTATGATATCCGATACGATGTTAGAATCAGATAATAGAAGTGTGAGTTGTAGCAAAATCGCTCTGATACAGTTCATACTTTATTACATAGCGTTCATACATAGCTAACATTTATTGACACTCTTCTGTTACATACTAAAATGCGGTCGTGGAGCAGGAAGAACTTCGTACAATGACCTGTCAATTCTTAGTCGCTCTCTCATTACAGTGGTTATTGCTTTTGTGCACCGTAGTTATGACTAAATTATGACGGGTCAATGTCCGAAATTTTCCCTACATATAAATTCGGGGATTTTCCTGATGTAGTCCACGCTCTTATTCTTGTACACACACATTAAATAAAAATAAAAATATGTTAAATAAACTGCTATCTCTCGATGCGGTTGTCGCGCAGCGGGATTTAATTAAATTGAAATTTATTTAAACCGGCGGCGGGCGTGCGAGCCGAAATGTTAATTTTTTTCACTTATGACTTTACCACAAGTAAAAATTTCTATAGTTTATGCCAACCATATTATACTGAATGAAACATTTTATAGCCTTATTGTATGTATCCTTATGATCTGAACCCTTTTCAGGATTTCCTGTAAGTACAAAATGTAAAAACTCAAAAACATTTCCTAATAAATAACTATTTCAGTATGAACATGCCATTATTGATGTAGCGGGTAGCGGTTATTTACTTAGCCTGTTATTTACTTAGCCTGTTTTTTACTTACTGAAATATCCCAAACAATACGTGTTTTGTTAACAGTACCTAATTTAGAAATAATTTCAAATAGCGGCGCTCTGCATTGCCAACAGAGTTTAATCTAAACAAAGCGCGAAAAACTGTACCTAGTACCACCTTTCCTACCACCAAACAAACCAAGCACAATATATCACCACCGCTCGGAATCGAATCCAGGACAAAATGACCGCAAAGAGGTTTAGGTTGGCGTAAGATTGCGCAGTTTTCAATTAGTCGGCCATAAAAATAAAACAAACGTAATAATCACCAGTTTCTATAATATTTTTTTTATCTTACATTATGGGATAATAATTTGTAATATTTGTTATTGACCGAATATAATAACTTTTTACTTAAAACACGAATAATGAGAGATCAACACTTGCGCATTATGGGCGATAAAATTGCGCAGGCCAATTACCTGCATAAATCACACTTAAATTGTCCGAAACCAAGGTAATCAATATATTTTTCGTGCCATCACACCTGACACTTACCGCACTCGATCCAGTCTTCCACTAAGGGCCTGTTTCACGATCTACAAGTAAGTTCCCATTAGCGTTTACTTGACAGATAGTCCATACAAAACTGTCACTTTATCTGCCAAGTATCTCCTAATCAGACATTGTGAAACAGGCCCTAAGGCTCTTTGAAGGCTTCAGTGCATCCTCCTTACTTCCATATTTTCTTTTCGTCACAGACTTTGGTTTTATTTACTTTTTTTTTGTTTTTTTTTCTGCAAACTCGAAAGCTGCACTTCTTAATCGTTTAGCAACAATTTAATTTGTTTGTTTTTTCAAATTGTTGTATTGTTTCTTTGTTTTTGTTTCTTAATTTCGCGCGCAAACTTACACAGCCCCGTAGTGCGTAAACTTACACATCTGGCCATTATTGAAATTAGCAAGATCGTGCTGCCATCTCTTAGACAGCTATTGAAATACGATGTCAAAATTCAACCGTTTGATGGTAAACGAAAGTAAAACAAACAGAAAAACATTGTAATTCCGTCAGAGTATGCCTCAGTCATAGTTGCAAAATTACTAATATTAGATCAGAAAGCTGTAAAAACTTTGAACTCACCTGGACTCGCCGTTTTTATACTGAATTTGATTTTTTTCTGGGAGCGCATACCGGCTTACATAGTAATGAAAACACAACTGAAGTGTGGTCCACCACACGCGGCCGACTTCAGTTGTGTTTTCATTACCGTTGCTGAGTAATGACGTATGCGTACCTACTACTGTTTAAAATTATGAATTTATAACGTGTGATAATTTCAATAATATATTTATAATATTCGGTTCCCGGCCAGATCCCGATTGAAGGCCTATGTTCAACGGATGTTGACAGGTAAGCACGAAGAATTTTAATCTAACGTTTGAAAAGATTTCGTTTACTTTCCATGAAAGAATTTTATACTTCTTATTTCTTGCACGTTTCACAGCCCAATAACTTTGAAAGGAGAATTTAACTTTGAACAAAGTCATATCAAATTTATTCTTCCAGTGCACATGTTTGAAATGTTATAAATTTAATTTATAAAATATGAAATCCCAAGCTGTTAACTTGAAGCGAAATCTAGTAAAAATCGCTTTTTTTTTGAGAGAGATTGCTGATTGCCGCTGCGGCATTTTCAGCTTCACCGGGCTTTTTTGGGGGCGGCGAGGAACGTAAAGGGTCCCTCAAGCCGTGTGAAACGAATCACCTTCAGAGGTTATCTAGAGGGAACGGCATCGCGCACTAGTGCGCGTCCCCGTGCCCTACTAGATTCTCCGAAGGGTTCGGATCGGATCGGGGAGCGGAGCAACCCGAGGGCGCCTCTAAAGGCACGGACCTCGGCTCGGGTTGACCGGGCCGTGGAGGAGGAGAGAACCGCCCAGGTACATGTCTGTACCTGGTGTAGAGCGAGTGTGAACCGGTTCTTCGTACCCTTGTTCTACGAGTACGGTGTCTTGGGCCTAAACTGGTGTGCATGTTTAATGTTTAGTGTATTCTGTAAATGTGTGCTGTCATTTAGAGGATCGGGCGGGGTAAAAATCGCTAGTCATAGTTATACTATGAATATGTTTATTTGTGTCGATATAAATTCTCATACTCTTTTATTTTGGTGACCACACAGTGTTTTAATCACACTTAAAAATGAGAAACCTCTTCCGTTTGGAGAATGACGTTTGCGATATTCCATTTCATTTCTATTAAATGTTCATACTCAAATATTAATAAGTTATCGAGTTCTGCCCTGCGCAGGTAGAAAACTGAAATAATCGTCCAGAAATTTACTCAGAGCAATTCACGTCGTTGGCAGGTGAACTGAGTACCTACATGACGCCTGGCGTTTTATATTGCATTTTTAGCAAATTGCTACTACGGCAGAACTTTGACAAGCCATTTTTTGATTAAGCACTATTCGTTTTCAATCATGTCTCATGTCAAGTACAGGTTATCGAGCAGACCAGCAGAGTAACACAATGTAGTTTCATATAAAATTATTCTACTGACTAGACAATTTATAATAGCTCATATTTACACTGTGTGTGTCCTTATGTTATGGCCATGCCTTCCGAAACACGGAGGTGCTTGGGTCATTTCAATTTGGTCGCCCATCGGATGAACTGACTTTAGAAAAGGTATTTAACTTGCAGGATCGATCGCAAACGTATTACTAGCCGCTCTCCAAACACAACGACCTACTTTGAGATATTTCACATGAAAATTACAAATTGCTTCTTCACCCACTAATGGATGTTTCAACGTCCGTCCTTACAAATTGAAGTTAAGTTGATTGAATGAGTTGTTCAATCCCCTTCATTTCGTGCAAAGATCACAGATATTATTATACCATTAAAGAAGTGGCATTTACAAAACCATAATCTGCACATAAACTCATTTTACAAGAGGTTAATAGAAAAATGATTGCGTACGAAACGACTAAACGCATTCTTAAACCTCATATTTCAAAATAGGCCGGCTTATGAATGCAAGACTCTTCAATGTGCACCTATGTGGAACGCACATTCATTTGAAGTGCCGATTGTTGGATGTGGTAGCGATTGTACTTACAATGAATTTATAGAATTTTGGTTGAAGCTTCGTTGCAAATGTCATGAGCGGTCGTGTTGATTGTGTTACTGAAATGTTATTTGCGTTGTGCACCATTGTTAGGAGCATTCGATATTTGGGTGGAGGCTACATGTAAGTTTTATGCCGGTGCTTGGCAGAAACCAGTGTACAAACAACACTTTTTTTTGCCTTTAATTATTATATACAAGTGTCAGCAACTGACTTTCTCTTTAGTAACAATTGAATACAGACCTCCTGCTTCAATGTTTTTTTATATTATTTTTTACTACTGGAGCCATTAAGATTTAGAGAAGATTTAGCCATTAAGCTAATTAAAGCTTGTAACGCTTTTTAGGGTTCCGTACGCAAAGGGTAAAACAGGAACCCTATTACTAAGACTCCGCTGTTCGTCCGTCCGTCCGTCCGTACGTCTGTCTGTCAGTCTGTCGCCAGTCTGTCTCATGAACCGTGATAGTTAAACAGTTAAAATTTTCACAGATGATGTATTTCTGTTGCCGCTATAACAACTAAATAATAGAATAAAATAAATATTTAAGGGGGCTCCCATCCAAACAGACATGATTTTTTTGCCGTTTTTATAGATAATGGTACGGAACCCTTCGTGCGCGAGTCCGACTCACACCTGGCCGGTTTTTTATATTTTGGACCAGCTTTTGAGTTCATCGCCAGGCTCTTCTTGAGCGAAGACTTTATTACGAACCGTTGTATAGAATAGAAGAGAATCATTTATTTCTAATAAAATATGGTAGTTATAAGATGGAGCAAGTAGGATTGTAGGATCAAGGCGATTGATAAATGTTTCTGAAAACGAGCTTATATAAATGAAAACATTTGTCCTCCACTTGCCACCATCTCACCTGATGTTAAGTGACTTTGCCTACGACGACGGAACATGCTTAGCACACAACGCTTAGAAATAGCGTATTCATTTGTAGCCTAGAAGAGAGATAAGGTTGACGAAGACATTCATGGAATACATAAGCACTCATTGAGTTCCCCGTAATGAAGAGAGCAGAAAATTGGACTTAGGATAGTTTTTTCTAAGTGTAGGGTTTCTTCGTATAAGATGTTCATATGAAAATTTGATTAGTGAACCAGTAGGAATTGTAAAATACCTTGAAATTTTAAACAACGAAATGTTGAACATTAATTCAAAAGCATCAGTCATTTAAAAACTAATTAACAATGAAGGTCAACAAAAGAGTGACGAAGCGACCTTGCAATTAAAACTTAATAATAATTAACTTTAGGTGCCTTGGTGTCCCAAATTAACGCTCTTTGAAAACAAATTACTACCCTCACAGCAGTAAATTATAATGAAGTCACGAAATAAACGCTAATTTTAAAATATCATTGAAGTGCCTTACGAGGCCATGGAGATTCAAAAGGGTCTTTGACTTTTACTATTAGTTTAGCTGCCACTGTGGTGTAGTGGTTACATTCCGGTCTTAAAGTCAGAGGTTTGGGGTTCGATAAACAATATATTGCGCTCGGTTTGGTCAGTGGTAGGGCTTGTTCTATGATCGCCTTACTATTTTTTTATTTCACTACGGGACTTTGGTCTCTACTGACAGTTAAATAATGAGGTAAAGTATGGAAGCGCACTTCACCCACAAACCACAACCACCAAGGCACAGATTGCTGGGTGAAAGATTTATTTGCTTTTCAATCACGTTAACAAAAACGAGAATTTGTATGGCATTAAAGCAACGCGGCGACAATCGCGCCTCCCGGCCATCCGAGAGGCGTGCGTTCCGATAGTCTTCAAGGCCCTTCTAAAGGCCAAAAGCAAACCCCAGGGGTTTTTACCGGGTCGGTCTTAATCCTTTTTAGGAAAGGACAAGGCCAGCCCCGGATCCACGGAATCTGCGAGCAGATTTTCCCCTAGGTCAAAAAAAAAATGAGGTGAGTTGCCATTTTTCCATACAATTTTTCGTTCGGTGTCTAAAATGCTAGTAACATTTTGCTACGGTGACCGACTTAGACAGCATGGTAGTAGCCAACTTAGTACTAGTTAGAGCAAACCCTGGCAATTAAACCGAATTCAATACCTCCACTAGGACTCTCTCTGGACAGCTCGGAGACTAGTAGTCTTACCACTGAGCCACAGATGTGGTTTAGAATTATCCGGTTTCCGAAGCTGGATCCACGCCAGCATCTGTAAGGCACCACACGCGCTGACGCCGCAGATTCCCGCCCGCCCATTCGGCACGGCTAATAATTTTCAATGGTCGCTGGGGCGGAAAATAGGAAGGAATCGAATCGAAAAACAATGCAGGTGGACTATTGATCAGGGACAAATACCAATAAAAATGTAGTATAACCAAGGCAGATTATTATCCGACAGCAACAGGAAAAGACTCTGAGAGAATTAGAAATTTTCAAACCAGTTAAATAATCAAACTTCTAGTAAAGTTAGTGTTGCACGCTTTTAGACTAGGTGGAGCGACGATCTTCGTAAGGTGGCTGGCAAGAGCTGGATGAGAGTAGCCGTTGATCGTGTTCAGTGGCGTACCTACACTTGGAGTAAGTGCAGCAGTGGACTTATATAGGATAATGATACCTAATGATTGTGATGATAAAGCTAAACATAGTAAAGCTATTATGTCATGGTACTAAAGTGTTCTGTGACTTTTGATGCTAACTGTACAATAATATAGAGTTTACCTAACGCAATGCCCAGTCCCACATACCGCACCAATTTCGGTAATTATTTTTAACACGGATTATAGTGAAAACCAAATAAGCTTTGAATTGCGGTTTGGTAATTGGAGATTATCTAATTAGTGGCCGGGAACCAGCCGCATTTAAACATTAACTAGTTTAAGCCTAACAGCAAATATTTTAATAATAAATGGCCCATTTACGATCTGGCTAATGAATGTTCATTCAAATGTACTTTAACTATACTCTTACCTATGTTGTTATCTGAAGTTAAAATGGTAATACTTAGCTATTCTTTTAATAATAATGTTTTTGAATAAATAAATGAAGTCGTTAAAACGACTAGAACATGTATGTGAGATAGAGGACAGCAGCTCCCACATTTTTCCCTAATTTTGCTTAAGAATGTTTACGATTGTAAAATCAATGCAGAAATGTTTATTAAATAAAAGTATTTACATTGACATTGTCTTGTTCCATTTAGTTTTTTCATAATACTAACAACTAAGTTTATACAAACTAAAGAGTTTGTATAAACTTAGTTTATAACAACTAAGTTTATACAAACTAAAGAGTTTGTATAAACTTAGTTGTTAGTATTATGAAAAAACTAAATGGAACAAGACAATGTCGGATAACAACAACAGAAAACTGCGCTGAATAAACACTTAACAGTTTATAAACGTATATAAGTAATCTTGTCACTCTTTCTTTTCTAGGTAATAAATAATGTCTCCTATATTATATAATTTGACATAGTTTACAAAAATAATGTCTCTTCCGTAGGCTTTGAGAAAACTCAGCGTAGATTTGGCGTTCCAAACTAAAAAAACATAAAAAAATATTCAAAAAATTTTGTTATTTTTATATTTTAGTTAAAAGTTTATAATGACACTCGTGTTATTTGTAAAGTGAGTTTGTGATACTTCGTTACCGTTAAAGTCTGGCTTAATGCGGCCATCGTTGACTTCGAGTGAGACGTGAAGTTAGTGATGATAGAGCCAAAGAGGAAAGCGCACTTCACGCGTAGACACTATCACTCTATAACAATGCTACTAACAGAGATGCTATGACGACAGACTTAGATGAGATAGCTGTACCTAGTAGGGCTTTAAACAAGCTATAGCCACAGATATAGCGCTATAGCCACAGATATAGCGCTATAGCGCTATAGCCACAGATATAGCACTATAGCGCTATAGCGCTAATCAAACCTACATCACAAGGCCAAAAAGGCTGTTATATCTCTAAATGCGCTGAAACCTTTGTGATAATATTTCGGTATAAAACAGTACTCTACTTTTTATAAATTTTAATACTTTTTAAACATGTTAGCGCGTTTCGTTACCTTTCGCCCGAGCTCAACAAATGTCGATGAGTAACTCACGCTCTCTCAAGTAATGAGAACATCCAGAGGCGGGAAGATGAATATTGTACAAGTAATTTTTCTTCAGGCAACGGTGTTTTCCTATATTCCAAGTGTACTCCGCATTCAGACATCTGAATGGGACTAAGATATAGCGTCTGTGAAAAGTTTATACACCTGTGTTTCAGTACAAAGTGAACATAAATGTATTTTTTTAATTTTTTGCAGGCAACATATTTATTTTCACCACACTTGCTCGAAAAGGCTTACTTCCTCGTTCAAAATCTGGGTGGAAAAGCGCTTTTTCCCCGCTTGGGTGGAAAAGTTTTTGAATTTAGAACGTGACTATGAACACTATAGTGCGCACTATTCTTATACTGCGAAATAAGAAATTCGAACTTCGTATTGTGCCGTCCCGCTCACACTAATAGGTGTGTAAAAGAGACAGTATAAGTAGTACGAATTTAGAACTTGTATAGACCCCCTAACTTTAAAAAATTATATCATAATAAAACTGTTTTATAATATAGCTCAACTGTTTTTCCTCCATCCACCATTTTCTCGCAGTAATAAGAGAAATTTGATGTAATTACGTCAGTATTGTCTAAACCCTAGGCATGACAATTTGACATCTGCTACGGGTATCAAGCTATAGTGAACAGTCTTTATGACACATTAAAGTGTGTACACTTTTTTAAAAGACAAAATACCGTAATTTGCTTTCTCACTTTCGCGTGTTTTCTAAATTAAAAAATTTCCCAAAATACAGGGTAACGAATCGAGCTTGAAGTTGCTTAACTGGCAACATTGCGTAGCAAACGTGCAAGTCATCGTGCTATCAAGCTCCTCTAAAACATTAAAAATGACATAAAATATAAATGACGCCAAAAGCTATATATGATACGGCCAGAGATTTCCCCAGGTAAGAATGAATTTATCATCTGCCCGCACGAGTGCCTACCGAAAAGAAAAGCGACGACTGGCATTAATATTACACACGTATCCAGACGCTAAAACGACAACATCTTCTCCACTTTAAATGCTACTTAATTTAGGCGTTGAAAATTAAAAGTGCACTTAAAACTTAATTTACCATATTTAAATAGTGGTATTTAAACTAGAACTATGGCTTTAAGATCAATGTTAAAAACCTGATAATAAGAAAAAAATTCCATTATATAGGTACCAACTTTGCAACCTTTAACGATAATTAACCTTCTTCGTCTACGTCACAATATTCCCATATCGTACATACCTAATTACATATTTTTATTAAATTCAATTTCTTTATAAATAAAAGCGTGTATTTGTGTACTATAGTTTTTGATAGTTTCAAAAGTTATAATGAGGTAATCTTTCATGGGCAGTGACAACAATCGCGGGTACTGCAGCGAGCGTCGCTCACGATCTCAGTAGTCGGCTATCCCCCATTGTCTCGCTCAGCGCCCGCCCAATTAACGGTATTGTCATTGAATCTATAAAATAATGGGATACTACTCAACGGAGACACGAGACCACAAATCCTTTTTCTTTGCAATGATTTCAGTGTTTAGCAAATAAATACAATAATTATGATTGTGTTTCCTAAAGTTTACGCGGACACAATACATTTAAATGATACTACTTTTACGGATCTGGCGTTTATTTTACATATTTATTTGATTAAATGTTGTTCCTGACGTTTCGAACCCTTTGCAGGGTCCATGGTCCCTGCAAAATAAACGCGAGTAGATCCGTAAAAGTAGATTCATTTCAATGTGGTTTATTTGTAAGTAAACAGGTTAAGAGTACAATACCATTATATCGCCCCAACCTTTAAGTTTGAGAGGAACCATCCAACACCAAACATTACTTCTCAATATATAACTACATAATTACAAGGGCAGGGAAGATAAAGGAAGAGAAAAACTACATATCTATTAAGCCAGTTAAATACAGTCACGTTAAATATCTACTAATAGTTGCATAATTGCAAATTGACAAAACACTTACAATAAAATATGTTAATATGTGTTTTACTTAATTTTTTGTGTTTCGATAACACACAAAGATATGGCCCCAAAACTCTATTCCACGTGCTATTATAGTTCATGTGAGAAGCCTAAGCTTGACCCCAACAGTGGGACGTTTATAGGCTGATCCATGTTAACGATGACTGATCCCACTATGACGATGGCCACAAAAGGTTATGACGAGGCCATCTCCCATTCGCTGAATAGGGCATCGCTTACCCTTGCGAGCCTTTTGTACCGCTCAAACTTCCGCCCATTCCTTATCGTAATGTCATGTTATTATCAAGCTAGCTCGACAATGGCATATACATAAAAACTACATAAGGTACTTGTACAATAGTATGACGTTAATACTTATATATATCTAGATCAAGGCTTCACAGAAATGAAAGCTGTTCAGGGATTTAAAAAGTATAATGCTTTAATGGCGTCTGTTATGAAATATCCATTAAAAATAACAATATTATTTTACATAAGTGATTGATGTATAAATAATGATACCAAAAGGAATGAAACTCAACAGCGGATTCATCGAAAAGGATAGGGACCTACATTTATACGAACTTATATAGAGGTACAGAACACACTTTGTTAGTCACATAAAAGTGACGCAACGCAACATCTTTGTCGGCAAACTAACAAACGGTGAAAGTTCGCCATCTCGCAACCGATCGCCGATATGTTATCGATTGTCTAAATGTCAATATTGTTGGTTTTTGCCGGATACATTAGGAAAGAACTTTCCATTCATTGGGTTAAGGTTGAAACGCAATGTAGGTGTGAAACAAACTTGTTGTCGAATGAAAAGCCGGACACTGCTCGTTGATTGCGTCGCGCATAAACACATAAACACAAAATGTTTTTGTTTTTTTTTATATAATTTTAACGCAAATTTTGTTGCGAAACAAAATACAAAAACACAAATGTTGAAAAAATTTCCACGAGCAGGATTTGAACCTGCACCCTTCTGACATACCGGGTCAGGTGCTCTCCCAATTGAGCTATCGTGGTTCTAACCAGCCCGCCGAAATTATTCAACAATATTTTTAAAAATACTAAAGTCATGTATAAAGAAGGTATGTCAGAAGGGTGCAGGTTCAAATCCTGCTCGTGGAAATTTTTACAACATTTGTGTTTTTGCACATAAACACATTTAAGTAACAAGTACAACAACAAAAAAACAATAGGGCTGTTGATAACGACAAAAATGTATACCAAAACATTTAAAGTACCTATAAAAATGACATTTTGCTTTATTATGCGCTACAAAACACCAACCATTTTTTAACAAACTAAACTCGAAATTCTGTTACTATAAAAGTTGTTTAAAAACTGATGGAATATAATGTTGACCTCAAAGTTTGATATTGAAATACAATTTTTATAAAATAATAACTTTTTAACAGGACAAAAGTTTATCTACCCGAAACCAACGCGACGTTTGATAGCTAACAAACTTGACTTTTATTTGTTATCATTAAAAAGTACTGTAAAATTTTGGTAACAAGAGTTAGGCTGTTAACTAGGCATTGAATTAATAACATTTCTAAATATAAACGAATACGCTGGTCCAAACTGCTTTATATATATAAAGTAATAAACAAATTCTGAAATGTCGAAACATATCCATTCCGAGAGTTTCCTCCCGCCACCTCTTGCAACAACAAATGAATAAACTTGAATCCAATCAATGCATTTAGCAATATATAGACAGCACTGACCAATTGCTGAAACTGAGGCACTGAAACCAGCACGCACTGTCTGAAATGGAGCGCGCCGGGACCGGTCGGCCCGGTCCTTACGCAACCACTGCGCCCACCGCCGCACTCTACCCGGTGGTATTCCATGGTGGTTGGTTAACTCGGTTATTGTAAATGTACTTTTACATCAAATGGTAGAAATTAGAAATTAAAGTTAGTTAAGTAAGTAAAAGTTGAGGGCAACCGAGCGCGCGGTAAATCGCCGTTGAGATACTTGGTACCGAATTTTTTGGTGGCGGCGAGAAACTTCAAAGGTTTCTCAAGCCGTGTGAAACTGCATGGCATCACACACTAGTGCGTGTCTCCGTTTCCTACTACATTCTCCGAGGGGTTCAGATCGGATCGGGCAAATTAAGGAAGACGATGCGAAATCCTTAAACGCGTGCACAAGGATGGCAACTTCCAGGGGGGAATGACAATGGTGAATAGTCAAGCAGTTGACGGCGACTAAAGTGACGACCACGACCACTCTGCCAAGAGTGAAAATCAAGAAGCAGAAGAAGACAATGTGTGTAAAGTAGCATTTGAGCTAGTGGTAGTTCGAAAGCTTTCATCTATTGAAATCAAGTCATGGATGTCAGTGATGGTCGATGATCATTGGTCTCATGTTATGTTGTATGAAATATAATATATTAATGTTAAGTTCTTTTTGTACTTTTGTACGGCTCTTTCTTTTTGAAATAAACATTTATTTTTATTATTATTGACATAAGAAGCTTCACACGTCTTGCCAAATGCGAATTGGTGATTGGTGACACAGACAGACCCGCCCGGGCTGTGTAGGTATCGTAAAATCCGATACGCACAACCGAACAAGGAATTAAACCCTGGCCCTTTAGATGACAAATCGAGCTCGTTGCCATTCAGCCACGGAGGCGTTACCTACCATTTTTTATTCCTCTCTTTATTGTTGTTATCGATTATCCGACATTTTGGCATAACAGTTTAAAAACCATGGCAATAACTAATATACCTGTTGACATTTACTGATTTATTAGTACTTATTCATTTATTTTATGTAGCGACTATCATGATAGTTTAAAAACTTAGAATAATACGCGAATGTTATTAAAACTACGTGAAACACTTTGTATAAAACTACTCGTGTTTATTCAACGTTTTTTATATCTTGGCGTCGCGTCCTCCTGTGACCGCCATGAGTAAAATAAACTCAAGCTCATCTGTTTAAAGTTTCATTTTAATTGTTTCGTTTGCTTAAACCTTAGAAGACACAAATTTTACTTAAAAGCTCACGTGACCTCTTTATTAGCTATTTTGAAATTTACAGGAATTTATTAAGAAATAATTAAACCTCCGATTACAAAAACACAAATGTTGAAAAAATTTCCACGAGCAGGATTTGAACCTGCACCCTACTGACATACCGGGTCAGGTGCTCTTCCAATTGAGCTATCGTGGTTCTAACCAGCCCGCCGAAATTATTCAACACTATTTACTTTTTTACTTTGAAAGCCAAAGGCGCCAATTCAATGTACCGTCATTAACATCATTTTGACATTATTTTTAAATTTGTCATTTTTTAATTTGTGTTTTTGTAATTTGTTTCGCAACAAAATTTGCGTTAAAATTATGTAAACAAAACAATAACATTTTAAACCTCCGATGTTGCTAGCTTTGGCAAGAACACATTATTCATAACAATACATGTAACACCTTTTATTTAAAAACTATCTTATATTTTGTAACGTGGCATACAAATGTCGTTTTTGTTTTTAACAAACAAAACACATAAATTATTGTTACAAAACACTCACTTATAGATTCAGCAACTTTTTCTACTTAGTATTGAGCAATTGCATATGTCGAAGTGGTTACATGCAACGCTTCTTTCTATAATTTATTTAACTCATTAAGTTTTTATGGACTGCGAGATGCTTATTCTCGTAAATATAACGACATTCTGTGATGACCCAAGATTAGAGTTCTAAAGAAAGAGAATCGAAAAATTAACATTATTGAAGCATTCGCCTATATACTGCCCCACTGCTGGGCACAAGCCTACATCATTGAAATCTATTATTACAATTGATGAATATCTTGCTATCATCGAAAAGTTCGAAAAACATTACTAAAATCTTATTTTTTTTGTAACCGTATATTTTTATAACAAAGAGGGATATCCAAAACAAATTAATTTGTATTAAAAAATCAAAAATTTTCAATTTAAAAGAGTTAAATTAATTTCGGCGAGTTGGATTGAGCCACGATAGCATAGTTGGAAGTGCACCTGAACCGGCATGTCATGCAGCACCCCATGACATGGGGTCCTCTTTTTAACTGAAAAGTTCGAATCCCGCTCGTGGAAATTTTTCAACACTGTCTTTTTTCAAAATATTTCGTTGGCTTAGATAGGCTCTATAAAAAAACAATCTTCTGAACCATTGACCGCCATCTTGAAATTGAAGACTTCTATACTTGTTTTCGTAATTATATAACAACACAGAATGGTATCAGTAAAATTTTGTTTTAGGTGTCCTACACAATGAATAATTACTCAGCTTTAAAATACGTTGTATGTTATCTCAGTACTGGATCGGCATAATAATTTCCATTCTCTAAAAGTTTTACACAATTCAGTGACACAAGTTAAGGACTCTTGCTGGCTTGTACTAAGTAATTCATGTAATGGAACCATTAGTAATAACTAGTAAATGTACACAATGTTTGCAAATATAGATTACAAATTATTTTTTATAACCCAGATGCCTATAGGAGTTTTATTTGCTATTCGATCACACTTAACGAAACCGAGAAATTGTATACCAAAATCACAACTTCTAAATTTATTAAATTTTAAAAAAAGTCTATTAAAGAAAGAAAAGTTGAATAAAATTAGCACTTGGCATTCAAAAAGCTAATACGCTTGTGCCTCTAGTCGGATTGACAGTAATCTAATGCGGCAAAGTGGTTTGAATCACAATTTTGTCGCTAACCATTGGTAATGAACTAAAAAAATCACAGTACCAACCTGCATAAAGGTACGCTTACGTTTTAACAACAGTTTATTTGACCTTCACCTTACCTGATGTTAAGTGATGATAAAGCCAATAGGGGAATAGCTTCACTTGGAATCCTTACCCACTGAGGAACTGACTACCTTATTTTTAACAGCTGTCGAAATACAACAATCTGTCGAAATACAACAATGCTACTAACATTGAAGTTCTAGCTGAAGTCATGAAACCATTTTTGATATCCTATCTTGAAGTACACGGATATATCACTACAACATATCAAAGTTCAAACAATCATCATACCATTCCATACACGTTACTGTACTAGTTCACGCATAATAATACATTAAAATATTACACCATATGCCATTTCGCAATCGCACAATATTGACCCGACGACGTCTGCGGACACCGTTCTCCCGAGAGCTTACAAGTGAAGTCCCTTGCCAAAAAGCCATTAGGCTATCCAAGCTTAATGACTTCAAGCAGGCACTTGTTCGTACCGATTACGCAATGTCAACGGATCGTGTAGCAAGCAGCGCGCGATCTGGGTCAATCCTACTAATTCTGACGCGGCCCATCATCCCGCTGCCATTTCGTAACGTGAAAGTCAATGTCTAAAAGGATGTGTTAACTATTAACATAAAATATTTACTGTTGCGTCAATATTTTAAAGTATAATTTATATGAAAATGATGACAATTAAAGTCGCGCTTACCAGCTGCGTTATCGTTACGATATTGGATAGCGGACGTTTTGTCGCGTTAAGCGCCTTTTAGAAGGTCGGGTTCGTCGCAATGTGTTTTCCCTCAGAGAAAAAAGTGAGGCGAGACAAAAAACAGTGGTGAAAGCTGCTGGGAGACACATGACCTTTGCAAAGGTCGATTTCTATTGAAGAGTAATGATGCATATATCACCATTCGGAAGTTACTTTACAGTTTTGAAGTTTAATATTTGTATTTAGTAAGCTCACCCTTGTACCTACAAGGTACGTACGTAGGTACATAATTTTATGTAGATATGTGTTTTTCACATACTTCATCATCTCAGCCAAAAGACGTCCGTTGCTGGACAAAGGCCTCCCCAAAGGATCTCCACAACGACCGGTTTTGTGCTGCTCGCATTCAGCAAGTTGGACCGACGATATACTCGTAGTAATGGTCGTGGGAAGCCACTAGATGCAAGCAGCACAATTTACCTATTTAAAATTAATTATTTTATAGTAGTGTCGGTACATTCCATAAATTTTGATAACACTGTTGTCAAGTATAGTCCGTTGCTCTGTTGTTAAAGCTCAATTATTCAAAAGCACTCTTTAATGTATCCAAAAATATTTGTAAAAGTAAAAGATATTTTGAAATGTCATAGTGAATTTCAAAGCAGTAACATTTCCTATCGCAAAAGACCAGTTCGGTTTCCAGTTTTTTTATTGAAGTTAACGCAACACTTTAAATAATTGGTGAAGTCGGTTAATGCAAAGTTATGCGCGCTTTACGCTCAAGTTGCGATTACTCCAGTTGTGCTCAACCACAAATAACTATATAAATATTATCGAACACTCACGCTATATTTCCCATTTCCCAACACTTCCTTTATAAATTCATATTGAAATAGCGATCTTAGCATACGAGTATAATAGTTCTAATGAAACTCATACTTAATGATGACTTATTTTATTCATCCATACCCACAATTGATTACAATATAATACGCTTTCTAGTGTAAAATTACAAAAAAAAATGTATAACAGAATTACATGTTATATATTATTTAGCTATTAAAGACTGATAAACGTAATTATTTAAATTTTTCAGAAAAATATATAATAAAAAATATTTTAAAAATACGCACCTCACGTAAAATAGTAAATTCAAAATCCCGGGGCAACAATAATAATGTTATCACCACTCCAAAATGGCACAAAAGTTTCGGCGCGATAACTTGATCAGAACGCGATTAATTCGTGGCGGAGAGGCGCGTGCGCATGTCCGTCGGCGGTCGGGCGGCCACTGCGCTCCCACCTCCGCCGCATGAAAGTATGCTACATCTAATTAATATCACTTATTCGAATTTTCCTAACATTTGCCACTTATTATGTCAACAACGAATTGCGCAAACCCTATCGTCCGTACGCGAAAATTGCTTAACAATATAACATCTCCGTTGAAGTCTGTTGAGACTTTTATGGTTTCTCCAACAGTTGTTAGCTACATATAAAGTATTTAGTAAATTAGTCGATACCTTTATTACTAACACTTGGCTAACAAAGTCATTATGCCATCAATTAACTAAGAAAATAAATAATGCAAGAAAAAATAATTCATTTAAAAAGCTAACTACGTAGAGGTAGGTATGTATGTATCTGTATAGCTTTAACTATAGTCAAGGAATTAGGTTAGTTAGGTCTCAAGTTTAATGGGGATACCGTTTATACTCGATTTGATTGATGGTACTATCTGAAGTTGTATTTTGATTATATACTTTAATTTACTTTTGAGGAGCTCCATGGCGCAGTGGATAACGCGCCCGGTCTGCGAGTGCTAAAGTTAAGCAACTTTCGCAAAGGCCGGTCAACGGATGGGTGACCAAAAATGTATCATCTCGAGCTCCTCCGTCCTTCGGAAGGCACGTAAAGCCGTTGGTCCCGGCTGCATTAGCAGTCGTTAACAACCACCAATCCGCACTGGGCCCGCGTGGTGGTTTATGGCCCGTTCTCCCTATCCATCCATAGGGAAGGCTCATGCCCCAGCAGGGGGACATAAAAAAATGAGCTGATGATGATGATGATGAATATACTTTATTTTTTCTGTAAACATAAACGCTCTTAAGAATAACTAATTTACGAAGAAACTAAATCGATATGTTTGATCAATTTAATGTTACAGTTTTCTATCTGCCTTTGTACCTTATCAAATAAATAAATAAACTAATCAACAAACCATATTAGAAATTAGTAAAATAGAATTAATAGAATGTGTACGTAACATGACTCCCATTAGGAAGAGAACGAGCTCAGGAAACAAAAAGGAAGAGGGTTTATTCGCGCTGCAGCGTAGTGCTGCACCGTTTGGAACTCGTTAATTATGTTTTTGTCATAACAACGAGGGGAAATGTGTAATATGTTGATATAGAGTGTGGTGCGAGTTTTATTTGCCATTCGACGTTGCGAAGTTGCTTGCGAGATATCGCACCCTGAACGCGTTAGACATTGCACAATCGGGCTCTACCATAATTCAATATGAGTTTTGTCTATGAGTTGCTTATGCGTGGCATGTATTAAGTTTACGTTCTGGGTCTTCCTTATTTTGTGTCAGAACAGTGCCGACAGGCAACGCGAACAAATCTGATGTGATGACACCGCCACCCAATATTACCGCTCGCTCTGACAAATTACGCCTTTAGTTGCCGCCTCGGATAGAGACAGCTATTACATGTTGACTAGAAGAAATAAGTCTGCGCTCTTGTGCTGTATACCGTATGAGGTTATCTTTATCTGGGTGCCTAGTATGAGTTTAGTTAACTATCCGTATTCTTTCGATTACGTTAACAAAAACGAAAATTAGTAGGTATGGCTTCGAAGCAGCGCCTCCTGGCGACATACGAGAAGAGTTAAGATTTTGCCATACAAATTCTCGTTTTCGTCAACGTGATCGAATGGTGAATGAAACTCGCACTAGACAGCCAGGCAGAAAAGCGGGCAATGACCATAAAAACAAAATAGACCGAGATCCCAGGGCCGCCAGACGTTACTTATCTTCTTAAAGTCGAAATGTGTTGGATTAAGTAGTGTTAGTTGTACTTTGAGTGTAGGCCTGCTAGCTTGAGTCAACAACCAATCTTCAGGTACAAAGTGCTAAAGGTACGCCAAAACATTACTCATTTAGTCACTTTTCTTATAGTCTCAGTGCTGATTTTCATGTATTTCATGTACTGTGGGCGGTTACTTGCGTCAGACGCTTCAAAGTTCCCAAAAAAAGCCTTGCAAAACAGATGCTTGTTGTCTTATTTTAAAATTGCATGTGCAAAAATAGCAGGTGTTTCAGCCGCAAAAGCTTCTAGCTAGTAGTATTGATATTTTCGAAAAAATACATGAAAATCAGAACTAAGACTGAAGAGAAAAGTGAGAAACGTTTTTGCGTACCTTTAACACCTGTAGATTGGTCATCAACCCAAGCTAGCAGGTACATACACTCAAGGTACATACTAACAATACTTAATCCAACACATTTGGTATTTAAGAAAACAAATTATTAATATAATGCTGGAGCTTGCGTGCTCGTTTGCTTGCTTCAGCTTGCGATCTCCCTAACTATCGCAATGCCGAATGCAATCACCGAATGGGTAACTAAACTAAAATGATTTGATCCCCTTCGTGCCTTGCAAGCCACGTTAGCCCGTCGTTGGTCTCAGTTACAGTTGTAAAAAAGGAAACGTTAGAACTAAATACGCCGTGTTGGATCAAGTTATGGCCGGATCTCATGTCCTATTGTTCATATGGAAAGGCCTGAGTCCAGCAGTGGGACTTTTATAGACTGATCGATGACGACGACATCATATTGTGTTTTCAATTTATAAATGAAACAGTTACTATAAACAAATAAAGCAACTGCCTTTTAAATTATGAATCCTTGAACTGAATTGTTTAAGAAATCGTTCACTCTTTTATAACTGCTTTCGCCAGCTCTACGTTATTATGTGTCGTAATCGCTGTTATCCTGTTCAACGAAATATTCTGACTGCCTCAGAGAACTCAGTTGCATATTCTATGAATTTAATTTTTTAAAAGACTACATACTTATCTAAAAAACAAACACAACTATGAATACGAAGCGCACAAAATACTAAATTAAGTTTAAATACCTTTAAATAAAAAAATAACTTCTAACTGTGGCAATGGCATCCAACGTTACCATTTTGGATTGCCATGCTTATACACCAGTTACAATACCTGCTAGAACTTTCAGAATGGAACTAAAGTCCCAGAAAAAAATGGCTGATATAGTACCTACAGCTAAATGGTGTCGCTAGCCGAAAAGAGAAATTTCATTGTTATTATAAAATTGGTAAAAAATTGTACTAACTAACAGTATCTATGAATGGACCGACCAGAAATAAGAAATAAAAATAAAAATATATATTAATACAAAAAGTTACAAACCAAGTTACGCCTCTTCACTATACCTACTACATCCTACATGACAAAGAAAATGTTTTAAGAAAACAATTATCGATCCAATGCTTTATTGCAAAGAATTGGGGCTTAACATTTACCCCCTTATTCATAAAAACTATTTAGGCATTATTTAGTTAAATATTGTTTTGTCAACGTCACACAAACGTCATTTTGAATTTGAGAAAAAGAGACAAAACAATGATTACACAAATAATGCTTAAATAGTTTTTATGAATAAGGGGGTTAATAATTAAGTAGTAGCTGTATATCCGCGAAATCTATTCTGACTTTATGGTTAGTACACAATACATTTATCAAAAATTATTGCTTTGCGTTTATATAATATTGTTTGAAGGCTTTATTCCTTTCAGAAATCTTCTAATGAAATACTCAGTAAAAACGTGCCTTTTTTTACCCGCTACGGAGAAGTACCTGCTTGACGAAGGTCAACGTATATGTATATTTCATTCTTGGATCCATGACATAGTAGTTAAACGACACAACCCCATCGAGTTTGGACTCGTTTGATCCCTTGCTCTTGACGAGTACTTTGGTGCTAGATGGTAACCAGGGTCTGATGATGGAGCTGGAAGATGGCCATAGGAACTCGGGAAAATAATTTCGTTCGTTCGTTCGTTCCGTTTGTTATGAATGTTGATTCTGTCTTTGATTAGATGGATTAGATGGATGACTCAATGCCAAGGTGAGCACGTGCCGAGGGCTGAATGGTATGAGGGTGTATAAACATGTCATATCGTTAACGTTGCGCCTCAGGGTACCAGGGCGAACCCTGTTGTACTGAAGCCCTTATCCCCTTACAAAAATACTTAAAAGTTCAAAATAAAATGAAAAGAAATAAAAACTTTTTAAAAACAAGCTTTTATTACTTGTTAATGAAAAAAGGAACTAAAAAGTTAAAAATGATATAAATCATTTATTAAATTTGATAATAAGAAAAAAACCTTTATAAATAAAAGCGTGTTTGTTACATTTTGATGGAACATTAAAGAACATTTAGCATATTACCTTAGTATTACACCTTCATTATTTTTCTTTTGCAATCACAATGTAACACGATTTTATTTATAGTGGGAGTGGGCGGGTCATGCGTGTAGGACTCCAAGATAAGTGGTCAGAAATTAGTCGGAAAACAGCAATGCCACACTAACACTGTTATCATAGCCACTGTGTCACAGCGTCAGGCTTAAATAAAATGATGGTAGCCAATCAGGCGGCCTTAAAAAAAGCCTAACCACGAACCAAACCGAGTACCTACCATCATCATGTGCAACCCCCGCTGCGAATCGAACACGAGACCTGACCTAGAGAGACTAGAGACTGATGTAGTCTAACCACTAGATTACTATTCTTTTGTTATTTGTGGCTATATTACAAATGCTGTCTGAATTTTAACAAATATATGTACACTTCTAAGTTTGTACTAAATACTTACGAGTTTACGACCTAGGTTAGTAATATCCATTATACCTAGGTTAGATATCCACATCTAAATCTTAATGCGAACATAAAGTTATTACTGTAGTTACGAGATTGTCGCGGCCGGCGGCGTGGTCCTGCCGCCGCGCCGCCGCCGCCGCCGCCGCCGGCTGCAAGCTTTTCATGTGCCTATCCAAATTTCTCAACAGCAGTGTTGCAAAATTTAAGAGAAAGTTGTTTCTTTTCCATTACCTATGTGTAGGTTGGTATCTAGTCACCAGCGAATGCGCTTTGCGGCGACAGGTGTAGATATAGAGATATAATGTAATGCATTGACTTTTGTAACATATTTATTAATTCCAAATACTTAAATTCAATTAGGTATATATGTTACAGTCAAAACTCATATCCGGCCAAAAGTACTTTTGACCGATGCCTTCAGTTTGTTCGTCGCCGGCCGCGAGCAACACTCGCTCGGCTCGCGCGTTATGGTCACATTAATAACCTAACCTAACCTAATCTGTATTATAACTTGCCATCATCACACTAAGAAATGCAGTCAAAAGTACTTTTGAAGTTACGCATGAGTTTTGACTGTAACATAGGAGCTTTTCAATTCTTGAGGAACCAACTGTGGGATTGATGTTTTGAAAAGGACAGCTGCCCTCAAGAAATTTTTGGTCAAACTATGATAAAAAGATTGGACCGGAGACTAAAATTCAAAGTCATTCGCTATCACTCTTCGTTTCGGACTCTTACTTTGTCCTGGAATATTTTGCATCTGTTATAGTAGCAACACAATTTATGTAAGTTTGTAATGTATACCTTTACGAATAAGTTGCGTTTACATAATTATTTTATCATAAGATAGACGTTTCTAAACCTTCGCAGAGTCCGCGGTCACGGGTAAACTATGGGCCCAAAATAGGTCATTCATCATTTCAATGTTTAGTGTTCGCGTATACTCGAGAAAACAATAAACATTTGTAAAAAGGTTACATAGGTAATTTTATTTTAAAATATGTTAATAAAACAAACGGAATTACAAATGAAACGAAAAAACTAATTTCGAATCACGAATGATATTAAAAGGAATAATTGAATCGTTTTTCCCGCACCGTTTGAATTGCAAATACATGTTGTCGCGCACACTGATGGATTGTGTGTGGGCCGTGGAAGTACATTACATGGGCTCAGGTGGGATTTGCACCGAGCGGCGCTGCCAATGCCGAGGAGGGCTAATCCCAGGTCCTACATACATGCGCGAAACAAATGATGCTCTGTTGTTTTTTCTGTTGGTTAAATACGGCTTCCAATAAGTATTGTATCAATATTTACTACGATTGATACTACGGATTTCTTTTAGGCAGTTAGTAGGGGTTATTTTGAAAGCCAAATCATATAGGCCATGTATCTTTGTAGAGAGTCACATTATAATAAGATATGCTATCATCGTGACTGTCTCTACTACAACAGTCGGTAAAACATCGGTAGGTAATTATGATTGGGGTACATAAAGATTCGCAAATTTTGATTTTGACGTGATAAAAATCTCACTTGAAGTCACTGGTGACTCTTGACACAAAAAATGTTGAACTGTAAATTTACTAAAGAATAAAATTGTAAATATTTAAAGTTGCTATGTGATGATAAAGCCACTTGCTAAAGACAGCTTGCGTTTGGTTCTAAATGCCACAGTTGCTGATCGTTCACTGTTGCAAGAAGACCGGTTCTGCAGCCACTAAGCACTAACCTGACCAGATAACTATGGTGGCTAGAGGTTATTGATCCAATATCTATTGTTGACTTACTACCTAGGGTTTGTTGATTTTAACAAAGCATTCGACACACTAGAACACGAGTTTATATAGAATGACCTAAAAACACAGGGCGTGAAAACAAAATACCTACTTACGAATACTCCAAAATGTATTCGCCAAGAGTACAGCGCAAGTTAAGTTAGAAACTATAGTCGAAGAATTTCCTATAAGGAGAGGCGTACGCCAAGGGCAAGGATATCCCATCTCACCTAAATTATTCTCAGCCGTCTTAGAAATTATATTTAGGAACCTAGATTGGAAGAATAAAGGATTAAATATAAACGGCAAAAATCTGAGCCACTTACGTTTTGCAGACGACTAAATTATTTTCTCTGAGAGCCCAAAAACATTGGAATGAATGCTACAACAACTAGCCGTGAAAGTGACAAGGCAGGTCTAACAATGAGTATAACTAAAACAAAAATGTCAAACTCTACACAAAAAGATACCATAATAGTGAACAAAGAGCAAATAGAATATGTACATGAATATGTTTACTTAGGACAATTAATTCTACCGAAGACGGCATGAAAAAGGAAATAGAAAGAAGAATAGCTAACACCTGGAGATGATATTGGTCACTTAGCGAAGTTATGAAGAACAAAGAAATGCTGATGAAACAAAAAATAAAGGTATATAATATGTGTATTTTGCCATGCTTGCTATACGAGTGTCAAACCTGGGCATCGACAGAACAACTGACCAAAATAAAAGTCTGTCAAAACGGAATTGAGAGAAATACAATAAGTGTTAAAAGAAAAGACCGACAAAAATTAAAAGACATTAAAAGTAAAACTAAATTCAAGAATGCATACATAACATACAAACAACTAAAGTGGAGATGGACAGGACATATGACAAGAGAGAGGAAGGAAAAATGGACAAGACTAATAACAGAATGGTACCCGCTAGACTGCAAAAGGAACAGAGGAAGGCAAACTAAAAGATGGGAAGATGATATCAGGAAAATAGCGGGTCCACATGGAGTCGAACGGCAAGGGATAGAATCGAATGGCGATCTTTAGAGGAGGCCTTTGTAGGAAGACAAGTTGAGGAGTAACTACCGTTTGCCGAATTAAAATCAGTTAAACATGAACTAAATAGTATAACAGTTTATATAGTATATTAGTTAGTAAATTGTGATAGTAGTAATGAGTTCTTAGGCGCACTTACAAAAACTTTTTGTTATTTAAACTAAGATCAACAATAAAGTTTGTATTTGTTTATTTATTTTATCTACGTTGTAAATCATTGCGCCCTTCACCGCACTATACTTTTTGCCTTATTCTTCCAAAATTTGTAATTACTTTTAATATTTATCTAAGTCATTTATATATATACACCTTTCCCATGCAAAAGTAAGTACCTAATAATCATTATTCTTCCATTTATTAGCTTTCAGGGGGTGTTGACTGTTAACAGGACTATTATAAATGCAATGAGATAGCAAAATTGGAAGTGCACCCGTCCCGATATGCGATAGTATGTCATAGAGTGCCGGTCAAATTCCGCTCGTGAACATTTTTTCAGCATTTTTTTGCGAATGTTACTTTTTTTGGCAGAGTGCAATTGCACTATCGAATTCGACAAAGTCTTGTGGCGGCGTCACCTACCGCATACGCGACACCGCACATTATTCGACACGAAGCAAACACCTTCTCAACCGTGTCAACTGATGGTGCCACAAACGCATACCAACGACGTCGCCATACTACGACGATAAAATAGTATGGGAAGCCTGCAAGCGTGGAAGCGAAGTATCACCATTTCCTTCGCTATAGCACCTCTAACTAACATCCGCTGGACCTCGGTCCCCGAGCTATACCACCCAGCTCGGAAGAAGATCTTCCCTTTGGCCTTCCTCAATGTGGAATTCTCCCTACCATTGGTTTCCTACAGTCTCCTACTACCATAAGATTATCATTATCTTTTAAATTTTTTTTGTATTATTCTCTTTATTAAATATGTATCTTAAGAAATTTTTTTACAATATAAAATATTATAAAAAACTTAATCTAGGTTGCCACCGGCAGCGGGCAGCTAGACCCAAGCTATCGGTGGTTAGGGCTGCAGAGTGAGGAACCTCCTGACAATACGTGTCGAGGAGTACTGCCTTTTGCATCTGACCCTTGACCCAACCTTTCAGCGAGAGCCTCTCTAGGTGTTGATCGAGGCTATTGGCTAAAAGACCACGAGCTAAAAGAAACGACTATCGGTACAATAATGGTTGAATTCACATCCCACATGGCGGTAACCTCGTGAGCCAAGTCAAGTAGGTACTTACTGAGCTTGTCCTTCTCGGCTTATATTATTATTATTAGGTTAGCCAACAATTGTATACATTGTTTCTTTCTTTCTAACAACACTTTCTTAATATAACGACTAAATGTTACAATTACTTAAAGGCTAACACAACATGCAACATATATAAAATTTATAAAAACAGTTGGAATCTTATAACTAAATTAAATTAAATTAGGCACGATAGGCTCGTTTCAACAGACTTGTGAAATGATCCAGGTGTTTCATTGTGCAGGTCAATAGCATCACTACAGCTATTAATAACTTTGCACATTCTAGCCACTGGGGAATGAGCACCAAGCACTGTCCTTCGCAAAGGTGGGCAAAGGGCAGTGATTCTATTACGAGGATATCGCATGGGAGTACGAAATTAAAATTGGGACAACAACTGAGGGCAATAATTTTATTCCTTAATAACTTATATATAAATGTGAACGTCAGCTAACTCCATACGGGCGCTTAAGCTTTGAACCTTAAAATACTGTAAGCGTTTATACTATTATCGATTTTTTTTATAGCAAAACAAAGCTGTTTAGCTTTTATCCTCTTACTAAAAATGAGACAAAAACGAAGCGACTCAGACAATGTCGCAATATGACATCGTGGTAAGAGGGCTGACCACATAGCAGAATTAGGCATTAGCCAGGCAGAGCAGGAAAGCATTTAAATATTTGCACAATCCCCGACCTCGGGATGGTGAACCCACAGCTCCCGCAAAACTAGTTTTAGTCTGGGATTTACATGTGCTACCATGTCACGTTTTGTAAGTTTATCACACAGTGCGCGCCGCTGCATCTAAAGTACATCGGCGCGCGATAAGCGGAGTGTGCAATAGCAAATTTAATAAAAACAGCATTGGATACCAATGTAATGAGTAATGGGCTTGTTAGCGTGTGTTGCGCAACCGTTGCGTGGCGCGACACGGAAGGTGTGCACACGGCCAATGGAGCAGCCAGTGCTTCGCAATGTAAACACGCCGCGTTTCATGCAAGCACAATTATGCGGTAAGTTTGTTACTATGAAAATTAATTATATAACTTATAGTGCATTATAACTAGAAACATGTATTTTAAGTTATAATTTTTTTGACTGTATTTTGCTGGAGACGATCTTTTTGACCATTATTAACGCTGACTGTGATATCAGTAACTTTGAAAAGTTGCTCAGCGAGCGTCTTGTTACTCTTAGTGATCGAATTCGGAACGATATTTAAATAATTAGCAAGCTGAAGTGGCAGTGGGCTGGTCATATTTATTAGCCGCGGGACCGATAACCGCTGGGGTGGATGTTCTGGAGTATAGACCGCGACTTAGCAAACGTAGTGTAGGACGCCCTCCGACTAGGTGGAGCGACAATATACGTCAAGTAGCTGGCACCAGATGGATGAGGAGAATCGAATATTGGGTAAATGGTGTTATTGTTATTCTTCCTTACCCAATAGGTAACATCGTTGACCTTATAAGGTGCCTGCCAATTACGTTAAAAACCTTTTTACGGATCTATTCACGTTTTAACCACCGGTCTCAGACGCAGAGGTCCCGGGTTTGATTTCTAGCGGGGGTACATGTTTGTGAACTCGGTTTGATTGGTGGTAAGGAAGGCTTGTTAGGCCGCATGGCTAAGTACCACCATCTCAGCTTTATATGTCGCTAAAACATAAAAGTTTGTAGCATTATTGTTCTGGCAGCTATAGATAAGATAGCCATAGTGCCTCAGTTGTTGAGGATTTCGTGTAAAGTGCGCTTCCACCTTCTGCCTTATCATCACCTAATATTAGGTGAGAATGTGAGATGAAGGCCAAGTGCATGCCTGTAAGGTTTTAAAAAAAACTATTTACCTACATATTAATCTTGATTTTTTTCTTCTTCTACTAAAAAAACATTTAACTTATATTCCTGATTACTTTAGGCACTAATAAATAACTTGAACTAAATAAGAACATCATAGAAAGCACAGATTATAAACAAGTTACTGCGGGTACCTACGCAAACAAAGCCTCGCGAAAAGCTCGGGTTGAATGACACATCTTCAAGAGTGCAAGTGACGGCTGACAAATGAGATGGCTTGGAGCTTTCAGAGGCCTTGAATGAAAACTATTTGTTTGACCGAATACTCGTAAGTGTACAGTTCGCATCAAAAGCAACTCAGCGTTCCATCTTCTCAAAACACATAAGAACATGTAACATGACCTACTCAGATAGAAGACTGTTTTTGCCAAAATTACACCTTACAGCCTCATTGATAAGGTTGATTATAAACAGTGCTAACCTGCACAATTTAGAATTCTCGGTCACATTTTAATGTTGAATGTGGGTAAGCCAAATCTGTCAATATTGCATTTATTTGGTGGTTCCAAAACTGGTATCATTACTTTTGCAAATATTATAAGCTCAAACAACAGACAAATCTGATCTTAACCTTTCCCAATGAGGTACAATCACCGACATATCAATAAACACTTAATACCTTGAGTAATGGATCACTGAACGATCATCGATAATAATCATTTCAACTATTTTTTTCTTACATTTTGAAGCTACTATTCAATTAGAAAGTAGGTTTTGCTAGTTTAGTAAAATAATGTTTTGATAGGAATGAATGAATTTAATAATTGATGAAAAATATAACAGCATGCTGTTGAGTCTGTTTCGTTTTTAAATTCGGGTAACGATACTAAAAGCTAAGCTAGATACTTTTGCAATGACTAATAATAGTCAAGACTATTTATAAACAGTCATTATTTAAGAAACCCATGCTATTATTTTACCTACTTAAAAATACATGGTCATTGTGACATATTGTCGGCAATTTTAACCGACTGTGGTTTTGTGGTTCAACCATCCAGCACCAGTTGCAGCACTCTGGGAACGATCCTACCGTGTATTCCCATAATTAAGGTATTCTATTTGGTGTGTACTTATTTTAAGTCCGCATAACTGGATATCACTATCTTATCAAGTTGTCGCCTTAACAACAATGTCAGTAGCAAAGACTTACAAACCCGTTCCACAACGGTTTTTTCGGGCGTAGTGCTTCCATTTTCGGCCTTATCGTCACTAATTATGAAGAGATTAGATGACAGACAAAATTGTTTAAAAAGTGAATAAAAGGTTAAGTTTTCCGAAAACTATAACATATTTTTTTTTTTTTGGAGAATATATAAATCTGGAGAGCTAAAGTTTAAATAAAATATTTAAATTTTACTCGATGTAAATCAATAATAGGAGTAAATTTCTGGAAAAAATTTAGTTATTAGGTATTGGCACTTCGCCAAAGATGACTCTCTCCTTGGATTTATCTATATACAATAATGACTTGTCCTGACTGACTGACTCATCATCGCCGAGCCTAAACCGCTGAAGCTAATTAGATAAAATTTGGACTGTAGATTAATTGAGTGACGTAAACAGCCACTAAGAAAGGATTTTACGAAAATCACACCCTAAGGGGGTCAAATAGGGGGTGAAACTTTGTATGAAAGTCGGTCAGTTTTGAAGTTAAATACATGAAAATGAGTATTTGGGTCCTTGAAAAGAATTAAAGAATGACATGTCTCAGGAATAGGGAAAAAGATTTTTTTGGGGAAATCGTTATTTTTAAAGTAATAATAAGAAAATGAATATTTTAATGTTGAAATGACGTGACATGTTTAGTTGTCTAACACTTATGATATTTACCTTTAATAAGTTTGTCTTTTATTACGAACAAACACAAGTCATGTAGCCCACGTGAGCAAAGCCGCGAACAAAAAGCTAGTCATAGATAAGATAAAAGCTAAACAAGTGCGAATCGCTAACATAATGTTTAACTTCTAACAAACTATTTAACCAAAGTAGCGCTTTCGCGATTGGCATAGAGATCACTTTCTGATTGGCATAACGTCTATTCGACTAGTCGATTTACTAGTACCTACCTAACTGTCGAGCTCTAATTTTAGTTAGATTGCGTTCGTCGCACTTTCAGAACAAAAATGTGTAATGACAAAAATGCCATTAAGTATTTTTTTCAATAACATACAAAACATTTCATTTAGTAAGGCGGAAAGTAGGAGAATAATAACCCGATGCTTGATTGTGAAAGAAGTCGCAAATTCTCAATACTGCATCAGTCCTTTGGCTCCGCGGGAAAGCTGTTAAGGTAATGTGGGTGTTAGGTGTTATTAAAACGTTTTTAATGCAAGAGCAGTTAACCTTCTATGCTACGTGTAATTATTTATATAGCCCATAAGAATGATGACGAAATAGTGGAGTTATACAAATACTATTCTATCGGCTGTCAAACTCCATCGCTACGTTATGTTGAAACTTAGGCCGTCGGAAATACATTTATAATGGTAAAATAAAACATACAAGTACACGATTAACCTCTCGTTATCCATAAAACCAGACACAATAGAAACTCAAATTGTTCCATGGCTCCATATGGAGTCACTGGGAGATAAAAGATTAAAACACATTTATAATGTCTTCATATAGTTTTATTTTTATATAAAATTCAAATGCGTCCATCCATTCTTCTTCTCACTATATATAAATACATTACTATAACGTCCTCGCCTACAGCAAGTATTCAGAAAATAGCATTGGCTAATTACGACATTCAGCTAGCAATATTAACTATGTAAATCGACATTAACGTAAGCACATTATAATACATTGTATATTGGATACAATTAAATGTTACAAATATAATTCAGAGTAATGATATTCATCATTTAAATTTCAGATAATCAAGTTTACATATTTTACACTTCACAGTTACTAAGTTTAATTTCATAACCTATTTTTGCTATAATTTCAATAATTCAATGGCGGAATCACATAAAAGCATGAGTATAACTATCATAAGTACGAAAGAACCTTATTCCATAAACAGCTGGCACAATGAAGATCTAGATGAATTACAAAATACACAATAGGTATTACAACTAAAATTACACTATGCGCCACCCGGCATACAAGAAAATATGTATGTCACGCAGCAAAAAATATACACAATAAATAAGATCATGGAATGTTATTATGATTTCATCTCGTTCGGTGGCCTGGACACGGCCGGAACGATGAAAGACAAGGAGACGATAAAAAAATAATGTTAACATTTCCTTTAAGATGAATTATAGCAAAAATATATGTTACTATATAGGCCACAGAGTGTATACGCAGTAACATAATGGCGCGGTGATTGCACTGATCGGTGACTCGCGAGAGTTCACGCACAAGAGATTCCGTCACTGCACTGGCACTACGCACGCCGGCGGGCCGCGCCGCGCCGCATCTGGAACGAACATATATATTTAGGAAACCCCCTTCTTGCACTTTTTCTTTTTATTTATTTTATTATTTATTGTTAAAATACAGCAAAACGCGGATTACAGCTTAGAATCTTCGCATGTCTTTGCAACGACAATGACAACGACAACGGTGTTTGGATCTATTCTTGCGTGCATGCGTAGTGTATCTGGGTAGTGGCATTGGACGAAACGGTAGGGTAAGAGGTGTTGTTCAAGAGGTCATTCCTCCCCATTTCACTAATGTTATTATACGTGTATTAAGACTAACCGTGTGGACTAACCGCTAAGGATGGCCGGATAAGCTCAAGCAAATTAACTCGCACAACATCGCACTCATCTCTGTCGGGTAATGCATCAGAAGAGTAGGCCTATAGAGCGCGTAGATATAGCCTCTATTTTCTAGATGTAACCGGATATATAGTGCGGGTTATTCGTTATTCGTTATGCGAAGATCACGACTAACAGTTCATTTGAATAATTATATTTTGACTTTGAGTTAGAGTGGGTAAAAGAATGGGTGTGTGAGTGAGTGTGTGAGGGGGTTTGTGAGTGAGGGTGTGTGAGAGAGTGAGTGAGAGAGTGAGTGAGAGAGTGAGTGAGAGAGTGAGTGAGAGAGTGAGTGAGCGAGTGAGTGATTGATTGAGTGTGGAGTGCGGGCAGGTACTGACCGGGCGTGGCTAGTGCGCGTGCGCGTCGCTGTAGAGCGTGGTGGCGATGTAGGTGGTGGGCACGAAGCCCTCCTCGCGCGTGTGGTGACGCCGCACGCGCGTCCACCCGTCGCCCGCGTCCGTCTCCAGCACGAGCAGCTTCTCGCCGCTCTCCATGCGCATTGTGGAGCCGGTGCCGTTCGCTGTACGAAACAGATGCAAAATGTTAGGACATTGGGTCAATCTTCTTTCTATACACAACACACTACTTTTAACTTTATACTGGCACCTACCAAGCGATTATGTTATATGAGCGGCGCCAGACGACCTTGCGCAAGTAAGCGCGTTATACATCCGGAACTCATAAGACTACTTCGAGAGAATTGTAGTTTTGAGTGTTGGCTGTGGGTCAATAAAACGTTCTTATCTTATTATTTTATCTTATGAAGAGATGTGAAGACGACTGCTATAAGTGCGTCGTCGTCGTGCGTCTTTGAGAGTAAAGCGAATAAGCCAATAGCAGAAATTCAGAGACTAGTGTTTTATATTATCTCGTTCTCTCTAAATCTTGCGATTTGAAATAGACTAGGCTATGTTATCACTGCTTCGTTTCTCGCGGGAGTTATCCTAGTCGTCATTTATAATATATTATCTTTACAATCCATTCTCGACTCACAATTTTCAATGCGATTTAAAATCATTGGCGGAATTTTACAAAGCTACAACCTATCAAAAGAACAAACCTACTTTTAACGTCTTTGAAAGCTCAACACAAGCGGATTTGAAATCTATCGCAAAATTAAAAAGATTCAACAAAGCGAGCTAACAAACTAACCTTCAAACGCGTACAACGCCTTGCAGTACCCCAGCGGCTGCAAATCCGGCTCGTAGTAATAATCAAAGTCCGACTCGTGGCCGGGGTCGTGGTCGGCATCGGCGTGGTCCGCGTGGGCGGCGGCGATGTCCCCGCCGAGGCCGGACTCGGGGGAGCCGCCCGCCGCGCGACCGTTCGCGCCGCACGTCGAGCCCGGCCCCGCGCCCGCGCCCGTGCTTACCGACGACTCGGACGCGGACCGGGATAGGGACTCGCTGTTCGAGCCGATGCTGGAATTACGTAAGCATGCTTTACTATTAATTTAGTAATTGCATTACACACACACACTTACCCCCACCCTCACACACACACCCTTTCTCACCCTCTCACCCTCTCACACACTCACACACCCTCGTACACATACACACACACACACACCCCCTCACGAATTAACCAGGCTTTCCACTCCGATCAACTAAACCGATAAACTGAAACGGATCAGCTATTTTTTGTTCCCAACGAATCAACCATTAACTTGATGCGATAGGAACATTTATTATTCTTCTTGTTTGTTCCTATCTACACAACTTACTTAATCGAATGATATAAAACCTTCTCTATGAGTATTATTCTTAAGAACTGTCCACTTGTAAATTGAGTAAAGTTCTTTCCGTAATAATAACACGTGTGGTGAGACTCCATTTCCATTTCTACCTACCGTACAAAAGTAAATAATAAAAAACACTTTAAATTGGCTAAATGCTAAACGCGAAGCCATTAATTAAGATAATCAATCAACAATTTGTATTACAGTTTGTGTTATTACGTATTCTATAAATTACAAATAATAAATGAGATTGTTCTATTAGTTGGAAAAAAGAAGAAAAGGAATCTACGTTAATGTATGAATAACTTTCCCTATGAATGGAATTACCACATTGAGAACGGGCTTTCAACCACCACGCGGGCCCAGTGCAGATTGGTTGTTGTTAACGGCATCGCGCACTAGTGCGCGTCCCCGTACCCTACTAGATTCTCCGAAGGGTTCGGATCGGATCGGGGAGGATTATTTTAACTTCGGGGAAGTCTCATACATTAACATAATACCTAATATGTGAAAATTAATAGCTTTCGTGTTTAGAGCAAATGAGACATGAAAAGGAAAATGATATTCGAATAAACATTTCGGCTAAACTATATAACCAAGTCATAAAAATTTAAACAATTTTATTATTAAAAATTTGTAAAATGTTTTTTACAAATAATTAAAAGCATAATAATTCAAGTTATTTACTTAATAAAAATGAGTTTAAATATGTTTTTATTACATAATCTTAAACTTTGTTTTCTTTACTCTTTACTTTTATTTACATTGTTGAATGGTTGTCCGTGCAATTCTATGGCTATGTTATGCAACACTGCCAGTCACCACAAAAAGCTAAAAGCCATATTTGTGAGGAGCTCGATGGGCCACGCAGTAGTAACCATGCGCAGTCTGCGATCGCTGAAGTTATGTAATTTTCGCCAAAGACCGGTCATCTGATGGGTAACCAATAAGATTTGATTTGGTAGGCACATATAGTCGATAGGCCCGGCTGCATTATCAGTCGGAACGCAACAATGCTACAAACATTGATGTTATGGCAACATATTTAGATAAGCAGGTGCTACCACCTTCCTGGCCTTCATAGCCTAGCTAGCTACTGACAAACAATACGTAACACCAACCAAATCGAGTTCATAAACATGTATCCCGTAGGGATTCGAACCCGGGACCTCTGGGTCTGAGATCAGAGTCTAACCCAATAGTAAAAATGAAAATGAAAAAATGAAAAATGTTTTTATTGCAACAAACACCAATTTACAAATTAAATTTTGCCCTGGCTTCTGTAAAAAAGTAAACTTGTGGAACAAGCCAGTTCCTTCCTGTTGACAAAACTCAATTGGTATAGTTGAAAAACAATAATAATATTTAACTGAGCCAAAAAATCAAAACATGATAAAATTAAAGAAAGCTAAAGAAATACTAGTGAGGCGGTGTTTCCATCCAGGGGAAGGCTATGTTCTGAACCCGGGTTATCGGTTAATAATTGAATAATTCTTAATAATTAGTCAATAAACCTAACACCATTATGGACTGAATGAAGAGGATGAATAATATGCCATACTTAGAAAATTTATATTCTATACAAAATTCATCATATTTGAACAAATTTAATGGATTTTCTCTAATCTAATTTTTATTTCTCGCACTTTGTATATGATTTAAAATACGTATACGTAACAATCAAATTAACTACCACAACTAGGTTATTCCGACCTTAAACAAAGGTGCGGGTCGGAATAACGCTAACATGGAGTTACACCGACGTTCTGCTCGGTGTAAGTTATTTCGAGTTTATTTGTAGAAATTTTGTTTATTCTGACGTTACGCTGAGAATAATTTTTATTCCGTGTTTATTTGTAAGACGGTTCATGTTCTGGAATTAATTATTGTTGTTGGACAACAACCCCTATTTGGTTACCTGGTGGCCTGCGTTGGCGGCGCGCCGTTGGTGCGCGCGGTGGGGTTAAGCGCGGGCGCGCTGACCTGGTTGTTAGCTTCAGCCAGCAACTCCTCGAACTTGCGAAGTTGGGCCCTTAACTTTTTTAGCTTCTCGCAACATTCATTCAATTGGCCTGTCGGATAATTATAAAAAAAAATGTATCTGAGAATTTTGTTTACAATATTGGTAAGTGAAACCAAAAATAAAATGTTTGGATACAAATTTTAGGTTCGTTTTGCAGATGAAAAGAAGTGCCAAGAAGATGTGTGGTCTTTCCCTAAAATATGACTTATAAGACACAATGTTTATTTGGAAACTAAGTAGAGAAAAATATATTCTACAACATCAGTTGCAAAAAACGATGTAAATCAACGAGTTTTTTTAGAATTCATTTGCGTCAAACGTTTATAGCAATTTTTGCAGAAATAATTGATTTAACAAATATGTTTATAAAATTCATAATTATGCTCAGTCGCACAAGCGCACGGGAAGGCTGTGTTATAAAAAGTTTATTTATAAATACTGCCGTACCTTCAACAGTCATGGGATCTCCTAACGTGGGATTTGTTTCGTATACACCTTTCATTTTCATTAACCCTTCCATCGCCGCTTGTTCTTGCGCTACCTAAAAAAACAGTTATAGCATTACTTTTGGTAATACAGACCACGTACCTATCTTTTGTAGGGAAGAACTTCACTCTTATCTCGTGATACAACCGAAGGTTTAACCTCTCATCTGCGGCGAGCACTGATCAGTGCCCTAAACAAATAAAATAATAATTGTGCCTGTATTTTTAGATTGCTTGTTAGAGAAAGCTGATACCTATTATCATATCTTTACGACTTGTAATGATATGCCTCTGGTTATAATTAATTAAGACTAATTTGATCGTATAAATAAATCAAATGAGCCAACGTACCTGTTTACTTAACTCGTGCACTTTGGCCTGTAGTTTCTTTTTCTTTTGATTTGGTGGCAAATCTGAATAATCCTCCTTTCCATCCATAGACATGTTGTTCTGGAAACCAATCCACATTGATAATAGCCTGTTCACAAATCGAAAGCGTTTTAAATGCCAACCTCACTAACAAACCAGAGACCATTTTCCCTGCTACAAAACTCTATCAAATCCTATACTTACTTTACCAAATCAATACTTATATGATACAATTAGTTAGCGTGAAAATTGTGTTTTTAAGATTTAAATCGAACTGATTTTTAGAACCTAGGAACCTAGATACTTTCTTGTATAAATATTTTAAATACAAATAAGTATTATTAATACAATTAAACACAAAATAATATTGGTACATAACAATGTTATTAAATCTTATTTACAATATAGTGAGTGCGCAGAAAACAAAGAAAGCCGTGCAAGCATTTGGGGTTAATCGAGCCACACTGAGCCACGGTCGGATGTCCAATCCGATTACCACCTCGGTCACTTTTACTGGTCCGTATTATGTATATTCCAAAATAAATTTTAATAATAAAGAAATCACGTTATTTATAAACCTCCAAACTATAATAGATATTGCTATACTATTTAAATTTGTGTCGTAACAACAAAAATTTGTTCCCGTTATTAAAATTATATGATTGGTTACTTGTTTTTATAACTAATTAGTAAAACAACTACACCATGGTAACACGATGAAAAAAACCAATAGTTTTTATTGTTTAGTCAACTTTACTACTTCGTGTTCTCTACAACAAACAAACAAATATTGATTCTCACTGCCGCACTCAAAGAACACAATTAACATTAATTATTATTCAGCATTATCTATGATTATATATTGCAAAACCTTTATGCGCGTATGGTCCTATTCGCGTTTGGTCCAATCCACTTAATTCGCGGTTAGTGCAATTCGCGGTTTGTGACCTCCGTGGTCTAGTGGTTTGAGTGCTGGACTTTTATGCCGGTGGTCGTGGGTTTGAGTCACACAGGACAAACATTTATGTGATGAACATAGATGTTTGTCTTGGGTCTGGGTATTAGAATGTGTCATCATAAGTACGTATTTATATAAAAAAAATATTAAGTATTCTATGTCTATAGCACATGCACTATGTTGCTTACTTTGAGACTAGATGACGCTGCGCTGTGTAAATTGTCCAAAAATATTTATTTATTATCCTATATTTGTATTCATTTAAAGATAAAATAAAAACTAAAGACAAATCAAAAGAAATTAAATTTAATTTAAGTTGTTTATTTATTGTACGTATTGTTATAAATAAACGCGTTATAATTTATAATATAATATAAAATTTATTAAATTCAGATAACATGATACATTTTGTTAGTAACATTTTAACTAAAGACTATATTAGTACAGTACAGTATATGTGTATAATATGTATAGATACTTTTTTTAAGTTCATACTTATTTAATTTAACTTCTTTTAATTCGTCTACTTTAGTTTTTATTTTAAATATTTTTTAAACGCTTTAAATGCTTGTAAGCATTATGTTGTAAGCATGTTCGGGCCAATCGTAAAAACAAAACGCATAGGATAATTGCAGGTATTGAGGGTAGGTAGAAGAAAAAAAAATGTTTCTTAAGTTTGACATTTTTGTTTAGTTAAATTTCGCCCCTCACGCTAATTATGACTACTTAGAAATTACTAATGTGCTGTAAAATATAAGAACTGATTATGTATGGTACAACTTCGACTTTCTATTTTAACATACTTATGACATAAAATGTTTTTGTTTTGTTTATATAATTTTAACGCAAATTTTGCTGCGAAACAAATTACAAAAACACAAATGTTGAAAAAAGTTAATGACGGTAGTTATTGACATTGAATAGCTTTCAAAGTAAAAAGTAAATAGTGTTGAATAATTTCGGCGGGCTGGTTAGAACCACGATAGCTCAATTGGAAGAGCACCTGACCCGGTATGTCAGAAGGGTGCAGGTTCAAATTCTGCTCGTGGAAATTTTTTCAACATTTGTGTTTTTGTAATACTTATGACAGTGTAACACGAATATGATTCAATTTTTTTTTAAACCAATATTGTACATAAAAGTACGTCGTTTGTCGTTTTATTTAATAAAACATCAAATTGGACCAACCGCGAAATGGACCAACCGCGAATTGGACCAACCACTAATTGGACCAACCACTAATTGGACCAACCGCTAATTGGACCAACCGCGAATTAGACCAACCGCTAATTGGACCAATCGCGAATTGGACCTTTTTTGACAATGGGATCAAACGCGCCTTAAGGTTGGCATCGCTGAGTACGGCAGTTGGACGGCAACGTTAATGAAAATAAAATTGTCATTATCAAAAAATATCATCCACTTAATTCTTCAAACATTAATGTCACGCTTGAAATACAAATTACATTAATAACCAATCACAACAACCATTATTCACATGCATCTACCAATCCAGAGACACAGCTCAATAATACCCACAAAATTAAAAATAGAATAACCATATATAGACCAATAAAAGTTTCGAGTGACCAAACCGCGTTCCAGGACTGACCTTGATCGAGTTGCACGCCTCGACTATCTTCTGCGGTCAAGCGTTAACGGCGGCGGGAGCGGACAAACAAACAACATTAAACAAGGAGGTATAATGTGCTTTAAACTCAAATAGACGAACATAGTGCGCAACAGAATCTAAATCATCTAAAAGTTGGCGAGAAATAAAACTGTTTATGTCATTACCATTTTAGAACAAATCCAACAAAGTCGTCGTTGCTCTCATAAACAACGTTAAAGATTCTTTAAGCACAAGAGCTTTTTGTAATAAAAATATAATGTATATTACCTAATCAATACAGTTAATTAACGTTCTCTGAATTCCGCTATGATTGCGGCAGTTAATTCATGTTGTTTCAAAGCAAATGGCATAAAATGGATTGCATAGAACTCATCTAATATCACTGGCTCTTTCAAATATTATTTTGTCAGTATGATTCAAACAATAAAGTAGCAGGTTTGTTTAAATAGATAGTCGGTTTGTCGTAGTTATAGTTAGGTTAATTTTGAATAACACACTATATTATTGGTCTATGGTTCGGAGTTTCGGACCAACGACGCAACGGGTACAGCGGGTCCAAGCAAAGTAAAATTGTAAACTGATTTTCCTTTATATTATTCCTGTTTTCTGTAGCTTTAAGTGAACTATACATAACATAGTATATGATTTTAAGAAACATATTTAATGCCATCTGTCTTTACTAAATTACCAACTCAATCATATCGTAATATCAACGTCATTTTTTACGATTATTGTCAGATCACGAAAACTATTGGCATTCCATTAATTGCATCATACAGGCCAAAGTGAAGTGTTTGCTTTGACACAGTTATGCAGCGAAAATGTGGGACCAAGGTCTAAGACTTCGCTAACATAGTAAACAAGAGGATGATACATTTAATCCTAAGCGTGTATGTCGTGACTGTACATTGTAAATTCAGATGTGTTGTCGACAGATACAGAAAGGACCCTCGAGCGTAGCACTCTAACCGCAACGGAAAATGAAAACAATGGAGTTACATAACAAAACAGAGGTAGTCAATGAAAAACAAAGTAAACAAGTTATCGATGAGTAAAAGCCGTGAGTCATGCTTTACGTTATCATACATCCCCATAACATAAACTTACATTTTCCACGTGACAAGGCCACCCGCAAATCACCAATTATTCGCCAAAATATCAATTGGTTGTTACGTGAACCCATGTTAGGTAGGGATCGAGGGGATAACATACAAAAATAAATTAGTATCTCCAATAATTAAAATAAATAGTGATTGTAAAAATGTGTGTACGTGGGTGGTGTGTGAATTGTTTCATTATTGGCTTACGCATGGAGAAAGTGATTCATCCACGCTACAACTTACGACATTGCACAGACCAGCTGCGTCAACACATATATAATTGTAAAAATAATAAAATAATCAAAATCGTAAAGTCAAATTGACATAATATTTTAATCATGCTTAACTTTTAAAAATAGCTTTGGATAACATAAATAAAGCTTTTGATACACGTTGCTCCAAGCACCTAAACTACAGAATCTTAGAATAAAAAAAAATATTATGATTATCATCAATAGATTTATAATAATACCATGAACAATCTAACTACTTAATAAAATACTTTAGATATATTCAGAAAATAATATTACTGTATCTATTTTATAAACCTCTTGAATTGGTATCCTTGCCGCAAGGTACATTATGCTACATTAATAACGGTCCGAAATACCAAGAATGAACAAATGTACTTACCAACGCAGTATATTGAATTAAAGTAATTGCACCCCGATATTTTATCAGCAAAAAATAGAGGATAATTTATTTTCAAATCAATTCAATAACAAAATATTTGAGATATTCCTTCTGGTATATTATTTTATCGCATAACATAATCACCACGTGCGTCAATAGTACCAATTCAAATAGGTTTGGATTAAACAACTCTTTCACTACATGCCATATAATCCTACATATAAAAACACAATCCAATGATGTGACACTCGCAACATCGACGAGTAAGCGGTCACTACTTTCATAAATGTTGTCATTGACCAACCGACGGAGTTTCCTGCATACGAGTCACGAGCCACAACCACAAGTACCAACCGACGAGTTTCTAGAACTTATTCTTTAATTTTTAATATTTTTTGTAGAAAAGAGGTTAGTCAGACAGCCATACACACTGAGAGATGAAATAATAGTATACATCTAAGTGCATTTTTAACTATAACCACAAGATCAATCAGCAACCGCGCTTAGTTTAGAGTAGCCGTGCACTTGTAGTTGTGGCAAGATTTGTAGCGTACTGCATTTTATAATAGACTTACGCGATGTGTTCTGCATTTTTCAAGGATATCTTTTGTATTACAGCTTATTCTTTGTCGTTAGGTTACAACTGTGTACTGAGGATTTTTATTCACGAGTAAACTTAAACGAATCTGCGCCAGCTGGTGACGAACTAGTAACTGTTTCGATGTCATACAACTTCTAGTTTACGCTAACTCGCACTAGACACTCTAATACGACACAGCGACACAGCGCGTAAGTCTAACTAAAGCGAATATGTTCACAAATCGCTTTAACACAAACTCTTTGGTTTGACTAAAAAGTTTATAATATGCCGCCTTTTTTTATTTAAACCAAAAACTTTGAAAGCCGAATCTTTTTTTTCAGTCGCAACTAAAAAGTTTCCATTCTCTTTACCCTCTCACCTTATTAGAGCTGAATATGGAGAGCAGACCGCCGCGCTTCTTCACCCGGTTCCCGGAGACGGTTCCGCGCGCGGCCGTCAGGTGGTTTAGGTGATGGTGGGGAGGCGCCGCGTCCGTGGTGTCGGCGCCCGAGGCCGCTTCGAACAAGAAGTCATCGGGCGGCACGAAGCCGGACTTGTACCTCTCTATTACTAGTTGTGTGTCCTGTAAATAGATTGAGGTAGCTTAAAACCTTAGGCCATCCCTTGGAAGTTTAATTCGTACGAAAACGCACCTTAAGTGCGGCTGACCAGAGAATTGAGTTTATATTGTGTCTAAGCTTTGTGGCGGTATATGTTTTATATAGATGAGGAGGCAAATGAGTTTACTCCAGCAGATGTTAAGCAGAAACGGAGTCCAAATGCAAAGTCAACTAGTGGAGCAGAATTGAGCCACACTAGCCGTCCTAACCTTACCGACATGCAAGTTGCTTCTTCATACCTTGTGTAAAACTAAATAGATTTTCGGTTTGTCATTCGTTTTAATACCATCTCTATAGAGAGCTTTTAACGACATGATACTTGGCAAAATGTCAGCTTGACAGCAAACAAAAAAGATTTGCGTTGTCAATGTCAGTCTTCATAATAATAAATTACTTTAAAATAAATCTATTCGCATACCTCTTTCTCATTTATACTATTAGCTGCTTGCTCCATTCCGTCCAGACACTGCATTATAATTGGAAAAACTTTTCTTTCGACGTCCACAGAACTCAACATGAAATTCTTTATATTTTTTATTCTTTTCTCGTCTAAATCCTGAAACAAAAAAGCGATAACCGTAAATAAACATAAGAGGAACTCTGGGAACACGAGTATAATTATAATTTACTTAAAAATACAGAAACATATACATTAGTGGCGTCCCGTTCGGCCCAGTTGGCGGTAAGCCAGAATGCAATATGTTTGTGGGGCTATGCATTGAGTTGAGAGGCTGCAATAATCCACTGAATAGTTTCAATGCACTACGTGACTCCGACGTAGTGTACATTCCAACAGCGAAAGTTTACACTTCGTGACTAATCAATAATCGTAAACAAATATAACGTGGCGTTCAAAATCTAAAATTTATCGCGCAATTAATCTTCGTTTACACATCTGGTCACGGCATTGCGAATTTACTTATTGTCCGTATGTGTCGGTCGGTACACATGTCGTAATTTTATTAGACTTTCAATTTTAACGACAGATGAAGTAACCGTTCTTGTTAATAGCACATTAAACTATATTAGCTTTTTATTTGTTTACTTAATGTAGTTGGGCGGGCGCAAAGAATGGCTTCTTGTACCCTGGTAAATAAGTTTGTGTAACCGGTGGCCAGGGTTTTTACAACAAGCAAGTCACACTTATTTTCCTCTTTGTAAAAGAGATCTGTCTATCAATCGTTTGCCTTGTGATTGTAGGTTTTATTCACATCATTTTGCTGTGTTATCACTTATCAGTAAAATCTCACATCATTATTGAGATTGAGGTTTGGGGGGAAATATCAATTATCTTAAAAAAAATCTAATCACGTCATATCATTTATTAACAAAGAAAATTATGTAAAAATATCTCTGCCCAACCACAAAATAAGGAAACTCCAGAAGATAAGCTTAATATATACCGCGCTCGAGAAACTAATAATAACTTAATCTGAGCCCGAGCGCAGCAGTTGCGAGATTCTGTGTCCATTAGAGGTTGTCTGTTTGTATGAAGCTTACCTTCTGCAGTCTCCTTATTTTGTGCCCTAACTTTGACACGGGCGCCATATGTGCAAAACCGTACGAAACTATCAATCAAGAAAGAAAAAACTAATAACCTGTAACTGTTTGAAGACGTGTGGAAGCCTCTGCTCGTAGTGCTGCCGCTGGGCCTCGTTGGTCTTCCGAAGTTGGTCCGAGTACTCCTGCTTGGCGTCTTCGCAGGCCTGGCTGCGGATTTTCATGTTCGCTTTTTGTTTCTCTACTTCCGCCCGGCTGTAACATTTATAAACATTACTTACATAGTTGTCGTAGGTATATTTTTGCATTGGCAAAATTACATAGTAATATCAAATTGTTATCAACAGCTGTAGCTCTCCCACGTCGTTATTGTACTGTACATGTGAAGGCTTTTTCTATAGACAGTTCTGTTACCACTGCCTGAGTCATATGTTTTATGTTGACTTTTAATGATTTTCACGTAAGAGTATTTATAATATAACCGTTTTAGAGGCAAATAAACGATGCGATAAACAATATTTATAATGGTGCCTTCGTCGGCTGCGTGCTATTTTGCACTCTAGTACGAGTCGACCTAATCATCTATTGTTTTCTAAAGTTTACGCGAACACTACACATTGAAATGAAACAACTTTTACGGATCTACTCGCGTTTATTTTACACATTAGTTTTAACTAATGTTTATCCTGACGTTTAACCGGAACGCACCTGATTAAATTTAAATGAGGGTATACAAGCTACTAACTAATTATGAGACGACCATCACCTCAGTCTACCATCGGTGACCACGGACCCTGCAAAGGGTTCGAAACGTCAGGATAAACATTAGTTAAAAGTAATGTGTAAAATAAACGCGAGTAGATCCGTAAAAGTTGTTTCATTTCGACCTAATCATCATCACGAGTCGACCTAATCATACTCAGTTGTTGCCTAGACTTCGCTAATGGAGTTCGTTGGAATTGCTGCTGTAAGAGCTTCGTGCACTCTGCCAATTAGCTGTATGCGCAAGTGAATCCTTAAAAAGTTAAGTAAAGTTTGAAAATAAAAAGCTTGGAACTGAGTTGTAGCCATTAACAAAAAGAAAATTAAAAAAACTACGTGTCTACTCACGTATACACCGAGCCGTAGAATTGACACCCGTGTGGGATCAACGAGAAACACACCCAGCATGAAGTCATAATTCATAATATTCGCATTCATTATATCAGCAAATCACAATAATATTGGAATTGATATTGTTAAACTTCAGTAGAGAAGGTCGTTTATAAAATAGTAGATTTAATTTATAAAATAAATACTACTATAGCCGCATTTATATGTAACATTAATTGTATTATGGGTAATTAAAATAAACTGTGGTTATAAAACTGAGATATCAACGAACCTATTCATAACTGACGAACAAAAATAGCGTTTCCTATATTCATTCCGCATTCGCGAACAACAAAGTCATTTTTAATTTCAACTGACTCGTAGTAAACTATTGCGTAACGTTATTCAAAAATATTTAGTCAATGTATTCGGAAATATAGCCACATTTGTTACCTACGTTAAAACTGAACACATTGCGTGCCATCTTGAATGCTATGCGCATTTCAACATGAAGCATTCACCAGCATGTAACCACGACCACGTAAGTATTCCTTCGAATCGGCCAATCTTCCGGCAATGTTTAGATCGGTTGCCTACTTTGGTAAACCAGTCTCGTACACCTATCCACGAGGCATCTCGTTTTATTCGCTTGCAGTCAGTAGTGTCGTTTAACACCCACACGAATTGCCTTTAGGCCAATTGAAAAATGTAGCTACAACTTGACAAATTACGGGTTGCCTGATAATGTGATATTGCGTAGTCACATTTTATTTGCCAACAATGTTGTATGAAAAAAAAAATTACCCTTTCTTTTATTTAATAACTGACCAATAATTATTAAAACAACTAAAAGCTTGAATCGAATTAAACACGAACAGAACTTATTATTATTATTAAACATACCTAATATTGGGAATTCATATACGTTTTAATGTATTTTTAAAGCAGGAAAATCAGGAACATAATTGATTATTACTTATTTACAAAATAATACTGTATTCATACACTTGTGTGTGGCACACGCACACAGTGAATTGAGCAAGCAGCGTCCTTGCACTGTTTATTTCAATTATTACATTTTTTATGTAAGTATTTCGTTTACCAACAGTCTAACATTGACACTTTGTTGTTATTACTGGCACAGATCTGGCACGAATAGTTGACTAGGTACAATGCCACACAAAACCACAAGGTTTTGAACTGAATTCACATAAACATTTACCTTTACAACACACATTATCCTATTGATTCTTAGGACTTTTCTTTGGGTTAAGGCCAACTTAGTCACTGGTGATCAAGGTAGCGCAACGAAGTCTGCTTAGTGGTAGGCGGGCAGTGCATTTCTCACCATCATCAAGTGCGTTTATCACCTTCGCATTGTTACTCAAAAAATTATAACCTGAACAACTTAGTAGCACAGTAGTAGTAACATCTTACTAACCGCGATTTTTGGATGCTAATCACTAACCATTAATTCACGTTGATGATAGTTAAGACAATTTAAATTCACGCGTGCCGATCAAAATAATATGCTTATGACGTTACATAATAACATAATAAGTTTACATCAAGATTCAAGCCGCGGATGCGGTTTCATGCTCAGTGGCGTGCACTTGGAGAGGTCTATGTCCAGCAGTGGACTTGTATAGGCTTCATAATGATGATAATGATGATGATGATGATGATGACGGAGCATATATAATAATATAATATAATTAATTGAGAGATTTAACTTTAAGTGAATTGAACTTTCTTACCTTAAGTTGAAATCAGCATCTGCTTTCTGGAACGCTTCGAGTGCTCGCTCGGATTCCCTTGCGGCGCGCTCATACGCTCTTCTCGCTCGATCGAGCGCACCTATCGCTGAATTTAATACTGCCATTTGTTTCGCACCTTCGTTTAAATGTTGCTGTAAATAAAATAAAACAAATATTAATTATACGGCTAATTACGTAACTATTGGCGTAAATTAGACAGAAATTATTTTATTTTTAATTGCGACTCTACATTTAACAATCAATACTAATTATTATTACTTTAACAATTAAATACTTAAATGAAAATATATGCGTACTTATCAACATTTCTAACAACATATTCTGGCACCACTGACAAGTTTTTCAATAATCTGAATCGTTAAAATAAAATGTTTTTGTTTTGTTTATATAATTTTAACGCAAATTTTGTTGCGAAACAAGCGTTAAAATAAGTATGATACTGTAAAAAAAAAATGTCTCCTATAATTCTGAAGAGAAAAAAGCATTTACAAAAACTGGCGTTGCAACAGTTGCACAGACCGCAATTTAATACTTTTTCAATAGCCCAACAAACAGACGTTCCCATAAAATTGCAACCGCTCGCGCCGTTGCAAATGGCGTAGGTAGCGACTGTCGCATTGTTGTTGAATATTGCACGCTGTTATGTAAGCTCGGCCCTTCAACGAGCTTTTCCCACAGTGAATGCGCGGACACGCGACGGAATCACGCTGCCGTAATTTTCCGGCGTAGACTTCAACTTTACGACAGTTTAACTCTGCAGGTAGTATACACACAAGCTTGCACGTCAGAATACCACAAACTTTCAAATAGCCTCATATCAATAGACTATTAACTCTTTAACTATTGCACATAGTTGAACAAACTAAAGAAATTTTACGGATTTGGATAGTTTGATGTGCTGGCGTTAGCAGTTCTGTATTTATGAAATTGCTGCCCGCAAAAAGTATGTCTTGTGTGAGAAACGAACTTGATCGCAGTATGAAAGTGGACGCTGCAATAGTAACATGGCATCAAGACTGTTAAGCATTTTAGTATGCCTGATTATTCTAACAAGTCGTTATGTTACAAGAGATCTGACACAGATTCTCTTTAGCAATCAAAACACATGAAACATTTTTGCAATTTAACCTGTGGCCAAATATATACTACTCAAAACAAAATAAGGGCCACGAGGTATTTTTTCATTTTGGTGTAAATTATTAAACATTTACATATTGAAAGTAGTAAAATATTGAGTATACAAACTCTTTGATACCTAAACTTTTTAATATTGTAGTATTCATCTAATGCTGGCAACAATTTTAAATAAAATTTGATTTAAAATTATTTTTGAAAATTGTGATTCCATTTTCTTTGACGTTTTGCTTTCCTTAGCTTCTTGGTTTATTAGAAATTATCAGAGTTCATTGATATCTCGAGTCAGAAACATCTTTTGCAATATGCCACAAGCACGCAGGCGTCATATGGACTCGCTGACAGCAACCAGAGCCGTTACAATGATTGAAGAAGGTCATTCGCAGCGATCTGTGGGTTTGCAATTCGGGATTTTCTCGAAGAGCTATTCAAAATCTATGGAATCGTTTTCAAGAGACCGGCAGTGTTAGAAGAAGACCTGATTCGGGCAGAGTTCGCATTACAACAGCTCAAGAGGATCGTTACATTCGATTAAGTGCGCGCCGAGATCGCACAACGACGGCCCGCAAGCTGCAAAATCGTTTACGGCTCACAACAGGTACTCGTGTCAGTGACCAAACTATTCGTAATCGATTGCATGAAGACCAGCAGGCATCAAGAAGGCGAGTTGTCCGTATTCCATTAACCAGAAATCATCGTGCAAATCGTTTAAGATTTTCCCGTCAACATTTGGACTGGGACATAAACCAATGGGGCATGGTTCTCTTCACAGACGAATGCAAAGTTAAATTTTTTAACGACGATCGGCGTATTAGAGTATGGAGAAGACGCGGCGAGAAATTTTCAGAAGCCTGCATCCATGAAGTCGATCGTTTTGGTGGTCCAAATGTTATGATTTGGGGCGGGATAAGCTTACACGGTAAAACTGAGCTCGCTATTTTAAATGAGGGTACTGTTACTGCTCAGCGGTATATTGAGGAAGTCGTCAGACCACATGTGATCCCATTTGCCCAGCGAGCGGGTCCTGGATTCATCTTGATGCAAGACAATGCTCGTGCACACACGGCTCAAGCGACTCGGTTTGTACTGGAAGCGTCTCAAATTCAAGTCTTGCCGTGGCCGGCGAACAGTCCGGACTTAAATCTAATAGAGCACATGTGGGATCAGTTGAAACGAAGAGTTAGAGACGGTGATCAGGAAATCCACAACCAACAGCAACTCATCAACGCTGTTAAAAGGGCCTGGGAAGAGATTCCAATGGAAAATGTCAGGCATTTGATTGAGAGCATGCACTCCAGGCATCAGGAGTGCGTAACGAAACGAGGGGGGCATACCCGTTACTAAAAGATGAGCATGGAGTATTTTCTTTTGTTTTCAGTAACTTTACATTGTTTTTATTTTTAACCTTAAATGTGTTTTTTCTTTCAAAAGCAAATAAACTTTTTAATCATTATTATTGGAATAAATTTATTGGTCTACGCGGTAAAAACAACATTAGTTTTCGTTATGGAGACAAAAAAAATAATATTGGTTTTAATATTTTCATGGAACAGACAAAATACCTCGTGGCCCTTATTTTGTTTTGAGTAGTATACTTAGCTAAATCGTTGTAAGTGGTATTTTATTGTAAATATTACTTCGTAGCATCAAGGTGCAATCAGACCAAGACATTTTTAGTTAAAGACTGGCATGTAATAACCAGAGATTGGAATCTGCCGGTCATTCCAGGTCCGCATTCAAGTGTTGATTGAAAGAAGTGGTCTCTGCCTACCCCTACGGGAAAGAGGCGTGATTATATGTATGTAAGTACATACATTAGATGTGATAAGATAATGAAAGAAAACTTCTGTAGATATCTTCTTATAGTCTTTGCTTAGTGTCTCAAAATATACATATATTTTGAGACACTTATCACTTCTATCATTCTTATCACATCTAAATTTAAAAAGAGGGTTCCCCCGAATCAGTCCTTGGATGCGGACCTGGAATGACCGGCAGATTCCGACCTCTGGTAATAACAAACAAACAACCTGGACGAAATATCCACCTGCTTATTTTGTTATTTTTTGTGAGGACCTGTAAATAGTTTTCCGTAGCTACTTAACTGTTTAGTGTTGAATACGAAAGAGATGTTGGTATTTCTAAAAATAAATGAAATTAGTCACAGATCGAATTGAAAAATGCTAAGCTTTTGTCCAATGTATACAATGTGTGTAGTGTTTTGAGTATGGATTTACTACGACTGGAACTGAAGCACTTTACAAATAACAACACAATACTGAAACCATACTCTCTATTCTCATATTGCTGCTCTAGCTAATGCACTTGCTGAACCGAACTACAGTATAGTTACCTGCAGGTTCTCTGTTCCGCAAAGTCGCCAAGCTTATGATAGCAGTCAGCGGTTGAAGGTTGGCGTTGAATCCTTTTAAAAATAGCAAAATATAACGAATGCTCACCTTCCTCTCTTCCCGTAGCTCCTTAGCAAGCAAGTGCAACTCCCGGACTACGTTTGATTGTAAGTTCTCCGCGACCACCTCTCGCTGTCCTGCGAAGTCGCCCAGCTCTAGTAGTAGCTGTCTGAACGCTTTGCATGCTGTGTATCTGTTAACAATTACATCTTATAAATACACTGGCTGATGTCAGTCAGATTAAAATTGGTTGAGATGGAATGTGGTATGATTTTTCAATTGCAATTCTGTAAATATGCAAAAGAAAGGCCTTTGTGACATCATTTAATTGTCTTCATCAGCCCTGTTATGATTCTTCGGTTTGAAATCTGGATATCGCACATGACGTGATAATGTCAAAGAGCAAACATAACAAATAAGCGACAGGAATGAAGCAGACCGACAGCGCTGTGCTTTTTCTTAATAAAGCGTGGAAGAGTCTAATCAATTTCAAACTAACAATGCTAGTGGGAAAAACATTGAATGTCACGCTCAATGAATTTGGTCTAAGGGGTACGTCGAGAAGACTTCACACCATAATATGAACGAACCAGTTGCTGCAATTAATTGTAGTTAAATATGGTTGCGCATAACGACGTTTAGATAATCGATGTTCGTTGTATAAGTAGTTAAGCCAGAAAAACGATAGTATGAGAATATGAATAAATTACCAATTAACTAAATGAAAAAGTACAACTTACTGGTATTCATCTTCTTCTTTTCTTTTTGGTTGGTAATTTTTGACAAGCCTCCTGAAAGCAAACAATGATTAATTATTCTTTCAACATCGAGTTTGTAGTGACTAATGAATGACAGAGAAATGACATCCTACTTAATTTATGTATTACATTTTATAATATAAAAATTTTTGCCATATTCTTGTCTTGAGCAATCTTATTAGTTATTTATAATATTTATAAAATACAGTGAAAAAATTTAACGCCCACTATATTTTACAAATTTTATAAATATTTAATTTAGCTTCAGTACAGCAATTAGCACTTAAAAATAAAAAGTAAAAATTTTATCTTATTAGCGTCAGTACTTTTTTTTTCTTGGTTGCTTTTTTTTTAATATCATAAGGTGCACGAGTACATAATTATCAATTAATCAGTATATTAAAAACTAAAACCAAAATAAAGAAGCGGCTGCATAACAAAAACAAAAATATTACACCACCAATATTATGCATGAGCACTAAAATATTATAATCGTGTTTAAGGCGTCTCGGTTATTTATAAAATCTCGCATAGTTTGCATATTCAAAACATTATAACGTATTTATTATGTAAGCTTTAATAGATTTAAAGTAAAAGTAATCTGATAATAATAACAAACTTGTGACACCGGATTTGGCAATGACCACGTGCTTCCTTGTCGTGGGACTAGTCGTCTAATCCACTATTAGCGTAGTTATAATGATAACGTGTTTTTTGGAAAAATATAGATGTGTGGCGGGAAGCATAAAGTCATTGTAAGTAGAAGAGTTATATTCTGTATGTCTTACTCCCAATACAAATCACCTTGACGTATGTTTAAGTAAATAAATTAATACTTTAAATTTGGCACAGTACGATCCAATGCTTCAAAAAGCATGGCTTCCCGAGCTCGGAGAAGCTAGACGAGAGACAAGGTCATTAACTTCAGCCAACCACCCGAAGACTAAACTCTACTTACGTTGAGGTTAAGTATTATTATTCTCTACAAACTATTTTAATTGCATACCTGAGTTTTGCTGCATATTCTAATTCTATGGCGCACCGCTCCTTAACAAAATTTCCATATTTGTCTAGAAACTCGATTCCTTTATGCGTGTGGGCTGCCAAGTTATCGTACTGATCCTGCGGACGAAAAAGAACAACAACTTTGTTAATTTAATTGCACGATATGTGGTATTGTGTGGTCATTATTTTTAAAATAAAGAGGAAACTAACTATACGAGGTCATCTCGGCGGGAAGCGGGCCGGCGCGAACTCCCGATAACTCGGGCCATTATTAAACATACAATTATTACAATGAGTAATTTGTTTAATTACTGTGCACCGAGAGCGATTATTTCGTAGTTCGACGTAGTTTCACTGCACCAATTAGCTACATTTCAATGTAATCTCGTAAGACGTTAGAGATCGATCGTTCTAATTAAAATAGTTACAACTTTATAAAAAGTCTAACAGAATATGGGGAATTTGTATTTGATGTCGTTATTAAACCAAATATATACATAAAATAAGTAAATCAAAAATAATACTTTCATTACTTTGAAATGTTTCAACAATTGATTTAACCAAACACAACAAACCAATGAATACACATTATAAGAGATTTTATATTAACATTAATTAAACATGTCAATAATATCTATATTTAGAATAATAACAATCACGTGAGTCAGTGGCAAATTATGCTTTCTAACGTCAACATTTTATTTACCTATTTTGTCATTTTGTTGGCAGTTCTTACACATAATTTTTTAAAATCTATGTTTTAAAAATCATGATGCTTTTAAACTTTGGATAGCAACATGACTTTTACAACATTAAATGTAAAAAAAGAAACTAAAAAGTTAAAAATAATTTAAACCTTTAATTAAATTTGATAACAAGAAAAAAATCTTTATAAATAAACAATGTGATTGCAAAAGAAAAATAATGAAGGTGTAATTCTAAGGTAATATGCTAAATGTTCTTTAATGTTCCATCAAAATGTAACACGCTTTTATTTATAAAGATTTTTTTTTATTATCAAATTTAATTAAAGGTTTTAATTATATTATCTTTTGACTTCCTTTTTTTATTAACAAGTAATAAAAGCTTGTCTTTAATTTTTTTTTAATTAAATTTTTAACTTTTAATATTTTTGTAGGGGGATAAAGGCTTCAGTGCAACGCCCTGGTTCCCTGGGGCCGCCCTGGTACCCTGAGGCGCAACGTTAACGATATGACATGTTTTTACACCCTCATACCATTCAGCCCTTGGCACGTGCTCACTTTGGCATTGAGTCATCCATCTAATCCATCTAATCAAAGACAGAATCCACATTCATAACAAACGGAACGAACGTATGTTATGTTTGCACTACGATAAAAATATTCGACAATTCATCGAATCAATATCGTATCACATGCAGGGCTACTTAGTATTTCAAGAGGACCTTCCATTGAATAAGGAGTCGCTGCACTGCCTGTGATCTGACAGAGTCAAGGGCGCCTGGCATAGCGGCAGTTCACTGCGACACACAAATGAAATAATCGATCAAACCGATGACCCCGCACGCATCTAACTACTGCGCTTAAGTCCTATCCGTTGTAAAATCCATTTTTAAACACATCAGGTTGAATCAATTTAAAGTTTTCTACGAAATAAGCAGAACGTAATAATATCAGAAAACCAATTACTGGTCCTTGCTGATAAAAATAGACTAACTAAATTGTATTAATGTGGTATTTATGGTATTTATTGTTGTAACCAGTTTCAATGGGCCAAATAGTGCGTGTAAGTAACATTTGGCAACCAGTGCCCTTTTATCCCAATCCCACCGTGTGCACCGAGGCATTGTGGGATCGCTTGCGTGCAGAGATGCGCATGCGACGACACAACGCCCGCCCCAGTCGCCCTTGACTCTGACAGAATTTGCAGTGCAACGACTCGCTTAAGTCAAAGTGACGAACACCGCTGTTTTATTTTAAAAAACATAGTATAGTTATCGTAAATTGTCCTGATAAGTGCAACAGTGATAGGAAAAAGCAGTCTTCAAAGAAAGCCGGCCGGCGACATAATAATATGTGATAGTAGATTACTAGATATTTGTAAAGAAGCGCTGCAAGGGAGGCCTTATCAGCGTTCTGCTTATTCCGTAGAAAACTTTAAATGGATTCAACATGATGTGTTTAAAAATGGATTTTATAACGGATAGGACTTAAGCGCAGTAGTTAGGTGCGTGCGGGGTCATCGGTTTGATCGATTATTTCATTTGTGTGTCGCAGTGAACTGCCGCTATGCCAGGCGCCCTTGACTCTGTCAGATCACAGGCAGTGCAACGACTCCTTATTCAATGGAAGGTCCTCATGAAATACTAAATAGCCCTGCATGTGATACGATATTGATTCGATTAACGGTCGAGTATTTTTATCGTAGTGCAAACGTGTACTATGACCTAGAAGAGCAATATAATGTCTTGCATTGTCGTGTTTACAATAGCGTCTATAGTAGACCACTTAATTCAAAACTCAAAATTCAAAATCATTTATTCAGTTTAGGCTACAAGTAGCTCTTGTGAATGTCACTATGCCATCGGTTCGTAAGTCTACTCTGGGCGGGAGATCTTGTACTGAGAAGAACCAGCAAGAAACACAGCAAGTGTCCAGCTCTTTTCTCCCTTACAGCGTCAACAAAATTGGAAAATGTCATATCATAGCAGGACACTTTCCATTACAAATAAACACAAAATTATAGAAGACAACCACAACATGTAAAAAAGAACACAAAATAAAATAAAACTAAGTTAACAAATTTACTTCAGGTAAAAGTTTCAATTTCCACCATGTCATGACATGTATGATGTATGTAGTGGTACTATAGTACCACTATAGTACTCTAAAAAAATTGTTCACGAGTATGATATATGAATCAGCCATCGCTTCGCTCAACCATATTTTAGGGAACGTAACGACCCGACGCACACGCCACCACCGCAGAGACAATAAAGAGAGCATGACACACTCAAGATACTCTAAATTAAAAGTTAATGATCTATTTCACTACAAATCTACAATACGTGCAACTACCAGGCGAGGCGTTTGTTTGCCATTAGGAATTCATTAGGACTTTTACTACGAATAATATTCACGTTAACGTATTTATCTGAATTCAAATATTTATATGGAAATTATTTGATGAAATTGGAAACAGTGTGAGATTATATGAAAGAGGCCTTGCTTGACGAAATCCATCGACAACTGATTTACTGGGCGAGGCCACGTTTCCGTGCGGCACATTGGGTGCGTTAGCACGCAGCAAAGGGAGAAAGTGATCGAACAAAAACTAGGACAATAACATTTATACTGAAATACAGATATCAAAACAAATATATTACTTATTATACAAGAGAATAATCAGACTGAAAAAGTGGGACGTCAGGTGAGGCATCAGACATTTCACCTTTTCCAATGCATTTTGTTGTTGTTGTATAGTATATTTTTAGACTTCAATGATTGCTAACTAAACAACACTTCTTAGGTATTTTTATGTGTTACAGATTAAAATTCTAGTTAAAACATCATAAGTAATATGATTTTTTTAATCCATGTGACATATTATGTCACATGGGTACTACAAACAAATATTTATTTCTAATATTGCGAAATGCAAGAGAAATTCCAAAAAGGAAAAAATACTTAGCATGACAGGATGCATCTATTAGCTAGAGCGCAAAGGCAATAATACTGCCGTAAAAAAGGCTCATAGCTTTAATTACTGCACAGTTTCAAACTAGCTAACAACAACTAACGACATGCAAAAGCCGAAAGATACAACTTAACTTATTTTCTTTTTCAAATTGCAATTTTGCCGAATAAACTTTCTAAATTCACCTCTTATTTGAGTAATAATACCATAACGCCGCTGGTCAGGAGTCAGGAGAATGTCATTTGAAATAAGATAGCGAGCATTACAATCACGTACATGATAACAAGCAGTTTTGAATGGCTCATGAAAGAGTAAAGTGGGACAATAAAGAAATAATAGATGTGAAGTGTGCACGCCGGCTGAAGAATGAGGGTCAATAGATGTAATAACGGCGCGACATAGCGCTTGTAAATTGTGCTGATGTATTGTATAGAGTTATTTAATTCCACTGACTCGGAAAACAAGCTTTCAGCCCACTTGACCGCACCGCAGCCTGTTGTCTGCAAGACCATGATTATAACTCAGGAGTTGTCGACTTTGAGGTCTTTAGTTATGGTTCTTCAATCCCCTGTTATTTTTCTGGATCTCATAACTTACATACAGATATAGATATTAGTCGGTATTATAGGAATAATAGTTTTAAGGGAGGTAGTTATTGACAGCTGTTCTGCGATGCCATAAACACCGGTTGTGCAAGATATACTGACTTAATATATTATCACAAATTTTTATTACGGAGACCACTATACCAAAATATCTCAATCGAAATCAATGTTAAACCGATTTCTCGTGTCCTTGTAATCTGCTTTGAAATCCATTTAAATAGTTACCACGGTTCTACATGTACACCAAAAGAAATCTTCACTTATATGAAGTAATAACGGTATTACTATCAGCAATTAACACACGCCACTTGTTCTATTAGCTTGACGACTGTGTCGGTGAAATACCTTTGGTAACAAGTACTAAAGCAATTATCGTATTGCCGCTATTACTCGTATAGTCAAACTCTTCTATAAATAATTGAACATCAATCAGAAACATCAAAATTATAATGATTATAAAACTTATTTCCTTCTAACAATCCTGCCTGCTCATTCATAGTTAGGCTTAGTCATGTCGAGAACATTGTATATACGACTACAGTTACATTACATAGATATTGTGGAGACAGAAAAAATATATACAATGGCCCATATGGAGTACGCGGATCGGTTCGTTAACCCGGCCCATGGAACGCTGGGCACTAGCTTCGTTGCGAATGTGACTGAGACGTGGGAGAACAGGATCGGTGACAACACTACATTTATGCAGTCATAAAAGAAAGCCTGAATATAGCTGTGCAATTACTTGGCGGATTATGAAAACCGGTGCTATATGTGGATGTGGAGTCGTTATGGCCGAAGAACACGTTAGAGCCTATATAAACACTCGTTTGAGATAGATATAGCTAGCTACAGCGAGCTGAGAAATAACTATAAATAACAGCAAACTATTAATATCAACTATTTATAAAAGAACACGAGTTTACACTATTATTTTGATGTATTGCAAAGTGCAGCGTTTATCAGCGCGACGCGACGCATCGAGGCAAAATTGCAATTTTGTTCAAAATCTAATTCCAATTTTTGCCGAAGTCGTCACTTCGTCAGTGCGTAGCAACACAAAATAAGGAGAAAGGTAGCAACTAGCATGTTCCATCCAGTTATGATCATGAAAGCTGAAGATATTGGACAAATGCAATGGTTAGTTTGTTTGGCCTACGCGGATCGAACGTTAGGCTTCAGGAGTTATTTTTATTTATCACACAATCTCCCTGTGCTCTGCTAACAACGGATGATGGCTTGAGTCGATTAAAATGACATTAAAAGGCTGATTCTGATACTGAATTCGAGAAGATCACGTCTGAACCGCGTTACAGAGTCATTATGCCCTGTAAAAAGTCGGTTAAAACGACGTTAATGGGCGGCGCCCGTCCACCGCCTCGCCCGATAGAACGGAATGCGCACGCGCAACGTTCGCGCGCCGAACATCATCTGTATGCGCGACACGCGCGTGGCGGTTACCGACATGTGTACCGCACTCGGTTACCTACTTCAAAATAATTATTACAATAGCATTTAACTCAATATACGTGACAATGTGCTAAATAGTTTGAATAAATTAGACTCCCATGTTACACACACTTTATTACAAGCACGCTGACCGTTTGAATAACGACAAAGTTTATTTTTATTTTATTTTATTATTAAGCAAGAACATTATCAAGAGTTCAGTGTAAGCATTTTTTGGAATAAGGTAGATGAACAAAGAGACTAACTCAAATAAAAAATATAAAAGTAACAAGAAAAAGCGACTTAACTTTCAAGCCCCTGCAACCTTGTTTAAAATACAGTGCAAACAAATTCGTTATCGACAAAAAGACGTGTATTAGCGTCGGTATCTCCAGCCGGGCGGCTAACAGGCGTCACATTTTGGCACACGCGCCAGGTATGTCGTTGAACCTGTCATGGCTGTCATGTGTTGATGCATAACTGTTGCGGCGCCGATCGCCGGTAATTGCCACACGTCGCGTCGTGTGATAACCAAACATTAGTGTAATCGCGCTATGCAGCGTCCATGTCATTATTACTGTGGGCGAGTGCTCTCACTTCGGCGGCGTCGGCATTCCGCGGCCGTAGAAAATAGTGCACGAATGTAGGTTTACTGCTGTAAGAGTCAATGCGATGAGATTTCGACATCGCCCGTATCGACCACTTTGCCGTCAGATTTGTACGGGTACAATAAATTTTTCCTTTAGCTCAATCGTTATTTATTTGATATTTCTTCCTTCCTTTAAATATTTCTCTTCATAAGCCATTACGTCAGCAATCACAATAACGTTAAATATACTCATAGTTTAAAGTAAAAGCCAAAGATATAAGCGACAAACGACAAAGTAACTACGCAGTGTTAAAATTTTCTCTTGCAAATCCTAAGAAATATGAAAATAACACGCTATCAAGTGGCCAGCACGCTGCGTGTCATTAAGTTGCAAACAGGTATAGCAAAATGACCTTGCATTCTAGGTACCTGAATGTCTCACATGAATGCCAATGTCGCAACACTTGTGGAATACTAAGGTACCTACTAGCTGCATGAAGTGTCAGATTTCATTAATACGTATTCCTTACAAATGATATTTAATGTGCCCGTCATCCATCAAAGAAACCTGTAATACCTATTTAACCTGTACACGAGACATTTTTGCACGTAAACCTTCAAAAACTTTTTAAAACATCTAGTTGAGTATTCTAAGGATTAGACTATAATTTGAGGATCTGATATCATTTTTACGCTCCAAAAATTGTTACCATACGAGGACATCTACGTATCAAGATAAAATCCTTGAACGTGTCACACTAAGTCGGATAAGTGTGTCAGATAAGATAGACATACACCGTAAACATGTTTATTTATTCTCTACCTCACATTTACTATAAGGTTAATTCATCGATGATTCACGATAGCAGACTTTGTAAAACAAAATTTAAATCAATTGAACATCAACATTTGTTTTCGATCGATGTATGGTCGCGTGATATTCTGTTCGGCGCAATAAATGAACTGTATTTTTATTAATTGATCCTAATCGTTTCGTTATTTACGGTCCAATCATAACATTTGCGTGCGACGACAGCACCGTGCGACTTTTCGCACGCACGCGGCATCATTACATTACCTATGTATGGGTGCCTGCATCACCGGGCGGCGGCGGCGGCGACCGACTGCAGATTCATTCATAACGAAATCAGTCGCGAGTGTCGCGACGGACGAAGGCAATAAGTTCGATCGACTCGTCACCGATGAGTCAGCGGAGGAACGCCCTAGTCATGGCCTCTAGCTGATTAGCACTCATTACTCATCCTCAGATAATCAGTCAACAATGTCCACAAACCTCACCCTGAATGGTTATAAGACTGTGATAAGATCAATAACAAATGTTACGCAAGTTCCGTTGTTTCATTGCCGATTTAGAAAAATAGATTTCCTTATCACAGCTTTATTGAATTTATTATTAGAAACTACAATATGAGATAAAGTGTTACCGATCTTTATCCATCCAAGACTATTTTTTTTAGATTTTTGTCATGTCTATCATCTTACGTCTGTTTGTCATAGCCATTTTACGGATTGTCTATCATTGCTAGAAATCCTATCTCGCAATCATTATTAACACCAAAACAAAATGTTGTTATTACATCATATTATTATTATAAAAAGGTTAATCCTAAATTGACTACCTTCTTAATTTCCTTACTTTACATGTAGTGTTTATTTTTATGTATGTATTATTAGTGAAGTTTAGTCTGTCGCCAATTCCCAAGATTGCTAATTTCCCAAGAGAAAAATGATTTCCGGGATAAAAAAACTACATGCTTTACCTGTGTCCTTTCAACGCAATTCGTTCAGTAGCTTCGACGTCTTGCTATACTTTAAACGGCTAACGCTAACCGCATGTCTTATCCTGTCAACTGGAACCGAGCCAATTTGATAATATCTTTTTAAATCGATCCTACGGTCTGCGATCCCTGGCAGTGGCAGTACACATACTCACTCAGACGTTTCAATACACCTAGTTGTATGTCGGAGTACATACAGTGTTTACAATAAACTCTCTCAAAAACTGCGATATAGAACGTAATGCACGTCTTTTTAGAAAAAGTAAATTCATATCGATTTTAAAAATACCATGCTATTCAAATTATTTACTGGCCATTTATGATGATTGTGGGTTAGCTGAATGCAACATGATGTTATTATAAATAAATATTTAACAGGAAAACAAGCGTAGGTATTATGAATAAAATATTGTGAGCAACACGTCGTCGCAAGCAACGGTTAATGTGTTCTGCTCCTAATTTTAATGTTTTTTATGTTAAAATATGATTATTAAAAGACACATGAGTATTAATAATTATACAAATAATAATAATTGTTTGTATAATTATTTTATCAAAATTCGGAGGTAATATGGTAAGTAACATAATAATAAAATAACATGTAACGAGAATAGTTCAATTATTGCTAAATTGATTATATTCCTTTATAATTTGGCCTATCTCGAAGTCTCGATACAATTCAAATGAAGAAAATATATGTACACATGCTAATTAGGTATCATACTTGAACAATATGATAATTTAGCTCTATACCCACGTAGTGCAAAATAATACTAGTTCGAAATTTATTAAAAATCTATAATTTGAAAAGTAGTTTATTTTATGAAGGCACAATCTGGCTATTAGCACCAACGCAACGCAACCTGTGCATTTTACAGGATCGTAAATGTTAAAATCCCTATGATCCAAGGTTTTATGTGAAGTTTTTTGTACTTTATTTCATAATCGGAATAGTCGACCTTGACTCAACATTTAACATAATCTATAGATAACATCATTCAGTGATAGGTTGCTAGCCGATCGCCTAATGTGCGAGCATCTTCTTCTCCATTAACTAAGAATACAAAGTCTCGCACTAATAACTACGTGCGCGCAAAGTTCTTAAAAAGGGCCATGAAGATTTCGCTTCACGAAGGTACCTTATTAATTTATAGATTACGAGTATAACTATTTTCATGTGTTCATTATAACTTATCATTGACAAGTAACGTCCCGTTATTGTGTCGTTATTGGTTCTTAATATTTCTTCCTACGTTTTAACAGATTTAGGAAATATTAAGCACACACGTGTGAGAACTGTGCCGCCAGCTTGATTTGAGAGACATCACGCTGACGTTGCACTTAAGATAAAAAAATATGAGGTCAGCATTTAGAAAGTAGCTCCATCACAACGTATAACACTAATATCTTTAAAGGAAAATTCTCGAAATAAGAAAATAAATCACACTGAATGCAACGGGTATGCCGCAAAGCGGGGGCGTTTCGTCTTTCACAAGGCACGCGGGCCTTTTATATTGGGGCTGGGCAAGGCAGCCGGTGCAAGAGGCAAGTTTGCTCTCACTTTATGTAATTACACCTGGTTGTATAACTACGGCCACAGGTGACATGGTTTTGAAATGTCGATGAACGAGATGAACGCTGCCCCGGTTATTATGTTGCATACCTACTTTCCAATATTTAAAACATGAGCTCCTTCGAAAGCTTTTCCTGTATTACTTACGCAGGACGGTACGATAAATAATAATTAAAATTTATTTATTTTTATTTTATTTATTTAAAATTGTAAAAAATAACAAAAAATATAACGATAAGCTATTGACAAGCTACCACATATCCATATCTACTTACAGTAATAGTAAAACTAAACTTTACATATTAAAATCAATTTTGAATCGTCAACAAGTCATCAACAACGGTAAGCGCCTATTTTGTTATTGATGCTGTCGAAAAATACGTCTATATTAGAGTTGTTGTTGTATGTTGTATAATTATGCCAAATAAACTTTTAGTAATTCATTCATTCATTCATTCATTCATTCATTCATTCATTCATTCATTCATTCATTCATTCATTCATTCATTAGCATTGTTAACAGGTTGTCCGCCGTCGGGCCCAGACGCACAGTAGGTATATTAAAAGTAATATTCAGCAAATCAGGACAAACTACACTCGCGAGAAATAAACCGGAATCGCTTTACCGCGGGATGTTCTAGACTAATTTTTACAGCTTCTATGCAATTAACTATATATACGTTGTGGTATATGATTTCAAAGGTAATTTAATAAGCTTTCAACTTCTTTCAATGTCACAGACAAAGATTATTTCCCTTACGTCATGAAACATATATTTTTACAACAAAATACTGTTTGGTTTTGGAGTCCTGAAACACTATAAAAAGTGAGCCCTCCCCTCCCTGAAATTGATCATCAGTCCAATATTTCACGTCACTGGGAACTGAATCTGAAAGAAAATAGAAACCACACCTGCAAAAGCCGCTCAAATCGTCATCTTATCCAGCAAGGGTTGTCTCAGCGTAAAATTGCTCGACAGCTTCATTAGATGAAGCTAACTAGCTAATTAGATAAGCCACTCTTGTGTCTCGAAGGTGTACAGAAGGTTCAGGGAGACTAGAAACTTTGTCCGGAGACCAGGGTCTGGATGACAGCGTTGCACTTCGGTGAGACATGACAGATTCATTGTCACCACTTCTTTCCGTAATCGACATCTAACCGGCGGCGTGGACGTCTAACGGCAGCTCAAATAAGTTCGAGAGAGGGTTGTTAGCGAGTGGACAGTATGGCGAAGACTTAAAGAAGCTAATTTGATGCCAAGAAAGCCAGCTACGGGGCCCAAATTGTCTCCAGCCCACCGAGAAGCCAGGCTTCAGTATGCTCGCATTCACTTAGATTGGGATATAGAGCAATGAAGTCGAGTCCTGTTCTCGGACGAAACAAGGATGTGCCTGCATGGTAGCGACCGTCGACAGAGAGTCTATAGAAGACCAGGGGAGCAATTTGCACAATGCTGTTTTGCGGAAACAGTGGCATACGGGGGCGGGTCTTGTATGATATGGGCGGGGATTTCTATAGAAGCAAAAACGGAGCTAGTATTCGTACCTGGTGGAGGTCGGGGAGGGGGCCTAACTGCGGAAAGATACATCAACGACATTCTGCTAGGCCATGTGCTCTCGTACGCCGGGTTTATTGTCGAATATTTCATGCTAATGCACGATAACGCCCGCTGCCACACCGCTGTAGTGACTAGCCGTTGAACCCTATTGAACATGTGTGAGACCAGCTGAAAAGACGGGTACGAGGAAGATATCCAGCTCCGGCGACGATAGAAAATCTGAAAACTACTTTGGTCTAAGAGTGGCAGCTACCGTATCTAAGAGTGACAGCTACCGTATCTAAGAGTGGTAGCTTACCGTAGCTACCGCTTTATGATGTGGATCCTCCAGTACTAGGGGAGACTGAGAGAACATCTTTCGATAAGACCAAATCTAATAATAGATAGATAGATAGATAATACTTTTATTGCAACACTAAAAAACATAAACATGAACAAAAGAAAAAAAAAATTAATAATAATAATTACAAAGTTACAATTTGGCGGTCTTATCGCTTTCAAGCGATTTCTTCCAGACAACCAGTCGGATGGAGAGAGCTAATAAACTTTAAGATCAGAGGTGAAATTATGGAAACATACTAGAATAATTTGTATTTTATAAATAAAGCAAAATAATAATAATGAAAATGATGATAATGATAAACATATAAATAAACCTACTTAAACATAATAATAATCTCAGGGAGGAAAGTAGCAGATATGGCAGTTTTGCAGCTGGACAGGGTTAATCGGAAAGGTAGAATTTTTTCACGAGCTCTTTAAATATGTGAATGGATTTCGCACGTCTGATCGCAACTGGAAGCGAATTCCAGAGACGAACAGCTTGGACGGTAAAAGAAGAATCATAAAAGGTGGTGCTGTGTGGAGGTGTTTTAAGGCTTAAGTTTTCTGATGACCGTAATGAGCGCGAACCTGAACAATCATGATAACTGAAACGTTCCTTAAGATAGGAAGGATAGGTGGGATTAAACAATATGTTGTAAAGAAGGGTCAGTATATGAGTATTCCGGCGAATAATGTGACTTGCATGTTATTAGTGGTCGGAGATACTCCGACCACTCCCCGGATTTGGTATACTGTATAGTTAGTTACGACATAGGTACACATTAACACAACTTCACATAACTTGAGGTATTTGTGTAAGTATTTTTATAAGTTGTAGTGTTTTTTGTTGTTTGTTTTATTGGAACGCGATCCCTATTATCACCGGAGACGGGCGTTGGTGTTGCGACACAGTTAAAATGTGATGTAATGTAGTCAAATGTAATGTTCCCAGGAGCACGAGCTTAAGACTTGTAGCAGTCTGAAATCTGAATTACACACACACTCAGGCGAAAGGCTAGTTCGTTTTTTAGTTTCAGGTATTAAACCGCCAAGTCAACCGTCAAGACGCAAGGCGTAATATCGGACTTCCTAAATGAATCACTTCACTACGAACAGGTAGTGGTAGTTGAGAAATGATTTTGTTGGTGAAATGTTTCTGCTAAAGAAGACTTAAGCTCACATACATATTATTTCTTCAACAATTAGTGAATTGCTGATTGAGGTAAGCATGCAAATTGCAATGACGTTACTAACAACGTCATTGCATGTTTACATCAATTCCCTGTACCTAGAATAGTCTTATCATGGCGGTTAAATGGTCCAATTTCTCTAGTTTTTACTCAATTTCAATTTAAAGCTGTGCACCTACATATTATACCTAGTACTGGAACTTAAGTTACTTGCAATAATTTCATAGAATTTGAAAACGGTGTTAGGCTTAAACAGTGTTTTAAATATTAATCAATATACACATAATATAATATACGTAAATATAATAAGTTTGTTAAGAATCGGTTACTTAACCGATTTCAACTATTTTTGAGTTCGTTAAATAATAATAAGTAAAATACAGTCAATTCAAAAATTGCCTGAAATCGATTCATTATTTATTCTTAACAAGCTACTCGTTCTTTCAGGGCGCGCGTTTATTAAGTTACATGTTGTATAAATATCGTTGTACGTCAGCTATAGGGCGGCACATGTTAGTTAGGTTCTAATTCGAGTGTCGCCCGCCCCTAGACCAAACACTAAATCGGTTGCGTGAGTCACATTCTGTGACGTCACGGGGTGGCGGCGCACGTCCGTTGCGTCGTCGGGGCGGCTACCCCTGCCTGCGTCACCCGCACCCTGCGTGACTCAGCGTCTAACACATTTACTGCCAAAATGTAAAGCGTATAACAAAAACACCTTGAAACAAGAGCAGTAAAGTCCAATTTCCTAAGTGTAAACTTTGTATGACAACAAAACCACTTTGCAATGTTGCCCGAAATAAATATTTATTGATACGAAAGAAGACAAGCAACATTTCAATGCGAACCTTTGTGATTGCGAATGGAATCCTCATTAAGTAATGGCTCTTTAACTTTCTTTTGGTTCAACTGCATTTTACCACAGTTAACATTCATGACGTAGCGTTACTTTCAGTCTTGACATTACTATTATTCTTATAATGTTGCTAAACGACGTTTCATAATAATAGTGCGTATTATTATAATTAGCTATTTGTAATTTCAGGCGTTGCTTTAACGAAATATATTCACTTTCCATTTGGTACTATACTTTCGACGCATCAATGCTTGGCACGCCTTTGCGACACGTAACATTTCTACTTTCATCTTCACATTTAATGCCCTGTCATGGAGAGACGACAGTGTCTTCATTCGGAGACATAAACACAGGCTTTAATCATAATTGAGGATGTGAACACCTGATGATAGCATTCAGAGGTAATAGAACAGGCTATAAAACTTATGAGTTACCTTGTAAGAAAGTACGAAGTAGGTAAGCAGATTACGGCATAGAAAAAGGTAAGCACAATAAACGCAGGTGTTATTGTTATTCCTAACAAATGGTAAATATCGCTTACACCTTTTTTTAACTTTACATACGTACACAAATATTTTAGTTTTTTTTTACATTAGAAGTCATCTGATGGGAAGCAATCACCGCCGCCCATGGACACCCCAAAACCAGAGGAATCGCAGATGCGTGCAGGCCTTTGAAGTTAGTGAGTTTAAGACATTATTTCTACATATTTAATAACTAGGTATTCTTTGAAACTGTATTTAAACATTTTTCAGTAAACCAAGGTATAACTAACAATCTGAATTGTTTGATACTGAATTGATCATTTAATTAAGATTTACATAATAAAAGAAAAACATCAAAAACAACCAGCTAGTAGGGTTACAATTGACAAATACGTGTAATTTTCATTATTTACTATTGCGTTTTCAAGTAGCTTTAAGATAAAACAATGAGTCGTTACTGGTTACCTCAGAATAAGTTCTTTTTATTATTCCCAATCTGTGTGACGACTTCGATACCTAACAATTAGGTAAACAAAACGTGCCCCGACTTCCGTCTGCCAATTTAATGAAGTCTGTGGAACACGTACACATTTTTACTGCCCGTTCGGTACTTTCTACTGCGCACCTTTGTTCATTAGCACGTTTATGCAATACAAAATGAGATTACGTTATCAAAAGGCTACCGCTGAATCAGCTGATAGCCAAATCGCACACAACGGCTGTGTTATTTAACTTATTTGGTTAAAATGTGGGAAACTTGTTGCCTTTTGTTTATTAAGAAGCGCCGAAAGATTATACTACGTATATACAAAAAAGACAACAGTATACAAAATAAACACAATCAATCCACGTTCTTTGAAGCAACCTTGGTTTTGTTTATACTCCGCCAAACATAAATATTATTGTAATTATTCAGCAAACACTAGTAAATTCTTCACTAATTATTTACGGAAATCATTTAAGTCTATCTATACATTGTATTGCTTTAATTACCATAAACTATTTAATGGTGGACCATCATCAATTCACAGCATGGAAGAGAAGTACTTCGAATACCTACCAGCTGTTAATGTAAAAGCCTTGGAAAGTGGCTCTCGCTCTTAGAAAGCAAGAGGGTATAATATTAAACTCATTAATAACGATGATAAGCTTAATCGCACGTAATTTTATTCAATAATTTCGCGGATATTGGCGTGGGCTTCGCGGATACTTGTGTTAGTAACGTATTAGTCCTATCATACAAAACAACGCGCATGATTGACGAGTATGGTAATTCTTCCGTTGACGGTGGTGCATGTTCAAAGGCTGTCAACGTCTGTGTTCTAACAACCCGAACGCCTTTAAAACGAAAGTAAATCAGACATCTTCTGAGGGTAGCTCGCGCTATATCGTAGACGTCATCGCTAGTCAAGACATAAAACGTTCGTCAGTTCATCAGGCGAAGATGACAGGGAAATCTCTTATTGATTAATAATAGATAATGCTTTATAATAAATAACACAACATTTCATTTAAAATTAGATGTTTGGCGGTTAATGCATCCGCACACTACCGACTATATAGGTGTCTTGGGCGTTCCTATTTGGGTACCCGACTTTTCGGTCAAATAGCAACGACATACTAATAAAGATTAACTTTGTAGTGTCTCTGTCCCATTTTTTATATATATGAGTCATCATCATCATCATCTCAGCCAAAAGACGTCCACTGCTGGACAAAGGCCTCCCTCAAGGATAAATCAATAACCTCATTTTGAGGGGAATTTGCCATAATTGCCACGCTTGGTAGGCGGGTTGGCGATCGCAGTAAGGTAAGAATAATCACAGAGAGACGCTGCTGCCCATCCTCTGGAATGGTCCCACAGTCGTCTTCTACGACGCCCACGGGAAGAGATGCGGTGGTGCAATTCTTTATCCCCAGCACCACACGGGCAGTATATAAGATTATAACAATAGATTTTCTATTGTTTTAATTTATGGACAGTTAACCAGCTAGGCTAGGATATCTTTACGAAGCATTTTGTGGTTAACTTTTGCAGTTGGTACCTAACTACAGCCTAGTCCAGCACAGTTGTCGACAGCCCATTAAATCATACTTATTCGCGATTTCAAATTAACTTAGTAGACATAAGACATATCTAAAAGACTGCAGAATGAATACAAACACAGGACTTCACTCTTTGTGAAAGCGCTCTCGAGATTTACAAGCAATACACTGGTGCCGTGTTACATAAACATATACATAAGATGCAATCGATTTGTTGCGCGATTAAATCTTTAAAGGCATTAGCAGAATCGCGTCACAAAACCACTTATGCGGATTTTATATTAATTTAAATGGGTGCTGAAAATGTTATGTCCCTAAGTTTATTCAACTTAATGCAATACGTAATATGAGGAGCTCGATGGCGCAGTGGTTAACGCGCCCGGTCTGCGAGGGCTGAGGTTAAGCAACTTTCCCAAGGGCCAGTCATCGGATGGGTGACCAAAAATGTATCATCTCGAACTCCTCCGTGCTTCGGAAGACACATAGAGCCGGTCCCGGCTGCATTAACAGTCGTTAACAACGACCAATCCGCGCTGGGCCCCCGTGGTGGTTTATGGCCCGTTCTTCCTATCCATCCATAGGGAAGGCTCGTGCCCCAGCAGTGTAAAATGAGCTGATGATGAATACGTTTTAATAAACAACAATCGCTTTAAAATTCCAACTGAGTCGTGGTTTCACATCAAAGTGTATCTTATACAGAAGATACAATTGTTTGAATGCTGTAAAAACAATTGTTATTAAAAACAACAATACTTCCTATGATTGTACAAGTTCTGTAAATGTTATGATGTTATAATGTTCTGGAAAAAATCGTTACGTTGCAAAAAAAGAGACCAAACAGTGTGTAAAAACCATTATCCTTGTAACTGGTCCAAATGCATGCACTTTTATCATGATGACAAACTAACTACACAAAAGGTAATATCTAACTGTGTCGTTTATGTCGCTAGCAAACAATTACCACAGAAAGATTGATATACAACCAACCAGGTCAGCCAGTTAAAGACAACATATTTTAATGCTGCAGTCATAACAATCATTTCGTTTACTGTGTCTGCCTTGTCAAAGTTGAAAACTTTATGGCTCATGGAAACCACGACATTTAGTTTTAAATAGTGCAGTGAGCGACGGCGACGTCTGAAAAGTTTCAATACTGTAGCTGAGCCTATGGCCGGCCAGACAATGCACTCGGTTCCCGCAAACTCAAGCCGCGGCTAAACTAAACCGGCTTCAGTTCAGCAGCTTTTAAACTACTGCAATAAAGTTCAAATTAAAAGCATTGGTTTGCAATAATCATATTCCATGATCATACTTACATAGATCATTTTACAAACAATGGGTACATACATATTGCCGATACCTTAGTTATTAGACTTTCTACTTATAGTAAAATACTCAAAACGGACAAAAACATAGCTGCTTGACGATAGAAAGAGAGTTATCTGCTGACTCGACCATCGGCTACTGATTTCAACTTTTTGTCATCATTAAATCATTAGATTCACAGTGTATCAGATTGCTTGAAGGTACCAATCATATAGACTAAAGGTACCAGCATTCTAGTTTTGTAACGAAGCAAGCGCATGTTGAAATCAAGTGAGCAATGTTAATGGTAGACAGTCGTGAAACAGGTCCGTCGTCGGCGCAGCAGCGAAACGCAACGGCCTCTGGACAACAGTATCAAAGCGTTCATTCTCGGACGCAAACCGGCGCGGCGCGACCCACGGGAAACGCGAACTTGCATGCCACTTTTATATTGGAAACGTTATTTTTATCGACATCACGCTCTTGGTCAATGAACTGATGCTCGCAAAAATAAAAATAACTCTTGGACGAGCATAGGGGCACTAAGCCTATTCGAAAAACTTTTAAAACTATTTTGTAGTCATTAAAAAACAAACCTGGCACGACAGGTTATGTTTCGTAAGATAAAATGAATTCGTAGTAAAATACTAAGGGTAGATTAGCGCACGACATTGAAGACAGTCATAAACTGGAATTGAATTAATGTAGACAGTAAGACACGCATAAAACAATAAAAAGTGTCGCTCGCTCTCCATATCAAAGAAAGATCGTAACTTTCGTCAAGTGTATAATCAACATTACTCCCTACAATGATGGTATTGTAGTATACGTGGGAAGGCGGACAAAGACAGCCGCGAGCGCATTGTGCCCGTCCCGGCCTGGGTAACTAAAAAAAATGTTTTTGTCATTCCATTGCTCATTGTTACGCACAAAGGGCTTGTTTCCTGTTATAAAATTTATATTAAAACATTTATATCCGTACATGATTATTTTCATGAATGTATCCGTTGCCATTGATCGGGATACATCTTGGTAACAATTCGAAGAAACGATGGTCGATATAGATGCCCTTCGAAAAGATTTCATTAGATTAGTAACCCAAGATAACGTCTCGCCCGCCGCCCTCTGCGAAGGGTTGCAAGGGGGCAATGAAAAAGTGTGTAGACAACTTTATCGTAGCGTAAACACTTTTCAACCTCCTTGAACACTCAACCCAGCTTTATATAATTACGAGCCTATGCTTTTTAAAGATTATTTTAAACCATGGACGGATAAATTACTAATCCCTCTCACAGCCCTCTCAAGGCTGTCGCTCCCTTCCACTTCACTGGCGATGCTTGACGTGACGGCATAAAAAAATAAGAACAATGGAGCAAACGAACGCACAAATTGCGACTTTAAAAGGTTTACGTAGTATTTTGTACGTATCGACGAATTCTCAGAATGATTTACAATAGAAGTGCAGTATGCAACTGCGCACGAGCCTCGAGCTATTGTCGAGAGCACGCGTTTCCGCTTTCACGTGGAAAAATGCAAGCATAAATCGCAGGAAAGCAACATGAGATCATTACAAGAATACGATTTGGATTCAATTCCTCACTCTAGTTTAGTAAAGATTTGTATAATTTAGAAATGCGACGATACTGCATTCATGACTCAGTTCCAGACTTAGCTGGAATGTGTCGTTAAATTTCAAGATTTTATAAAAAAGTCGATACGATGCCAATCGCGATATTTAATATGGGGTGCATAATAAACAGTTGTATAAAACGACGAGGAAGTATTGAAACTGTATAAGATTATTGGACATTACGTGTTGACTAACGCGCGGCATAGCGGCGCCACAGCCGCAGACTCATAAGAACCCACTGTTCTTGGCAGCTCAATGTGTGGCGCATAGTGGTTATTACTAGATGTAGTTGTTTCAACCGAGCAAACGCGGTCAACTGTGGAGAGACCTTCAAGTTGGCTTGACGCTTTATAAAATATAGCGAATGTAAAGCAATGCAGGTGCAGGTTTATTCTAAGTTGCACGACATTGGTACATTGGTGTCATGCAGCGCAGCACGTACTCACGGTGATAATGAATATGAGCGCGGGATTTTATTAATAATTTTGCGTTAAACGGCGCTGAGTGCACACAGTTGAGTCAACGGAAAAATATTTTATGACTAGCAATGGATTTTAGCGGTTAAATCTTCTTTTCACCACAAGTTAGTGATTCATTGGCTGTTTTTTTCAACTTATTTCCTTTTCCAAAGCAAAGTTGTAACTTTAATATTTAGTAAGAAACATTTAAGAAAGTAAATTGATTGTTTTAGACCTTAACATAATTGTTCATCATTCCGTACCAAAAAGATAGTTGAACTAACGAGAATAATCGCATATCAGTTGCCACATGTTAACCAACTGCGCTCCCCGACCACGTTCCGATAGTCTTCGAGGCCCTTATTAAGGCCAAAGGCAAACCCCAGGGGTATGGGTTTACTGGGTCGGTCTTACTCCCTTTTAGAAAGGGACAAGGCCAGCCCCAGATCTTCCGAAAGGTTGAATCTGTGTGCAGATATTTTTCCCCTGGGTAACCAAAAAAAAAAAAACATGTTAATGAAGTAAACACATTGTAAAGAGATTAAGTCTCATAAGCTCCATAAAAGGTATACCAGAGAGAGTTGATGATTGAGTATCATAATATTCATAATATAAGGCAAACCTAAAGCACAACATTTTGATACCGGTACGCCTAAAGGTCGTGAACAGCAGATGCGCATAATTTTCCAGGCGAGCGGACGCGGGCGGTGCGGTGCGCTGCGGCGCGGCGGCAGGGACCGGTCAGAGGGGTCGCCGGCGGCCGCGGCAGGTGTATCGCGTAGCATCTCCATGATAGCCTATTAATAACGGGCTCAGCTCATCCTCGACGAATTTACGATGCCTTAACACTAGGGTGAGTAAGGTACACAAGTCACTTAACAGAAAAGCTCACTACCAATTTTTATGGCCACGTAAAATGTTGTGAGAATTTAGGACTTCGCCCGAACAAAAGGCCATATGTGTACTCACTTCCTCGTTACAAATTAATAAAACAATAAAGCCAATTTCAGCGGTGCAGCGCCAAAGCAGAACAAAACAGGACGTTTATATCAAGCATAAAACAGACCGATACATTTCCCAAATGGCCCCCTGTCTGACGTAAACACTTGCCGAAAACTCACGCTGCTGGTGGCTATTTCTGGTTTCATCGGCCCCTGTTTTATGATGACTGAACAGCCAAAAATGATTGGTATTCCCATACATATTAAAACGGGAGCACAACAAATGAAGATCGGGTTATATTTGTTCTGAAGAGCAAAACCCGAACGCAAAGAAACATGCTTAACATTTATTTATGGCATTCGACTCGATATCATGTAGGTACATGTACAATCCATGCCTTGTTTTAAGTCTAAGTGCTGAATCGTTCCCACGCAAACATTAATACGATTAGTCGTCTCTGTAGAGAAGCAAACATCCAATCGACACTGAAGTACTTCGAACTTATCATATAAAAATAAAAAATATGAACCCATCAATATCTTTGACATTACTCAAAATGAGTTTTGTAAAAGTTGTAATAAGAACAGGTCATTAAACCCAACTGTATATATGGTTACCAATATACCAGATTAACAGATTAGAGATTATACAACAGATTGTTTAAAAAATACACCTGCAGACTCCCAAGCACAGAGTGCAAAGTGCGCGTGTAAACAAACCAAATTTAAGAGCAGATAAAATATTAATAAGCTTTATTTACCCGTGTCATAATTAACACATAAAAGATTTAAACATGAACATAAATAAAAAGCAAGGAAAGTTTTTGTCGACAAATAATTGCAAACAAATAACAGGTTACATACAGTAAGCCAACAATTCCGCCATACTTCAATCTGATTTTGAATGTGGTACCGATAACTTCACAACTTGATGTTCTGTTATTATATTATCAATCAATAGTTACGACTAAAAGGTTATAAAAATAGTGAGTAAAACAACACTGACAACAATAAAGAGGAAACGAGTTAATGTAACTCGCTGTTCTCGCTCCCAATCCAGAAATAATACGAGATCATGTCGAGTCGTGGACAACATGTGGTTTGATTGAGGTTGAGGGGAAATTGTTGCATTCAGTTGGAGGCGGATGGGCATGCGACCCAGCTATTATACTTACCTACGTTGGCCGATCGATAGATAATGCATGTCGTATCGAACCATTGACCGATTGGTGCACCGCGCACTGTGTTACACAGTTCGAATAGCCGGCATCCACTTTAACGGACACATTGTTATCATTTGCTTGATAAGCAATTTCTATGAAATGTTTTATTTTATTGAACAAACCATCAACTTACTAAAACTATTAAAGTGGCATTATATTTAATTTGAAATGATTGTTAGCATCATACGTAGTATATTCAATTATGTTCTGATTATTTTTTATTATTATTTTAGTAAAATAATTGGGATGAAATAGGCTAATTCATTAAAAAACATTTATATTGTACATTTCATACTTAGTTTTGTTAGTAGGTAGTTCATACTTAGTAGGTAAACGGTGATACCTGCTGGTGTTAAGCATACAATTTGACAACTCAAGAAATGAGTTGTGTGATTGTGTGTGTTTGCGTATAAAGTATCTCTTAATAATTCATTTTTAAATTCTCGTATATACTTAAAAGTTGAGGGGCAGCGATATTATTGCGAAGTGCAAACAAACTTGTAAAGAATAGGGGTGCGGCCACCAGCATTAAAAGATCTCAATGCACCACGCGACCGCTTGGGAACGTCGATCCATTCATTAGGCGTCTGAATAACAAAAGGAACTATGCACTACAACTAACAAGTGACTCATTCAAACGCAATCATCGAACTAACTACCTACGTTTCTTTTTGCAATACAAATGCGAACATTTCATATAGGTAGCGTGCAATTTCGCTTCCTTGACATTTGATGTTTACCCGGAAAACATTATTACTTTTTAAGATTTTTACCATACCAAACTCATTTTATGGATATTACTTTGATAAAAAAATAATTTAAAAGTGATAATTTGATGTTATCTTTGGCGCTTCCTTTCACAGTCTGTGAACCTTGAAACATAATCTCGTTATGCAGCTGCGCCTGCGCGCCTAGCTCACAAGCTTACAGCAGCGCCGCCGTTCAAAAGCAAAATTCTCACGCGAAACGCGCACAATCATAACCTTACGACGAATTCCCAGTGCTTGTACACACTAAGGCGTTCAATTCAGCACATGGCCATTGTTTATTGAAATAAGGGAATCTGTTAATCTATAAGTACAAATAAATAAAATACTTTGTGCGCAAGTGTGTGTGTGTGTGTGTGTGAATAAATATAAAAAAATAATAAATTAAATAGAAAAAAAATATTAAAAAACACTGAAAATATTATCAAACAATCTGAACGAAAGTAGATAAATACGTCAGTGGGAGAAAAAAATGTCTCGTTATTGCCAGTTTTTTAAATTACAAAAAAATAAGAATCGATATTATTTTTTTCCGATTTATCAATAATCTTTGCGCTATCGCGAACATTTGCCGTTTTCACGACAAGGAATAACATTTTTGACCGTGTTCTGAAATTTGACTATTGCTTGGCCCGACTTGTCGTGAAAACAGAAAATGTTCGCGATACCGCGATAGTGTGGCCGTAGCATGAGGCACAATAGTTTATGAATTATTATTATTATTTATAATTATTGGTTTTCTGAGGCCTGTGCTCTATTATGCAGGTATATGAACCATTTTTTTCTAAGGCCGCCCTTACATTAACGACAGTAACTAATTAGTAAAGACATCCGTACGGTATCGGCCCGGTATCCGGTAAAAAAACGGGTAACAAGAAGTCTAAACTTGTATTGTAGACTTTCGAGTCCATACGTAACATACAGTTCCATACAGATCCGACTACTTTTTTCGCGGCAGCTGTCGCGAAAAAAGCGAATACTGTAATGAGATTTAATATATTTTCCATATCATATTGAATTATTGACACGTTTAAACATAAGCCAACTCGTTATTTTAATGAAATAACTACAAGTGAATCGATTGTATTTTGATAAATCGATTTGCTTGTTACAAAATGGTAACACCGAGGAGACAACGACAACTCGAAAATGTCAAATAAAATAAAATTAAATGGAAATGAATTTAATTACTAAATAATATGGGGATTTCTCGTCGGAGAAGTTAAGGCAAATTATTTAACAGGGTTTTATGAAAATAAAAAACTTGATTTTTGATATAAAAATCATCATTGTACAAAATTGTTTGTAGCTATACTAAAGCCCATACTACGATGGGCATTCTCCTTTCATTCAATTTGAACCAGTAGTTTAAGAATTATAACTAGTCAACGTTTCTTAATTTTGTCACTCACTCACTCACTGACTGACTCACTAAAAGACTGACTGACTGACTACTAAAACCGACAATTTAATTTTCCAATACAAAATGATTTGTTTGTTTTGTTGTCATGGAAACTGTCAAAGCGGAACGAAATCCGCCCGATCAGCTAGTCCCATATAAATATTTAGGATTACAAAGTTATGTTAAATACTTTTAAATTATTATGTTGCAAATAGACTAGCAGATAAAAGTGAGCCATCAACAACAAACTTGTAATAAAAACCAAATCTCGCCACTCAGTTATTCTACCGTAAAAAGTTGTGAGATCCATGTAATACCAAGTCGGTTAATTTATTCAGTCCCTACTTAAGGGACCTTCTGTCTTAAGTTAATACGCAATTAGCTAACCTAACAACATCATATAGTGACCTTTTTGTTTCATTTGAGTCAATCTATTTGTTTAAAACATAAAATATTTTTAATAATGATATGGTCATTAGTAGGGTGTATAAATAATTTTCTAATCTACGAGTACATACTAACTACGCACAACCGCTCGGTAAGTTAAACTTCTCATATACGAATTATTATTAAGTACCTACTAAAACAGTCATGGAAGAGCCCTATGTTCGATGGCTAGCCAAATGGTTGGTGGTTTCAACCAGCTAGCTAAATTTCCGGAAGAATAAAATAAGAACTTACAGCTTTAGAACTTGCGAAGACTATAATATAATTCGTTTTTGTCCTTTTCACATTTATGTTTTTGATGGGATATCATTACTTTTTGTACAGAAATTATTAGTAAATCCCAGTTAATAATAACGTAATAAATACGAAAGTCGTCTATACTCTTAGTTATATGTAGTTTTAGGTAAGTACTAAATAAAACAGATATGTTTGGAATAAAAAAAATAAGGGTGGTTGGTATTTCACTTATGTTCACGTGAAGACCTTAAAATCCACATAAAGACCGGCTGTCATCAATTTTGATTGCTGATTCTTACATTACAGGCATCTATTAGTATAAGTGTTCCTAATAAAATCAATTAATTGAAAAATATAATAAATTGATAAAAAATTACTAGTTTCTGATTTATTCCTTTCCTTTCTTGATGTATTCACCCTACTACCTATCTGGATGCCAAATTTGAACTTTCTAGGTCATCTGAAACTGGGTTAGTTTTGATATCTATAGATCAATCAGTCAGTGATCAAATTGACAATTTTCGGACGTTAATATTTAAATAACCGTTTGAGGTGTGTTTATGCAATTTGGAGCCATATGTATATCGTAAGTCTCAATATATGAATCCAACATGTTTATGTAAAATAGTTTTTGAGTTATGAGGGGGTCCAAAGTGGCTCCAAATGGTTCGTGTAACACACGGTAACACACGGTGCCACGGTGCGGCTCGCCAGTTCTGTTAACTTGAACTTGACTTGACACGCTACCACGTGTCTAGAAACACAATAACTTGTAATAAATTAAGTATTCGAATTATTATTATGTAAAAGAAGACAACCCTGAAGTCGTTAGATGCGATAAGAGCTACGCGATAGAAAGAGAGGCAACTTCTAGGGTAACTGTAAGTAAGGGAGCGGTGTGCGACCTGAATTGCACTTTATTGTGTCTTAGCAACAGTAGCTATTTATTTAAATTACTTTGCGGAGTGGATCTTCTGTACTTGTACTATTATGTATTCTGTGGTATGATGCAAGATAATGTACTTACAAATGCAACCTTTTCTATTTCCTGATGACAACAAACAATAATTTAGGTGAAAGATGGTGCTAACAAACCGTATCAAGTGGATCTCGGTTAGGTATCACGGCCGCGTGTAGCGAACACTGTATAGTGATCATAAACATGAGAAATTCCACGAAAGTAAATTAACGTCGCTCATCTAGGGTTGGCAATAAAAAATAACGATCATACGTTAAGTATGAAATTGCTGGAATGTTACCTAGTTATAATTAAGCTTAACTTTTACTTGAAAATAACATCAGAATTACTGATAGAAGCTTCCAGTATATCTTCCATTACCTTTCATTAATTTGAAACTCGAAACTACAAATACAAATGCAAGATTGAGGATTCACACCCAAGGTGACTTTCTCTTCTAGTCGAGATATATTCTAGAACTATTCGCATTCAAAAAAAAATCCTTAAAATCCTAAGTCCTAAGTCCTAAATCCTAAGCGTGTGGCAACCCTATATATGTAGTGGTGGCGATGGCGAGGCGATTCAAGCGCGACACATCACCTACTTGCGAGGAGGTCCGGCCGCAACGAGGCGACGACGACTCAAGCCACCACTTTCGCTACTGCTCACAAAAGCCCCACAAACCGCCGCAGACTAATTTAAAACGCTCAGCATAATAATACACATTAACACGTGCCGGGTTTCAACGAATAACGCGAAAGTTGTTTTTAGCATTCAAAACTTTTCATATACGATGACGACGGTAAATGCAATATTCGCGCAATTTTTCCTTTGATTTATTCATGACATTTTCTAAATGCTTGCAAAGTATTTGGCATTAGCAAAGCTGTTTAGAGCGTCATTTAATTAATCGCTATTAGTCACGCAAATTCAGTAATACGCTTAAAACTAGCCTTGACAAAAAATAGAGGTCAAACTGTTAGCTAAACATTTGTCTGGATTAGGTTATTTTCTCGTCGTCATTAAAAGTATGCATTCATCTTTTCAAATGTATTAATAAGACATTAACAAATTCAAACTATCCGTCACGGTCTTTAATGAAGTGTTCTTTTTTCTTAATACATTTTTGCTCGTTCATCATTCAACGCGAACGCGTATGTAGCCCAACAGGCCACAAGTCCACAACGCAACATGAGCGTTAGATAAGATCAACGCACTCAGAAGCATTCGTTATAACGATAATATCTTTATGGGTGTCGGTGTTGCGAATACGAATGAACCGTCACAATAAACAAATGTGTTCCCACGTGACCTTGGATTGCGGAATAGCTTATCCGTCATCAAATAGATTATAAAAACTTATTCAAAAACATGCTGCAAAGCTCGTTCAAGAATAGACTGGATAAATTTTCCAAACTAAATGACGCCGACTCATCAGCTGCGCTGCTAGGCGTGCTTTTCCCCCAAATAATAAAATAAAACAAATGCAAACTGCGGTTTGTATAACGTAACTATCTAGACATCCACCGGTCTCCGGTTAAGCTCTTACCAAACAACAAGAATAATGAAGAAAGAGCGAAATATAATTCAACGAGATGCCATGTGAAAACGACTATGTAAGCCGAATTCACATCAAACAGCGTCATCTCAACCGAGCATCTATCTCATTGTCAGACATACGGAAACGAAGATTTTATCTAATATAACAAATTTATTTTATCCATACCAACATCAAATAATAATCAATTATCTAGAACGTGTCTAATAATGTGTGTGATACTGATGATGAATCTAATCGTCTTTCTTGTAAATCATTCGACGCGAGAATCATTGAAGTTTTAACATCATTCTAAAGTGGCCACGTAAAAATAGTTAAAACAGTACCGGTACAGAACGAAGCAACAGGAAATCGATGCAATGCCAGAGGCTAATAACCGTGTAAATATCGTAAAGGGTGCGGGAAAGCCCTTCATCGAATCGCGCTCGATAGACGATAACCATAGATCTATTTAAACTAATGCCACTTGTTTACCGTTGTTGCAATAACATCCTTTGCAAATACTGTCTGAACAACTTCAGGGCAAATAACGGTATGTTAGTCCTATTATTAAGGAAACTCTTTGATGTTGATAACGATACTAGATAGAAAGTCATAATCGTAGATTGCGTAGTTAACATTAGCATTAATCATAATAACAAGAAATTAACAATCATGTAAGATAAGGGTATTATGATTGCAGACTGTAAACTGTTATGGTTTGTGCATAAGTGATAAATCAATTAGTTAATTGGTACCAGTAAGCGAATTCCGTGCGTCTGCTTACGTCATCGCAACTTACCTGAAACCAAAACAAAACCTACATGAGCATGATTCCCCATAGCACCTAAATGGGTGAACGAAAACATACTGCGGTAACTAATAATCTAATAAGAGATGACGTCATTGTTTCTCAAACATTTTTGCATTAACCTTTGATCGCTAATCGTTGAACGTACATAGAATTGTAATTGAGCATTAATTGAATCGACTTAACCTTGGACATTTAAAAATGAAACTCGGTTACAGAGATACACTGAGTCCGCACGATCAGTTCTGTGGAAGCGACAACGAGTGAATAACCTCGAATTTGTACAGTACATCTGTAGGTAAACACCAGGGCTCGGGCTAATGAAATTCCTATCGATGAAAGCGCTTCCGCATCTGTGCCGGCTACCACGTGCCGGCCGGAGAAATCCGACGCTGCGCACGACCATATGGCAGCATAGCCAGTTGTCGTGGTACTGTCAGAGTCAACTTAAGCGAGGCATCGTAACGTTCAAAAATGTCTGCACATTTTACTTTCTTCAAAGTTGACAGTGATTGTCAAAATGATACACTTTTTGTAAGAAAACAAAGTTGACTGTTTATCGTCAAAACATTCTTGAACACCGGTGTTGTTTCGATCAATAACCATTAATATGGCAATGGTAACGATTCACTACACTCACCTACATTTTCAAGGTAATTCATTTTAGGGTCATTATTATTTCGCTAACTTAGAAGTAAATTAATCAGGTAAAGACTTAGGAATACCACAAAAGCTAACACTATCAGGTAACATGGTAGTAACCGCGCCGTGCTCAAGGAAGAAACCAGATCTGTCTTGCGAGATGACAACGTGGGGTTGCAAGATAAAACTGCAAGATATGAACCAGTATGATTAACCCGCTTCGTTAGTCGACGTGTCACACTTATACTTCCTGTTCGAAGCTCATGCAATGCGTCACTAACGGTTTTGCAAGAACGGCTTTTCTTTACAGCACTGCACCGTTGGCTCTAATATTAGAATACATAATTCGGAATATAACATTTCGACAGAAGCAATTAAGTAATAAACGAATCATATTATTATCATTACCATAATGTTATCGACGATTTCTCAATACATTATCAAATCAGTTTTTCCACTTTCGAGGTAGGTTTACGTTTTATCAAACGATTCTAATTAATCGAGACTCGAGAGTAACAGTCCGCGAAATCAAGTCCCAAGGAGACAGAAAAATGAGTTTCGCTTTTAGTGGCGTTTGAATAAATTTTAGTGACTGGTTCGATGGCGTAACAGACATTGGCCTTGAGATATTCATTTAAATAATATTCGTGTAATGTTTTTTTATGCATATCGATAACATACGTTTATTTTTTGGAATTAATTTACCATATTAAAAGTTTGCGCCTCGGCAATATTGCCTGTAGATTAATCTGCCATGCATGCATGCATAGCAGTTAGTATGTAATTGTCGTATAACTAATAATAAATAAATAAATAGCAATACCCTTCGAAATAATTTTACTCGTATTCAAAGACTATTTAAATTGCATTTTTTAAAAACAAATATCTGCCATGACTTCATTTGGATAACATTAAGAATAGGTATACAAAACGTTACAGACTAAGATTTGAGGGCTTATTTTCTCAAAGACCAAACGTGTTGGATTAAGTAGTGTTAGTATTTACTTGCAGGTATTTGCAATATTAGGGAAAAATCTCTTTTCCTAATTTATAGAAATATATTAAAGACAAGAGTTACATCAACAGCTTAACATATTTCAACAGTATCTAATATGCTAAGTGGCATCGCATAATATAAAATTTCTTTTCGATTTATCGATGTTTAAACACTCATTATAATACTTTATTTAACACCATAACAGGACGATTAGGATAAATTACATATTATTTTAATGATATTAAAACTACTACGAAACTAAGAGAAAATGCAGAACTTTCACACGCGCTCTTCCAAAACTTTTACGCATCACATTACGTGAGAGACATTAGCGTCTAAATAAATAAAGCGACTTCTGACAAATGAGAAGCACGATTGGCTGAATGTGAGGCATGCAACACAGCCATTGGTGAGAATAGGCTCTCGACTGTAGTAAGCTGCCATCGCGCAGTGTAATTGCACCATCACTGTCTAATTGCTAACGCTTCACATCCATCAGACCTCATGCGGGGCTCGTTTTCTCAGGGTCTCGATAACAGCCGGCTTCGACTCTTGCCGAATAACTTTGCTGTGGGAAACTTTTGAAATCTGCGCCATAGTCGCCGTTAGCCGCAGACATTGTAACCTTTAGCATTTGTACTCTCATTAGTTACGTAACTACATTTTATTGTGGGTGGGTAAGGAATACCATATTGTATTTTAAATGCTCCAAATACTACTACGATTTCCGGAAAGTTGAGCACATTAATTGCAATGATGAAATAAGATGTGAAACAAAGACAGAGCAGAAAACAAGCAACGGATGAAAATAAAGAAAGTTTGAATTCAATTTTCACTTCTTGGTCTATTTTGGCTGGATACACACTGTAACAGGCTCCCTACAGGCCTACACAACACATACCTTTAATCTTGCAGATGGACTCAGCGTTGAAGATGGTTTGTTGCGAAATAAATGTGGGGTGTTGACCCGAGTCTCCGTAGTAGCAGAGAAACACAGCTATTGCAATCGTTACATTTGGATTCACTTTCTCTTATTGTGCATCTCTCATGTGATAATATTAACTTTCGCAACATTCACATTTCCAAACATATTTGTAAGCTAACATTAATTGGTTTAAGTTTTCTCTTTATCACCTACCACAAGTCCACAACACAATTTCAAAAATAATATTATTATACAAGAGCAAAAACGCAAAGAAGGATATAGGAATTTCGTGCATGATTAGGCAAGTGTACAAAAAACGTACATACAATACGTCTGACCGGTTTAGCAAGCCAACCTCAGCCCACGAGCCCGGACGGAGATGGCGTAGGACGGTGGCGAAACACCACAGCAACGATACGTTTGGGCACTCAAAAATAACACAACTCCGGGACGCCAAAACGGCTCAACGTGTATCAAACGGCTTAGTTCAACGGTGTTAGATAGAAACCTTAAGAATGCGCATATAGGATTGAATCTTGCTGCGTCGGTCGTCACACGGGGCCATTATTTGGCGTGGCCCTGTGTATTCTGGTCGAACCGGTTAGGTGCCGGAGTCCGCAAGTGGACCTGCTGCCACTCGCCAAATGAGGCGCACGCCTCCATTGCAAATAATGGCAGTATGCTGGATAGATGCCAAATTAAGAATCGATAAGGAATACACACTGCTAGCCGCCAACTATTTTAAAGCAAATGAGTTTTGCAAACATTTATAAGCTGAAGCGTGCATTAGTAATTCGCATCGAAACAAATGCCTCTTTCTGGCGGCTGCCGTTTATGCTAGTTGTTCATCATTCGTCAATCATATAATTTGTGTTTTTCTACTAACAAACTATGAAAAATCATATTGTTTTATTATCATTTTCCACTAATAATAACACAGCAATGATATTATTTTTTTGCGGGCAGTATTTGACTCTCCTAATGAATACCATGCCATGTACTTACCCAGATAGGCAGGAGTGGCGTGAAGACTATCAAAATACAATGTGTTGCTTACCAAAAGGTCACACCCAAAAGCAATCCGAGACTAGTCCAATTAAGCAGAAGCACTCAGTAACCGCGCCCTCGTTGTGGACAAGGAATTTATTTAGCCCACAAACAAATGAAACCTAACGAAGCGTCGTCGGCTAAACTTCGGCGATAATTTAATTGACGTTAATTACGTGACATTAGCTCAAACCTACGAAATAAAGCAACATAACGGTCATGTATTTTCACGCAGTCTGGTTGTTGAAACTTGGCATGGATAAAAATTACATTCTTTTTCATCAGTTGCATAACTAACAAGCTTCCGCCCGCATCATCGCCTGCGTGAAATTCGGTCTAACACAAAATGCCAACTTCCGAAAGAATGTGATGTTTTCTCTTGAAAAGAGTACACTACGTGTTTGTACAGGATATGTTCTACCTGTGTACTTTATTGTATGTAACCGTGGTTGAAGAACAAACAAATATTATCTTATTCCTAACCTCACCGTGTCGTGGACTTGGTATTAAAGGTACAAACAAAATCAAAAGTAAGTATAGTAGATTGCCAAGGTACGTGATCTATAAAATAACACATCTACAGTAGTCGGTAGATATTTTAATAATATGCGTAGGTACATTCAATCGGAAACAATACTGATAGATATGAACCGTAAATAAAATAAAACTTATATAATTCAGTGCCATTATTTTATGATATCCTGTGCTGTGTGCAAACAAAGCGCCATTGTACCGTAAGACAGAGTTAAGCGATGAGATCATCTCCCATCGAGGCACCATAATAAGTCGAGTCCTTTTTATCAACCCACAAACTCAGAATTGGTTGGAGACGTGGGTTGTCATAACACGAACAAGTGGTGATTCAAAAATTGTTATTTAAAGCATCTATCTTGTATTGTTTTCTAAAGTTTACGCGAACACTACATATTGAAATGAAACAACTCTTACGGATCTACTCGCGTTTATTTTATACATTAGTTTTAATTAATGTTTATCCTGACGTTTCGAACCCTTTGCAGGGTCCGTGGTCACAGGGAGACTGAGGTGTTGGTCGTCTCATAATTAGTTAGTAGCTTGTATACCCTCATTTAAATTTAATCAGATGCGTTCCTTTTTACGCAGAAAGAGCTTACAGTATCTTAAATAAACAAAACAAAATTAAAATTAATTAAAACTAATGTGTAAATGTGTATAGTAGATCCGTAAAAGTTGTTTCATTTCAACATCTATCTTGTGTTGAAGATCGTATAACACTTACAACCTTATATTAACGAATGTGATAGAAAACGTCAGAAATAGTTCGTTGTTAACGATTTAATTAATTTGACTGGTAGAAAAAAGTCGTGGGGTTTAGTCTCACCTATAATAGTCTTTTTAGGGTTCCGTACCCAAAGGGTAAAACGGGACCCTATTACTGAGGCTTCGCTGTTCGTCCGTCTGTCTGCCTGACCGTCTGCCACCAGGCTGTATCTCATGAACCGTGATAGTTAGACAGTTGAAGTATTCTGTTGCCTCTATAACAACAATAGTATTTGTTAAAAACAGAATAAAATAAATATTTAAGGGGCTCCCATACAACAAACGTAAAATTTTATGTTTTTATAGTTTTATATTTTTTATAGTATAGTTTTTATGGTACGGAACCCTTCGTGCGCGAGTCCGACTCGCACTTGGCCGGTTTTTTTATTGCTATTTTCAGTGTTGACAAATGCAGATGATACATGCATCGTTTGGTGAGATGTTAAGCGAGCGTGTTGCAACAGAATTCACATTTTTCACTCCAAGTTAAACCCGTGATTTGCCTGAAACTGCTTGGGGTTAAAGGCGTATTTTTTATAACCCCGTGGACAAAGCTGTCAGAATTAACGCAAAATAGAGATAAATCAGTGATTAACTAGTGTAACATTTAATTTAATGACATGTATTTATCACAACAAATATATATAGGAACATGCAATAGAGCTGAAGCTGACTTCAAAAACGCTCGATAGCACGTGTTAAGTGCTCTACCAAGCGAGCTGCTTTCGCGTGCACGCAGCTCCGCCGATCCGCTACTTGTTCGTTCAACGCTGGGCCTCACAACATTTAGCAGACTGTATCCAATTCAGGTCGCATTACAAAACTCCCCGCCAACTAGTTCAGGGGCATGACTCTATAATTCAATTGTGTAACCTGCTCTAAATTGGGTTGTATTATAATTAGCGAGAACATTACAGGAACAGTGAGGTTCTTAAGCGTCGTTGCTTGGTCGTTTGTATGTTTTCATCTGCATATTGATTGGAAGTAAGTAGGTAACAAATGGTCTCATTTCACAAGTAGCGAGAGCGGAATGCGGGCCGCCCGCCACCGGCCTTGCAGCTTGCCAACGCTGACCACTCTCGACGGTGGCCAACTATTTTATGCTTCTTTTCACGGGACAGAGCACCGGATGTTTTTGACTGCGACCAGAATGTTGCCTGTTTGTGTTTTTGTTTGGGGTTCGTTTCGTATTATCTCGTGGCTGTTATGCGTTATTTTTACTACTGTTATTATTATTTAATAATCATGACGAATAATGTAATTAATTATCTTAATTAATGGCTTCGCGTTTAGCATTTAGCCAATTTATTTTTTATTATTAGTAGTAAGGGTACAATTTGTACGGTAGATAGAAATTAGAATGGAGTCTCACAACACGTGTTATTACGGGAAGAACTCGGGTGAAAACTCCGAATAATTGTAACAATGAAACGTCATCATTTCGATTTGATTGTCACACAAAAGCTAGTTTTCCTCTAGTTATGTCCTTGTTATTTCGTTAGACTGGTAACATTAGTCTCGCACACTTCTAGACCAAAATGGTCACTAGCAAAACGATTATTACGCGTGTGTACGTAGAGGGCGACGACCGCTGCCTTTATGCCGCCAAACATAATAATTTCACCACGTTTGCGCGTATAATATGATCTATGGCATCATCTCGTAAAGGTTGTACTATAGATCCCAGTCTGTAGGTATACGATGAAATAACACTAATTAGAAAAGCCGCCTTTGCTGCTATGAACAACATAAGTAATTTCAAAACATTCCTTTTTAAATAAAAAAATAAAAATAAAAATAATTTATTTCAGACCGAGATCCATATAAAAGTGTTAGTAGTATACATAATATTATTATACTATGTTAGTGTAAAATGTTTTTGTTTTGTTTATATAATTTTAACGCAAATGTTAGTGTATTTTTTTTTTCTTTTTACATGGTTAAATACCTTTAAATGGTATGTGTAGTGTGTAGTCCAGAGTGTACATTCCAATTGGCTATTGATCTAATTGTTGACAAACGTGTACATCGATTGTTTAAAGCACGGCGCATTGTTTGCCAAGTGAGGATGAGGTTGAGGAGGCCTTGCATTCTGGCTGATTGCAATCGTTCGTACGACTTGATTCCCTATGTACGAGAAGGTCTTTTGCAAGAATATGAATAGATTAAGTGAAAGAAAAATGAAACATCAGGACGCGTCGATCGGAACACACCACTCTAAGCAATTTTCAGCAATGTACCATTCGGCGGGCTGGTTAGAACCACGATAGCTCAATTGGAAGAGCACCTGACCCGGTATGTCAGAAGGGTGCAGGTTCAAATCCTGCTCGTGGAAATGATTTCAACATTGTGTTTTTGTAATGTACCATAATTAAAATGATGTTTTTTTACCTTTTTCATCAATACGGTAAACCCTTATTACATTTTTTTTTGTACCAGATGTAAATTTGTAAAATTAGGTTGTTGTTGTTTTGTGACGGAGTGTCCTCGAGCATTTTCCAATATTCTAGCGCAAAAAAAGAAACGCCTTTGCAGAGTTTCTAGCCAGTTTTCAGTACAAGGTCTTCCGGGTGCCTAGTGCGAGTTTCATTCGCCATTCGATTTCGTGATCGAATTAGAGATGAGTCGTTCATGAATGAATCCTTCAATTAGACTAGTCCCAATGGCCTATTATTAGGTCTTTGACTAGTCCACTTAGCAAGTAGGTATATCTCCTTCACTCCTTTCAGCTCCCGATCACTTCAGTACTTCATTTAGTTCACACTTCACTGAAGGAGAGTAAAGCGAACAGATAGATTACGAACAGCGCGTGCGGAAACGAGACAGTTGCACCGGTCGGAGTTGAAGTCTGCCCGCATTCAATATGACGTCTTACGATATGAAACATTAGGCTTATTTTTACTTGATTATTAGTTGACGGCGTATTTTGAAGTAAAGGCGTAACCTATAAGACGTGTGCGAAATTTCATACTTACTCCTCCGTCCGCGCAATTTTCGTAAAAAGGGGTACAAAGTTTTTGCTTCACGTATTATTATATAGATGTTACAAATAATAAGGCCTTATATAGTAGGTAAACCTGTGTAAATTCGTCAAATCTGTAAATAACTGTAAAATATTGTGCACATTACAATTATTGTATGTATATAATAAACTTTTAAGTATGCCCGCAGTAAGTTATCATAATATATACCTACCACTACAATTAAGTAATACTTATTTACGCAGTCAATTTGACGTAATTTAATTATAACTTTTTAATTTGCATTTTACAATGCTATTTTTATGTGATATTTTTTAAACAAAAAAATATACTAAAATGAAGCAACTTGTCTCATTTCGCTTTGACGGTAATTTTATTACTCTTATCTAATCATTAGAACTACGAAACTGAACGACGATGACGATGATGATGATGATGATGATGACTGCGATGACGCGATTGAACTTAATGACAGGGACTCCAAGGACTCCAAGGACTACTGAAGTACTGAGCCAAGTAAACTAGATGAACTAAATGAACTAGATGAGTGATATACTTCACCTAGTCCAATTGAACTATATCATTCTTTACACTTCAGTGAAGTATTTTGCGCATCACTAGATCAAATGAATATGGCTAGTATACAAAACTCACACTAGGCACTCTGCTGTACACTCGTTCACAAGCCGATAGCGTAGACTTTCATAAGAGCTCAAATCAAGAATTTTGGATTGTGAACAGGTAGGTACTTATTTAGCGAGCCTAGTCCAATTAAATTTTTAATAACAATTAGCAAAATAACTAAAACAAAGTTTTTTTTTTTCATATGTACCACTGCAAATGACTACACTCCACCTGGTGTTAAGTGGAATTGGAATCCAGACGCGAAGACAACTGGTGCAGAATGATAGCGATGCAGCATCATTTACCCTCACCCTGCCAGCCCACAAGGAGCCTCTTCACGCCTCGTTAGAAGGACCCCCCCATTTCCTCCTAGGAGAGTAAAGGTGTGCTAGTAGATTAGGTATCCCATTTTTTGAGCGTGCAACATGAGACACCAAATTTATTTGTTCGCAATGAAATAGTAGAGACAGTAAAACGGTTATTCCGGAGAGCAGCAAGTGTACTCGTATAGAGGAAGGAAGAAGGTGGGATGAGGTGAAAGTGTTCCCCCTTTTTAGGCACATAGCGCGCACAGAGGAATGTAAGATTTAGTATAATAAAAGTTAATAATATGGAGAAGGAGTGCAGAAAGATACAATTTATAAATAAAATGTTACAAATACTTTAAATTTATGAATAACAGTCAAATGGGCAACCACTACTAGAAATAATTTTAAATAATCCTTTTGTTTTTCCTTCTTCATTGCCATCATGTTTTTAGCGTCATGCATTTGATGTGTTTTTATAAAAAGTTACTCTTGTGTGTTTGCTTCTTTTTCTTTGCTTTGCTCTTTCAAATACTACCTACTCACCTGTACAAGTTTCATATACAAACAAAATGTTGTTAAAACGAAAAAGCACATAAACGTTTCCATGGTAAACGCACATGCATAAATTCAATATAGAACATGAGAAACAGGCGTTTCGTGGCGCCGAGTCACGAAATCACGATAATATACGTGAACACAATGAGCTAAAAACCCCAAGGTGCCTTTATGTATTGCAAGAGCCACTGTGTGATGCATCAATAACGCTTTTTGAATCTGCAACAAACCTTTTTTTTATCTAGTACCTAGTCACTAGGAAAATTAATAAATACTTAAACCTATTGTTAATATTGTGAAGAGAAAACTTTGTGCCGCTTTTTAAGCACATTGCGTGTATTGGAGGAGTATGAGATTTGGTATAGTTATATAGAGTTTATATAGAGTCCAAAATTCAAATTCAAAATATCCAAAATTTAAAATTTCTGTATTAGGTTAGGTTATTGGGTTGCATTATATTATTCAAAAATACAACCACAATCAATTTTGGGGTACAGATGCCTGCACATCAACCTATCCAAAACCGTCAAACTTCTTCAATAAATGTTCAACCATATGCCATATGCATAAAGTAGAAAGTCTAAAATTATACAGTTTGTGGTAGTCTGATGCGCAGGCGTGTGTACCTATAAGAAAAGGGTGCATGGGATGAGAAAATTTGTTTCGGTTAGATTAAGCTTTAAAGAAATATACCTAGGTACTTTGCTTAATTTTGAAATGTTTAAAAATTTGAATTTGAATTTCATTTAATATTTTGTTTCCTTCACAAATGGTTAGAAATTACCAAGAATTTCTACATTCCCAAATTTCTTAGGTACCAAGCAGAGCCACTGATAAATCTGAGTATGCTGTTTTAGCCTATCTGGAAGCAATGGATATTTTAATTGCCACCTGCCTTTTATTAATTTAGATAGAACTGTAATCACAACAACCATAAGAACTAAACTGCAGGCATTTTCAATGGCTTAGATTAAGCGTTTGAAAAGTAGAGATCTATGAGCTGTAATTTTGAATAGAGGTAAAACCGAGGACATAGATATCAGACAAGATTTAGATGCCTAAATATAACATTTATATAATTATAGTATTCAGTCACAACAAGGATTTATCAAAGTCTGGTGACACCGAAAATGCCGCCTAAGGAAATCAGAGATCAGAGACTTGTTATAATAGTATTTTCGAGCACTTGATTTAATAATAATTATTTTTAACAAAATACTAATACTTGTGGGAGATTTGATTGCAAGCAAACTATTATAATGGTCTGTTTTTGTATTGTTGCTATTCTTGTTTTCAAAATGATATGAATTAGCTATGATAGAAGCTTTTATGAAAACTTTATGTGCATGAAATCTGTGCCCACTGACATTACCAAAGATGTTAAATGTCTGGACAAAACAAATATATGTAAATAAAAATATTTACCTATTCAAGTTTTATTTTATACTTAAATAAACACTCATATACTTAATAATAAAAATCATAAGAACAATCCTGTTAAAAACTACTAAATAACAACTACTCAAATCTATATTAAAGTGATACATTTCAAAGTATAGTTTTCTAATAATATTTAGAAAACAAATGGAAGTATGAAGAACACCATAATATGATTTCATGCCAAGTCACTTCTAACCTTTTGGCTGATATAAATCTAGACACTATATAAATTTACGGCACATAGATCTACGTTCCGGTAATCAAAGTTTAATTGTACATAATCAGTTCTGTCCTTGCTGAATGAAAACCTTTAGTACATGTTTAAATCACTATTTATTAAAAGTATATAGGTATCTGTTTATTTGCCAAACAGTATTGTGTAATGCTAATCTTGCCGATTTCACAATATACCTTGAGCTTTTAACCTCATAATAAGGTACAAGCTAAATAATTTGGAAGGTCACATTGAAAAACATAAAAGAATTTTTTGTGGAGATTTTGAGGGAATATTATCTATTTAAATAAAGCAAGTTGCATAATGTAGTCTTTCAAACTTTTTATGGAGCTGCTTGCTGCTTAAAGAAATGCTTATCCACTGTCATAATAAATATATTTTTAAATATTTTTTATACTTTAGGTTGTGTAATTACTGGTCAGTGGATCTCTGACCAATGTTTCGGTCAGTGTTGTTTTCCATTGAAATATAACTTCCGTTTAAAAGCTATCAATATGAAGATATGTATAAAACAATATAGTTTATAATAGGTACATATTGCAAAGAGAATGGTCAATTGAACTTTTTCAAACTAGTCTTATTTTGTTAACTTGAGTGATTTGTTTGAAGTACATTCACATGTGACTTAGTATTTAAGTTATTTAATAAGGTTTATTTCTGAACTTTAAATGAAATTATCTTAACATGATTGGTATGGTAAATATATAATAAAAAAAATTACTGTCTTAAAGGAATGACAGTAAATACCTTTATACCTAGGTCTATGTTTGCTGTAGCTGTAGTTTAAAAATTCATTAAAAAACAATTCCTTTGCTTTCTAAAAAGGGTAAATAACAAATTTTTTTTACCATTTATTTTTAATGGCACTTGTAGTTATCGAAATATGTAGATACAAGTAATTTGTTAAAATGGTAAACTTACCCAAAGGTCGGTGCCCCAATTCATTTTCACGGAAGTAATATCACCTCACTAACACAAAAAACACATTTATGCACAGTTCTTAACAATAAAAATCAGGATGTATCTCCACAGCTTTATAATTTTGATCACTACCACCATTTCCAAACACAATCCATAGGAATAAACATGGCTGACTAACTAAACTGACGTGACATTAAATTCAAAAGTCTGGCAGGCAAGCAGCTCATCGTCGGCTGACTGACAGTTGACTAACGAAAAAAGTTTAAAGGTAGTTGTCTATGGATAATGTTGCCCCTTACAATAAAACCATTGGTAATGCGGGTAAAAAGTTTAATGTTTTTCTATAAAAGAATAGGTCGTCATATTTATTCAGTTTAGAACTAATCATAGCTTTCATACTCATTCGATATAAATATTTTGATATGTCGTTCATTTGTATCACTACGAGACTTCAATAAGGAGCCGTCAGAACCACGTCGAACTAAAGCAGTACGACGAATTTCCTAGAAAAGATAAAATTAAAAATGAAAAATGGTTTTAAAGAATTAACTTAAAAATGCAAACTATAGATTGAAAGTCACCTTTACTGGTTCTAAAAGAATGTGATGACTTGATCTTCTTGATGTTGGAGGTCCAGTGATAGATGAATTTCGTGACGATGGCAAAGGACTCTACAAATATAAATTTCTTATTATACATATGCACAATACAAAATATTCTATATACCTATACTACATGATGTAGTCGAAAAGATACCTTTAACGCCGGTACAAAACCAAAATCAGAAGGTAATGGTTGAGTTTGTATGCTATGCATTCCTTCTTCTGATGCAACAGATACTATAGAAGGCCTTGCAGATAGTTGTTGAGCAAAAAGAATAGGATCAGCGTCTAAAATAAACGATAATATTGTAATGCTTGAAAGTGTTATCTTCTTATTTTCAATACATATTTTAAAACCTTCTTACCAATATTCATGCCTTTGACAACCCTTCGAGCTTGTACAACTTTACCAGCACTTCTTCTGAACCTTATTCCTTTTTCTGCTTCTCTCCGTAACCTTTGCGATGCTGCTGCTGATTCAGCAATGGCCATAGCAATGGAACTCATCCCCGATCTCATTAGATTTATATCGACAATGTAACTCAAACAAATTGCATTTGATAATGTACAATCGCTGGGCTGCAAATAAAATAATAAAAAGTGAATACTTACTACTTATTTTATATTTTTAATTTGAAAGTGATACTTAACCGAATTACTTACAGAGCCAATATCATTTACACTTATATCTAACGATCTTAATGGAGTTTTTACTAGTCCGATCGCCCTTGCTAGAAGCTCTCCACAAGTTGGTGTTTTTTCGGCGCTAGTAGCAGACCAAACACCTGTAGGTGCTTTAGATAGTGGCCCTGGAGTTATACCACAGCCAGAAATATTCAGTCTGTAATATGTAAACTAAAGTTAATAAATGTTTAATTGTATCAATGTTCAAATACTATTTATTTAAAATAAAGGTAGTTAAAATCTTTACGATGTGAGATTACACCCCCTTGCAATTGACACTGCAATATGTGCGATGCCATCAGAACCAAGTTTGTTATTTAGCCTTAAGTCCAAGTTACGAATACCACATCCAAGATGATTAAGACCGTGAGACAAACTTTCTGCCCCTGTAGGTCCTGTAATAATGTGATGAAATTTAAAAGATATACAGGTAGTTATTGCTAACTAAGTATATTTATTTCGCTTTGTACAGCTTACCGAAAATATTATCTACTAATAGAAGATGACGCAAATTTTCATGTCGTGATATAAATTTCGCAACAGAAGAAGCACCGTCATCCGCTATTTTACAGTGACTAAAATCTAGCGTTTCTAATTTTTGATTATCGCTTAATCCACGTAAAACATATTTCACTCTTTGACAGTTCATATCACTTCTAGTTAATCTGAAATGATTAATTATTATAAGTGTACTTATCTCATAAAACATTTGAAGAATTATATATACAAATAAAGTTAATGACTAGGGAAGGGAACTGACCTGAAAACTTTTAGCTGACCACATTTTTCCAAACCTCGCGATAAATTTTTTGCATCATTATTAGTAAATTGAAACTGATCTTTGCGATAGTCTTCACCAATTCCTCGCAACTGATAAATTATGTGCAACTCAACTAAATTTGTTAAGCTGCCCAAAACGGCATGTAAAGATATGTGGTCTGTAAATATAAAATGATAATCCTAATCAAAAACTTACCTACTCTACTTTATTTTGTATCCAAGCTATTGCCTGATGATAATAAGATTTCAGAATGTAACTGGAGTCTTGACAGCGACCACCCGTATTCCAGTTTGAAAAATCTAGTACCTAGTTATTCACTGAAATTACAGGGCATAGAGGCATAAGAATTAAAGCTTTAGGGTTTTGATCTTGCTAGAATTCATTGGCTACGGAATACAGTGGCAGCTTTCCATCAGAAGAGCCGCATTCCCGTTTGTCAGCTCAGTCACATAAAAAGAAAACTTAGCAATTTTAAAATATGAATACTTTGTAGTACTTTGTACTATAAAACCATAATACTTAATTATAATTTATTTTAAAGCACTGCACTTTTACGTTAGTACAAACAACACATCAAAATAATGATTATGGGATAGGTTGAAATATAGTCGCATCGTATATTCGCATATATTCGCTATATCCAAGAGTATACACCGAGATTCAACTGCATATGGACTAAACAAAAATGTGTAGATAAGAGGATTATATGTTTGTAATCAACTGTAAAATATGGAACTTACCTCGCGATAATACATCAACATTACGTATCGGGTCAACTTTTTTACCATTCAGCCGCTGGCTTGTTATAAGATCTGCCATTTCTGGGGATGTCGTTCTTTGCACTGGAATGTCTGATGGTATCAAGCTTCTAATCGAAAGTGATTGAATGTACGGTCCACATAATTTCACGAGGGTGTTAATCTGAGGGGTATATGGATAAAAAAGCTTTTATAAATGTTACGGTAGTTGACAAGTTAATATCTAATATTTACTGTATCAATAATATCCTTCATCATCATCATCATCATCATCATTTTCAGCCCGTATCTACCCACAACTGGGCATCCTCCTCCATGTTATGCCAATCCCTTCTGTTTTGAGCTGATCGCATCCAGGTTTTTCCAGCGACCAGCTCTACAACGTTAATCGGAACGGGGGTACTAAGCTGAAAGGAGGGTAAATTATACATGATATTGAATAACTTTTATTTTTTATTTTTCCACGTTCCGACTAACGTTGTATATCTCTGGCCCATCTAGCAGGTGGTTATTTAAATCAATCGGTGTTCAATTCAGTTATACCTTTTCTGGGTCATACAAGCGTGGATTCAATGTTTCTAATAAATCTGCATAATGCCGCTCCATGAACAAATTTATCCATCTTTTAGTATTAGAAACGATTGGGATATCTGACCATCTTGAGTTGTAACACCTTTTCCAAAATATATCACTTTTAATGTTATCAACTAGTATTTGAAGCGGCACATTTGTGTTAAGTATTCTTAAAAAGTATTCATGATCTTTTGCCACTAGTTTATTCAGCTTAGGATATCCTGAAAACAATTTAAATGTTTGAGACTTCCTCTTGAAGCTTAATTTTATAAAAATCTGTAGAAATAATCTTTATCTAATGTGGAAATAAATAATAATAATAAAAATAATAAATTTAGTTCAAAATCTAAGTTTACATGGAATCTTAATTATAAATTACACTAGGCTGTTTGATTACATAAATTTAAAAATAGCACCCGCTGCTGAGCTAGGTTTGTAGACCCGTATTTCAGCATCCGGCGGCGCCTTCTCCCACGATCTTAACAACAACAGTAGTAGCCAACATAGCTTAATAAACTTAAAAATTAATATTGAAATCGTCGTATAGAAAATATCAGTTGAGGGTTTTTTGGTCTATTTTATTATGATTTATAGGTGTAGTAGTTGAATTTAAACAATTATATGTAAAATTTGCATTCACAATATATACTTATATATTACTAGCTGACTGGCAGACTTCGTACCACTTTGACAGTTTCCATGACAATAAAACAAACAAATCATTCGTCCGCTTAAGAACACCCGTATGCCATGATGGACCCCTTAGCAGCGCCACCTACCGGGTCCAATTGTAAATCTAAACCATTCTTGAATCCACTTGAACACACACAAAAAATTTCATCCAAATTGGTCTAGCCGTTTAGAAGGAGTTCATCGACATACACACGCACAGAAGATTTATATATAAAGATTATATAAAGGTTAAATATTTATGGTTGACCAAAAATGTATCATCTCCACTCTAGCTTTTCCGTGCTTCGGAAGGCACGTAAAGCCATTGGTCCCGGTTGCATAGCATTCATTAACAACTACCAATCCGCACTGGGCCCACGTGGTGGTATCTGGCCCATTCTCCCTATCCATCAATAGGGAAGGCTCGTGCCAGAGCAGTGGGGAAAATGAGCTGGTGATGATGGTGATGTGATGGTGAAATATTTATGTAGGTAAATACCAAGCACTGAGTAATAAATAATTAATAATTGAATCATTAATCAGTTTAATCAATAATTCACAATTTTCAGTACACAAGAAACACACACAGTGTACACACACATGCTTTAAAGTTGTCAACAGTATTTTAATTTCAAGAGTGCTACCTGACCAGCTTTCACTTATTTTTTCTATGCATAGAGAAATAAGTGATTTCGGATGATTGTCATCCCACTGAAAATTTTCAGATTTTAATTTTCTATTAGTTTCTAAGTTAGCTGTTTGTTTGTAAGCCAAAAACGAATTTAAATTAACACTGTCTATTAACTTCATTTTTACGATTCGTTTTATTTTTGAATATTGTAGTGTGTATATTACTAACATGCTACTACCTATCGAATATTGAAGAGATTATTGATTTAATAAGTATCAGTAGATTCCCTAGCAACTTATTATTGCCAGTTTGGGCTAAAAGTGACAATAGTTTAATACCATTTTTAATAACTTTGAATAATTTATATACAGTTGTCAGCAAGTTGTTACATAAAAATAATTGACTCAAAGTTAAGAAGACGGGGTGAAGTGGTAAATAATATTTTTATCATTGCAGCCCGATACTCGTGTCTATGGTATTGGCCTTTAGTTCGAAACACGGACGGAGCCTTCTAAAAACCCCATTAGATTAGGTTGATTTGCTTCACATCTTCTTCTTCTTCTTCTTATCCTATAATATCTTAAACAATAATCTTGGTGATATGTTCTGTGACAATAACTAACATAAATAATATTGAATTCGATGTTTACATTATCCTTGATCATCAAATTACAGATGGCATTCGTCGATTTATAGAACAAACTATTTATAGTTTGTACGCTCACTCTCACTCATTTTAGGAATTAAAAGTGCGTTTGCGTCTAGTACCGCACGGGTTGTTGTACCAGTTGTACGAGTTGTACCCACATTGTACTCTGTTGCCATATGTCATGCAGTCATGCATGTGTCATGTCTGTCTTTGGTTGCGGACTTCTTGGCGGGAAAGTGAAGAGTCATGTCTGCGATTTTGTGTTATTTTCTAAAATTTGTGTTATGTCGAATATTAATGTGAAATAATGGTGGATTATTAACCGTTAAGTGTTCGTGAGTGTGCATGAGTGTTGGCAAATGAAACAAAACAGTGCAATGTTACTTTTCAAATTCTCACAAGAAGTCTGCGTGAGGACTTAGTAAAGCCCCACATCTTTACTGAGATACTCGAGGGGTTGGGGGGTAATATCATTTCTCACTTCTCATTTTTATTATCATTCATCATCATCAATATAATATTGTTTATTTATGTATTACAATGAAATTAAGAAACTAATGACATGGCAGCATGGTCTATGACCTTAGCCGGTTCCTTAAGGAACAAACTAAACTTAAAAAAAAAAAATGTCTTTGGTTGCTTTGCTGTCAATGTCAATCCTATGGTTGTCAATGATTGTCAATGTCTCTATTTTATTTTCGACAAAATATTAGAAATTTATTGCTTTTTTCTATTTAAATAGGTACACGCGAAGTAGATATAGTGTGATCATTATGGATAAACACAACAGTTCAGAAATATTAAATTCAGAATATTCGCTTTCCAAAAATGCTAGTTCCGATTCCTTGGATTCTGACTCCAAATCAAGCTCATTGAATTCAAAGCACGGACAAGATTCCGTAAGTTTCCTAAAAGGACTAATTTATTCTTTTAGAACTCTGTAATAGTTACTTGGTACTTCCTGTGGGTTTAATGTTATTACAGTTTAAAGTATTGAGTGCTTCTGTAATGTTGTGTTAGGCACACACAATATTAACAGTCATTATAATTAAAGAAATATTACAATATTTTTTATAATAAGTTCACTATGAGTAAAGCCAGAGCTATTCATATTTGTTTATTTGTTAATCGTATCCACAGTCAAAGACAATACAGTGAACTTTTCAAGGCTTGTATTAAAATATGATCACCTGTGAAGGAGCTAGACAATTACTGTTCTTGATAATAAACTTAAAGAGACTAAAAAATTCAAATAGAGAATTTCTGAAGTTACTAAAGAAATCAAATAAACTGGATGGTTAAGTAATTGTTTGTATTACAAACTTATAATTTATGTTCATTTGTTTGCAGCCACATGTTTTGGGGGACATTCACCTGCTGGACAGTGAGAAGGTGATGAGTGTGGCTCGTGATGTGACATATCTGTGCCCGTTCAGTGGGCCCATTCGAGGCATCCTCAAGGTGACCAATTACCAGTTACACTTCAGGCCTTTGGATGCTGCTGCACTGCAGAGCACTTTGAGTGTTCCACTAGGAGTGGTGAGACCTATTATAATAATTATTTTAATGTATATAATTGTATTTTGAACATGATCTCAATACCCATCAGTTGTAGCGATGACTTGAATGATGCAGCTTCTGCCTAGCAGTTTAAATTTTAATGTAACATCTATTTTGTTGATGTGTTATTTGTAACACAGAATCACTGCAATTGTTTAGAAAATAAATGCAAATGGAAGCCCAGGTTTTCTAGATATCATCTGTTTGTATACCATTTAAATACAGTATTTTTTTTCATATTACCAAATGTCTAAATCAATTACCAAGTATTTACCTTATCAACTTGTTTTGTATGTTGGAAAAAGTATTTAATTCCCTTTAATTTTCTAAACTTCAATTCTCTAAAAAGTCAATATTTTATTCAGTTATCAAAGGTATAATTTTTATTTATTTATTAGTCAAATAATGTCTATAATAAAATATCTTAATTACAGGTTTCTCGCATTGAAAAAGTTGGTGGAGCATCATCCAAGGGCGAAAACTCTTATGGGATTGAAGTATTTTGTAAGGTAATACCTATTTTAGAAATTTTACTGTATTTGAGTTAATTAAAGAGATTCTCTCTGTGAGTACTTTACAGATATGTAAAGTCTCTTTACATATGGGTCTGGGTGGTTGTGGTACCGTTGTTGTTTCTGATTTCATTATAACAAGTGCTTTAGCTACTTACCTTGGGATCAGAACAATGTATGTGAAGCTGTCAAATATATTTAATATAATATAATATATGTACATTAATTGAAAGTTTTGTTATTTTTATAGAAATATCATTTTAAAAATGTTTCTATTTATACAGTTGAATTCAAGTTCATTTTTGTTCTTCACTACACCACACTTGGTTGATTAACCACTTATGCCCGATGACTCAATATTGAGTTCAGTACTATACTGTACAGCATTGTTTATCTATTGTGTCTAGATTTTCTGGGATGGCTGGGGTTAAAACAGAAGTAGATAATGTCATGTACCTTATAAAAATATAGTCTTTAAATGTAGTGACTAACAGTTTGAATTAACTTTGACTTGGTCTAAAATGAGTTAGCAATATCAATGATTGATCCTCGTTATAATTTTAGGACATGCGCAACCTACGTTTTGCTCACAAACAAGAGAATCACTCCCGTCGTGGTATCTTCGAAAAGCTGCAGCAACTTGCATTCCCTTTATCACACAAACTGCCATTGTTCGCATTTAGTTATTCTGAACACTTCCCTGAAGATGGCTGGCATATATATGAACCGATTGCGGAACTACGGCGCATGGTAAGGTTTTTTATTACCTGCATGATAATGGGGCGCAGGAAAGAAAGGAAGTAAAACTTAAATAAGATAGTAGTAACTAGGCAGGCGGTATTGTGTCCCTAACCACCAAAAACCGAATGCAATATTTTTAGGACCCAGGTTAGAAAAATAATTTCTTGATGAATGTTTTGCTATAATTTAAATAAGTGTATATTGTTTTATTTTTCTCATTGCAATTTATTAAATTATTATTATTTTGATACAATTTTGAATGTTATTAAATTAATCATACAAATTTATTCATGAACAATTGCTTGACAGATTTAAAAGAGAATGAAAGTAGGTTGAGAATGAATGAGTTACTCGTCAAATGTTTTCTCTATGCGGATGACCAAGTACTACTTGCGTCTTCGGCCGAGGAGTTACAGGAGATGGTAACTGCTATGGGTGGAGCTTTTGTTAGAAAGGGAATGAAGATGAATGTAAAGAAGACGAATGTGATGGTGTTTGAAAGAGATGAGGCAGTGACAGACTGCAATATCGTGATTGGGGATGAACAAATTGAACAGGTGAATGAGTTTGTGTATCTGGGTTCAAAGTTTACAAGAGATGGAAAGTGTGAGAGTGATATTGAAAGAAGAATGAATGCAGGAAACATGGTGAATGGAGCTTTGCACTCCTTTATGAACAGTCGGAAGGTGTCTAACAAAGCTCGTTTGGCTGTGCATGAGGGGGTGTTGGTTCCGACACACATGTACGGAAGTGAAAGTTGGGTGTGGCAGAAGAAACATGAAAGCAGAATAAATGCAGTAGAGATGAGAGCGTTAAGAAGTATGATAGGAGTTAAACTGAGTGACAGGATAAGGAAACGTTGTGGTCTGAAAGAAGATGTAGTGACAAAAATTGAGAAAGGTATGCTGAGATGGTTTGGTCATGTCGAGAGAATGGATGAAGAACAATTGACGAAAAAAGTGTATAAGGCGAGTGGGAATGAAAGTGTTGGTAGGGGTAGACCTAGGCGGACGCTTCGAAACCAAATCAGGGACGTCTTGAAAAAAGGCCAGGTCAAGAGTACCCTAAACCGAAGAGCATGTATGAAGGGAATAATGAAAGTGGACGAAGTGAAACAAGTATGTAAGGATCGTAGCAAGTGGAAAGAAGTAGTCTGCCTACCCCTACGGGAAAGAGGCGTAATTATGTGTATGTATGTATGTATGTATTATTTCCATTGTTTTCGCATCTGCATGATTAGCTGTGTGTACACGTTTTCTGGATGTCGGTCTTGCACTGTTCTATTGTAAATTGCTATTTTAAGCGAATGTTGACTATCATCTGTTGTGTACTCCATAAATAAATAAATAAATATATTTATGATGAGGATATTTTTTTATTTCGCAAAAAAGTGATAATACAATTTGCTTTAAATCACCATTTTCAAACAAACCGGGTCAGCCGTACCATTAATCTGGGTCTGGGTGGTTGTGGTGCCAATGTTGTTTCTGATTTCCATGAAACGAGTGCTTTAGTTACTTACCTTGGAATCAGAACAATGTATGTGATGTTGTCTCATATATATTAAAGTGCTCCCTCACCAGGAGCGTTCGTCTGTAATTTAAGGAGAACCAAGCATTACAATGTGCAACTTGATGATATGTGCAACTATATGTAATATTATGTTACATTACCGGCGGATGATTGTCAAGTCATGGAGGCAGTATTGTAATGAAATACTCAAAATTGAATCTGGAATGTTACATTACAGGCGAATGCTCCTGGTGAGAGAGCATCTTTAAGTTAATAAGTTATATTATATTTATTGTTTGTATGTCACAATTTTAGGGTGTCAACAATGACATGTGGCGTATAACCCGCATCAATGACAAGTATGAGGTGTGCGACAGCTACCCCGGCGTGTGGGCGGTGCCCGCCGCCGCTAACGACGACTTGCTGAGGTCCGTTGCCGCGTTCCGGTCCCGCGGACGGATTCCGGTTCTGGCGTGGATACACCCGAGCTCTCAGGCCACCATCACGAGGTGCAGCCAACCTTTAGTCGGCGTGAGTATAGCGTTATTAGAAAGTTGTAGTACGACGTGTGTGATAGTCATTCTGGCCTGTGGGCGCTATCGTCAACGACGACTTACTGAGGTCCGTCGCCGCGTTCCGGTCCCGCGGACCGATCCCGGTTCTGGCATGGATACATCCGACCTCTCAGGCCACCATCACGAGGTGCAGTGCAGACAACCTTTACTCGGCTTGAGTATGGCGTTATTATAAAGTAGTAGTACGAAGTGTGCGATAGTTAATCTGGCGTATGGGTGCTGCTGCCAACAACCACCGTAACCAGTCTTTTAGGGGCAGCGAGAAACTAAAGGTAAGGAACCTTAGTTAGGCCGTTGTAATTAAACATCCACACAGGGTTTCTAGAGGAGATGGCATCACTAGGCGTGTTCCATTTCCCTAAACTAGATTCTCCACGGTGTTTGGATCGCAACCAAGAGCGGTACAACCCAAGGGCGCCTGTATAGGCTAGGACCTCTTAGATTAGCGCGCGTGTGAATTGGGTTTTCGTACTCTTATTCTACAAGTAAAGTTTCTTGTGCATATCATATCAGCATCTATTGTGCTCAGCTCGGAGAGTGTGAATCGGTTAAACGTTGGTAATAAATTAGACAAAAGATATTTTAAAACCTTTTATGATCACAATGACTCATAAATCATACATAATATAGACGACCTTCAAGCCACTTAACTACCGGTAATAAATGGGTCTAAGTTTCCATCACGGTCTAGACAAACTTCCTAGACTGCATTTGAACTTTAAATTAGCGATATAATTCGTGTAATATTGCTCCAAACGTAACATTTGCTTTGTGAATATGACACATGATTCAATGATGATAAGGTGCAAAGTCTAATGAGATTTTGTAATCGATTGACAATTCACATTATTATTCGGGTATTAGTTATTACTACAAACGTCAAATTGGCTTTGCGAACATGACCTGTGTCGTAATTATCGCAAGGTACAAAGTATAATGGTGAATAGAATAGGTACGGATTAATTCTTCCGAACAGTCGCAGATTCGACTTAAGATTTTACTTACTAATTCTAGCCTTGTCTAGTCCTGAATTATGTTTTATTCAAATATTAATATATTTGAATAAAACATAATGGTGAGTCGACGCAGCTGTTTTTGAGGAACAACGTTTGCAAAATGATAACGTTAAGTGACTTTCTATTAGTAACCTGTTGCAATCGGACTTAGCCCGATACACTTGAAAACGTAACTCTACTAAATGTAACTGTTGCAGAAACGATGCTCCATTAGAAAATGTAGAGTCTTTTCTATTAATAAAACATATTTCAGAACTAGACAAGACTAGAATTAGTAAGTAACCTAGCCCCCTTATTCATAAAAAAACTATTTAAGCATTATTTAGTTAAATATTGTTTTGTCAACGTCACACAAACGTCATTTTGAATTTGAGAAAAAGAGACATAACAATGATTACCTAAATAATGTTTAAATATTTTTTATGAATAAGGGGGTAGGTTACTTACTAATTCTAGTCTTATCTAGTCCTGAAATATGTTATTCATAGAAAATCGTGCATCGTTTCTGCAACAGTTAATCAATCTTAAGGCGAATCTGCGACTGTTCGGAAGAATCAATGCGTACCTATTCTATTCAGCATTGTACTTTGTACCTTGCGATAATAACGACACAGGTCATGTTTGCAATGCACCATTAGAAAATGTAGATTCTTTTCTATGAATAAAACATTTTTCAGGACTAGGCTAGATACGCTGTTATTAACCTGAACTCGAACGCTAGATTAGCTCTATTCAGGAGATTTAATCCGTATATATAGCCCCCAAAACAGATCTAGCGACAATTGCGGCATAATATGACAAATAAAATTATACAGTTTTGTAGTTGGTAGATTACACGATTAGAAATTTACAAAACCTTTATCTTGTTTCTTATTAACCCACTGACATGAACCCATACTGTCAATTAGATTAGATTTGGTTATTTACTTTCTTAATTATTGTTTTTTTGAATAGGTGAGTGGTAAACGTAGCCGCGAAGACGAGCGCTACATACAGCTGATAATGGACGCGAATGCGCAGGCGCACAAACTTTTCATCATGGACGCCCGGCCCAGCGCTAACGCCATCGCGAACAAGGCTAAGGGAGGAGGGTGAGTTAATAACCATTTATATTCGGTAGCAAGTAGTTCTTCATAATTAGGTCCCAGTTTTAAACAGTTTCTATATTGTACTGTACAGTCAGCGTCAAATCTGCGTGCTGAAACCTATGCTAATAACCGTCGGTCGGGTACACTAGATTGACGTCTGCGCAAAAATAAAAGTGCACCTTAAGTTCTTGTGATAAGATTGATTAATGTCACATGTGTCACTGTCTTATGTCCAGCTGTGGACTAGCATATGCTGATGATGATGATGATGGTGATGTCACATGTTCAGATTTTTTTGTTTTTTTGAGTTGATTTATTTACCACATGAAATTCCGTTTTATTTGATTTGATTTCCTGTCATCTGAACGGCATTTCAAATTAGAGTAAAAGAGACAAAACACGGAATAACTATTCGGATCTTATTCTTTGTTTATATGTAAGGCACTTAGAGTATTTTACTTAGTGTTAATAAGCAGGGTTAAGCGCCTCTGTGGTCTCGCTGTATTACCAACACACCAGTGTCAGACCCAACAATCCCAAATTCGATTCCCACCAGATGCACATATTATTGTATATAATAATATAATCTTATAGTATAATCTTTTATAAATCTGTCGCACTAATATTAATGTTAGTAGCATTGTTGCGTTCCGACAGTTAGAGATAATAAGCAAGATACTAAGTAGTTGAGAATTTCGCGTGATGTGCATTCCACCATTCGGCCTTATTATGAATCACCATCAGGTGAGATGAAGGCCAAGTGAGCAACTACACTATTAGGCTATTATTAGGTAGACTTTAACTGCCTTACAAATAAACAAAGAATAAGCTCCGAATAGTTATTGCATGTTTTGTCTCTTTTACTCCTATTTGAGATGTCGTTTACATGACAGAAACAAAACACGGAATAACTATTCGGACCGTATTCTTTGATTATATGTAAGGCGCTTAAACTCTAGCATTCATTTTATATGTATTATAATAACGTATATACCTTTTGTTATACCTTTATTAAAAAGGATATGTCCCGGATCATTGTCACCATTATCAGTATCTTATTCGGCTCACCCCCGACCACTGTATAGCATAGGCCTCTTCCCTCCCACGCCATGGTACTGACACTTAGGTTGCATAAAAACATTGTTAGTACATAATATATTAGGTGATTGTTGATTATAATTTTTCTTGACAGGTATGAATCCGAGGATGCCTACCAGAACGCTGAGCTCGTCTTCTTGGACATCCACAACATCCACGTGATGAGGGAGAGTCTGCGGAAACTGAAAGAGCTTTGCTTTCCACAGATTGACCAGACCAGGTGAACTATAACTGAATTTGTTGAGACGATGACGCAATTTTAAAAATACCGCCATTGCTAATTTAAATTTGTATTTCTAGATGGTTTAGCGGTATAGAAGCGAGTTGCTGGCTGAAACATATCAAATGCATATTAGCTGGAGCGGTTCGGATCGTTGATAAGGTTAGAATTTAATACTAATATATACTACTCAAAACAAAATAAGGGCCACGAGGTATTTTGTCTGTACCATGAAAATAATAAAACCAATATTATTTTTTTTGTCTCCATAACGAAAACTAATGTTGTTTTTACCGTGTAGACCAATAAATTTATTCCAATAATAATGATTAAAAAGCTTTTGAAAGAAAAAACACATTTAAGGTTAAAAATAAAAACAATGTAAAGTTACTGAAAACAAAAGAAAATACTCCATGCTCATCTTTTAGTAACGGGTATGCCCCCCTCGTTTCGTTACGCACTCCTGAAGCCTGGAGTGCATGCTCTCAATCAAATGCCTGACATTTTCCATTGGAATCTCTTCCCAGGCCCTTTTAACAGCGCTGATGAGTTGCTGTTGGTTGTGGATTTCCTGATCACCATCTCTCATCATCATCTTCGTTTCAACTGATCCCACATGTGCTCTATTGGATTTAAGTTCGGACTGTTCGCCGGCCACGGCAAGACTTGAATTTGAGACGCTTCCAGTACAAACCGAGTCGCTTGAGCCGTGTGTGCACGAGCATTGTCTTGCATCAAGATGAATCCAGGACCCGCTCGCTGGGCAAATGGGATCACATGTGGTCTGACGACTTCCTCAATATACCGCTGAGCAGTAACAGTACCCTCATTTAAAATAGCGAGCTCAGTTTTGCCGTGTAAGCTTATCCCGCCCCAAATCATTACATTTGGACCACCAAAACGATCGACTTCATGGATGCAGGCTTCTGAAAATCTCTCGCCGCGTCTTCTCCATACTCTAATACGCCGATCGTCGTTAAAAAATTTAACTTTGCATTCGTCTGTGAAGAGCTACATGCCCCATTGGTTTATGTCCCAGTCCAAATGTTGACGGGAAAATCTTAAACGATTTGCACGATGATTTCTGGTTAATGGAATACGGACAACTCGCCTTCTTGATGCCTGCTGGTCTTCATGCAATCGATTACAAATAGTTTGGTCACTGACACGAGTACCCGTTGTGAGCCGTAAACGATTTTGCAGCTTGCGGGCCGTCGTTGTGCGATCTCGGCGCGCACTTAATCGAATGTAACGATCCTCTTGAGCTGTTGTAATGCGAACTCTGCCCGAACCAGGTCTTCTTCTAACACTGCCGGTCTCTTGGAAACGATTCCATAGATTTTGAATAGCTCTTCGAGAAAATCCCAATTGCAAACCCACAGATCGCTGCGAATGACCTTCTTCAATCATTGTAACGGCTCTGGTTGCTGTCAGCGAGTCCATATGACGCCTGCGTGCTTGTGGCATATTGCAAAAGATGTTTCTGACTCGAGATATCAATGAACTCTGATAATTTCTAATAAACCAAGAAGCTAAGGAAAGCAAAACGTCAAAGAAAATGGAATCAAAATTTTCAAAAATAATTTTAAATCAAATTTTATTTAAAATTGTTGCCAGCATTAGATGAATACTACAATATTAAAAAGTTTAGGTATCAAAGAGTTTGTATACTCAATATTTTACTACTTTCAATATGTAAATGTTTAATAATTTACACCAAAATGAAAAAATACCTCGTGGCCCTTATTTTGTTTTGAGTAGTATAATATGAAATCCTATACGAGTACACAATGGAAGCACCGGTTCCTTATCTCCAATTCTCTGCCGGCGGTATTGGCTATATTAACTCTAACTAATGGCAATGGCTTTTAAAATGTCGATAGTCACAAAAAAGATAGAAGCTAACCAAGCTAAACTAAAACCAAGTTTATTACCAACAAATTTACGCAAAATCTAAAATAATCTGGGAATCGAGCCCGAGATTTCCAACGCAGGACACATATTTGTACTTGATTAAATTGGTGGTCTAAGATGTTCTTTATCCTGAAGCTACCTGCTACCATTGCCCCGTTGTAAAATATAAAAGAAAAGATAAGAAACAACCATAATCGCTGTTTACGCTGCGGCTGCCTCTATTCGGTTTGGTGGGTGTTGTATATGGTAACCATCTTAAAATATGATCCTGATGGCGGCTACAGACTGCAGACTGCAATAGGCAGACTAGAAGCGCGCTGGTTTGTATGAATCTGTATGAAAATAATCTTAGCACGGCATCACTGTGAATACAGTTTGTATATCCTTATCTCATACAAACAAACCAGAAGTGCTTATTGCGGTTTGCAGTTGCAACTTGGCAGACTGCAAGTGCCGCCATCATAATCTTACCTTAATTTATGCCTGTCGATAATTAGGTGGAAAACCACAAGACCTCCGTGCTAGTCCATTGCTCCGACGGCTGGGACCGAACTGCTCAGCTGACGGCCTTGGCGATGCTGATGCTCGACCCTTACTACCGGACCCTCAGAGGCTTCGAAGTACTCATAGAGAAGGAGTGGTTGTCGTTCGGACATAAGTTCCAGCTGGTAAGTAATTCTATCTGTTTTATTAGTGCTAATTGATGACTGAATTATTGAATGATTTATTTACACATACCATAGTTAGATACAATATGTTGTTAGTTACAATATTATAATTTTTAAAGTTACACACATAATGTAGATTTTTGTTTACAAAAAATAAATAGTCAGTGTGTACTGTTACCCAAACTAGAATCTTCCGTATTTTATGTTGCTGCTTAAGTCTTTAATCGCCGTGGTGGTCACCGGTGACCGACAAACAATAAATTTTCTATTGTGTCTGGTTTTGCGGCAGTCAACGTGTTAACAAAATTTATACATCGGTTATTTTGAGAATGCGTACCAATATTTTTACAATAAGCAATACCTTGTTACTATTTGCTAACGTATTAAAATCCTAGTAATATGAATTGCAAACTTATACAAATAACTGTTAAGATGCAGTGTATCAGTGTGTATCATGCTGTTATGAAATATGAATTAAAGAAAAATTTATCGACGGATGCTATTTTTGGTATTTTATTTTATATGTGAATATGAATGCGGCAGTGATTCAATTTGCAACTCTATTCCCTAGCGCATAGGGCACGGCGACGAGCGTCACTCAGACGCGGACCGCTCTCCCGTTTTCGTGCAGTGGGTGGACTGCGTATGGCAGCTGCAGCAACAGTTTCCCACCGCCTTTGAGTTCACCGAGCGACTACTCATCACCATAGTCGACCACCTCTACTCGTGTCGTTTCGGCACTTTTCTTTTCAACACTGAGCGTGAAAGGGTTAAAGAAGGTAAGGAATTTTGATTACAATATGTATAGCTAACCTAGTTCTTGTTAGAAGCTGCAACAACAGTTCCCAACCGCCTTCGAGTTTACCGAGCGACTGCTTATCACCATAGTCGACCATCTGTACTCGTGTCGCTTCGGCACTTTCCTGTTCAATTATGATTACAGTATGAATTGCTATCCTAGATCTTGTTAGAAGCTGCAGCAGCAATTACCCACCACCGCTTTCAAGTTCACCGAGCGACTGCTCATCATCATAGTCGACCACCTCTACTCGTGTCGCTTCGGCGCTTTCTTGTTTAACACTGAGCGGGAAAGAGAAGGTATGTTTTATGTTCAATGGTATGTTTTAGGTTTATGTTTGACACCAGCTCTGGGCTAGCATGGTGGGTTGTTGCCCTATCTCCTCATGTGGGAATACCTGATTCCACTAGTTCCTTGATAAGTTCACAGCTACATATTTACTAAACAGCACTACATTACTTTGTTGCAGAAGTGAAAACGAACACGGTCTCGTTATGGTCGTACATAAACAGCCGCCAGGACCTATACTTGAACCCCCTGTACTGGGGTCCGTCCTCGTTCGGGACCAACTCGCCGCCGCCGCTGTACTCGCGTCCACAAGTGGTGTTGGTGCCGGTGGCCTCTCTCAGAGTCATCAAGCTGTGGAAGGCGTTGTACTGTCGGTGGAATCCCACGATGAGACAACAGGTAGGCCTTTTTTTATGTAACTGAAAACCATCATCATCATCATCACCATCATCAGCTCATTTTTATGTCCCGACTGCTGGGGCACGTGCCTTCCCTATGAATGGATAGGGAGAACGGGCCATGAACCACCACGCGAGCCCAGTGCGGATTGGTGGTTATTAACGACTGCTAATGCAGCCGCGACTAACGGCTTGACGTGCCTTCCGAAGCACGGAGGAGCTCGAGATGATAAATTTTTTGGTCACCCATCCGATGACCGGCCTTTGCGAAAGTTGCTTAACCTCAGCACTCGCAGACCGGGCACGTTAACCACTGCGCCATCAAGCTCCTCAACTGATAACCATACTCTTTTCAAATTATAGGTACTAGAAGTGCGTTAATCGAATTACCTAGACATCGCAAGCCAACTCCAAACCTCATAGTTTATAGCTGATATCGAATTTATAACTGCAGCTACACTAAATTATCAGTTTGCGATCTTGTAACTTAAGTACCCAACGCCAGGGCATTGATTCTGGTGGAGATGGCTGCATGCATGAGCAGCTCTACCCGTCCTTGACCATGTCGCGGGGTGGGAACACCATTTACCCACACTTCGCAAATAACTCCTCAAGGTGTAGAGGTGCCCAAAGGGGTTTTGGCGCCTCATAGTCATGATGTGTACACCATTTACCCACGCTCCGCAAATAACTCCTCAAGGTGTAGAGGTGCCCAAAGGGGTTTTGGCGCCTCATAGTCATGATGTGTATACCATTTACCCACACTCCGCAAATAACTCCTCAAGGTGTAGAGGTGCCCAAAGGGGTTTTGGCGCCTCATAGTCATGATGTGTATACCATTTACCCACACTCCGCAAATTACTTCTCAAGGTGTAGAGGTACCCAAAGGGGTTTTGGCGCCTCATAGTTATGATGTGTACACCATTTACCCACACTCCGCAAATTACTTCTCAAGGTGTAGAGGTGCCCAAAGGGGTTTTAGCGCCTCATAGACATGATGTGTACACCATTTACCCACACTCCGCAAATTACTTCTCAAGGTGTAGAGGTACCCAAAGGGGTTTTGGCGCCTCATAGTCATGATGTGTACACCATTTACCCACACTCCGCAAATTACTTCTCAAGGTGTAGAGGTGCCCAAAGGGGTTTTAGCGCCTCATAGACATGATGTGTACACCATTTACCCACACTCCGCAAATTACTTCTCAAGGTGTAGAGGTACCCAAAGGGGTTTTGGCGCCTCATAGTCATGATGTGTACACCATTTACCCACACTCCGCAAATTACTTCTCAAGGTGTAGAGGTGCCCAAAGGGGTTTTAGCGCCTCATAGACATGATGTGTACACCATTTACCCACACTCCGCAAATTACTTCTCAAGGTGTAGAGGTACCCAAAGGGGTTTTGGCGCCTCATAGTCATGATGTGTACACCATTTACCCACACTCCGCAAATTACTTCTCAAGGTGTAGAGGTACCCAAAGGGGTTTTGGCGCCTCATAGTCATGATGTGTACACCATTTACCCACACTCCGCAAATAACTCCTCAAGGTGTAGAGGTGCCCAAAGGGGTTTTGGCGCCTCATAGTCATGATGTTTACACCATTTACCCACACTTCGCAAATAACTCCTCAAAGTGTAGAGGTGCCCAAAGGGGTTTTGGCGCCTCATAGTCATGATGTGTACACCATTTACCCACGCTCCGCAAATAACTCCTCAAGGTGTAGAGGTGCCCAAAGGGGTTTTGGCGCCTCATAGTCATGATGTGTATACCATTTACCCACACTCCGCAAATAACTCCTCAAGGTGTAGAGGTGCCCAAAGGGGTTTTGGCGCCTCATAGTCATGATGTGTATACCATTTACCCACACTCCGCAAATAACTCCTCAAGGTGTAGAGGTGCCCAAAGGGGTTTTGGCGCCTCATAGTCATGATGTGTATACCATTTACCCACACTCCGCAAATAACTCCTCAAGGTGTAGAGGTGCCCAAAGGGGTTTTGGCGCCTCATAGTCATGATGTGTATACCATTTACCCACACTCCGCAAATTACTTCTCAAGGTGTAGAGGTGCCCAAAGGGGTTTTGGCGCCTCATTTCGCGTTCGCAACAAAATTTTCGTAAAATTATATGTAAATAATCATAATATGAACTGATTTTAACAAGTTTTCTTCGAACAGGACCCGATATACCAACGCACCCGCGAACTAGTGGCGTTGCGCGCTCAGTTGGAGGCGGCTGCAGCGGCCGCGGCCGGCGACCATGCCGCGAGGCAGCATCGGCTAGGCCTCACGCCGCCACGGGTCGCCAGCCCGCACCACGTGTGAAGCTACTATGTGAGTCTAGCTAATTGGTTTTTATACAATACACATCACCAGTTCATTTTTATATGCCCACTGCTGTGATACGAGCCTTCCCTATGGATCTATGAATGAAAACACCATAAGGAGAACGGGCTATAAACCACCACGCGAGCCCTGTGCGGATTGGTGGTTGACATTATTATTATAGACAGAAAGAAAAATAATTGTATAATAAAATTATATATTTCTTATACTAAAAGTAAGACAATATTTTTGTTTTGCCGTACAAATGTTTGCATTGTACATGTTACACAATTAACGCAAACCCTGTTAACAATCAGCTACTTAATCGGTCTCAGCTCAGTATTTTTATTACACACAGCGTTGGGTGAAGAAAGATGATGTAAATTCGCCTTTAAATTGGTTATCTATGGTTAAAACTTACCAAATTGTCGATGGCTTTATACCTGCCTTTCTCACTCACCAGCATGCATCTTCCAACAGGGAAGGATGCCTGACACGAAGCTGTCAAAGTCATAGCGTTTGTAAATTTTGACGGTTAAACAGAAACTGCAATTATGATAGCATCAAAAGTAGACTAAATGTCTTTTAATCGCTCTGTTTGGGCTGAAGTAGAAGGTTCTGCTGTGCTTTTCCAGGAAAGCTCTTTCCCATTTTTTCTTATCGTAAAATTTGGAAGAAATTTATGTGAACCTATTTCTTCATATCCAAAGGCCATACGTCGACATGTTATTTTATAAAGTTAAAGAATCCTATTAAATTATAATAATTTGTATGGAGATTGACAGCTGGTATGTTACAAACACTTGGCCTTGAATGAACTATTTGACAGTTTGCTTCCCCATTGTTGAGGAACATAAACAAATTGTAAATAATGTAACATATACTTTTTACATGTTATAGTGTATTTTTGTGTCATCCTCAATTTTAAAATTGCATATGAGATTGCATTGCATATGAAATTTAAAAACGCACCCTAGACACTGTAAATGAGCTACGCTGAATTTGCGAGCTGCAAATCATGTAATGCAAGTTATAACTATGATATCTTTAAACCTTCCTTTAAAAAAGAAAAAAAAACATAATTAAAGATTTTCTTACCTCATAATGCAATATTAAATTTCTTTTTGCAGGTAATTCTGTGACAATATTCACTAAATCTTCCATTTGGACACTAATTACTTATGTGTAAGTTAACAGAGTTTGAATTATATTTCAAAATTAAAATACAAGTTAAATGTATAGTACCTATACATACAATATTTTTATTGTATGGCGGCGAATAAATGTTCATGTATGATAGCCCTATCCGTTGCTAAGTTATAAAACGTATACATATATTATTATGATATATGTATGTATACCTCTTTTATGTTTGAAAATTATTACAAATATCTCTCTGGTTTTATTTACTTTGTTTATAAGTATTTGAAGTATATCCCTTTATTACAAAACAGTGTTTAAAGATAAACAATGGCTAAATAAGTGTTAAAAATATTGTGTCTCTGTCTAAAAATATTAGCTAAAAAGTGAAAGCATTTGTTTTAAGCATTGTCTAACTTTAACCATCATTTTGTAGTGAAGCAGTATATGTTTAACTAATTTCTGTTTGAATTTACATTTAAATAAATTTTAAATTGTTCAATATTGAAAAAAATAGGATGGTGTTTAAAAAAATTATAAGCGTCGATCTTGACACCTGAGTTTTTGATCAGGTCGTCATTAGAGTAGCAAAATATTTTTTTATATCTTTATATCTTTTGCATCTTTTTGGATTAATTTTAATGTTGAGTGCTTAATATGTATAGAAAATATTCCATGTATTATTTGGTATTATAGGCGTCTAATGATTACTATAAAATAAGTTAGTTTGAAATATTTTTAATAATAATAGTTTGCATTTATATATTTTTTAGATTTATGCTAGATTAATAGATACATATATCAATCATATTTTTTTTGTATTAACAGGGATTAATCGACACCAATAAAAATGGTATATTTATATCAATATTACATAAGTAAATTAAATAATTTGAAAGTAAAACAATATTTGCTACATTATAATGTTATTTCTTTAACAGCAATATATCCTCCCTTATTTAAAACAAATAAAAAAGTAGTTTTCTTTGTACAATTAAAAGTAAGTAATTAAATGTGATAAAAGTACGCCTTTTTAATCCAGTAACTGTATTTTAACTATGCAACTTGCCAAATACTTTGTTCTAAGTTACTTATATAAGTTTTAAAAATAATGTCAAATACATAATACAAAATTAATTGTCAACAGTTTTTGATTTGTTTTTTTATGTTTTCATACAATGTTAGTCTATTTATTAACCCTTTAACAGACGGAATAGTTTAAATATTTCATTGGTTTTCAATCTTATCTCAATCACCTCTGACTTTGAAAGGGTTAAACATAATCATGCTGTACGATAAAGTTAGTTAACGAGAGGCTTATGTGTATACTAAGTTTGTAAGAGCACTTAATAAGCAATATACTTTGCACCTTTTGACTAGCAGAAATAAAAAAATCTTTTTATAAACTGAAATTATAGTATTGCACTAAACGACAATCCCTAAATAGGGTTCGACTGTACTGTTCCGTAGTGCCTAGTGCAGTTAGCGTTAACGAAAACGAAAATTTGTATGGCAATTTTAAACTTATTTGGTTGGTTGCTCCCAACCACTGTTTGTACTGAATTTATTAGAAACAATTTTTAATTTAGCCGTCCCTGTGACAAACAAGTCGAATTGCAATGTTGCCCTATAAATTCTCATTTTCAGAGTTCACTGCTTGCCTCAGGCGGCATTTTTAGCGTTCCACAATAATTGTGGAATGCAATAAATTATTGAGTATTGAGTTTTTTTTTTAAATATTTTACGGGTAAGCACAGTGCCTTGATCTCACCTGATGTAAAGTGATGATAAGGCCAATGATGGAAGCGCACTTCACCCGGGAACCTCAACTAGTGAGGCACTTGCTATTTTATCTCTAGCTGCCGGTAGTAGTAGTAAGTAAGTTAGGGGTGGCTATTTGTTACAAAGTAATATTACCGAACCATATTGGTTGGTGTTTGGGTTTGTTTTAAATCCGCCTTGCTGGCTACCACCATTACTATCTAAGTTTGTTGCCATACATCATTGTTGTGTTCCGTCAGTGGTTGGTAAGAAAGCCAGTTCAGGGTGAAGAGAGCTTTCACCTTCGTATCGTTACTTGTTAATTATCATCAGATGAGACAAAGACAGATTCCCGGCTATAAAAATAACTTAAAGCGAAAATAATATTAAGGAGTTTAGTTGCAATTGAACTGAAATGCCTTACAATTTTTTAAATGTTATGAGCTGTATTGAAAATAGTACACACGCCTGCACATCAACCTACCCAAAACTGACAAATTTCTTCAATACATTGTCAACCTTAAGCCTTAAACATAAAGTTCAAAGTCTATTGAGGAAACTTGACAGTTTGTGGTAGGTTGATGTGCAGGCGTCTGTACCTACCTACTGTATTTACTAAAAGAATATAATCTATAAATAAATGTTATTGAACTCAATAAATATAATTGCCAATATACTGCCTTTTACTTGCCTTTGTGTTATTATCTTTCACGATTAGTGGTGTCTACACCAAAAACTCTGATATTTTTTATTTTAATTCGATTCAATTTTAAATCTAGTTTTTCCGCTAATGTTGCTTAAGATTTTATTGGCTCTTGACAACACTAAGCAGTATTTAGTTAAATCCTGATATAAGATACTGGTGCTTTTGGTAAAAGTAATGATGACCGGTTGTCACATTACTTGTAGCAAGATAGCTTTAGGGTGTCCGCTGTCCGGCGTGCTGTTTCACGTAAATGCATAGAGCAGCGCTACGTGAGGCGGGTTGCTCGTCACACACTGCGCCGCGGCACACTAGTTTAGACACCGTACTCGTAGAACAAGGGTACGAAGAACCGGTTCACACGCGCTCTACACCAGGTGCAGACATGTACCTGGGCGCTTCTCTCCTCCACCACGGCCTGGTCAACCCGAGCCGAGGTCCGAGCCTTTAGAGGCGCCCTCGGGTTCCGCTCCCCGATCCGATCCGAACCCTTCGGAGAATCTAGCAGGGCACGGGGACGCGCACTAGTGCGCGATGCCGTTCCCTCTGGAAAACCTCAGAAGGTGATTCGTTTCACAAGGCTTGAGGGACCCTTTACGTTCCTCGCCGCCCCCAAACAAGCCCGGTGAAGCTGAAAATACCGCCTTGAGAAAATCAGCAAACTCCAAAAAAAAAAAAAGTGCAGTTTAATCGTACGCTCGCGGGTCGGATCACTGATATGCACGTCGACACATGACATGATATTTTTTACAAAAAGCCCCAAAATACTGAATGCTTTTTAAGCTCTTTCTTAGTTCTTTTCTCTTCTTACTCAACCGTTATCCACCCAATGTTTAGTGTAGGTCTCTTATATAGCACTCCATTTCCTCCGATCTTGCGCCTTCCTCATCCAACTCTTCCCTGCTACCTTGACAAGGTCGTCAGTCCTTCTTAGTTGGCACCTATTTATTAAAAACGAAACGGATTGGCTGAATGTAACATTACTATAATCTTTGTTAGAAAATATGATTCAATGCGAAATGTATCCAAGTGCTTGTTTTCAGTCCAACTGGCTAGCCACCACCATTTTACCTTATTCTGTCGCCCTATCAACGATGTTGGTAGCATTGTTGTGTTCGACAGTTAATTGTGTGAGATCGGCCTTATCGTTACATAACATCAAGTGAGACAAAAGGTGAGGAAAATGACACAGTTTAAATTGTTATTTTTACATATAATAAAGTTTCCAAAGTCGCGTATTGTTTATGTTTGTGTTATAAAAGTTCAGTCGTTTGGGAGTTACATAATACTATACTACAGTAATTGTATATTTTCCGTGATTATTATTAATTATTTTTGTTTTATGTAATTTTGCTTAGTCGTTATTGTGTTGTGTTTATATTTATAGTGCACGCAATGCCCTTCGCTTAGTAATGTGACTCTCAAAATAAATCTATTGTATGTTAAGTGCCGTGTATTTACTTTTCTGCGAGAGCCTAAATAAATTGGTCCTAAATACAACCCCGATGAAGACGTTGCATTAAGTAACAGCGCGAGATATAATTTTGTTTATTAGTTCATCAGATCTAGCGCATCCCGATCGTCTCACAGTCGTAGTCGCACTCCCAAACTCATTCGTAGGTTCGCCGCGGACGGAGTGACACCGTATTATTATTTTTATATTGTTATTTGTTTTAAAATGTACAAAGTTATCAGTGATGTCAACATAAGGCGTAGAGCATTAAGTTATTTAAGCAATATATCGCAGAAAAGGTTGAATTCGACAAAACAAGAGGTCGTGTCATCAGCGGATGTAGTAATTATTGGTGAGATTGTGTTGTTATTGTTTTGGTGATTACATTAAAAAACAATCCAGTGCTAAACACGTAGGTATATTTGTGTATATAAGTTTTTACTGACTTAACACAGATAATATTGTACGTAGTTAATGAGATATTAGAGCGGATAAGGATACCTTTTTACGTTGTTATAACGTGTATTTGCAAATGAAATTAGTTATCACTAAGATGTAAATTTAACAGGTGGTGGAATAGCAGGATCCAACACATTATACCAACTAACTAAGAGAGGTGTGAACGCAGTCCTATTAGAAAGAGCAAAAATCACCTGTGGGACAACATGGCATACAGCCGGTAAGTAGACCAATAAATTCATACTTAATAATTGGATAGATTTGTAAGGTCGGCCAAAGAACTCTCCTACATTTACATTAACTTTCGATTACTTGCACCTCATTTTTTATTCCAATTCAAAGCTACGCCTGAAATAACTTATTTTTAATTTATTTACTTATTTTAAGATAAGATAAGATACATTTTATTGCCATAAAATTGTGTATTTATGAACTTAAAATGGTGTCTGCTTGCAACAGTAACTCGACAAATTTAAACGTCACGATCACGATATATTTTATTGACTACGAATTTCTGTCAGAACTAGAGAAACTGTTTTTAACCGACTTTACATAATATTCCTCTGGTGCTTAGACAGATTGCGGCTAGCTGTATAACGATCACAAAAGCCAAACTCCTTTTATAATTGCTAGTCGGAGATCAGTGACCGTTCCTATTGTGGCACTAACTTCCACTAACTAGCGTAGTTGTGTACAATTTAAGTTTTATGTGTGAAGACCAAACGTTTTCTAACTTTTTATTGAAAATATATAAATACTATGCCACCAAATTCGAGTTATAGCTTAGCTTATTTCATAAATCGTTGTTCATTTCTGAGTGGGCTCTTGCCACATTTTAAGTGGCATATTCGCGAGTCGACATGTATATTGATGACAGACGATCGAAAATTCAATACGCAGAGTAAAGCTCCTTGTCATAATATGTAATAATTTTGTTGATAACTTATGTTGAACTTATTTATTTCGATCCTAGTAGCGATGACCTCTGTTTCTAGCCACGTTATGTCATCACAATAAACTGTTCAATAAGTTTGATAATATCTGGTCGTGTAACTATTTTGTCACTAGAACAATTTTTTCCAAATTACAATTATCGAAATATTTAAATATTTTCACTCTTGTAAATAGGGGAATTGCGCATTTAAAATAGTACATCACATTTGTGTCAATGCTGCGACGAGTCTCGCATTGAATTAGAAGTGTAGGAACGCTCAATAGAAATAAATTGGACAATTTGTTCGATCGATGGCAATTTAAGGGCAAGCTTACAGCACATTTTACGAACCGCTTTAAAAATACGATTTTACTCTTAATGAGATTGGTTTATTTCTACTGACATAAACTGCAAATGTATCCCCGAAGGGGTAGCTAGAAGTCTAGTCTAAAAGAAGAATCTATAAAATCCTATGATATAAATACATATAACACACAGTACAGTATTAAAAAAAAGTAAAAAAAGACACAAAATTTAATAATTTGACTTTGAGTACAAGATCTCATGAATGTGACTATGTAACGTCATTGATTCGTGAGTATTATTCAAAGTCAAGTCAAATTTTGTGTCTTTTTTTTTTTACTTTTTTTTTTTAATACTGTACTGTGTGTTATATTTATATCATGGCAAGCAACATTCAACTCATGAACATGGTCTCCTCTAGCGACCTTGTTATGAGTTGAACGTGCAAAAGAACTTCTTTCTATTTTTTTTTCCTTTCTTTTACAAAAAAATATTGGAAAATGTAAAAGCCACCAAAAAAACAAGTATCTAAAATGTTAAAAGTTATAACAAACTATTATTTCTTTGTTTGAATTTTCACCCAGGCTTGGTGTGGTCATTAAGGCCGTGCGATCTAGAAGTGAAGTTGCTGCAAGACTCGAGGGACGTGTACAGCAACTTGGAGGCGGAATGCGGCGACTACGCCGGTTGGATCAACAACGGAGGCATGTTCATTTCGCGCAGTAAAGTACGCCTTTCAAATTTATTATTGAAAATGAAAAAATAAAAAAAATAAAAATATCGCTATCTTAAATGTTTAAAGTTACATCCTTTTGAGCAAAAGATTTGCTTGTATTTAGAGATTTCTTCCTCTTCCATAGATTAAAAAACAATATCTGTAGATAACAAATGTAACATGATACTAAATTATAAAAACAAATGAAAAAAGAAAAACGACATGAAAATCAAAATAAGCGCATTATTGCTTAATGTTGAGTCCTCATCGAGTGGTAAAAGGAATGTTGCCGTTGGTCCCAAATGTTGGCTGATAACTTGAGCTAAGACTGTATGTACATATTGTACGGTTTACTCCGCACTAATGTGCGGAGTAAACCGTACACTTGATCAGCCGTTTGAGTGCATTGCACTTCATAATAGCCTACTTTACGTAATTATGTTTTGTTTATATATTAATTTATGACTAACACCAATATTTTTAAGTGTCTAACTAACTCGACTACTGTAAAGAACTCAATAAACGGAAAATCTTTTAATGTGGGTTTTCTTCTCGACACTTCGCAACATCTCTGATACTTAATCAACACTCGTACATCAACGTCATCTGATAAATTTATGGTGAACTGTCGCAGCGTGGTCAACTAAGCGCTGCACCGTACACATATGGTTGTTTTTTCTTATTAAGTTCTTTCAAATATTAAGGAATGTATTAAGTCCTAGTGTTTAAAATTAAAGATAATTGTTACTGTTTTTGTCCGATTAGGTGCGAACACAAGAATACATGAGGCTGCACACATTGGGCAATGCGATGGGCATACCTAGTCAAGTACTCAGTCCAGATGAAGCCCATAAAATATTCCCGCTTTTAGATCCAACCGTTTTCAAAATGGCGCTGTACTGTCCACAAGATGGCACCATCGATCCTGCTATGGCTTGCAATGCACTTTTGAAAGTGGCTACGAAAAATGGTGGAAAAGTAAGTAAACATATATTACTTAGTAAAGTAAAATGTTTTTGTTTTGTTCAACAACTACTGTCATTGACATCCGATCATAATATTTTTAAAAAATACTATAGATCATTTAAGAAGTAGGCAAGCTATTTTATAAAATGTTTTTGTTTTGTTTATATAATTTTAACCCAATGAATGGGCGCCTTTGGCTTTCAAAGTAAAAAGTAAATAGTGTTAAATAATTTCGGCGAGCTGGTTAGAACCACGATAGCTCAATTGGGAGAGCACCTGACCCGGTATGTCAGAAGGGTGCAGGTTCAAATCCTGCTCGTGGAAATTTTTTAAACATTTGTGTTTTTGTAATTTGTTTCGCAACAAAATTTGCGTTAAAATTATATAAACAAAACAAAAACATTTTATAAATAGCTTGCCTACTTCTTAACTGATCTATAGTATTTGTAAAAATATTGTGATCGGATGTCAATGACGGTAGTTGTTGATATTAAATGGGCGCCTTTTGGCTTTCAAAGTAAAAAGTAAATAGTGTTGAATAATTTCGGCGGGCTGGTTAGAATCACGATAGCTCAATTGGGAGAGCACCTGACCCGGTATGTCAGAAGGGTGCAGGTTTAAATCCTGCTCGTGGAACTTTTTCAGCATTTGTGTTCTTAGTAAAGATATAGGTACATTGACAGCCAGTCAGATTTAAAAAATCATGACGAAGAACCAACGACCTTTCACAATCCTTTTCAATCAAATAAAAATATATTAAAGTGCATTATTTGCAATCTAAATCCCTCCTATTTTCCCACATTTCATGCGTGAGTGCGTGCGTGCGAGCGAGCAAACAAGCGTGCGTGCGTGTGTAAGTGCGTGTATTTATTTAATATACATAAGTATGTTTCTTAATATGTATGCTGTCGTTTAACTTTTGTTCTGCTTTACTTATTACATCTACAAGCTGTCCTTTCAATGCGTTTTTGCTCATATTATATGGTCAATGGAATTGTAAAAATAAATATGCTTTCTTGACAGGTTTATGAAGATACTCCCGTATTGGACATCCATTACGCGCACAATTTTATAGGAAACAAAGAAGTGACAGGTGTTCACACAGAAAAGGGATTTATTAGGACTAAATGCGTCGTCAACTGTGGAGGTATAATCCTTAATCTCACCAAATTTTTAACAACTGAGTCCAAATGGGCGTTATTCACAAAGTATTCTTAATCTATGTTAGTTAACAATGTAATAAAATTAAACACACTATCCATTATTGTTGCAATCGACCTATTTACATTTATAGGAGCCTGGGGTCCCAGAGTGGCTCGCTTTGCCGGCGTGCCATCGCTCCCTCTAATTCCGTTCAAGCACGCGTATGTAGTGACTGAAGCTATGGCCGAGATACGTGGTGCACCGAACGTCAGAGACCATGATGTCAACCTGTACTTGAAGAACCAGGGTGAGACTTGCAGCATCGGAGGGTATGAAGGAAACCCGATCATATTGGACCAGGTACTTTCAACTTCTTGAAATAAGCTCCATTTTCACTGAGGTATACGAGTAATGTATACCTCGGTATCAGAATTATAAATGTCCGTATAACGGAATAAGATAACGGTAGGCCTATATAGTACACTCAATACCTCCTACTAACTCTTTGTCTGCAACATTCTGATAGCAGCAGGTCTTTTATGACTTGACGTGTTTTCGAAGATCGAAGAAAAATCGAGATGCTTCAGATAGTAGCTGGCTTAAAAAAAAACAGGTATATCAGATCGTTGCAAAATGCATGAAAAGGGCAGTACCAGCCTTCCCCAATTTTTATGAAGACAACTTTCTAATTCTATAATCTATAACCAAGTATTTCTTGCTAGGTACCAGACAACCTGCAATTCCACTTGTACGAGTTGGATTGGGACGTGTTCGGGGTACACATGACCAGCGCGACCACGCTCTGTCCAAAACTGGCCAACGTGGGAGTCAAAAGCACCGTCTGCGGGCCCGAGTCCTTCACGCCGGACCATAAGCCACTGCTGGGAGAGGACCCTAACGTCTTTGGTAAGGATAGCTGTTATCAGTCTCCGCAACTTTACCTGATGGTGGTAGGTAAAGATAAGCCCCCGCGACCACGCTCTGCCCAAAGCTGGCCAACGTGGTCGTCAAGAGCACTGTCTACGGGCCCGAGTTTTTACACTGTACTATAAACCACTGCTAGGAGAGGACACGAATGTCTTTGGTATGGACAGATGAAATCATTATCTGCAACTTTACCTTTGTATTACCGAAGTAGAAGTGCACTTCAAGAGGAATCCTCATCCTCTGAGGATCTGACATGTAACTGTTGGAAAATAACACTGCGCTGCTAATATTGGTGGTAGCTAGCCAGGTGGACTTAGAACAAGCCCTATTAAAAAAAAACAAACCGACTACAATATGTACTCCAGCTGGGAATCGAACCAATGGAGCTAGGACTGTGGACGTAGGGACTAACGAAAAGACGATATAGGTGGCAAAACTGAGAAGTAGGCTGACCAAGTCACGACATCAGCCCAGCAGTAGGATAAAATAGGCTAGTAATAACGTAAAATATTACAAAACCACAATGCTAGTTTAATCTACGTATATCTATAGTAATGTTATAAAGAGGAAAGCTTTGTATTTTTGTATGTTTGCAACGTATAAACTCACAAACTACTAGGTGGATTTAAAAATTTCTTTCACCATTACAATGCTACATTCGCGCTGAGTAACATAGGCTATATAAAAAAGAAATGTCTACCCGTGCGAAGCCGGGACGGGCCGCTAGTAGATTATACAACAATTAAATTGTGAAAACTTCTAAGATTGATGAAGCAATGTTGACTAAAAAACATAAGCATCAAGCACTGAAAAATTTCGACGGGTGAAAGCCAGACCTCGGTAGCCAAGTGGTTAAGGCAGCCGCCCGGAATGCGGAAGGTGCGTGGTTCGATTCCCGCCTGAGGTTGTCGTCTTCTTTTTTCAGTGTTTAAATTTTACTTAAGTATATTTAAGCGTTAATAAAACGCTAAAATATATAAAAAAAAAAAACTTATCTATAACGCAGCTTCATCTTAACCGAATGTTCAAATATTTGTAAAAATATTTCTTTCGGATCTCAGAGGTGAAAACTTCTAAGATTGATGAAGCAATGTTGACTAAAAAACATAAGCATCAAGCACTGAAAAATTTCGACGGGTGAAAGCCAGACCTCGGTAGCCAAGTGGTTAAGGCAGCCGCCCGGAATGCGGAAGGTGCGTGGTTCGATTCCCGCCTGAGGTTGTCGTCTTCTTTTTTCAGTGTTTAAATTTTACTTAATTAAATTGTTTTATGTTTCTGTAGGTTTATATCACAACTGTGGCTACAACTCAGCGGGCATGATGTTCTCAGCCGGCTGCAGCATACAAATGGCAGAATGGATCTTGAGTGGAAGGTGAACGAACCTGTTAAGCAATTAAATCGTTGCTATTGCCGATATTTACTTGACACAGAGGTTATCGCAATGTTATTGTTGGTTTGCAACGTCATTTGTCGAGTATTGGCGTTTTGTTTATCAAATAGTTTAACGACAGTGAAATCTGGAGATTATTAAAAATCATTATTTTTCAGATATACCTACAGGTTACATATATTAAAAGTAAACACACTTAACATTTAATTTGTTATCTCTTCCTCGTTCTCTTTAATTGCTGGTTTTCATTCCTCAGATCAAATGTATCTATCTACTTATCTAAAAACAGATTAAAAAATGTCACACAAATGTCATCTGTAAATAAGAAGACGACAGGAAACCTATTCTATCTATACTTTTAATAAAGAGGTAACGATTGTGATAATGTTTGTTTGTTTGTTTGTTTGATGTCGGGGCTAATTAATCTCTGGAACTACTGTTCCAATTCCAAAAATTCTTTCACTGATAGAATGCTACATTCCTTGCGGGTAACAAAGGCTATATTTTATTTTAAAAATGAGTTTCTTTTTAAATCTCAAATCCACGCGGGCGAAGTTACTAATATTTAAAAGTTGGAGTTGAAAAAACACTATGGATCGGTGCTTGAGTCAGTCGGGTACATATAAAAATCTCCAAAATGGCAATATCTACGTTCAAATTAAAATACTAAACCGATCAAAATAGATTTAATTATAAAAGCGAAATATGTAACACTTAAGTTTAAAATACCAAATTATGAAAGAAAAAAATAACTCAATTTGCTTACTGTAGGAAGCGGAAGCAATTATATTCATCGCTCAATGTAATCATACAAAATGGCAAGGAAAAATTAATTCTATTCGCTATGCTATACGAATTATACTCTTATTTCAATATCATCATTTGTTTCTACCACTAGACCGCAATACAATATGTTTACCTTCGACATTCGCCGCTTCACCCCCGGCCAGATGTCCCGTCCCCACTGGATCCGCGAGAGCAGTCATGAGGCCTACGTCAAGAATTACTGTGTGGTGTTCCCACACGACGAACCGTTGGCGGGTCGGGATGCAAGCCACGACGCTTTGCACCAAGAGCTGGTTGATGATGGTGCTGTGATGCAGGCGAGGGCTGGTTGGGAGAGGCCGGCGTTCTTCATGCCTGGAGAGAAGGTCAGTTGACTAGGACCGTTTCTTTTAATACAGGAGAAAATTCATTAGGTAAAGACGCAGATGGTTTTGTAGGATTCTCCCCCCGACCCTATCAAGAGGAAAGGAGGGCCTACTCCCTAAAACTCCTGCACTTTCCTTACATGTGCCGAAGTCGACCATGAAATTTAGGAAACGGGGATGGGATACTAAAGATATGGAGACTGTATTAAGTGAAGAGTTACTGCGTAGTGTTCCTGCACAATGAACCGTTGGCGGGCCGGGATGCGAGTCACGACGCTATGCACCAAGAACTAGTCGATGATGGCGCGGTGATGCATGCGAGAGCTGGTTGGGAGAGGCTGGCGTTCTTTATGCCTAGAGAGAAGGTCAGTTGACTATAACCCTTTTTTTAAACAGGAGAAATTGCATGACGCGGAAACGCAGATTCAAAAAATATCAAAATTCAAAATCATTTATTCAGTTTAGGCTACAAATAGCTCTTATGAACGTCATTATGCTATCGGTTCGTAAGTCTACTCTGGGCGGGAGACCTTGTACTGAGAAGAACCGGCAAGAAACTCAGCAAGTGTCAAGCTCTTTTCTCCCTTACAGCGTCAAATATATTGGAAAATGCCCTGTCATAAGAGGACACTTTCCATCACAATCACAACACACAAAAAAAACAACAAAATAAAAAAATATCTAAGTTTGCAAAATTTATATCAGGTATCAATTTCAATTTTCACAATGTCATACAGAACTAGTGTAAGTCAAAAATTTACTAAGAAAAAAAAAGTTAAAGTATACGAGTATAATAATAATAAAAATAAGATAAGTAAGAGATGAGATGAGATGTTTATGTAAGACCCTCAAGACATAATTAAAAACACCCCTTTTTTCTTTTGCAGATAAGAGTACAGCAGTACGACTGGGGTGGCACACACGACTATCCCCGAAACCTGGACCAACGGTATGAGGAAGTGCTGAGGGGAGACCACACATTCGACTTTTCGAAGCACCATGAACTAGTAAGTTTGAATATCATATTAAAAAGGCTCCTTATAGTCACAGGCGCATAAGTCATTCAGTCAGATTCCATTTTACACACAATTATTTAAAAAAACGAAGAAGAAAAAGAGAAACCCTAAATACCATGTATTTACGGTTTCTCGAAAATTTCCAAGCCGAAAACCGATGACAGGAAAGCTCGTGATATTGTCCTGTGGTGCCATTTTAATGAAAAAAAGGCAGTCACTTTAATACTTTAAGGACAAAGAAGTAGGGTGACGATGACCTTATAACTCAATATCCCCTATATCTATAATATAGTATATTTAATATTAGGAACTGGTCTCTTCCAGATCGGTCAAGAGGCGTTGTCGTGCCGCAATGCAGCGGCCCTGTTCAACATGTCTTATTACGGCAAGTTCTACCTCACCGGCCCCGACGCCCAGCGCACTGCTGACCTGGCGTTCACCGCTGATCTATCCAAGAGCGATGACAGGTTATAAAATAAATAAATAAATATTAGACAACATCACATACATTGTTCTGATCACAAGTAAGTAGCTAAAGCACTCATATTACGGAAATGAGAATCAACGACGGTAATCATCGGTATCCACCCAGACCCGACACAATATTGAAAAGTTCGTTTTCGACATTGACCCGATCGGGAATCGAACCCGGGACTAATCATCAACAGTAATCATCGGTAACTACCCAGACCCGACTCAATATTGAAAAGTCCGTTTTCGACATTGACCCGATCGGGAATCGAACCCGGAACCTAAGAATTAGCGCCGCCCAAAGTCCGGCGTGCAAGCCACGGCTACGGAGGTTGTCGTTATACACCGCATACATTTAAAAAAATATAGTCTATACACCTAGGGATATATACAATAAAAGTTCAGCCTTATTGTCTACAGTTAAAAGACCTACTAGGCTTACTCTTGAACGCAAACTCAATCTCAATACAATTCCAATGCGATTAATATTTATCGATAATGGGATAGTTTTGCAATTTGGAATCGCATTGGAATTGTATTGAGATTGAGTTTGCGTTCAAGAGTAAGCCTACTGTTTAGCATTTATTTCATTTTATTTTCAGGGTTGTATATTCTCTCCTTTTAAATGAGAAGGGTGGTGTCGAAGCGGACGTAACAGTCAGTATTTTGGACGGAGGTAGCGGCCAACAGCATGAACCTATTTTTAAGGTAAGCCATTTCACTTTTCGGTATCCTATACAAACTTCATGGCTCTAATTCTTAGAAACCACTTAGCCAATTTTAATGAAACTTGCTATACTTCATGAAAATACAGAAATGTTGACAGTATTTTTTTAAAACCTATGTTTATTTGAATTTTTGCGATTTAAAGTTCATTATGGAAAGATTTAATTAAAGACTGAATTGAATTTGAGTAGGTAGGTACTATCTATATGCATTTCATATAATAAATAAGAGACCCTTCCAATAAATAAATTACTTCCAAAAAAATGTTGTATCTGCAGTTTTGTTTTGTTGTCTATAGTCTTTGGTTCGTCGAATATGAATTGGAAATGACAATGGATTGTTAGCAAATGAAACAAAACTGTGTAACGTCATTTCCCAAATTCTCTTCAAATTCAAATCAAATTCTCTTAATAAGTCCGCCTAGGATCTCAATAAAGCCACATCTTTACTGATACTCAAGTTTGGGGGATATCATTTATCGTTAAACATTTATATCGAAACTTAACATCATACTAAACAAAGAAAATAATTTTAACTTTGGCATTGGCTGAAAGTGCAAATTCACGAAGCCATTAAAAAAAGAGAAAAGTACTGCATTGTAAATCTAGTCGGATACATCTAGTCTTTCCCCACTTTCAGGGTCGCGGGTACTATGTAGTAACGAGCGGTTTCAGTGCCAACCACACTTTAGCTCACTTGCGTCGCATCATTCAAACGAACAAGCTTAGAGCGACACTTACTGACGTCACCAAGCAGCTGTGCATTCTCAGCGTGCAGGGCCCGGACAGGTGAGTCTTATCTATGGTCCGGTGTACAGCGGAAATGGGCGGAGAGAAGAGATCTGTCGTAAGCAACCAATGAGGGCAGAGGGCAGATCTCCTCTTTGAGAAAAGGAAATTCTATTGGCTGTTTTCGACACATCTATCCGTGATCTCATCTTTTATATATACCTTATTTTAAGAGATAAGATTTAATTTTTTTGTGTTCCTATATGATAGGGTACTTACTTACTTGGTTTAAACGTATTTTTATTTAAAATTAATCTCTGTTAATGTTTTATTTTAAAAGGTAGTATAAATAATAGTTCTATACCGACACGTATTTTTTTTAATGAAATTATGTTTAGCCGAAATTTTAATACACTTCGAAAAAATTTTTACTGACACTTCCTCGCTCATTAAAATTTGTATCCTTCTAATCTCCTCCCGTTAGACAATAAATTTAATCAAAACTACAATTTTAAGCAGTTATTTGTTATTATAACACTTACTTCCTGTTCCTATTATATTCCAGCCAACGTATCCTTCAGAGCTACACAGATGCTGGACTCTCGAACGACGCATTTCCATTGTACACGCACAAAAGCATACGCGTGTCAAAAGCACCTTACTCCCCTGACAATAAGATGTATACTTGCCGAGCACTGCGTGTAGGCTGGTCGGGCGAGCTTGGCTGGGAGTTGCACGTGCCTTCTTCTCATGCTATCCAAGTGTATAAAGCTCTGAGTTGCGCGAAGGGACTGAATAATGCTGGTTGGAGGGCACTTACTTCACTTAGCGCGGAGAAAGGTATGTGTTGTATTGTAGCCTTAAGTTCGAACATTCGACAATCCAACCTACCACAAAAAAATCCTCAAAAATATTTTCCGTTATGCTTTGGTTATAAGGTTTAATAACAATAAGAGAAATTTTGCCAGTTTTGTTATGACCACGGCTTGACGTAGACTGTTCTCACTAATTTCGTATTATCGCACCATCTCCACAAGTTCTACGTTGGAATAATTTTCCGTCATCTTACTTTTTTTACACACACAAGCAACACACTTAGGAACACGTTTCGCTCAAAATTCGCTAGGGCTAACTAACGTGTCACTCGTTCGGGGCCGCGCGGCGCACACTAGCTTCGGCCCCGCCGGCCTCCGCCAGCGCCGCCGCGCCGACTAAGCTGCGGGCGCGCAGTGAGGTTCGCTTGTTGCTACCTACCTACGCGTTTTTTTTTTTTGAGAGAGATTGCTGATTGCCGCTGCGGCATTTTCAGCTTCACCGGGCTTTTTTGGGGGCGGCGAGGAACGTAAAGGGTCCCTCAAGCCGTGTGAAACGAATCACCTTCAGAGGTTATCTAGAGGGAACGGCATCGCGCACAAGTGCGCGTCCCCGTGCCCTACTAGATTCTCCGAAGGGTTCGGATCGGATCGGGGAGCGGAGCAACCCGAGGGCGCCTCTAAAGACACGGACCTCGGCTCGGGTTGACCAGGCCGTGGAGGAGGAGAGAACCGCCCAGGTACATGTCTGTACCTGGTGTAGAGCGAGTGTGAACCGGTTCTTCGTACCCTTGTTCTACGAGTACGGTGTCTTGGGCCTAAACTGGTGTGCATGTTTAGTGTATTCTGTAAATGTGTGCTGTCATTTGGAGGATCGGGCGGGGTACCTACGCGTGCTCGGGTGGGCGGCGTACGCGAACGAGCGATAATTTTTTAGTGCTACGCCAGACGTGCGATTCTTATTTACAGATTTTAAAAATATTATTATTATATTTTCAAATTTTTTTATAATTTATTTGTAATAAGTATAATTAATATGACTGCTGCTATGAATATGGCGTGAATGCAAATCAACAAGTTGTATAGAACGGAACTAAACATAGTTGCACGTTTTTTATTTTAACCTTCTATAGCTTCAGTTCTTTGATTATTAACTTGTCTAGATAGAGCGGTGCGCTGCAATCGCAACGAAAACAACAGGCCAGATCTGAAGGACTTGTGTTAGTGTCACACACACAAGTATGCGTAAACATACAAGCTTGCTTGTCACTGCAGGCGTGACGTATCGCTCTGAGTGATACCAGCGCTCTGAATATTTCCCATATAAGAGGGTAATAAATAAGTTTTTATTTTGTTTGATCAATAGTTTTAATTTATTTAATTATAATATTTTTTTTACGAAGATGAAATAAAATGAAAAGATAATTATTAGTTGGCAGTTATTTATTTTAATTCTCATTGTTAGATATAGCAGAAACCTTAGTGACTTTCTCTCTGAATTTAGTTTTTAAACAGCTTTCGTTTAGATGTTGCATCCCTGTTGATATTATCCATTTTTGTCTTATAGTAATATCTTAATGTCAAATATTTTTCCACGACCAGTGTTATTAAATTAACTAAACTTAACTAAATTACACGGGATCGCTTAATTTTTTAACCTTCGACGCTTTCGGTTATTGCCAAAATACAGGTCCTTGGCACGGAAATGATCAGAGCAAATTACTGTTGTTTTAGCTGGTTGCCAGACAGCCTCTTCGCGGCTTTTCCTGGAAATATCTATCCACCTACTTCTTAAAATAGGATCGTTAGGTATTCTGTAAAATAATTATAAGTAAAATTAAAAGTTTACTCACCACTCATACCTGTCACAGTTACTATAATTCTATTCAAAATTTCATCCCAAAAAATTAACTAACGCTCTCGTGGGAAATTTTAATTCAAAGAACAGGCAACCCTGTAAACATGTCGTTGTAATTTGAAATAATTTTGACAAAATAACATTTTAATAATTTGGTTGTTTCTTTAACTAAATGTTTATTTAAAGTTTACTTACCGGTGATAGGTAACATTTTTAGTTGTTTTCAATCGTCCTCTGTAATTCCTACACACTTTTATAGCGCAAATCGTCATTTTTAACTGCCACAGATTACGTGTTTACACGACACGACGTGTTTAGTGACACGACTGAGCGGGCGGGACGAGCCTATGAGCCAACAGTTGGCTGATATATTTTTTGGCGTTTAGACGCTCGAACCCTCTATCTAGACAAGTTAATAATCAAAGGCTTCAGTTATTGTTCAGAGGGTTAAACTGCTGTCGTGTGACACGCCTGCACATCAGACTACTGTCAAATTTCCTCAATAGGCTTCAAAGCCTTTATGTGTTTGGAATATGGTTGAATTATTATGTTATAATTATATCTCAGTAATAATAACACATACAAGATCTAGATCACATACACTTTGGATCGTTTCAATTTGACCACACCTTTCTGTTACATGTTGTATATTATTATAACATAATTAGACCATTGGCATCAAAATCTACGCAAACTAACACTTGAAGCACAATGTTTTTTTATGTATATTGTAAAATTATTTGTCAACACATTTGTGCGAGTAACGCACGGAATATTCATGGTTCTTGGAAAAGCGTCGGTATTATTGAGATTCCTGTGTCATGTCATGAGATGAGTTCAAAATACCTACTTTTGTTTTTATAGGTTACCACTTATGGAATGCAGACTTGAGGACTGACGACAATCCAATTGAAGCTAACTTGGGATTCACATGCCGAAAGGACGGTGATTATATCGGCAACGATTATGTCACTAAAGCGAGAGCGAATGGAGTTAATAAGAAATACGCTTTCTTCACGCTAGAAGAGAAGGTATAAACTATGCTCCTATAAACTTTGAGTATCACACAAGAGGTCTGCTGTCGCGGGAGTGTCTTGAGAGACTATTGTCTTTTCTGATGAGCTGAGCCTGGGTCTGGGTTTGCAGCTTAGATATAAGCTGGGTCACGATCTGATCGATTTTTGTACTCCAACCCAATCATTTAATTATCTAGTCAATAATTTATGTCAGCAAAAGTTGGATCACACAACAGATGCTGTCATACTTTGCGGAGACAGCATCTCCACTAAAAAGAGAGACCTAATGAAGGGCATAGACCGTATAATTAGTATTCAATCTGAAAGCAAGTGTAAAATCATTATTTGCGCCATTCCGTACGTTCGTAATTTATCATGGGAACAAACCAAACATATATTTAATTAAAATTTACAGTGACAGCGACAATATTTTATTTTTTGATTTGAATTTTATTTTGATTTGAGTTTTAATTCTAATTTTAAGTTAACTCAAGATACTATGTATCCATTGAAAAAAGATAAATTCGAGATAGCATCATTGCTAGCTTTTAATTTACAAGACACAGTTCTAAGTAGTACAACAATGTCGACCCAAACTCATTGTTTTCTTTAAAGATAGGACAGCATTTTAAATTCGGATGCTAAAGTTTTTGAACTTTTTTTTACAAATATTAAAATATTTCTGTTGCTACAACCATGGTTGTACTTACAACTAAACTTTTCGTCAAGTAGTGCTGAAGTCTTATTAAAAAATATGTGCCCATGTGTAATGATAATTTTCAATTCAGTTATATTAATTTGTAAAGATGTTCTTAAATCATTTAAATCTTTAAAAAGAGAAATACTTGTGACTTATGGGACATTTTAACAAAAAATATTAGTAATAGTCCATTGCGCCTTTTCTTGTAACTTTCGACCTATTTCAATTTTACCCACGCTTAGTAAAATTTTTGAAAAACTAATTTTAGATCAACTGATTTGAGTTTCCACTTTGCAAAGAACCGCCTTTTTATAGTGAACAATATGGTTCAACAAAAAGTCTACTACGGTTGCAGGTGTAACTCTGCTTAAACATATTTTTTAGGCTTGGGAGAAATCGTAGAATGCTCTTGGAGTATTTTGCGATCTCTCGAAAGCTTTTGAATATAATACCCTTAGTGCACGCTGATGCCTTGAAATTGATTCAATCATATCTCAGCTGCAGAATCCAAAAGGTTAACATGAATGGATCTAAATCATATGGTTCTTCCGTGCTGATGGGGGTTCCACAAGGGTCAATACTAGGTCCTATCTTATTATTAATTTATATAAACGATTTACTTTCTTTGCAGAAAATTTCAGTAAAATTGTTTTGTTTGTTTTGTTTTGACGTAAACAACGCTCGAGCAATGTGCTTAAATGGTTTAACACAAACAATCTTCAATTAAACGCGAAGAAAACTAAATGTATATTTTACTCTTCCAAATGTTAAAAGCGTTGTTAGTACAATAAAATTAAACGATGAACTTTTGGATCTTGTAGAATCAACGGTGTTCTTAGGTATTACCTTAGATTCAAAAATACAGTGGAACCCTCTTATTAGTACTGTTGCGGGGAGACAGTTCCGCTGCTTACGCTGTAAGATAAATTAGATAGCTTACGGATGAAAAACGGCTCGATTAGTTGTTTATTTTAGTTACCTACTTCCAAAGTGTTATGTTTTATGGAATCCTTCTGTGGGGTAAAGCTGCTGACATAAAAACAATTTTTATTTTACAGAAAAGAGCAGTAAGGTCTATATATAACCTAGGAGCACGCGTGTCTCTTAAGGAGTTGTTTAAAGAGATTTATATTGTAACGGTTACGTCACAGTTTATTTACAAGGTTATTGGAAATACGTAGCGATCCTTTTAAGGGGTGATAGTAAAGATCATTAGCTATTAATTTGCCCTCAGGTAGATGGAGCAAAAATGTACCGATTTAAAAATAAATAAATATTAATTATATTATTTTTTTATAGAAAAGTGGGTCACGCTTCTTTAAATTGATTTAAAAAAGAACGAGAACTTACGTATTTAATGGCTGTTTTTGGTGTTTTTAGTTTGCTAACACTAATACGTAATAATAAGTGGATTTAAAAAAGAACTTACGTATTTCATGGTCGTTTTTGGTGTTTTTAGTTTGCTAGTTTGCTAGTTTGCTATCACTCTAATACGTAATAATAATACAAAAAAAAAGAAAAAAAAAGAAAAGAGAAAAACAATTTTATTTCGAAATCGGTACATTTTTACTATCACCCCTTAAAGGGATCGATTGCTACGTAATAAAAATAACCCTGTATATATATCGTATTTGTGCGCCAAAACATTTCTTTTAACAGAAAACATTGCGATATACACAATCTTAATACTAGAAATAAAAATAAACTTGTAATACCTAAACTTCGACTGCAGAAAGTTTATGGATCATTCATCATGGGACAAGGTGTCGCTTAATAAAATAAAATTCTGAATGATGTTTTAATTTTGCCCTTTGAGAAATTTAAGACACACGTTAAGGAAACACTTTTAAGAAAGGGCTATTACAATGTAAATGATTATGTTCATCAATGATAAGAATGCATGGAGCTGACATTCCTCCAATTCTCGCACACTGTATAGGTATAAAGCGTCATTCTATAGTTGTTTTGAATTAGTACATGTATACATAGTGCCCAAGTACGATTTTTTTAGTATAAAGTGTAATGATAAGTAAATGTATAGGGGTAAGCATTATTTGTATAAGCAGGCTCTTGAAAGTTTTTAATTGTATTTAATTGTAAATATTTATTGAATGATTTGGTAACGACTTACTTTTTTTTTCTTGACTTGACTTGACTTTAATAAATAAATAAAAAAAATATTGAAGGGTTAGATCCATGTTGATTTTAATTATTGAATAAAACTATTATTCTAGTTTGTACTTAATGAAAATCCGGGCCGAAGGACCAATATCAAAATAGAGTAGAACATACTTTTTCCATTTCAGGTTGCGCTCTTTGGACATGAAGCAGTGTTACGGAATGGAGAGCCAGTCGGCTATCTGAGAAGAGGCGAATACGCGTACTACCTCGACAAACCCATAGGCATTGGTTACGTCACTAACAAGGGGTCAGAAGTCACTAAAACCTTTTTAACTGACGGAAACTACGAAGTCGAAGTTATGGGAAAGAAATATAAGGCATTGCTTCACCTGAAATCGCCTTTTGATCCCAATGGACAAAGAATAGTGGGAAACTATGGGGAGAGAGGAATGGATGAAAATACACATGAACCTCATGCTGGTCAGAATGAAAGGGCTGGCGGTAGTGAATAACTGAATTTAGTATATGATCTCAATAAATGATTGTTTTATATCAAGTTTTTGTTTTTCATAAAGATCTTATCATGTAAGATTATGCAAAATACTGTCTTTACCGACGAGTTTGTGTTAGAGCTACTAAAGTGGCTATGAATTATGTTGATGGGCAAGTCATGCATGATGGGGCGTTGTGTTTGCTGTTACGGCTTCAGTGTTTTTCAACCTATTTCATGACGCGACCCCCTTAACATGCAAAAAAAATCGCGACTCCCCTCCCTAGTCCTCCCCTGTTTCTATTTTATTAAGTTACAAATAAAAAATCCGTACATTTTTGTTTATTTTTATAATTTGGTATGCCTAATGAAGTACCTATGACGGACATATATTTAAGTACTTACATCAATTTCGTCACCAAGCGGCTCTACGGAAAGGCGATACACTTTTTTTTTTGTTATACGAAGGCTTCGCGACCCCCCGCGTCTCCCTTATAAAGGCTTCGCGACCCCTCAAGGGGTCGCGACCCACGTTGAAAAACACTGATCTATTCTAAAAAAATATTTTTTTATTTTTTTATCTGTTATTTTATTTGTATTGTGTATTATAGTGTAAGTAAGGTGTTTATCTATCTATCTAAATATATACTTTATCTAAAATCCAAATATGTGTCACCCGACTATCTATCTGACTGATTAATAAAACTGAAATTTGGTAAAACATTATTTAATTAATGACAACTCGCCACCATTTACAACAATTTAATTTAAAAAAATTGTTATTTAGACTTTAGATTGGTTAATAAAAAAGAGTTCTTTGGGCTAAAACTCCATTTGCTATCACTAAATAGAAAAAGTTGGTAAAGGGAGAAGCCATGAAGTAGAAGAAGTAAGTAGTAGATGGAAAGCTAAAAAAATAACAAAAATGGTAAAATAAAATAAACCACAGATAGCAGGATGGTGAAGAGAATTTTCTAAAATGATTTTGTCTTATGGTGAATATGAATTTAAAATAATGGTGGATTAACATTCATTATCATCATCATATAGGTATCAACAAAGGAAATATTATATATTTATCTAACTTAAAAAACAACACATTATTTGAAACAACTTTTACGGATCTACTCGCGTTTATTTTACACATTAGTTTTGAATTAATGTTTATCCTGATGTTTTGAACCCTTTGCAGGGTCCGTGGTCACAGGGAGTTGTTTCACTTCAATGTGTAGTGTTCGCGTAAACTTTAGAAAACAATAACAGATTATTTGTTGTTGAGGCTGAATTAGCGATCCTCTTTGCTTTTTCTAATGATCGAAAAAAACTAAACACACAATCACAAAGTGACACAAACAAAGCTAGGTCTGCTGAGCTCTGCTGAGCTTATTTTATGATTACATTAATTTTGAACGAACCAGTATGTCTGTAACAATACATACTGATGTAGGTGACATTAAAATTGAACTATTCTGTGATCTGTGTCCAAAGGCATGTGAAAATTTCTTGGCTCTGTGTGCTAGCGATTATTATAACGGATGCTTATTTCATAGGAATATCAAGGTAAGAAGCTCCAATGCAAACCACCTAAATAAAATTTGCAGAAATTCTTTGAAACATTATTATGAGTAAAAAAAATGAAACAACAAAATTTTGAGGTTGCTATTTATTAAACTCACTTGATTTTTCAGGGGTTTATAGTCCAGACTGGTGACCCTACAGGAACTGGAAAGGGAGGTACCTCAATTTGGGGACGAAAGTTTGAAGATGAGTTTAAGGATGAACTAAAAGTAAATTTCAACTAGTTAAACAAATTAAATTACTATTTACTATTAACAACTATTCAAAAGTAATATTTACTATAGCGTTGTGTTATCAAATTTGTGGTATTTCATCTGTAAATATGAATCTGCATAGCCATCGGTTATAATAACCGTTAGATAGATGGCACTCTGCTGCTAAAAAGCAGTGTTAAAATTCAGTGCTTACTTCAGCTTTCCCGGTAGTTTAATGGTCAGTGCAACCACCCAGATTGCGGAAGACCCAGGTTTGATTCCTGGCTGGGTTGGGTAGGCATTTAATTTTTTCTATGTATTTTATAAATATTTAAATTAAAAGTGCTATAACTTCACCAAGTGAATTACATAAAAAGGAATTGTAAGTATCATTCACAGTGTAATTATATCCTTACAGTCCAACTGGGGACTGTAATAAGTCCATGGTTACAAATCACCACGGATACAAAAACTTATCTAACTCATTAGAATTGCTGTAATGCAAGTTATTTCTAACATAGAAGGTATAATATTGTGTAAATTGATTATAGTAAAGAAAAGATTTTTAACTTCACTATGCATCTCCTCTATTCAGAACATATACAGTGAGGACATATAATTAGAAACACTACCAATGAATCTTAACATTATACAAGATATTTGATCCTTATACTTTTTATCTGGAAATGAAACAACAAATAGCATAAAATATGTTTAAGAAGTTATCATTTATTAGAAAAAACAACAAAATATTAACAAAACAAGTACAGATTCAATATTAAATTTCATACAAACAACTAAATGAGTATTAAAGTACCAGCAATAATGGACATACCTAAACCTGAAATAAAAAATCTTCTCTAAATTAGCTTTCTTTGAAGAGTCAGTTTGATGTTAGAGCATATAATTATTTAAAAAAATGTGTGATGACGGTATTTTAGCGCAACACGTATTAACTGTAATGTGTATAAACCTGATTTTTCAGGTTCTTTTGAACTTAAATAGTAAAAATGTGAACAAAAAGAAGAAGAATATTAAGTACGAGTCTAAAAAAGAACTTCATCGGTCATTTTACAGGTTCTAAATTAAATGTTAATAATGTTACTTCTGTAGTCTAAAGTGAAAAATTTAGTTTGATCATAAATACAAGAAATCTTTTATTTATGTAAATATAATAAAAAAATTACTAAGTTGATATTTTTATTTTGCAGTTTTGATCTTTTTTTATAGTACGTGGACTAGGCTTTACAATTTTGTCGCGTTACCGCCCGTTACCGACCGTAACCGTCTGTAACCGCGTTAGCGGCAAAGTTTCTCGGCCTTACTCTTCTAATTAGGCGTCTAAGCGGCCAGTAACAGAAAATAAGCTATGTATGTCTTAAACTCTTTTTGTGATTGAAGTTTAGGTTAGGTTAGGTTATAGGTTTGTTTTTTAATGTACTTTATGAGTATTCTATTGTTGCATGATTATTAAATATTGAATCTATAAGTTTTTCACGAATATTGTATGTGGACTTCAAACTTTCATAATTCATATGAAGTGTTTCTAATTATAAGTCACCACTGTATATTTTATGATTATATAATTTCACGCAAATATTATTGCGAACAAATTACAATTTGTAAAAAGATAGTGTTGAAAAATAAATCTGTCATATCTTTCAATATTTGTAAAAATATTAAGATCGGATGTTGATGACGTACCTAGTTGTCTGGTTCAAATCCCGCTCGTAAAAATTTTTCAACAGTCTTTTTTCAAAATAAATATTTTAAATTTATTTATCATTTAACCTAAGTAATTCAAGATAATGGCATTCTCCTTCATACTTTATTTTTAAAACCTATAAAGAAACATGTTAATTAGTCAATTATGAAGTTAAGCCAAAATGTATGTACTACATACAATAATATGATTTTATTAATTCTTTGCAGCATAGTGCTAGAGGAATGGTCAGTATGGCCAATAATGGACCAAATACAAATGGAAGCCAATTTTTCTTTACATACGGTGAACAGCCTCATTTAGACCTCAAATATACATTATTTGGAAGGTATTTAATCTCAACTATTAATAATTGAATATTATACCATAAAACTCATTTACATGTTTAAAACCTGAATTCATGATTTAAATACATTATTAGTTAAAAGCAATGACTGACAAGTTTGGTTTTGATTTGTCATATTAGGGCATACTCCCAAGGTCCTGGCAGAAGAAGGAAGGGCATATTCCTATGGTCCTGGAAGGAGGAAGGGCTGTACCTATTGACGCTCATGCTAGATTGGTGGGAGTCGGAACTTAAAACGAGTTGAGATTAAATTTGTATTTTGACTTGCATTATTTAACTCTGTTATGACAATGCTCTGGAAATAATATTTAATTCCTACTTACTCTGTTTCAGGATTATAGATGGATTTGAAGCACTAGATGATTTAGAAAAGATGCAAGTAAACCCTAAAACATTCCGACCATTGTCTGAAGCAAGGATAACATCGGTTACCATTCATGCAAATCCTTTGGCAGGCTAATGTAGAGGAGAGTTAAATTTGCATGAAAGAACAATTCTAAATAAAAATGTCTACACTAGACCTTTTTGTTTTATTGGAAATTAATGTATATCCATGTTCCTACTACAGCAGTTATAATTTAATACTAGTAGCCTTTCATTTGACAACTGCTATTGGTAATAAAAAAATACTACTATCGAAATTATATATGGATAAGGAATATCTGATTAGGTTCCAGTTCAGAATGTCCAATTCTCATAATGACCAGCGGTTTCAAAATGTCCAACTCTCAAAATCCTTTGTTCTCATAATATTACATTAGCAAAATATTATATTCGCAAATAATTATATTCTCAAAATATGACATAACACACAATCACAGACAAAGTGGTTTCTGATTTACACGAAATAATAATAATTACTCTGTGAACAATGCAGTTGGTTACATAATTAAGAGGGCGAGAAATAAATTCTTAAATGCATCAAATCAAAGTTTACAAAGTCATCTAATGTAAGATTGCCACAACATATTGTACAAAACTTCTTTTTATACGATGACTATGATTATGAATAGTATGATAGACCTTCCGGATTATAATGTTGAACTTGTAAAATGTTGAATTCCCAAAATATTGGATCCCAAAATGTTGAATTTGCAAAATGTTGAATTCCCAAAATGTTGAATTCGTATAATGTGAAGTGGGACTAGTGGGATTTTTTGTTTCTACTAGTTCCGCGTAGTGTATGTCGGCATTTTTATAATAAATCTTTTTCCTTTCTCCTGCCATAAACTTGGTAAGTACCTACTTAAACCTCTTTTGCATAACTATTTACCTACTTACTTAGCTGATAGGTACTACTAACATGTAATGAAAATTATAAATACTAGTGACGGATGTTATTGTTTAAGTGTGTTGTGATATTATTTAGATAAAAGCGATAAATATCTATTTAGTCCTACATGAAACATGAATCCGCCTATAGCAATAAAGTTTACAAAAAAACAAAAGAATTAATATTAAGAGGAAAGTATAGGTAAAAAACTTAACTAAGTCACCTGTTGTATGTGTGAGTAATGTGTGCGAATAGACATTCTATTTTTCAAATTTGAAAATTATGGTATGGTTTGCAAACTCATTATTTGCATAACTTTCAAGTTTGATTATTCCTATCCACTTATGATTACATTGTCACGATAAGATATAAATAGTTGTCAATGTCAAGTAATTGTCTTCGTATTTTTGCATCGTTCATGAATAAACAATACAGTTTACCACAGGAGCAAATTGTAAAACCTCGATTTTGAATTCAGCTTGGCAAATTAATATGGCACCATTTCCTGAAATTGGTAGAGGACAACCACTGTATGTTCAAACGAAAAGAGTTTTGTGTAATATGTACAAACATTTTAAGGAGGTTTGCGATAAAGACTTAAGTTGTTTATCAACACCAAAACAATTGGTCATTAAAATATCTGGTGTACCGAAAAAACTGGTTCTCAACACATTAAAAGAATTTGAAAGTATGCATTTAAATCAAAAATTTAAAAGACCCATAAAGAAATCAAACCGAAAATCACGCATTGCTGTTGACGAATTCGATCAAGAAGTGATAAGGAGAACAATTCATAATTTTCATATCACCAATAAAGAGACACCCACGTTAAAACTGGTCCTTGAAAAATTAAAAAATGATATTGATTATCGAGGTAGCATCACTACATTAAGGAAACACCTGTCTTTATTGGGGTTCAAATGGCAGAAAACTGAAGACAACAGAAGACTCCTGATGGAAAAACATGAAATTCGCTATTTACGTATCAATTTTCTATGCAAAATTAACGAATACCGTGCACAAGGGCGGCCGATCGTATTCACTGATGAGACATACATTGACACATCACACTCCACACAAAAATCATGGTCTGATGGAAGTACTAACGGTATGAAGCAGCCAGTTTCAAAGGGTAAACGTCTCATAATAGTCCATGCAGGCGGAATGGAGGGATTCATTCCAAACGCATTATTAATATATGAAGCCCATAAAAAAACCGGTGACTATCATGATAACATGAATTTCGACAATTATTCCAAATGGATTGAAACTCAATTAATACCAAATCTAAAACCAAACAGTGTTGTCGTTTTGGATAATGCATGTTACCATAATTCGCTTCAAAATCCGGCACCGAATTCGAACTCGCGAAAGCAAGTCATGATAGATTGGCTCACTCACCGAAATATTGACCATTCCCCTACTATGTATAAGACACAACTATACGATCTTGTACTCAAAAATAAGCAAAGATTCCTGGAATACAAAATTGATACAATTTTAAGTCAACACGGACATACGGCACTTCGCTTACCACCATATCATCCCCAATTCAATCCGATTGAAAACATTTGGGGAATAGTCAAAGGATTTGTTGCCAAAAAAAACGTTTCAATGAATATGAAGTCTATTAAAAATTTAGCAAAGGAAAAAATTAGTAGAATAACTCAGGAAGAATGGAAAAATGTATGCTTACATACAATGAAGGAAGAGCAAAAGTATCAATGTCAAGAATCACAAATGGATGCAATTTCGGAGAGTTTCATTATAAGAGTTTCCTCAGAAGATAATGACAGTGACATTGCTTGTGTACAGTCCACTGATGAAAATGAGGATGACGAAATGGAGAGTGTTTGAGGTAAAAAATGTACAGTATGTTATTAATAATAATAATAATAAAGTTTATTGCTTTAAATAGTACATGTAAACGTTATTAAGTTATCTCGCAGTATCCCAAACTGAGTCAAGCTCGTATTTAATATTAAATTATATATTATTATTATATTTATTATTATTTAGCTTGTATTAAATATTTATATAATTTATTATGCTTATGCGTTTTTTTGCAAACTGTACACAACTACATACAACAGGTGACTTAGTTAAGTTTTTTACCTATATACTATGAGTATGGCTCGGCACTTTTCCTCCAGCTCGTAAATCTTCTTGTCAGTCTGCAATGTGCGCGTGTTAAATGTTGCTAGGGCCAGACTTCGTCGTTGGCGGTAGCCAGGTCTCTGCCGGAGATTTTTAGCAACCCCTGCCCCGTCGTCGCTGCCTTGGCCGCTACCGTAGCTAGGGCGAGCGGGGCCGCCGGCCGGGGACTAGGGGCCGGTTTTTGCTGGTGTGCTTGACAGTCGGGTTGGCGATCGCAGTAGGTTGAGGGTAACCTCAGAGAGATGCTGCACTTAAAGAAACAGCTTCTAGCCACGAGTGCCGAAGTTCATGCTGCCTCGAACAAAATGCATAGAACGCTCGCTCGTATACGAGTGCGGGGCAGGTCGTCACTTCAATGATACTAAATGGCTCCGCACACTAGGCGACACGCGACTGCGACAGCTCGGCGACTAGCCGACATTTTTTTAATATTTTGTTCAAAGCTCCGCACACTTTGCGTCAGTCGCAGAGTCGCGACGACAAGCTAGGGGAGTCGCGAAACTGACGCTCACAACTGTCGCACGACTGTCGTCGTGTGTGCGCGTGCACAACGCGACTAGACGCGGCGACAAGTCGTCCAGTGTGCGGAGCCATTTATTGATACACACAATTGACATGTTCACAATGGATAAAAACCTCTAAAAAAAAAACAATATTCAACATTTTAGGATCCAACATTTTGGGAATTCAACATTTTTGGGATCCATCATTTTGGGAATTCAACATTTTTGGGATTTACAGTTCAACATTTAGCAAATTCAACATTTGAAAGTTCAACATTATAATCCGGAAGGGATGATAAAATCATAATGCTTTCGATTTTACCCGCTAAAAAGCTATGCTAGTTATTCCAGTCAATTGATGTTGTATACGGTGATGGCACTTTCAAGATAACACCGTTGCCTTTCTATCAGTTATATACTTTGCACATATTGCACGAGACAATACTATTAATTTTGTACCTATTGTCTATGGTTTATTGCCGAATAAAAACTCAAATACATTCAAAAGATTATTTTCTGTACCTAAAAATCTATTTCATATGAACATAAGTACATTCAAATGTGATACGAAATTGCCGTCATACAAGCCATGCGTGAGGTATATCCAGTCCAGAGATAAAAATAAAAGGCTGCTATTACAATGTTTTTAAATGCGGTGCATAGAATGAGCTAAAAATTAAATTTCAACGAAACTCATTCAGATCGAAAAAAAATCACATTAGTAGAATGCTTATATACTACTCAAAACAAAATAAGGGCCACGAGGTACATATTTTGTCTGTACCATGAAAATAATAAAACCAATATTAATTTTTTTGTCTCCATAACGAAAACTAATGTTGTTTTTACCGTGTAGACCAATAAATTTATTCCAATAATAATGATTAAAAAGTTTATTTGCTTTTGAAAGAAAAAACTCATTTAAGGTTAAAAATAAAAACAATGTAAAGTTACTGAAAACAAAAGAAAATACTCCATGCTCATCTTTTAGTAACGGGTATGCCCCCCTCGTTTCGTTACGCACTCCTGAAGCCTGGAGTGCATGCTCTCAATCAAATGCCTGACATTTTCCATTGGAATCTCTTCCCAGGCCCTTTTAACAGCGTTGATGAGTTGCTGTTGGTTGTGGATTTCCTGATCACCGTCTCTAACTCTTCGTTTCAACTGATCCCACATGTGCTCTATTGGATTTAAGTCCGGACTGTTCGCCGGCCACGGCAAGACTTGAATTTGAGACGCTTCCAGTACAAACCGAGTCGCTTGAGCCGTGTGCACGAGCATTGTCTTGCATCAAGATGAATCTAGGACCCGCTCGCTGGGCAAATGGGATCACATGTGGTCTGACGACTTCCTCAATATACCGCTGAGCAGTAACAGTACCCTCATTTAAAATAGCGAGCTCAGTTTTGCCGTGTAAGCTTATCCCGCCCCAAATCATTACATTTGGACCACCAACACGATCGACTTCATGGATGCAGGCTTCTGAAAATCTCTCGCCGCGTCTTCTCCATACTCTAATACGCCGATCGTCGTTAAAAAATTTAACTTTGCATTCGTCTGTGAAGAGCACCATGCCCCATTGGTTTATGTCCCAGTCCAAATGTTGACGGGAAAATCTTAAACGATTTGCACGATGATTTCTGGTTAATGGAATACGGACAACTCGCCTTCTTGATGCCTGCTGGTCTTCATGCAATCGATTACGAATAGTTTGGTCACTGACACGAGTACCCGTTGTGAGCCGTAAACCGTCGTTGTGCGATCTCGGCGCGCACTTAATCGAATGTAACGATCCTCTTGAGCTGTTGTAATGCGAACTCTGCCCAAACCAGGTCTTCTTCTAACACTGCCGGTCTCTTGGAAACGATTCCATAGATTTTGAATAGCTCTTCGAGAAAATCCCAATTGCAAACCCACAGATCGCTGCGAATGACCTTCAATCATTGTAACGGCTCTGGTTGCTGTCAGCGAGTCCATATGACGCCTGCGTGCTTGTGGCATATTGCAAAAGATGTTTCTGACTCGAGATATCAATGAACTCTGATAATTTCTAATAAACCAAGAAGCTAAGGAAAGCAAAACGTCAAAGAAAATGGAATCAAAATTTTCAAAAATAATTTTAAATCAAATTTTATTTAAAATTGTTGCCAGCATTAGATGAATACTACAATATTAAAAAGTTTAGGTATCAAAGAGTTTGTATACTCAATATTTTACTACTTTCAATATGTAAATGTTTAATAATTAACACCAAAATGAAAAAATACCTCGTGGCCCTTATTTTGTTTTGAGTAGTATATAAGTTAGTTTCATTTAATCACATGCCATAAATTATTTAATAAGTAAAATAATGATTTTGTTAACTTTTTATTGAAATAAATTCAATTTTATTTTTCACGGTGTTTGATTGTACTTCTAATATTTTGAGAATATTATCATTTGCGAATATAATATTATGAGAACAAAGGCTCTAAATGTCCAACTTTCAAAATGTTCAATTCTCAAAATATTAAAGCCAGAGAAATATTATCACGTCCGGTGTTAAGCGTATCCCTAGTACTGTCATCCGCATAGCATTGATATGCAGAAGAAACAGAGTAGGCGACAGCACACACCCCTGCGGGACTTCAGCATTCACGGGCTTCAGGTCAGAGCATGATCCGTCAGATCCGATCTGGCTTTGATCCTACGCCCAGAAAGAAAACTGGCGACCCACGCACACAATTTCTCAGGAAGCCCGTACGATGGAAGTTTAGAAAGAAGAGCCCTGTGCCATAGCATGTAGAAGGCTTTCGCTATGTCCAAGCTAACCGCCAGCACTTCCCCTTTCCTCTCGACTGCCTCCGCTCATCGGTGAGTGAGGTACACTAAAAGATCACCAGCCGAACGACCGCGGCGAAAACCATACTGACGATCGCATAGTAGCTGATTCTCTTCTAGGTACCTCAAGAGCTGGCAGTTTGTAATGGATATTGGGAAGTGGTCGTTATGGGAGTGGACGATCTGGGAAGAGGTCGTTTTGGGAATAGTCATTACGGGAAGTGGACGATCTGGGAATGGTCATTGTGGGATGTGGTCCTTTTGGGAAGTGGTAATTTTAAGAAGTGGACATTATGGTCCTAAGGCTATAATCTTCTATAAAGAAGAATCATCAATCAAACACATTTTGAACTATAAGTAATTGAAAAAAGTGTAGGTATATATCACAAAGATTTTTTATTCATACAGAAACAAGTTTCACTCGGCGTCAAAAAATCGCACCTCCACGAAAATAACTTTAAAGCCTTATCAACCCTTAACCCACTTAACCACCCTCACCGAAATTGCGCTAGCTGCGCTACTCTTTGTGGGTATAAACTGGTCAATACAGTTTGAATGGGGGTCGTTCGCTATCCAACCGTTAAAGAGGACACACGAGAAGATCGGTGGCTACGACCGATTCATTGTGTCGACGTCTGAGAAATCGGTTCTCGAATTCTGTTGAGTTGCAACACCAGCTCCAGGCAGCTCGCAGAACAACCGTTTTTTTATAATAGAAGGAGCAAACGAGCAGGCGGGTCACCTGATGGGAAGCAATCACCGCCGCCCATGGACATCCGCAAAACCAGAGGAATCGCAGATGCGTTGCCGGCCTTTAAAACCGAGAGCGAGGGAGAAGAAGATAGCGGCTCGTAGAGCAGTTACGGGTCCAAAATTGACCGCAGTGCATCGACGAGTCCGCTTACAGTTTGCTTGTTTACCAATGGAGAGATGTTCTCTTCTCAAACGAGACGAGAGTCTGCCTTTTCTGCAACGATAGACGCAAAAAAGTGTACAGAAGACAGAGTGAACGTTTCACCTAAGCCTGCATCTAGGAGACGTTAGAATGCGGGGGCGGTTTTTGTATGTTCTGGGGCGGCATGTCGGCCGACTGCAAAACCGACCTTGTTTGACGTTTTTTAAAAGGTGAGTTTTTTTTTTGACGCCGAGTGTATTTTTCCATGTGTATAAACGTCAACAACAATGATTTTACACAATAATTAAAGCAAGAGATTTTTCCACATTATTATCACTTTACAATAAAATATTCAATGATAAAAAAAATAAACCTAAAGGTACCTTATTTTCAATAATCCATAAAATGATTTTTGTGATGTTAAGTAGAAATGCCAGAATACACCTAATTATATTTAAAATTAAAGTAAGGCAATTTTTATAAATCATAACTTTTTGCTCACTGTGACAAACAAATTCCATTATTATTTATTGCTCTTAAGTTATTACTAGATTACAATTTAAAGTTTATTAGGTTTACAGGTCATTATAACCTTTACAATTAGTATTATCCATTTAAATTAATAAAGAAAAGAGTTGAGAAATCATAAATGTTTGTCAGATACTTTGACACTGCCAAAGTTTACATTACATAGGTACTGAAAAAAACATCATTTCTAATGACCTTTTCATCACAATCATATGCCTGTAAAAATAGAAAAATTTACAAAATCACAATTTAAAAGAAAAATGTGACCACTGCTCTTTTTTAAACTTAACAATAAGTCTTCCTTCTTTGGTTAATAAACTTAAATGCGCTTTTGCACAATTCTGCCAATTACACATAACTAAGTAATATATGTTTAACTTATTGACTTAAAAATATCAGTAAACCATTAAGATTCTTATTTTGATTGTACCTTTTAATTTTCTAATAATATTTTTTTTGTTCAAAAGAGAATGTAAATGTTAAAGTGGATTTTCCTCTGTAGCGTAGCATCATACATAACATTTAGTACCTACTAAATAAATAAACAAAGCTTATTAAAAAGAACTTTAAAATATTAACATTGACAAACTTATAAAGATTATTAATCAAGTAACATTATTTTGTTTATTTAATTGATTAATCACTAAAACATGTGCTTTTGATAGTGGAAGCATCTCAAAATGTCTACAATTAATCCAACAACTAGGTACCTACACTAACACAACATTGATGAACTATCACCTAACATTCCTAACATTACAAGAAATAGGCCTCAACAACATTAATATTAATTAGGTATATCAGTAAAAGAAAATATAACAATTTTCACATTGCAAAAATGCCTGTTAAAATTAAAACAAATAAAAGTATACTTTCAAGTATGATTATAATTAATCAGATTGCTAACTGTCTTAAATAAGTACTATGTGTGGAACAATGCATTAGTCATAGGTTGTGATATTATTTTTACGACATTAGCTAAATGCCAAAAGCCAATTCTCAAGTACCTAAATCATAGAAGTTATTGTCTAATGGGAAATCAGGTTCATCTTCTTTCTTTATCTCAGTCTCGGAGCTCTTTTCATCATAGTTTTCAGTAAAATGTGATTTAATGTGCGCTACTAAATCTGATTTCTTCTCAAAAACTGCACCACATTCTATGCAAGGCATATTCACAACCAAGCATTCGTGAGTTTGTTCGTGCTTATCTAATTTGTCCTTCCTAGTGAACTTTTTATCACACTGACTACAGGAAAAGGGTTTCATACCGGAATGTATAGCAGCATGCCGGTCCAATTCTCTTCTCCTAGGGAACTTTTTAAAGCATATTTTACATTGAAAAACCCTTGAACCAATATGTGCGATGGAAACATGAGTTTTATATGCATCTAAAGAAGAAAATCTCTTTGGACATTGATGACATTTTATATTTTTAGGTCTATTCTTAGCTAATGTCTTCAATTTAGTAGGAGAGCTTTGTAATTGCTTACCAGAAGTGGAAGGGTTTCTGGCTTGACTCCGTTTCCTAACTTGATTAACAAAACTGCTTTCTCCTGAAATGTGGTCAGGCACTCTGGGTAGGTCATATTCCGTATTAGCTGAATCAGGGTCAAGTTGGTTAGGTGAGGTCATTAAGTTGCTGAAAGGATTAACGTTCACTACCATATCATGAGTATCATCATTGTGAAATTTACTTTTAGGTTTTCTACTCGTGGGGCCATGTCGAAGTTCATGTTTGAGTAACTTGTCTCTCCTACCAAATGTTAGAGGGCATTTCTTACATGCGTAAGGTTTCATACCAGAATGTACAAGTACATGCCTCTGCAAATCACCCTTAGCAACGAAACTCCGCGGGCACAATGGACAAACATGTGGTTTATGGCCAGCATGAATTCTCAGATGTTTACTTAAGTTGGTATTACGTGAGAAACTTTTTAAACAAAAGTGACATTGGTATGGTCTTATCCCTGTATGGACAATTGAATGTTTCCTTAAATCTGAGCGTCTTCCAAAACACTTCTCACACTCAGGGCAGTGGTAAGGCTTATCATTTCCATGGACTTGTTTTGTATGCTGCACATATTGAGTCCTTTCAGCAAAAACTAAACTGCATTCTACACATTTATATGGCAAGTTAGGGTCATGGTAGTTCTCTTCATGCTCTGAACATTTCTCCTGGGAGATAAAAGCCTGGTCACAGTATTGACACATGAATACATTCTTAAAGAAAGACTCTGGCACTGGCTCTCCATCTGGAGTGTTAACTCGTTCAGTTGTATCATTTTCAGCTTGCTCTGTAGTTTCAGACTCTTCTGATGAATCATAATCGAGGCTTGGATCAACAACCATCACAACACTGTCTTCCACAATATAATCTTCCGGTTTCGGTTTTAGTAAGTCTTGGCAATTTGTGTAATTATAGCTACTTAATTCTGAGGAATTGGAATTGTCCATTTCACCAGAACGATTAGTAATTTGCCTCAATCTTGTCTCATTCTGTATGCACTGCAGTTTGAACTTGCAGCATTTGTCAAGCTTAAATAGACATTTGTAACATATTCTGTTAGGCAGCCCATCATTAGGTTCCATCTGTTGACAAATAATTTATTTAATTTTGTACTTAATCATGTCTGAAATGCATTATTTTGTGTGGAAATGAACGTACCTGTAGCTCGAAACATTCGGCAATTTTAGAGGTTAGAGAAAAATTGGCCTCGTCGTCTGGTGCTGCCCCAAATAACGAAACAGTAAACGAGCTTTTGTTGAGGCACAGTCGACAGAGAGCATGGAAATTAGCTATAATGTAGGAGTCCTCCATTTTTTATCCACCACATTGAATTCGAAACCAAGATGTGCAAAATGACAGCAGTCTTTCAACTTTTCAAAAATGGAACACAAATATACATGATTTCCTTATAATCAGGAATAGGATCTTTGCAGAGCGACTACGCAATCTTTCGATCCGTAGTAGGTACAACTGGGGCGGGCGATGTCCGTCAGGGCTGCGCCAGCGGAATGTGCCACCGCTGCTGTCTGCCTCGTCATCGAGCAAACATATCTACCGGAGATTCTAATAAATACCACATAAAATGAAGCAAACTCGCTCAAAATCTTTAAATTGATAGAAAAATATTTGACTTTTTTATCAGGTTACAGATAGGTAAATTCAAATTTGAATTAAAATTTGACTCCAAAACCGCGCTTAGACTTCGCAGAAAAACGAAATCAGTTTTCTATTGTTAATATTTATTAGGTACTCAAGTATCGAGACAATGTGATTGGACAATTTCTTACATGTTATACAAACAGCCAATGATAAATCGGCAATATAATCAAGAGAATTCTCAAGTAGAACAAACTTAAAATTTCAATAGTTACCATTGCAAAAAATAGCAATACTCGTATTTGTGCGTGACCAAAAGCTGTAGACAGCTGCGTGAGTGATTGTCTGTAGTCTGTTTTCGGCCTTAAGATTTTTTTTTTCTTGACGTTTTCGGTTGATTTATGTTTGATTCATTCTTTCTTTTTTTCTTTCTTTTAGTTGATGGCTTCGTGCGATTAACACATTTAGCCAGTGTCAAAGTAATTTTTCTTACAAGTAATACATAAATATACAATATGATGATGATGAATGAAATGAAGTGAGAAATGATATACCCCCAACCCCTCGAGTATCTCAGTAAAGATGTGGGGCTTTACTAAGTCCTCACGCAGACTTCTTGAGAGAATTTGAAAAGTGACGTTGCACTGTTTTGTTTCATTTGCCAACACTCATGCACACTCACGAACATTTAACGGTTAATAATCCACCATTATTTCACATTAATATTCGACATAACACAAATTTTAGAAAATAAAACAAAACCGCAGACATGACTCTTCACTTTCCCGCCAAGAAGTCCTTTGATTCATTCATGAACCACATAAACCACATAAACCACAGACCTATTAGAGATTACATAAGACGGGTCACTTCCATAAACCAAAACTTGCCGTAAGTATATTATAGAAGTCCGCATATCATAGAAGTTTGTTTTTAAATGAAAGAGGAATTAAACTTTATGGCCTTGGACCACAGCATTTTAAATAATGTAAAAAAGCTTTGCCCCTTATTCTAATTCAAATTCAAAATTAATTTAGGTTTAATGATAAATGAAACACAGATAATTATCAAGAGTCTTTTAATTTCTTGTTTGCCTGGTATTTAATAAATAAGCAAATAATAATAATTTGTGTTTTATGCAGAAATCTAAAACATTTCGGACTTTGCTAAATTGTACAAAAGGAAGTCGCTACAACATCTTATTAGATTTTAGTCAATTTTAGGCTGCTTCACTATGGATAGATGCAGATGAAATCATTTTCGTACCTGAAATAAAAACAACAATAATAAAATTTAAACAGCCTCATTTATAGTTTTCTTTTAATTTATGGCGCCTATATCTACTAATTTATGAAATTGTAAAAGTTGCTCACGGAAGGTTTTATCAAATAAAATGTCTGGCATTGAAGGACTTGAATTAAAAATAGCATCCTGTAGAAACAGATTCTTAGATCATTAAAAGAAATTATGATTCTTGTCAAAGTCAAGATAATACTTATTGACTACCTATTCATTATACAGTAACATTAACCCATTCCCTGTCCCATGAATCACATATGATACATAACAATTGAAAAGCAATTGTTATAATTCTTGGACAGGGAACCTGTTATATTGTTGGCATATATATATATAAACCTACCAGCTTAGCACCTTTATTGTTTTCTCAATTTAATTTTACAGAATGTATGGTCTTCGCGCTGCTGTATAGGGTAAGGTAGGCATACATAGATATGCTGCTGACTTCCTAGAAAAAAGAAATTACAAGTCTAATTTTGATACATCTAAAGGTGAAAGTATATATACAAAAAATAATATAGAAATATTGACAAACGAGAACTTCTTCTTAATAACCATTTTGCATAGGAACTGTATTAGGTATTTTGTACTGTGTATACTAACAGTAGGTAGTACTGTGGTAGCTGTATGTATTTTACATAACTACCTAATGATTAATATAATAGTCCGTCATCATCAGCCTTTCTGGACCCGTTGCTCTACATAGACCTCATTTATTTATTCAATTATTCTAGGGTACGCTATAATATTTTATGCATTAAAAGAATAATAATTTATGTAAATATAAATTACTAACTAAGAAATTAAAATACCATTTAAGAACTTACCATTTGATAATAATTATTATTGATACAGTATACAAATATATAATAACAGTATTCACAATAATATAATAACCTAAAGTAACTAAAACTATTATTATTATTATTCTTTGATTATTAACTTGTCTATTATTATTACTTACCATTTAGGAAATATGTGGAATCAAAACTTATTTTCCGTAGGTTGGTTAAACAGTTGTTGCACTTCATTGCACTTCAACTACTTTTCGAAATATTTTCACTTTTAGTAAATAAACCTACAAAAGTTGAAATCCTTTCGCCTACTAGCACAACTTATAACAATGCAGTAGCTGTACATTTTGCATAGCTTTAAAAATTGAGAGGATAAGTTACGAATATTGAATCTATAGTAGTACTAATAGTACTAATAGTAGTAGTAGTGAGTATCGATATTTGAATTCGAATTTATTGATTTAATATTAAATCAATAAATTCGATACCGGCCGTGTGTTATACCTTCGTGGGTTGGTTATGCCCACGGAGGATATGAAGCTATTATATAAGCGTATACTACTGTAAACTGTAAAAATTAGCAATTGCGGCATATCACATAATAGTATACTTGCCAAAGAAGTAAACAACAAGTATTTACCCATTGCTAAAGCTAAATCATAAGGGGGGTAGCGCCCATAATCCATATCTGGCGAAGAACCGACAACCGCTGGGGTAAACGTGTTCTTGAGTGGAGACCACGACTCGGTAAACGTAGTGTAGGACGCCCTCCGGCCAGGTGGGATGATGACCTGCGAAAGACTGCAAGCAGATGCTGGATGCGTCAAGCTGGACGGACGAGCTGGAAGTGGACTAAGATAGGCCGATGATGATGATGATGATGATGATGAAAGCAAAATATTTAATTTAATAATATTTAATTGGGTAAGTAAAGTAAAGTAAATAGCCTAACTGTTGGCCAAAGGCCTCCATCATTGAAATCAAGTCATCACTACAAATGATAGGTAATGGCTTAATCACCACGTTTGCCAAATGCAGGTTGGTGATCACAAACCTATGCACCTAAAAATCTGAAACACACTATGCCCTTTCCGGGGAATTGAACCCGGGACCTTCGGGTATCGGGCCGAGCGCTTTGCCACTCGGCCACCGAGGCGTATGGAATTGGGTAATTAAGTAAAAACTAACGTTCAGTAGGTATACGAGGTAACTTTTATGCTCGATCTTATATTTAATGTTTTGATTGTTCAAATTAAACTAAACTACTGACACTTCCTAAAATAAATAAATTTAATAAATTTGACAGTTGGGCACGTAATCAGCATCCACGCAGACTTGTGCTTCTTCATCGAAAGCGAGGCCAGGGTCGCAGCTCAGTAACCGTGGCTGGCCGCGTCGGCATGCCACGTACTCCTTGCAGCTATCACCACGCCTGTTCAAATTTAAACACTTATTATTGCCATAATAATCATAATCAACCTCACTCAGATGCTCAGAGTACACGCCTGCACATCAGACTACCACCAACTGTCAAATTTCCACAATAGACTTTGAATTTTAAATTAAATGTCATATGGTTGAACATTTATTGAAGAAATTTGACAGTTTTGGATAGGTTGATGTTCAGGCGTTGTAACCTAACACTACTGAGTGATAGTTTTTTCACAATTTGTATTTGATCTTAGTAGGGCACTTTGTAACTATTGTGAATTGTGTTTAACAAAGTGTAAAGTAAAGATTAAAGAACTCGATGGCATAATTTAAAAATGTTGCACTCGGTACAACGCACTGACTGTAAATTTTTGAAAACAGGAAGAAATAACATAAAATATGGTAATTTTTTGTTAATTTTTGGTTGTTAAATTAAGGTTTTCTTACCTGTATTTGGTGATGAAGTCTTCGTCGTCCTCAGACACCGCGGGACAGGTAAAACCGAGGAACACTAGACAATAATAAAAATATTAATAAAAGACAAAGTTCCTGCAATATTGAACATTTAGCATCTGAATTTCTCTTTATAAAAACAGTATTTAGCGTAGTTTATACAATTTATTAAAATGTAGAAGGTTGGAACTATTAAAAATACTTACTTAAAAAAGAAATTACTTAGATCCTTCCCAGATCCTTCCCAGATTTAAGGTTACTCTAAAATTGACTATTGAACTTCTACATACTGACTAGTTTAGATTGCTCAACCTGTAGGTATATTATAATTAATTATATCTTAACATTTTTTATATGAGGGCAGAGGGAAGTTAAATAAAAATCTGAATTCGATTGCTCGCAGCCAGCAGCAAAAGTTACTGAACAGTTTAGAACTTTGCTAAACTATCAAAATTCTAATAATCTACCAAACGCTTGTCATCTTCTAATAAAGCAATTATGACATAGTACTAAACTACTAAAGTGGTCGGTGTATTTCGCTGTTGATATAAGTGTCAATCATGTTATACCGTTTGGTCTGCAAGACGGGACATTTTCTGGCCAATCGCAAGCGTTTACGTTGGCATTGAATACCAATCCTGGAGGGCAGTTCATGAGGCTTGCTCTTCCTCCTTGGCACATTATATATCTGCTGCAGTCACTATCTCCCACTGGGAAGAACCCATACTGACGTGGGCATTCACTCGTCGGTTGCGGGTCACCTGCAAAAGCAGTATGGAAATTAAGATCATCGTAATTATCATTAGCATGAGAAGATCAACTTGTTGACTCTATGCGGCTCGGTGGTTGATAGGAATGAGCATATCTTTTAAAGATTGGCAAATGATTCTGCCCTACATGATATTAAGCAAAAGCATGCGTGCAGCGTCGCGCTGTATGCATTATCGGCAATGCAGAGGTCATTAATACTGTCGAACCCCTGCAATTGCGTAGAAATATAGCGTCACTCAGCGTCTTCTATCGCTTATACCACGGCGAGTGCTCTGAAGAACTCTTTAACCTACTCCCACCTTTTCCCTTCTTCCATAGGAGTACACGTGCTTCTCTCCGGAGTCATCGCTTCCCTGTCACATATATCCCATCGCGCACAAAGAAATTTAGTGACTCGTTTTTTTGTCGCACCTCCAAAAGATGGAATAGTCTACCAGCACACGTTTTTCCTCCTTCCTATGATATGGGGTCCTTTAAACGAGGCGTGAAGAAGCACCTTGTGGGCTGGCAGAGTGCGGTTTTCACTTAACATTAGGTGGTATGGATGGAGTCATTTGCCGTGCTAAGTATAAAAAAAAGCAGACCCCACCACCTTCCTTATAAGGACATATGTTGTAGGAAGGAGGAAATACGTGTGCTGGGAGAACATTCCAGTTTTTGGCGATCGGTGTTTAATGGGAAGTTTAGATACATCTATAGGTGCAATTGTACGGGATATTGCATGCGCCATGATCACGGATATACAAAAATAACTTTACAATCAAAAAATAGTAAAAATCCATCCATTCAAGATTACTAAAGAGTAACTAGATCAATGATAGTTTAAGAAGTTATCATAACAAAATATGATGCGATCTTTATTTGTGACCTTTTTTGTACCTTTTGTTCTACCTATTTAGATTTGTATTGTACAAAATAATGTCTTACGTTGGATAGCATTAGCTTCGCATTGAACTTCCCAAGGATAAGAGCAGGGGTACTCTGGCCAGGTTGCGTTACGGTTGAACCTTAGACCATCGGGGCATGTAAACATAAATGCCAAGTTTTTCTGGAAACATAAAGTATAAAGTTGTTAAAACAGCTACTTGATCTTTAACCTATCGTTTAATATTCGGAAAACCCGTTACTATCGGTTCGAACACTACGTATTAACGTTGATGAAACATTAATAGCTTTATTTAAAAAATGGCTCGATTCGAAACACTTGCGCGGATTGCGATAGGTCATCGGTTCAACTCCCATTTAAGGCAGGAGCTACTTTATAGTATTTAATATTACTCAATATAAATACACTACTTACGTAAATAAAAATAAAAATAAACATAATAATTACCCATCGTGCTTAATTGCTACTTCTAAAAACGAAAGAAAATATATTATGACTATTGACGTCAAATTCTACGTACCCGGCATTCAACATAACTGTCGCAATCGTTCTGCACACCATAGTATATATTTCTATCTCTGCACTCATAGTCTACAGGCTGTGCGGGGTTTACATCAACTGGTTGTGGTAAGTATTCTGGTAGTAATGGGCTTTTGGGGACAAAAGCAGGCCGATTTTTAGAAGGTAGAGGTTTCGGAGTAGGTCTGGTTACAGGTCTTTTGGTAACTATTGGCTTCACAGGAGATGGGGTAGTAAGCTTGGGTCTTGGTCTATAATAACGTTGATCATTCATTGCAAGTGAAATGACTGATTGTGGTTCATTCACGTGTTCGGGTTCAACTGATAGCTCAGGGTTTCTTATTGGTATGCCCTCCTCTCTGTTCCATTGATTTGCAGGTCTTAAAATAGCAACACTTGGTTCTCGAACTATTTCAACATTGATAACTCTCGGGTCTTGTTCTTCTATAGATTCTGGTTCTTGATGTACTGACAGTACGGGTTCTTCATTTCCATCAATTTCTTGATCTTCGCTAGTTTCTTGATCTTGAACATAAATTAGTTCAGGATCTTGTTCTTGAATGATTTTTTCCGGTAGTGATGGCACAACTAGAGCTTCAGATTGTTTCAACACCGGCTCTTTTTCTTGAACCACTTCTATAACAACGGTAGTTTGAATAGGTGTAGTTGTAGTCGGCTCTGGTTGTGGTGATGTTGCTTCTGTAATCCTCTGGATCTCTGTTATTGGTCTTATATATGGTCTTGTGTTCATCCACAGACGACTTGGGGGTAAAGATTTAGATGTAGGCACAATCTCGGGTACCGATGATACAAGTTCTCCCGAAACTGTTGATTTACCTGAAGGCTGATTATGCGTTATTAAAATATTGTTTTGTTTAGGTTTCTCATATGGTCCCGGTGCTATTTTTGGTACTGAAGTACTTATTTCAGGTGGAGGCACTGGAAGCCTTTGTGAATTTTCGATTGGGAGTGGCACTTGAAGTGGTCTTACTAAAGTCGAACCTTGGTTACCAATTACTTGGATTGTTTGGATACGATTTGGTTGAGGGTAGTGCCGGGACATTAAGAAGTTCCTCTGAGATAGTGTTCGAAGATTATTTAAGGCGTTATCTGTAGTCTCTCGTTGTTCTGGCTGCGTAGTTTCTTCAGAGAGTGTTGATGGTGTCCAACTTTCCTGATTCGATACAGATGCTGTAGTAACCCTGGTAGGTTCCCAGGCGTTCAAGGGTCTTGTTTGTGGGAGGAAATTGAACCGTGTCTGTTTAAGTCCGTTATTTTCACTAACAATTGGTATGGTGGTATTTGTAGGTGGTATATTTTCTTTTACAATTTCAATAGGTCTCACTACAATCGGTTTTGGTAATGGCTTCGGTAGTGCGTAAATACGTTGTGACACATGATTATCATTCCAATTTCGGCTGTTTTCGATGTAGGAGTCCGCAGCATTCACTATAAATTTAAGATAACAATGCATTGGTGGTTGATAAATGATAACCAATAATAAAAATATAATTGTCAGTAGTTCGGACATTGCTTACCATTCACAAGAGGCACTATTATTAAAACTAATTTACGAAACCACATTGCTGCCCCCACTTATTATTCTTCGACCGAAGAAAGTTAAGACGTGTATTTTAGGTTATTGACTGAATCAAGTTTCTATTCAACGTTACTTAAATATTGTGCTGTTATCAGTTGTAATCAGTCTCTATTAATATTTTTTGTCATCAGTTAATGGTAGTTTAATTTCAATCATACACAGTGGTTTACCACATTTTTATAAGAGTGACCCTTGCCTAGAAATAAATAAAATATCCTATTGTTATCAAATGTAAGGAAACCTCTTAAAAAAAGTGTATATAGTAAACCTAATGAGATGTTTGCATTTTCTTTTCAATTAGACTAGACGTATTTAAGTACTCTGTTTTTAATAATAGTGATTTATTAATATTAATAGTTAATACTTAGCATTGAATTGATGTTATGGCGACATATTTAGATAAGATGGTGGAATCTAGCCAGGCGGACAAACAAGCCCTATCACCAACCAAACCAAGTAAACAAACATGTAGCCCCCGTTGGAAATCGATCCCGGGACCTCTGGGCCTGAACCAGTGGTCTTAACCATTATACCACAGAGGCAGTTATGTTATCAAATTCAATTAAAATTCATTAGTGTCGCTAATTTGAATTGAATTTGAAATTGTGTTCATAGCGCCGAACTTTAGATCCGGGCGAAAGCTCTTATATTTGAGTTCGAAAGCATACTATTAGTTATTCTGTGTCCAAAGTCCAAAGTCGAGTTCGAGTCCCTCCTAAGGCAGTAGTCTTTTTCAAGTGCTATTCTGTAGGTAAAGTCGATGTATATCCCGTAAATCGAATCGAGGAAAACATAATGTCGTTTGTTTATTTCTATAGATATCAAGTCAAGTCACATCGGTTACGTAGGACACAGAACGGACTTAAGTTCATCTTATAGTGTTGGTTCTGCCCAGAATCAGATTAGATGTCGACTTTTTTTTACTGCCAAGCAGCATTGCTTTGCATTGGTGTGTTTTAAAGGGTAACAATATCTAGTGAAATTATAAGGCATAGAAATATAAACAAATAGAAACAAGTCATTCTTTAATTCTTTTCAAGAACCCAAATACCAATTTTCATGGTTTTTTTAATGTACAGCTCGGCAAATGACTCCATTACACCTGATTTTAAGTGGAAATGGAGTCCAGACGCGAAGATAACTGGTGCAGTGTGAAAACAAACATAGCATCAGTTAACCTCACTCTGCCAGCCCACAAGGTGCTTCTTCACGCCTCTTTTGAAGGACCCCATATCGGAAAATATGTGCTGGTAGACTATTCCATCTTTTGGAGGTGCGACAAAAAAAACGAGTCGCCAAATTTCTTTGTGGCGCGATGGGATATTTGAGACAGTGAAGCGGTGACTTCGAAGAGCAGCACGTGTACTCTTATAAAGGAAGGGAGAAGGTGGGATGAAGTCAAAGAGCACTCGCCATGGTATAAGCGGTAAAACACGCTGAGTGACGCAACATCTCTACGCAATTGCAGAGATTTAAGAGTATTTGCCACTTCTGCATTGCCGATAATGCGTTCAGCGCGACGCTGCAATCTGTCCAAGGCATCGAGAAGGTACTTTGCGGAACCGTCCCAGACGTGCGAGCAATACTCCACGCAAGACCGTACCTGTGTCTTGTACAAAAGGCACAACTGGTCCGGCGTATAGAAATCGCCGCACTCTGTTCAGAATACCGAGTTTTCGTGAGGCTGTTTTGATCACGGCTTTGACGTAGTCCCTTTAGTTCAGATCGCACCGTATCGTCATAACGAGCATGTTGATACTGCTCTGCAGGCTTAGAGATGTACCCTGAAAAGTTGGAAGGGGAAGGAATGGTGACTTGTGTTTTCTTGGCATTGAACTCAACCAGATTATTGGAGCCCCAATTAGATATGAGGTCCAATACCCGATTGAGCTCAATGACAAGATTCACTCGATACACCGCACCGCAGAAGCTAATCTTCAAGCAAAAGTGAACGAGCAACATAGACATAGAAAACCTTAAACGGACACGGAATCTCGCAACAGCTGCGCTTGGGCTCTGAGATTCCGTGTGTGTGCGTCGATGTGTATGAAGCTTACGTTCTGCCGTCTTCTTATTTCGTGACTGAGGCTTCGGGGTCGGCAACACGTGCGTGACGCCTTGTAAAGTGTCGTGGTAAATAAATCATGTGCTGCGGTGGCCACTTTACACCAGGCCAGGACGTACCTATGCGTGTGAAACGGCTCAGTATCATAAAAAAAAGCTTATTTTCACAAGAACATTTCGTACTTTCCTACAGTTTACAAATTGAACTGGGCAGTGGGCAGCCCACTTTAACATTGTAGAATTTTATAAGTAAAACACTTAATATCATTTGTAAAGTACTAATCTACGGGTATATTAATAAAGAGGTATTGACTTTGTTTGTTGAGAAGGGTAATCTCTGGAACTACTAGGTCAATTTCAAAATTTTTTTCACTTATATGAATTCCTTGGTAACGTATAGGAGCAATCGTAATTAAATAAATATAAATAATAAATATGAGACAACATCACATACATTGTTCTGATTCCAAGGTAAGTAGGTAGATAAAACACTCGTTTTATGGAAATCAGAAACAACGACTGTACCACAACCACCCAGACCCGACACAATATCGAAAAGTTCGTTTTCGACATTGACCCGACCGGGAATCGAACCCGGGACCTCAGAGTTAGCGCCGCTCAAAGTCCGGCGTGCAAGCCACTCGGCTACGGATCGTCGTCAACTAATCGTTGTCTAACTAGTGGTCGTATGCTAATTTGTATTATTTTTAGAAAAGAGGTTAACAAAAATCTCATATCCACACGGACGATCGATGTCGCGAGTAAAAAGCTAGAATAAATAAAACAGAATCGTACTATTTTCATTGATTTATTAATAGTTTAGCATATTCAACATAACACATTGAATTTTGTAAGCGCTCGCGCACTGGCTTGAGACGGGGTCAAAAGCGAAGCCAGGGCGTCACATACCAGACAGTGTAGGTTATAAACAAAACAGAAGGGGCAGCACATTTTGCGATTGAAAATCTTTGCAATACACAAAGTCTCATTTGGAGTTAAAAAGAACCGGTGCTCTATACATTTATATTAATTATAACTATATCTTGTCTATCAGGGCAATCAGGTCAGCATTTGACCCTGTCGGAGTCTACGCAGCGGCCCGAGACTGGGTCGAATGCGAAGCCAGCGTCGCACATCAAGAGCCGGGCATGGCCTAGCTCGCACGAGTAGAACGCGTAGCAGTTGCCTTCGTACCTGAGAACAAATAAAATAGAATAGAATAGAACCGAATTAAATATGAACATATCATACCGCCAAATTGATCGCCTCTTGCTTTTTGAAGATAGTGATAAAATACAAATTGTGACCAGAATTGTTACATGTTTTGCCACAATTAGGCGTGTAAAATTCCAATAATTATTAGTTAGTTTATATTAATTTAAATTTTTCATTTCCCTCTTGAATGCCTCGGTTGACGAGACGAGTAAACGCGCTCGTGTCGATAACCGGAGGTCCTGGTTTCAATTCTCATATCATGTCGGGCAAAGTGTGTTTCATATTTTTTTAAATGCTTCCTTGGCTTGGGGTGTCCTCGTCGTAGGGACAATGAGTATGTTGATTAACATTATTTATTTCCTTCATATTTATGATGATTTCCTCAAATGTTAATAGATGTCACGTTTATGAAAGCATAATAGAACTTACTTGTAATTAATGACTGTGGACATGGGAACACCACTCTCGTCAAGAGGAGCTGGAGGGCATTTGAATCCGAGGTACGCTGAAATTTAAATGATAAAACTCTATAAACATTTTGCTAAAGTCGCACCACAGCTACTATACCATTAAAAGTTTTCCTCAAATGATCGTTTGTTTTCTGTTGAGTTTAAAGTTACAAGAAATCATGGATACTGATTATGAGTAACCATTCTCAATTTTTTTATTCGGGTATTCTGCCAAAAATCTATTTTGGATATTACTACCAAAGATGGTGTGACATAATTATTGATCTCATATTCAGTCTGTGATCGGTTGATTGATGGCAGGGCTTGTTGTCCGCCTGGCTTGCTACCACCATCCGTACATATACTATAAATATATCGCCATAATATCAATGTTTGAAGCATTGTTGTGTTCTGTATGACAGTTGGAGATAAGATAACCAGTGCCTTAATTGTTGAAGATTATAGAATAGATTATTAGAAAGCCTTAACATCGCTAAACATCAGGTGAGGTGAAGGCCAAGTGCTTACCCGTAAGTAAACGAAATTAATAAATAATAAACAAAAGCAGCTCTATACCATCAGCGTTGCAGGACGCCACCACATCGGGCCAGTCGCACTGGGAGGTCTCGGCATTGTAGGCGAGGCCGACGGGGCAGGCCATCTCGATCGCCCGGCCTTCCACGCACATGCGGTAAAGGCCGCACTCAGTGGGGCTGGCCTTGGTGGACGGGAAGAACCCGTACTGGTTCGGGCATTCGCTGGTACCGAGCGGTGTTTCTGTTAGAGGGGTATTATACTATTAATATTTTTATACGAGTGTGCCGCTTATCCATGAGCTAACTTCCTACAGTGCCCTGTGAATATACAATAGAATACTAATAGAGTTCTGGGTGTCTGGAGGCCGATTGAAGAGAGATGTGAGTTGTAGTTTGTAAGGTAAATATTGGAAGTAGGCACTAATAATAGGATAGGATAGCATATAATAGGAAAATGATTACTAACATCTAAGAGGTTTGTATCTCGACATAATCATTTTATTTTATTTTTATTTCTAGTCTCAAGTTCTAAATGACTAACGATGAGTCGATGGTGCAGCGGCTTCAATCAACTTTCGAAATGATGGGTTATCTGATGTGTGACCAAATCAAAAATTTCGTTTTCTTCATGTGCTTTTGGTTATGTAGTATGTGTACAATTATACATACGTGGAGATCTCCCCAGGCAGGGTACGTCCATGGGGTAGCCACAGGGGTAGTTAGGGAATGATGTGTTGGTGTTGTAGTGTAGGCCATCTGGACACAGCATCTCTACGGCTTGGTAGTCCTAAGAGCAGAAAAAAGGGAATACCAATAGCAACTTTTATCTAATTTAAAAATAAAAAAACAAAAAACCTGCCTGCGTACCACATGCAGTCGGAGGAATAATATATAACTTAACTAATAACTTTGTGTGTGCCTCCGACTGTAACATCATACATAACAATGTATGATGTTGCATAAAATTTCGAAGGACTACCGTATTGATATTTTTAATTGTATACAGTACTTATGTTTGATATTGTTTCGATTTATTTCGCTGGCTTTATGTAATTATTGAATTTTTATCTTGTTCCAGCCGTTATTATTTTTTACGAAGGCGGGTTTTTGTTTTTTTATTTTTTATTCTATTTGTCTTTTTAGTTAGACAAATTACGTAATCGGTTCAGTTCATTTAAAGAGTTTACATCATGTGGTTGACATAATTTTCAATCTTACCCGGCACTCTACGTAGCTGTCGCAGCTCCCTTCGATGCTGTAGTAACCGTTCCTCGTCTGGCATAGAGGATTCCGGGGAGGCATATTTTGTAAGGTATCTGCCTGGCCTATTTTAACGGAAATTGAATTTATAACATATTACAACAAGGTTTATTTTTGAATAGTGAATGGCAACCTACAACTGCAAGAGATGTTGTTTTGATGAGTTGCTGGTCTTGAGAGCCTAGAGCAATTTTATTCCATCATTCGATCACGTTAGCGAAATTGAATAGTTAAAATATGCCCTACAAATTCTAGTTGTAAACATAACTTTAACTATAACGTTAACAATCGTTAACGTGATCTAATTATTAACAAAGTGGAAGTTTGTAAGCACTCACATTAGCCACAAAGATGACCTTTGCTCAGGAGCGGGACAGTTTCCCCCGCCCGATCCTCTAAATGACACTACATCTTTACAAAATGCACATGCACACTAGTTTAGGCCCAAGACACCGTACTCGTAGAACAAGGGTACGAAGAACCGGTTCACACGCGCTCTACACCAGGTACAGACATGTACCTGGGCGCTTCTCTCCTCCACGGCCCGGTCAACCCGAGTCGAGGTCCGAGCCTTTAGAGGCGCCCTCGGGTTGCTCCGCTCCCCGATCCGATCCGAACCCTTTGGAGAATCTAGTAGGGCACGGGGACGCGCACTAGTGCGCGTCCCCGTGCCCTACTAGAAAACCTCCGAAGGTGATTCGTTTCACACGGCTTGAGGGACTCTTTACGTTCCTCGCCGCCCCCAAAAAAGCCAGGTGAAGCTGAAAATGCCGTCTGAGGCAATCAGCAATCTCTCTCAAAAAAGAAGAAAAAAAAGGGACAGTTTATGGGCTAATTACTACTACAACAATATTTATTAATTATCGAAATTATTGAAAAAACACTACTAATATTTTTTTCTCATTTAAAACTATGTTAACATTAAGATAAGCATGAGTATTAAAAAAAACTATAAAATACTCACATGTTGCCACCAGGGCTAAAACTGTAAAAATAACAAAACGGAACATTTTGGACAACTTTTGGTTTAATCTAAGCTATCAGGTAAATGACTAAAAACATGCACTCACATCACAATTTATACTTTTATATATGTCATCAATATCATATTATCAGAGATACAGATCGTTAGTGGCAAATTTGTAGAGTTTTGTGGTTTAAAAGTAATTAAAAGGCAGAACTATTTTAAATATATTTTAATTTCTACGAATAAGTAGGTAGTACATTTAAAATCGTAGTGTGAACACAAACAGTTATCTTTTATCAGTATGATAAAGAAAACAATTTATAAGAAAAAACATGTGAGCTACAAAATTTTAAGACAAAACTTTTAACACTCTAAATTCTAAAACTCTGTGTGTTATTTATTACTTAAAAATAATATAAATCATAAAGGTATATTTATTCTTTTTGGCTAAATGGTAACTGTTAATTATTAACATAATGACTGGTTTAGACTATGCGTCTAATACTGCCCTCCTAATTAAGATACCACAACTAGTTAGATTTGACTAACGGTATTTATATTTCAAAAGGTACTTACAGTCAGTGAAGGGAGTCGCTGAACACTTTAGTAACAGGTCGTTATGTCTATACTAAAAGTTGAAAAGCTCTGATAAATTATTTTGTTGGTATGTTAAAGTGTTCAACGATTTTTCTGCTGACAGTACATAACAAACATTACCTCCGATATTGTAACTTATATCGAATACACCATATCAAAAAAATCGGTAAATCTCATCACACCGATTCCGAATCAAGTCACAACTCATTTAGTACATAAACATCTTAGTTACAGGGTGCCTAGTTAGAGAAAGTTTTAATTGCTATTCGATCAAGTTTACGAAACGAAAATTTGTATGTTATAATTGCAACGTTTATCACCAAGAGAAAATCGAATGAACTCGAATAATAAATAAAACTATCTCTTTTGTCTTAATTATGCGGTCAGTATAGACATTTGCTTACTGGCAGTGTTTAAACAAAAAAGGGTTGTCAATTGAACTAGAATCTCCTTTTTTGTTTTGGCGAAAGCGCGTTGACTGCCAGCTCCTTCGCCAGCCTTTGTTTCTCCTCTTCCCTGGAACGTGTGGCGGCTGCCTTAAGCTCGTTGGGGCACGCGGAGACCTCGTCTGCTGATACGCAGGTGGAAGTGAGCTCGTCAAAGGCTGAATCTCCGCCGCAGCCGAGAGCGCGAGGGCGACCTTCGATGCAGAGGAAGTACTTTTGACAGTTGACGTCAGACCTGTAAAAATAATATTTAAGCAACTAAAGTTTAAGTTAACTTAATGTTCGAGACTTCTTGGCGGGAATGTGAAGAGTCATGTCTGCGGTTTTGTTTTATTTTCTAAAATTTGTGTTATGTCGAATATTAATGTGAAATAATGGTGGATTATTAACCGTTAAGTGTTCATGAGTGTGCATAAGTGTTGGCAAATGAAACAAAACAGTGCAACGTCACTTTTCAGATTCTCTCAAGAAGTCCGCGTGAGGACTTAGTACAGCCCCACATCATTACTGAGATACACGAGGGTTGGGGGGTATATAATTTCTCACTTCTCATTTCTATTATCAGTCCATACAATAAAATTAAACGATGAACTGTTGGATCTTGTAGAATCAACGGTGATCTTAGGTATTACCTTAGATGTAAAAATACAGCGGAACCCTCTTATTAGTACTCTTGCGGGGAGACCCAGTTCCGCTGCTTACGCTGTAAGATAAATTAGATAGCTTACGGATGAAAAACGGCTCGATTAGTTGTTTGTTATTTTAGTTACCTACTTCCAGTGTTATGTTTTATGGAATCCTTCTGTGGGGTAAAGCTGCTGACATAGAACCATTTTTATTTTACAGAAAAGAACAGTAAGGTCTATATTATATAACCTAAGAGCATGTGTGTCGCTTAAGGAGTTGTTGAAAGAAATTAATATTGTAACGGTTGCGTCACTGTTTATTTATAAGTAACTGTATTCTATATGTGCGCCAAAACATTTCTTTTTACAGAAAACATTACAATATACACAATCTTAATACTAGAAATAAAAATAAACTTGCAATACCTAAATTTCGACTGCAGAAAGTTTGCCCTTTGAGAAATTTAAGACACACGTTAAGGAAACACTTTTAAAAAAGGGCTATTACCATGTAAATGATTATGTTCATGATAAAATGCATGGAACTGACATTCCTCCAATTTTCTCACACTGTTTAGGTATAAAGCGTCATTCTATAGTTGTTTTGCATTAGTACATGTATACATAGTGCCCAAGTACTTTTTTCTTATAGAAAAAGTACTTGGGCACTATGTAAAGTAATGTTAAGTAAATGTATAGGGGTAAGCATTATATGTATAACTTGGCTCTTGAAAGTTTTTAATTGTAAATATTAAATGATTTGGTAACGACATACTTTTTTTTTGTAAATGTCGTTACTTCTATTAAAGTTGTGGAGTTTCTTGGGCCCATTCTTCTCCACAGCTATAAAATAGACGTCCTGAATGGGCAGTAGGTAAAAAATGTATGGACGATTCAAAAGCACTTTTCGTAAGTTTATTTGAATAAAACATTTTGACTTTGACTTTGACTTTGAATTCTTCATCTTCCTACTGGAAGGAAATATTGTATATTTACATAATATTGTAAGAAAAATTAAAACACGTTTATCAGCTATCTCTTATAATAGCAATGAACAATGTTGAAATATTCTAAATGTGAACGCACTAATACGTCATACTCAATCATATTATGTCATGATCGTGAACGGATGATGTTTTTGGCTACTTACTTTATTTTTATCAGTTTTGTTTCTAATAAACATACATACATACATACATACATATATATAATCACGCCTCTTTTCCGTAGGGGTAGGCAGAGACCACTTCTTTCCACTTGCTACGATTCTTACATACTTGTTTCGCTTCGTCCACTTTCATTATTCCCTTCATACATGCTCTTCGGTTTAGGGTACTCTTGACCTGGCCTTTTTTCAAGACGTCCCTGATTTGTTTTCTCAAGTCAATTTTTGTCACTACATCTTCTTTCAGACCACAACGTTTCCTTATCTCACTATTTCTTATCCTGTCACTCAGTTTAACTCCTATCATACTTCTTAACGCTCTCATCTCTACTGCATTTATTCTGCTTTCATGTTTCTTCTGCCATACCCAACTTTCACTTCCGTACATGAGTGTCGGAACCAACACCCCCTCATGCACAGCCAAACGAGCCTTGTGAGATACCTTCCCACTGTTCATAAAGGAGTGCAAAGCTCCATTCACCATGTTTCCTGCATTCACTCTTCTCTCAATATCACTCTCACACTTTCCATCTCTTGTAAACTTTGAACCCAGATACACAAACTCATTCACCTGTTCAATTTGTTCATCCCCAATCACGATATTGCAGTCTAATAAACGGGGTTATTTTTATCATTACTGTCTGACAATAGTTATTTATATAATTGGTAGAACAGTAAAATTCAAAATGTCATAGTACACACGCTTGCACTTGAGACTTCCACAAACTATCAAATCTCCTTAATAGACTTTGAACTTTGTGATTTAGGCTTATGGTAGAACATTTATTTAAGAAATCCGACAGTTTGGATAGGTTAATGTGGAGGCGTCTCTGTACAAACCGTTTATGTACTTGTTTAGCCAAAACAGACATTGTGTCCCAGGTATGGCAGAATAGCAGTCTTAACGGCTATGTGTGTATATCTTTCGATATAAAATGTGGTTATTACCTTAGAAGGTCATTTATTGCTCAACTTATTATATGGATTTCTGGCTAAATCTTTACATTGCGTATTAAACAACCATCAATATTTACAGTAAATTTGAGATTTATTATACGAGATTCACAAGCAATTGTAACTTAGTTTGCTATAAGTAAAATCATTTCTTTGGTTCTTTCGTTAATTGTTTCCGTGTCAACTCTATTTATAGCTAAACCTATTATTACTATAAAGTTTGATATAACTTCATCTTTCACAATTTTTATGCTAAAACAAACGAAGTGTTGGACCTGGCTCGTACCAAATTAGTTTTTATTTTTAATATTCGTCAGTTTTAAAGATATTCGGCAGCAAAATATATTTTTATTCAAAAATCTTTATCGGAATGGCGTTGAAGTTTAACCCCGGTTCACGTTTCCCCCGTTGAACCACAAAATATAGACATTTATTTTCTGTGCACATGATACACCTATCATTTATCATTGACTTGTTTTTATTATTTAATTGATTGTGAGTACTAATTAAAATTTAAATAAAGCGTAAAACTGAATTTTAAAATAATCATCTGTGAAAAAAACTGGCTGGTGTTAGAAAAATCACATGGCATCTAAGCTTTAAGAAAAGTATATGTAACGTTCTAAGAAAGGTATATCTTAAGAAGAAACAGGTCCAAAAATAATTCAAAAACCCCAGATATTCAGGTATAGACCCTCATCGCGTCGGAGTGTCGGTCCGAAAACTAAAAGATAATGAAAAACTTGACTAGAGGCCATGAGCAATATTTAGATTGATAATTAAAGGGTGTTATTTAAACGGTTAGCAATATATACGTATTTTTGTTAGCAAAAAAATGTAATCGGTTAGCTAAAACAGCTAGTTGGGCAGCAACTTATGGTCAGCAAATATTTCTAAATCAGTCTGCAACTTATATCATTCTAAACAGCTGTCTTATGCCGCTGCCACCTTCCGTGACTGGCCCTCGTAACCAACAGTAAGGATTTCTTATGCTGACCGATTGTATAATTCTGCTGACCAAATAATAATTTTGCGTTACAACTATTTATTTTGAAAACACTTAAATTATTTTCCATAATTAAATGTAACGAACAAATTAATATATCATCAAGCAAATCAAATGTATTCTTCCATTTTGCTTGTAAGGCGTGAGGCATATAATTTTCGGTGCTCACTAGCATCGTTGGTTATTAGTTATTATTCAAGGAGTTATTCTTCGTGTCCAAAATCTCCAGACAAAATTATGGTATGGTCACAGAAGGTATACCAAATGGCGATCTTTTCTTAAACGTCTTTAGGTAATGTCCGTTTTATGACGTAAACATTTAGGTCACAAATATATGTCATACGCATCGAGAGAGATGTTAATTCTATCGAAATTGTACGAACCACATTCCGAGGTGTGATGCGTATGAGCAATCTCTGGCATTTCCAGTAACGAGGTTACATAACGCAAGGTCACCACTCATCTGCTGACATTTAGCACCGATGACCGGTCGACCATTTGGTAACCTGTTCTAAGCTCTTATTATGTATCAAATATCAGGCGAGATAATTATCATTGCCTCGTATACCTGCATTTAATGTTCCGATCTGTTAGAAGATGCTTTTGTAATTCCTTCTTTTGTTGTTGATTTTTTTTAAAGTATAAAACACAAATTGTTTATAATTAGTTTGTAAATTAAAACTATTCCGAGTCTTTCTTTACGATTCTTAGGAAGTTTAGTACATTTATATTCAGTGGCTGCATAGCGCTATTATTTATTATTATTATTATTATTATTATTTTAGTAGATGTGTTTAGTTGATTTTCCTTATATTCTACTATTGTAACCTCAAGATCGAGAGCCATCTTTGTGGTTTTAAAGAGCGGCTTCGAATGCTTAAAGATAACAATCTAATTTCAATTAAATGGATAATGAAAACCGCATACCAAAGACATATTAACTAAAGTAACAGTTATTATCAATCGAGCAATAGTCTACTTTTAGGTATTTTTTTAACTTGAGTAAATAAGCTGATGTCTCCGCTCTAGCTTATGTTAAACAGAAGCGGAGTCCTGTTGCGATATTTACTAATGGAGCAAGGTTAAGTCTCTCTAGCCGTCCTCACCTCGATCCAAAAGGATTAATGTGTTCCTTATTTGTTCGATAAAATGTCGTAAATTATATTTTAAAATCAATCCTACCGGTAAAATCTGAATCCAGCTGGGGGCCCCAGTTCTCTTGAAACGGGTACCTCCGGGCATCGGAATCCAAGGAACGCTGTAAAAAAAGTAAATATAAAACCCTGAGATTTAGAACACAATATTGTGAATATTTGTGAGACATTTTTTTAAGAAAATGGCATTAAATTTCTTTGAACAATTTATTTGGCTTGAATATGGTGCATGGTTGAAACAAATAATATCTTCATACTGTTATAGGTGTCCCAAGATTACCCGACGACTCTTGAGTCCTACAAGATACTCGAAACGCCGAAACGTCAAAGTCCGGTGACGCTAAAAATTACGTTTGAGGCAATCAGTAAACTCTCTCTAAAAAAAGGCGAGATGTCAAATTTAGCCCAATTGTATGATTTTTTCGATCTCTTAATGTGCCATGTGGATAGGTTGATAAGGCCAGCAGTAGGACGTTTATAGGCTGATAAGGATAATCAACAAAGTAGGTACCTTCAGCGTCACAATCAGCGACAGTGTCGGGCCATTCGCAGCGGTAACTCTCCGAGCTGAAAGCGAGACCCTCAGGACAGTTGAAGTCAAAGCCGACGCCGTTGACGCAGTTCCTGAATGAGCTGCAGTTCTTGGCGTCTCCCAGCTTGAAGTAGCCGAACTGGTGAGGGCAATCTTCTGTGGGCTGAGGAGGCTCTGCAAGATAATGTGGATCGTATTCATATGACTATAAAGGTTGTTTTAAAACTTAATAATACTATACATTGTATGAGATTAGCAAACTATGACGTCACTATTTTTTTCGTCAATTGAGTGTTTATTAATAACTTTTTAAGTTACAGAAATTTCTTGCTTAGGTCAAATAAAAAATTGGTCAATGTTTTAAAGAACTGTTACGTGATTTCATTTATACGTTTATTGTTCTGGAATTAATTGTTGTTGTTGTCAACTACCCAATTAACTGAAGATGATCATCAACTTCACTAATAACGATAATAGTCTCAGAAATTGCAGTTGATTAAATTATTTAAAACATTTTAACGGCAAAATCGCTTGCATCCAAGGTTGGTTTCGAATACGTTTTCATGTCTAATCTAATAGGTTGTTAAAAGTTTGAAAAGTAGTAACTAATAACCCGAACATTGTTGATAGGTTGGTACGATGCGGTTAAAGTGTATAAAAATGTCATATTTCTATTTCTGACTTCAATATAAAGATAAGATCTCGGTTAGTCCCACCCAGGGTAAGATGACTACATCGATCTACACAGTTCATTTATAAGTTGCTCACGTATTAAGCAATGTAGGTAATGTATCGATTTTTTTTGACAATAGTTATTTGACCATTGGACATGAATAACAAATGTTTTTTTTAATATCAAACGTTACGTTGTTAATAATTTGAATATATGTAGATTGGTTAGAATGGTTATAGATCGTTAATTTCCTTGCTGCTAGCTTATTGGGCACTCTGCTTGATGAGAATGATTTGGGGCAAATTGTTTTGTTTATAGTTAGTAGTACCTACCTACTTATAGTTTATAGTTTTTATAAGTTTAATTTTAAGTAGTTTAATTTACTTGTGATTTTCTTTGTTTGTAAATAATAAAACTTGTTCTTGCAGAAAAAACATTTTATATTAAAATTATTACAAAAACACAAATGTTGAAAAAATTTCCACGAGCAGGATTTGAACCTGCACCCTTCTGACATACCGGGTCAGGTGCTCTTCCAATTGAGCTATCGTGGTTCTAACCAGCCCGCCGAAATTATTCAACACTATTTATTTTTTACTTTTGAAAGCCAAAGGCGCCAATTCAATGTCAACAACTACCGTCATTAACATCTGATCATAATATTTTTACAAATACTAAAGACCAGTTAAGAAGTAGGCAAGCTATTTATAAAATGTTTTTGTTTTGTTTATATAATTTTAACGCAAATTTTGTTGCGAAACAAATTACAAAAACACAAATGTTGAAAAAATTTCCACGAGCAGGATTTGAACCTGCACCCTTCTGACATACCGGGTCAGGTGCTCTTCCAATTGAGCTATCGTGGTTCTAACTAGCCCGCCGAAATTAAAGTTAAAATTATACAAACAATACAAAAACACGTTAAAACACGTTATTAAAATTATGTTTGATTATTTATTTTATTTTATGTTTTGACAAGACTCCGTTTTATTTTCCAAATGAAAAACTTCCAATTGAATAAATATACTTGTTTCTGACGCACACCATAGAAAGAGGAAAACATCGTAATCTTTTGAATAAAAATATTATCAGAAATCTAAGTGACGAATTATAAGAGGAAAAAAACAACAATAAGATCTTTGTCTTTGTAACCAAAATTAAACAACGAAATCTTGATATTGGGCTTATTACTGAAATGTGCTGCATGACACACACATCAGACAATCCAAAACTGACAATATTCTTCCATAAATAGTCAACTTTACTCCATAGATATAAAGCTCAAAGTCTATTGAGGTGTGACAGTTTGTGGTAGCCTGATTGCACTGGCGTGTACATATAAAATACACAGGTACTCACGCAGAGAGGACCTCTCAAGGCACTGCACATCGTTGGGGTACTGGCAGGGGTACACGTTGAAGTTCACGTTGGGGTTGTACAGAAGGCCGTCGGGGCACAGCTTCTCTTCAGCAGTACCATTCTGGCAGAAATGATAAAATTAAGCACAGGGATCATACATTCCACATAGGTAGACAAAGTACAAACTTTGTCTAACTTCATTGGCCATCCAGGTAGAGACCTGTAGTAGCTTAACTTTGATTATATTGACTATCTGCTTTTCTCAATTTGAATCGGGGTAGCGCTTTTCATTTCTCATACCTCATACCATGACGAGATAATGATATAATGATGATAAGTGACGATAAGGCAGAGTATGGAAGCGCCTATCTCCCCGAATCCTAGATCACTGAGGATCTGATCATTTCATTTCTAACTATAACAAATAAACTAAGGTTTTTGCTATGCGACACACTAAAATGAGAACTTACACACGCTTAGAGATCATGCGAGATCATGCGAATCGATAACACAGAGCGTGCGTTATCGCCGATTCTCGTGATAAGTAACTATGTTAAAAGTTGATTAAGGAGGAATACTAAGTAAGATAGTAATAAGTAATAACTTACAATGCATTCGATGTATCGATCACAGCTTCCAGGCACTGGGGTGCGTTCGTTCTTTTCCCGGCAAGACCCTGCACTTTGGCTTCTAGCGGGTTGCGCGACAGAGTTTTGTTGGTTTTGTTGGTACCTGCTCTGTTGTTGGTTGCTAAAGGAACTTTGTTGACTTGCTCTTTGGTTGCCAAATGCGCTCGGTTGGTTGCCAAATGAGCTTTGTTGGGTTCCTCTTTGGTTGCCAAATGCATTTTGTTGATTGCCGAAAGAACTTCCAGATCGAGAGTTCTGTTGGAATTGCCCGTACGCTGTTGGAATTAAAGCTATTTTCGGGTTAAACTGATAACGTGGATTTGTATAGAAACCATTAGGATTTGAGTATTTGTAAATTATTTTAAATAAAAACATTGGTAGCCGACACTAAAATAACATGTGTAAATGGCAAACGCAGTGCTCATGTTATGCAAATATTTTCTTGTTTTATTATTCTTTTGTCGTCCACGAAACTGTAAGGTCAAGAGCTATGCGTCTTGTGCATGATTTGTATCTTTTTGTAGTGAATGTCATACATTAATGTAAGCCTGTATTTTATAAATAAAATATTTAAAAAAAAAATCAAGATTTTTCAAGTTTAAATAACTATCATATCGCCACAAATCACTATGATACATTTATCACTTAACTTTACCTATTTACTCTGTTGATTGTTTTCAAGAACAGCCAGGTTAAAAGAAATAGGTTTAATTTTAAAGCTTAATGTAATGTATACCGTATTCAACCATTACACTTCTTAATTTGTGCCATAGATAAACATGTGAATGTCCTGTTTAACAGAAACGTAATAAAGTAACGACATATTGTAATTATTTATTTAAAAATAATTGTTTCATATAAAGACAATATTGTAAAAGCAAAACTAATAATCTATATATATAAAAATCAATTGCTGTTCGTTTGAGTGGTTAAAACTCGAGAATGGCTGGACCAATTTGGCTAACTTTGATTTTGAAATATTTGTGGAAGTTCAGGGAAGGTTTATTAAACGGTGAGAAACATAAATAATAAGTATCAGAAAATACTAAAAAGGACAATTTAATTTTCCAATACAAAACGATTTGTTTGTTGTCACGGAAACTGTCATAGCGGTACGAAGTCCGCCGGGTCAACTAGTATTAAACAAAATAATATAAAAGCAAAAATAATGAAAAATATCATCAAGGTTAGATATAATCTTATTTTTAAATACAATTCAAAGTCACTAACTTGTTACATAATTAATTCTCTCGATGTTGCCCAGTGTAAGTAGATTCAAAATGGCCATTGTTTAGAACGAGTAACGCGTGGATACTAATTAACGACTTAATTAAGATGTCCAATTAGTTTAACAGTAGAATTAAAACTGGCTGTTTATAACTAAACATCAATTTAAGAGTGGGCTCCCTTTCTAAAGGGTAACTTTGACGAAGTTTATTCAAGTTAGCGCATGGTCCACATATTCCAAATTAAAGTATAGTTTTCTTCAAATATTTGTCTATGTTATGGTTTAGCAAAAACATGATACCTAAGATTTAGTACGATCATATATTTTTTTTAAAACAATGCGTTTTTAAATTATTTTTACGTTTTTCTCCTTACTAACTTGAGCTTTGTACTTAAAAATCCTCTAACAAGATATCCATATAGTTTATTAGTAAATGGTTTGGGGAAATTGCATAATAGTATATATTATCCACGTTATTAACGAAAACAGTTTTGTGACATACGCCTTTTAGTTCTGAGCTAAACTGAGTTGAAGTAGGCTAAGCGATATTGAACCATGTCGCTGCCGCATTGGACTGTCTATAGAAATCGACGAAACGCGAGCTCAGTCCTGCGCGGTGCGCCTTTGACGTCGGACCTGTCCTTCTCGCGCTCACAGCCCGCTCACACGCCGGTACCACCGCTACAGACGACTATCAGATAGATTGTGTTTATTGTTCCACCAATCATGGGAAACAAAAATAATAAAAAATACCGTTCAAAAAGAAATATTTCTTGTACATACAAAGAGCGTGGTAGAAATATAAGAAAGAATACGTTGTAAGTATAAAATTTATCTTCTATGTTAGTACGAAATAATAAACGGTTTCACTATGACACATGTCAAAAAAATAAGCCATCATTGTTGACGATGATTATATTTAATAAAATACCTAACTAAAATGAAATACCTATTTCTCAAATTGTAATAAAACTATTTATAAGAAATTCTCGAAACAAAGAAAAATATTTATTTACTGTTTTAGGAACAAACGTATTTCGGAACAAAAAGTTGTGGAGTCGCCGACTAAACTAATAAATTTACTACCTGTTGTTCCAGTACATTTTGAAAAAAAGTGAGTGTAATACTCATTCTAATACAATACAAGAGGGTGCAGCGCAGTGCCAGATAGTAAGTTCCTACTTAGTTACTGTTTGGCACTGCAGCTGTTCATGGGCAGACGTCGCGCTATCATCAGGTGCACGATCTGCGCGTCCCGTTACATAATAACATGTTTTATTACATGAAAATGATATTTTTCAGAATTACATTACTTAACCAGGGAACTGGCGCTAATAAAGTAAATATCCAAATTACATCATCTCCGCCACTGTCCAGATGTGTATGTTACGTAAGTATCACCAACCAAGTTCCTGCTCAAAAGACTACCTACAAAGACCTAGTCTTGAAAATGTTGTAGGTATGAGTTCGTAAATAAAGACTCTAAAGATACCCCGCAATTTATTACCGGAAGAAAGAAACCAAATTCTGCTTCTCTACAGGCAAGGACGAAACATTTCTCAAATTTCTCGAGAGTTGAATGTTACGGTAAGAATAAATTTTCTTTTATGCTTAAATTTATAAACTGCGTAAATATAGTATTGTATTTAAATATACTGAACTGAAATATCGTAAAAAAATACTATTCTGTAATGTAATAAACTTACTGATGGGAGATTTATAATTTATTTACACACATTTTTTAATTTATTTAACTATAAACTCACAAAACTATACTTTCTTAGGAATAAAAAAAACGCAGTAAAAATGCAATATTCTATTACACCTATAAAGTAAAACGCAAATATATTAATTAAAGTTTATTATTTTAAATTCAGGCACGGCGGCAGGGGTGCCACGGTCTTTATAAATCCTGTCGCTGCATTATTAAATTATGCACTTTATCTCTTAAGAAATATTTTTTTATAGTCTTATTAATTGTTTTAAAATTGTATTTATTTATTTATTTTAAAATACTGTATACTTTAAAATACTTATTGTTTACTTAGGTATTGAAAGTGAACTATGGAAAACAAAATTAACAATAAAATTATAATTAGAATTATTAATAAACGGAAAATAAAACAATCGACAGTGGACTTAAAACCGTATAAATTTAGTTATACATCCTTTTTTTATTAATGTTTTCTAATCATTTTAATGTATATTATTAGTTTCATTAAAACTGGCTTACAACTTTGCAAATGGCTCCTAAATTAAATGAAAGCCTTGTGAATGTTTGCTTAAGCAAAACATTATTATTTATTTATTATGGCTTAAAATTAGAGATTCAACTTTTTTGCTACTTAAAGTAAGCGTTTACAAAAAAATCTCATTTTTCTTATTATAAGAGATGACAAAGCTTACTATGTGTGATAAGGCGCAGGAGCAGGACATTTAGGCCATATTACGAGACGTTGCCAGCCCGCTGACACACTGCGTCGGCGCGCGGTAATCGCGATGCGGTGTTGATTGCAGCGCGGACTGGCAACGTAGCGTAGAGAGCGCGGCGCGCCGTGACGAGCGAGCGGCGCGCGTTGTTCGGGCTGGCAGCGACTTGATTCACGATAATTCGTTCTTTCATTTTCATTTTTATACAACAAAACAATTTAAGACCAAAAGTGGGCAATCTTCTTTGAAATAAGGATACAGAAGCAAAACTAATAGTAATTAATAACAAACCAAATATATTTGATTTATAAGGTCCCCGTAAACGTTATTAAAATAATCAAAAGTTTGTTCTTATTTTAAAATAACTTTAATATTGTCAACTGAAATGACCATGATGCGCTCCCACCAGTGATACAGTTTAAAAAGCGAATTAAGCTGTTGATTGTTGTTACTGTAAAATAATGTTTGCGTTTTTTTTTTGGTGCAGAGAGCCACCGTGAGGCGATGGGTTCAGCGCGACGGTGACGAGGGATCGATCGCCGACCGTCCACGAACTCAACCTGCAAGAATCTTAACGGAAGACAGAGTTCATTACATGAAGAGTGTATACGAGCGTGAACCATTCACGAAAACTTCAAGGTTCGCAATTGAATTTGATTGCTCGATGAGGGCGATCAGAAATGCCCTACATCGCGTCGGGATACACCATAGGCGTCCGGCCAAAAAAATTATATTAACAGAGACTGAACAACTATTTACGAAGAACCCTGTATAAAATTAGTGATTTAATAATATTGTTGATTTTTGGTGCAAAAATAAAAGTAGCAATAGCATGAAATCCGTTTTTTTTTTATTTAGTTATAATCTAGGTAGTATGTATTTATACGATTGTAATTGACAATGTAGAACACAACCTATACAGCAAGTAGTAAATTTGTATTTTTTACTTCACTTAATTAACGCACGTTTTTTGCAACAGTGCGAAATACAAAAAATAATTTAGCTTTTATTAAATAAAATAGAATATTTGAGTAAACAGTCTGCACCAATATTATATCTATATAGCTCGCACGGTCGCGCCCATCACTGCAGCGAAAACACAAAACAAATATTTCCTACGAAAGAAAGGGGGCGCCTTTGGGGTGTGAAAATGTTATTGTTTTTATGAATGAAACGAGAGCTACCGTGTGTACGCGCGGTGGGCGGAGCCCACTCGAACTGCCGGAATCGAGCGCAAGCGACTATCGCCTAAAGGTGGTCGACCGGGAACTTCTTCGACTGTACCTACGTTATTTAGTCTAGGTATGAATGTTACTTAGCCACTTCCTATTAAAAGTTTCTTGGTTCGATTCCCAATTACTCGACAGAATTACTCGATTCAGAAAAAAATAAACTACGTACCTATGCTATTAGTATGTAGGTATGGAAATGAAATGAAATGAAAATTTGCTTAAGCAAAACCTTGACTTACCTATGTTACTCGTAACAAGTGTTCAAAATGTGCCCCATTACGAGCGATACACAAAGCAGCACGACGCCGAGAATTTTCTTTTAATTGGTTGAGAACGTAAATGTTTTCTCTCACCGTTTCAAAAGCGGACACCACTCGCGTACGCAATTGCACTACACTTGTAACCTCCTCAGAATACACTAGCCTTTTTACATCACCCCACAAATAAAAATCTAGCGGTGTTAGGTCCGGGGAGCGAGGAGGCCAAGACACTGGACCGCCACGTCCCACCCACTGCGATCCAAATGTATCGTTTAGGTAGCTGCGCACTACTTGTCCATAATGTGGTGGAGCACCATCCTGCTGGTAGAAGAGGTCTCTGTGGAATGCCAGTGGAATGTCCATCAACAGCTCATCTACAACGTGGTGCAGCAGATCTAGGTAGGTAAGGCTGTTGAGATGACCTTCAATGAAATAAGGCCCCAGTAAATAAGGGCCAATAATACCAGCCCAAACATTTAGGCTGAAACGTCTTTGGAAGGAGTCTTTTTTTGTGACATGAGGGTTCTGTTCTGTGTGCCCACCAATGCTCATTATGCACGTTGTAGACGCCGACCTTTGTGAACTGCGCCTCGTCAGTCCACAGAATATTAACGTGCTGATGTTCGAGGAGCCACGTACAAAACTCGACTCGGCTGGACTGGTCAGTGGGAAGCAAATCCTGAACTCGTCGAAAATGGAATGGGTGCTGCTGGTTCTTCTTCAACAAGCGCCAAACGAAGGTGTGATCAAGGCCAAAGTGCCGCCCAGCATCACGTGTACTGGCGCGTGGCTCGTCGTCGAAGAACTGCAAGATCTGCTCCTGTAAGTCGACGGGCAGGCCCACGTTGCCTCGATCACTGGCGTGCGCTGGGATACTGAACTGCCCGTAATCCAGTAGGCGTTGTGTAGCAGCCAGCATCGTCGTTCGGGACGGCGTTGGTCGGTCTGACCACCTCTCCGCGAACATCTGCACTGCACCCCTCAAGCTGTTACCGGCGAGGGCATACATCCGCACCATTTCAACGTAGTCGTGATTAGAATAACGCGACATCGTACCTACGTTTGAAAACGGCCCGGATTTTTTTTGTCAAACGTGTGCGCGCGCTCGCGGTTAGCGGGAGACTGAGCGAGCGGCGACCGTTGAATCGTCGTCGGTTCCCGCTTTGAGCGGGTGGCGGCTAGCCGACAAAAGCCGGCGCAAGCGGCGGCATTTGTAGGCATTTGTTTTACGCACCTAGCGCAGAGCCAAAGTAGTAGCACAGCGTAGTATATTCAAAAGAATGACATGCAACAGAAACAAAATCTTTTTCGTATTTTTTTTTTACGTATTTTTTTTAATGGATTTATTATCACTTACATTAACATAATCGCCTCCTTAAATTTGGCAACTGTTCAAAAACACAACCTGTATACAGTCACCTATATTAGCCACTTAATTTAAAAAATTTTTGGTGTGCTAACTCAAGTGCATGAAAAAAACTTGTATTTCATAAATAATGTAGAAATAAATGAAAATAAAACTAGTTTCCGATTTATGTTTCTTATATATTCATCCAATTTTATTACAATTTAATTTAATTGTTATCATTTATTAATTGCAGGTCATAATAAACAAACGTTCGGATTGGTATTACCAAATTCAAGGTCAAATGCATATTTGTCAAAAACCTCTATGTCTTTTTGCGGTGTGGTATGGGGAAAATAAACTGAAAGTTGAAATCGTACAAAAAGACGATGAGTTTTGGAGGACGGAAATGGAACCGAAACTCGTCGCTTTTTACATGGACTGCTTGTTGCCGGAATTAGTAGATCCACGCTTTCCAAAGAAGAAAGCAATACGGGATCCAGCCTACGTTACAGGTCCCAAAAATTGAACAGTACCTGCCGCTGTTCCGGGTCCCAAAAATCGAACAATACCTGCCGCTTTTCCTGGTCCCTCAAATGAAAGAGTACCTGCCGCTGTTACGGGTCCCACAAATCAAATAATACCTGCCGCTGACGTGTTGGTGATGACAACCACAAATATAAATAATACGGTTCCAATCATGGAAGGTACACCACCGATAAAGCGCCGGAAACTAGACTTTTCGGAATTTTAAATATATAATAAATATATAAATATTCTTGGAACATAAAAAAAGTTTTTTTATTTGTCAAACAATCTAGCTGTACTAAAACCGGACCCCTTATAATATGACAATTTTGACAGTGGCGACAATAATCGTAGATTGGTAAATGTTTCAAACAATAATTACGTTTCATTCATGAAATAAATGATAAGTATTCTATCGTCAGAAAATTTATGGTGCAGTTCTTGCAGTTCACAAAAGTAACTAATTCACAAAGTAAAGGGTAGGCGGTAAATTATTTTATAATTTAAAATATATTTTGTAATTGGTTGTATGTACCATTATTATGATTTTTAATAGTGTAGCACACATATAGTTGCAAAAAAACCGTTTTAAACCAAAATCTGTGACTTAAAACTCGTTTTAAATTTGATAAAACGGTTCATAATCACGACCATATCATAGTGTTAGTAGTTAGTAATTATTACACTACGACACGTGAGTCATGATTTTAATAATATTAAAGAAATTTAAAACGAGTTTTAAGTCACAAATTTTGGTTTAAAACGGATTTTTTGCAACTATAAGCACACATTAAATACATCTCTTGTCAGTTTATTTAAACACAAATTTAATTTAAAAAAACTGTTATAAATACTCCATTCATTCTATGTTCTTGAGCTCGTGACGTGAGTTGCCGCGAACTCGTCCGCGCGCGAGACCATCTCCGCCGTGCATGCGGGGTGTTGCAGTTATCGAGTGTTTCGCGCGGGGTGCGGGGGCGAATGGGTGGGACTAAACGTAAATTTTTTTTAGGCTGCCCACTCTTAATTGATTTAATTATGTCTTGCATTTCCATATAACGATATTGTACGTATTGATTTGAACCGAATAAACATATACATAACACCGAAGAGTTGCATGTAAGTACTTTCCCCTTTTCAAGCAAAAAAAATAAATCACTTGTTGCTACAATAAAAACTAATAAAAAATCATTACATATTCTGCCTGATGATAAAGGGATTAGAAATAAAATGCATATAAAATGAAGGAGAGCGCCTGTGTTCTATAGCCCCACTGAATACAATAACGTTTGAAAACTTTCTACCGCCATGCGCCATTGCAGTTTCCTACTGATAATACTTGATACTTTAAACATAATTAATAATTAGACACTGGTTGTTCATGCTGTTGATCCAAAATATAAAAAACAGGTACTCACCAACAGCGCACACGCAGGCGAGAATAACAAAGGCCTTCATAACAGCAGGTGTTGGTCCACGTTCGTGCAAAGCTCTGGACAAGCGCTGAATGGCGGTGTGCGAGGCTCGTGGGGCGCGACCTTGGGGACAGACCGGGTTGCGACACGGCCCATCTCCGCCGCACCTCGCGTCTTACATCAGGAGGTGACCCGAGATGTGTGACGTAGACTTAGCAGGGCTGCCAATTGGTGGCCGGAACTTTTGCAGACAAAACGTCACTGCGAGGCGATAAGTGAAGCTAGTGGCACAAAAAAAGGATACCCAAGGAGGTAAGCTTCATACAAACGCGCTCGAGCAACGCACACATAGACAACCTCTCAAGGACATGGAATCTTGAAACGGCTGAGCTCGGACTGATTCGAGATGGTCCGAGATTACGTGTCGGTTTTTGCTAGTGGGGCGTGGACATTGTTAAGGCCCATCTCCACCGCACCTCGCGTCTTACATCGGGAGGTGGCCTGGGATGTGTGATGTATGTGACGTACCAGGGGTGCCAAGTATACCGAACTTTTGCAGACAAAATGTCATTGCAAGGCGATAAGCGAGGCTAGTGGGGCGTGATCTTGGATATAGTTAAGATCCATCTCCGCCGTACCTCGCGTCTAACACCAGGAGGTGAAATGGGATGTGTGACGTATGTGACTCACCAGGGCTGCCAAGTAGACGGAACTTTAGGAGGCTTAATGTATGTAAAGTGAAGAGTGAAACTAATGAGGCGTGACCTTTGGGACCGACCAAGTTTATCTTGGCAGCACCTTTCGTCACACATCAGGAGTTGGCTTGAGCTGCGTGACGTATGTAGCTTACTAGGCCGCCAATTGTTAGCCGGAACTTAGACAGAATGTATGACTTAGTAGACAAAATGCCACAGGAAGACGATGAGTGAGTCGCAACTTTTAAGCGGCAATAAATTTGACAAATGTCACTCTTTGATGACGTCCGCACCTTATCATCTTACATCAGGAGATGGAGGAGGACAGGGTTGTCAATGTCAATCAATCTGGCTCAGAAATATCACTGACTGTTAATAACTGAGACTTATGAAATGCGATCTTGGGGAATGGCCGGATTGTGACACGTCCCTTCTCGGCCGCACCTCGCGTCTTACATCAGGTAGTGACCTGAGTTGCGTGACGTATGTGAACTTATCAGGGGCCGTAGGGGGGAGAAATAATGTTATCGATCTATTTAGCTGTCGCCCAGCAGCTTGCACCAATCAAAAATAAGTGGATAAGCCAGCCAGGCTAGGGTATAAGTGAGCTAAGGTTACAATCCAACTAAACTCAATTCAATCTCAAAGTCCCCTGCTGGGAAAGGAACCTGAAACCTTTAGGCCTGAGACCGGTGGCGTGACCACTAGACCACCGAGGCAGTTAACTAACACAAACTTTATTCAACGACAGCCCTATAAAATTAAAACTTAGTTTTCCTAAGATTTCCTAATGCCAATCGATGTTAGCTTTTAGATCAACATGCGTGTTACTTAAAATTTAGATGTTGAGTGATCTTACTCGTAATCTATTGTTTTAATTCTTTACTAGAAATTTAAAATAACTATTTAAAATTGTTGCTTTAAGCTGTGATTGTGTCAGGAAGTTTCAAATGTAGTGCGTACGCTTATACAGAATAGTAATTATTCAAATGTGTTATGTATCTGTTTCTCAAGAGAAATATATATTTCTTACACCTTACATCTTTTTAGCTTGTTATCAGGTAAACCTCTAGCTAGAGGTTTCGGTTAAAGTAGAAGAATTGTAAATATCGAATAATATAGGAATAGTTATTTTAAAACAACTATCTACTATTTGTATTTTCGTGCGAGTAACTAAACCCTTAGTTCAGTAACTAAGGTTTTAGTTACTCGCACGAAAATACGTGCCAGTGAAATTACACAATTACTCGCACGGGGCCTCCACTGACCCCAATTTATTTTGAAGATTACTAATTAACTAATGAGGGATGGAGTGCTCGTTGCACGCGAATTTAGTGCATTTTATGCATTTTTGTCACATTTCAGTCAATGATTCTAGGGCAATTATTGCACCGTCCTCTCTTGGCTGATGATGGGGAGCATCAAAGTTAGTTTTGTTTGCCACTAAAATGTCATCTTTAGGGCGAATTAGGAAGCTACTGTAGGTGGGAGCACTTCCTGACAGATCTAAGTTTGAATTTTTGGCGAGTAAATTGGCGTTGACCATGCGAGTAGTTAAGGGTAAAATAAATGATTTTTAATTGAATTTAATAAGTTTAAAATAAAATAAGTCTTTATGCGAAAATTACATTTACATTTATTTTTAAATCTAAGCTGCGTTTGTCAAAAAAATACTTTTTATCACAAAGTAGTAAGTCTTAAATGCCAAAAATATTATTGATCTCTTGTGTTGTATCGACCAATTTCATACCAACTTTACTGATTTCTGCAATTATTTTCGCTCAAATAATTCATACGATTATTGCATCTTAATATTTGTCTTTAAGACATTCACTAATATGCCACAAGTATGCATTAGAAATGTATGACCGTGATGAATCTTGTTGGATGTCAAATCCTTTATGACGAGTGTTCGTCGCAACATGCAACACGCATGCTGAACATTGTGTAACCGGCTACAGTGAATGTAGCACGTCAATATTGTCGAACTGCTATGCCTAAACTAAAATACTTACTTTCATAAAGTAAATATTTTAGGTCAGCTTAAGGTCAGCTTATAAGTAAAGTAATAAATTATAATTTAAAAACCACTATTATAATGTTTTTATTTAATCATTATCATACATAACGGTAACAGTTATAAAAAAAATATTATTAAATAAAAAAAATATTTAAGGTAACTAAGTAAGTTACCTACCTACTTAGTTACCTTAAATATTTTTTAAAGTAAGGGGAGTAAGGTAAATGCACAATAAATAATTTTATCGTCATGTAAAAAAGTGATATTTTTCAATGCTATTCTTCTAACGAGTAACAATCACAACCCCATTCTTACCTTATCTCGTAAACTTTTGAGTAAGCTTTATAAAAAAATTAAAAAATAGCTTCAAATAGGTACAACAAGTATAATGTTCTACAAATATTAAACTTCTACAAAATATTGGTACCATTTTTTGTTTTAATAAGTAAATAAAAATCTTCAAGCTGAACTTACTTAAATTTACTTTAAATCTGTTACGAAATAGCTGGTATTTTATAAATTTACAATTTTTCCAAGCATTCCATTTCCCCTTTATGTCAATATTCCCTTTTAAATGGAAACTCAGAGGATTTATTGTATATTCGTGGCAATTAACTTAAGGACATAAATAGTCAGTAATTTTGCTTCTGCGGCCTAAAGCTCAAAGCAGACGAGGAACAGTCCTTGTCCTACAATTTCGAAACTTTTTTTTTTTTTTTTTTTTAACCCAGAGGAACTCATTACGAGTACTCGACCTTGAGGAGGCCTGGCGGTTATGTGGGACTCGCCCGTCCGCCTTTCCACAACCCACCGACTATCCGGAGACGCCATTGTCTCCAGTCGGCTGTCAAGGGAGAAGCCCAAGACCGGGAAGGGCGAGACAGAGGGGGATACCCACTAACCTCTGGGGGACCAAACTCCGAAAACAGGTGAAGGCCGCGGGGCCTGTCCTGGGGAATTGAACCGCGGGATTCACCCTGGCGCACGTGTGATCACCCGTGACAATTTTGAGGCCTGCTTCAACAAAGGACAGCCCCGCTACACACGACTTTAAAGTTTATACTGACACCCCCTCATCAACCGTTAGGTCATAAAGTTAGGTGTCAGACATCCTTGCGCAAGCACAAGGGATCATCTGCGTCAGGTCATAATGCCAGATGAGGACGCGCCGAAGCGCATTCTTCATCCGGTACTTTTAAGATTAGTGTCTCGAGCGAGTTGCCTCGTGGATACGTAATAGTCCACTACCTAATATCCAGATAGGTTACCGGAGCTGTAAGCTCGCTCACTTCAGAGTACAACTTGCAGTTTCCACTGTTCGGGTCGTCAACTATAAAGTCAACTACCAAATGTCCTCTTTGGTGGCGGAGTTGTAAGCCCACTTCGGAGTTGTAAGCTCACTTCTGAGTACCTCGCCAGTTCCACAATCCATCAAGTTTACATCTAACGGGCGCCTCTACTAGTTCTGCAGACTAGTGCCGGAGATGTTGGAAGCATACTCAATGAAAACCACCGAGCAGGACAACCAACTATGAACAACTCACGTGCCCCGCAAATCCTTTCGCTTCGGGCCCCACCGAGACCGCTACTCGGACCCGCTCGCTGTGCACGAAATGGAAACCTGGCCAGACCTCAACCAGGCAAACGAACATTCACACTTCTACAGCTAACCACATAGCCACCACGAGTCCAAAACAGAGGACAGTCTCAGTCACGACAAGGATTTCTTCACGGAGGGATTTTGACGAACAAAAACATAAGCCGTTGACGGTCCTTTCATCTGTGCTGGCCTAAAAGCAGTAGAAGCAAAATTACTGACTAATATGGACACTGCAGAAGGTAAGTTTTATCTCGCAACAGCTAGGAACAGTCAGAACAGAGCAGCTGTTGCGAGATTCCGTGTCCGTGAGAGGTGGTCTGTCTGGGTCTCCTTATTTGCGCTATTTTGTCATGAAAATGCAGTTAGATTTGGCAATAAATCCTCTGAGTTTCTATGTAAAGGGGAATATTGACATAAAAAAACAAAAGAAATGCTTGAACATTGTTTTATTTCGTGACAGTCCCTCGTCTGAGCTGCCCTTAAGGGAGATTGCTCCTTTCCGTTTTCCCATCGTCTCTTTGTAAAACATTCTTTAATAATGATTGTAAGGTAGGTAATGTAAAGGAAAAATTATTAATTAATGACATATTAAAGTTTGTATTGCTCTTCTTTTAAGTTTCCACGGTGGATTGATTAGATGTTGTTCTCTTAAGGGAATATTCGCGAGTATGTAAGGACTATTAAAATTTTCGTTCTGTTTTTTTTACGGGATTGCTTGCCTTGGATCTTTTATTTTTCCACGAAGGATACTGGGAGTAAGCCTAAGACACCGTCAGCTATTATTTAATCTGTGCCTTTTTTTTTTTTTTTTTTTTTCCCCAGGGAAGGTGTACCACCTACCACGAACCTTGAAGAGGCCCGCGGTTATGTGGGACTACCCGTCCGCCTTTCCACATCCCACTGATAGGGGGAGAGGCCCCAAATCAGCTGCCAGAACTAAGTCCCGGCTGGGAGGGTGAGACGAAGGGGCTACCGCACTAAACCCTGGGGGACGCAATCCGAGAAGCAGAAGGCTAAGTGGCAGTCATGGGACCTGATCCACGAGGGAAATGACCGCGCGAGGGCCACCCTGTCGCCCATGTTCCCGCCTATAGCTACTGAGGTGCGCCCACTCGAAAAGTGTTTCGAATGTGAAGCACGACAGCAGCCACGCGCTGGAACATGGGCGAAAACGCGCACGCACAAGACATCGTACCTTTATGGCACGATAACGACACAAGGAACAAACAAAACAACAACAATATACAACAATTCCTATAAATACCTACAGACTACTTAATCCTAAGGTACTTGAAGTACAACATATGATTAAAAACAAATTTACACACTACACTAAGCTTGAGTTTCAAGAAACTCTCCCTTCCAATTTAATCTGTGCCTATACTAAGCTTGCTTAAACCACGTTATATATTGAAATTACAATGGAACGCGAAAGATTAAGTACATAGTATTAACCTTGAGGTTGATCACTCGATAAAAAAAAGACTGTTCCGTTACTTCCACTGCGTGGGATTATAAGTTAATACGCCCATAGTAATTTCCTAGCTTAGGTGACGTTTTTTATATGTAGCGCAAATTACTCCACTTCACCTGACCTGATTTATCGACTGACGTACGATAAATGGACTTCCACCACTTCGCATCTGGACGCGAAGACAACTGGTGCAGCGTAAAAACAACGCAGCATTCGTCATCCTCACTCTGCCGATTCACAAGGTGCCTCTTCACGCCTCGTTTGAAGAATGGGGATATCATAGGATACGGGAGCAGCACATGGAAGAAGAGAGAAGGTGGAATGAGGTCAAAGAGCTCTTCGTGGAACTCACTCTAAATCTTTTGTGTTCGATTGTAAATCAATTACCTACATAACAACGACTTAGAAAGTTATAGAACTGAGACTGAGAGATGAGAGTGATATTTCACAAAACCTATTTGGGTTTATGCCTGGTCGGGGAACGACAGATGCCATTTTCGCTATCCGTCAGCTTTGCGAAAATACCGAAGTGCACACCATAACTTTTCATTGCACATGCTTTTCATTGACCTCGAGAAGGCATACGACCGAGTACCCCGTCAGGTTTTGTGGTGGACCCTTAAGAAAAAAGGTGTACCTAAGTAATAAAATTCAAAGTCTATTAAGGAAATTTGAGAGTTCGTTGTAGGTTGATGTGCAGGCGTGTGTACCCAAGTACAAGTGTCGATGCAGTACCGAAGTCCGGTCCGCAGCGGGCACTACTGGTAGTTTCAATGTGGCTGTAGGCTTGCACCAAGAGTCGGCCCTGCTAAAACTGGTCATGAGGTTCAGAGTAGATTAGATTAATGGTGGCAAAGACTAGAGAGTGTTGGCCTGAAAGTAAGTAGAAGCAAAACCGAATACATGTTTTGCGATTTTGGTGGCCTGTCTAATCTAGTGCCCATAACACTCGCTGGAACGCCCTTGTCGGTCTGCTCCGACTTCCGATACTCACGGCACTCGTTCAGGGAAAGGCCGAAATAGACAGACATGTCACGCACCGGATCAACACAGGTTGCATGAAATGGAGACAGGTTACAGGAACAATATGCGACCCACAGATGCCCCTTAAGTTAAGGGGCAAAATTTACAAATCTGTAATTAGACCTGTAGTTATGTATGGATCGGAATGCTGGGCTTTAAAGAAAAAGGATGAACAAAAATTGCATGTAGCGGAAATGAGAATGTTGAGATGGATGTGTGGAGTAACAAAAAAATATCCGGCTTCAAAAAACAGGAAACTAAAAAAAGTGAAAACAGCTTTAAAAAGCATGTAATTATTGTAATCATATTATTAGATACCTAGATACAGTTGGTGGTCGGCTGGGGGATAATTTTGTTTCATTTAAACTTTTATAATTGTTCCATTATCTCTTTTTTATTGTAAAAGGCCCCACCCGACTTCAATGGACCTTCTTTAAAACTGATATGCGTATCTAGGTCATAATATGATTTCAATTATTTTCTTGCTTTTTAGAGCTGTTTTTACTTTTTTTAGTTTCCTGTTTTATGAAGTCGGTTTTTTTTTGTTAAAAAATATTTTATTTTACGGTTTTTAGTGATGGGTAGACCTAACAATTATGCTTCTCGGATGAGGAAACGACGGCCTAGTAGGTAGTGGTATTCCTATGTAAAACTTCAATCATAATGAAGTATTATTTTTGTACGAACATTTTGACATAAACAAAAGGTAACTGCTGTAAATCGTTGAGGAATTCCCTCGACTGTCTATGCTCTCTATCATCAGACCTGTAATGGTACTTATAACCCATATGAGTGCAAAGTTCTTATCAATAGAAATGAATTAAGTCCAAACCTCCTCCTTTTTTGAAGTCGGTTATGAAAGAATAAAGTAAAAAATTAGTTTATTATAGGAAGTTTGAAAGTGAATGAAACCCTTCTTTTGGGTAAATTTGCTGTAAAAAGCTTTGGCTATCATGGATTGTTTAGGCGTTATTCCGACTATTTTATACTTGGTTATTTATTTATTTATATTTGAACAATGTTTCAACGTTTTGCTCGTTAAATAGTGTATTGTGTAGGGGGTTATTAGGTAAACGGAATTTATCATTGATGTTACCTGTTTGAACTTTAATTGTTTCACTCTATAAGGCACTAACTAATTGTCTTCCTTGAATTCTATTGAATCAGCTTCGTAGTGTAAATAAGGAAAAACTGATATTTGTTCGTCAACACATAGGTATTAAAAAACTTTACATAAATTATAAAATGTTTTTTGTTCTGTTTATATAATTTTAACGCAAATTATGTTGAAAAAATTTCCACGAGCAGGATTTGAACCTTTCTGATATACCGGGTCAGGTGCTCTTCCAATTAAGCTATCGTGGTTCTAACCAGCCCGCCGAAATTATTCAACACTTTTTACTTTTTACTTTGAAAGCCAAAGGCACCTATTCAATGTCAACAACTACCGCCATTAATACCCGATCATAATATTTTTACAAATACTAAAGATGTAGGCAAGCTCAGGCCTCAGTTGATGATATTGTGAGTATGATTTCAAGCCTTAATGCTGACCTTGGGATTATATATGATTGGAGTCGAGCCCATGGCCTAATGGTCAACCCCGACAAGTCACAGGCTATCATAATCGGGGGATTTAAACAAATTGCAAAGGTGAACAAATTGTCTATCCCTACGCTCATGTTTAACGGTGTCTCATTGAACTACGGTAACGTGGTAAAAAACCTAGGAGTACTTTTCGACAGCACCCTCTCCTGGTCTCCACAAATATCGGAGGTGAGTCGAAAAGTGTTTGCTGCCTCTGGGTCGCTTAGGAGGTGGAAGAACTTGCTTCCTGTGAGGACCAAAGTTGAACTTGCGCAATCTCTCCTTCTACCTATCTTGGATTATGCTGATGTCTGCCTTGTGGACTTAAATGAGGACTTACTTGATAAGCTACAACGTCTCCAAAATCTCTGCATCAGGTTCATCTACGGTTTGCGTAAGTTCGACCATGTGTCTGAATACAGGAACAGGCTTGAATGGCTTCCCATTAGGTTGCGTCGCGAGGAACATATTCTCATCCTTGTTTTTAACGTGCTGTTTGATCCTCGTACTCCTTCTTACCTTAAAGAGTGTTTCCGATTTCTTGGGGCGGAACACAAGCGTGATCTAAGGTCAAATTCGGATAACATTCTTGAGCCTCCCTTTACCCGGTCGGGATATTTTAAGAATTCTTTTACTGTCCGAGCTACTTGTCTTTGGAATAAGCTACCGTCTGAAATCCGTCACTCTAAGACCCTTTCCGCCTTTAAGTCTAAACTGCACAGTCATCTATTGCATCAGTCACGTGCTAGTAACATGTTTTAGGTTTTTATTGTTGGTGTTATATGTATGTATGTATGTATGTATGTATGTATGTGTATTTATTATTTATATATTATATTTATATTTATATATTATTATTATGTATGTCTTTTTATGTACTGGTATACGAGTGTTTCTATTATATTCTACTGTATTTGCGCACTTCCTCTATCTCCCTCTTGGGATCCTAAACCAAAGGTTGTCTGGAAGAGATCGCTTAAAGCGATAAGACCGCCTTTGCCCATGCTAGCTTTAAGATTTTTTGTATGTACCTGTTTTTGGTTTTAACTTGTGTGAGCAATAAAGTATTTATCTATCTATCTATCTATCTATCTATTTATAAAATGTTTTTTGTGTTGTTTATATAATTTTAATGCAAATTTTGTTGCGAAACAAATTACAAAAAAAACACAAATGTTGAAAAAATTTCCACGAGCAGGATTTGAACCTGCACCCTTCTGACATACCGGGTCAGGTGCTCTTCCAATTGAGCTATCGTGGTTCTAAGAAGGGTGCAGGTTCAAATCCTGCTCGTGGAAATTTTTTCAACATTTGTTATTTTGTTTACATAAATTGTTACATCATCATATTTCTACGATAGAAAGGCATACAAAAATATGTCATCAGCATCACTAGCCTAAAACATCCAACTGCTGGGCACGGGCTTTTACAGGTGAATCATCAGCTCAATTTATGTCCTTATTGCTGGGGCACTTGTCTTCCCTATGGATGATTTTAGGGAGAACGGGCCATAAACCACCATGCTGGCCTTATGCAGATTGGTGGCTAAGTGAGAGACTGGTACCTGAGATAGGTTTTACTTTTTTTTTTGGCTAGTCAGCTCTGGTTCATTGGCACAAGAGTGGTATTCACTATTCCTGCCCACTCCTGAACCTTCAGTGGCCAAGTGACAAAATACTCGATGGAGATTTTATGGCATTCCCTTTGTGATAACCAATCTACATTTTTCAAGCGTGGTGATTCAACCGATACCCATTAATTGTAGCATCATGATTTCAATGATGGCCTTTGCCAATGCAGCAGTGGGACATTAATAGGCGATGATCACAAGCAATAAGCAGAACTAATGTTGATCAGTCCTTAATTATAATGAATTGGTAACCTTTTGCATTAAAATTAAAAGCCAATTAACTTCAATGCTATTTGAAAGTCAAGGATATGCCGTCATTGATGAATTCGATGTGCCTATAGAATTGTCAGATGTTGTTTAGACGCGGTCGGTGCTAAGGTAAAAGATGGTTCCTGGACTTGGACTTTTTGTTTTAAATTTTAGTTTTTCTTACGACAACGACAGGGACCAAGAAAAAGAGTACAAACTATTTTGATTTGGCAATCCATTCTTTGATTAAACATTGCAAAATTTACTTAACTTACTCGTACGCACAAGTCATCATGCTGCCATTATATTATGTATAATATGTATGTACAGTATGTTATAAATAAACAATTTAAATTATAAATACTTTTTTAATTAGCTTAATAGTCTGTTCGGCGACAGCCAGAGATCGAAAAAGATTTAAAGGTAGGGGGGGGACCTTTGCCCAGCAGTGGGACATTATGAGTTGTTAAAAAAAAATATTTTAATATATCAATTCACTGCAGTGCAATTTGAACTATTGCTTTGCCACGATTATCTTGTTTGAAAGAGCGAAAGTTAAATGTTGGCAATACCACGTTAGGCATTAAATAAATCGACTTCCAAAGGCTTAAGAAACACATTATTCAATGATGTTTACTGCAGTATATACGAGTATCTTTCTTGCTACAAATACCACTGGGTTGAAAACCGTGCTACCAACGTCTCGCCATACGCCTTAGAATAGGTAATAGTAAAACCGGATGGAAAGCTCTCGTCCCGTCCAGTCTTATCTGTCGTTAACAGCGACCTATAGACTGTTTTTCTATTAATTGAATTTTACTACCAGACAGGCAGACGTGCAATGCTATTATGATAACAATACGTGCTACAGTTAAGCGATAGATAAATTTGAGCCAAATACGGAAAACCTGATACACTTGCGCCGCACGTACCGTCTCGACTGTGGAGCAGGGGCCTTACTATGGGTTCTCTCCTCTCTTAACTGTATTGCTGCACTTGAATTTGAAAGATCATCATCATAGACGTCCCAGGGCTGGGCTCAGGCACCGAAGCACTGAAGATCAGGCCAAAACACCACGCTGGACCAATGCGACCAAACGACTGCTATCATACGATAGAAAACGTAAGCTTGGACGCACTCGTGATATTTTAATTCGGTCACCCATCTAATGCATTGGAAAAAAATACTTAACTTATAGCAAGTTATTAAACTCTTTAAAGTATCAATGCTTTTAATTCTGCAATTGTAAAACATCTACAATGGTGTTCCAATGGCTTGACTTACATTTTCTCCATAGTCCAAATGTCTGAACAACCCATTGTAACACGATTCTTGACATTTAAAAAATAGCTGAAGCGAGACACAGGTTTGTATCACACTATCCTTTTTAACATTTACAAAACATTCAGAATTAAGAATGGGTTAGAATATAGCACTGTTGTTTTCTAAAGTTTACGCGAACACTACACATTGAAATGAAACAACTTTTACGGATCTACTCGCGTTTATTTTACACATTAGTTTTAATTAATGTTTATCCTGACGTTTCGAACCCTTTGCAGGGTCCGTGGTCACAGGGAGAACGTCAGGATAAACATTAATTAAAACAAATGTGTAAAATAAACGCGAGTAGATCCGTATAAGTTGTTTCATTTCAATATAGCACTGTGTTCTTCTTCATTTGACATCACCTATCGGAAGTCGGCTATCATTATGGCCACTTGTGCCCGTGATGTTGCGGCTCGATAAAGTTTTGTACTACGTACTCAAATTGTACCAGGTACCTACCTACACAGGTTGTTAGGAATAAGATCTATCTATTATTTAATCTGTGATTAGACATAAAAGTCTTTAGAAGAATACAGAGCGATAGTTTAAGCACAAGTTAAAGTAAAGCGATTAAGGAGATCGTGGTAAGGCCACCGGCTCCCTTATCTCGAGTTGGCTCATCAGCATTCTGCTGGCGTGCTGTCTGGATGTTGCCGCAATTTGGAAACTCACCGGCGGAACTTTTAATCATGTAGACAAGTTTATGGTGTGTTTGTGTTAACAACATACCTGATATTAAATGGAGAGATGATTATTACGATATTATAACATATTTAAGCTGCATGATCGCAAGTTTTAAACAATCAAGACTTTAGGGTATATCGATCCAACAAATAAATAAAAGATGAAGTATGCAGCAAGCAAAATGCAACAAATGTGACATCAAAAGAAATATTACATCATATAAGTAAATCCCTACTACGTATATCTATACCAATATTATAAAGAGGAAAACTTTGTATTTTTGTATTTTTGTATGTTTGCAACAAATAAACTCAAAAACTACTGGCCCGATTTAAAAAAATTCTTTCACCATTAGAATGCTACAATAGCGCTGAGTAACATAGGCTATATAACAAAAGATATGTTCACCCGTGCGAAGCCGGGACGGGACGCTAGTAATATTATAAATGTAAATGTGAGTTTGTTTGTTACGCTTTCACACAGAAACTACTCAAGCGATCATCATGAAACCACCATGAAACTTTGTACGCATATTCTCAAATTCTCAAAGGAAGGATGTTAGGACACTTTTTATTAAAAAAAAAGTGAGTTTATTTTTTGTTTGTTTGATACGATTTCACACTTAAATATTTAACGATTTGTTTGTTTTGTTGTCATAGAAACTGACAGAGCGGAACGAAATCCGACGGCTCAGCTAGTTTATTCATGTTAACAGATGTAAACTTGACTTTTTTTAAAAGACGTTGTTTAAAAAGTTCTGTTTTATGAGGGTTTATTTTCATGTTTCCCAAAGTCTATGATGCACCACTGTCAAATTGAACGACACAGAAATGTCAGATACTATTTTCAACACAATAATAATATTAATGGTAATCCATGCAAATTACTCTTTGCTATTCTTTAGGCCTTCTAGACAAATTGTCAGCAAAGCTCCCTGCCATTTAGAGTCGATTACGCTAAGAGACACTCGTCAGGAATGCGACCAACCGGGCAGGTTTCAAATTGTGTTCCCACGTAATTACTTCGACCTATCAGTGTTATTGTCAAACGGTGATAGCAGCGGAAGTGGTGACGGTGATAAGAGTAGGAACGGAGACAATGAAAAACAAGCGGAAGACAATGAGAAACAGTCGGAAGCCAATGAGGTACAGGCGGAAGATAATCCGCCTGCCGAGGAGCCAGAAAAGAAGAGGTGGACTGGAATACCGGATCCCCCGGAGACAACCAGTCGTATTCCGACTTACGACGAGTTTGCACGGCAAAGGGACCCCATTCGTCCGCCTGACAGCCACTACCCACCTGGCCCTACACCTTTCAGACGAAGATCAATGGGAACTAAGAATTCTAACGAATGCGTATTAGTATTTTTAGGTGTAATTATTTCCCAAATTTCACTGGTAATAACATGATTCATTTTGAGGATTTTACGTTACTTTGTCAATAAGTCATAAGTTATGATGTAGTTGTTACGTGGGAGCAATCGTATGTTCGGCAGATGCTTAACTATAGATAATATAGATGAAAAATGAGAGTAGGGCTATTAAATGGTACAACAGTTCCGGAACTTTCAGAGATAGGGAAACATACCTATTCTGATAAGTAACCATAATAGTATTGTCGTTTTCGCAGTTAAATAAAACAGCACAAAATCCAGAATTTCCAAACTGGAATTGAATTATGATGAATCTCTCTTTAATAAATAATCTATAAATGTTTTGGTGGTTTTTGATATATGTTGTAAGGATTTAATTTGAACCCCGGGACTACAAGAAAAAGAAAATTAAGTACAGCTCAAATACCTATTTTGTTTAGATGTTCGAAATGATAACCATTTACTTGGAGTCTTAATGCAGTTTTACGTATAATTAAAAACTGACATAATTTCTTAGAACATTACTCGTATATCCCTATCACTATCGCATATAGCTTTGGATTTCCCGTCCTGACACATTTGGATTGATTGTGTTGCTATATTCAAAGACGGCAATTAACTTAAGTGGTCACTTAGAAGAAACCTATATTTTTTATTTCAAAAACGTCTTTAGTGCTAAGGTAATAAAACCCTTTAAAAACGTGACGCAGTTGGTCGGATATTTACCAAATAAGTAGGTATTAGAAATAAATGAGACAAATATGCAATTTAAAATGTTGTTTTTATTTCAAATGTAGACCGATTACATTATGAGCTGTAGATTCTTATGAAACTGAAAATACAAAAGTTATGCTACTTAATATTATTTGATAAATACACTTTCGTATATAATCACATTGAAAGACTTTTTAATATATTGCACTTATAAACTAGGAGGCACTTGTGAACCTTCTGTGCCGACAGTGAAAACTCACCACATGCGTTTACCATAACCGAAACCCAATAATACTTACAAAGTAGTCGAATATAAACAATAATGTAGGAAACTGGCAGATACACCTCTTATTTATGGTCGTCTACCTCAGTGACAGGATGGAACATGACATTAATATAGAATGGTAAATCATCAAATACAAATCAAACTTAATGTAGGAGGCACCAGTATTCAACACCAGCTATCGTCGCCAAAAAATAACATAGGAGGTCTCTGTTATGAATTGTTGCTAAAGTAAAAAATCAGTCGATCATTGGTTCCTGTCGATAACTGGTACTATATTTCCAGTCGGTTGTTAGCGTTGACGAAAAGGAACTAGTACCGATTTCGTCGATTTTTTGCCGAGTTTATTCGAATCTATTTTTCTGTTTCATTGTTTTAGAGTTTATTTTCAATGGCAGTTTTTTCATATTAATAGTTACAGTCTGGATATACTTAAACAGGATTAATAGAGATGCAGGGCGAAGGGCGAATCTTGATTTTTTGACAAAACAATGTATGGGATATCAACGTTTAAGGCATTACACTGTTGCCAAAAAAGACCTAATGAAAACTACTTATGATTGAGAATAGATTGATAATATATTTTTCAATGTCTTGTCCCGATTCCTCCCTACATCTGTAGTCGTCCCGTTTACCCTACATTTCAGAGCGCTCTGTTACTTGTGATTTTAGGTAGCGTGCGTCTTCATGTATCTTGATGACAGCTATTGATGATGTAACTTCGAATTCCAGTAGACTTTCAAAGTACATCATAGGATTTTTTACAGGTAAGAAAGTTATATAAACTTAAAGTGAATTATTTACATACTAAGCATAAATTTAAATATTTTTTACATCATTTAAAATAGATGTTGACTAACTTACATCATTTAAACTAATCGAACGTGGTGAGCTTAAACACTAAACTTAATAAATAATACAGAGTATCACTTAAACAATTAAGGCTCTTTTACACGTTGCGTGTAAATTGCAATAACTTAAACAAAGCTATGTAACTATGTACCTAATTAAAGTATTAATTAAAAAATATTTATATTAATAATGATACAAAAGTAAAATAGTAATAACACTAGAAATTGAGACTACCATAGTTGTAGTAGTTAGTGTAGTTTGATTTTATGATGAGGACAATAAATACAACAAGTTATGACACCAAAAAGGTTGTAAATGTAATTTTAAAAAAGGCTATGAATTAGATTCACAGTTCTATTCATTTAGTCTGTGCTTACATATACAGAGATAGAAACTGGCGACCATATTCATTGTTCACTGACAAACGCAAGCCTTGCCTCCTTGGTTACGAATAAAGGAGGAACGTACGGGGGAAAAATCCCATAACCACAAAAAAAAATTGTACCCTCACACTCGCCAAGTGCCTTAGTACTAGGGAAGGGGTAGGGGGAAAGTCCCACGTAACCCGTTTATTAGTTAAACCCGGCTAGCGGTATGCGTCATATATTCCCTCGTCGAACTTAAAGACAAAAAATATAAAAGAAGGCTAGCATGTACAGTCTGTTAAATGCGATATGCGATAAGTCTGCTAAACATATTTAGAGAGAGAAAATTTTGCATCAAATAATATGTTAAACGTTAATCATGATGAAGGAGATAGATTTGGGTACAAGTAATTGAGAACCATAGTAGTTCATAGTTATGATAAATTTATTGAAACCAAATGTTATATAATTAACACAAGATATAAGGGAAATTGAATCCAAGTTAATTCATGTTACAACTGTTCCTTAGCCATTTGGAACGTTGGTTCTTACCAATTAGGTAATCACGAATAGTTAGGAGTATTAACTTTGTTATGTAATTCTTGCATCAAAAAGCCTTCCTTCACAGAATTCAGTGTAACTCATTGCACATTAAAATTGAATAGGCTTATTCAATTCGTATTTTACCCGAATCAAAAGAAGGTTTCGTTTCGTTACGTTTCGTTAGTCGTTACAGTTTTTTTATTCAATATTTCTATTTGTTTACGTCAATCAATCATCATCACCATGACATACATTCGGAAGCAACAGTTGCACATCATTTTCCATAATACTTCCTGTATTTCGTAGAATGCCTTACTTTTTATACATAATGTTAATGATAATATATTTATTTAAACGATATTTTGCATCTCGACTATTAAAACCTTAATTTGTTACTGTATACATACCAATACATTTCATACAAAAGGCATATATTCACAAAATAGTAAATTAGAATTGTATTTTTAAATGTTAAGGCCGCGGTCTCATAAGCTTTTCATTACATATATATATGCTAGGCACTAATATATAACTTAGTATATTTGGTATATTACGTACCGTCGATCTATCACAATTATCTTACAAATGTGTATACATACAAATGTTTATTATTACAAATAGATATCAATGTTCCATTTTCGAATTAATATCATACTTCGTGTATACCAAGTCAATACTTTCGACAGATAAAAATTGTATACTGGCATTGTATACCATTACCAAAGTTCTTAATCTCATTTTTAAAGATAATTCAGTATACAGAATAAGAGGAAAAAATATACGGCACTATTCAGTTGACTTAGACAGTATGGACGCAATATAATATTGCTACTATTATACAATCAAGTGTAAAATGTGCTTAACATAATTATGAACAATTCAACATCACTCGAACTGTTAATTTGCAAAATTGAAAATGGATTTTTATGGAAAAAAAATGTTGATATAAAAGCAAAAATAAATGACTACATTCGGCTCTACTATGAGCCAATGAAGTTTTGACTGTCGATAGTAATGATACTATCGATAATATCGAGAGACTGCCTACTGCTACTGATTTGTTGTGGGCAGCCAACAGAGACCGACCAGCTTCATATGCTGATGACAACGAAGACATTTATTCTCAAATGTGAAATAAAAATATGACTAAGTTTGTAAGAAAATCCTTTATTTATTTATCTATATAATATGCACTTGTAGTACGATGCTTTGCTCCGTAATTTTGTGCGTTAGGTTTAGAAATGAGACTGCCATAATACATTGACTAAGTTTTTGTTATGTTATTGAGCCGGTTGACGTGCATACGGCCTGCATGATAAAAAATGCCCAATCAGCGGGCAATCTAATACTTAATACTTAACGTAAAGGCTATTTTTGTCTGTATTTTCACTGGATCTATAGTTGGATCCCTTAGAGGCAGAAATAGGTTGTCGGTCGTCCGACTGGATAGTTAAATTTAGAGCAGTATCCTACCCTCTAATCTTCCATGTGTACGACAATATCAGAACTTGAAAGTAACTTTTTATCAAAAATAACTTGTATACTTTGACGATACTGACCTTAATTATAAGTTAATTGACAAAACAAACACGACGCTATAAAAGCTTCACCAATATAAATCGTATCTTACATTACTAGTAGTAATATGATATGTTTGGAGTCGTTATAACAGCTTACAAAACATTTTTAAAAGCAGGCGGACAGTTTTGTTGCACCCTGTTACCTGATATTTGTAATTTTATGGAGTGCCTCTTCTCGTTTCTCTCGACGTGTTAGTCAATACTTTTAAAAATAGTTTTGGACTTAACTTAGTTACCTACATGGAACTGTTGTTTAGTGGAAGATGAATATTTCTAGCGTCTTTAGTATCTGTATATCGGTAAAATGCTTTGAGTCTTCTCGTTTCTCAAACCAGTGTCATAAAATAACGCTACAGTAAACGTTTCCGTACATTAAAATATTTACATTCTTTAAGTTTTGTTTATCTCCAACATTACTTCTAATATTTGCGTGTCCACTGGTTTTTTAATAGCTTCTTTTTGCCGATCCTAATGACTTTGAACGTTCGTCACAGCGAGCAGCCGGATCTGGTGCCAAACAGTTTCTTGTACTCCGGCATGACAGTGTTCTTGATGAAGGCGTTCTGTTTGCTGACGATGGCGTCCCTTTTCTTGTTCCTCACGTAGTGCTTGATGCCGGGTTTGTGGATAAGGAAGGCGTTGTTCAAGATCATGAAGTCGTAGTCTTTTACACAGAGGATGTAGCCCTGGAAGAATAGAATTGGTAGTTCAAATCGGTTGTTATATCGGTATTGCAACGTACCAATAAAAATAAAAATGCTGGAATTGTAAACGAGATTAATAGAAAGGACAATCTTAACTGACATTACATTTTAAAAGTAGGTATAGGAAGAGAAATAGGGAAAAGGCAAAATTTTCTTGGCAAACCTTAGGCAAAACTTAGAAAAGAAAATGAGGTTGTTTAGGCGCATAAAGGAATCTATAAGGTTTTAAATATTGCTTATGAACACTTAACCAACCTGCGTCATTTTATCCTTCTTGCCTTCCCAGCTGAGTCGATCGTCGTAGTGAGGATCCTCGTGCGTGCCGATGAAGATGGGCTCCCAATGGACAAAGCTTCCACGTCTCTTACCCACGTGGAACACGTCCATTTCTGAAAAGACAGTTAGTATGTTAGTCTCATGTACCTATCCCTTGATATTTTCAGACTAGGTCAGGTACGCTTATGGCAATCTAAGGTTTTAGTTAGCATAGGGCCCTTTCCTCGCCTTTAGAGAAACCCTTAGGTATCCGCCAGTTATTTTTTAGAAGATTAAAGCTATGGGCAGTTACATAATGTAAAGAACACATCTGGTACAACCAGCGACTTTATTTTTAAAGCACGATCTGCGCCAATGCCCGATTTAAACAGGGCCATAATCATTTACCTTGGACTAGCCTTCGGTAGACCAGACCTCGCCCGTATTGAAGTGATTATAATACAAAATCGACCCCACCTCATCCTGTCAAAACCAGATTATCACACATTGCTCAAACTATGAATACATTCTGGCTTACTTGATACCAGTTTGAGGAAAAGGATTACATCTGGAGCTATGTTCAAACATAAGATAACGATAGTCATCGTTATCGTAAGTGTAAATTAATCCTGTTTTGAGTGGACAAACGAAGTGCGATATTACAAATTATGCAAATGATGTAATCCAACCCAGTAAAAAGTAAAGCAGACAATGGAGATTTAGCAAAATTGGGAGATGACGTAACACGTAATGAAATCCAGTCTGGAGTAAAGCAAAGAGTTTGCGATTTTGCAAATTGGCGTAAGCGCCGGCTGGGAGCAGGGCGGGTAAGGCTTAGTTCGTTGAACCATAATACGCAATTAGAATGCCCCATACGACGACGGCGTGCATGTTGCAGACGGCATAAATAGCTCACGGTAACAACACCAGCGATTAATTGCAACGCCAGTGCCCAACACGTTTTGGCAACAGGAAAACGGACAAGGTCTAAGGACGTTTCTTATGGTTCTTTTGAATGATGGGTGTCTGTAGAGAGAAATGTTGTAGTTGCATCGATTCTCTTTAACACACAATCTTTAACGTTATTATGTTATGTAAGTAACTGTTCGGAGTTAAGTTTTTAATCTTTTTTTTGGGTATGGTATGATAAACAAACGCGCAGTGTCGTGCTAAATAATTATTTATGATGAAGTGAGTTTGTTTTTCTCCCTTCATGACAAAACTAAGGCAACAGATCGATCGATTTTTTGCACAGTTGTCGTGTTGGAGTGCCCGAGAATTCCATGGCTTCCAGGCTATTATTTATCCCGGTCAATTACAATTATCTATGGGGTCACGCCATAAAAGCATTTGTGACCGACTTAATTCTATGCGTGCGTTTATAAATTTGGGAGATCGATAATGACTTTCTATTTAATTAAAAGATACATGCCTAAATGCTGCCCATGTTTGTTAACTTGCAATGTTTATTTTATTGTCAATGTTAAGAACGTTAACCATATTGCGATACTACACACAATAGAGGTTTTATGAAAGTTAAAAAAAAAATTTGCCTACCTAGATATAGTAAAAATATTACAGTACAAAGGTGCCTATTTAATTTACCTTTTATGCCGCCTTATATTCTGATTTGTTATTAAAAACAACTTTTTATAACATAGGAGTACCACAGTTAATTCTATCGATCTTTATAACTATTTTGTTAAAGAAAGAAAAAAATATCTTTATTTAGGGGCTTGTAGGAAGCTAGATCACAGACTGACTATTGTTTCACTACTGAGCAAATGCCTCCATAGTTGAAATCAACATATCGCTATATTGAGGCAGGTCAGGTCAATCAGAGCGTGGCCCCTCTACTCCACGCGTCGCAGACACCCAATTACTAGCTTGAGTGGACACTACAATAATGATCTTACACACGCCACGCCTGCGCATCAGACCACCACAAACTGTCAAACCTCAATAGACTTTGAACATTATGTGAATTACAATATGAAAAAAAAAATAGTTTTGAAAAAATAAATTAACGAGCGGGATTCGACCCCGCACCTTATGGCATGCCTTTACGCCCATGACATGCATATAAGTGGATGTCATCTGATTGATTATTTATTGAAGAAATTTTACAGTTTTGGATATGCTGATTTGCAGGCGTTTGTACTTTAAGTAAGTAAGTACTGGTCTATGACTGTGTCAATGGTGCAGCTGGGAAAAGGTCTCTACCATTGAAATCAAGTCATCATTACAATTAATGGGTAATGGCACGCTTCCCAAATGCGTAGTCAAATTACAAAAGGGAAATAAATTATATGTATTACAAAATAAATATTTGGTCAGCAAAATTATAATTTGGTCAGCAGAATTATACAATCGGTCAGCATAATAAATCCTCACTGTTGGTTAGGTTTAGACTGAGACTGCTGACGACTGAAGACTGCTGTTCAGAATGATGTAAGTTGCAGACTGGTTTAGAAATATTTGCTGACCATAAGTTGCTACCCAACTAGCATTTTTTTACTAACAAAAATACTTTGCTAACCGTTTAAATAACACCCATTACAAAATATGTTAAACTGTAATGCAAAATTATTCCGATTGTAATTGTACAGTTTACACTAGGAAACTGTAACCCAATGCTCACGGTTGGTCTCCGTCGCGCTGATCCATTGTTCCCGCTGCGGTATGTTGTGGCAGTCCGGGCACACGAACTTGTGAAATGGTATGGCGCTTTTCTTGGCCAACATCTTTTGCAGCTCCGTCTTCGTTGATGGCACCTGCAATTACGTACGGCGTAAGCTTAATGAGGTTGCAGTTATTATCTTCAAAAGTGCTGTGGTACACTGAGCCACAACGGCAATTCTGAAATTAGGAATGGCAAAAAATACGCCACGGATTTTATTTATTTACAATGGCAAAATATTCATTCACACACACACACGCACGCATGCACGCACGCACGCACGCATACACGTAAATATATGATAAAAAAGACACTTCCAATACGAGTGGAATAGCCCTCGACATCATAGTGTGTGATATCAATGAATATCATAGTGTTAAAATTATTGTCATCGGTTCCAAGATTCCCAGTCTACAGTCACAACATGTCATTAACTGACAATCATTTAATGACAATGTTAGACTTCAATGAATTACAATTAAACTGGTTTAGAGAAAGACTGAACTGAATTGTCTAATTGGCTCAATTTATATGCCTTATATAAAATGGCGAACTTAATCTTTTTGGCAATATAATTGTGATCTATTTTCGTGCATTGAATATAAAAAGCCATACTATTGAATCATTAATATAAATTATCTATATCTATACTATTGATACAGACGTAAAGTTTGTGACTTTGTTTGTTTGTTTGTTTGTTTGTTTGTTTGTTTGTTTGAGGAGGGTCTCTGTCTCTGTCAATCTCTGAAACTACTCGTTCAATTCTAAAAAAAAAATATTCTGATATTCCTTAAGGGTAACATAGACAATATTCTTATTTATTACAAAAAAAAAAGAGTTTCTTTTAAAATCATACAGTCCTTGCAAGTAGCATAGGCTACATTTAATTTTAAATAAAAAAAAATGTTTTAAACTTTGTGCGGAAAAATACGAAATCAACGCGAACAAAGTCGCGGGCAAAGTGCTAGTAAATAACATATAGACGTAAGAGTATATCATTAATATTGAATAAACTCAAGCAGTGCTGCATTAGCAGTCGTTAACAACCACCAACCCGCACTGGGCCCGCGTGGTGGTTTATGGCCCGTTCTCCCTATTCATCCATAGGGAAGGCTCGTGCCCCAGCAGTGGGGACATAAATGAGCTGATGATGATGATGATGATGAATAAACTCACTTTTACTTTGGCTTCAACTTCGAATATGCTTATCGGAAAGACCCTCGGCCTCGTAGAGTTGAGCGGCTTCGCGTTCCTGGCGATCATGTTCAGAAAGCGGGGCACCAAGTTTGGACTCGGATATAGTTCTATGTCAGACGGCAGTATGTGGTGCGTGAGAGCCGAGTCTCTGGCGATGTTCCTTGCCACATTCACTGGGTACAACAAGTTCTTTTCCTTCATATATGTGTTGGAGGCGTTGACAGATTCGAATGGTGGCGGAACAGAGCAGTTGTACGGTACTGTCAAGAATTTCTCCGGGTCCGGAATCTGTGGAACGAACGGGCGAGATTACTTGATCATATGTCATGGAATCAGGCTTCTTTTCTATCGAAGAGTAGGCAAATAACTCCGCTCTTCCTGATGTTAAGCATAACCGGAGTCCACATGCAAAGACAGCCAGATAAGCATAATTGTGCCTCTCTAGCCGATCTCAACTAGCCGCCCCGAAAGTTGCTTCTTTAGACCTTGTTTAAAGGATGCAGCAGAAATCCATGGCATACATACAAAAATGTAATTTAAACAATATATGTAGTATTGTTTTCTAAATTTTACGCGAACAGTAGTGTTGTGTAGTAATGTGTAGACATTTGAATAAAATAACTTTTATGGATCCACTCGCGTTTATTTTACACATTGATTTAGGTTATTTTACTAGATATCATCATCGTCATCATCTCAGCCAAAAAGACGTCCACTGCTGGACAAAGGCCTCCCTTGGGCCTCCCATAATCGCCACGCTTGGCAGGCGGGTAGGCGATCGCAGTAAGGTAAGAATAATCACAGAGAGACGCTGCTGCCCATCCTCTGGAATGGTCCCATAGTCGCCTTCTACGACACCCACGGGAAGATGGGGTTATTTAAATAATTGTGTAAAATAAACAAGAGTAGATCCGTAAAAGTGGTTTCATTAAAATAATATGTAGTGTTAATTTCATAACCTTATACGTTTATCAAGGTAGCATCGCCCTCTAATCAAACCATTCGTTATACTCCGATGTCCACTTAACTTATATATGTAACGGGTCATCAAGCCATCAATAGAAAAGAGATTGGTCATTATATTGCCGATGATAAGGACGAAGCCGAAAGCATATCACTAGTTCACTACTAATCACCTGGCACATGATAATCATATCGTTAATAATGCATCTTGACTAGCATCAATAAAAAATATAAAAAATGTGTTACTACCTAAAATAAATAACATTAATTTTAAACATATCGACGCTTTTCTCTATATATTCATTATCATAGTAACAAAGTTATGATCTAAAAAATAAAAATTTCTTCCACCCAATTTAAGTCCTAAATAAAGTAATCCTAATAGTATCCTATAGTATCCTATCCTAATCCTAGTAGTCCTAATTTTAGTCTTTTTATTTTTTATAAGTCCTTTACAGTATTGCTTTGTTGTATGCATTGCCTTTTTCTTTTCAGAACTGTTAAAACGCTAGATGTTGTTTACATACTCGTTTAGCTTTTATTAAGAATAAAGAGTTCAGCAACAGTCAGAAACAGTTAGTTTAAGAACAAACAGTGTTTCATAGTACCTATGCTTAAACTATCCATCAAAGCAAGGACTTCCTTACTTTTTATATGTACAAAAAATATCTCAAATATAACTTTTCCATCGAATTGTTGTCTGGAAAACTTTTAGTGATAATCCTTTACTTTTTTTTTTGTCGAGACTGTTTCACGCGGTTAACGAAAATACTTGTGATTATCTCAAATACTTACTACACTAGGTACGTGCTTGTTACTGAAGAACACGTGGAATGTGACGAACTGCTTGATGAGATCGTTCTCGAGGCAGTTGCGGAGGTATCTGATGCTGTTGACCGTCGGCATCAGGTCGCCTCCTGGCGCGTGGATCGCCAGGCTCACTGGGGCCATCCATCTGTAGACAATGATAACAGAGATAAGTATTTATTCATCACCATTATTATACGAAACTATAATATAAAGAATCAACCATTATCTTATGAAAATGTGTGGAATTGTAAATAAATAAACCCGCGTTAGACTAGATATTGGTTGTTGCCAGATCTTTACATGAGAAGCACCGTTTTTTTTTTTGGTGGAGGCGAGAATCTAATGGCTTAAATCAGCTGTTATAACTTAATTGAAAATCGGGGGAAAGGGGCGTGTCCTATTTCAGGGTCTCTTCTATACCGGGAGCGGCACAACGAATGTGGGAGTCGTTCATAATCGCGTTTAGAGTCGCAAATTACAGAACTATTGCCAATTTAAAAACTACGTATTAATAAAGACGTTATTTCAGTTTAGATACCTTTGTTTTATTTTAATACCTAGTTTATGCAATAAGGGACACTATGTTATACAATGTTAAAGTTATCTATGAAACAATTTGAAACAACAAAACCGTTAACTTTTATTATGATTAACGTTAATTGTCTAGTTCAATTTTAATAACTTGGAGCATTGTATTGTAAGCCACATTTGGGTGACCAAGTTATTGATTAGGGTAAATTCCTTGGCAGTTGCCACCCCTCGGCGCGCCATGAATTGTTGCTGAAGAAAAATGGCGCTCTAACAAAAGGTGATCGTATCCACGGTACTCGGTTTTTGGGTCACAAATGCTAAGCTGGTTTGTAACGTGGTATGTTGTTACTTTACGAATTCGTGACATTTTACACTTCCTTTAACATTTCCTTTTATGAAAGGGAAAAGTGAAATGCTTTAATCAATATAGGAATAAAAAGTATATTATGAACTATACACAACTGAACATGAGTAAAAGTAATAGTTAAAATGTGTAATTTGAAAAGAAAATATATAAGGATTCCACAGGTTGTTCTAAATAATATATTTTCTACTAAGAAGGCAATGTAGATTTGTCGATTATTACGACGCTGGTGCTGATGCTGATCCTATTTAATATTTCCGATAACAGTCAGATAGTCTATCTGGATATTTAACTTTGGATTTTAATAAAACAGGAGATGCTTCAATTGGCACTTCAAATGTCTACCTTTCGCAATGCGGCGTGGCGATGTTAATTTAAATACTATTTCTATTGGCTGATTATTTCGTTGATGGGTTGTTTAATTCCCTTTCGGCAATGAAGCATTCTTTCTATGGCGCACTGTTTGAGAAATTCTTAAAAAAAAAATATGTACGTAAATAATTAGATAAAGCAAAGCACCACTTTCATTGAAAAAACTACTTCTCCACAGAATTTGTGATCTTGCCTTTCTTATTTTCAACCAAATCAAATCAAAATATTTATACACTGTTAAGTATAACATGCAATATAGTTTTGGCAGTGATGCAGACTCATTTTGAGCCACCCTTTTTATGATTTTTTGTATAGTTTTAAATATTATTCTTTTTAATTTGTCACAATTGACTTTGATGTTTTTTATATTTTATTGTTTTTGCTTGTCTCTTGAGGTGGTAGAATTTATGTTGTAAATGTTGATATTAAACCCACATTCCGCTTTATAAGGGCATTTTTCATTATTATAAGTTTCATCTTTTCCATTGTCTATTTTCTCCGTTTTAGGCAGCTTAATACATTTAAAATACATGCTAAGTTTCATCATCTTGAAACAATCCGTTAGCCAATGATGTCTTCAATTCAATGAGGTTGGGTTATATAATCTAATGAATCTCTAAATGCCAGCGTCTTAGTGTTAAGACGGTACGGTGGGTATTATTATTCCTTTAGCGATGGCCTTAATATAACTATTACACGGTATTCCACATTATTGCAAATATAAAGTCTGATGCTGACTGTATTCCGCCCGAGACGTAAGGAGTTGATAAAGCAAATGGACAGACAGGCGCGGATGGGTCGTTACTGTGAGACAAAAATGTAGGGCGCTCTATGAAACGAAAAATAACAACCGGCCACCGTGTACCATATATTTTGTCTTGTAACGGCCTGTCCGCGCTGTCTGTTATCGTCTGTCGCTTGATATTAGCAACTACCTAAAAATTACATCAATACTTTTGCAGCCTTTTTGATATTTTGATATAGTATACGTCATCGATAATGTTTAGGAGAAATGAAAAAAAGAACTCAAGCAATGTTTAGTTGCTTTTTTACTAGATAAAGCACGAGCTATACAATGTTAACAAAGTAATCAACAAAATAAATCTTAAATTGAAAGAAGTTTTCAAATCCTGCTATCACGGTGTAAATGTGTTGAATAAAAAATGATATTTTTTAATAGAAAATAGTCAGGTGCTGCTTAGATATTTAGACAAAGGTGTATAAAAAAAAAATAACGAGCCTTACAGTAGTCGCATATTATGATGTGTAACATTTGATATCTCACGTATTGAAATCAATATTGCAATAGAAAATAGAATATAGAATTAACAATGACGTAAGAACTTTTTTATTTTTTTTCTCCTTTTTTCTTTTTTTCTTTATTTTATTTTGCTAGCAAACTCGCAAACGAACTACTGACTGAGATATATACATATATATTTTATGCACTTGCTTACTTCAAAAATAAGGAGACTGCTGAAGGTAAGTTTCAGTCTCACAGTGAGACTCTCCCTGTTACTGTGAGCGGAAAGATGTTACACATCAAAATAATGACACTAAAAACTATACAGTTGTAGGAAGGTAGTAGTAGGATATCACGTCGGGGTCACCACTGTAGAAAGCCTGTGGTAGGATGGTGCGCCACAATGAGGAAAGACAAAGGGAAGATCTTCCTCCGAGCTGGGTGGTATAGCTCGGGGACCGAGGTCCGATGGATGTTAGTTGGAGGTGCTATATATAGCGAAGGAGATGGTGAAACTTCACTACCGCGATGCAGGCTTTCCATACAACAGGGGGGGAGTGATGTGGCGGCGTCACCTACCGCATACGCCGCACATAATCGACACGAAGCAAACACCTTCTCAACCATGTCAACAGATGGCGCCACAAACGCATACCAACGACGTCGCCATACTACGACGATAAAATTGTATGGAAAGCCTGCATCGCGGTAGTGAAGTTTCACCATCTCCTTCGCTATATATAGCACCTCCAACTAACATCCATCGGACCTCGGTCCCCGAGCTATACCACCCAGCTCGGAGGAAGATCTTCCCTTTGTCTTTCCTCATTGTGGCGCACCATCCTACCACAGGCTTTCTACAGTGGTGACCCCGACGTGATATCCTACTACTACCTTCCTACAGTAGTGACCCCGACGGAGCACAGAAGCACCTTCAACATCGTCGCAGCAGCACCCATCCATCACTCCTCATCCATCATCTACCTTCGCCAGCAGTCACAGCAAGCCAGCAATCGAGCCACAAGGTTCCACCGCAGCATCTTGGACGACGCTTCCTGGACCTCCGGCACACTCGACGGCATCATCCCGACCTGGTCTCCGCAGCCCACGACCGGTGCATCAATGTCGGCCGCATCACTCCGGCGTGGCAGCCCTGCACACCAGCAGCTCGGACCTACCGTCATCATCACCTGTCTCGACTCACCGCAGACAGGAACAGCACACTGCATCACTGGCAACGCGCCTACACCCCACCCGTCTCGACTCACCGTAGACTGGGGCATCCTGCAGCAGCACTCTCCACTGGCACTTGCAAGCTCTGACGCACTGACTGCTGAGCGCACTCACTGACATCGACCTCCGGTCTCAGGGGGGGAGTGATGTGGCGGCGTCACCTACCGCATACGCCGCACATAATCGACACGAAGCAAACACCTTCTCAACCATGTCAACAGATGGCGCCACAAACGCATACCAACGACGTCGCCATACTACGACGATAAAATTGTATGGAAAGCCTGCATCGCGGTAGTGAAGTTTCACCATCTCCTTCGCTATATATAGCACCTCCAACTAACATCCATCGGACCTCGGTCCCCGAGCTATACCACCCAGCTCGGAGGAAGATCTTCCCTTTGTCTTTCCTCATTGTGGCGCACCATCCTACCACAGGCTTTCTACACAGTCATGGGACCTATTAATACCCTTGGTAATACTGAAACGTTACGACTAAAGCTCGGCTCACGGGCTCAGTGGGGATCTCGCTATAGCCTGGGTCAATCTTAATGTAACGCATGCGAATGCAGCGTGATGTGCGCAAGACATCCCCGTGTTAATGGAGATTTCTATTCAGCACCACGACCACATGCCACAACAACCACGTCATACCACCTTGATGGCATTACTTTGGAATTTGTAAATAAGTTTAAAAAAGAAAAGGAATTTCTATTCATAGATTCAATTCAACTATCAGTTTTGCCGTAAACTTAGAGCCTTAGGTTACTCGTACATGAGAGAGTTAAACATTGAGCTTTCATACGATAGCTAATAAAGCCTCTTACATTATACAAATTATAATTTATGAAGAAACTTTTTGGTAAGTTATACTACCTTTTTTAAATTGTAAAGTACACCAATAGATTTATTGTTTTGGTAAACCCGCCATTCTGTTGTCTTAGATTAAGTATAAAATAACGCATCTTAGTTTATTCACAATATAGGTAGTTTCGTTATGATACGCATTTTTAGGGTTCCGTAGTCAACAACCCTTATAGTTTCGCCATGTCCGTCTGTCTGTCTGTCTGTCCCTAGCCTAGGTCATAGACTCTTAGTACTACAAAGCTGTAATTTGACATGGATATACATATTAATGACTCCGACAAAGTGGTGAAGTAAAATATTTTAAAATATTTTTTTTAGGTTACTTCCCTTACACGTGAAGTGGGGATGTAATTTTTTTTTGTTTACCCCGTAGTATGGGGTGTCGTTACATAGCAATTTCAAAAATATTGCGGGTTTGTATAGACAGTTTGTTGATTGAAGTATCCGTTTGTGAACTATTAAGCTTTAAAGTGCAAAATCTTGTAAGAGTCAAGTGTTTCCCCCCCTGCCAGCCAAATGGTTGTTTTTAGTTATTGAAAAAATTCACGGTAGTTGTATATATGACGAAGTTAAAAGGAAAACTATCACAGCTAAGTAGGCTTTATAAGTTTACGAGTAACAGTCGACCAACTTATAAAGTGTACTTGGCGCAGTACAAATTCCTCATTGGGAATTACTTAAATAACGTTGTCAGGTGTGTGAAACCGGTAGTATCTACATTTAAGTATATGAGCTATCGTTAAATAAATGTTCATTAAAGCCCTTTCTCAGAGTCCTCATTATTGAGATGGGCTACGGAACCCTACACTGCGTGTGGCCCGACACGCACTTGGCCGGTTTTTTTTATAATTAATAATGAGCCACAGCTTTAACACCTATTTCGTAGATTACCTATTTGTTTTTCTTTGTATTCGATGTCTCGTAAAATAGGCAATCTAAACTCGTTAATGTTGATTAAATAACAAATTTTTATGTGCGTTTTTTAAAGAGATTTAGTTTAGATAATAGAAAACAGTAAACAAAACTCTGCAATATTTTCAATTTATCTCAAGCGTAAATGTTTTAAATCACTTCCTCCGTAATCTGCCAAAGGCAAATAGTATGAAGGGTTTCAAAATGAATTTTCGCCGCCCGACAGGAATAAACGGCTCCAGACATGAAAGGGCTTTCGATTTCTACGTAGGTACCTAGGGTGCCTAAGTGAATAGATTCTAGCACGAATTTGAGCTCTATTAGAAGGGTGTAAGGCTGCAGGTTCGAGTCGTAGTTTGGGTCTAGGTGTTGTTAGTGAGCCTCGTTTTGTGGAGCGTACGAATGGTGGGGAGTTGATTCGGGAGGGCGCGACAGTCTGGCAGTCACGTTTATGCCTCGTTTGCACTGTTCAACTTCATTGTAGAAGCACTGGCTCGATTTATTTATGGTTTAGTAAAAAGCTGAACGAAAAATTTTGATTTAAGGACAATGTTGAAAAAATGTCTATGATTAAGATTTTAACCCGCACCTTCAGACATACTGGTTCAGGTTCAGGTGCGCTATCAATTAGGCTATGTGGCTCTACAAAATATTTTTTTTTAAAAAGGTTTTAACTCTTTTTCTGACCTGTAAGGTGTTTTAACTGCAATGTCAACTGTTCGCACAAAAATTACTTAAAAATACATAAAAAACCCATGTTTAAAATTCTGATATTCTTCGTTAATGATAATTTCAGTAATTTTTAGAAAGAAAGAAAGAAAGAAAGAAATTATTTATTGACTATCACACAGACATAACAGAAAAAAAAAATAAAGAATATGAGAACATTACAAAAAATAACATTAAGACTAATACAAAAATAATAATTATATAACAAAGAGTGTGTGTGAAAGCCAACTAGGACCCTGCCTCAGCTTTGTGTCGTTGCGGTGCTGAGAAACAAACACCACCACAACGACGCTGGTATTCTGACAGGGCCTATGGTGAGTGTTGTGGTATTGTGTGTGTGCGTGTACATATAAAGATGATATAATATAAAACATAGTTACATACATATATAATATAAATGTTTATAAAAAAAAAAAAACAAGTTTAATACATAAAGATACTGTAAGAAATATTATATATATTGAAATACAACAAAAATAAAATATCAAATAAATAAATGAATGAGTAAGGCTCGATGCGCTATATGCCTTCGCTACTCCGGATTTAAAAAAAAAAAAAACAGAAAAGTCTGTGAAACTTGTCTATTCGGCTTTTGACACAAAAACATGCCATGAAAATTATGAAGAAGAAGAAGAGTATATTGTCAAAAATAAATAAAAACAGAAACAAATAAACATCATAGGATGGATCAACACGTCGTAAAACACCAGACGGTGAGTGGTGAAAAATATAAAAGTAAATGAATTTTATGAGACATAAATGAGCGCTGATGATTCTGTCTGTTGCTGTAGAAGATGCTTTTTAAGGCATTTCCTAAACGTATCAATTGTTTTCAGATCACGCAATGGCGGAGGGAGATCGTTCCAGCATCGTGTGGCAGCGAACTTAAAGGATCCGCGAAAAGCCCTAGTGCGATGCTTTGGGGTTGCGAAGACAAAACTGCAAGCTCTTTTAGGATATCTATTGTGGTTTACAGCCCATGTGAGTTTATCAAACAGATATTTTGGATTCCCCGCACCAATAATCCCGAAAAGCATTGTCGAAAGATGTAGTCTCCTGCGTGCCTCCATCTTTAACAAGTTGAACTTATTGAGAAAGGGAGTAACATGGGACCGTGGTGGCACATGGAAGCAGAAACGAGCACAGGCGTTCTGAACCCGCTGGATGAGTTTGGCTGTTTTAGATAATAGGCAAGGACCATATACTGTGTCACAGTAGTTTAGCTTAGACAGGATTAATGACTCACATAATTTTATTTTAAGCTCCTCTTGCAAGTAGGGTCTCACTCTGTACAGTAGTTTAAGCCGGTAAAAGCAATTTCGCACACAGTTGGATACATGACTCTCAAAATTAAGACGGCAGTCCAGAGTTAGCCCTAGATTTCTGACCTTGTCAACCCGCTCAATCACCTCCCCATCCAAACGCACATCCAATGGTATCTTTTGGAACCTATCAATGCCTTTCCTTGAGCCAAACAGCATAAGTTTGGACTTCTTTGGATTGATGACAAGACAGTTTGACTGGCACCAAGTAGCTATTCGTACTAGGTCCTCATTTATCCTAGTAACAGCGGCAGCATAATCGCGTGGATGGAAAGACATATACAGTTGTAAGTCATCTGCATATAGATGGAACTTGCAATGCTGGATGTTATTTATAATGTCAGCGCTGTACAGGATATAGAGGATAGGGCCTAAAATTGACCCCTGAGGAACTCCACGCGCAACTGGGAGGAGGGATGAGCGCGATTTAACTCCGCCTGCCCCAACAAGCTCCACATACTGATGTCTATGTGAAAGGTAGCTATCAAACCACTTTACCGCATTTGTGTCAACTCCGTAATAAGACAACTTAGACAACAAAAGTGTAGTGTTAATTGAGTCGAATGCACGTGAGAAATCGAGGAGCAGCAGGGTGCTGACATTGCCCTGATCCTGAGCAGATAGAAGGCCATCCACCACATCCGCCAGTGCAGTGGCTGTACTGTGACCTTTGCGGAACCCTGATTGTGAGAGGGGAAGAATTTCATTTTCCTCGAGATATCTCGTAAGCTGATTGCAGACTACACGTTCTAGTATCTTGGAGATACACGGCAGTAAGCTGATGGGGCGAAGATCTTGAAGAGATGATGGTGGATTGACCTTTGGTAGGGGCTTGACAACTGCTATCTTCCAGGCCTCAGGAAAGACCCCTTCCATGATGGATCTGTTGACGATCTCGGTAATAGCGTCCAGGGTATAGGGCATGGTCAGTAGAAGCATCTCCAGAGATATACCATCGCACCCTTGAGCATTAGACTGTAACTCCTTTATTATTTTCATGATGGAGCCCTCACTGACCGTTCGCAAAGAAAAAGTAGCCGGGCTATGTCTGTGACATTCAAAATATGTTAAATTTGAGATGGACACATTATTATCACCTGGTACTTTAAGAAAATGAGTGTTTAAGGCGTCAGGGTCGTTAATCCATGATGGGAGATCATCCTTATTATTTGTGTTTGGTAATACCGTGTTCTTCAGGTTACGCCATAAACTTTTCGGATGTCTAAGATTGCTGTTGATGTGTTCATCAAAGTAACATCTTTTTTCCCGTTCGATCGCCTCCACTACTAGACGCTTCATGTTTAAATAGCAGTCTTTGAATGACTCAGTCTTGTGCAACCTATAGTTTGCTGAATATTTGTCTCGAATGCGCATCATAGCCTTTACCGTGTCAGTGATCCAAGGGTGTGGTGGATGCTTAAACTTGCGTGCCTTTATTGGAGCATGCAGGTCGAACAAATTCACTATGCAGTCTGTAAGGCTATCAACTAAGACACTGACATTATCTGCTTTACTAAAGTAAGTCCAATCGATAGCAATTAAGTCTCTGTTAAGCTGATTCACCTGGATGTCTTTCAAAGGCCTGTATTGTACCCACCGGGGACGTGGTTTCTCCCTTTTGAACTTAAACTCGGCCGAGAGCATGGCGTGTCCCCCCAGATCATGGCTGTGCTTGACAGTGACATAAACGTTTAAACAGCATAAACGTTTCCTTGCTTCCTTTGTATTTTTTTTAAGTGGTTATGCATTTGTGCATCATCTCTTTACTATCCCATAAACACCCTTCTACTCTCCACATGTAGGTACCTATTTTCATCGACTATAGGGTAAGGATTTATAACATGGTCATGTATTGTCGATATCGATCATACGGACAGCAACGGGCACAGTCTTATTACATGGTCTGAAAGAGTTATAGAAGAAGATACTGATGATCATTAATAGAGACTAAGTGAAAGTGTAATTAATAATTAATTTAAAAGATATCACTTTGATGTATTACGTTATGCACTGCCATTACGTGTGGAAGAGTTTGAGCTTGATTGTTTAAAAGTGCTGACAGTGGCTTTTAATAGGATTCGTGTACAGTAGACATTCACCAGGCAGTGCTAACTCTGCACACTCTGTGGACTTTGCTGGCGGCACAAACGAGCCTTTAGTCGATAGATCAAAACAACCTACGCACCTACTACAATCTACCCTAGCGCGGTCGTCCCGGGCGTTGGGTAACTAATATTTTTGTTAGATCAATACTATTCTACTTACTCGTTAATGCGGTAAGTCGCCTATTAACTAATTTATTCATATTTAAGTACTGAATTGTAACTTTCTTTGATGAACTTGGTGATTTTTGTTTCTATTGGCCTAAGAAGAGTAGGTACTTATAGACAATATTGAAGAAGAACAAAAACGCAAAGTAAACTAAATAGTAAATAATATAAAAGACTTCTTGGCGGGAAAGTGAAAAGTCTTGTCTGCGGTTTTGTTTTATTTTGTAAATTTGTGTTACGTCGAATATTAATGTGAAATAATGATGGATTATTAACCGTTAAGTGTTCGTAAGTGCGCATGAGTGTTGGCAAATGAAACAAAACAGTGCAACGTCACTTTTCAAATTCTCTCAAGAAGTCTGCGTGAGGACTTAGTAAAGCCCCACATCTTTACTGAGATACTCGAGGGGTTGGGGGTATATCATTTCTCACTTGTCATTTCTATTATCATTCATCATCATCATACTGGAAGGAAATATTGTATATTTATGTATTACTTGTAAGAAAAATTACTTTTACACTGGCTAAATCTGCTAATCGCACGAAGCCATCAACTAAAATAAAATAAAAAAACCAACAAAATAAATAGGGTTTTAGGACCTCATATCGACAGCGTTATGAATGTTATTGTTATGTTGTTATAAGGCAATAAACATTTTTTAAGTTATTGTTAGACTAATTACAGTTTAACGAACCTATGCTATTTAAATTCTAGCGATAATCGCACAAATTACTAGTAAAAATACGCAAAAATACGCAAACAGTCCAACAGCAGCTTGTAAGTACAAAAATATGATATTTTGTGTATTTAGATAACTTAATCTTCTATACTAATATCGTTTTTCTATTTAAAGTATTACGAATAAGGACTTATACTTAATTTCGTCTACGTACTTTAGTAAATGAAAAAGATAATCAGGTAAATAGATACTGTTAAATTCATAGGAGGAAATTTCATAGGTCTGCATATTGGAAACGATAACATTGTTGATTATAGTCTATTATACATATATTTTTCTTGGCTTTGTATACCTTTATATACCTATGTATACGTAAGCGCATTTCGCAGTTGTCAGCGCCTTAAGAACTCGGAGTAAGTGATTCTACCCTACTTATTTTATCCAAAATCTAAAACCTTTATTATTTGTGAAGTACAGTTACATTAACACTATATTTCCCTAATAGATTGGACATTACAAAACAATCAAGATAACATCGGCGAGCGGCAAGAGCTAAGTAATTTTGTCATTATTCGTTGATTTGTAATGGAAATTATACCTATGAACATTGGAGTAGCAGTTTCATACAATAGCATCTCTTACACTATTAATGGACAATGACTAAATACAAAAACTGTAACAGAAGGTACAGTTTATCAATTTTGAGTAATTTGCTGTCACGTATTCTTTGTAACGTTCGCAATCGCATTAATAAGGTACCTCGGGTGACCTTAACTTTGTTTTTAATTTTAGCTTTTGAAGGCACATCAAATTGTTCGTCACAGCAGCTGGTGTGCGTTCGCAAAAGTCATGTGAAAAGGTTGATTACACGAATAGTAGAATCTTTATCTAGTTATTTGAAGAAAACCCTTCTCAAGCACATTGCGCGATTGGAGGAGTGTAAGATTTGGCATAGTTACTATTTATACGGAGAAGGGAAGGAGTGCAGATTTATGAAATTTTTGTTCAATATGTGTTTTATCGAGCCGTTGCTCGTGCTCAGTGGCGTGCAATTGGAGATACCATATCCATCAATAGACTAATGTATGATGATGGATGATGATGACGAGGACGAGGATGTGTTACATTACATTTTACATTGTATAAACATTGCATATTTAATGAATTAAGGTCGTAGTTCACAGGGCCACTTGTAGGTACTCTGAGTACAAACAAAACATTATTTGTATACTAGAGGTACAAAAATAACCTAACCTTACCTTTACATAATAACCTAGTTCGTTCTAATATTCGTATGAAATTCTTCTATACTAATAGTCCACTGTGCTTTAATATATTGTAGGTTTTTTATTTTCCAGACTTGTTAGTCAATACATTATCCTGTCTTTCCGACACAGTAGGCGGTAACTATTTTTCAAATAGGGTTGGCAAAGCGGATAGAAATAAATAAAGGTAAAAATATTAAAGGCCAGTATAGACGACTGTGTATCAGTGGTAACAGAACAATCTTAGCTTTAGCTACTCAGACGTAGCCTTTTTCTATACTAGGTACATATATATATATATATGTCAAGTACAATAATGTCGTGAGAGAGTTAAGAAAGTCGGCAAATGACGTAGATAACGATTAGATGAGAAATGGTCATCACCGTCCATGGATATCTGCAACACCAGGAGAACTTATATTATGAATAATATGTTTTACATCGATAAGGTACACCAGTATATTGATGATGTTTTATTTATTACCTCTCTGAACTCAAAAGCAAGTACTCGTAGTGGTAGATAGTATTGTGTATGCCATGTAGGTTTTGTTGTCAGGCCAGTGACTCAAATGGCAGCCCTGGAACTAATCTCTATCTTGCGTAGGCGATTTACGAGAGCTACCGCTTTATCGACGGTCATATACTATCCACCATAAAACTTTCAAGCAGATATTATAGTCTGGCCAAGTGCAGTATGATCATTGAATTTCTTTTGTTCTATAAAAAAAATCTTAAAACTTAATAAATTATTAAACATTATAAATTATCTTTTACATGCTAGTCAGTTCTCGCATTGGTCGTTTGCTGGTAGACCAATGACGCGTCAAAGTCATCTATCTGTCCCTTCTGTTGTCCTAAATTATATTCTGCTGTGCTAAGGTCCTTCCGCATGATAATTAGAAAGTGGGAAGATTGAACATACCATGCTGGCTTTCATATGGCTGGCTGGCTTAACGACTGCGATCGCACTAGAATAACCAGGACCTTAACTAACTTGCCTTCTAAGGTACCTACTGTAGGTCACGTATCCAGAGATCTCAACTTGCAAGATCGCAAGTCGCAACCCAAAAAGGCTAGCTGCTATTATCAAGCTCTTTATAATCAGATAAACCTGATGATGATTATTATTCGGACCGATTTCGGTCATGGCGACCACTTCAACTCTTAGACGGTACGGCGCGGCGCCGGCGGCGCTGGTGCGCCCAAAGATGGCATATACGAGTATGACATATCCAATCTTACAAGAGAAAATTTTACTAGAAAAATTCAACCAGGAAGCTCGAGTGGGAAAGGGAGAGGGGGAGACCCCCTCAGCTAACTCAGGTAGCTCAGCGGTCAGAGCATTGGATCGGTAATCCAAGGGCCGTGGGTTCGATTCCCATTCGAGCCTCCTTAGACTGGTTGATTATTTCTGGTGAAATTTTATCTTGTAACTACATATAGTCTCTCTTCTGTGATTGCAAGCATTGTGAATGCAAAAATTAAAAATAATAAGTAAAGCTAATCTCCTTAGTAAACTAGCCTTCGCATTGAGAACGCGAGCTTGTCATTAGCATAATTATATTATTTTTTACTTATAAACAATATTACATTAGTTCAGATACACCTACCAACAGTCCTAACTCACGCCTCAGCCAGCAGATGATGATGAGGCGTAGCGTTCCCACAAGCAAAGAATTTGATTTGGAACCTGACCCACATGTGGTCGTCGGGTATGCGGCTAACAGTACACACGGCTAGTGGAACGCCAGCAATAAAAGTATTATAACTCAGCCATTAAAGATACCAGCTGGGGAGTAGAGATTATAATGTGCAGTTGCATGGTCACGATCGACAGACGCAAGTACGCAGCAACGGCCCAGTTAACTTGAAGAGTGCATACAATTGACACTGGATAACGGTATTCCAAAATTTTTATTAATTGATTTTAGTCTCAATTAATTGAAACCATTTTGAAAAAATACAAACCACGATAGTGCACCTGACCCGGCATATCATGGGGTGCGGGTTCGAATCTCGCTTGTGGAACTTTTGCAACACTTTGTTTTTTTTTTAAATTGTAATTTGTTCGCAACAAAATTTGCGTAAAATGATACTACATCCTTAACCATAATCATAATTGAAACCATGATATTATAATGAATACTTTTCGTACCTTCAATTATGCTAAGGAAAGCAATTAAAGGTTTCTATATTAACTATTTATCTTTGTGTAATATCACTACATAGTATAAAACAAAGTCGCTTCCCGCTGTCCGTCTGTCCCTATGTATGTATTCTGAGATCTTTAAAACTACGCAACGGATTTTGATGCGGTTTTTTTAATAGATAGACTAATTTAAGAGGATGGTTAATATGTTCTAGGTCTAAATTGATTAACGACTTTCCGTCAACTTTAAAGGAACAAATTACTGAATCGAATATTAAAAATAATAATATTTAGGAGAACAATAAACACTTTATGCAGTTAAGACATAGAAATAGTATACATTATAGAATACATAATTATAAATGAAGTATCACAAACCACCCCGTGTGATAACACAAATTATTGCGTGTGCTCACGCTCAATGTTAGCCCAGTTGTGGGTGGATTGTAATGTCCACATTGTTTTACTATTTTTGTATATTGTGAGCGTATGGCGGTGAATGCCGGTGTGTGGACAAACCAATATTGGTTTTTATCACACTGCTTCGATCTATAGATTAATATTAAGTAGGTACGTTTGTAAATTTTATTAAATAAAATAAAATAAATGTATAAATACATACATGATATAGTAGAGAAACACTGATAATTTTAGAGGTCTGCACCCGTGCGAAGCCGGGGCGGGTCGCTAAATAAGATAATTTAAACTAGACCGTTTTAAGAATATATACAAGCATGAATATACATACAGATTATTTTATATATGGTATACATACATACATTATAATACTTTTCTTGTTATAGAAGATTATTTGGCTTCTTTAGTAAGTTAATGAGCATTTTTTTTATTTGATCTATACAGCTAATCGCTTTTTAACCTATAGCCTATAAGCACTAAATTGATGGAGCATTCATTACTCTCTCACGTCTCCCTTCGTAGCTAACCATTTTCGTACAAATTTTATGAAAGAACCTCATTCCGACAGGTGTTAACCCAATTTTTTTTACAGCCCATCAATCAACGACCCTTATTCATATCAAAATTAAAGTTGTTGTGGCAGCAATGTGGGTAAAATAGAATAATATTCTTTTGATGATGAAAAGAGATTTACATTACTGTTTGCTTGATAATTTTTTTTCAAAGTAATCAGTTCAATTTTATCGAATTGAAACATTTTTTACTAATCTACTTATCTAGAATAAAAATGTTTTTGTTTTGTTTATATAATTTTAACGCAAATTTTGTTGCGATACAAATTACAAAAACACAATGTTTAATAATGTTTAATAATTAGAGGCGAGCTAGTTAGAACCACGATAGCTCAATTGGAAGAGCACCTTACCCGGTATGTCAGTAGGGTGCAGGTTCAAATCCTGCTCGTGGAGACAAAAACACAATGTTGAAAAAACATTGTGTTTTTGTAATTAGAATAAAAATTTTGTCCTATGGAAAATTTATTAAAATTTTATTCAACATAAATCCTAGGACAGCAATTATGGAAGGGATCAGTTTCAATGATATACGAGTAGTTCAACATTAGTCTCAGGCATGTCCATCATAATAATACATATGTGGGAAATGGGATATAATCAGGGTTACCATTTAGGAATTTGAAAAGTACTGACATAAAGCCTGATATTTCGATAAAAGTCCGGACTTTTTAGTCACAAAATGGCAACATTACTCACTTAGTCACAGTATTATGGTAGGCAAGGTAGCTTATGTAGTTTTGACTTTTGTTACTCATATTCCAAAATCGGGACAAATTAAAGAGCCGGACAAAGTCCGGACTAGTCTAAAAGGCCGGACATGTCCGGACTAATCCGGACGGATGGTAACCCTAGATATAGTCCAGTATATTGGTCCAATAGTGAGCGTTATTAATATATTTGTGTTTGATAGCTCATCCCGGCGAAGTATGTTTGGCTTTCACAATAACACTACACACGCTACCTAGAAATGAAGATTGTTTTCGAGAGTGAGCGTGTTGGCACATTGGCATGAATGAAGCCTTAGGTCAGGTGGCACCTTAATGGAGATGCACTTGGCACATCTGGGTTGACGCAAGGCGAGGTCGTGACGCCACGAACATTTCACGTGGACTGATACACTGAACTGATTACACCTGGTATCAGTGTTATCAGTGCGCGTATGTCGATTTCAGAAAAGCTGGTCACTATCACGAGCACGTTCGCGGTCATCTAGTTCTGACACAGTTTGACAAATAAAAAACGTGTTAGATATTATACTAGTATGATGATTACTAGTTTTCTTTTATTCTGCAACGGTGTAGCGCTTGGCCTCTCATTTGATGGCACATGACGATAAGGCCTATATTCAAGCACCTTTACTTGAAAACACTAACTATTGAGGATCTACCTTTAACTCTAAATGCCGAATCACAACAATGCTAGTGTTATCAACGACTGATAGCCACCGAAACTTGATATGCCTTCTAAACTATCATAGTAGCTCGGTTTGGTTGGTGGTAGGGTTTGTTTGTCCGCCTGGCTAGCTACCACCATCTTATCTAAATATGTCGCCATAACATCAATGTTTGTAGCATTGTTGTGTTTCGGCAGCTATAAGATAGCCAGTACCTCACTAGTTGAGGATCCCGGGTGAAGTGCGCTTCCATCTTTGGCCTTATCATCACTTAACATCAGGTGAGATCAAGTCAATGTGCTTACCCGTTAAAAAAAAAAAAATTTAAAGCTGCTTATCTTATTGAATAAATTATTTTCTCATGTAGGTACTGTTTGCTTAAATATAAAATACAATATAATTTTTTTTATAAGTATATAAAATTTTAAAACTTGTATTTGCTGAGTGAAGTCCTTTTAGGACACATTTTAATATTATATTCTTTTTGTTATGTTCTACATACGTTTATACTGTGTGTTCTAATAAATCAATTTCATTTCATTTCAAAATTGCATAAAATAAAAGTGAAAGTGGATAGTGGGGTTCAAATCAAATATACCTACTATAAATATCGTATGGTTTGGTTTGGTAAGGCTGCCCGGCTGGCATCACAGTGTTGTTGACATAGTCACTATGTGAAAGGTCAAATCTCAAAACAGAAGGTCGCTACTTATGTTGACTTTACTCAACAGAAATGCGTAATCACCACGAAGATTAGGCCACTCGAAAGAAAAAGTTCAATCAAGGTTACATTCGAAATTATGTTTGTCTTACTGTTTTATACAACAAAAAAAATATAGTTCCCTTACAGGTACTAAAATTAGAACGCAACAGTTTTAGTAGTCTAACTTTGTTTTCAATATAATCATTTAAAATGCACAAGGCATCTCCATATCGTCGAGCTCCATAATAGATGAACCCTTCAACCTGTCTTCGCAAACACTAACTTGGCAGGGCTTACACAAGTTTCATGGAACGAGAAACATGTGGTTTATCCTGAATATCTTGGAATGATAGCTTCTCACTTCTCATTTCTATTATCATTCATCATCATCATATAGGAATAACAGGCAGGAAATATTGTTTATTTATATGTTATACTTGTAAGAAAAATTACTTTGACACTGCCTAAACGTGCTAATCGCGCGAAGCCATCAACTAAAGGGAAAAAAAAACCTAGCACCATCTCTTCTCTAACACAGGAAGGAGAGACGCCCGGGATAGTTTGACCTAAGATACGACACTTCAGTCCTGAATCATATGTAAAACAAACGCGATTAGATCCATATCTAAAGTGTTTCATTTAAAATTTGAAGTGTTTAAAACACGTAAACACTCAACAGTGAAGTGCAATGAATCGAATCGAACAATGATAGTGAATATAGATGACCTTGTGGCTTGCGCTTTATTTATGGAATAAAATGAGCAGCTTCACTGAAACCTTAGGCTTAGGATTAGAAGCGAAGAACAACATAATATTTCACTTTTTTTTAAAGGTATATGACTCCTTTTTTTAACTAGGTACTAATATTTTGCGTATACACCGGGGATAGAGGCGAGCCCAGGTTAAGTGGGACTCTCCTCTTTTTCTTTGGTCAAACTACTAACGAGGGGAGGTTAAAAACCCAGTACCATCCCTTTTCTGCCACGGCGATGGGTTGGGATTACGAATAGCAACACCTAAAAACAAGGTCTTTACAGCAGCTTAACGAGATTTTAAGGGCGAAGAAAAAACAACGATGACCCAGCGGCCACTACAGCTTGAAGAACTTTACCTTTACCGGTATTGTTGAAAACCCAGAGGGTTTCTCTAGACCGTCTAGAGTGGTTTTCCAGACCTAGGACCCTTTTCCTAATGTTTTTGTTAGCAGGGACCACATAAGCTGTACTTAAACAAAAGTTTAATCTTTATTCAAAACTTAAGTTGCGTAAGTTCAGTAGTGACAGTTTATATTCACACACTTCATGCTACCAAAAATGCTAATGCGAAACATTCAGCGCCTAGTGGTACTCCTCTATGAACGCCATATACATATTGTGCCACCCTGGGACCTAGGAATTAGCAAATGTATAGCGAAGGTGACAGTGCAGGAATTTTAAAAAAATCAGTTGTACTGCCTTTTAATTTTTTTTTCAGTTGTTTTAATTGCGTTCTGTCCCGCGGACCATTACCGATGCTCTCACGGACCATCTGTGGACCGCGGACCACCAGTTGGGAACCACCTAGAAGGAATGGCGTCATGCAAGCGTGTTTCCATCCCCAACTAAATTCTCACAATATCTCCCTAATCAAGGATGCCTGTAAAGGCTAGGACCTCGGCTGAAATTGACACTCAAGACATATGTACGACCAGAACAACGTTAATAGTTAGCTTCGCGACTCATACATTAGGCGGTAGTCTCAATTACAGTTAGGCACAGTCATTTCCCTACATGTCTGTTCATGGAATGCTTATACGAGAGAGCGGTAATAAACATTTCATGCGTCTAATGACTTCCTGCATTCTAAAATCAATCAGCTACATTATTAGGTAACATTGCATCATTAGTTGTGATAAAGTGCATGTGTTTTAAGGCGTTGGGAATAAAGGTCATGTTGCCGTGTCCAGGTCTGTTGGCTTGCCGGTACAACGGTTGACCTACAAGTGTGTTCATTAAGATGAAACACTTCAATTTCGTGCCATCTCGTGGGCTCTCATTATTCAATGTCTGGCCTCACGCAAATTGTTCCGTAGACATGCTATCTTTCATTAGAACAATACGTTTCACAATGCGTTTATGAACTACATTTTTACAACTTGTCTTTTTTTTATAGGTGGAAGTGAAGTACTCGTAGCAGCCAGACATTTGTCGAAATGTTTGTGTGTAGCAAACATTTACACCTTAGTATTCCTAGAGCTGAATAGAATAAAGAATAAGTAAATTTACTTGCTTAAAAAAAATGTCTACAAAAAAATGCAACTTATACAATCACTATTACTATGCAGCTCTAAACGGTAGCCTATCAGCATAATATTACATCATGGCTTGCCGTAGCCGTAGCCGTAAGTGATTTTCTGCTTGTTTCTATATTCTGTAATGTGACATTAACGATTACGAGGATTTTGGCTAAGTGCGTTTCCATGGCCAATTATAACCATTAGGTGAGATGAAGGCCACTTCCCTGTTGTATAAAAGAAGGTTAACATATCACGGTTGTAGTATATATACGATACATATACTCAATCCCCATTGAGCGTGTTCTCGACCTTTAACTACATCGACATAAAGTTCGAAGTTGGAATGACCCCGTCAATGAATATATAAAGTACACGTGGCCACGACGCGAGCAGACCGGTTCTAGTACCCCACCGTAAAGCACAGGCTAGTGTTGGGACTCGAATACGACTTTTGATTAATTCTGAAGTCTTTTTACAAAACGTATGTTCCATTTTGCTTCAGACCTAAGTGATTAACAATCAGCTGACATAATGAAGCACAATGGTGAAAAACGTGGTATTTCGTGTGTGTATATTGTATTTAATTATATTTATTTTTTAACGATAAAGGCGTTTAATTGGAACTCGTTAAAAGGACTCGAAGATCTGGCGAATGTCGCAGGTTAGGCGCTAGATGCGCGTAGCACAAAACCGGTCTTTGTGGAGATAATTGGGAAAGGACTTAGGAGTCGAATACTTAGAAAAAATTAGGAAAAAGACTTGAGTTCTACCTGACCAACACTAGCACAGACCCCACGTGCAGCCAACCATACACTACATTAATGAGATCACAACCGTGTTCATTGGAATTACGAATACAATTACATTAACACTGAGTTTGAACACTTTGCATAAGGCGGGTATGGGAACGCCATATTTATTGGAATGAGTAAACTGTAGCTCTTATGTTTACTAGCTGTTAAAATCGATAAAATGTCAATTGATCGTATTATGTAAATATTGAGAATGTACATGTCAATGCTCTTTGAATAATATGATGAGGAAATATTTAGTAGGTAGAACTTTTTGTATCCCGCAAATTTATGCTGTTTTGAGCCAAGTCAACCGAAACGAGAAATAAAATGTAAATCGGTAATTGCATCCTGTTGATGCTTGTAACACCATGGTTGTGTCAGAAATACAGTATATTAATGTTTCGTTTAAAGGATTATTTTATGTTACTTAGTTTATTATTATAATAATATTAGTAAGAATTATTAAAAAGACAATAATTGTTTTAATCTATGATTCTTTTGATGTCTCTGGTTTTACGGTGGCTATGGCTATATGTATACATTTAAAAAAAACCGGCAGAGTGCGTGTCGGGCCACGCGCAGTGTAGGGTTCCGTAGCCCATCTCAATAATGCGGACTCTGAGAAAAGGGCTTTTATGAACATTTATTTAACGATGGCTCAATACTTAAATGTAGATACTACCGGTTTCACACACCTGACAACGTTATTTAAGTAGTTCCCAACGAGGAATTTCTACTGCGCCAAGTACATTTTATAAGTTGGTCGACTGATACTCGTAAACTTGTAAAGCCTACTTAGCTGTGATAGTTTTCCTTTTAACTTCGTCATATATACAACTACCGTGAATTTTTTCAGGTACCCAAAAGAACACTTGACACTCTAACAAATTTTTCACGAACGGATGCCTCAATCATAAAACTGTTTTCACAAAACCCATCCCCACCCATTTTTGAAATTGCTATCCAACGACACCCCAAACTATGGTGTAGACAAGAAATTTTTATATCCATGCCAAATTACAGCTTTCTAGCACTAAGAGTCTATGAGCTAGACTGGGGACAGACAGACGGACATGGCGAAACTATAAGGGTTCCTTGTTGATTACGGAACCCTAAAAATGGCATTTTTGACAGACGGTTACGTTTCTATTTGAAGGTTGTGAAAACGAGTGCTAATTAAGAATAATTAATTGTAAGCAGCACGAAACAATAATAAAGGAAGATCATAAGCACCTCTGGATAATGTGCGTTCTTAACCCCAGGCTTGAGTTATTATGCATCTATACCCAGTAAAGTAAAGAAAGCATATGATGGCATAATGACGTTCACAAGAGCTAATTTTGTAGCCTAAACTGAATAAATAATTTTCAATTTTGAAAAGTTACCCAGTAACTTAACTCAATCCGATTCCGGAACTGGAACACAGATATAAAGAAATAATGGTTCGATGTGGCTAATAAATTGATTAATAATATTTTTTATATTTGAATTGAAAGCGTGCCTTTTATTTAGCTAATATATAATCCATAAAAACGATATGTTTTTTGGATCACGGTAAATAGATAAGATGTTTTTTAATTAAGGAAATTCATATCATAAAGTAAACGATCATCTATCTATCTACTATCTGCTATATATATATATATTGCTGTTCGTTTGTCTCGCTAAAACTCGAGAATGGCTGAACTGATTTGGCTAATTTTGGTTTTGAAATATTTGTGGAAGTTCAGGGAGGTTTAAACGGTGAGAAACATAAATAATAAGTAACGGAAAATACTAAAAACGACAATTAAATTTTCCAATACAAAATGTTCCTAGCTGTGAGACTTTTGATGTCTTTTGTCTTTTAGAAATAAAAAATTGTCACTTGGTTGTCAAATATTTATAGGTGCGTTTCATTAAAAATTTTGTATTAAGTTTTGGCCATATTTTTCACAAATATATACAGCGTGTGTATTCCATACGATCCTATATTTTAAGGGCAGTTAGATAAGACCCTAATTAACGTAAATTGGTTCATTAAGCTAACAAAAGAAAACATTTTTTTTTCATACAAATTAATTCGGCACGCAATGTATTCAAATAACCAAGTCGTCTACGTAAGCACTTTAATAAAAGTGTCAAAATTGTCAACTCAATATTTGCATTACATTGCTGGCCGGGAAAACTTAAAAAAAAACATTACGCTTAATTATTGAAAGTATTTGTTAAAATTTATTACTTTACCTCTTAATACTGCTTAAATCTATCGTATGTTAAAATTTAGGATCGTATGGAATACACACGCTGTATAGGTGATAGGAAGTTCACCGGGTCATCTAGAACCAAATAAAAACTATTTCTATCCGCCATTATAAAATACTGCGGTACTGATTCATCACAACAATTGTTTCCCCGCACTTATTATTACAATTATTCTTTACACTAGGATAATAATATCCTTTTATCTCTAACTATCTTATTACGCAAATATATCTATATACGTTATCTATCAGTGTTATTATCACAGATAAACAGATATGTCTTATACCTACCAAGGAAAGTTAAAGCTATTACAAGCTCCTTATACAATAAAGCGGCCGCTTACACAATATCTAGTAAGAAAAAAGTGACATTAGTGCTAACACTCCCTCTAAAGTGTTTATTCAGCCATTTAACGTGGTCAAGTGAAAAGACCACACCTAGCGCGAGCTGTGTTAAGTTCTTTAGCACTTTGTCAAATTACACGCCAACTAAAAAGTCTGAAATTTGATACAAAAATATTGAAACCGCATAGTGTGACAAGGTTACAAAACAAGACGTTTTCACTTTTAGCCGCGAAAATCGAGTGACTACTAACCGGTTGATTTACATAACTATGCCTAATAACCGTCGGCACCGATACGACTCGCCGCGATATCGCGTGCGCTCTCGCGTTTCGATCGAGTGCGAATGGTAATTTAATTAAGATCACTCAGCCATTGTACATCGAATTTTTCGAGGTCACCTCAATGGTGGGCTTTGATTTTGTGGTGCGGTACCACGTGGCTAAGTACGGTCAGCAACGAAAGTAAACACTTTAGTACAGCCTGCAACGAAAGTGGTAGAGAAGTTTAGTACCATGTCTTAATAACTACTATTGTTTAGTTGTTTTGACAAAGTTTTCGCTACTGAGTTGCAGCTCAAGAAATTTTAATTTGCATACGGTGACCCAACCTTGCGGAAGTTGCTTAGCTTGCAAGATCACAATCCGAACGCTAATCGTAACGTCATCGAGTTTCAGAAATTAAAATCGGTAGTTAGTTTTTTTGCGAAAGTTTTTTTACAAACCCAGCTCGCTGGTTTTCTGTCCAGAATAGTAAAAGTCCGCCAAAACGCATAGCAATTTAGTTTTACGATTTATTCTGTCAAGCGCATGAACGATGTCATTGTTTGAAATTTCTTCGCATTCAAGTGATGAAATTTCACACACAATGTTCGTTGCATTATTCCTAAAAATAGCGTAGCTCGCATAATTTCTACAATTATCGTTAGGAGCGTGATACCTGCTTTGTGGTTTGAAATCTAAGAAAATAAGTAGGTAGGTAAACTAACATTTTACGGCAGTTTTAAAACACAATAGGTAAAAAGGTTTGATTCTTGTGATACAATAAATATAACTATTAATTACGAGTTTTATCTACTCACGAATGTCTAGAGTGAGTATTATTTACTATCCGTATTCATTCGATTACGTTTACGAAAACGAAAATTAGTATGGCTTTGAAGCAACGCCTCCTAGCGACATACAAGAAGAATTAAAATTTTGTAATACAAATTCTCGTTTTCGTTAACGTGATCGAATGGCGAATGAATCTCGCACTAGGTGCTCAGTAAATGAATTTTTCACAGTGAAAAGGATAGAATTCTATACACTGCTATACATAGTCCTGTATTAAATATATCAGTCAGTCCGGCGGATAGAAACATCATCAGTCGTATTAGTTCAGGTTCCGGTCCTGAAAAAAATATTCTACGAGTATATAACATTTCTCACTACTTAAGATTTCTACGAATCATGTAGATCTTATTTACATACTTAAAAAAATAAAAATCGACCAAGTGCGTGTCGGGCCACCACGCGCACTGTACGGTTCCGTAGCATATCTCAATAATGCGGACTCTGAGAAGAGGGCTTTTATGAATATTTATTTAACGATGGCTCATATACTTAAATGTAGATACTATCGGTTTCACACTCCTGACAACGTTATTGAAGTAGTTCCCATTTGTACTCGAAATCGAAGGTTGGTCGACTGTTACTCGTAAACTTGTAAAGCTACTTAGCTGTGATAGTTTTCCTTTTAACTTCGTCATATATACAACTACCGTGAATTTTTTAACGTATCCAAAAACAACCATTTGGCTGGCAGGGGGGGGGACGTTTAACTCTAACAAAATTTTGCACTTTAAAGCTTAATAGCTCACAAACGGATGCCTCAATCAAAAAACTGTTTTAGCTATATTTTTAAAATTGCTATCCAACGACACCCCACACTATGGGGACGACAAGAAAAAAAAATTACATCCCCACTTTACGTATAGAAGATCCGAGGTAATACACTCGGCGTCAAAAAAATCGCATCTCTTAGAAAATCACTTTCAAATGTCATTTACTCTTGATATGCACATGCAGTCGCATTAATTATGATTTTATTTACAAGGTTACTTAATTAACTTAATAAAAAACATTACTTTTCATTATCAAATAAAACCTAATGCAACAAATAAAGTGTCACAAAAATTCGATGCAAATTTTGCTACCCGTGAGAGTTGCTAGTTGCGCTTCCTTTGTGGGTATAAAACGGTCAACACGGGTTCAATGTGGGTCATTCGCTATTCAACCGTTGAAGAGGACACACGCACAGATTTTGATGGATACCACAGCTGATAAAGCCGCTCAAGTGGTTGCACTACTGCAATCAGGGGTGCGGCAGTGTGATGTCGCCCGGCAACTGAACCTGAGCCGTTATTCCGTTCGAAGAGTGTACCAGCGCTTCATAGAGACCGGTGGCTATATCCGCAGACACGGTTCGGGTAGACGTCGCTGCACTTCGGAAAGAGACGACCGGTTCGTTGTGTCGAACTCTTTGAGAAATCGTTTCTCCAACGCTGTTGAGTTGCAACAGCAGCTCCAGGCAGTTCGCAGACGCACCGTAAGCGTATCTACGGTTAGAAGAAGATTGAAGGAGAAGAAGATAGCGGCCCACAGAGCTGCTACGGGTCCAAAATTGACTGCAGCGCATCGGCGAGCCCGCTTGCAGTTTGCTCGTGACCACGTCGATTGGACCCTTGAGCAGTGGAGAGCTGTTCTCTTCTCAGACGAGACGCGAGTGTGTCTTTTCTGCAACGACCGACGGAGAAGAGTATACCGGAGGCAGGGTGAACGTTTCGCCCAAGCCTGCATCCAGGAGACGGTGGAATATGGTGGCGGATCCTGCATGTTCTGGGGCGGTATGTCTGCTGCCGGCAAAACCGACCTTGTCTGCGTCTCCCGGACTGGAGGTGCTCGCGGACAAGGGTCGCTGACTGCTCGCCGCTATGTCACTGAGGTCCTGGAAGTGCATGTGGTCCCCTTTGCCGAATCTTTTGGCGAGGGGTTCACATTAATGCACGACAACGCTCGCGCTCACACTGCAGGCATCGTGAGCGACTTCTTGCAGAGGTCCCAAATCTCTGTGATGCAGTGGCCAGCGCGAAGTCCGGATCTGAATCCTATAGAGCACCTCTGGGACCATCTTAAACGTAAGGTTCGATCTCGGGATCCAGCTCCTTCGACTCTACAGGAGCTCCAAGACGCGGTGATTGAAGAATGGGGGCTTATCCCTCAAGAAGAGCTCCTGAAGTTGGTGAGGTCCATGAGGGACCGTATGGAAGCCGTGATCAGGGCAAGGGGGGGTAACACTAGATTTTAAGTTAATTTTAAGACACTTTTTGTACATTTTTCTTTGTAAATTATCTGTTGTTAATTAGGACTTAATTAAGGATTTTTATTATTTTATTAATTTTAATGTTGTTTGTATAATTATAATTAAACAGAAAGTTAAATTTAATTGTTTTTTGATACTCCTTTTTGTTACCTTTCTAATGATACCCAACACTATCCTCTACATAAGGTTTAAGAATTTTTAAAGATGATTTTTAAAAGGTGCGATTTTTTTGACGCCGAGTGTATATAAAAAAAATATTTTTCAAAATTTTACTTTACCGCTTTATCGGCGTGATTAATATGTATATCCATGTCAAATTTCAGCATTCTAGTACTAAGAGTCTGTGAGCTAGACTGGGGACAGACAGACAGACAGACAGACAGACAGACAGACAGACGGACATGGCGAAACTATAAGGGTTGTTGACTACGGAACCCTAAAAATGCGTATCATAACGAAACTACTATACTTACCTATATTATGAATAAACTTAGATGCGTTATTTTATACTTAATCTAAGACAACAGAATGGCGGGTTTACCAAAACAATAAATCTATATAGCGAAACTATAAGGGTTCCTTGTTGACTACGAAACCCTAAAAACATGCAAAACGTATAGCTGCGTACCCATTCAACTAATCTCCTTCGAATGTAGACTGATTTTTGTGCTCGCATATGCCTCACGAAAGTGTTTCATATCGCCGCTTATTCATCCGTAAAGCCGGACAGCGATGTTCAACATGTAAAACGAGGCCAGTGCGCGTGCGCATTTAAGTTCGGCTGTCTTCTCGTTCGCCATCAAAATTAATCAATCACCTGTTTCTTTATTTACAGAATTAAAATCGCTATGTACCGCGTTCCGCACTTCCATATTCGTCTTTTTAGCCAATTATCATCAGCTGAGATGAACGTCTAACTTAACTTCTGTGGTATATAAAAATAAGTTCGTATAAGTTAGTCTTCTAGTTAGTTAAGTAAGTCTTCTCGCTTGCCTAGTTGGTCTTAGGTGCAGTTTACAAAATTCTTGAGCTTCTATACCTAGAAATTTTAATTGCCGCATTATGGGAGAAAAGCACAACATTATCGTATCCCGATAATTTTAAACTCACTGTTAAAACCGTTTCAGGGAACCGCAATGAGGTCACCGGGAGCGGGCCTGGTGTTTCACGCGCGCTCGTCGGCCGCATCCGGCGTTATCGGCCCGGTCCACTCTTGCGCAAGCCGTGCCATTTTGAAAGGCCGCCATGTTTGATAGACAACCTTGACTTTCAAATTTTAGGGCCATAATTGGGCCGGCCGTTAAGAATTCTAAATAGAAATTTAAAAAATGCCGTGCAGTAATTGCACTGTGTGTGTACGTGCGGACGGCTCTATACTAATTATAGAGATTTGATTTGATGAACATTAATGTGCAGGTTAAAGTAATTGTTTTTTTAAATATGATTGCTTTTATGTCGAAACTGAAAATAGCAGTTGAAACAAATTTTCATTTGAACTAAGTTGCGATTTGAACCCAAAAAGCCTTTTGCAATCCGGGCGGTAACTCTACCCACCGGTTTCGGTTGCCACCTGTGAGGTAACTCATATTTTCTTAAGAGCTAATTTCAACCCTAAATCATGCTTATCTTTATTACTATTATTATTGTTTAATACTTTATTGTACATATAAACTTTAACAGAAAGATATTGAATGTGAAATTGATATTCCGCTGCTAATGCTGTGAATACCCGCCAAATGCTAAGTACGTTTCAACGTTAAAATAAATTGGATACGTCGTTAGTTTATGGACTATGGATGTGTTGGATGTGTTTAATGTGAAGTGTTGATAATGCTTTATCACAACTGCAGAATTATTATTAGCTACACGAGGCCACATACGTATGTGATACTAGCAACCACATTGGTAATTATGGTTGAAATATTAGACAGCTGGTACGTTTACCTTGCGGGACTATTGTGTATGCTCGCGTCGTAGCATGTTCAATGCGTTAATGACGAAATGTGGCGATAGAATCGTCAAGCTAACACCATTCGGATGCTGTATTCGGAACTTTATTATCGAGTAGCCGTGTTTTGTGGCTTCGTCCGCGTGTCGAATCCCGTCGTTCTATCATGAAAATCCGGAGTAACGGATATTTTTTTAAACTATAAAGCGCAACGTAAAATCACTTTGCCTTCTACACCTGATGGTAAGCGATGCTAAGATCGAAAATGTAAACCTTCCTACTGAGTAATTGGGTAATCTTATCGTTTACGGAAAACAATATGGATAATACAATATGGAATATAATGTAATTAAAATATTGCTGTATAGACATAGAGGTCCGGCGGATTTAAAACAAGCCTTACCTCCAACCAAATCAATTACGAAGAGTGTGAGTTTCTACAGGGGTGTTTTTGACCGACGTATGATAAATATAGTGAGGTTGGGAAGACTGTGATAGTATGAAAGTGGAACAGAGTCGAGCTCTACAGTTGACCCTATATTTTTATTCTTTTATTTACAAATAATACAAGAAATCAGTCTACTATTGCACACAAGAGAACTGTAGTATTTTTTAAAATATTATTTTAAAATGAAAGTACTTTTTATCGGTATTCAAAATTATGAGATCACTTTACATTTCTTGCGCCAATTCATATTAATAATAACTGTGAATATTTAAACGAGCGTATCTTTATGACCATTCAGTCGCTTTGGCGAGAATAAGTAACAAACATTCGCAATCATATTATCAATAGGATTACTGAAGCATTAAAAGAAAATGCTATTAACCCATTTAGTAAAACAATACTGAAACAACGGGCAAAATTCGTCATATCATTGTTCAACTTTTCAGTACATTAGGATAAAACCGTGTATAATCTAAAACAGCAGATTTAATTTATTTGAATAGTCGCTATTAAATCGTTTTATAAAGATTATTATTAATGCGCACGAAAACCTTAACAACAGTTCTTATAACCCACCTAGAAAGCTAATATGCTCGTGTTAGGTATGGGTTCACGTCCGTAGTCTTATGGAGCTATAATGATTTAACCCAAGCAATGATTCTCGAGTGGCCTCGCACCAGAAGACTCCAACAAGGTACTCCAATGATTGTTTATAACTGTTCCGGATCATCCTGGCGGTACGAAGGCGAAGTACAGGAGTACAGTACCTCCTATCTACCTCCTTCCCTCTTGAGGGGGTTGGAGAGAGTCCCACATAACCATTTGCTTCTCCCCGGGCGCAGTGGTATGCGTAATGTATTTACTCATGTGTAAAAAGGCGTCCAAACAAGGTGGAGTACCTACCCGTTAAAACCACTGGATTCGTGCAGCACAAAAATCTGTCATTGTAGGTCCTTGGGGGAGAAGGCTTTTTTGGCAAAAATTATTATGATGATGCACCCGAGTATCTGCTCGTTCGGCCACCATCGCTTCGATAGTTATTTTGTAACAATCTTATTTGCTCGTAACTTTTTAGTATAGTATTTTTATTCCACTACACAGAAGCGCTTGGCTTTCATGTCGTCGGATGGTAGGTGACTATGGCCAAAGGTATAAACAAACTTTATCCGGAATCCTCAACTACTAAAGAATTGAAGAATTATTGTATGTTCTAACTGTCGGAAAACAAAAGCGCTGTGAGTACTAACATTGTTGGTATGACGCCAGTCTTAGATGGTGGCTAGTTTACTTAGTTAGACGGACTTAAAGTAAGCTTTACAACTAATCAAACCGAGTAGGTAGAATAATATGTACCCTCAAATGGGGCTCGAATTTGGGACATCTGACTCTGATGTTGGTGATCTAACCACTAGACCACAAGGGTGGTTAAAGTTATAATAATAAACACTCGTTATGATCTCATAAATATTAGTAGGTACAGTGAGAGTTAAGAATAAGTACACTCAGCAATGTAGGAAACTGAACAATTTAGTAAAGTAAAAGTGATATATTTATTAGCCTTCATACTGTCCCACTGCTGGACATAGTCATCTCGAAGTGCACGCCACTGAGCACGATCCGCGGCTACTCTCATCCAGCTCTTGTTAGCCACCTTGCGAAGACCGTCGTTCCACCTAGTCTGAGGGTATCCTACACTGCGACACCGCGTATCGGCAAATACGCGGTGTCCACTCAAGAACTCGCCTATGGCCAGCAGTGGACGTGTGTAGGCTGATGATAATGATGATGATACTGTCCCACTGCTAAGCAAGGGCGCATTATTAAAATCAATTCATTGCTACAATAGAGCAGAATAGTAACGTAACAAAAATTTAAGTAAACATTGGATTCTTTATACCGTGGTGTGAAGTAGCAACTTGCGGGTCAGCAAATTTGAGGACAGCTACCGACGCAAAATCTTGCTCCACTAGCAGTCCCTACATCTAAACTTTGCTTCTTCTTAAGAGCGGAGCCATATGCCAACCTTTCTATAAAAAAAAATAACTAGCGCCTGTCCGACATTAAATCAGATTTGATAAGACACTAATACGTTCAGCTACTTTAATTGATAACTGTACCTATTCACAAGTAAATAAAGATAAGGTCAGTAAGTAATTAACAATATTATCCGATTGAGTTTTGTGAGGAAACATAAGTAACAATGGCCGATCTCGTTATCAGATCTCATGAATGACTGCGCCGAAGGAAGGAAGGAGATAACTGTGTAATTTGCGATTCGAAACACCTCTCTCGTTCCACACTACCATTGGCAATGATTGAGCGGTTTGCTTCGAAAAGGCGGGAGTTATAAATAGCTTCATTTGCATTCACCTATTAATTTTGCCCGTAGATTTATTTGATTACGTTAGAACGCGTTGTAACATCAACACAGATTTTTAACAGTAACTGTACTTTGTTTACTTTTATTCTTGATTTATTATTATTTAATTTAGTTCATACTTTTCTTTTTTATGTTTAGTTGCCTGCATCGGTTCGAATGTCTTAACTGGCGTGCTAAGAGACGTCAATTAGTAATTGTGATTAGACGGTTTCAGTCATTAGGTACTAATTTAACACAGTTATTCGTAACAACAAGGCAACAATTATAATAATTTGCAAACAACGTTTATGTTACAAGCTCTCAAAATTTGCCATGTCATTTCAGGGCGTTACCATGTTTTTTTTATTATTAGTTAGCAATGTTCAACATTCATCAATGTCCTGAAACATGTAACATGCAAAAGAAATGATTTTATTTGATTTAAAAATATGTTTAGGACCGATACCAATAAGCTAGAGCTATCTCCGATTGGATAGTACTGCGTTTTTAGTGGGTATGGCTTTCGTCCCGTCGACTTCCTCGGAGTTTACCAAAGTGCAAAGCAAAGAGTCTCACCTCACTCTCAGTTTGCCCCAAAATATAATGCATTTTTCGCAGTAAAAAAGTCACTAACACATCGTAAATAGCAAAATAACAAATTGCTTCTTTGAGTTTGTTGCCATAAGTGACTAAGTGTCATGCTCGCGGACCGACATGCTCACTTGAGATGCCGTTGGCCGTTCAGATACATATAGGCCGTGGTAATAAAGGCTAATGCCCGCTATGGTGGAACAATATGGCCTGTATTTCTTATACGGTGCCACGCCGACCATACGTGCCACCGTCATCAGTTGTAGGAAATGTGTAGTACTGAATGGATGCATCGTGCGAATTTTATTGACCATTCGAAGAGGTTTATAGAAAACGAGAATTATTATGGCAAAAGCAAACTTTAATATACTTCGTTTCGTTTACACTGGAAGCTGCCTGCCGGTGTTTGCCGTGAAAATAATGTATTAGCTGCCTAACTTTCTGTGCATACGACATGTACGGAAAGTTAGGCAGCTGACACATTCTTTTCGCGGCAGAAGAGCTGACTAAGGGACAAGGATTCTAAGATGTTCGCACGTCAGGCGATCGGCTAGCAACCTATCACTGATGTTTTCTATTCCACCTCGGAGCCCTACTTTGGTTATGCTTAATGTGGCGTCGAGGTCACTGACAGCGTGTTTACTCTAAATTGGTGTTTTTTTTTTTTTTTGAGAGAGATTGCTGATTGCCGCTGCGGCATTTTCAGCTTCACCGGGCTTTATGTGATTTTGATGCTCTATATACCCCTTTTTGGGAGAAGGACGTAAGAGTAAATAAGAAAGTAAGTAAGTAATTACTTACTAACTACTTGTTGCTTTAATGCCATACAAATTCTCGTTTGCGTTAACGTGATAGAATGGTGAATAAAACTCGCACTAAGCACTTTGATGACAAAATGAGGAGAGTACAAATTGTTCCATACAAAGTTTCGTTTGCATGCGTGATCTAATGGCAAATGAAACTCGCCCTATGCAACCTGATGTCATGCCCCGTGGTGTGCCGTGGTTTTATACACCCACGTTTATTGATTGTCGTATTGCTCTAACACTAACAGATAATTATCTCTTTCATAATGAAAGCAATGTTATAATAATAAATAAATAAAAGTGGATCATCTGTTTTACGTAACGTGAGATGATAAATATCAGCTGTTCGATGTTGTGAGCTGATACCTATGTTCATTGTTAAGGATTACTTAACGATTGGGCTGCGTGCTTCTAAATTGTGAAACCAGACTAATCAAATTTTTTGTTCTTGTTATTATTGAGTTCCAATTTATTATAGCTATTGCAGTTTATTGGCAAGAATAAATGAAGTTGATCAAATTTTACTTTTTATTTTCAAGTGGTAATTCCTGCACTGAAGCTAAATTAAATATTTATAAAATACATTGATTGCGGGAGACCCAGGTTCGATTCCTGGCTGGGTCGGGTGGGCGTTTAATTTTTTTTCACTGTATTTTATAAATTTTATAAATATTTAAATTGATCAGTTTTAGTCTAGATTCCCGATAAGTTAAGGTCTAGACTCTAGTGTCTACGTCAGTGTCTTACGTTTTGTGTTTTGGCACTTTCTAGGTAAGTTGTGTAATTTTTTTTGGCAAATTAAATTGATTCAGCATTAGTCTAGATTCCTGATTAGTTAAGGTGTCTGGTCTACATTAGTGTTTTCGTTTTGTTGGTTTCTGCTAGGTATATTGTGTATTTTTATTTGGCGAGAATGCGACCTCGGTTTTGATTGTGTAAGTTAAATGCACATTATGTGCTTAATTTAATAGATGTACATAATGCATTGCGTTGTTATCACTAAGTATGGATGTTGAGCGATGTTAATGGCGCGCAATGTATTCTAATTTATCTGTCAAATTAAATGTTCATGTAAGGTAATTCACACACAGAGCCGTGGCAGATTATGAAGAATCTCTGGATATGACTCATTTCCATAAAACCAATGGTAAAACTATTCTTCAAGGTCTGTTGTAGCAAACAATTAAAGTAGTTAATTAGTAGTCGTTTTTGAAGTTTTTTTTTAAAACAATATACACTTTAAATACGTCTTAGTTCACGGTGTTGTTATTTTAAACCGATCGAAGAATCTTTATTAGGTACTTACTGATCAGTGGAATATTGTTTGCTCAATGTCGAGCAAAGAACATTCGAAAAGTCTACAAAGACAGACTTCGAGAAAGTAAGAGTTGAAGTAATTATGCGGGAACTATTTATACGAGTATGCGCGAGATAAAAAAACACTCTCGATTCTGGAATGAGCGAATGTTAGTGAAATTGTCAATCGTATAAATTAAAATGGAAGCGGACTGACAAGACTACCAAACGAAAGTTGTCCGTGAGCACAACGCGTGCCCATCAGACTGACGTCTACTTAGGGGGGTCTACTGACAGGTGCTTAGCGCTGCTTTTATTTGCCGTAAATATAGAAAAAAATCATTAAATTAAACAGGGTGTAATCGTTATGTGTAACCAGGCGATTATTCCATAACTATTACAGATATAAAAAAACTGATATCGAAACTACGTTACCTAATGAGTAAAATTACATCAATAACTTTTTAAAAATCAAACGTGAAGTATCCAAAATGTTGACATTAAACACTCCCTACATTTAGTATGAGATTAGTAAAAAGGTTTTATTAGTTTCCTTATTTTAGCTTAGTACTGATATTAAAGGAAACTGTTTAATAACACGTTGATTTCTATTATTATATTTCTATACTACTCAAAACAAAATAAGGGCCACGAGGTATTTTGTCTGTACCATGAAAATAATAAAACCAATATTAATTTTTTTGTCTCCATAACGAAAACTAATGTTGTTTTTACCGTGTAGACCAATAAATTTATTCCAATAATAATGATTAAAAAGTTTATTTGCTTTTGAAAGAAAAAACACATTTAAGGTTAAAAATAAAAACAATGTAAAGTTACTGAAAACAAAAGAAAATACTCCATGCTCATCTTTTAGTAACGGGTATGCCCCCCTCGTTTCGTTACGCACTCCTGAAGCCTGGAGTGCATGCTCTCAATCAAATGCCTGACATTTTCCATTGGAATCTCTTCCCAGGCCCTTTTAACAGCGTTGATGAGTTGCTGTTGGTTGTGGATTTCCTGATCACCGTCTCTAACTCTTCGTTTCAACTGATCCCACATGTGCTCTATTGGATTTAAGTCCGGACTGTTCGCCGGCCACGGCAAGACTTGAATTTGAGACGCTTCCAGTACAAACCGAGTCGCTTGAGCCGTGTGTGCACGAGCATTGTCTTGCATCAAGATTAATCCAGGACCCGCTCGCTGGGCAAATGGGATCACATGTGGTCTGACGACTTCCTCAATATACCGCTGAGCAGTAACAGTACCCTCATTTAAAATAGCGAGCTCAGTTTTGCCGTGTAAGCTTATCCCGCCCCAAATCATTACATTTGGACCACCAAAACGATCGACTTCATGGATGCAGGCTTCTGAAAATCTCTCGCCGCGTCTTCTCCATACTCTAATACGCCGATCGTCGTTAAAAAATTTAACTTTGCATTCGTCTGTGAAGAGCACCATGCCCCATTGGTTTATGTCCCAGTCCAAATGTTGACGGGAAAATCTTAAACGATTTGCACGATGATTTCTGGTTAATGGAATACGGACAACTCGCCTGCTTGATGCCTGCTGGTCTTCATGCAATCGATTACGAATAGTTTGGTCACTGACACGAGTACCCGTTGTGAGCCGTAAACGATTTTGCAGCTTGCGGGCCGTCGTTGTGCGATCTCGGCGCGCACTTAATCGAATGTAACGATCCTCTTGAGCTGTTGTAATGCGAACTCTGCCCGAACCAGGTCTTCTTCTAACACTGCCGGTCTCTTGGAAACGATTCCATAGATTTTGAATAGCTCTTCGAGAAAATCCCAATTGCAAACCCACAGATCGCTGCGAATGACCTTCTTCAATCATTGTAACGGCTCTGGTTGCTGTCAGCGAGTCCATATGACGCCTGCGTGCTTGTGGCATATTGCAAAAGATGTTTCTGACTCGAGATATCAATGAACTCTGATAATTTCTAATAAACCAAGAAGCTAAGGAAAGCAAAACGTCAAAGAAAATGGAATCAAAATTTTCAAAAATAATTTTAAATCAAATTTTATTTAAAATTGTTGCCAGCATTAGATGAATACTACAATATTAAAAAGTTTAGGTATCAAAGAGTTTGTATACTCAATATTTTACTACTTTCAATATGTAAATGTTTAATAATTTACACCAAAATGAAAAAAATACCTCGTGGCCCTTATTTTGTTTTGAGTAGTATATTATATTTCTATTGTATTGACGCATTGTATTTTAGAAACTTCAAATAGGTTACATTTGAAGTTTCTCGCCGCCATAAAAGTCAGGTGGCGCTGTAAATGCCGTTTGAGGTCAATAGCAAACTCTCTCCAAAAAAAGAAGAAAGAGCTTCCTGGTTACAAACGAGTAGAGATAATATTCTTCCATAATATGTAGTTATGAAACTCCGTAAAGAATTCCGTAAAGATAAAAATAAAATTCTCCTTCAAATAATCAATTCTAATGCAACGTTAATTCACCACTTATCATCACTTATCTAAAGCTTGATAATGCCGTCTGCATTAAACCTCAACTTTGTCAAGGACGGAATTATTAAAAATTTTAAAACAATTTATTACGGACTTCATAATTAATAATATAAAGTATTATATTATATATTATGAAGGAACCCAATTTATTGGATTGTAGAACTAATTTGGTATTATACAAGGATGGAAAACATGAGATTAAAAACCTCCATTTACATAAAGCATTTTTTACATATTTTAGAAACGATACATTGAAAAGAGAATTTACTTGATCTTAATTTACTACTTCTTCGTGTGCTATTTTTTTATTTGTTATACAAATTGCTAATATGCATAATTAGAAATGTATATTACATCAAAATCCTTATCATCAAGCAACAATGATTGGCATTAAAATGTAGCTAGTCTTAATTGGCGTTACCTCAATCTCTTATTATTCCAGCTATCTATACCTAAAGTAAGTTATATAATGTAATGAAGCACTTGCTAAGTTATTATTGAATTGAGATTGTTACTGTAATTGTTATACTCCACTTACATTCATTACTTCACTTGTAGTAATTGACCACTGTAAATGCTTTTCTTTACTAATAAGTTTACTGTAAAAAAGTGTGATTGTGACCTTCCTAAAGTGAATTGAGGTGAAGATGGCTAGTGAGGCACGTTCTCGCTCCACTAGCTGTCTTAATCGCATCTGGACTGCGTTGTTATTTCCCAACTCATCGAAAACTAAATAACATTTTTGAAATAAATGATTAAACAAAACCGCCTCTTTAACCGCCTGTTGTCTAATGGTTTAGACTACCGGTTTACACCCAGAGGACCCGGGTTCGATTCAGAGCGGGGGGTACATGCTTGTGTAATCGGTTTGGTTGGTGGTAGGACTTGTTTGTCCGCCTGGCTAGCTACCCTACCACCATCTTATCTAAATATGTCGCCATAACATTAATGTTTGTAGCATTGTTGTGTTCCGGCAGCTAGAGATAAGATAGCCAGTGCCTCACTAGTTGAGGTTCCCGGGTGAAGTGCGCTTCCATCATTGGCGTTATCATCAATTAACATTAGGTGAAATCAAGGCACTGTGCTTACTTGTTAATAAAAAAAAAAGAAAACTCACCGTTCGACTAGAGGCCGCACGTTGTCCAGGAACTCGAATCCAGCGTGGGTCGTGTAAGTAATCGTTTCGTGACACAACACTGTCCCATGATCGGCGCGCACATAATTTTTTAGCACCCAATATTCACCCCGCTGAATGTACTTTGGTAGGAAGTCTCTATCGTTACATCCGAGTAAAAAGCGAAGCCGAGCGAGAGTCGCGTCAGACAACGCGTTCTCGTCCACTATGTCCAGCGTTTCGTTTGTCAAGTCGGCTTCAGACGAAGTGTCGTGCAGCTTCTTCTCCAGTTCGGCGATCGACGTCGTACTCGACGCAGTCTTGTTTGTCGTCGCCATAGTAGACGGCGTCTTCTGGGAGGTCGACTCCTCCATATTCCTTAAGCTCGATTCAGCGAGTCTGCCCTCCGTGACGTTTCGGAAGTCATCCCGGTTCAGGTATCGCAATTCAGCGCTCTTCTCGGATCCATCGACAGTGATCGGCACCCAATCGACACCCAGAGAGCTATTGCCGGATAGGTGCATTGCCGCGTAAAGTAATACGGCGATGTTGATCACGATGCTCACTCTGAATATAAAATTACGTCTGTTAGCCACCATTGTAACGGATTAGGCACTTTCACTTGTTTAACTAAGTCGGGGACTATAACGTCCTTCGTCGTCCGCGGGGACGCAGTTTCCTGTACGGTCCTGTTCGAGCCAGCATCACAATTTATTCTGTCATCAGCAGGCGTGTGGAGGTTGGCGCCGCGCCGGCGCCGCTCTCTGGTGCAACTTCTGTAACAATTTAAAAGGACAAGTTAATTGATGCTGCTACTTAATCTGCACATTTTTCTTGGGAAACCTGTAATTTGTACAGGCATCCATTTCAGAGCCGTTATCCGTGTTTCTATGACAACAAAAAGTTATTAAAAGTGCATTCAAGGAAACAGGATATAGACTACGAGTACTACGAGTAAATTAAATAAGGATTTTTTGAATGCATAAATTTTTCTTCCACATAGATTGTATTAAAAATATATTTAATTATTATAAATAGTTTGTTACCGAATCAGAAAGAAAAGTTTCATTAATTTACGTAATTTACTGTATAAAATTATTTATTTATAAAAATAGTATTTATTCTACGACAAAAGTTTCTCTTACTTTTTTAATATTATGTAAATTATTTCCTAATTAAAATTTGATTAGTTGGCAAACGTCTTCTTCAAAAATTATCACACTGTTAATATGTATTATATTGCACTGATATCATACATATCGGACATAGTTTCTATCATAATTGTGATAATATGGATAATTATTTGCAACAGATAAGAAAATAGAGTATCCTTGTATTTGGCAATGGTCGTTCTTACCACCCTGTATACCAGTGGCAATAGGCGGCGCTCTTAGTGTCTGGATGTTTATCACACTAATATTATAAATGCGAAAGTTTGTGTGTGTGTGTGTGTGTGTGTGTGTATATTTGTTGCTTCTTCACGCTGCAACAGATGGATGGATTTGGATGAAATTCGGCATACAGATAGTTTATAACCTGGATGAACACATAGGATAGTTTTTATCCCGGTAAGAGGTTCCTGTGGGTAGTGTAGTCTTCGCGAACGAAGTCGCGGGCGACAACTAGTTGGCTATAAAGTCTAGACTTTGCCACTTTATGCTTTTAATAGGAACGAAGCAGGCATATTATATGGCGTAGTTCTTCGATCTTAAGTATATAGCAATAAAATCTAAAATCAACTTTCCAATTACGCACAACAGCAGGTGTCGTAACCTATAACTATTATTCACCATACTTATAGTTATAGGTCGGTTTAGTTCGCTTATTATTATATCCGTTGGGTAAGTAGTAATAAATGTTAAAGAAGGATAGTATAGGATAAGTATAATTTCTAATAACTATACAAATGTAACATGAATATGAATGACGACCTGAATGACGACATGAATTTGACGACCTCCTTGGTGGAGTGGTTTGTACACCGGTTTTCATGGTGTCGCCATCTCTGAGGTCCCGGGTTCGATCCCCCGGTCGGGTCAATTTAGAAATTATTGTTTTTCTAAACTGTCTCGGGTCTGGGTGTTTTCTATGTATAATGAGTATGTATTTAAGTATTTTAAGTATGTTTATCCGTTATCTAGTAACCATTTAACGAGTTTCATAACGAAGCTTCTCTTGGGCTAGATAATTGGTGTGAGTGTAGGAAAGTTTATTTATTTATTTATTTATTTATTTTATTTAATGAACAATGTAATGGAACTAAATTATGATTGTGTGAAGGATGATAGGTACAAATGAAAAGGGAGAATGTGTTCAGGTGATGGTTGATAGAGGACAGTGGAAAAGTCGACATTTTTCGCGGGACTGATTGCGAATGTTTTGAAATTTGTATAGCATAATTTTTACTTTCCTTGTTTTCCACCAAGAGACGTTGCTTCAATGCCATACAAGTTTTAGTTTTTTTTAACGTGACCGAATTGTGAATATTGGTGAGTACTGGACAATGTAGACACTCAGGGCAGAAAGAAGAAATGACAGCGTTTGCATAAGTAATTTTATATAAAATTTTAATTTTCACGTATTTTTTAATTTTGTTTTTAAATGTGTGCATAACTGAATGAAAGGATACACGAAACAGATGACAGCGTGACCAACAAAATTGTTATAGCTACATACCATCAAAGCTAATTAATGCCTATTGTGATTCTACAAACTCTATTCACTTGATTGCTTTTTAGGGGCACGTCTAGAGAACTTAGAAGATGGAATTCAGTGTGTAAACAAGTGTTGCATGCCATTCGTTAGTTAATTTCTAGGTAGTGTCTCCACGTTCTGATTAGCTCTAGTGATCGCGACCCTCGTAACTCAGATTGTATCTGTCGGGATAATTTATCAGCCATTTTATTAGCGTTCCCATTATGGACGCGCCAATGCACGCAACGCTTTGGCTCAGCCGAAGTAAATGTTTGCATCGAATTCCTATTAAAAAAAGTTTTATTTGTGTTTTTGAGCAAAATGGAAAGTGGCAACTGCAGCTCACGGACTTACAACACCAAGGCACAAGGGACTTACAAAACCAAGGCACAAGGGTAACACGCACGCCCGCATAGCCGCCGTTATGATTTGGTTCATAAGTTTCTTTTTTAATATATAGCCTATGTTACTCAGCGCTAATGTAGCATTCTAATGATAAAAAAATATTTTTTTACTCGGTCCTGTAGTTTTTGAGTTTATTCGTTACAAACAAAAATACAAAGCTTTCCTCTTTATAATATGTTTGTTAACAATATAATTTGTAAACTTATTTGAATATTTAAGGCACTTACACAAGTAATTACAAAACACTTATTAATTGCTCTAGCACAGTCTGTAATTACCTACTGCATTTCTAATTGGGGAAGAGCATCTAAAACCAAGTTTTTGGAAGTTGAAAGGGGTCAAAGGTGTCTGATTAAGGTAAAGTATTTCAAACCGTACAGATTTTCTACAGATGAACTTTACGAAATGTGCAGTTTACTGTCAGTTTGAAAGTAAAGTAAAGTAAGTAAGTAAGTAAGTAAAGTAAGTACTTTAAAATTTCATAAGACATTGTTATTATTTATTGTATTTGTTTATTGTTTTACGGCTCCGGATGAAATCCATCAAGCCTATTCGTTCGTTCTATCTTCTTAGGTAATACATATATAAAGAATATTGATGATGATGAATGATAATGGAAATGGGAAGTGACAAATAGTATACCCCCCCAACCCCTTGAGTATCTCAGTAAAGATGTAGGGCTTTACTAAGTCCTCACGCAGACTTCTTGAGAGAATTTGAAAGTGACGTTGCACTGTTTTCATTAGCCAACACTCATGCACACTCACGAACACTTAACGGTTAATAATCCACCATTATTTCACATTAATATTCGATATAACACAAATTTTAGAAAATAAAACAAAACCGCAGACATGACTCTTCACTTTCCCGCCAAGAAATCCCTACACTATTGTAAAAAGGCTTTGACATAATGGTTGTTTTCTTTAAATTATAGAGATACTGAAACGTTTCTAAGTGACAATTTATAACTTAAATTATATTATAGATAAGTATATATGATAAAATCATAATCACTGTAAACATTTACATTCATACATGGTTTCCACAAACACGCAACATGCACACAAAATAGGTACCTTTACCTACATATAATATCAATAATTTTAGTTGCTAATTTTTTTCTTTAATAATTTTAACTATTACTTTAAAATACTTTAAAAAATTACTTTAATAATTTATTTTACGTAATTTGTCATAGTCTATTATGAGTTTACTAATATGTTACGGAAGAGCGGGGCCTCCTGCAACAGGTAAGTATTCTAGGCAGGTCTAATTTACTGTTTTTAAATGTAATATAATAGACTGAAATAAATATTTTTTAGATTTTAGATTTTGATTTTTTGTTAATATTAGTACCTAATATTATTATTTACATATAATTCCATTCTCCATTTTCAACACTTTGTCTTTTTTTTTCAAATTGTAATTTGTTCGCAACAATATTTGCGTAAAATTTTATGTAAATAATATTAAATATAGCTTGTCTAATTCTTAACTGATCTTTCAATATTTGTAAAAATATTAAGATCGGATGTTGATGACTTCCTTTAGCTTATAAAGTAAAAGTAGATAATGTTGATTAATTTCGGCGAGTTGGATTGAGCCACGATAGCATAGTTGGCAGTGCACCTGACCTGGCATGTCATGGGGTGCGGGTTCAAACCCGCTCGTGGAATTTTTTCAACACTGTCTGTTTTTAAATATTAGTATAGAAAACATTAAACACTCTTTTAAGCCGACTATACTTCAAATTCAAAGGTTAATCTCAAAGTCAGACAAAGGAGGAAAAAAATTTACATGACCGACCAAACAAGTTAGTTTTTATTCAACGCGTCCGACGTTGAACGTAACAGGAATAAATCATTTGACATTGGAAGTATGTATGGCATTGCTTACTCTGCATTCTGCAACACCTAAGATATATTAATATTCAATAATCGTGTAAGGCAATTACATTTAAGATTGCCATCGTTAATCCTTCATCAAGTGACGCGGCTCCGAGAGGCTTCGCGCCAATTAACGCACCATCTCACCATTTTTCCCGCCTATATTTATCCTTACGGCGCCATGGTATTATTTTACTGTCTTATTTTAGAGCCTAGCCTAGAGCGTACACTTTACTCAGTCAATTCCGATAATTTTACACTGGTCTCAATAATAGCTGGCTGTTTATGGTTAAATTAAAAAATAAATCTTGCTTAATAACTGGGTAATTGGAAGGTAATTGGCGTTCACAGCACAGAGTCCTTGCGTATGTAGTTGTACTTCGAATAAATCCTCTTTATGGATACTTTATGGTCATGTTTAATTGCATAGAAGTTATGTTTTTTATAAATTAATATTCCGAAATTGATATAATTTTAATATTTATGGTAAGGGGTAAATCAACATTCATCGTAATTAATTTTTTATTTTGTAATTTGTATATATTTTATGTTTATGAGGTTGGACATGTTTTTCATTTCATTTTGCAGCCTTGATCCGCCTGTGAATTATTAATGGTTCGTTCATTCGGGGTGGTTACCCTCACGCGATGGCGATTGATTAGTCAAACAGCGGCCATTTTACTTGAGCGGTGAATAGAAAATATTACAGCTCATATTATGAGACGGGCGGATGGCGATCGTGAATGTTAAGCAACTTTTGTAATGTCGTTTTCTCCGATGGGTGATCCATTTATAAATCGAGCTTTTCCCTGTTTTGACAGTCATATTAAAATATAAAGTGAAGGGGTGGTGCCTTAAAATTATTTTTATTTAAAATTTTTTTTAATAGTTTCTAGATCACAGTTGTTATCATAAAAATGCATCATAAATTATTTTACACTGAAAGCTAGCAGCTAAGAAGCAGCACCGTTGTAGGTACTTACTTCATCTATAAGTACTTAAAGCTGAAGAGTTTGTTTTTTGTTTGAACGAGATAAAATCTAAAACTACCAATCGGTTTTGAAAAAATCTTCATGAATTTGATAGCTCAATGCTGGCTCAATGATAGATCATTCCACACTAAGCTAAGCGAATACGAAGTACTAACGTATTAACAAGTAAAACAGAAAAAAAATACCTATCTTTGATGCTGACTGTACGTTAGCGTAACGTAAGACAAGAGCCGCGACCTTGACTCTGTTGAGCAGTAAACAGTAACAGTAGCTGCGTGTAGTTATTAGATTAGGTGACCGCAACGCCGGGTGAACACGAGAACGAATGGAGCGTGCAGGCGTTTTATTATATTATAGAATTATGTACAGTCGGCATCGGAAATTGCTGAACACTTTGTCATAGCAACAATCATAAACTCGTCGGTGGATAGGACCAATAGGGCATTCGTGTGAAATTATTTTTAAAGTTTTAACTTTTAATACTCTCCTCTCTTGTAACTCGCAATTGACCGCAGCCGATTAGCAGTTTTCCCTTTCCACAGACGTATGAATGCTTAAAATCCTTATAATAATAAAATATTTAAGGAGTTATTAGACATACGTATGTATGTGATGCTGTTAAGCAAATTTCGCAAAGGCCGGTCATCGGATGTGTGACCAAAAGTTTATCATCTCGAGCTCCGTGCTTCGGAAGACTTGTTCTACCCATCCAAAGGGATTGCTGGTGCCCCAGCAATGAGGACATAAATTAAGCTGGTGATTTGGTGATGTGAGACAAAATGTGAGTGCGATGTTTTTAATTTGTTTATATAATTTTAACGCAAATTTTGTTGCGAAAAAAAATTACAAAAACACAATGTTGAAAAAATTTCCACGAGCAGGATCTTTAGTATTTGTAAAAATATTATGATCAGATGTTAATGACGGTAGTTGTTGACATTGAATTGGCGCCTTTGGCTTTCAAAGTAAAAAGTAAATAGTGTTGAATAATTTCGGCGGGCTGGTTAGAACCACGATAGCTCAATTGGAAGAGCACCTGACCCGGTATGTCAGAAGGGTGCAGGTTCAAATCCTGCTCGTGGAAATTTTTTCAACATTGTGTTTTTGTAATGTGAGTGCGATCTTTCGTTGTCGACTCTACTTTGTACAATGTAAGAGTTGTCATGTTATTTAATATACTAAGCAGCTCCTGACCCAAGTGTTTTCAAGTCTGTCTGTAATACATTTTCTATGTCAATTTGTATAAGGTTTATTGTAAAAATTGTATATTAAACTCATTGTCTTACTCGTGTGTTCGTGTCTGCATGCTTAGTGATAGCTCCCTACGGAAGAGTAGCTTTTTATTTACAACAGCAAGTTCAAATTTTGTTTACTGTCTGAGCTAAAAGCGCTATAATTCTTACTGACAGTGAAAAGGATCTGTCGCACCCGCGCCATTTGCAGAGGTTAATTAAGCTGAGTGAGTGGATTATTAAAGGGATAATCGCTTTAGTGGTCCAGTGGATCAGTCTTGGTATTGATTACAAATAAACAAACGTGTCACACAATTATTGCTTCAGTTAGTGGTATTCAAATAATAGTCCTGTGTACAAATCGTACCCAACCAACCATAAAATTTTGCGGTTCATAAAATATCCGTCACACTTTTAACTACTCTATCAAAACCGTATATTTATTATAGTTACTAAGTTCCCGAGTTTTTTATGCACTTCCATCTTCGGCCGACTTCAGCTTTAACATTATTCAGAGCATATTGCCAATCCCGTGCAGTCTGTGGGTCAACTACACGCAGCGCGCCGTCTCAGTGCTCTGCGCATTAACACAAATGCTTTCATGATGCTAATGGGCCGTCCTCGGTTCTGTAGTGCAACAGGGATGTTTGCAGAAGCCCGTACTGATGGATTTCATGCCTTGCTGCGTAAAAGAAACGCCTCCCCGATGCACAGAGTAAGGTGCAGCCCCAATGGCATCCTGATAGCACAGACAGATAAACCGGATTGCCCTATTTGGAGGCACTGGGACATTGCCCAAGGAAATGTCAAACATAAAATAGGTTAAGGAAAACCAAAACTGTAATACTAATATAGATAATAAGTTTTATTGTTACTAACAAAATGGGCTACGCCTGAAATAAAATTTTATAATTTTTATTATTATTATTTATCATCCAACACTTACCTGGTGAGACTTTTACCATCACGTAACATGAAGGCCCAAGCGCTTCCCGGTAAATAACCAGGTGGTTATTTTTCTTAGAAAACAAACAACGACTGCGAGTTTCAGGAATGCAACTAATTTACTACTGCAAGCATCGCCAAGCGTTCCTTACCGAGGTTAACGAGCTAGCGGCGACGACCACCTTCTTACACATCGGTAAGATTATTACAGATAACTTCTCCAAAGTTATACCCTTTTGTACTGCACCATAAGGGACCTTGCAAATTGTGCATCTTGTCGCTGCGATTAAACGTAGAGCTGTCGTTTGCATCTGGGTCTTGTCGTTTCGCTACCACTACAAGCAGAGCTGTCGTTTGCGTCTCTGACTAGTCGTTACGACAGACGTCGTCGTGCAGGAAGCGCACACAGCAAGACTGACGCTGACTTGTCGAGAGACTGATGCTTCTGTCGTCGGGTGTGCGTGTGCACCTGAGGAGTAGGTGCACACGCACACCCGACGACAGAATGCTGTTTTGACTCTGCAACTCTACGCCAAGCCGACAATTTTCATTTTAATATTTTGTTGAAAGCGTGCGAAGCCTCCAAAAAACATATAAACGGCGCAGCCCGCCGCGCCGCCGGTCGTTGCGTGTAGTCGCTGACGCAGTCGCTTGTCGCATAGTGTGCGCGGGCGCTTACTGTCACGTTGTAGGGCCAGCGAAACTACATTGGCAAGTACAGCAGCGCTACAATGTCGCCTGGTCAGCACAATAGATCGTAAGTTGCCGGTCAACGTGGAATGTACAGTGAATTTAACTATTCAGTTTTCAATGGCTACGCAAATATGTGAGCTGCGGTTTGACGATACGACAGACGGTGTAGGGTTGCAACAGTTACGTTAAATAAAACGAGATTTTATATGACAAAATGTTAACGCTCCTCGTTTGGCACTAAGAAGCGCTGCCAATAAAAACAAATAAAGCTAGCACTAAGCACTCGTTGTTTTGACGTTATCAAAAGAAAAATTAAAAGTTGCAGTACACCTACTGAGTGCGAGTACTTAATCACTTTTCAAACAAGTAAATTTAACTAGTATGAGATGGGAGCAGTGCCACCTAGTGACGAACTTGTGTGTAATCACGTTGCTTCGATACCGCTCATACAAATTCTAGTTTTCGGTAACTCGCTCGAATGGTGAAAAGAACTCGTTAGGCACACAGTAAAGATAGTCTGGGTGCCTAGTGTGAGTTTTGTTTGACAATCAATCACGTTAAAGAAAACGAAAATTAGTATGGCATTAAAGCAGCGCCTCCTGGCGACATACGAGAAGAGTTAAAATTTTGCCATACAAATTTTCGTTTTCGTAAACGTAATTGAATGGATAGTAAGCAAAACTCACACTATATAGGCACTCAGATAAGCACGCGTTGTGCTCATGGACCAATTTCGTTTGGTAGTTTTGTCAGTCCACTTTAATCTATATTAGGCACTCAGAATGTCGCCAAACATTACTTTTGAAACGTAAGCTAGCTACACGATTATTACGTAAAGAGTCTTTGTAAATGACAGTCATAATAAGTGACCATTAATAACAATTAACGTGTCAGAAAGACTTAATGCTCGTGTATTTTACTGAAAACGAACTGAAATTATCTTCGTTATTTACATAATTATTAGTAGTGAAGTCGTATGTTTTATTTATTTTTTCTTTTTACTTTACCAAATTATCATGTTTTACGTAAATACAATAAAATGGCCCTGAAACTAAAAAAAACTAAATTAATTTGAACGTTCTTTTAATGATTAAGTAGGTACATAATGGAAAAACAACCAAAGTAGTTTTCATTAAACTGAAAAAAAACCAATTATGGGGACAATGATTTAAGGGCTCTTCAGTTGAGTTATCTTAACAGTCATAAAAATTATGTATACAAAAATATGACATTGGATCCTGTAATTGCATATTAATGAGGCCAAATTCAGACGAGGCTAAGTTATTTTATAAATTTGTACAATTGGCTATAAGGAATAGATAAATGTTTCTAATAAGTAATTGTACAAATATGATTATGCAATATTTATTAATGTTAAAAACTATGAGGGTGGCATATTTTCTAACAAAACCCTCAATTTTGTATTTTATGTACAAATAAATAAAGATTAAAAAAAAAAACTTTTAAAAAACCGGAAGGTATGGATCGTCGCGCACCGGGCGTAGTCACGCGGCCCGCCACCTATAATTGCGAAAGTTTAAAACTAAAACTTAAGGGACATTAAAAAAAATAACTTTTAAGAGCAACGAGTTATATTTTTGTTTGAAGTACATGCTGCTGGGAGCCCTAATCACGGGTGTGGTGAAGATGGAGCGTTAAGCATCTTTTAGTCCTAGTATTTAAGCCCTGCGCGAACAAATAGAATAAAAAGATGGACGCTTCTCACGGAGCCCGTGGGAATAAGTTAAGAACGAATAAGTAACATTAGACGCGACTACTTTGTCCGAAGTAACAGCAACATTAACATTATAACGCATTAACTAAAAAACTATAAAAAAATTACTAAGTACAGACGGCAGCAGTTCGACCTACCACAAAATGTCAAATTTCTTTAATAAATTTTAAACCTTAGTGTTTGGGTATAAAGATCCATATCGATTAGAGTTATTTGACAGTTTTGGATAGGTTTATGTGCAGGCGTGTGTACATACATGATATTGGCAATGTCATCACTGTAGATTGTGGTCAGGAGGTAGCTTAGTAAAAACTTTGCAATCGCATAAACCCGATATAGATTGTGAATGGATGTTCCCACATGAAACATACGTTCCATGGTGTAGTTTTTTGTTTAATTTGATTTATTTATATGATATAGGCAATTTTACAGACACACGCTGGAAAATTAATATAGCACGACTTTTCGTAACCTTTTATAAAAAAATCTGCACTTTCGGACTTACTAACAATTAACATCAGAATGTTAAATATTCAAAGCGAACCATGTATTTACCCTTAAAAAATACGAATAAAATTTCGCTACAACATTAAATTGTCCTAAAAGTACGCGTTCACTAGATCGCCAAACTCCGTTCCATACGAATCGATACAAAGCAACCAATCAGTATGGAGCGCACGCTCCGATTCCGATCCAATGGATGCGCACCTTAAATCGCATAATTGTTTTGAAACATTTAATATCGGATGACGACACGTTTCCTCGCGTTTTGTTGATTTCCAATTTTGCAACAGCATACGATCCTCGTGTTTGTTGATCAAGCTATGCAATGTTTACTTTTGTTTTTATTGGGCAAACGCTACTTACATATTATTTTAAGGATGGTCTAGGCCCGAGCGGCCATTGACGCAATTTGAAAAGTGACGTAATTTCTTTATTACTATAGTTTTCTGTCTATGGCTTATGTCTCTTACTGCTAGGTTTTTAAGGGCAAATAGTTCTCAACAAAAAGTCAAAGCCAATAGTCAAGTCAATAGTCAAACAAACAGTCAATAGCTCTACTATGAGTTTAGCAATAAGCTCCTGAATTTATACGTGGGGCCTAAAGGTTATTTTTATCTGGCCACTTACAATAAAAGAATTAAAAAGCAATTATGGAATTCGAAAATAGAACTCTTTGGGAACATGTTACTTTTTATTTTGCGAGATTGTCATTTGTTTTTCAATCATGACGTTTTTTCGAAAATTGTGTGTCGCTATCAAAATGAATTTAACTCGTGAACATTTTCGTTCAATGTTTTTTTTATGATTTTAGAGTACAGTTGCCAGAGACTTCAATTGGCATTTGGTGATGAAGCACTATGTCGCAGCTCCGTGTATTCGTGGTTTGGAGAATTTAGACGTGGACGAGATCATCTACATGACGAGGTACGTGAAGGTCGGTTGGCGACTGCGGTTACAGACTCTAATACACCGTACGACAACTTATTGAAACTGACGAAAAAATTAGTTGCCAGCAAATTCGGGCTTTGATAGGCATCGGAATGAGCCAAGTGCAAAACATTTTACATGTGCATCTGAAGGTTTGGAAACTTTGCACTCGATGGATTTGCACTTAACGGAGGACCAGAAACGACTGCGTGTCCAATGGTGCCGTAAAATGATAAGTCTATAATATCGTGACAGGTTACGAAACCTGGGTGTACTGCTTTGCACCCGAAAGAAAAAGCCAGTCGGCAGAGTGGGTCTTTCCTTTTGAAGACTTGGATCCCTAAGGAAGACTGGTCCAACTGCTTTGTACAGTGGCTTCAGCGAAACAGAAATGCATTAATTGCGAGTGAATATACTTTGAAAAACAATAAATGTATCGTAAGTCTTATATCTAGTCTTATTTATCAGAATCCAGAAACTTTCAATATGCCCTAAGTATAGTTTGTCAATTCAAAATCTGGACTCTGAACGGTTGATAAAATCCTCGGTAAAGGCTACTTCAGTAGATTCAGTACTTCAGTAGTTACTTCAGTATATTCAACAGAAGACGTTTTAAGCTGAGCTGTTTTGAACCTCTTCATTTAAATATCCACAATAAGAAATTTTGATTATTGAGGATATAACTTAAGACAATAAAAATATATGAATTAAGTCAAATAAGACACTGTAAAATTCGGGTAATAATTACATACAAAAATAGTTTATATAGTGAGAAATTGAGTTATGTTTTCATTTATAACTAGCGAGCACCGTTTTCATAAGCCAAGTTAGAGATGAGCCACTGAAAGTGAACATTCACGGCTCGTTAAGTTTCCAGAAAACGTCGCATAGACGTTAAAAGTGAAAGAGTTATATCATTAATGACGACTGTGCCGGTTTGTGGCGGGGCACGATGACAATGTTACATTCGGCGACGACCTTCACAGGCGAAAGTGTTTCACTTAAACAGATTAAAATGGCCGATTTGAACAGACAGAAGACATAAGCATTGCTCACTGCCTGCTGCCTGAACTTGGAGTGATTCCAATTCAAATGGCATTAGGTCAAACGGAATTTATGCCGGCACAAAGTATGTCACAGATTCTCAATGTATGCCTGAATGCTGCATTGTGTTTGCAACGTTAGAGTGCGTTCGAATTGCATAAAATGTTCCATCTAACATTTACTATGTCACAAATACTTTACGCAATAGATCAATCAGAATCATTCCGACTCGAAGCTTAACCTTTAGGAAATTTATTTTTAATATCATTCCATTTTATGGCTCTAACTACTTTAGGTAAAAATAGGTAACCAATAAATTTACATCTTATATCCAAACTGATTAGTTCTCCATTTACGTATAAATGCACCTACTTGTACTATTGAAGTAATCGAAATAATAACGCCATGTTTAGATGATTAAATGTTTGAAAACGCGCGTCCAATGCTGGAAAATCAGAATAGAATGTAGTTAGCGTCAATATTTGTAATAAAGGCTAACCTAATACTAAATTTAGATTTAAGGATTTAACAAAAACTTTTGAATGTTGACGATAAAGGTTGAGTAAAGCTTTTTGGTTGCGTGGATACAAAGGACCGTTCTAGAAGTTCTTCGGCAGCCTTCTATGCAACGGACTGATTTTTTGATTGTCTTAACGATATTATTTTTGAAAATTACTTGTCACAGACAGTAAAAGATTAAGATGATAAACGTTAAAACTTCTTATCTCAATACATAAAAAGTATCTACCTATCTATACAATTATTATAATAATTTATCTTATCTTTTATTTTTTTACTTACCGCTCAGCCATGGTAACTAATGAACAGTGATCGGAATGGGTAGTACTTAAACCATGTTTACCTAAACTTTACGATGGGACATAACATGGAGCTGTTATACCATCGAATTTGCTTCCAGTATTTCGTGTATGGGTAATTATTTCGTAATTTTATTGTCGAATTGAAATATAGATGGTATTTACGGTGGTATTTACAGCTCCACGTTGTCGTCGTCGTGCGTGAAATATAGGTAAATATAGTTTAATAGATTGAATTACACGGACGGAAGTTAAATCAACAAAATAGGTACGCACTAGCTAGCATCGAGTATAATAATCGTAGTTATCGAATAGTATTAATGGTGTAAGCAATTTTATTTCGATACGGTCAATCTACCGTGACATTTGTAATTTTTAGTCTTGGCTACTCATAATAGTACCAAGCCAAATTGTCGTTTTAGATAGCACTGACGGTAAGACCTAAGTATCATCGCGTGTTTCAGTAGGTAATTCAAAGTAACAGTGCTTGCATTTAATGGTTGCGTAATTCATAACCTCTGACGCTTAAATTACACCATAACTATAATTATTATGAATAAAATTGCTTTCTCAACGCTACTAGTGTTAATGTACTCGATTTAGAACGCAGACGTATAGTTTTTGCTGTATCAATGAAATTATGTATGCTAAATGATTGGTTGAATAGATGTAACTTTTTTAGATTTGAAATCGTTTTAAAGGTCGAATGTTTATGAAAATATTACCGATGCTGAACTAATTTCTAAATACGCTCAGGTAGCACCTAGTCTTGTTCGTGTATGTTATCTGCGATGTATATTAAAAGATTTAAATAATACAAATGTCTCGACAATGTATACCTATGAAGATAGAATTAGAATGCTTTATAAAATATAAGAAAATAATTGGTTTTAAGAATTGGTCATGGTAAGAAGCACTGTTCTAGTATGATCCGTGAAATTATGCGCTAACCGGATACGGTCCAATTTGGCCGGCGAAATTACTGTGCGCTATTTTCTCAGGCTCCTCAGAACATTAATTAGAATGTGATAAATTATAGATTTAAGAGCTGTACGGAATACCTTAAGAATCCAATTAATCTTAACATTTTTAAGTGTTTTTTTACTTATAATATATATAGGTACCTATATGGACTTAGGCCATTATAGTATTGGGCACGCAAACGGGAGTTGCAATTGAACGAGAAGAGAATCTTGGTAAGTCCAGTCCACGAGCCTAGTCTCTAGAGATAGAGATTTTTGGATATTTTGGATTTTTTTTAGGTAAAGAATTAAATTCCTTAGTAGGTGAGGGTTCCGGTTATTCCGGTACTTATCATCAGATGTTTAATAAAAACAAACTAAATTTTGCCTATAATTAGAACTTAAAACCATTATGAGAAAAGATTTTATGCCATTTGTATATTATTACTAAATAAACGTGGTAAGAAATTAAGAATCCCGTTAGTAGATCTGTGTTTAATACAATAATTTCTAGTTCAATTCTTTTGTTGAAAAGTACGTAATAATGACGACTCTGAAATTGTTACAAACATTAAAAGGGTTATGGATTGCAAAACCCTTTCAAATCTCTATGGGAAAGAATGTATATTTAAAATACAATTAAGGCTGATATGAGACAATGAGTTCTTTGCAACATTATTTAATTTCATTCATCTTGTGTTTTTATTCTACCACTCTTTATGTTATTTGCTTTGAGTATCTAGGAGACTTGCGAAAGTGACGTTTGACCCTTCGAAAGTAGCATCATCTGGCTTAGAAGATCTTAAAAGATCTGACAAGAAGACTTGTAGGTTAAGTCTTACAACAAGTATTCTAGTTTTTCTAGATGTTAGAAGACTGACGAGAAAAAAGCTAAGCTGATCAATCAGACCCACGCGCCTCCTGGCAACATAATTATGAGAAGAGTTAAATTTTAGCCATACACATTTTCATTTTCGTAAACGTATCGAACAAATTATAGTAATCAAAACTCACACACACACATATCATACATATCAATAGATATCTTGACCAGTTTTTATCATAATCTGTAATGTAATAAAATCTCATAATCTCTAAAAATTTTAATATAAGACAAAATTTGATTATTTAATGTTCATGTTTTAATAAAGAAAAGACATAATTAAAAAGATTTGTTTATTAAAATATAACCTTACGGATGTAATGCGATACAAACTGTTTCAAATTTCTGCATGTAAGTTTACAAACAAGTTGAACAATACCGACCGAGTGTTTTGCAATACGAGATGGGCCCGAGTTCAGAGATGAATGGATTGACGTGAATCGTTTTAACTTTGATCACATCGTCAGATGTCGTAACATGATCAATCGATGCAATTAATTTGTGTCAATATGCGAAATTGCCTATGGAAATTGATAAAGAGTAAAGATAAGTACTTAGATAAATGTTTTTTGGAAGGCTTACACTAGTGAGCCTTACAAAGTAAGTAAGTAAGAATGAAATAAAAGAAAAGTTTTAGCAAACATATTATCATAATTAGAATTGTTAATTTAACAACTGTTATAAAGAGAATAAGTACAAATAAGATAATTTAGTCATATGTTAAATTGGATTGTGCTAACTGCTACCGAATTCCGAAAGACTTTTACTATGGGACCGACTTCGAAATTTTAAGTGAAGGTAGTTTTAGAAGGACATCATGGAGGACATTATCATTAGCCTACAAAAAAATATCTTTCCATACCTATAGGTACTAAAGTTTGACCCATCACCTTCAAGCCCAACGCTAATCTAACGCAGATTGGTGTGTAAGTGTTGTCCAGCAATTTTATCTCTTAATCCATTAACAAACATAGCACATTGCCTTCGATCTTTATGAATGAGCTAATCGAACAAAGGCCGTGTCTGCAGCGTTGACAGTCAGGAGAACTATCGTCGCTTACAAAAACAAAGTCAAGTCTCGCAATTCGATCGAATGCATCGTGTAACCAAGACTTACTAACGGTCGTGACAGTGTAAAAGACATTGTATCCTTATCATGTTAGCAGAGAGGTCAATTTTAAGTGGCACTTCGTTGACCGTAGAGGCAGAAGGCCGATTCATTAGCAGGAAGCGCGGTTCGCGGTCTGCATTCATGATGGAGCGTGGCTACGGCGCACTAGAAGCCGAGACAACCTCACGACCCATGATAGTTTATTTATCATCAAGTGTTCACATATGTCTTTATCTGAAACCACGACTCTATTCCCGAAGGGTCAGTCAGAGACTTGTCAAAATATCCTTTTGTTAACCATAAAAAATTGGCAATATATTTTCTCGGATCGGGCAACAACTGCCAATTTGTTGCCTAATATATGCCTCATACTAAATAGTCCTTTCGTCTTATCATAATAAGTATTAATTTAGTTATTATAAGTTATCTTCGTTTGGCACACTTAAATGTTTTGTGCACGATTTAAAGTCTAATGATATCCAAGAAGGAATGGAGTGTTTGTTGTATATCGTGACTACCTTAGAACAATAAGTGCCTACAAGCTCTTTTTCAAATCAACTGCTGACACTTGACGGACAGTTGAGGTATACACGCAAAAGAGGTAGGTGTACTTGGATCAATAATTCTGCTTTTGCAATTGGTATTGTTATCGTTGGCAAGCCAATAAAAGCGACACATCAAGGTAAGTTACTAATACTATACAAGAAATGAATTGAATTAAATGGAATCAAATCATTCAATGAGATGTTTGTCGCTTCGGACCCGTAACATTCTAGATAGCCAATTGTCAAAAGAATCATCGAAACATTACGTGAGAGTTGACATATCGCCTTCCTGTGTGCGTACTTCCGCTTGATAATACAAGAGGTTTTGTTCTAAGAAATGAAAATTGAAATGATGCCAACGTGTGAAGTTTCAAAGGAATGGTCTTTCTACCGAAGTCTTACCCAGGCAGGGGTTCTTCAAGAAAGGAGTAGATAAGTAATGGTTACGTGCGTGTGATTGGCATAATACGATATTACCATTATGCATAGGTTAAGAAGTAACAAAACTAAAGAGAACGCACCACAAAGGTATCACTAGTCCGTAGGTAAAGAATTGTTAGACCCATGGAATTAACAAGCGCTAGTTTCGTATGAACTTATTATTAAATACTGATAAGCAAGGATCAAGTGTTGGTTGTCAGACTTACGGCCTCTTTCACCATCTACAAGTAAGTTCCCATTAGCGTTTACTTGACAGATAGTCCATACAAAACTGTCACTTTAACTGCCAAGTATCACCTAATCAGACATTCCGATCCGATCCGAACCCTTCGGAGAATCTAGTAGGGCACGGGGACGCGCACTAGTGCGCGATGCCTCGATGCCATGCGTTCCCTCTAGATAACCTCCGAAGGTGATTCGTTTCACACAGCTTGAGGGACCCTTTACGTTCCTCGCCGCCACCAAAAAAGCCCGGTGAAGCTGAAAATGCCGTACAGCCATCAACAATCTCTCTCAAAAAAAAAAATCAAACATTGCGAAACAGGCCCTTAATATTGTCAATTAGTAGCACTGCTTATTATTTAGTAGTGCTTGTACACATGCTTGCACATCAGACTACAAACTGTAAATTTTTTTTAATAGACTTTAAGCTTTATTTACACATAATCATATAGTATAGCATAAGGTTGAATATTTATTGAAGAAATTTGACAGTTTTGGATAGGTTGATGTGCAGGCGTCTGTTGTAGGTACTTACTTTGGTGGCTACCCTATGTTTACTGATTACTCGCGCTGTAAATCTATACTAATATTTTATAGATGAAAAGCTTTGTATTTTTGTTGTAACGAATAACCTCAAAACTACTGGACCGATTTAAACAATTCTTTCACCATTAGAATGCTACATTAGCGCTGTGTAACATAGGCTATATAAAAAAGAAATATCCACCGCGAAGCCGGGACGGGCCGCTAGTAATAATTTATTTCCTTAGCGGATGTCTACATCTTGTAAGCCAAATTTCATTTTTACATGCTTTATAGTATCTGAGACGCCCTGAAGTCAATAAGTCCGTAAGCGGAATTTCTTTTATAAATCTACAGATAACTGAGCAGCAATAAGAGCATGCATCAATAAAACAGTATTTAAATATCGCCAAGCGATTGTGCAAATGAGTATTACAGTCCATTGTTTTGGTTCGATATATTATAAAGCAATATATAAACATGAGAATAGCCATTGTCTCAGTAAGTGCACAATTGAGAAGAAGTTTACTTTTAAGGGCAATTGGCCTCTAAACAATATGTAAGGTTTCAAGGTGTTTGCATTTGGCATAACTTTACTGGAAGACTAGTATGAAAATTGTGATGAACACCACAATACACAATTTAGTTATCTTATTTATTAAAAAAAATATATGCAAATGACCTTTTTTCTGAAAAAGCGCACTTCACTACAAACCTCAACTAACAAGACACTGGCTTTCTTATATCTTCCTACTGGAACACAACAACGCTACAAACATTGATGTTATGGCTACATAGCCAACCGAGTTGACGAACAAGTCTTTAGATAAGAAGCAGAAGGAGAACAGACAAGCCGTACCACCAACTAAAGCGAGTACACAAACATGTACTACCCGCTGGGAATCGAACCCGCGACCTCTGGGTCTACTAGATCACAGAAACCTTCTGTTAAGCAGAAGCAGCGACCGCAAGTGGAGCAGGATTGTGCCAATTAGTTACAAACCTCTTCAACCATCTATTAACAACAAAAAATAACTAAAGCAGTTCAACGCTTGTAAATAATGTCCCAAATAAACAGTGCACAAAAACTAACTAATAACAAATCGATCGACCGAGAACCTTGGAATAGAGGTCAAAGACCCAGAAGTGACGTTTTATTTGGGCAAAAAAACCACCGGCGGAGTGGACTTTAAATAAATCTTGGGTCATGAGCACCATTTGGAACGGATCATTATGAGCCAAGCCGTGTTTTGTTTCTGATAATTACTTAGAATATTTTCTTTGAACTGTTGTTACCTTTTTGTAGATTTTTGATTATTTATTTATTTAGTTTTATTACACAAAACAGATTTACAGATTTATAACCGTTCAATTTGTACATGGTTTTAGTAAAATAGGTAGACTGCAACTCCACAGACATGTGTAAACAACATGTTCAAACATTAAATCAAATCATTAAAAAAACACGTAAGATGCTCGTGGAATTTTTTTTCAACATTTGTGTTTTTGTAATTAAATTAAATTGTTAAAATTATACAATATTACATTATGGAAAACAATTGAAATAGTAACGGTAACAAAACGACATGCTTATACTTAAAATCAAATCAAAAAATACACGGAAAATTAAATTAAATAGTTAAAATTACTTATACAATATTATAAATAAACATTGAATAAAAACCCAAAAAAAAACATTAAAGGATGGATGAATAAAAATATGAAAACAAAATTACTGGGTATTCGTTGCAAACAATATAGTGCTTTATATAGGTACATAAGAAAAGGGCTAATAAAACTCTTATTTTTTTCAAACAATAAACTCAACTTATTTACTGAAGAATTTAGGAAATAAAAGTACAAAGTAGGTATTTGAAGTATCTTTTAGACTTCAGAATTCAGAGTCACCCATATAATATAATAAATTTATGATGTAAACTTACCCTTCAAAAATTTGAACTAAAGTCAAATCTGGTTTAAAACCGACCATAATGTCTCCACATATTTATCTTAAATAAATTGCAACCCTCAAATTACGTGACACGTCATGCTATATTAATAAGGCTAATGCTCATACTATCAGTAAAATTATCGTTTTTAAATAAGTGCTGTATACAAATAAAGCTAATAAAACTATTAAAAATAAATAAAAAAGAATACCATATATTTTTTTGTCATTTCTAAATATCAGCTATTGTTTAGCGAAGTAAAAGTATTACAGTAGGCTCAAGGTGCGCCACAAACGTCTGAATTATGAGCCCTAAGGTTCCCCCGACCACAAGCTAACCTGTCATTTAATTTGCGAAACGGCAGACAATTTATAAAACTATTTGCAACAAATTGGCAGTCACCGCAAGCGCGGCGCGCTAGACATTGTACTCGTAGGCAGCAGGCGCGGTAAGCGCTTCTTGTTTATTGGTCTGGCAGAGTAGCGATTTAGTAAATACACACTTTTGAAAGGAGTTAACGCGCCCGGTTCATTTTTTATTTCGATTCATTTCATTCAAGGAGATTGACCATTTATGAAATCGCTTTGTATCAAAATCAAATTAATATAGAAAAATAGTATATTTTTTTCGTACTTGATCCATTTTAAAAATAAATAAATTAATAATTATAGATAAATAAGTGGTTTTTACCACTTCCTTACATCACAGAATCAACCAACTTTGACACTATCTTTCAATGTTGCCAGTATCTATATCGATTGATAATCGCTAATCATAAAATGGATTGACGAAGCCGTTATGTGAAACGTGTAGCTTGTGTAATAACACAAGCTACACGTTTCCATTACTTACCTACAAGTACAACAATATAATAATTATTATTATATTGTTGTACATTTAATAAACGTTTTTTTTATTTAATATATTGGATTTACCTTCAGGTAATAAATAACGTTTAACATTGACCTTAACCTTAACCAAGCTTTAACCGCAAATGCAGCCGGCCGACATTTTTGGTCACACAACCTGTGTCGTACTAGCCCACTGCGCCATCGAGCTCCTTATCAATTATAAAATAATAAGGAAATAATTACAATTGCATAGACATACATAATGCTGAAGTATGGTGATAGCCATTAACAAGCAAGACCGCATATTTGTGCCCATAGCCATAGCGTCGTGCGACGTTGCCTCGTTTAACTATTTTATTTTAAATTGATTTCCACGAAACTACTTATAATATGTTATGTTTTGACACTGGAATTGCAAAAGAAGATAAGTATTAAATCGAAAAACGTTGTTTTCGATGTGAAAAATTCCTATAATTTGAAGAACTACATAAGTCTATTTCTCGTGATACCGGCGAACTAGAAAATAGAGGTTTTTTTAACTTAGAGTTAAGATAAAACTCTATAAGATGAGGGTAGGTTTCATAGGGGTACAAAATCGTACAATGTGAAACCAAACTCCATACTTCATTGGACAATCTCCTCGAACTCCTCCGTGCTTCGAAAGGCACGTAAAGCCGTTGGTCCAACCTAAATTAGCTTAGCAGTCGTTAACAAATCGCAATGGAGTCGCGTGGTGTTTTTTCCCTATCGATCCAATGTAAAGCTCGTGCCCCAGCAGTGGGATATAGAATAAGCTGGTGATGATGATACTTTAGAGGAGCTCGATGGCACAGTGGTTAACGCGCCCGGTCTGCGATTGCTGTGGTTAAGCAGCTTTCACAAAGGCCGGTCATCGGATGGGTGACCAAAATTTACCATCTCGAGCTCCTCCGTGCCTCGGAAGGCTTTTTATTTTATGAAAGCTTCTCTCAGCAGTGGGGACATAAAAGTGAGTTGATGATGATGGTACTTTTGAATTGTCATTAAAATAAAAGAAATTAAAGGTTTTATTATTTATAGCACACTCGCGCAAAAAATAATAAAATCTTTTGTTAGCGGATCTCGTTAGATACAATTAATGTTTGCAGGCTTACAGTTGCAGTTTGCAGTACTTGAGATTTCGTGATGATGTCAGTCGATTTTTCCGTGAGCGTCTTATAAATTGTCCGAGGCAGACAACTTATAAAACTATTAGCAATAAATTGGCAGTCACCGCATCCGCAGGAGTAGATATTATCGACGCTTCTTTTTTATTGCGTCTTGGCAAAAGAGTAGCTAGCGAATATGCACACGTTTTAAGGTGTTGCGTTGTAAAACATGCTCGAAAGTGTCCTATTAAATCGGCGATATGCTTCCTAACTTTTGTTAGTATAGTGTCACTGCGGCGGGAATTGTAATTTGGCCATAAGCGAATTTATTGGAAATACATATCCAATTTTATATTTGTCTTCTGTAATGTTAATATTTGTGTAAGTATGTTTATACTTGTAATGACTTGAAGAATAATATAGCAAGTTTTTTTTAAACAAGAGCTTACAGCTCGCTTCAGTTCATAATTAAATTTATTAGTATTATTGGTACTGTTAAACCGGAACGGCAATGCTAAACATTGCTACTAAGCGGCAGAAATCCAGTCAATATTTTCGATATCCAGTATGTTTCAATATTTATTCTGTTTTCTAGTTTCGATATGTATTCTGGGAAGAAATTTACGAGCGGGCAAATCTTCCAATTTACTTATTTAAATATATGAACAAGCCACGACTCTTCTTAAATATATATGTCATTCATGTCATGACTCAATCATTTTAAATGTCAATTTTACTAAACTTACATTTTAATACGTTGTTACTGTTTTTTTTATATTAAATTGTTACTTAGTATCCCATTCAATTCACTTATCACTGTTAGCTCGCTTTCGACATTAATCAAGGTTAATTCCGTTGTATTAAACGTTCCAATTGCATAAATTAAGTGACCGATACTAAACCTCTCGCTAACAGAGAGCGCGTGCCAGCTGCGATTGCGAAGGCTGTAGTGATGGCCGCATTGTACTCAGTACTCACCTACATGAAGTACTTTAGTTTTCGTTGATTGACATAATGATTTAAATTAAACATTTGCTCTGGTAGCTCGTTAAAGCATTAAAATTTAAAAGTTGAAGTACTTCAACTTACAATAAACAGGCGTCTCCTAAAATAAACTTTATTGTTTATTTTTTGACGTATGCGGTCAATAATTTAAATAAGATTTAATTAAAACTACTACTTTACTTGTACAAAGTTTTATTTAGTTTTTTTTAATTAGTTTTTTTTTTGTTTTTACTACATAAAGATTTCCCTAGCGCAACAAAGCATTACTGTTATAAATAGAAACTACTAAGTATAGATCAGATGATGATAGATTTAAGTTGCAAGAGAAATCTTTACTTAAGACATTAACTATTCCACTAAATAAGAAAAACCAAAAATTATAACAAGCATATAAAAAGTTGGCTACATGTGGTATTGATTGATTTATCTGCGCAAGAAAATGGCAAGTTCTTGGGTACAAGACAACCATTACTTTGGTGAAAGTCTACCTTCAAATACTAAAAACTGAACTGGATGTGCTATTCCGTTGCAAACTACCAGTCTGCGTGCCACAACTTGCGAAACAAGAAGCAAGTACTACAAATACCCACAGAACTAGTTCATGATCTCACTCAGCGCGCCCATCACTAGCTCGAAGTTCGTAATTTGTTGCCCACGCGCATTCAATTGCATTATCCCGTTGTCGTTTCATTACGTGAGCGCCCGCACCTACGAGCCGCCTAATTTTATGGCAAATTGATGCTTCAGATCGTCACCGAGAATTTTATACCGATTTAAAGAGGGACGTGCTCAGACCAGATAATGTAGATGACGAGCAAATTGTTACCTCAAGTTTTTCCTTGTTTTTTTTTTGTACCTGCCTTTTGGTTCGTTTAAAGCGGAACATTTTTTAGTTTTTTTTTGTTATTTTGCATAATTGCACAATATCATATTCAGAATCTTAAACAGTATACAATTTGTTAGTCGTTTTTTTGCAAGTGCATTTTCAGTTTTGAAACATTAATGTTAAAATTTAAATTTGATGATGCATTTAGAATCACATGATGTTGAAATTTGTAGTGTCATGTCAAATACCCCAGATAAACTAGGGAGATCTAAGGATACTCTTGTCACCAGCCCTTAGAAAATATCTGGGGTTGTTTGCGACCACTAAAATTAGACGATTTATCAACATTGTCGTTGTTTCATTTTGTTACGCTCTTGAGGCCAACGATAAGTTCAATCCCCATAATATATTAAACGCTATGTAATGAAATAACGTGTTACGCTTTTTGGCTATCTCTAGTCTATATTTAACAAACGAGTGACTTTCTAAATATCTTTGAGATTAATGTTACCCTACTGCCTCAGTAATTTTTTGTTTCAAAACAAAAAATATGAATCCACAATGTCTAGTCGCCATAGCAGATGTTACGGAGTAAAATCTACTGTTAACTTATACTTTTTCTGATATTTTTACTTCTTTTTATTCCGTCGACTGCCTTTTGTTGAGCTTAGTAGGTATGTTTTCCTTCATTTATTTCTTACTTTTCTTTAAATATATTCTTCAATTTGCTAGTCTTATTCTTCTAATTCAGTTACATCCAATTTTCTTACGCCTCCTTTCAGCTATACATGATCAATGCATGGGTATATAAGTCTACACATATCGGGATCATATCATATAGTAGTTATATCAAACTTTTGACATATCAGAGTGCGAGTTTTATTTACCAATCGATCACGTTAAAGAAAACGAGAATTCGTAGGTCATTATCATTACTTTAACTCTCCTCGTTTGTCATTAGGAGGCGCTGGCGCTGCTCCAATGCCATACAAATTCTCGTTTTCGTTAACGTTATCGATTGGTCAATAAAACCCAGTTTAATACATATGATATAAATATGGGTAGACTAAAATATAACCATGCATATGTTTAGCCGAAAGGAGGCGTAAGGTAAATGGTAAACATTATGTAACTGAATTAGAAGAATAAGGACTAACGTGAACGTTATAGTGTACGAATGGTGAATAAAACTTTCATTCAATACTAAGGAGGTGTCAAGCTCGTCCCGATAATGCACGTCGTGTGGCGACAATCCAACCTTGCTTGTCCATCTGTTGAGTCACCGTCTGAGCCAGAGCTGCGAAGGTCGACGGCCGCGGCCAGCGTCACCGCGTTGAATCGGCCTCTCGAGGAAGTTCCGAGAACCGCAAAAAAAACCATAACCAACATCACGATTCCCATCAGGTTTAACGCTGAGGTACCTGAGGTTAGGCTCCGGCCGACCCTAATTAATGGCGAATTGACGATGGCAATTCGGCCGTAACGTAAACAGTGGCTGCTTCGGTTGGATGGCTTTTTCACGTGTGTTGAGAACTTTATTGTGGAGTGTCTGCGTTTTATTGAAAATTTTAAGAAGACTCGAAAATGTGATTAATATTTTTTTCAAAAATGTTAATACTTATTTTTAAAAATTACTACTGAATATGGACTAAATACATAAATGAGGTTGATTTTTTGCCAATTGAGCCTACGATTGATAGTAAATTACACAACAATATGATTGACAAAATAAAGTTATTTTGCAAACCGAATAAGTTTAATAATGAGCACAATAAGGAACGGGAGTATAGGTAGCTTTCCAACGCGTCAGTCTATAAGGACAAAATATGTAGTACCGACAATCACCAATTATTACGGAGAGCGATTGAGGCGATAGATTATTCCGACAATATATAAGCTACCACCGGAACTACTTCGAGTTTTCATCTCCAAAAACCACCAAAGTGTATTTTGAAAAAACCTTATTTGTCACACCCATGAAATAGTAAAGCGGCATAAATATGTGCTCTCGTAAAGTAGTGTAGTTTGTATTAAGTAGGTAAGTATTAAATAGTATTATTATATAATTATTGCTATTACAACCACAATATGTAGTAGTTAGTATTAGTATAGGTACAATATTTTTCTATGTTTCCTTTTATTTAGTAAAATACCGTAAAATGTTTTTTGTTTTATATAATTTTAACGCAAATTTTGTTGCAAAACAAATTTTACAAAAACACAAATGTTGAAAAAAATTCCACGAGCAAGATTTGAACCTGCACCTTTCTGACATGCCGGGTCAGGTGCTCTCCCAATTGAGTTGTCGTGGTTCTAAACAGCCCGCCGAAATTATTCAACACTATTTACTTCAAATGCAAGGTGCAGGCTCAAATCCTGCACGTGGAAATTTTTTCAACATTTGTGTTTTTGTAAAATACCGTAACATAATATAGGTAGATATAATTTATTGCTAATTAGAAGTTAAGTAAAAGTTTCAATGTAAAGTAATTTAAAAACCTAGATTAGAACTACTGCCGACAAACTGCTATGCAGTTTGGCAGATAATAATTTTGTGGCAAACATTTATATTTTTCTTGAAAATATAAATTTAAAGAAAAACTTTTTTCTTCAGAATTTAACTACCTTTATAGTTTATTAATATATAATTACAACAGTAAATCGTTACATTACATTACTTACAAATACTCGCTTTAGAAATTTGTCCTTTCAGATCATTTAAGGATCCATTAAACAGCGCCATACACAAGTTACATAAAAAAAAATAAGTACGTATCTTGTCAATAATCTTCAAAAGCCCTTTGAGGTTCCAGTGAGCCTCTTTAAGCTCATGAGAATCCCACCCAATTTGCGGTCGAACATCTCAGACATGCATAAGGGTTTCCGTTTTATTTTATTTGGAGAACCAAAAGATTTTCGAGAATTTTTTTAAATGAATTGGCCTGGTATAATATGAAGGTACAGTCTTCGTCAAATTTACTTAAAAAACACAAGAGGTCAAAAAGATCTTGACTACTAGAAAAAACTAGTAAATATTTTATTTACAATAAAATTATTATTTACAGTTTACAATTTTAATTAACTTTTACTAGTTTTCTCTATGTTATTGTAGTTATTGATTTTAGGATACGTTTCTGTAAAACACTTATTATTAATTTGTTTTTTATTTAAGCATAAAAACTATGTAGACGACATTTAAAATTCCAATAAAGTTTTAATTCTTGAATTTCTGGCTATAGGTATTGGTTGCTCCGATAATTTTTTGTGCTGAATCGTATTATTTGGAAGTTCTAATTCACACGCCTGCACATCAGAGTACCACAAATTAGCTTTAAAGACTTTGAACTTTATATATTTGGGATATGGTTGAACATGTACATACATACAGTTCAGTATAATAAATAAACCAGTAAATACGATTAGTTTCGAAGCGTATCTTGCAACTGCCTTAAACGTTTACAATGCTGCTTATCTAAATTTTACGAGCAATTTTATCGTTAACAATCATCGTAAAATCATAAACCGCTTCACAGTTTTATGAAACTCCTAGATTAGTTTTCATGTGTAACGGTTTAATCAGATGCATCCTCAATAAAACCTTTCGCCATTTCGCAATGAACACTAATAATAGCGTTTGTGAAATTTAAGCCAGCAACGTAGGTATTTTAAAGAGGTATAGAGACGTAGCCATCCAGTCGATTCCAGCCCCATAACGTAAGATTTATTTGAAAAATATTTTAATTAAAGTTTTATGTAGACCATCGATGACGTAAAAAGAGATCGTAGTTTCCGATCATATTAATGCAAACAATAGACAATAAAAAAAAGTTGAAAGACATTATTATTAAATACCTTTATAATGTAAATGTATTTTCTTTATGTTGGATCAAAAATTAATAATTATTGATTAATTGATTAATAATTATTAATATCGTAATTAATAATATTTTATTTTCTAAAGTTTACGCGAACACTACACATTGAAATGAAACAACTTTTACGGATCTACTCGCGTTTATTTTACACATTAGTTTTATTTAATGTTTATCCTGACGTTTCGAACCCTTTGCAGGGTCCGTGGTCACAGGGAGACTGACGTGTTGGTCGTCTCATAATTAGTTAATAGCTTGTATACTCTCATTTAAATTTAATCAGGTGCGTTCCGTTTTACGCAGAAAGAGCTTACGTATCTTTTGTTCTGGCAGTATGGCGTTTTATATATATAAATCTTCTGTGCGTGTGTTTGTAATTGAATTCCCTCTAAACGGCTGGACCGATTTTGATGAAATTTTTTGTGTGTGTTCAAGTGGATTCGAGAATGGTTTAGATTTTGAATTGGACCCGGTTGGTGGCGCTGCAATAGGGGTCCGTTTTAGGATACGGGTTTTCTCAAGCGGACGAAGTCGCGAGCGGGCCACTAGTTTCATTATGAAGTTTTATAAGTTTTTCCGTACTTATCCCTTCTCTTAACTGCCGGTTCCACTATAGAGTCCATAACGATCTTTATGTAAAAACAATACCTACTGTTTGTTATGTTGCAGGTATGTACACACATCAACCTATCTATAACCTATAACCTATGTATGCCCATCAACCTATCCATAACTGTCAAATTTCTTCAATACATTTTCAACCATAAGCATTCAGCATAAAGTTAAAAGTCTATTGAAGTAATTTGACAGTTTGTGGTAGGTTGATGTGCAGGCGTGTGTACGTGCAATAAAGTAGAATAATTCATGCTTTAAAATTTGTAAAGAATGCTGTGTAAGCTTTTATTAGGCCAGCACATATGTCATTTTAAAGGCAATGATCTTTTACGTATTTTTGTGTTTGGCTGTACGCTTGCCTTATTAGATAAATAAAAAATTGATAATAAATAGAGTAATAACTATTTAAAAATATACGTACGTGTCTGCACATCAACCTACCACAAACTGTCAAATTTCCTCAATAGACTTTGAACTTTATTACTAAGTTCTATGGTTGAAAATGTATTAAAGAAATTTGACACTTTTGGGTAGGTTGATGTGCTGGCGTCTGTACCTCAATTCATTTGAGAACGAATAGAGGAAGCCTTCCCACAACCAAATAAGTTTAATATGCTAGCGTGCGTTCTTAGAGCATTAAACCAAATGCTCTAAGCGTGCGTTAGTTACATAAAATTTGTCCAAACAGGTTGAAGGTTTTTAAATTAGTTAATTAACTTATGAGGGTTAAACGTAAATTATGAATAAACTTTCTATTTAAATTGAGGATATAAACTAACAAGGAATTTGAAACTATTTAAATACCAAATATATTAATGTGTTTGGATTATTTTATGTTGGTTATTAAAATGTATGACTTCGATGAAAAAAATTGCAGTAGCATTAAATATAAACCTTCTTTATTAGTCGTTGTCATTCTTGGCAGAGTCATAGAGTGGTCGCATCTATTAAAATATATACCTATGTTAGGGTTGGTGGCGTGCTTAACAATCCACTGCCATTTTTCTCATTCTGCAGCCTGTCTAGTGTCTAAGGCAATAAAATCATATTAAGAGTTTTATTCACCATTCGGTCGATCACGTTAACAAAACAAGAGTCTGTATAGCAAAATAAAAAATATTTGACTATCCTCTTTCGTCAGTAGACGCTATTTTAATTCTTAGCTAGTTTTCGTTAACGTGATCGAATGGTGAATGAAACACAGTCTAGACAACCTAAGTGCCTAGTTCGTGTTTCCACCACCACGCGGGCCCATTGGTGCAGACCTGCCGCATACACCATAATATAAAAACCTTCGTACTTTTAAATGCTGCGCTGTAATTTTTACTGCCTTAAGTGTATTAATCAAACTGCCTGATACAATAACGCAGCCCGTTGTTTGAGATTGAATATAAATGGTGGGTCACGACCAATGAGTGTGACATGTAAAATATGTCAATTGGAACGCACCGCTCGCTGCGATTGGAACCAACACAAGTGCTGTCAAGGACGAATGCTCTACGAAAGTGCAACAGTCAACAATGGATGCATACTAAACAGCTTTGGCTCTGAAAAGTTAAAATTAACTTGATGTAAATAAAGTTTAAGAAGGTACTAGTTACTTTTGAAGATTAATAAACTTATTGACATGCGGTGTGAATGCAGGTAATATGGGTATCAGGTATGATTTTCAGATGAAAGTAGATAGATCCTCAGTGGTTAAGGATTCCGGGTAATGTGAGCTGTCACTAGTACATGAATTTTAATATTTACGAGCTGACCCGGCGGACTTCGTACCGCTTTGACAGTTACCATGACAACAAAACAAACAAACCATTTGGTATTGGAAAATTAAATTGTCGTTTTTAGTATTTTCCGTTCCTTATTATTTATGTTTGTCACCGTTTAAACCTTTCCTGAACTTCCACAAATATTTCAAAATCAAAATTAGCCAAATCGGTCTAGTCCAAATTAGTCTGGTTTTAGCGAGACAAACGAACAGCAATTGATTTTTATTTAAATAGATAATGTGAAAAAGCTTTGATTAACTAAAAAGACTAGAAACTACAACTAGAACCGTTTTAGTAAGCATTATTTGCTCTAAATGAGGTCAAATACTGTTGCATCGAACCAAACAGCCAATAAGTCATTTAATTTACCTGTTTTAACGAATTGGAAAACATTTCACATAATACATAACATGTATTATTATCAAACTATTATAACCTATGAAAAAAAAGGCGTGCTAAATACATTAATTGATGTTATTTAGCAAATTATTAATGAGTTTATCAGTGTAGTTATCACACTGATTAAGATATGATTGTTCCGAAAAAATAAACATGAACTCGCACCACGTAGTGCTTCCTGAATTTCAATCGATTAGAGATCGGCAAGGCCGTCACGCAAAATCATTAACAGATGTTATTTACATTTGGTACCGAAGTTAGGTACTCGAATTTGACACTTATGGGCTTTGACACTTAAATACCTGTAAATAAGTTGTCCTATAACTGTAGGCTTATGGGAGCGGTCTCAAGAATGCTGGCAACATTACCCCTTATTAAATTATATTGTATACACAGTTAACGTACAATACAACTTACGTTCCAAACATAAACGTACCCATATGAATGTTTCTTTTAAAACTACCTCTTAAACCATTTGAATATTTTATATACTGACACATTCTTCTTCGGACTTGCTATGTGTATGAGTCATGTTTTCCCTTTGTTTCCGACAATGAATCCCATAACAGTGCTCGGGATCTGTTTAAAGTAAGAGATTTTGTAAGAATAACAATAATAATAATGGTGATATAAAATTGACAGACAGACAAAGTTCAAAATAGAATTAAAACATGCCTACGTCAGTCCCTCAAAATGAACCAAAGCAGGCCAATCGAATTTTACTACTTATACTTTAAATTTATTATTTTAAATTAAGTTTCCTTAAAAAGATAAAATCACGCAACTATTACCAAACTTCTAACCAATGATGTTAATATTACTATTAAATATTTGAAGTTTTGAACCGTGTTTATTTGTACTCCTTTCTAAGCAAATTGCGCGCACAGAGGAGTATAAGATTAGGCAAATATCGAAAAGGACCGCAGACAGATACAATTAAATGATATAGTTCATACTATAACGGTCATCCGTTAAATAACATATACGTATAAAATTGCATGTTTTGTGAATTACAGATTAATTTCGACCACTAGTTTATCCCCCATATGCAGAAAGAGCAGAGTGGGGGATAAAACGGACCCTTGAGGGACACCAGCGTTCACTGACATGAACCGCGAAGCACATCCATCTGTGAGTACTCGGATGTAGGAAGCCAGCGACCCAGTTGCAGAACTAAGCAGGCAGACCGTATGCCGGGAGCTTGGAGAGAAGGGCTTTGTGCCAGACCCGATCAAAAGCCTTAAAAAGCTAAAAATAAAAATAAAGCATAGTTCACTACAACCTACACAGTAACTAACAAAAGAAGTGGGTAGCGCTTTCCATGTAATAGTTTTCTGGCCAATAACGTGTAAGTTGTAATAGATATAACAATAGTTACCCCATTACACTATGAGCAGGTATGGGAATATATAATGGTGACGCATGATTATGATGTGCCTCATAAAAATGTAATCTTAGTACCTTGTACATAAAGCGTGGTACGCACTAGCGACTACATGGCATGTCCGATGACGCAGAAAATGCCGTTTGAGGCACTCTAAAATAAGGAAACTGCAAAAGGCAAGTTTCATACAAACGCGCTCGAGTAACGCACACACACATAAACAACCTCTCACCGGCACCGGAATCTCGCAATAGCAGCGCTCGGACTGTTCCGAGCTATTCCGAGATCCGTGGCCGTGCAAGGGGTCTATGTGTGCCAGCATCTCAGCAACACTATTTCAATACAAATTTTCTATTTCCTTAACGTGATCGAATGGCGAATGAAACTTGCACTAGGCACCCTGCCTTTTGCTTTGTCCATTGCGTTCTTTCTTTATTACCATCGTATAACTTAAACTAACAGTATTCCGGTGACCACGGGTTTTGTAATGGTTTCAAGATGTCATGATAAATATAATGTGTTAATTAAACCCGAGTGAATCCGTAAAATTAGTTTCATTTTAATCCTTTCAGTGGTTGCGTAAACTTTTGACAACAATATAGCGAAAACTATACAAAAAAATTGCATAGCTCGTGTTCGTGGCCGAATCCTTATAGGACCTCGTTACATACTGTACGGTTGCGGTTACAGTGTGCTAATGAGTACCCAGCTTTACAATATGCGTAGCTGGATTCTCGTGCTCAGCAACGCTCCTCTAGAATAGTTTAGTTCTCTGTTAAGTTTTTATATGGTAAGATTACTAGTGAGACTAAACCACGTTAAACCTAAGTCTATACTTATGTGCCGTTGTGAGATTTTCATGGAAGTTTTAATAGGTATTTTTTTAATCACGGCACATGCGCAGTGACTGCTGCGTAATAACTAAAACTAACCATATACAACGGCAGGTCCGCTGTGCTCTCTTATCTGCATAAAAAGGAAGTTAATGTTTGATAACGCGTAATGTGCCTGTTTTACTAGCATTATTGTCTATGAGTTGAATAAAGTTTTTAACATCATCTTGTTTGTGAAAATTTCTAAAGATAATTTTTACTTTAAAGTTTTATTAAATAGCTAGTTACTACAAGGCAAACATCATAACTATAGGTGCAATGCGGACAAAATTGTGGAGGGGGAGACCAAACAATAATAAACAGATACGAAATTTGATATCATTCGCTGTCTTGCTTTTACGTTAGTAAATTAGAATAGAACAGATACACATTGTTTAGCTCAAAAAATAACTATATACATCAATAAAATAAAATGTATACATCATCCTTTTATGCAGCCAAAATGGTTGCCACTTGCCGCCACTCACCATTTGCCATATCAAAATTAATATTCTATTCTATTTGCTAAAGACCTATGAAGTTACCCACGTCACGAGGCCACTACAAGTGATATTATACGGTAAACAAAATAGTTTTAGGTAAAAAGTATGTATTTATCGCATATTTAAACAAGTTTTTCTAAACTGACTGAACTGAAGAAAACACATTCGTGTCACACGCATGAGAATCGGCACCTTTGCTTGCTGGCTAACACAATAATTATATCGGACCGTTTTAATTCATACGACTGCAAAATGTCATTCTAATTTATTTCAACCGTTAGCCGGCGGCGTAACTGTTTGCAAATTTTCAGGTGAATTTTTCAAATCACGTCCCCTTGGGTGTTAGCGTTGAGTGCTTAGCGCCGCGGGCGGGCAAGGAACGGTTTTGCCATAAAATCGGTAGTAACTTTGGCGTATCGCCAACTAAAACTGCCGGAGGATACAACGCAGACGAACGATTGCAGCGATGCAATACACTGGCTGAAAATAAATTAGGTATTCTTATAACGAACGCTCAGCTGTCAGTCAAGCGATGACGCAATTTAAAAACAAAAGTAAGTTAGCGTCTGTTCTATAAAGAGGGCTAATGCAAGGAACAAATGAAACACGCAAAATAAGAATGGAACTGTTGGGAAGGTGCCAACTTCCTCGTTTCAAGCCATACCTGTAATACGCTTCTTGGAATAACAACACTTGATGAAATTTGAACCGTAACAAGAAGAAGCGGATCTCTTTCAGATTTTCTAAAAAATATGGTAAAATAAGTTATTGACCTTTTTTTATTAATTGTTAAACTATCAAAACCTAACTACTTAGTTCAGTTTTTTTGCGGTTGATATATTATCTAATTCAAATCTACAAAATTCTAAATTTAAATCCCTAATACGATTAATTGAATCCCTTTGATGTTGAATGTACACACGGCGGCAGATCAACCTACCCAAACCTGTCAAATTTCTCCAATGAATATTGATCCTTATAACCATAAAGTTCAAAATTACATAAAGTTTTACATTTCATACATAAAGTTCAAAATTGATTGTAGAAATTTGACAGTTTTGTGTAGGTTGATCTGCCGCCGTGTGTACACGTAAACAAAAGCATGTGAAAATTTTTATATTAGTCTTACTTAATGCGTATTGTTTATCAACTAGAAAAAACGCACAATATGCTTTCTCCAGCTGCTAAACAATAACACAAGTAACGCTTACGCTCGTTCAGGTATAATGGCATGAAAAAGGAATAAAAATTGCTAAGTTGATTTTTTATCAGTCGCCCATCAGGCGAATCGTATGGCGCCAAAGGGAGCCTGCCTCAGGAATGCCACTTGGCATCCAGTCGCGATAGGTACCGTTCAGTGCACGATGTAGCATTCACGAAAAACGACATATTTATGTAATATACTAACGGGCGTCCTATATCCAGTATGGGTATCATAGCCCTTTACCGGCCTGCGTCATAAAAGGGTGAGTTCATTAATGTTACCGGTATCAGATGTGAATCTATTGAGAACCTATTAGACCTTTTAGTTGAGACATAATTATGAATGTGCATACTTTTAACATTTTACGACCTTATACGTTTTTATGATCTAATGGTAAACTTCCGATCTCAGACCCAGATGTCCCAAGATGTCAGATGTAAGATTTGCTTGACTTGCTCTCGTAGCAATAGTAAATGCCTCGCTAGTCGATATTTAAGGTAATTACTGTCATGTGCAATCTGCTTTGTATGTAGAGATCTAGTGAAACTTTAAAACAATATTGTTAATGATTCAGATAAACCCTAAACGAAAATAGAGATTGCTATGTAGGTACGTATCTAAGTGTTTGTATTCATTAAGTTCACGGGTTAAATTAATTAAGTAAAAATATATAATTTTAACAGAAGTCTTATCTTCGTATTTTTGTCTTTCAGTTAACAGTTTTTACAAACAGTCACTCTCCCAAGTAAATCCACAATCTCAAAAAAAAATGATTTTACTGACAACACTTAAAAAAATAATGCTAGCTGTCCTTTAGTTAAACACCGCAAGTACAGCGAGTACAAAACTATCATAAAATCATCAACAAGACAAGATGTTATATAACCTTGATGAAAAAACAATAATGACTTAACGTTCCTCTACTATCTCACAGTTTGTGGTGCTGCGTCACATCGAATATTTGTATAGACAGCCAACACGATTTTGAACCGACAAATTAACCGGCCAAGATGATTCTAATTCCTCTCTTGTTTTGTTTCGGTCCAGCCTAGCGCGGGATTTATTTACTATTCGAATTCATTCGATCACGTTCTTCAACAAAAAGAAGAATTTGTAACTCAGAAAAGAAAACTAACCATATGCACTGTGGGTAGTATTTTAAAACTTCAAGAATTACCATGGAATTCCAAAACCTTAGTAAGTTTGTTTGATGCAAAATCTAGGTAGTGTTAACTTTTGGGTAGTTATAGGAGACGCAATCACACATAGTAACTATTTTTGGCTCCAATCAAAACGTTTTTATAATAATTCCGTGCGGTTTTTTTTAGTGTAATATTACACGAACCATTTGGAGCCACTTTTGACCCTTCATAACTCAAAAATTATTTCACATAAACATATCAAATTTGGTTCATATATTAAGACTTGCGAGATACATATGTGCTCCAAATTTCATAAACACTCCTCAAACGGTTATTTAAATATTAACGTCCAAAAATCGTCATTTTTATCACTAACTGACTGACAGATTGACTGATCTTATAGATAGATCAAAACTCTAACTCAGTTCCAGATGACCTAGAAAGTTCAAATTTGGCATCCAGATATGATACAGGGCGAATACAAAGGAATAAATCAGAAAGTAGTAAATTTTTATCAATTTATTATATTTTTCAATTAATTGATTCTATTAGGAACACTTCCTTATAGTAACTTACTTAGTAGTAGTACTTGCTAGTATATACGAATTATATTAGCCTTCGCAAGTTCCAAAGCTGTAAGTTCTTATTTTATTCTTCCGGAAATTTGGCTGGCTGGTTGAATCTAGCCATCGAACATAAGGCTCTTCCATGACGGTTTTAGTAGGTATTTAATAATAATTCGTATATGAGAACTAGTCAAGTCATACCTTAGACTTCAATATATTATCCTAAGTTATAAGAAGAAATGATATTTTAAGTTGTTATAAAATATTTTATGTTGTTATAAATAAATTTCAGGACTGACCATTGAACTTGGCACCCATTTAGATCTCACTTCTTTTGTCGTTGAAGTCAACAACCAAGGCATATCATACGTAACTTAGTAGGTAAAGTACCTTTTCGTACCACTTGCTCAAAAAAGTGACATTCTATGCCACAAAAAGCGAACATAACAATAGTAATTTTTAATCTGTTAAAAACAGGGAAAGAAAATTGTACTGAATTTCATTCATCCTCTAGGGGGAAAAAATGTAGAATTTATTGTTTTTTTTTTAATCAATGAGCTTTCTTTCGTTTTCGTACCATTTGCGAAAAAATTAAAACAATAATAATATGAGATAAGCCTTTATTAAATATAATGACAATTAAACAAAAATACATTTTTAATCTGTTAAAAACAGGGAAAGAAAATTGCACTGAATTTCATTCACCTCTAGGGGGAGAATGTGATTTAAATTTGGAATACTTACCGAAATTTATACTGAACTACATCTGTGTTTACACCATTGAGTTTGTATATAAATACTCAAATCAACTCATCAACAATAAATGTACCAAACAAAAATGTCTCTCTATCAATAATTGGACCAATGTTTCGAATGTTAACTTTTACTTTTAATTATCATTATATTTAATAAAGGCTTATCTCATATTATTATTGTATTATTTTTTTCGCAAATGGTATGAAAAGTAGAGTATTTTCCTCGGTGATAAAGGTGTCTAGTCTTAAATCTAGTGAACTTAAATCCCTCGCTACACTCAGGACTCGTCTTAAATCCCTCGCTTCGCTCGTGATTTAAGTTTTTAACACCCTCGCTACGCTCGGGAGTAAACCTCGAGTCCTTCGTTACGCTCGCGATTTAAATCGTCACGCGCGACAGAAGACACTGCTTTATCCCCTTGGTTAATAATCTACTATTTACTGGTTTGAGCGAATCGGTTGGTACTATACTTTTACCTCTTGTAAATTTAGTAATTCAGTAGGTTTTATATTAAAACATTGTTCACTCGCCATGTTTTATATATCTTACATCACAAACAATTCGAAGGGCGCTTCATAGAGCCTTTTTTATCTATCTTGTGTATGCCTGCACGATCGGTCGTGTGTGTCAATCATACTAGAATGGAATCATTAGTGAAGATTTGAAATTGGCGACACAATTCGTAGCGTATAATTGGGTGCCATGTTACTAATTATACAGCCGAAATATGCTTGTAGGCTGGCGTGAACGGCACAAATACCGGCGACCTCACCATTGGTACTGCGGTCCGCGACACGGCTAGGGTTGTCACGGCTTAAGAAACACTGCTCAGTAATAAAATAAACAAATGCACAAAATTAAAGTGGCCAAAGTGGCTAAAATCTACGCGCCACGCTAGGCATCCGTTTGATAGACCGAGTCCGAAATTCCGTGATTTGGAACCCGGTCGCTGACAGAGTGGTGGCCTAGAAATGGTTGTTGATCGGCAGGCAGACCTCTTGTTCGGTAGTCGGACGACCTAGTCCAGGCAGGGGATGGATGAGGATGGCGCAGGACCGTAGGGAGTGGCGTGCGAGGGAAGAGGCCTATGCCCTGCAGTGAATGGAAGTGGGCTGATGTAGATGATGATGATCCTATTAACTTCTACATTGTCTCGTGGACATTGGTGTGAGTCAATTAATAAGTTTTCTTAATATTAAATTATACACATGTTTTTAGTAATGTATAACGAAACCATAATTCTGAGGAATTATGTTTTGTCTATTACTTCCCAGTTTTAAACAGTTGTAACATGAGTCAGTTGAATCGTTCAAGGCAAAGAAAAAAACACGGAAACCGATAACAGCTTCGTTATCCCTCATTGTCTTTTTACTGTTACGAGTTTATTTTATAAATGTGTGAAATCCAGACACAAGCTTTGAAATATTTTTGTAGTTTATTTTACATAAACTGAAATCCAGACACAAGCTTTGAAATATTTTTATTATGAGAACAAGAGATACTGCAGCGCTACTAAGCCCTTATCTTGCCATAAAAACACTCTTGAATTTTATGTCTCTATTTTTTACACAGTCCAGACTTTATTGTTATTTTGTAATACCTAAAGGTTTACATATTTTATATAACTATCTATTTATTTGAACAAAGCAAGATGTAGGATAAGAAGGCAGGCGTAAAAAGAATCAAGTCAAACTAGCATAAATATTTCTGGCAACCCTAACTGTAGCGTTTCTTAACAACGCCTCCCAAAGCATTAATCTTTTGTTATACAAATGTATTGTAATGTTACAACCGTTTGATATATTCTGATTAACATCTTTAAGTGTTACGAATATCGTGTTTTCAGTAGAGTTGTTAAAACATGTCGTGTAGGTTTATACATTGACCTCTTTTAAAACGGAAACCGCTTTGATATGAGATGAGGTCGACTACAGAGTCTAGTGAGAATTTCATTTGCCATCCGATCACGTTATCAACAACGAGATTTTTTGTGGCCTTGAAGCAGATCGGCTTCTGGTGATAAACATGGAGTGATAAATGCAACACAAATTCTCATTTCATAGTGAAAAACTTAGCACCCTTTTTTTCTTTTTTTAAATTAGGGAATCCTCCTTATGGATACTGGCCACTATATACGGTGGCTCTCCCGTCCCCCTTTCTACACTACAAAGCTAGCTGGGCAACGTACTCAACTCCCTGATTGCCTAAAAATGTAGGAATCAAAGATGTGTCACTTGTTCTCTGCCTGTTGGTACCTTCACCGGTCACAAACAGTTGAAAAAATGTTGGTAATACCTATTTCCTTGGCTGGGTTTTGTGGAATGTATCCGATGCGCAAGCGGATTGCTCAGTTATCTAAACACAAACCAGCTTCGGGCAACATTAAGTGCTGTATGACTGGCGCGCACATGTGCGCCGGAGTGCAGACAAAAAACAAAACACTGTGAACTACTAGGTATTAATGATTCGGAAAGAATAGCTTACATAGTAGCAATATATTACGGTAAGATTAGTACCTACGAAAATATGAAATTGTACCATTTTTTTGACAACCTCCGTAGCCGAGTGGCATGCATGCCGGACTTTGGGCGGCGCTAACTCTGAGGTTCCGGGTTTGATTCCCGGTCGGGTCAATGTCGAAAACGATATTGTGTCGAGTCTGGGTGGTTGTGGTACTGTCGTTGTTTCTGATTTCTATTAAACGAGTGCTTTAGCTACGTGCCTTGGGATCAGAACAATGTATGTGATGTTGCCTAATTATTTTTTTAAATTAGGTATTTTATGTGTATCTAGTACCTATCTACTCTGCTCTCGTTATAGAAAGCACAGTATCTTTTAAAATCAACTTTCCTAAAAAAAGTTGTATGGTTAAATCGTTTAAGTACTTAACTGTTTTTTTTCAATTACGAGGTCATTATAACAGAGAAGACATGAAACATAAGAGATTGTTCCTACACCGTTCAATATTTTTATATCTTATAACAACCATAGCGTTCCTTCCTATATACTCGTAAGTACCTACAAACTAATGGCGCGAGGAATATTACGTTTGACAACTCGGTAACACGCACAAATAAATTACGGTGTACGATACTTCAATATTATTTTTTTAACGTATTCAACCTTGACCTCCCCGATTTTAGTTACAAAATCGCCTTACAGTGGTGTAGATAGCAGCTATCATTTTCTTTATTGTTTCATAAAACTTTGAAGTTTTTTTTTTTGTTATTGACACTGAAACCTTTTTTCTGTGATTTAGGCCTTGGGAAAATTCTCGGTAGGGAAAAGCGTTTCTCGTATTTTCCAATGCATAACCCGGGTTGGTGATCACCAAGTAGGCGTGGTCACAATACTCATCTAACTTTATTTGCCTATGTATTGTCCCACTGTTGCTTTGGCCCAACAGTGGGACAATACATAGGCTATTCACTACTACTTACGGATTGAATAGCTCTGGTGAGCGTATAGGTTCTTTGACTTTGAGCATTTAAAAGCTTTCTTCCTAAAGAGCTCTCAGTATTTCTTCATAAATTGCTCCGTTTATTGCGGAACATAATTTAAGGTAAGGAATGTAACTGTCAGGTGAGTCGTATACGTCAGTCCCACAGAACACAGAAAGACCAGTCCCAAATGAATGCAGAGGTACTCAACTTTTATTATTTATTAGACACCAGTTAAGGTGGGACTAATATGCTTGCGTTAATGGGTACGTTTAAAACAAAACAAAAGTCATTAGTAGGTTTGAAAGTTTTGGACTAAATTCGGAGCATTATATATATTAAATTAATAGTCGATGAACAGTCAACAAAAAACAATCACAATTGTATTATTGTTTTCTAAGTTAACGTCTTGCTTGACTTGACTTGACTTCTTCATAATGTTTTGTCCTTTTTTAATTTAGTATGGTTAACATTCAATATTATCATGCTATAGTAGATCAGGTAATATTACAAGTAGGAAATAAACTTAAGAGCTTTGATTATTTTATAAAATTTACGTGACCACTATACAATTAAATGAAACACATAATTATTAATTTTCTCTGGTTTCTTTTACATTTAGACAACTAACACCTCAGTGTCCCTGTGACCACAGACTCGGCAAGGTTACTCATAATATGGAATGGCATAACATGTTGGCATAAAGTTTTTTTCGCATTCACACGAACTGAGGTGGGGCACTCATTGACTGTTGTTAATTTACAGTTTGTTGTTGTTTTTTTTAAGCGTATGTGGTCAATAATTGTTATTATCTCTTTCATTAACGTAGCTATTTTTATATTGGTTTCATCATCATAATGATTGCCTGCTCTTATTTGGTTCAACTTAACTTTAGTGAGCATAAAAATTTAAGTTATATTTTGTAAGACGAATAGGAAATGTTTAATAAATAAGGTTAACCGTAAAGTTTAAGTCCTAAACTTATGTTTTATTTAGATTCTAATAGCATCGGCCGACGATTCTAACAAGAATCCAACTTTATACCTATACATATATGTATACTAGCTCCGTACATACGGGGGATCAGCTACAAAAACATTACTAATAATGAAGTTCAGGTGGTAGGAAACATTTTTATTTAATCTAACGTTCTGGTATTCTATATTCATTACTTTATTATACCAATGTTAATAATAGACTAATAAATTATGTGATTAGTTATAGATATACTTACATAGATAAAAAATGCATGCACACCTACAAATTTTAAGTTTATAGGTATTCGAGATATGTATGATAACAGCAATAAGAAACATTATGCTTAAACATTTATTCTGTCTAAAGAAACGTTATACTGAAAAAGATGATTACGGCAAAAAAAACTTGCAACATTAAGAAACGACATCAGGACTTCTTGGCGGGAAAGTGAAAAGTCATGTCTGCGGTTTTGTTTTATTTTCTAAAATTTGTGTTATTTCGAATATTAATGTGAAATATTGGTGGATTATCAACCGTTGTGTTCGTGAGTGTGCATAAGTGTTGGTAAATGAAACAAAACAGTGCAACGTCACTTTTCAAATTCTCTCAAGAAGTCTGCGTGAGGACTTAGTAAAGCCCTTCTCACTTCTCATTTCTATTATCAGTCATCATTATCATATTGTATATTTATGTATTACTTGTAAGAAAAATTACTTTGACACTGGCTAAATGTGCTAATCGCACGAAGCCATCAACTAAAAGAAAGAAAGAAAGACATCAAATGTCACACAATATGAAATCCGACCCTAAAAATGGTTCGAAAAATATACCAATATGTTGTAAATATTGCCAAATCATGGTGTGGGTGCAATTCCTATTGACTTGGACGGACAAAGCTTTCGAAAATTGGAGTTTATATAGAATTACCAATATTTGTTGCGGTTTTTTTATTATTATGGTATTTTAAAAGTTTTAACAGAATTTAAATTGTCAACGATCAAAATTTTAATATAGTTTTATTAATTGAACTCTCGAGATCTTGAGAGTGACAAGAGTGTCTTGATGAAAGCATACGACAAACTAAATTAAGTGCAAACTGTTTGCCACAGTCACTTCATTTGACGTACTGTGCTGTCTCCAAACGACAATCACTTAATATGATATATATTTCCTGTGTCAAACATCAGTTGTTACTTACGACGTAGCAGTATTTTATTAAACGTTTAATATACGTCGGTTATCATTGTCGAAATGAGCCAACTGCTTCACACAACATTGGCACGGTCTGGCGACCCCTCATTCAAATTCATAAGAGTTTAAGCCCGTGTTTAGTATCCGTCTGGCGCAGTCCATTGTGTCGCTCTATTGATTCAGAGCGACACAGGGGGGCGTGATTCAACCGTGACGTACCTTAACTTGATATTTTGCCACTTTACGCATATTATGTAAAAGAGTACGTTGTATTATAATATCATATTGATCCGGATAAAGAGTTCGTAATTGAGGAAAACGGTATCCTGCTATATATTTTTTACGATAAAGTTATGACGAATCATTTGAAGTAATTTTAGCGATCAGCTATTGAAAAACTCTGATACGTGTTGATCACTCGATAAGAAGTTACCTACTTAATTTTAAATGTCTATAGGCTTTATCATTTTAGCATAGCATCAGGAAATCTTTGTTGGTTTTCAGCTTTATGTCAACAGTTGCAAGTTAAATTTACGGTGTCCGATATATTGTCAGAGCCCTGGATAGGATTAACATTAACTAGCTATTAGGTTCACATATATCATCGCGATGACATATGTACACACAGCATTGCACTATGAAAGTCAGATGGTGTGATGTCATTTATACGCTAATATAACAGGTATTATAGTAAAAAATTATTTGCGCTGGTCACGCGAGTATGTAACGGTGGCGTAGAATATATTTTAAAATATACTGTCTAACTGTTATCATAACATTTGCCTAAAATGTTTATAGATTTGATGATAGCGCACTAACTGTATTAAGTAAATAAATTTTGTTAGTAACTTTGTCAAAAATTACCATCACTATAGCATCTTTCAAATTGTGTTCTTGATTTTTCTGCATCTATAATTCTATAAACTAGTTACTCTTATTGTTTTCTAAAGTTTACGCGAACACTACACATTGAAATGAAACAACTTTTACGGATTTACTCGCGTTTATTTTGCACATTAGTTTTAATTAATGTTTATCCTGACGTTTCGAACCCTTTGCAGGGTCCGTGGTCACAGGGAGACTGAGGTGTTGGTCGTCTCATAATTAGATATAGTAGTAGATAGTTACTCTTTCTCATAATTTCACCCTCATGATAATCAATTTATCCTAGGTGCAAATAAGCCTGGGATATTAAAGAACATTTAGTCATTAATTTCTTATCTCGTTATTACTATCAATGGAGTAAAAATAGCTGGTTGCTGGTGGCTATTTTAAGTGCTCAACATTTCATTCATCATCATTATCGTCATCATTATTATCAGCCTATACTAGTCCACTGCTGGACCTAAGCCTCTCCTCTCCTCTCCTCTCTCCTCTTTCTATTTCATTCATAATTAAATTGAATGATTGCCTTGCTAAATAGTCTTTTTCCTTGGTGTTATTTTTTTAAAACATTAACAATAATATTATCTTGTATGTTGGTGATCAAATAGAAAAAAAATACAGCGTAAAGAAAGGGAAAAAAGAAAAGGACATTGATAAATAAATTCTTTCTTTTTCTACTTGGTACAAAGACTAAACTGCCATAGATTGACGAGTCGATGGCTTTTTGACATTTACAAGATAGGTATACATGTATGTTTTCTTCAAACAAGAAATTTGTAATTAATAATGCCAGGAAGATGACTGTGGTCGGCGACTGATGGATGATTTATAAATTCATTTCCTGCCACAATGTTTTATTTAGATGAGGATAAATATTATCAAATTGCTAATAAATGTAATTAAAGTAGGAACTCAGATGTTGATCATTCTACTTTCCTTTGTTTATGTTAGATAGGTACGTTTGTTTTTTATGAAAAAAAAAATGGTAAGAATAGTTAACGACTTCTAAACATTTGCAATATTTGTAGAGGAAACGGGTCGTGTGTCGTCCGTTATACCTAGGTGCTTCTTTAGATGTCTGCTGGAGATTGCTACGTTTTGTGTAATCAATCTAGAATGCCATTTGAATCGTAAAAGCTTGCCTCCTGTTACTCCGATAAAATGCTAATACAAGAGCTAAGAGGAGTTGTTGCTAAATATACCCATTAAAACCAGACTAAGGACCTTAACTGTTCTTTTGAATAAATTTTACGGTAAGCAATCACCAGAATCTTCTCATTAAGTTAGTTATTTCCTGCAATTAAGAAGTAAATGTCATGACTGCAAAAAGGTTACATACAAGTCTTTATTTTATGGAGCCTTCGAAAAAGGAGTAACTACAGAAAGGTGGTTTCACTTTCGCCAAAAATGTAATTAGGTAGTCACACCGGAGTTGAAAATTTGGTTCGATACAACGTCATTAATTAACATAACCAGTCGTGTGGGCAGCCAATACTGTCAGCTGAGGTGGAGCCCGCCAGTGTGGACTCGGAAGATCAAGAGTGAGTATTAATAAAACGTCAAACAAATAAACTTACTGGAGTGCTATGTTTGTTTTTTCCGCAGCAAGTTATCCAAAACCGCATTTGCGCGGCCAAAGTGCACTCGGTCTCGCCGTTACACGCTATGTATGGTTGCACTATTGGAATATACACGAAATATCAGTTGGAATTACGAGTATGCATGCACTACTACTATCTGCAAGTTGCGTGGAGGCGAGTTGTGTATACGCCTGCGAACGACACTAGCGCCTCGTGTGGCAGCGCACGGCGTACTAGTATCGCTCGTCGGAGACTCCGTTCGGGTCGGAAGCGCTGCCGCTGCGCTGGGACGGGGGACCGTGGCAGAAGGGCCGCACGCAGCCCAACCGTTTTTTGTCCCGTCTAAGATTAGCAACAAACAACGTCTGGATGAATCCATTGAATCTATTGGGGGCCATCCTGGCCACACGAGTACACGACGCACTCGCGCGGAACACATTCAGGGTCGTTTTGCCCGTTAAATCTTGTGCGATTCCACTGTAATTATACAAACTTTTTCGGATATTTCGATTTATCTAGCTCTTTTTTTAGCAGACGCTAAACAGAACCACGCGGATTTGGTTAGTGTAATCAAACTATGTGACAAAATACATTCAAAGCCTTGGAATTCTGATAACATGTCGTCGTTTTTTCACGTAAACAGTGTAACTATTTATTATATTAAAATGGAAGCGTAATATAGAATGAAACGAGAATAGCAGACTTCCTGCAGCCGAGTCTGGTCACACTAGGAAGCTGCGATTAGGAATCGTATTGCGCAATTTCCTGGACGAGCCGGCGTGTGCACCAGATGGGTTTTGCACGAATCGACCGTCTCTATAAGACCATACGGAAATTCACTGAATCCGCTGATATAATCTTGTTCGTTTACTTATCTTGCGTATTTTCTATAGCCAATATGACTGTTATCAAGAAAACTGCCATATTTAAAAAAAATGCTAAATCTTTGAATATCTTTTTCGGTGCTACAAATGAAGATCATTTACTCAAAGTATGTACAATGAAAATTGGAAAATCTCAATGGTTATTCCATTAGAGATTAACTGACATTGTTTTATTAGGCAGAATCTGTATCATATTGATCAAAATACTATCGTGCCAAAAATATGTGCCTAGTGAGAACATAGTGAGCGTCGTCGTTATGATTATTTGGGGTTTTGTTAGAACAGAAGATTGGAGGATAACCGTACGATTGCCTTACTGCTGATTGGTTAGTGTCCGTAGCACGGAAACGCTTGAGAAATTTTAAATTGGTCTCATTTGTATATGTGCGAGATATAGTACCATTTATCATTTTGTCGCTAGCGATTTTTCCCGTTGTAATTTTTTTACCTAAAGTTACACCAACTTTCTTGTTATATACAGGTTGACTTTTTTCTCTTTTTTTTAACTCGATAATAAAATTCAGCTGTTCCATACATTTTGGTCGAATGAATATTGATGTTTTGTTTAGGGAGTTGGTCCAATAGTAAGAGTTGTTCGTTTGTATCACGGGAGTCATCTCAGAAGGTTTGGAAGGAACAAGAATGTTGGTGTAACTTTAGGTTAAAAAAATTACAGCAGGGAAAATCGTTAGCGACAAAATGACAAAAGGTACTATATCTCGCGCATATATTATACAGATGAGACCAATTTAAAAGTTGTTTGTTTGTATCACAGGAGTCATCTCAGACGCTTTGGACGGTGATAAAAAAGTCAGTCTGTAGAGTTTTATTTTTGGGGTAAATTTAAAGTATTATTCGGGGACATACAAGAACGTTGAAAGATTGGTGTTAAGTGCTGATGAAAGTGGGCACTAAAATATCAATCGCAACCTTGTACAAAAAAGATGGAGGGGATAGCATTATAGCCTGAATAATCACCAATAATCACCTAGATCTAGGGAGAAGGCTTTCTACCTTGGTCCAGCGACACAGTGGCCTTTGTCTGAGGTCACCAGTCGTTTGTGGAGAATGCTAAATGAAAGAACCTTACTCCGTCCGGCGGCGACGAATTGACAGGTTTCCATAATTGGTTATTTCATGGTTCAGATAGTTTTTTGTCATTCATTCAAATAAATAGTCATATTTTTTGTTGTATTACTGGTATTGTTTTCTTATTTACAACGGGCAGGGGCTTGGCCTTCGTCTCACTATTAGATGGTAATTAATGCCGAATTCAGCAGGATGAGGTGCTACTTTTGAACCGGTGCCAATAGTTAAACTAAAATAAATAAAAAATAATCAAATAAGTTACGAGTGGTGGCCTGGCACGGGAAAGTTCTCAAACACTATGAACTTACATTGATATCATTCAAAACTGATCATAATTTAGTTCAAATAATTTTTAATTTCAAAATTATTACTCAAAAGTTGCCTTCCTTCTATTAGTAGTATGATCAGTTAAGTTAAATATTTCTAATCAAGAACCATCATTTAAGATGAATGGATAACACTATCACACTATCACATCTGCTACAGAAGAATTCTCGTTGCATAAATGGCGTCATAGCAGTCATAGGGATCGCTTTAGTCAATAATTAAAAACGAGAACTGCGCTAAACTGACGCTAGTTAAGTCATATTACTCGGTAAGTAATGACTTGAGACTGCCTTCGCCTCCTCAATCTAGTTGCTATAAGGCCGCTACAGCATACAGATCAGATTATTATTTATTAAATTTACTACATTTTAATATAATACAAAGAATAATAAAGATGCCGTGACTATTTATTTAAGCAAATACATATAATAATATACCTATTTAACGACTTTTCCTGCATAGACGCTCAAATCCCGTGATCCCAAGGGAATATCGGAATATCGCACTTTATCTCTTGCCTCCATCATAAAACCCCTCTATCTGCATTTTAGGCGGTGGGTAGTGACTTAATGAGTTTACTAAAAGTAAAAAGTACTTATTAGAGTCTTAGGTTGCTTCGTCATAATACTAAATTACTAAATGTTCAGAAGAGTGATGCAGCGTAAGGGTTACATCATGAGTTTGCAATGCTGCTAATTGATGGGCGGTTGACTGTACTTGTTCAAGGTCGTTTTTAAATTCCGCATTTTTTTTTTTGAGAGAGATTGCTGATTGCCGCTGCGGCATTTTCAGCTTCACCGGGCTTTTTTGGGGGCGGCGAGGAACGTAAAGGGTCCCTCAAGCCGTGTGAAACGAATCACCTTCAGAGGTAATCTAGAGGGAACGGCATCGCGCACAAGTGCGCGTCCCCGTGCCCTACTAGATTCTCCGAAGGGTTCGGATCGGATCGGTAAATTCCGCATAAACACCTTCCCGCAGCATCGAGAAATTTCTAAAGAGGATCAAAGATTGTATGAAACACATAGGTATATACAATATTTAGAACTGCGCTCGAATATGCTACCAAATGATGCAGAAGGATGAAGGTCCACGTGAATATGATCGTAGGAGAATGTTTAACATACCCCAGACAAAGCTTTCAAATAAAACCTCATTATAATCCGTTTGAAAGCTACAAAGCCACATACGCGGGCGTCATTTTTATTACCCTACGCTTATAACAGCCCTCTTTTCGTCGAGGCCGGTTATATATATTTTATTACTTACATTTGCTACTCAAATGTTACCAGTAGATAATTTAATATGTTTATGGGTTACGATTGCGAGTGATAATTTAAGTGTCCTACAGATTACTTTCAATTCCTTCACATTGTGCATAGGGAACTAAAAATGTGGATATTAAAAATTTGCGATGACTGCACCGAAATTGTGAACTGATAGGAGTAACCAATTTTAACTAGGTACCATTTGACCTGTATGATGTCAAAATATATTAAGAAGCAACTCTTTATCAGAAATTCGATTAATATTGTTCTAATGATATCATACCGGGGATGTTACATGTCAGCAATGAAGAACGTGCGAAGCCCTAGGCCTACTGTGTCACGACTTATACACGGATCATCTTTACAACATAATGATTATATTTTCTTATTATTAATAGCGAAAGATCCAAAGTCGTTTGGCAAACTGTTATTACTCGATTCTTTTGTTATGAGAACCGAAATCATGGTTAAGCAATTGGTAAACGCGTGATTTTTTGTTGGAACTATGAGATCAATGATGAGACTGCGATGAATGACTGATAAAAAACTGTTTTGAAAGAATACTCACTGTTATGGTATGAAATAGTTTTTTTTTCCTTTAAGCTATGTAACTATGTTGTTTTTTGTAGCATTGGCAATGAGACATTCGTATCATCTCGTCATATCGTTATAGCCGTATAAGAGCTAGAGATTAAATAGTGTTGAAATCGCTATCGCTTTACGGTTTTTCGATAATAACCTACTTAGGTACCTACCTACTTACTTACATACAACGTAGGTACTTTGAAATAGTCAGTGGTAAAATACCATTATTCTTCCTGACTCTTTGGGATAACCATATTTCGTCCCAAAGTTTTTTCAGCTTGTTTAATGCTGCTACTTAAATGCAATGCTGGTTCAATAGAGATATACGTCTGGTTGGAGTTCATATCAAGTTTGGACGCACCTTTGCGGTATTTTGTATTTTCCATCCTTTAGTAGGTAGGTATTCTACTTTGTGTGTACGATTGAATTCTATATCGTTTCTTTGGTATTTCCCTTCCATCAAAATCTATTTAATTTACACTATGCTATAGTTACTGTTGGGCCTTTCTTACCAGAATGTTCGTTTAACTTACAGCACTTTTTTCCAGTTATAAATATTTAGCTCTTTCATACGATAAGTTTGATGAGTCCTCGTTTTTAAGCTTAGGCGACAAATGATCCGTCGTATCTAAGGTTTGCATTCAAGAGAGTGAGGAATAACAACCTCCTTTATTTACGCAGAACGTTCAAATCAATGTTGTATTAGCATTCGATCACATTAATGAGAATATGAATTTTTATAGTATAGAAGCAGAGTCTTGGTGACAAAAATGAGGTGAGTTGCAATTTTGCCTTTCAGCTAAAGTGAACAAATGGTAAATAAAACTGACACTTAGCACTCAGAATCACATTCGAAGGCGTTTGGAAGTAGGTATATTAGAAGGAAGGAATCTATTAGTAATAGTATTATTTTAATTTATCTACAGATGTTAAGTTATCTACAGATTGTTAGAATCCCGTTACTAAATACTCTAACGCCATGATACTTTAATAGTTATACCTACAGATGCTCTTTTTCCCTCTTTTGTAAATATAATATTAAAAAATATATATAATAATTATATTAATTAGAAAACATCACATTCATTGTTCTTATCCCAAGATAAGTAGCTAAAGCACTCATGGAAATCAGAAACACTGAATAAATAATTACTTACTTACTTACTTAAACAACGACGGTACCACAACCGGCCAGACCCGGGACAATATCGAAAAGTTCGTTTTCGACATTGACCCGACCGGGAATCGAACCCGGATCCAAAGAGTTAGCGCCTACCGCACTGGGCCCGCGTGGTGGTTTATGGACCGTTCTTCCTATCCATACATAGGGTAGGCTCGTGCCCCAACAGTGGGGACATAATGTGAACTGATAATGATGATTACCAGCCTTTTATAGGCTTTTATAGGCCCACATGGAGAAATCATGCTAAAACTCAATACACTGTTTCGGCTTGGCAAAGTTAACGGCAGCCATCTTACGATAATAAGTAAGAACGTAGTTTAAGTTCGTTTTTAAGTTAGTTAGTTAATTAAGTTGTTGTTAAAGATCATAAAAAAAATCCCATCAAAAACATCAATTAAAGGATATACAATAACGTTACCATGACCATGTAGGTACGGGGTCAGTGCGTGAATCGTGAATTTGTATGATATCATGTTTTATGTTATCATCGCACGAACAAACGCTATTATTTATTTAGTTATTATGAACTATGTAAACTACCTTGGTTTTAAAAATTATTATGCGGTAAGTAAGATATACTCTGTGAGTCAGTGATTGAGAATTTCGGTTTAAGTGCACTTCCACATTCGGCCGTAGCGATAGTGACTTTTGAGATAAAAGCTTCTTTGGTGAGGAATTTTAAATAGTTAAGAATCATGTAAGAACTTACAAATGTTGGAAAAATTAACAAAAGTATTTGTTATTAGTTTATTTTTATATGTTGGCATCATTTTTGTGGCGTTCGCTATTTCTTGTTCGGATCGCAAGACACGCCACGGTTGATTTTGTATGTACTGACTGAGTTTGTATTACTGTTAATAAACAGAGTGCAATACCATTGTGAAGTATTTCTCATTCACTCCACCACCAGACCAGCCCGCAAAATACACACCACTCCATACATACATATGTTTATACAACAAATCGTATTTAACATTACTTTATTTTCTCATAACACAAATGTCAACAGATAAATTGCAAGCCATCTTGATACGAATCAATTCAAGTGGCACCGAATTAATTCATAACAATTTTCCATCTAACGCTACTATTGTTACGGTAATTCCGGCAGTACGGGCCATCATCTGACAAATGAGACTGCTTTATATTGTGCCACTAACCGAAACTAATGTCGCAAAAAATGTCGTTACGACCAGACCAGCCCACGCGACACAGTGCGTAAAAAAATACGGCGCGGCGCGGCGCCGCCCGCCGCACCCGCTATGTCCTATCGAGAAGCTATCAAGATCTCGGCAAAAAACTGTTCAGTTAGACGCCGAAGGCAACGAACTTGACACTCGAAATGGGGCGAGCCACTCACAGATTCTGGTAGAAGGAAAAAGTGCCGAATGCATCTCTGTACGAAACGTGTAATTAGCGAACTATATCTGCTGACTTTAACCTGCTTTTGTCTGCCTCTTTGCTTTCACATAGCGTAAGTACCAATTCATCGATGTGGTATACGCATTAGATTGTATTCTGTAATTGAATTGGCTAATTCTTCGCTGTATTGACGATTGACGACTGACTTGTCGATGGAACGGTATTAGCGAATGTTTTGAAGTTTATCTATTATCTATCTAGGCTGATTTTTTTAAGAGACAATATCATACTAGTTGATCCGCATCATAATCAACTATTTTACATAGAATATAAGTACATAACTACTTATTTCAATATTTTGACAAACATAACTAAAATATTCTGGTACAAATATTGGACAACTGCCTTTAAAATAGCCCATCAAAAACGGTTTATAAAACAAAAGTAAGTATTTAAAACCTTTTTTGATGGTTTAATTAAATAAAGATATTTAATTTAAGAGATAAACTTAGTTAGTTAGTTTAGTTAGTTGTTTTAATTGGTAATCATAGTGTTACGCTTATGTTTCATATGAACGATTCTGAATCTTTGCGTTGTGATAAAAAACAACAATAATATTTTAACCATTTTAAAATATTTTTATAATATTTAAATGAAAAACGAGTAGCTCGCTGTCAACCTTTTTAGAAAAAGGTGTTCGTTTGAGATAAACACCGCGTGGCCCAAGACTTTGTTACCATACAGCTATTTATTCTTAACCAGATTTATCGACTAGGAAAGCTTTCTTGTTTACTATAAATAATCTTAAAAGCACCGCAAAGTATCATCATCATGAAAATAGATTTTAATAGTTTTAGCTATTTTAGTAAAGCACGCGCAGTGCATTTCATTTTTATTTGAAAAACATAATGATTACAGTTGTTATTTATCTTCATATCCCACCGGGAATAACATATTGCAATAAACAAAAAGTTTTGTTACAAAATCCTGTGGATACTTAATCTCAAATGAACAAAATGCATTTATTCAATATTCGATCTACAGCGGAGGGGACACGTAATTCAGTTTGTTACAATTATTGGTCCTTAAAGAATATTGAATAAGTGTAAAAATTGCCAAAGATATTCTCTGGCTCTTTTACTGTTGTCATCAGCTCATTTTATGTCCCCACTGCTGGGGCACGGCACAAGCCTTCCCTATGAATGGATAGGGAGAACAGGCCATAAACCACCACGCGGGCCCAGTGCGGATTGGTGGTTGTTAACGACTGCTAATGCAGCCGGGACCAACGGTTTTTCGTGCCTTCCGAGTTGTTTGATGTAGACATTAGAAAATAGTTATAGTATATACAGCTTAAATACTTGCGGTCGGATGATCAAACAATAGCGTTCGACACAGTTATCGTCGCTAAAAAATAACTTAGATTTTTTTCTTCTTCTTCTTCTTCTTCTTCGTTTATCTATGGCATGTTTTGTTTCTACAGCCGAACACAATTCCGCCAATATCACGCAGGTAGCCAATACACGGAAGGATTCGATGGAATAAATTACAATTTTTCGTTTTTAAGCAAATTTACCAAGAACAAGGACAACTTAGATTTTTTATTAAAATTTTACAGAATGACAGCTAGGAAGCAGGTACAAGTTTTCTGCTTAAGAATAAAATCAGTTACTGATGTCGATCTTTGGTTCCTGCCGAACAATGGTGCCCCTGCCCTACGTTGTTTTGCAATGTGAATGTAAATGTTTTTTTTTATGTTAAAAGGAGGCAAACGAGCAGGCGGATCACCTGATGGAAAGTGATCACCGCCGTAACAACTGCTGAATGGATTTTAATGAAACTTTCCTCAAATACAGACCATAACCCAGACCAGCATATAGGATTTTTTTTTTTACTGTAGTCTTCAAGAACGAAGTCGCGGGCAACAACTAGTAAAGAATATAACGATTTGTCTAACATTTTTTACCTACGTTTTCAAAATTTTGGAGGCTTAAAAGGAAGCCACTTCACAATCACAGTGGCTTTGATTAATGCCATCTTTGGAAACTTTGTAACCGTAGATTGATAACGTCGTTCTGGGATATGAGGATTTCATAATAATAACAGTTTTATTGAAGATTTAACATTTATTTCACATTGAATGTCACACTAAAAGTATGGAAAGTTTGCGAAGTATTTCTTACTGTATTTTTATTACATTTGTCCATTGTTATTAGTGTCGTTTTATTCATTCGACAATGTAGTTTTAGTATCAATCAAAATTCAGCTTTATTAACTTGAGAAAACCAAGTTACAGTCTCTCAATTATTGACTATGAATATGTATATGAGAGAGTGTTAAAGACATTTTGTTTTAGTTCTTCGCATAATGTTTAATAAATTTTTTGAGGTCATTGTTCTGCTAAGATGTTTAGTTTCGGCATCAATTTGCATTTGGTTTTCATTTAAATAAAGGTGATATTCATAATATTAGTACTTTGATGTCAATGTACGGGAGAGTTTGAAGACAATCATTTCAAAAAGTTGTTGCTTTTTTAGGGTTCCGTAGTCAACAAGTCTGTCTGTCTGTCTGTCTATCTGTCTGTCTGTCTGACTGACCCCAGTCTAGCTCATAGTCTTAGTACTAGAAAACTGTAATTTGGCATGGATATACATATTAGTCACGCCGAAACAGGGGTAAAGTAAAATTTTGAAAAAAAAATTTTTTAAGGTTACGTGAAGTGGGGATGTAATTTTTGTGTGTGGGGTGTCGTTGGATAGCAATTTTAAAAATATAGCTGGTTTGTGAAAACAGTTTTTTGATTGAGGCATCTGTTTGTGAGCTATTAAGCTTTAAAGTGCAAAATTTTGTTAGAGTCAAGTGTCCCCCACCTGCCAGCCAAATGGTTTTTTTTGGATACGTGAAAAAAATCACGGTAGTTGTATATATGACGAAGTTAAAAGGGAAACTATCAAAGCTAAGTAGGCTTTACAAGTTTAAGAGTAATAGTCGACCAACTTATAAAATGTACTTGGCGCAGTACAAATTCCTCAATGGGAACTACTTAAATAACGTTGTCAGGTGTGTGAAACCGATAGTATCTACATTTAAGTATACGAGCCATCGTTAAATAAATGTTCATAAAAGCCCTCTTCTCAGAGTCCGCATTATTGAGATGGGTTACGGAACCCTGCACTGTGCGTGGCCCGACACGCACTTGGCCGGTTTTTTGCTTCTTAGTTGAAATTAATTTTATCTTATATTAGGTATTGTTTTTTTTTATATCTACTGCATATTGTTGTGCAGTAGATAGCCTAAGATATAGAACTGATCGCTGGAAAGACCTAGATCATCAGCTCAAAATAAAAGGGAATGACGTAACATGGAGGAAGCCTATGCCCAGCAGTGGGTAGTGGGTAGATAGGATTCCATTGAAAAAATGTTGGTACTACAATTTGGGGATCGGCGCAACAACATATATTACAAACCTTCACCAGGGCCAGGGTGCCTAGTGTTAAATTTAGTTACTATACGTATTCACTCGTTTACGTTAACGAAAACTGAAATTAGTATGGCGTGGAAGCAGCCCCTCCTGGCGACATACGAAAAGAGTTAAAATTTTGCCATACAAATTCTCGTTTTCGTTTACGTAATCGAAAGGCGAATGCAACTTTTAGAGCACCTTTGACTTATGTCTGGGCAAGCTTAGACATTATATAAATATGTATCTACCTCTTATCTTAATGTCGCCATAACATCAATGTTAGTTAGTGGTATTGTTGTGTTCCGACAATTAGAGACATAATAGCTAGTTCCTCACTAGTTAAGGACTCTGGGTGAATGAAGTGCGCTTCCACCCTTTATCATAATTTAGCATTAAGTGAGATGAAGTCTAAGAGCCTACCCGTAAGGAATAAAAAAACTTAGTGACGAACTAACTAACTAACTAACTCCGCAGTTTAGATTACGTTCGGCGGGCGGCCGGCGCGCCTTCCGGGCAGGCGTTTTTTTTTTTTGAGAGAGATTGCTGATTGCCGCTGCGGCATTTTCAGCTTCACCGGGCTTTTTTGGGGGCGGCGAGGAACGTAAAGGGTCCCTCAAGCCGTGTGAAACAAATCACCTTCAGAGGTTATCTAGAGGGAACGGCATCGCGCACTAGTGCGCGTCCCCGTGCCCTACTAGATTCTCCGAAGGATAAGTTACTCTATGCCGAAGGGTTCGGATCGGATCGGTCCGGGCAGGCGTATGCATAGTATTGCGTAGTAGGTTGCCGCTCGGCTCGCACGCTCCACGCGTCGTAGTCGCGCGTCATCGCGCGTAAAACGACGATCATTTCTGTGATTTTTGTGCACCTAACAATGACTAAGTACTAAACGATCTTATAATCCGTATAAAAGATACTGTTGTATTTACGGGTGTCTAAATAAAAAAAAAATAACAATGAATCGAAATTAACATTTTAATACTTAAATATATCCATGAGTGGGAACCCTGCGCTCTTGACGTCGATATCGAGTCAGCGTTGCATAACGGAATATGAACGCTCGGGTCACACGATAAGTTTCAATTTCGCGTGAAAGTCGTAAGAGTAGGCAGGTAGGTAGGTTTTTTATACCTAAACTTGACGTTTGTTAGAGAGTGAGTCTTCTGTTCGGTAGTACTATTAGTTATTCTGTGGACGAACTAGTTATTTCTCGAAGTTACAAAAGAGGTTATAAAAAATACTAAAATAGGTTGTCACCCTGAACGAAAACAAATTTACTGCCGAATCAGTTTCACCTTCGGTACCTAATGCGTCCATTGTTTACTAGATAGCGCATTGTTCCATTCGCGTACACACGGAACTGTTAAGGCGGCTCCACATGCTTGGCAAAAAACAGCGAACACCAAACAATAAACACGAACATGTGGACGAGTGCTTCTTTGTGTTTGCCTGTTTTTGTTTGTGTTCGCCAGTGTTCGGCGTCGGTGTCGGTTTTTCTTCACAAATCAAAGGATGTTCGGCAAACAGTTTGCGATGTCTCCAAACGCTTGGTAGCAATCAGTACTGCGCGCGAGCTTGCGGGCGGCGGACGTTCCAGTTATTCAGAAGTTTTTCGCACGCATAGTGGAGGAGTTAGGAAAATGACTGATTGGTCTGAGGATTCTCTCTCATTCTTTAACTCTATTCAACTCTATCATTTTTGGAAGCATACCAAAATGAGCAATGCATTTGGCATACATATACATATAGATGCCAATCATAAAAATAAGCAGAAGGTGACCGATGCGTGGACGCGCCTTAGTTATGAACAAAAATGTAAAGGAATTAAAAAATAAATATTAATGGCTACATTCCGAAGACATCTGAAGAGAAAATAGGACTCCATTCAGTCTGGTGCAGGTAAGTTTTAACTATTATCATCAACAAATAGCCAATCAAAATAAATGTTGCCATTGTAGGGGTATGACCGACCCTCGTAGGTTTTTATATAATAGCACTCAAACTCTCTGAGTTTGAGTGCTATTACTTTTAAAAGTATGGATATAACGAGATTAGGAAATAGGTAACATTAAATATTTTTTCAGGCCTTACCTTACCTGAAAAAAATATTTAATATTATTTAAAATGTGTTTAAATCGCGTTATAATATCAATACTTTTTATAGTAGTAGCACCGAAAATTCCGATCTATGGTCATAGGTACATGGTACATGACCTACCGCGCTGACTCAATGCGTGTTGGTGAATTATGTGTGTTAGAGAATTTTAACTATTGCTCTAATATTTATAATCTTACTTGATTTTGACAAAATGTATTTTTTATTTCAGGAGCTGATGATGTTTATAAACCTATCTGGTTTGCATATGGACGTAATGGAGTCATTTTTGCACAAAAAAGTAGAAATATAGAGAAGGTACCATAAGTAAAAGAAAATTTATTTATCGTCATTTATTTTATTCTTAATTTAGTTAGGTAGGTAGTTAGTTAAATAATGTATTTTTTATTGTTCGATTGCATGAGTATATTACATTAGTTACCCCTTTTGATAAATTCTGTATTGTTATACGGTATGGTATGTAACTAACTTTTATAGCTACCTAATAATATGAACCAAGTACTTAATATGTTTTTCTATGTAACTGCTACAACTTATCCAACAAATTAAAATAAGCACGCATAGGTATAATTTCCGATTATTAATGTAATACTTACCTATGGTATGCTGACCTACAAAAATATGAAGTAAATTGTTCTCTTATCTCTTTGGCTTGCATAGGTGACCTACGGGGTACGTTTGACATATCCTGAATTGTATTATAGCCACTTTCATGATTTCGTTAAGATCCAGGGGTTTTAATGTGCCATTACTCTCAATTACATCAAATGTTCCTGGGGGAGTATATCTTTCTGGAGAGTTTTTTCTAAGAAAGTTATGTATTAGTACACAGGTCATTGTAATTTCTGTCACAGTACTCGGGTCTAAATCAATTGGGCGACGGTGAATTTGAAATACTGAAGCTAAAATTCCAAACGTGTTTTCCACTACTAACCGAGCTCTAGTTAAACATTGATTGAATATTCTTCTTGGTGAACCGACGTTATGCTGTCCTAGGTAGGGTGTCATAACATGCATGCTCAGTGTAAAAGCACCATCTCCTATAAAAACGTATTGCACATTAATTTCCGATCCAGGAAATGGGCATGGTGTAGAAAAATCAATTTAATTTTTACAGATTTTTTGCCATAATAATGAATTATTAAAAACGCCACCATCACTTATTCTCCCTTGGCATCCTATGTCTGCAAATATAAATTTGTAATTGGTATCAACTAATGCCAAAAGAACGATGCTAAACGTTTTCTTATAGTTGAAATACTCATTTCCGCTATGAGGTGGATTTTCTATAAGAATATGTTTCCCATCTATAGAACCGAGACAGTGTGGGAACTTTCTTCTATACCCTCTTTCTATGTTCATCCAAGCATCTGCTGTTGATGGCATCTGAAATCAAAATAAAAAATGTCAGATAAAAAGATAAGAACAAACTTAAATAATTAGTTTTACAGATTTGTTTATTACAGGAAGCACCATCACATGAAATACCAGATGAAACTGCAGTTATAGAAGGAGAAGAAAACGATTTGGAGCAGCCATCACCTGTGCCTGTGACTTCCCGTCCGTCGTCGTCCTACTACCGATTTAGCGGAACGGCAGATGTCGTCAGCTTTTGGGCAGTTAACGAATATTTTAACTAAAAAAGGTACATCCACCGCCACCAAAGGAAGACTACGGCTAAGACCTATTTTTAAAATTGTTAGCAAAAAATTTGCGAAACGTCCTTCTGATGATAGAAAATTGTTTATGTATGGTATAGACACTTTATTTATTAATAGAATTTAGGAGAATATTAATAGGCGTCAAACCCTATCTTCCCATTACTCAGTCCCATACCAGTTGTATTCCGTACCACATGCTTCACAAATTTCAAACCGGCCATCATCCTCCAAAACATCTTATTCCGAACCTTTACCAAATACATCACCGTTTTCAAACCAACCGTCATCTTCCCAAACGTTGTATTTCGAACCTTTGCCAAACCTTTGCTTTGTGAACCCTTGTCTTTTGAATCACCGCCTCCCACCAATCAAATTATATCTAACTAATTAATTGGACCAAGAATGGGACAAAACATTGTTAATGAAGCAATAATTAAAGCCTACGAAGATTTTGATTTAAAATTTTATTCATTTATTTTAACGTTTATTGATTAATGCTATGTGTTTGTATATGTTTGGTAATTTGATTTGTTTGAATGATTTAAATGTAATTTTGATTTAAAATTTATTTATAATTTATTTATCAATTTTATTGCCATGTAGGTATTTGTGTTTAATTTTATTGAATTTGTTAATTTTACTAACATAGGATAAGTTAATTATTGTAACTAACCCAAATGAGCCATGATGCTTGAAATGAATATATGAATATGAATATACCGTAAAAATTGAATAAGCGCTTATTAAGTATCTCGCTGCCCCCAATATTCCGGTGACGCTGAAAATACCTCCCGAGGCAACAAACTCTCTCTTATCTTACGGGTAAGTACACACGCCTGCACATCAACCTATCGAAAACTGTCAAATTTCTTCAATTCAACCATATAACTTTCGGTATAAAGTTCAAAGTCTATTGAGGAAATTTGACAGTTGGTGGTAGGTTGATGTGCAGGCGTGTGTACTTCATGTGTGGCTTCATCTCACCTGATGTTAAGTTATGATAAGACCGAAGGTGGAAGCGCACTTCATCTGGAATCCTCAACTAGTGAGGCACTGACTAACATTAAAATTTGCCAATTATTGAAGATAAAAAGTACAAGTGACGATGCGTATCAATTGACCGATTACGTATCGCCATAAGAGCAAAACTTTTAAACTCACACACTTCACACTTCCGCGAAGTGCTTAAAAGTTTGGAAGTAGGCATTTTGTTTTATGAATCGTATTGGATATTGTTATTGTGCATTGTTAACCTTAGCAAACAGTTTTTATAAAACAGCTTTTTTTAAAACACCAGTAGTTAACTACGTAAAATTGTTTAGAAGTTCCGTAGAATTTGTATTCTAAAATGATAATTATTCTATGTACTACTTGCCTATCATTCTAGGTAAAAGAATTATTATATGTACTTACCTATGATTCTAGGTATAATATTTAGAACAGCTTGCTATTTTACAAGCTTTTATTTAGTTTCACCTGTCCCGATGTTTGACGGGTGTGAATACCTTTATTTACCTGAGTAAGGTGGAGTCAAGTGTGAGTCGAGTCGAGGAAACGTCTTAGAATATGGGTGCGTTAAATTTGATCCACTTCCCGGTTACCGATTGAGCTGAAATTTTGCATGCATGTGTAAAACCCCATCGAGTTTGGGCTCGTATGATTCGTCTTGACGAGTACTTTAGTGCTAGATGGTAACCAGGGTTTGATGACGGAGCTGGAAGATGGCCATAGGAACTCGGTAATTAAACGACACAACACTATCGAGTTTGGGCTCGTATTATTCGTCTTGACGAGTACTTTGGTGCCAGATGGTAACCAGGGTCTGATGATGGAGCTGAAAGATGGCCATATGGACTCGGTAATAAAACGACACAATTAACCCCATCGAGTTTGGACTCGTATGATTGGTCTTGACAAGTGCTTTAATGCTAGATGGTAACCAGGATCTGATGATGGAACCGGAAGGTGGCCATAGGAACTCGGTAGTTAAACGACACAACCCCATCGAGTTTGGGCTCGTATGATTCGTCTTGACGAATACTTTGGTGCTAGATGGTAACCAGGGTCTGATGATGGAGCTGAAAGATGGCCATAGGAACTCGATAGGGAAAATAAGCTCGTTCGTTCGTTCGTTCCGTTTGTTGTTTGTAGGAGGGTGTGTAAACTTGTCACACATCACTACTTCCTCAATACGGGTATCAAATGAAAGAGCTTGATTAGTAGAATAGTTCTTTATCAAATTAAAATAAAAAATGGTAAACTAAAACTTGAAAATAAAAAAAGTAAAAAGTTTTTTTAAGTAAAACGGTTTTATTGAAAATACAGATTTAAAAGCGTGTTACATTGTGATTGCAAAAGAATAATAATGAAGGTGTATTATACTAAAATGTTCTATAGTGTTCCATCACAATGCACACGCTTTTATTTATAGAAAAAAAAAATCTTATTTTCAGGTTTAAATTTTTAGCTTTTTAGTTCTTTTTTTTAACAAGTAGGTAATAAAAGCTTGTTTTTAAAAAGTTATGTTTTTTTTTTTTTTAACTTTTTTTTATCTTAATTTTAATAAAACCGTTTAACTTTAAGAGTTTTTTAATCATTTTTAGAAAAATATTTTTAAGATAATTTCTTTTAACTTTTATGATAAAGTGCGTCCTAAATATAAACGAATAATTCATCTTCTAACTAAGGTGAAAATAACTATTACCTATTATCAACATATCCCGCTTCGGCTTAACATTTTTTTTTTATATTTACGGGTAAGCACAGTGCCTTGATCTCACCTGATGTTAAGTGATGATAAGGCCAATGATGGAAGCGCACTTCACCCGGGATCCTCAACTAGTGAGGTACTGGCTATCTTATCTCTAGCTGCCGGAACACAACAAGCTACAAACATTGATGTTTTGGCGACATATTTAGAAAAGATGGTGGTAGCTAGCCAGGCGGACAAACAAGCCCTACCACCAACCAAACCGAGTACACAAATATGTACCCCCCGCTGGGAATCGAACCCGGAACCTCTGGGTCTAATCCGGTGGTCTTAGCCACTAGACCACAGAGGCGGAACATTATCAGGTAGAGCGGACATAAGCCTCTCTTAGTACACGCCACTGGGCACGATCCGCGGCTACTCTCATCCAGCTCTTGCTAGCCACTTTGCGAAGATCCTAGCCCGAGGGCTTCTTACACTACGTTTGCCGAAAGGCGGTCTTCACTCAATAACTCGTTTACCCCATCGGTTATCGGTAGGAGAAGGAGAATATATCCAGTAGAAACTCCTGCGCGCTCAAACCGCTGTCTCAGTGTCGCGAGACAGCGGTTTGAGTCGGAGCGGTTTGGTCGGACGATCCGGGACAATTAAATAAACAATCACCAGACGGAGTCATTTGGCTCTAAAACTTTAAAAAATGGATAGAAAGGAAGATTCCACGCCGCAGTTGCTGCAACCTTCGTTACGGGCGGTTTCGGTCAATTGCATCACACAACATAACTTAACGAAAGTGAACGCGTGGTATCATGACCACGTTGTGACAGAACAATTAGAGCTTGAGTACAAAATAAGGAGATCCACAGAACGTAAGCTTCATAGAAACGCGCTCGAGCAACGTACACTTAGACAACCTCTCACGGACACGGAATCTCGCAACAACTACGCTCGGAGTCTCGGACTGATCCGAGCTGAGTGCCTAGTCTGAGTTTTGTTTACTGTCCGTATTCATTCGATTCATCATCATCTCAGCCAAAAGACGTCCACTGCTGGACAAAGGCGTCCCCCAAGGATCTCCACAACGACCGGTTTTGTGCTGCTCGCATTCAGTGGCTTCCCGCGACCTTCACCAGATCGTCGGTCCACCTTGTTAGAGACCTGCCCACGCTACGCTTTCCGGTACGCGGTCGCCACTCAAGGACTATTCTGCCCCAGCGGCCATTAGTCCTGTGAGCGATGTGCCCTGCCCACTGCCAGACCTGCCTTGAGTTTAGCAACTCTTCGGGCTATGTCGGTTACCTTTGTTCTTCTGCAGGCAAACCCCGAGCATAGCCCTCTCCATTGCTCTTTGAGTTCGATTTCATTCGATTACGTTTACGAAAACGAAAATCGGTATGGCATTGAAGCAGGCGTCTCCTGGCGACATACGAGAAGAGTTAAATTTTTGCTAAACAAATTCTCGTTTTCGTTGTCGAATGTCAAAAATAACACACACTGGGCCCTCGGTTCCGAGATTTGAGTTCGTGAGAGGGTCTATGTATGGGTGCGTTGCTTGAGAGCGGTATGCAGATATTAAGCTTACCTTCTGTGGGTCTACTTGTTTTGTGGCTTGTGGCACGCGCGAACGTTGGCGTACGACCGTGGAAGCAATAAGTACCACCATGCGAAAAACATATACGTAAAAGTTGTACCGAAAACGAAGTGTTGTGTATTGTTTACGACATTGTATGTTTCGGACGACGACGATAATAATTCGACATTTTTGTAAAACACTGATGGAATGCGATTACGTATTGTTGGCTATCTATGGGGCGCTGTAATTTTTTAAGTATTTTTTTGAAGTTATTTGTTTAATATTATATTTTTCTACGTTATAATGAGTAATATTAGTGTTTGATAAACTTAATTTATCAATAATGCATACGAACGCTAACAATCACAGGCAGACACACTTAATTATAACCAATAAAATTTATTGTGCTAAATTTTAACTCAATATCTGCATATCTATAGTTTTGAAGGTACACACGCCTGCACATCAACCTATCCAAAACTGTCAAATTTCTTCAATTAATTTTCAACCATATATCTTACCCATAAGGTTCAAAGTGTATTGAGGAAATTTGACAGTTTGTGGTAGGTTGATGTGCAGGCGTGTGTACAATATATTTTCATATCATTTTCATATATTATATCAATGCACCACTTTGTTTCTTTGTATAGTTCTATGCTCCTAGGATTTAGTTGCTATAAAATTGTTATTATGCATTCATAATGTTATTATTTATATTGGAAATTAAAATTTCATTTGAAAAAGTGATTTAACTTTTGCGATCCGGGCGACAGCTAGAAATTGTTCGCACATAGAGTCACACAAAAGAACGCCTCGGTGGCCAAGTACCAAAGCGCTGAAAATTTCAATCACAGTGCCTGGCCCAAAGGACAACATTTTTTTTGGGCTTAAAATAAATGAAAATTTAACAGAGATCATTTCTGTTGATTAATACTACAAACATTTAATACTTTCATTCTACACTATTTTCAGATTTTAAAAGATGCCCATTTTATTTTGTAAAAAAATGTATTATTTTAAAAAAATGCGTCGAAAGGAACTATGTCCGAGTACTTTTATGACAGTTGATTAACATAAACTGACAGCTGAGCCAGCTGCTTATGTCATGACGAGATTATTGGAGCATTTTGGAATTTTTATTGTTTATTACGTTTTTGTTGTTTTCCAATTCAGTAATTCTATTTTGATTTCATCACTTCACTGACGTAATATTATGGTATCTACTTTAACAATCAGCAACTCTATGATACTAGGGGCAGTTTTCTAAAATATGTGAATGTTGGTTGGAATTCTGAGCTTTAAGTGCCTTAAAAGTGCTTGCTTACTCCATAAGCGATCAATCTTGTGCATTTGCACAACAGATATATACATCTTACATGTAGTTTTACTTTATTTATATGTTAGGAAAAGTATAGTATAAGTATGATGATTGTAAACATGAGATGTAGATATGTAGACTTGTATTTTTTTTTTAATTTAATGAAAAACGCACTGACCGCTGTCACGTCTATGTCAATAATATTTTTTTTATTATTGCAACATTACTTCTATTGTTGCTAGGAAAATGTATTTTTGTATATGAATTAAATTAAAATGCGCGTCTATTTATTAATATAAATACTTTGATCGTAATCCTAATAATTTTTTCTTTAATTTGATGTATCATTTGCTTATGTTAATTGAGTTTTTATTTTAAGCCCAGCTCCCATAGTAAAAAAATCTTCTCCTTTGTGGGATTTTTAATATTCAGTTTTCTTAGTAAAATCAAACAAAATATAAATACAGAAATAGCATCATGTGACATCTATATATATTTACATATTTTACAAAAACCCAACATCGGATTTTTCCAAGAAATCTCTATTTAAACAAGCCGGCACCGAACGTGTCATGTACAGACGCCTGCACATCAACCTATCCAAAACTGTCAAATTTCTTCAATACATTTTCAACCGTATACCTTAAGTAATCAAATTCAAAGTCTATTGAGAAATTTTGGCAGTTTGTGGTAGATTGATGTGCAGGCGTGTGTGTTAAACTAACTTATTATAACATAACATCTACATTGATTTGCATTGATTGCTGTGGACTTTTGGATTAAAAAAGTGTAGGTTCATCCAATGTTGGTTTTACTAAAAATGTCGAATAATGTAAAATTTAGAAATTTAGTTTGTATATATATGTATATCATACCTAATTAAAAAAACATACTCAGGTCGGCTGCTCTCAAATGCAATTTTGCAATGCGTCAACAATTATAATTCTCGTTATTATTACGTATACAAGACAATTGATTTAGGTCAACGATTTGTTCGTCGCATTTGAATTGATTGCTTAATATTTATAATTTAATAGTTCGTGTCGTGACGACGACCAATTTAACTCACCCAAAGCATAAAATAAGGAGACCCGAGACCCCAGAATCTCGGACAATCTCAAACCAGCCTCCCGACCGCCTAACTCGATCGCTTTCGATCGCTTTAAAGGCGAGGCGAGGAGGAGGCGTCATCTTGTCATTTCGAAAGCAATATCGATAGCTATAGGCTATAGCGAGGAGGAGGCGTCATCTTGTCATTTCGAAAGCAATATCGATAGCTATAGGCTATAGCGAGGAGGAGGCGTCATCTTGTCATTTCGAAAGCAATATGAAAGCAATATCGATAGCTATAGGCCATAGCTTCCGATATTGCTTTCATATTGCTTTCGAAATGACAAGATGACGCCTCCTCCTCGCCACGCCTTCAAAGCGATCGAAAGCGATCGAGTTAGGCGGTCGGCCCCAAGTCAGAGCGCAGCTATTGGGAGATTCCGAGAGTTGGTTGTTCATGTGTGCGTTGCGTTGCTCGAGCTTGTTGATATAAAACTTACTTTCTGCAGAGTCCTTATTTTGTGCCCAAGCTAAAATAAGGTAAGTATGTAGTTGGTAGGTATACTAGATATAGTAGGTATACAAGTCTTGTATTATGATATGAGTTTTCACCGCTTACAAATTGTTATAAATTTCCAGCGGAGGTACCTACCTCGGACCTACCAGCGGAGGTAATATATACCTACATATTTTACTCATTTTGTCTGGTGACCTCGGCTTAAGCCCACCTGACTAGCTACCACTACCTCATTTGAAATCGCCTGGAAAGCACTAACAGTAGCATCCTTATGATTTCTTTAGGTAAAATAACCATTTTGTAAAATAGAGGCAAAGACAAAATCGTTACAAAATAAATGAAAATAAGATTTCTTCACGTAATAAAACAGAAGAGAAGAAACAAGGAACCTCCTAGTGCGATTAAAAAAATGTTTATTTGTTCTTGTCTCTCTTGGACAGGTAGTTAGGGACGGTCGAGTATTTAGTAGATATAATAAATAATAATAATAATACAGAATACTATGTTTATTATTATTCGGTTAGTTACTAAAAATGTTTTCAAATACTCCTAATCGTAAAATACAAGCAATCTCTTTTTACGGCGATAGACTAAACAATACGATCTTTTTTTTAAATTTTACCTAAGTATTAAGATTAAGAAATAATATTTGTGTTGATACTTTTAATTCAGTAAATAAGTATTTGCACAAACCTAGATACTTATATTTCAAGCCGTGTGCTCAAAACACCGTCAGAGGGTTCCAGGCATCAGGCAAGCTTGTTCCCTTTCCCTACCAGATTCTCCGATGGGTTCGGGATGGATCGGGTGTATGTGACGAAGAAACCTTGCAAGAAAGAAACGAAGGGCATGCGCACAACAACTTAGTAAAGTTAAATCGCAAACGGACGGGTGTTAAGTGAACGCTTAAGGGACAAACAAAGAAACATTATTTTTATACACAGATTATTCCGTATATAAGTACACACGCCTGCACATCAACCTACCACAAACTGTCAAATTTTATCTTTTATCCTTTATCGTATGGTTTCAATACAGTATAGAATTGCGTCGAATCGTAAATAATCGCATATGCATACGAAAAGATTTTAAAGATCACTTCATCAAAGAGCGTCAACCTCCACGAGGAAGCCAATTATTCCAGCGGATGGAATTTCCAAATCGCCAATGCTTTTTTTTTTGTTCGCCAAAGTTGAATTACTGCTTTTTACTTCGTCGGCATTCGATCTAATGACTTACCCAAATTATATAGTACAGTGCAAATTGTATAAAGCAGAAACTGGTCAAGATCTAAATCGATTGTCGGGGACGGCAATTGGTAAATATAATAAAATAGTAAGCTTTTAATTTTTGGTTGTTGGATCATTGGCATATAAAATTGTAAATATGTGAAAGAAAATTTTGAACATTATAATTATAACGCATAACTTTTATTTTTTAGTTTTATTATGGAATAATCAATCTAAAAATATTTGAATGTGTTAATTTCAAAAGTAAAAAGCAAAAGAAAAAAAAACGAAGCTCTTTAGAACTGTTTTTTAATTGATATTTAAATGAAAATATATTTATGATGTTCTAAACTACATCACATTTGTCTAATTGCAAAGATAAATCCATTAGGCGCTTCGTAGACATAGCAAGTTGCAGAAGCTATCAACTTATTTGAAGAAGCTTTCGATTTTTTTAAAGTTTTCGTTAGTAGTTGTCAGTTGAACAAAATGCCCAATTTACGGCGGCCGCGATTCTAAATAAACTTTTAAAATCCACGCTCAACAGTCAATGTGATTATGGATCTCAAAGAATCATTATATTTTTTTTTGGGGGCGGCGAGAAACTTAATGGGTTCCTCAAGCCGTGGGAAACGAATCACCTTCGGAGGTTTTCTAGAGGGAACGGCATCACGCACTAAGGTGTGTCCCCGTGCTCTACTAGATTCTCCGAGGGGTCCGGATCAAAGAATCAGCACTTGTTGTACTTTTAATACGTCGGCGACGATAAATTATTCGTAGAAACTTTGTTGCTAGTTGCGGCAATTCGAAACTGATTCTATTATCGAGTGCAGCCACTAAAATCTGTTATCGATCATCGAAACTCGCAACTATAGTTGCTATGTCTAAGTAGTTTCTTTAGGTTAAACGGAAACAGCCTGTTGTGAGTTGCCTGTTGCTGCAATACGGACATCAAAGTTGATCTCTCTGTGGAGCCCTTAAAGTTCCCCAGAAATTGGCCTGCTAAAGTCAAACGTGACTGATCCATGTATCAACATCTTCATTGGAGTGATATTTTCCAGTTTTCTTTTACAAGTATCGTACGGTATCCTAATATGTACTTTTTGTAAGTTTTTGTAAGTAAACATTGTAACGCAGCCAATAATAATTGACCAACCGATTAACTTCAAACTTTTTAGGCGATGACTGAAGATGTCATCCACGTTTAAAACAATAATTTTGTAATACGTTTTGACGTGTTGTTATGATCATCCATGAACATCATTAACATTATCAAAATCAAATATCTGTGATCTGATCAACAAAAATATCTAAATTACAGTTTGTTACACTTAACTCCAAAGTTTTATACAAAGCAACAGCATAATATGGCAAGAGCGACAAGAATAGCGCTCGACCTGGCTTTGGGTACGTAAACAAATGTGTTTCAAGGAAACTGTGAAAAGCAAAACAAAGTGGATGTGTTGTGTGCTGAGAGAAATGTTTCATAAAAGCCAATTTATTTTACTTTATATGTGTCCTATATCCGCATTTGTTTTGTTTGCAGTTTCTGTGACCAAAATGCGTCCTACTGTATGCAAGATATGGGGAGCAGCCAAATCTGTAGTCATTAAAACTCCCGCTAGACCATTGGTGTGCAACGTGGTGGTGTCTAAAGTAGAATCAACCCTTGATAATTTAGCGGGATTAATAGAAACCGCTATAACAAGTCTCCGAAATAAACAATTACCGAGAGAAGAAAAATATCTTGAAAGAGAATTAGATAAAGTCAGACAAAAAATGCACGGCGATGGCAGAGGCGACGGTGGAAGACCCTGTTGTTGAAAAAAAAGTGTATTGCATACAAAAAACGTAAAAAAAGAGAAATCAAATGTCAAATCGTCTTATACATAGGTGTTTTTTAATATTTTTATTTTATTCTAGCTGCGAGTAAATCAGCTAGACCTTGGTTAGGACACGCGTGGCAATACGCGAAAGTGGAAATGGTACCGCCCATGACAATGGGTTTCTTTAATGGGGCTCCAGGTAAAAAGTTAGAAAATTCTGTTGCAAAATCGCTCGATGGTTTTATCGCTGGTTTGGATAAGAAAATCAAAGATATGGACCAGGCTGAATTAAAAGCGCAACAGGATAAGGAAGCTGCTATAAAGGCAGCACAAGATAAGGCAAAGGCTGCGGCTAAAGCCAAAGAAGACGAAAGAAAAAAAGTTGAAGAAGCGCAACGCAAAGAGGCTGAGAAAAAAGCCAAGGCTAAAGCTGAAGCCACAGCAAAAGAAGAAGCAAAGAAAGCACCGCCAAAGAAAGCTGATAAGCCCAAAAAAGCTGATAAGCCCAAAAAAGCTGATAAGCCAAAGGCAGCTAAAAAAGAAGAAGCAAAAAAGAAATAACCACCACTTGCTTTTAAATTATTGTAGTTGTCACAATTTTATTGTGGATGCACTTGTTGCTAATATAGTACTTTGTGTAAGTACTTCGTTATTATTATTTTATGAAATATTAAAAAATATTTAGTTAAGACCATCACGAAAAACTTTTATTTAAATAAGTTCAAATCAACCTTTCCTCAGCGGGTGGCATATGCACCGTAGAAAATCCTGTACCTGACTGTATTTGGTTTCATGTCATGTCATGTCATGGTGGTTAACCTCCAACCATATTGAAAGGTTGCAAAAAGATTCTAACCTTTTTTTACTAACTGGCTGTTATAAAAATTTAAAAATTGAGATTTCAAACGAGCTCAATTTATTTTTTGAAAATTGTCAATGTCAAATCCTCATTATTTCAGGCAGACCAAATTGAACGGATGAGTGATAATAATTGACAATTTAACTGTTAAAAATGGCAAGTGGAACTGGAGTGAAAATTTTTAACACCCTGCTGCGTAAGTAATTCATGTTCATGCGTGTTTTTTATTTCTTGGAAAAATTTTGGAGATGCCAGCCACAAAATAACGAGACTACAGACGGCTCGCAACTGACTGAGCGCAGCTGTTGCGAGATTCGCGTGTCCGTGAGAGGTTGTGTGACACAACCTCTCACAACTTGTGTGTGCGCTGCTCGAGCGCGTTTGTATGAAGTTTACCTTCTGCTGTGTCCAATGATATTAAATAAAACGAGGAGCAGATATGTCATAAGCGCGTGCGTTGTGAAGCCTCGTTTATATAGTCCAATTGTCTCATATCGCAATCAGTTTGCGTCAAACAAGCCACAGAGAGTGCAATCATTAAAATTATAGCTATCTCTTTCATTTGCGTGCTATTTCTTATCTTTTGTTTTACTTATCAGTGAAACGTGTCAATGTGTGCAGTTTTGGATTGCTCGGAACAGATTTAAAACGCAAATTACTATGAACGTAACATATCTATAGTTTAAAATATCATTGGCTGTGCCCTTATTTTGTGTACCAGCCCTTTGGTATCTCCACCAACTGTTGAGATACGTCACCGTATGGATAGAGTAAAGTAATTTTTGTAGATATAAAAATTAAGTTTTACTTTATACTTATAAAAGTATGCAGCTTATCATTATTTCAAGCGGCAAGCTATCATGATCTTGAAAGCGATCATTTTAAGCCTTGAGGTTATTCTTTTGTCAACTATTTCAATAAAAAGGAGATAATTTTAGCTGTTGATAAAGTTCACAGACCTTATAGTTAAGTATAGTTGCTACTGACGGCTCAGTGACATGCCTTGGGCCCTCCCAAGGCTCATGCCCAGCAGTGGACTGTTACGAATGTTTTTTTTTAAATGATGGATGATACAAAATGCAATATTTTAATTAGAAATAAAAAAGCGACTTGCGTCCGATCTGACGCACCTTATGCAAATCGATATTTTTCATGTGCTAGGTATTTTCAGTCTTGGTAATGACTACAAAGCGAATGTAGCTTGTAGTAAAAGTATTGCTTTAGAGACCGCCTGATGAAATACTTGAATTTTATTTTATTCTAAAGGAGTCTAAAGGTCGTTTGATAATTTTGTAATGAAGATTATATGAAATAACATACTTATTATCATCCGCTCATTTTAATGTCCCCTGATGCTGATGAATGCTGAGGCACGAGCCTTCCCTATGGATGGATATGGCCCAATGCGGATTGCTAAGTATGTTAACCGGAATAAAACTATAAAGCTCTATATTAAATAAAAATAAAATGCTGTTACGCGTTCCGGCAGCCTTCGCATCTTTTTTTAAGGCTAAAGGCGAACCCCAGGTTTTTTACCGGGTCTGTCTTAATCCTTTTTTAGAAAAAGGACAAGGCAATCCCCGGATCCAAGGAATCTGCGAGCAGATTTTTCCTGGGCAAAAAAAAAAATGCTGTTAGTTGGTAAGCGCATCTCTTGAGAACGGCTGAACGGATTTTGATCAAACTTTGCAAATTGACAGACTTTTATTTCGGGTAACATGTTTCTGTAAGATAGTGTAGTCGTATTGAATGATGTCGCGGGCAATAGCTTCTTATAAATAAATATTAAGATTACAACTTTTTTCAAAAGGGTCAAGACTGGTTTCAGTACATGAGCTAACCGGAGTTTACAGGCCAGCGATAACGCGCAATAAAGAAAAAATCATTGAACTGATTAAAGGTAAACTAATACTATTTATTAGAGAACGAAATTCACACTTAATAATACTTTCTTAATTAACCTCATGCTCTACTCTATAGCGAATCGAACCCTTCGAAGAATCTAGTAGGGCACGGGGACACGCACTAGTACGTGATGCCATTCCCTCTAGAAAAACTCCGAAGGCGATTAGTTTCACACAGCTTGAGGTACCCTTTAAGTTTCTCGCCGCCCCAGACAAGCCCGGTGAAGCTGAAAATGCCGTTTGAAGCAATCAGCAAACTCTCTCCAAAAAAATAATATATCTTTCTATCTTAACCGATTTTTTAAAATTTTTATCTCGATTTTTTTTATTTTTGTGTCAAAATATTATTGGCTTTCAGAAAAGGTCGAGCGTGCCCGCAGATCAGAAATTGCAAAAAAGATCGAAATAGCCAAAGGATTTTATAACTTAGAAATGGCGCCACCAGGCCAAAATGAAATGGCGGTAGGTTTCTACTTCCTATTCACACTCTATGTGTCGGACGAAGAGTCTGAAACCACAAAATATGGAGATTGCAGAAGGTAAGCTTCATACAAAAACGCTCGAGCAACGCACACATAGACCCGGAATCTCACAACAGCTCGCAACCACTTTTTTGTCGTAACCCTATTTCTTATATCTATGGTCGTAACAGTCTGAGCGCAGCTGTTGTGAACTAGCAGCGTGGTTCCGTGTCCGTGAGAAGTGAAGCTTACTTTCTGCTGTCTCCTTATTTTGTGCTAAAACTGTGTTACGGATTGTACTACGAAACGTATTTAAATGTCGTGTAAGGCTTAAAATACATACCTACCACAAGGTGCCTCCAGGCACTGCGAGTTTCATTCGTCATTCGATCACATTAAAAGAAACTAGAATTTGTATGGCAAAATGTTTTCTCTTCGTATTCCACCAGTTTTTTGTTTCAATGCATTAAGTATATATTATATTATCTAACATTTTCACTGTCGTAACGCGATCAAATGGCGAATAAAACTTGCGCTAGGCCCCTGCACGCGTGGTCCTATGACAAAAAAGAGGAAGAGGGATAAGGGAAAAAATTAAAATGCATTAAGGCACTCTGTTCAAAAAACAACCCTTTTTATTTAATGTCCTTTTTTTTGTCCAAAAACGCAAAACTTTTCCGCAGAGACTTGTCACTTGTCAAACATCCTACTATAATATTATAAACGCGAAAGTTTGTAAGTAAGTATGGATGGATGTTTGTTACTTTTTCACGTAAAAACTACTGAATGGATTTTAATGAAACTTTCCTTCTTTTTTTACTTTTTTTTTATTTTACTGTAGTCTTCGCGAACGAAGTCGCGGGCAACAACTAGTTCTGTATAAAAATCGGCTTGATTTTCTTACGTTTTTTACTACAAGGAAGTAAGTATCCTTTTGTGGTGCAAACAAAGTTTTAAACAATTTTTTCTACCTGACGAATAATTGAAGAAAAAAGGGGTGCCTCGCGTCTAGGAAAGAAAGCTGATCTGATAGAAAGGTAAGTTTTGATAGGTATAAGTAAGGTATAAGTAAGTAGTATAAATAGGCGTGGACGCCTATTTCAGGCAGTTCACGCTTCTAGATTACTACAACTATTTACACACTTCAGTAATGAAAAGTAGTAAAATGTGATGTTTTTTTTTCACCTTACAGACGAACTAACAATTTATTAGAAAACTAACATTACCTCAAAATAATACAATTTTAGAGAAGTTAAACATTTTATTTTTATCACAGATTGGAGGCTTATGACAAAAACTGCAATTTTGATAGCATCAAAAGTAGACTAAATGTCTTTCCAATCGCTCTATTCGGGCTGCAGTAGAAGGTTCTGCTGTGCTATTCCAGGAAAATTGTGTTGGATTTCTTCAAAAATTTACGCCGCAGTAGAAACCCTGTTACAACAAGTTTAAAAATCTTTAAATAAATGTTACAACTGGATATTTCGTTTTTGTTACAACATAATAAAATATTAGTCTGTTGCTTTAAAGTTTCTTCTTTTTAAAGCTCTTTCCTATTTTTTCTTAGTGTAGAATTTGGAGGAAGTTTATGTGAACACATTTCTTCATATCTAAAGGAATCCTATTAAATTATAATAATTTGTATGGAGATTGACAGCTGGTGTGTTACAAACACTTGGCGCCCTCTAGAATAAACTATTTGACAGTTTGCTTCCCCATTGAAGCCGCAGCCTGAAACTTTAATTTGACATATTTTCAGAAGCTGCAATCTGATCTGGCGCTGGCCAAAGAGTTCGTCCAGAATGGCTGCTTCAAGTACCTGACGGTGAAGCAAGCTCTGTTGCTGCTGCTTGTCGGGACTGAAGTTGGGTTGTGGTTCTTTGTGGGAGAAACCATCGGCAAAATGCATCTTGTTGGTTATAAAGTTAAGTGATGCTGCTTCGTTTTTATGAAATAAATTATTTGTTAATGCCTAGAAAAATGCGAGTTTCTGTTTTTATGGATCATTTCGATATCTTATATCAAGTAGGAGTGTAGTGAGAAGGAGGATTTAGTCCGATCCGATCCGAACCGTTTGGAGAATCTAGTAGGGCACGGGGACGCGCACTAGTGCGCGACGCCGTTCCCTCTAGATAACCTCTGAAGGTGATTCGTTTCACACGACTTGAGGGACCCTTTACGTTCCTCGCCGCCCCCAAAAAAGCCCGGTGAAGCTGAAAATGCCGCAGCGGCAATCAGCAATCTCTCTCAAAAAAAAAAGGAGGATTTTGAATAAGTATTCACATAACACAACAATGATGTAGGTAGGTACATATTTAAGAATGTCAAATAGTCCACTTGGTGTCTGATGGTAAGTGGCGAAGGCTGATGCGAAGGTGGGACCGCACTTTAGAATTCTAAACTACTGAGGCTATGCTATGTTACCTATTGCTTTCGGAAAACAACAATGCCTTAAAAAAAAAAAAATTAAAAAAAATTAAAAAATGCCTTGTTTTAGCGACGGACTAATTATTCCTTGTAGATCCCTTTTGGAGCACTATGGGGGTTTCTCAAAAAGAGTAGATATAGCAGAATTATCACACACTTTTAGAGATCATTCCTTATAATTTAAAAATGAATTAAAATAATCAAATCAAATCATTTTTGCATTAGTGTAGTCAGTATAAAGGTAGTACCTACAGAGAAAATTTTGGAAACTTAAACATGGACCCTGTTAGGGTACCTATTGCGATTTCCCTAATTACAATATTTGCTATTGACAAGGCAAGTATTTTAACAAATAATAAAAAAAAAAATTAATATAAAAATAAAACATCTGTACTTACTAATTAGTGGTTACTAAATATTTGCTATTACACAATAAAAGAAACAGAAATAAAATCTTAGTAGTTGAGGGTTCAGGGTAAAGTGCGCTTCTTTGACCTAGGTGCTTACCGGTTAGGAATAAATAAAATTGAATTATGTGTTTAGTGGTACACTGGTAGCTAACTTAAAAACTGTCATCAACAAAACGTCGCTCAAAATAATGTACCTACCTATAGGTGGACCGCTTTTCTTTTTTTTTTTGTTTTTTTTTGAGAGAGATTGCTGATTGCCTCTACGGCATTTTCAGCTTCACCGAGCTTTTTTGGGGGCGGCGAGGAACGTAAAGGGTCCCTCAAGCCGTGTGAAACGAATCACCTTCGGAGGTTTTCTAGAGGGAACGGCATCGCGCACTAGTGCGCGTCCCCGTGCCCTACTAGATTCTCCGAAGGGTTCGGATCGGATCGGGGAGCGGAGCAACCCGAGGGCGCCTCTTAAGGCACGGACGTCGGCTCGGGTTGACCGGGCCGTGGAAGAGGAGAGAAGCGCCCAGGTACATGTCTGTACCTGGTGTAGAGTGAGTGTGAACCGGTTCTTCGTACCCTTGTTCTACGAGTACGGTGTGTTGGGCCTATGAAAGCAATATCGAAAGCTATAGGCTATAGCTATAGATATATGCCTATACCTATTAGCTAGATGACAAGATGACGTCATAAACTATACACGTAGCCAAAGCAATCGGTTAGGCGGTCGGACCCCTGGTGTGCATGTTTAGTGTGTTCTGTAAATGTGTGGTGTCATTTAGAGGATCGGGCGGGTATAGGTGGACCGCTTAACTCAGTCTCGCCTGCGGTAAGTACGCGGGGTGGGAGGTACATACGTAGGGCCTCAACCACGAACACGAGCGACTTGCGACGGGGCGAACGGATTTCTAGTTCATTGCGCGCTATACAACGGCAGTCATAGTCAAGGTTATAGAAATAACGCAATGAACTAGAAATCATTTGCCTCATCGCAAGACGTCAGTGGTCTTGGCCGGTCGGTAAGGTAACGTGTGTACCACACGTGATAATTTTAACAAGATTCATCTGAAGATAAGCTATTATAAATGTAGGTGCTACCCATTCAGAGATTCTATATTTTAGCTGTGGAGAAAAATGGGCGCAGGAAACTGCACAGCTTTTATAAAAGTAACGAAATTTATAATAAAAAATTACTTGTCGTTACCAAATCATGCAATATTACAACAGATTTTATTACATAGGTATATTTCATTACTCGCGCCCTTCGATTTGATCGATCGATCATCAAAGTCAGAACGCAAATCGCGAGAAAACAATTTTTTTTTCTTTTTTATTATGACTTTTCGTATTTTTGAAAATAGAATGCAAACTAGAAAGAAACTTTTTATTATACTTGTCAAATGAAATAAAAATGTGGAGGTGGAAATACCTAAATACTATTAAAAAATATCGTAGAGAAGGAAGACATATTTTATATTTTGACGAAACTTATGTTAATGCATCTCATAACGTTTCAAAATGTTGGCAAGCAAAGGATGAACACGGCGTGCTTTCTTATATCGGTAAAGGAGACCGTTTGATCATCGTACGTTGTGGAGGCCAAACTAGATTTGTAGACGGAGCACTTGCGATATTTAAATCCAAATGTAAAACAGGTGATTATCACGATTCTGTGAATTTCGTGGATTTCAGTAAATGGATAAATGAAAAACTCATGCCTAATATACCACCAAATTCGATCATAGTAATGGATAACGCAGCTAATCATTCGGTTCGAGAACAGAAAAAGCCAACTATGGCTTCTACCTAGCCAGCTATGCAAATTTGGCTACGACATCATGAAGTGCCTTTTGATGAAAAACTTAGAAAGTATGACTTGTTCAAATTAATTAAAAACCATTTCGCAGAAGATATTTACAAAATTGACAAATTTTTAAAAAGAAACGGACATGAAGTGTTGCGTTTGCCTCCATACCACCCTGACCTAAACCGAATTGAGTTGGTCTGGGGTGATATTAAATGACAGTTAGCACAAAAAAGTATCGACTCTAATTTGGACAAAAAAAAATATGTTGGAGGAATTATTTGCTGGGTATTCCGTAGAGAAGTGGGAGCATTGTATTAATCATATAATTAAAGTTGAGGACGAATACTGCAAACATGACAGCGTTATATATATATATATATATGATATTGTTGATCTACGTGCAGGACGATTCAGATGAATCTTGTTAAAATTATCACGTGTGTACCACCTTACCGCTCGACCTCGACTACTGAAGTCTTGCGACGCGGCAAACGGATTTCTAGTTCATTGCGTTTTTCTATCACTGTTGGCTATGACTGCCGTAGTATAACGCGCAATGAGTTAGAAATCCGTTCGCCACGTCGCAATGCGCTCGTACTCGTGGCAGAGGCCCTACGTACCTCCCGCCCCGCGTACCTACCGCAAGCGAGGACTCAGTTAAGCGGTCCGCCTATACCTTCCGCTTGGAATCTAACATTGGTTCCTGATAGAACCACAGATGACGGGCTGAAAAGTAGTACCTACACTACAGCGGTCTAGTCTAGGTGCCTTTTCAATTAAGTATATTATTTAGGAGACTTAGCACATTAAATTCCTTTGCTTGTATGAGTTAGTTTTTTAAGTATTCTGCATACATAAGATGCAAATATTTGATGTACATTTAAAAACATTAGATAAAATATCATCTATAATGTTTTAAATGAAAACATTATTTATAATGTAAACTAACTACGAGTATTAAATTTTTCTTACAAGTAATACATACATAAACAATATTTCCTTCCTTTAAGATGATGATGAATGATAATAGAAATGGCAAGTGAGAAATTATATACCCCCCAACCCTTCGAGTATCTCAGTAAAAATGTGGGGCTTTACTAAATCCTCAGTCCTCACGCAGACTTCGAGACGACCTCCGTAGCCGAGTGGCTTGCACGCCGGACTTTGGGCGGCGCTAACTCTGAGGTCCCGGGTTCGATTCCCGGTTGGGTCAATGTTGAAAACTAACTTTTCGATATTGTGTCGGGTCTGAGTGGTTGTGGTACAGTCGTTGTTTCTGATTTCCATGAAACGAGTGCTTTAGCTACTTACCTTGGGATCAGAACAATGTATGTGATGTTGTCTAGATATTTATTTAATTACAAAAACACAAATGTTGAAAAAATTTCCACGAGCAGCATTTGAACCTGCACCCTTCTGACATACCGGGTCAGGTGCTCTTCCAATTGAGCTATTGTGGTTCTAACCAGCCCTGACCCGGTATGGCAGAACGGTGCAGGTTCCAATCCTGCTCGTGAAAATTTTTTCAACATTTGTGTTTTTGTAATTTGTTTCGCAACAAAATTTGCGTTATAATTATATAAACAAAACAAAAACATTTTATTTATTTAATATTTATTTACTTCTTGAGAAAATTTGAAAAGTGACGTTCCACTGTTTTATTTCATTTGCCCACACTCATGCACACTCACGAACGCTTAACGGTTAATAATCCACCATTATTTCACATTATTACTCTATAACACAAATTTTATAAAATAAAATAAAACTGCAGACAAGACTATTCACGTTCCCACCAAGAACCCATCTCACCTTTTGAAATCAATCTTACCTACAATAGAAAATACAATATACATAGAATTAACAATGATGTATTTTTTTTTACAAATCACAAAGAGTAAAGAATCACAGTAAATACTCATTAGAAGACATTTGTCATATCAAAATAACCTTTGATAGTCAAATGAATGACACAATATGTCAATTATAATAATATTATGTCATGTTCTTAATATCGATTTTAAATTTATAATATGGCGCGCGCTTGCGCTTTCCGGACTTCCTGTCACACTGTTACATCTACTTCCGTCACATTTCACGAAATCACTCCCACAAATTGTATAAGTATATAGGAAGCGAGCGGAAAGATGTTACACATCAAAAATATAAAGAAAAACATATTTTTATTAGTTGTAAACTGGCGTCACTAAATGACTAGCTACATTCTGTATAAGTCTTGCGTAGGTACTCTACCTTTATTAAGATGTTCGTACATACATGATAATCAATCGAACAAGCGAGGTGCCCAATCACGAGGATGCTCCACGCCCGCCGGCCGGCCGCCGCCGCGAGTAGGGGCAGCTGCATCAGCTTTCGGTATTACGCTTTCATAGTCGTTACGTCGTTAGACCACGCACGCACGCGTCTATAGTTATTATTAGAGTTTGAATATAAAGTTTATCGTCTGCCTGCCCCTTGAACTTACATTTGATCTTTACAGTGCGGAACTTTCAAGGCGTTTTTTTACTTGTAAGTTAATTGTGTATAACAATAACTCATAATTATTTTTTAAAAGGGACTAAATTGGCTTGGTTTAAATTATGTATTAAAGTGCATTAGTTTCGAAAATGTATGGTTTGTTGGCTATTGTTATTTTTTTACTATTTTACCAATGAGTCTCCTCTGGTGGTAAGAAATGTAATGTATTTAATAATAATATCATGATGTAAATGGTAATGTTTATAAACCGCCTGTAACAAAAAGAAATTTTCAACACACAGTTCCTATTTTTAACTTTAGCCTGTGTGTAAACATGACCTTTTCTTCGCAATAATGTTGTAGTATTATAAGAGGCTAAAATTTTGGGTCCCTTTCTCTTTTACAGATTACGAAACAAAAAGTTGAGTTTTTGACATTGACAATAAAAATAATTGGTGACATTGACATTCCGTGCAAGATGGCTGCAAAGGTGCAATGCGGTGTTTCCGCGGAAACGCGGAGTGTTGAATTATGATTCAATTTAAATTAAAAACTATAAAAAAATGATAGTGAGTGAATCTTGGTAGTGCTTGTTCAAAATACTTCCATTCTCTACAATCACTTCACAAAATTTTTCGTTTGCGAATAGTTTTTTGTTGTGTAGCAAAACGTAATGTTGCGTAGAGTTAATTTCTATTCAATATGTTTAGCATTCGGTCTCAGTGTTCTTTTGATTCTTGCTGGAAGTCGATATACAGATAACATAAATTACCACCCGCCTTCCGAGGGCCGCAAGAACATAAGGAATTATTTAAGAGTGGAAGATGGGGAAGACAGCCTCTCGCAACCAGTGCCGACAAACCCCTACGATGGCTCGCCTGACATTGAGAAAATATTGGAAAAAACACGTACCAAAATAAGGTTTGAAATGTCCAATTACAATTTTACCAACACTGGCATCAATAGTTTAGACGAGTTACTAATGGAGGCAGGAGGAAGACCAATAAGAAGTCTTGTTGTGTCGACCTGGCGATCAGGGTCCACATTCTTTGGGGAGCTATTAAATGCGATTCCAGGTAACTATTACCATTATGAGCCCTTTCTATGGTATGATATTGTACAAATTAGAGGCCCGCCTTACTCTTATAAAGCTTTAAGGTATATGAAGGATATGATGAAGTGTAACCATGATGGTATGGACGATTATTTTGAATATGGAAAAGGACATTTGCACCAATTCAGCCATAATACAAGACTGTGGGACCATTGTAAATTAAGAAAGGAATTATGTTTTGATCCTGATTTCACATCGAAAATTTGTAAGCTGTTCCCTTTCCAGAGTATGAAGGTTGTGCGGGTCAGGTTAAGACTCATTGAGGAACTGCTTGAGGATAAAGAGTAAGCTTTATAAAAGTGTTTTATGCATATGCAAATTAATTAGCTTCACTGTTCTCATACTTACCATTCATTACACAGAATTAAGCAGCACACAACCAATGATAAGAAATTAAAATAAATTACATATAATTATGATGCATGCATTCATGCAGGGCTCTGAATCGGTTAACAGATAGCGGTTAATATCATTCTTGAAACGGTATGATTCAGTTCATTGATTAACCGGTTATATATATAAACTGTTCCAACCAAATCAAAATAATGTTAGTTACCAGTTAATACAGAGATTTTTAAAGCTCAGGTAAACTGATTGGCACTGATTTAACCAGTTACGCTCATATGCACTCAACTCAGCCAGGCGCAGCTGCCCCGCTCGCCACGAGATTATGCGAGAGCCTCATTAGTTTTAATTAGTTTACACAAAACACAACAGATGGTGTTGCTCACAAAATTTTTGGAATACAAATTAACTGGTTAACTTCGGCTAACAGAATCACAATTAATAAAAAAATTTAACCGGTTAATTACCTGTAACCGAACCCTTTACCTTATACCATTCTGATATGGGGTCAACAACCCAAACTGGTTAATAAATTTAACCGGTTTCCGAGCCCTGCAGACATGACAGGCATTTTTTTTTATTGAGAATAATAAATTTAATAATGCTGCAAATGTGTAATAAATTTAGAAGTTACTAGAACAATTTAAAGAAACAAGTTAAAGTGATGGGTATATCTAAAATGATTGCATAAACAAAAATTTTTTTTATGACATCAATAATTAGTACAACACAATAATAAAATTAAAGTTCTATTAGACTATCTGTTTTTATAAATTTCAGGCTTAATTTAAAAGTGGTGCTGTTAGTCCGTGACCCCCGAGGTGTGATGCAGTCCAGGCAGCATCGAGCCTTCTGCCAACCCTCTCCGGACTGTTGGTCGCCAGAACTGGTTTGCGCTGACATGATCAGCGATTATGTGGCTGCCAGCAGACTCATGGAAAAATATCCCAATAGACTCATGTAAGTTTAACTAAGTAGTTTTACAAATTTGTTTTTAGTTGTTTGGAACATAATATTCTATGGAAATTAATTCACATCTAATCTGGAAGGTATAGTTAAACATACTTTGCATAGATACTGTTTGCATCAATTAATAAGGTTCCTGCACTGAATGTGTCTTCAATGTATCCACCCTCATACTCTTTCCCTATTTCTTTTGCTTTAAATAAAGTTATGGTATTATGGTATCTATGTGTTGCACCAGTCATCACTGCACTGCTTTCGCAGATAGACACTTAGTAGTAATTAAAATATTTATAATAATAGGTAAAGTACTTAATACTAAGAACACAGACTACAAAACTGATGGCACTCATTTTAAACTTTAAATACCAAACATTTTATTTTTCTTAGATGTCCCTCTCGTACTAACTTACACTTTTTATTTAGGAAGTCATTATCATCATAAATTTTCATTCTGTTTTGCAGGGCTCTCAGATATGAAGAGTTGGCACTCAATCCGAACGCAACCGCATTCAAAGTTATTAAGTTCTTAGGGCTAAGTGTGACCCAGTCTATTCAAGAGTTTTTGCACACGCACACCAATGTGGATGTGGCTGGCGTCAGCTCGACGTTTCGGATCTCACGCGACGTCCCTTTCAAGTGGAAGACTAGTCTATATTTCAACTATGTTGACGAAGTACAGGTACGACAAGGGCCTAGAACTATTTCACTTTGTAAATGTCGTTACTTCTTTTAAAGTGTTCTTTTAAACTGTGGAGTTTCTTGAACCCATTCTTCTCCACAGCTAAAAAATAGACGTCCTGAACGGGTAGTAGGTAAAAAATGTATGGACGATTCAAAAGCACTTATCTTAAGTTTATTTGAATAAAAAATTTTGACTTTGATTTTGATATAAGATTGACAACTTTTTTACAGAATGCATGCAAAGAAGCTATGAATCTGTGGGGATACAAAATGGTACACAACGCATCGCAAATGGCCAACAAAGATTTTTACCCTCTAGAGCCCTACACTATAACTCAGTGATTTGACGACAATCTTCCCTTATGTAAGTATATATAGAATTCTTTAGAATTCATTAGTTGAAGCTACATAACAACCCTTCATATGTATATGATTCATCATTTGTATTCTTTACAAATTATTTATTATTTTGGCAAAGCCACCTGCTTGCTACAGGTTGTAACAGTTAGTATTTAATTGTTATAAAAAATAAAACAATGTTTCTGTCAAAGGATAGGCAAGGTAGGTAGTAAATTTTAATGTACCCCAGATACAGATAGTACCAGTGTGTTTCTTCTAACATTACACACAAATTTATGTAAACACACACTAAGATATATTGGCTGATCACTAGAAAGCGTCACGGTCAACTGGAAAGATGCGAATAGTAAAATGCATCATTGTTCTTTGTAACTACTTATCTGAAATTTACCTAAATAAATGTACCTGTATACATACCTAAAAACGAAAATCTTATTCTTTACTTTCTTATTAATGTATTGTCTGTATTTATTGTTTCAGCTAATGTATCTGTAATGTATATTACAGAACTATCTGCGGAATATTTCAAAATTAACAAAACAATTAGAATTTCATTTGGATATGAATATTTGTGAAGCTGTATCTCTGATCACGAATCTCATTTAAGTGTTACTCCGTTATTGAACATGATGTGAAGTAAGTCATTGTTTATACTCATGGTTGACTTATTTTTAACAGAATTCCTAGGGAGCCACTCAGGCAACCGAATATGTAAAACATATGGATAACAGTATAATTAAATGCTCATTTTAATGAGTAGTCGATTTTAAAAATAATGAAACGAAAAGGTCTGTTGTTACAACAGTAATAATTATATAATGTTTAATTAAAGCTAAGATCAATTTTATAGACTCGAATTTGACTAATGGTTAGTTAAATTAGAGGCTTTGTGTTAAAACTATTTACAAGGCAGCAATTCCATGACAAATAATTTGCAGAAGTGCTCTCTAACATGTGTGTTGATTCTGAAAAAGACTTCCAAAAGCATGGCTTACGTTCCTACTCTACTCAGATACGGCTTGAGGTAAACTTTCTTACCGTCTATAATCATAGTTATGCAAATCAAATTGCCTCAAATTATTTTAAGTTCTCTCAAAACGCACTGTTGTTTTAAACAAGACTGCAAAACAGTATATACTTTATTTTGACAAGATTTTGTTTTACCTGATAGGACATTTGAAGAGCACGCGATTACGTCGCGTATGTCATGTTATGCTAGTCAATACGGCTTACACGTGGAAATGTATATACGACATATCTCGAGATATTATGTCATAAGTAGTCATATCATAACTGACGGTAAGATCTCCTACTTCTTTTCAGAAATATATAACTTGAGATAGAAGATTAAAAAGTACTTCCTCAACCACTGATGAGCTGGCTCTCTTAGTCTGAGTGGTAAATTTTGTGAGTCCATCTTCCTTTGTCTTCTATAAATGACTGAAGGCAAACATCAGTTTTTTTATCAAGAACTTGTGTAGAGTAGGAACAAAGCCGTTTCTTTCTATCCAGTATTATATATAACCAACCATGTTCTGTTCCTCTGTTTCCAAAGACTGATTGAAATTTCCAATTCTCCTATTCTTCCATTATCTATTGCATTGCATCCATTAAAAGTTGCACCTCACTATCTAATGAACAAAGCGATTGAGCTGTCGCTAGTAAGTTCAGGTTGTGTTATACACCGAGCGTGTATTGTTATATCAAAATGTAAAAGATGGACCATTAACGTCAATAAAGGTCGAAATTGTTTGAACATTATACATGCACACTATTTGTGCTAGGACGTACCTAGTATCCCCGAATACTGTCAAACAATTGAGACCAATTTAATTAGTCAACGCGTTTTAATTGTTAAGCTTAGGCAATTTGATATTTTTAGCACTCACGGAATTGATGAATTGTTGATGCTTCCAATTGTAGACACTCGATTAGTGTGCATTATGTCGGCGAGTCCTACTGCACTAGGCAATATTATGTAGAGTTAGCAAAAAAGTATGTTGACAATTGGTAACGAAGGCGGGAGAGAGAGTCAGCTACTGCCAAGTAGAATTGTGTTGATAATAAATTGAGGTAACCTTTATTGCTATCTCCACATGTACACGTAGGGGTCATAGGTAGATTATATACGTTAAAATGTTGGCTTTTATTAGCGGCGACATATAAATGTTATGTCAAATGATAATGTGGTCATTTTACCCGACCAAATGAATTAATTGCTACAAAACGATAAAAGGCCTTATTAGTTTAAACCGATACTTGATAAAACGTTATATACGGAATAGTAACTAGTCGTTTTGGTGTTTTTTAAAAGTAATGAAAAATTATTTTATTTTTAATAGAATTTATTATTTGTAACGTATAACTCAAGTCATTTACATACGTTACGAGCTTAATTTAAGGTGGATAGCTACTATGTCGGATAGCTTCTAGATCTGTCTAGTAATGCTGCCGTAAAAGCCAAGGCTGCTGTAAAAAGGAAATCCTAATATACACGAGTATACACGTGTATGGAGATGTTGTAAGCGCCGCGCCGTTGTAAAAACGTACATAAATATACTCAAACTTTACATGTTTCCTATGATAATACAGAATCATTGAAAGTATGCTTGCAGCTAAGAATTAAAAGTATTATAGAAATACAAACTTCTATTGCTTGGCAATAGGGTACAAAGTTACGGGAGGTAATTTTAGATAAGAACTAAAACATTAAATATGAGAATATACACTCAGGGGCACATCTAACCGCCCACCCCGTTATTTTCATACAAACATGCTCACCTTGCGACTCTACATAAAAATGTCAATACATTTCTGCAAATATCTGTATGCTAATGTTTAGGTTAAACGTTCGACTGTCCAATTAGCATTTTTAATAGTACCGAAACTACTGCATTTGTCCATAGAGGCAGAACAATGAATGCTTCATCACATTCCATACAATGTCATATGGCAATAAAGTAATGCTTTGCTTGAACGAAGGTTTGGAAACGAGAAGAAATTTTTTAAACTGTTCAAAGTGCTAATTGGACATTCAAATGCTTAACCTAAACAATAGCATACAGACTTTTGCAGAAAATATTGACATTTTTATGTATAGAGTCGCAAAGTGAGCCTGTTTGTATGAAAATAACGGCGTGGGCGGTTAGATGTGCCCTTGAGTGTATTAAATATCAAATTATATCTAACGAAACTTTACCTTTGAACGCGTCGAATACCAATTGTTTAAAATGATTATTGATTAAGATGATTTGTCCCTGACCCTGATAGGTAGGGTATGGAAGTTGGAACTACGGATCCGGCTGTCTTTTCAAGGGTGCCACGGGAGTTCCGGATCTTAGGCCCCCTGCCGGCTATGCCTTCGCGGGCGTCTCCGGCAGGTCCCGGACATGGATTGGACTCGTGGTGGCTATGTGGTTAGCTGTAGAAGTGGGAATGTTCGTCTGCCTGATTGAGGTCTGGCCAGGCTTCCATTTCGTGTACAGCGAGCGGGTCCGAGAAGCTGTCTTGGTGGGGCCTGTAGCGAAAGGATCTGCGGGGCACGTGAGTTGTCCATAGTTGGTTGTTCTGCTCGGTGGTTTTCATTGAGTAGGCTTCCAACATATCCGGCACTAGTCTGGATAACTAGTAGAGGCGCCCGCTAGATGCAATGTCTCCGGTTGAATCAGCCGCGTAGGATTTTGGAACTGATGAGGTGCCTGGATGAGTACTGAGAAGTGAGTGGACTTACAACTCCGCCACCAATGAGGACATTTGGGAGTCGACTTTAGAGTTGACGACCCGAGCAGTGGAACTGCAAGTTGTGCTTTTGGTGCAACGAAAAGTGAGCGACCTTACAGCTCCGGTAACCTATCTGGATATTAGGTAGTGGACTATACGTGTCCACGGAGCAACTCTCTCGAGACACTAGTCTTAAAAGTACCGGATGAAGAATGCGCTTCGGCGCGTCCTGAACCGGCGCTAGATGGTCCCATGTGCTTGCGTATATCCATACGAGACATCCGTCTGACACCTAACTTTGTAACCGTAAGGTTGGTGGGGCGTGTCAGTATAAACTTTAAAGTCGTGTGTGGCGGGGTGTTTAAAATGATTAAATAAAACGGTTCCGAACACTTTCAAAAATAAAGGTTCTCATAGGTAGGGTTAAATCCGCAATAAATTTCGGGCTACTTTAAAAATTCGTAATAACATTTTTTGCAAGATTGTAAAAAAGTAAACAACAAGTATAGAACTTTGTTTATTAGATGTTAGACGGGTTTTTTTGATGATATTCAGTTAGAGTTGGTGAATCCTTAATTTTTTACTTTACACGACGAACGAATTAGCATTTACATTATTTTGTTCACATTTTCGATGACAATTATGTGCATTTTAACTGCCCATATCGGTACAATTAACATTCATGTTGCCTAGACGCTGCAATAAGTATATATAATTATGTTTAGCATTTGCAAATACCGGTTTTATTGGCGTTATATGGCTACAGAATGTTTAAAACTAATTTAGTGCTTATAAATTTCGAATTAGAGACACAATACAATTTATAGCGTCAATGATAAAGCTATTTACTTGTACTCTAAAGAGTTAATATTCTAATTGTTGTATTATTTAAATTCAATGTAAACGGTTAAAGTGATCACATTACTTAATTAAAACTTAAGCTTTCTAAGTGATTTGCATACAATTAAATGTATACTGATCAGTAAATCGGAACACCAAATACTTACACCAATTTATATAACAATAATAATTATATGAACAAATAAATCAATGGTTACAAATAGATTAATCTAACGAATATTATTATGATGTGCAGAATTCAGTGATTCAATGTTCAATCTTCAAGTATCATAAAATGTTTGTTGAAATGTCCGTCCAAGACAAGAAACCATCCAGGTAATGGTATTTCTGGACTGACTGATTCAATTGAAACCCCGCAGTAATGGAATGACAATACATGTTATCAGTAACTTCGCAATGCAAACACCATATTTACTTACTAAACTTAAATATTCAAAAAAACTTATGTTTTACTGTTATTCCAAAGTGTACCACATTACCGATTCTAAATAATATTTTCACATATTAGATAATGTGCCGTCATGCCGTGTCTTATAGCATTTTTAAATAGAACACAACAATTTGAATTGGTCCGTCAATTAATATAAGATATAGTAGAGCTTTGACAGCTGATATTAGTACCATTCAATTTTATAACGTAAATAAAAAAAAACTAGTCTAAAACTTCGCCCTAATATTGAAGCATAACTAAAATTTAGGACGAGACAGAATGCACAAGAATCTCTAGGTTTCACTTTATTATGTAATTATGCTTGGCGTTTGTTATTTGTTGTTTGCTGCAAAAGGTGAGTCGTCATATCGAGAGATTAGGATTACCTAAAAGCGTATACGTTAAACATATTTGCGAAGGCGGATATATATTAAGAAGAAAGTATTAAAGTGGGTGATTTCGTGAATATGTCAATATGTATTTATTTTTTAGATGACCTTTTATCATTAGGGTTACTATTATTGTTAACAGCGTTGTACCACAGTATTAGGTATGTTATACATTATAAACGTTTTCTTTTTGAGGGCCTTTTGGTGTTAGACGTTGATATAGAAAGAAGGCTGTACCGAGATGTACTTTAAAAAGGTGGAAGGTTGGCAATTACCTTGTTTGGCAATGCGAGTATACCTTGAGTATGTATTATTATTCACCGCCGTTGCTGCACATAATTTGACATATATCAACTAAAGATGATCATACTGGCAGCATAAGGTAAACAAGTTTCACAACAATATTTTCCTGTATTCAAACAATCATAATTAATATATTGATATATTTACGAAATATAATATGTTGGAGGAACGAAATCGTTATCCGATCAATGTAAGGATGTAAGGATGCTAACAATTCTAACGAACGGAACTAAAATGTAGTGAGAATTCATTAAGTGCACTTGATTATAAGGTAGTGTAGGTAAAACTATTTCAAAGGAACGATAATTATAAATTTCAATGTATTAATTTCTGTAAACCTTCCAGTGGTATTTCGTTGATGTAGTATTTAGTCAATTGTTAAATAAATTCAGTCTGCGTAATTTTACGAAACAATGATATTATTATTATCTAAATTGTATTAGATATTTAAGGAAATAATAATCTCATATTTAGTTGTAACGTATACATATAACGTTTGAGGAATTCTTGAGATATATAAAGTTACATTTACACATTAGGTGCAGTCTGTACAATTATAGTAATGAAATATATAATTTTGTCTTCGACTTTTATATACAATAGTAGGTCGTAATATACTAAATGAGTAAATCTATAAAATTAATATATTCGAGTATATTACGATTATACTTTAAATACAGTGTGTAGTGTCAATCAGGGTAATTGTAAACGAGTGATTGTTTTTACTTACTACCGACAATTTTATTTCCAATGTTAGGAATGTCACACTCTCGTTTGTTTATTTATGAGAGATTTGCTTTCGTACTCTGGTCGCCTAGTTTGCCAAAGACTGATGTGATTGATCTGTTCAAATTACCCCTAGAATATTTCAAATGGGATGCCATTACCCCATTTTGGCAAAATATATTATATATTACGTCTCTATAAATTGGATCTTATATACTTGTAATAAGATTTAAATCAATAAAAAAATATATGTAAATTTTTCAGTCAAGTGATTAAATTAAAGCGATGACAATATGAAACGTGCCCAATTACTCTGTTTGACTGTATAGGGATATAATATCTATACAAGAAATATGTTATGCCTAGTGGCGTTTCCTTATTTGAGACAGGAAGAGTGAGAAATTGGTAAGCTAGCCCAATAGCAAATAGTGAATGCTTTTATTTACATCATTATGTGCTAAGTGTATCGAAAACTGTGCCTAATATAGATTGAAAGGACAGAAAACGTTAAATAATTAGAAAGCTTGCTTCATCAACCTCATCTTGTTTCAAGCAGGGAACCGTCTCCATAAATTACTATAATGTGATCTCGACTTTACAATAAAAAGCTTACAATACAATAATGTCAATAAAAAGCCATCAATTACTAATTAAGATACCATGCTTCCTGATAGATCTGACAATATATTAATAAATTCAGTTATGCCTTAACGAAATTGGTAGTGAATAGTGATATAGATAAGATTTATTATTGAATTGCATGTTACTCATAATTATTATACATACATACCTAATACTTATTTATAATGAAAGCTCTGGTGGCTGGCTGGACCCAGTTGTAGATTTTTTATCATATCATTAGCATATCATAAGGTATATATTTTAAGGTGTTTATTCATGCATGGATATGCTTAAAACTCAATTATTGAAACGAAGGCGTTATGCTGATCGCTTACTTTATATAACATATTTTTGTTGTGATTTATTTAAAGTTATGTACTAATTATTTTCGTAAATTTTATTTTTAATAGGTAGGTACGTACCATAGGATACGTATAATTATATTATGTTTATTCAATCATATATTATAAGCTACCTACTTAAGTAGGTGACCATACTTTAGTTACGTATGATTTTTCTTAATTTATTATAATGCTGATCGACTATTAAGCAATAAAGTATCAGGTGACGCAGACGCAGGTATTGTGCAGTGTGGTGTTATTTGAAATGAAAACCAAATAAAATTATTTTTATTAGTTAAAACTATTTTGAAAATAAATGATTAACGATGATAAACTAGTGCTTCTATCATGGATTTTTAAATATAATTTTGAAGCTCGGTTATAAATTGTCATGACTATACAGAGACTGTTAGAAATGCAATAATTTATTGAGAATAGTCCGGGCCTATAACTATAAAACGGTTCTAACGTATCTATGCAATTAATTTTTACCATGTATGATTAAAATGATTGTTCTGTAGACAAATGATGACGAATACTGATGTTGCATGAGAACCGAAGTGTTTGCGAATTCTTTTTTCGCGAACCTGTTTTTCTGATTGTAATGGTTGACATTCTTAATTTTATATTCACCAAACTGCATAATGCCTGATGATTTTGGCCCATACTTAAGAATGGAAATGGTAGATTTTAAGGGTAGCCTTACTAGATTAAGAGTTACGATCGAATGAATAAGAATGTTGAAGTTTTACTCAGTAGACTAGCACAGCCGGCGTTATTATTGCAATTGTATTATCTTTTTTTTTATTTGAAGTTAATAAAGTTACATTAAATTTAATACCTGTGCGTTTTATTATTTTAAATGTTGTAAGTAACAGGTAACTGCTGTAGTTATTCAATTATATTAAAATTATTTACTTACTTCCCGGATGGTGATTCATATCCGGCTCGAAGGACCGAAATATAGACTGCTAAATAATAGACTTTTGTTATGAAACAGAAATTATGAAATTATGTTCAAAAAATACGAGTATAGAAGTGAATAGTAGTCAGGCTACATACTGTCCAAATGCTGGGCATAAATAAGCCTCCATCATTGAAATCAATCAATCGTCATACAAATAATGGGTATTAGTTTATGGATATGGAAATGAAATACAGATTTGTGAATATCGTTCGTAGTAGGAGTAAAAGTAAGTACGAGCTTGTAAGAGCTTGTAAGAGTAAAAGCGTCTGGTCTGCAATTTCTAAAGTTAAATAAATTTCCTCCGTGCTTGAAAGGAACGTAAAGCCGCTGGAATCGGCTGCAGTCGTTAACAACCTGTGTACCTATGGCCCGTTCTCTTTGTAGTGTTTCAATCCATGGGGAAGGCTCGTGCGTGCCCCAGCATAATGGGAAGAATGGGACATAAAATGAGATTTTGAGTGTAATATAAAATCAAAGTAAAAAATACTAATTTGTATAAACTTTTATTCCGCAACTAGGGAGCGTTTGCCTTCATCTCTCCTGATGGTAAGCGGCGATAAGGCTGAGGCGGGCTCAAAACTCCGTTCTGATACTAACCCCTAGGAGCTCGTAGGGAAAAGGGACAAGCTTGCATGATGCCATTCCCTTTAGGAACCTGACGGTGTTTCGATCACATGGCTTGAGGAACGCTTTATGTTTCTCGCCGCCTCTAAAAAAGTCAAATGACACTGAAAAGACCGCCTAAGGCCATCAGCAAACATTCCAAAAAAAGGACTCAAAACAAACTAGGGCTTGTTTTCCAACATCACAACGAAATTGTATTATTGGTACTCTGTTTCGAGGAGCTCGATGGCCCTGTGGTTAACCCGCCCGGTCTGCGAGTGCTGAGGTTAAGCAACTTTTGCAAAGCCCGGTCGTCGGATGGGTGACCAAAAATTTATGACCTCGAGCTGCTCCGTGCTTCAGAAGGTACGTAAAGCCGGTGGACCCGGCTGCATTAGCAGTCGTTAACAATCTCCAATCCGCGTGGTGGTTTATGACCCGTTCTCCCTATCCATCCATAGGGAAGGCTCGTGCCTCAGCAGTGGGGACATAAAACATGAGCTGATGATGATGATGACTGTTTCATTGGTCGTAGGCTACCAACAACACCAGAGTACAATAATGTGTACGCTAGAAATCAAACCTAGGACCTATGGGTCTAAGAACGGTGGTCTAACTACAAAACCGCAGTGTTAACCAGAACCAACAAACCAGTGTTCAGTTCTAAAGTGTAGGTAATAGGTTTACAAATTACTTTACAGGTAGATGGAGCACAGTTGGCTGTACCTACGTAAATTACAATTCTAAAGTGACAAATTTTTGTTGAGTTATTTCGTCTATTGTTGCTGTAATAGGCAGCGCTCGCTCCTGGAACAGCTCAACAACAGGTGGTAACCACAACAACAACCTAGCATATAAACAAAATTAATTTCTTGCCGGTTCTTCTCAGTACAAGATCTCCCGTCCAGAGTAGACTTACGAACCGATGGCAAAGTGACATTCACAAGAGCTACTTGTAGCCTAAACTGAATAAATGATTTTAAATTTTGAAATAAAAACATTTAATTATAATTAAAAAATTCACAAAAAATTACATTACTAGACATCTATAACATATACTGAGATCTGAGATAACAAAAAAAAAACCATTTATTGAACCAATTGCACATTAATGTGCTTTCTAATAATAATATTATTACTATTCATTTCGGCACAGAGTACAGAAATTTATTAGTGATATTAATTTCTATGCCCTCCAAGAATAATGATTATATTGTTATCCCTGCTGCAATAATAGTCAAGCCCAGCTTGAGCGACATTTACCAATGCACTGAAGACTTTGTTCCTTGGTTCACTTCCAATGCTCGCAAGTCACGCTCGTATTGGAGTCTTGTTCTGATTTCCTCCAACTCTAGTCGTCGCAATTCCACGGCTGTAGGTATATTCGCTCGCAGCCCTATCGAAGGGGGTTGGTGCCTGCCTCCGGCGCCGGCAATGCGAGCAGATTGCGGTATCGCCGGCGACCTTTGCCGCTGACGACGCCTGTTATACGGGGGAGTAGCAGATTCGCGGGAGGAAGGTGGCCGCCGCCGCCTCGGAGTAGTGGGCGCTGCTGGGGCCGGTGGGGCTGGCGCTGCTGGGGCCGGTGGGGCTGGCGCTGCTGGGGCCGGTGGGGATGGTGGGGCTGGCGCTGCCGAGACTGGTGGGGATGGTGGGGCCGGCGGTGAGGGCGCAGCTGGCTGCCGTCCCTGGGACGAACGGGGAGCGCGCATGAGCGGGCGGGGTGGCGGTGTTTGCATCTGAGATGTGGAAGGCAAAAGCCAACTATTTGAAGGCTGTGACGTGGACTGGCTGTGAGGTTTGAATTTTCTACAACAAAAAAAATTGTGTTATTTTGGACAATTTGGAGTTCTATGTTTAAAAAAGGTATATATATCTTAAATTTGCCCTTAAATCAAATTAGTAATTAAAATAAAAGCAATTTTAGGGAATTGGAGGCATGAATTAAAATTATAGAAATGAATTTACATAATTACAATATAGTTAATTCAATATAAAGACATACATACCTGCAATTTCCACATACACTGCGTCATCTACAGTGAGAGAATCATTTGCTGCAGGAGATTGAGATTTCTGAAATATATATACTACTCAAAACAAAATAAGGGCCACGAGGTATTTTTTCATTTTGGTATAAATTATTAAACATTTACATATTGAAAGTAGTAAAATATTGAGTATACAAACTCTTTGATACCTAAACTTTTTAATATTGTAGTATTCATCTAATGCTGGCAACAATTTTAAATAAAATTTGATTTAAAATTATTTTTGAAAATTTTGATTCCATTTTCTTTGACGTTTTGCTTTCCTTAGCTTCTTGGTTTATTAGAAATTATCAGAGTTCATTGATATCTCGAGTCAGAAACATCTTTTGCAATATGCCACAAGCACGCAGGCGTCATATGGACTCGCTGACAGCAACCAGAGCCGTTACAATGATTGAAGAAGGTCATTCGCAGCGATCTGTGGGTTTGCAATTGGGATTTTCTCGAAGAGCTATTCAAAATCTATGTAATCGTTTCCAAGAGACCGGCAGTGTTAGAAGAAGACCTGGTTCGGGCAGAGTTCGCATTACAACAGCTCAAGAGGATCGTTACATTCGATTAAGTGCGCGCCGAGATCGCACAACGACGGCCCGCAAGCTGCAAAATCGTTTACGGCTCACAACGGGTACTCGTGTCAGTGACCAAACTATTCGTAATCGATTGCATGAAGACCAACAGGCATCAAGAAGGCGAGTTGTCCGTATTCCATTAACCAGAAATCATCGTGCAAATCGTTTAAGATTTTCCCGTCAACATTTGGACTGGGACATAAACCAATGGGGCATGGTGCTCTTCACAGACGAATGCAAAGTTAAATTTTTTAACGACGATCGGCGTATTAGAGTATGGAGAAGACGCGGCGAGAGATTTTCAGAAGCCTGCATCCATGAAGTCGATCGTTTTGGTGGTCCAAATGTAATGATTTGGGGCGGGATAAGCTTACACGGCAAAACTGAGCTCGCTATTTTAAATGAGGGTACTGTTACTGCTCAGCGGTATATTGAGGAAGTCGTCAGACCACATGTGATCCCATTTGCCCAGCGAGCGGGTCCTGGATTCATCTTGATGCAAGACAATGCTCGTGCACACACGGCTCAAGCGACTCGGTTTGTACTGGAAGCGTCTCAAATTCAAGTCTTGCCGTGGCCGGCGAACAGTCCGGACTTAAATCCAATAGAGCACATGTGGGATCAGTTGAAACGAAGAGTTAGAGACGGTGATCAGGAAATCCACAACCAACAGCAACTCATCAACGCTGTTAAAAGGACCTGGGAAGAGATTCCAATGGAAAATGTCAGGCATTTGATTGAGAGCATGCACTCCAGGCTTCAGGAGTGCGTAACGAAACGAGGGGGGCATACCCGTTACTAAAAGATGAGCATGGAGTATTTTCTTTTGTTTTCAGTAACTTTACATTGCTTTTATTTTTAACCTTAAATGTGTTTTTTCTTTCAAAAGCAAATAAACTTTTTAATCATTATTATTGGAATAAATTCATTGGTCTACACGGTAAAAACAACATTAGTTTTCGCTATGGAGACAAAAAAATTAATATTGGTTTTATTATTTTCATGGTACAGACAAAATACCTCGTGGCCCTTATTTTGTTTTGAGTAGTATATAACATTTGTTATGGTAGGTTCATTAAAAAAACATTACAACTACTATTAACCACTTAAACAAATTTAAACTGAGTAATTATTTTTAAAGTTTGCATTTTAAATGTTATCTTTTATTATAAATTTTAATAGAAAAAATAGAAGAGCAGTGAGCCTGATACCCAAAGGTTATGGATTCATGTCGCGCCTAAGAATATTTTCTTTTTTTTTAAATTAAACTGATTTATCTAAAACTAAAAATGGAGTGGTCTTCATGATAACTATGTAATTTTTGTTGTCATTTACTAAGGTAATATATAATTATCTTTATGTTTTAAATGTATTGTTGACCATTGTTAATAGAAACTTGAATATTTTATAAAACACCTGCTTACTAGAGAAAATTAGCTAATTATTGAACAGGAGCCTGAAGATGTATAATACTTACATTAAATCCAAGCTCTTCTACTGAGGCTTGTCTTTCCACTGCTAAAGCCCCACTCCAGCACTCTCTCGTCAATAGCCGACAAGGTTTGCCGCCTTGCTGGCCCACCTCCAGTCCCTCTAGTGTGCTGCCTTATGGCCAATCCTTTTTTTTTTGTTTTGGACTTCCAATCCGCCCACACCTTTATTGAATATAGATCAGTCATAAGTATGATTTACCTGTATAAATTACATTTAAAAAGCCAAAAAAATTTGAAATAGTTAAATTTAAGCTAAATAAATATATGAGACATCTTCACACACATCCATCTGACCCCAAACAAAGCAAAGCTTGTTCTATGGGTGTCAGAGACTAATCAACAAGTCAAAGACTAATCATCAACATCATCATCATAGCGATAATCTCTGGGTTGGGTGAATGGGTTTGCTGACTTAGATTTTAGTTGGTGAGTCTAGTATTGTTATACTATACTAGCCGACCTTTATAAATGCTAGTGTGTGTCCCCTTGCCAGACACATAACAAACATGAACAGTTAATTAACAAATAAACAAATGACGTTTGTCCCAGTTGGGAATCAAACCCTTAGAACCATAGTAAGGATTGCTAACCACTGTTCCATCCAGTCAGTCATTCCGAAAAAGGTTCATTAAGTACTTACTTTTTTCCACATATCTGTAGTCTTGGTGACACCACCACAAACAGCATTTAAAATATTAGTGAGATCAGACCATAGTCTGTCTGACCTTACCCGACCTTGTGGTCCACCTTGTGGCCTAGCCAGGTCACCATGACTGTAACATACTGTAACCTACTCAAGCAACGTTGATAATTGTTCAGGACTAGCCCGCACTCTTGAATCCATGTTTTATGTAGGTATCGCTAAAAATGAACATACAGATTACTTCATCATCGGTTGAACTTCCGCTACATAAAAAAATCAATCTATTTTGAATGCCTTTAAGTTTTGGAAACCACTTTTATGTTACAGACGCCTGCACATCAACCTATACAAAACTGTCAAATTTCTTCAACACATTTTCAACCATATCACTTAGACATAAAGTTCAAAGTCTTTTGAGGAAATTTGACATTTTGTGGTAGGAAGGTGTGCAGGCGTGTATACTAATACTCAATTTACTTACCACTATCAAACTCCAAATTGTTATAAGAAATTGAAAAAGCAAACGACACTGCTTGACTGACAGCTAAATTTTCGATACCAAAGACAATATTCTTTATGTTATCGAATAAACATTTCTACACAACGATCGCGGCAATGGTGGTAACATTGGCTAGGAAATTGATATCGTTATCTCAGTGACGATGACGAACTTAGGTATCTTTTCGCTACGAAGCGATTTCGGCATTTTCTGCAACACCGGACTTTTTTGGGGGGCGGCGCGGCGGCGAGAAACTTAAAGGGTTCTTCCAAGCCGTGTGAAACGAAGCGCCGCGCCGTCAGCGTCAGAGGTATTCTAGTGGGAACGGCATCACACACTAGTGCGTGTCCTCGTTTCCTACTAGATTCTCCGAGTGGTTCGGATAGGATCGGGAAACATAGCCTATACTTACAGTTCACCCTATATACGTACTTACCAAAAAAGGAAAGACAAGCGGTTAAATAATAAAACAGTTTACATCAGAATTCCGTAAGAAAAACTTTAATTAGATTAACTTAACGTGGTAACTAAAAGGCGTGATTATGACAAAACTTTCAATAAATCTTGACAAATAACGTGAAAACACCGACTATGAACGCGCATACAGCTATAGTCAAGATGGACGCATTGAACACGTCTTGCATCATGGAAGGGTTGCGAGCTGCCGAGTTTGTTAGTACGTCCTCGCAGGCGATGTTTATCGGCAGATGAAACTGCCAATCTGTGGGTACAGAAAACAAGGAACTACAAAAAAGAGCTAGGAGTGGGACCAGTGTTTGACCAGCGATTCACATTTTTTTCTATTATTCATCAAAAACCGGCCAAGTGCGTGTCGGGCCACGCGCAGTGTAGGGTTCCGTAGCCCATTTTAATAATACGGACTCTGAGAAGAGGGCTTTTATGAACAATTATTTAACGATGGCTCATATACTTAAATGTAGATACTACCGGTTTCACACACCTGACAACGTTATTTAAGTAGTTCCCAATGAGGAATTTGTACTGCGCCAAGTACATTTTATAAGTTGGTCGACTGTTACTCGTAAACTTGTAAAGCCCACTTAGCTGTGATAGTTTTCCTTTTAACTTCGTCATATTATATACAACTACCGTGAATTTTTTCACATATCCAAACACAACCATTTGACTCTAACAAAATTTTGCACTTTAAAGCACTTTTCACAAACGGATACCTCAATAAAAAAACTGTTTTCACAAACCCGCCATATTTTTAAAATTGCTATCCAACTCCCCACTTCACAGGGCAACCTAAAAAAAAATATTTTTCAAAATGTTACTTTACCACTTTGTCGGCGTGATGAATATGTACATCCATGCCAAATTACAGCTTTCTAGTACTAAGAGTCTATGAGCTAGACTGGGGACAAACAGACAGACAGACAGACGGACATGGCGAAGGGTACCTTGTCAACAAGGTAGGGTTCCGTAGTCAACTACGGAACCCTGATGTAATTTCGAAGTTATTCAAAATTCCACTGGGGTAATTTTAGGGGCTTGCTGTATCTCGAGAACGGTGAGGCGCACAAATAAGATGTTTTTTTTATATGTAATGAGGAATTTGTGCGTAATTTGAGCAAAAGCAAAATTAGAAAAAAATCACCATTTTCGAGATGTATTTATTTTAATAAACTAAATAAAAGCTTGCAAAATAAAGGATAATCGGGCCTAGCTTCTTTAATACTAACCCTAGAGACTAACTTTTGGTAGCGGTTCGTACCTTATGATATCTGACAACGTCTAGTAAAATCTTATTAACCTACTATAAGTTGTTAATTAATTGTTATTAAATACCGTGATAAACCGACCAAGTAAAGATGAATATTAAAAAGCAGCGGCGCCATACATGACGCTAACCTTCTTAAGTTGATGGCATTATTTGTACAGACGAGTACAGATTATGATTATGATGATGCATTTAAGACCAAAACACAACAGTCTCTTTTTATAATTATTCTTTAGACTATTAAATCTAAAGGGTATTTCCACGTTATGCCACGATCGAGGAATCTCGTGAAACCCCAAAACGTTACCCCAGCGGAATTTTGAATAACTTCGGAAACATAAGACGCACTAATTTAAGACTAACACGCTGATTTACAGCGCCCCAAGATCAATCTTCCTGGATACTTTTTTATTTTCGATAAGTCTACAAAAAAAAAAGCGCCGCTGGGGTAACGTTACCAAAGCGGAATCTGTTTTTCGCGAATATCTCAAAAACTAATGGACGCACAAATTTAAGGTATCGGGCACAATTACTCGAGTTGAGGCACTAATTATTCTACATCAAGAATTCAAGAAATTCGACAAAATTCCACTGGGGTAACGTACACTTTAATTCCTAACCACGAAAGACTGCTTCGACTGTTCGACTGCTTAGCGTTCGCCCGGCAGTTAACGCGTGTCGAGCAGTTTAGTGGGTCGATCACATCCCATCCCGTGATCCACCATTCACTCTCACACCTCCCTTGTCCTAGCAACATCCCGGTCGTGACGGTTCGGATGCGAATTTCTGCTCATCAATGAAAGGTGTTATAATTCCTTACAGGGAAAAGGCGTTCATCTCACCTGATGTTAAGTAATGATGATGATGCCAATATTGGAATAATGTCATAGCTGACTAATGACTGGAACAGATCTTCCAACCTACGTGAGTTTAGATTTCCGCACGAAATAAAATAATTAAGTAAAATACAGACAAAATGTAATAGTAAGTACCTAAGGTAGTATAAAAACTAACCTTTCATAATCGCGATAGTCTTTAGCACAGGACCCCATACTTCCATTATTTCTGACCAAACACAATTGTTTAACTGACAAAGCTACAATTTTATCTACGCCAGTCATATCTATCTACAAATTAATTTATCTTTGTGATAGAGCTTTAGTGCTTTATTAGGGTTAAATCACAAAATAAGGAGACCAGAAGGTTAATTTAATACTCGTAAGTATATACCGCGCTCGAGCATGGCACACATACCCCGCCCGATCCTCTAAATGACAGCAAACGTTTACAGAATACACTAAACATGCACACCATTTTATGCCCAAGACACCGTACTCGTAGAACAAGGGTACGAAGAACCGGTTCACACTCGCTCTACACCAGGTACAGACATGTACCTGGGCGCTTCTCTCCTCCTCCACGGCCCGGTCAACCCGAGCCGAGGTCCGTGCCTTTAGAGGCGCCCTCGGGTTGCTCCGCTCCCCGATCCGATCCGAACCATTCGGAGAATCTAGTAGGGCACGGGGACGCGCACTAGTGCGCGATGCCGTTCCCTCTAGATAACCTCCGAAGGTGATTCGTTTCACACGGCTTGAGGGACCCTTTACGTTCCTCGCCGCCCCCAAAAAAGCCCGGTGAAGCTGAAAATGCCGTAGAGGCAATCAGCAATCTCTCTCAAAAAAAAAACAAAAATGGCACACATAAACCCTCTCACTGAGCGCGTTTGTGTGCCCGATCCGATCCGAACCCCTCGGAGAAACTAGTAAGGCACGGGGACCCTTCTGGACCCATGGCACAACTACTATGCTCAACTGGTTATGCCGTGGGCACTTTTGATTCCTTTCTACACAACTGATTGGTCCATTGGGGAAAAAAAATACCTATACCCTCAACTGACGAAAACTCGAGTCCTTGGTTGTGCCGTGGTTGCTTTTGAGACACTACTGATTGATCTGTCGGGCGAAAAACTGTATCTATGGCCCAACTCCTTTATACCCACTAGTTCAGTTGTCCAGTTGAGGTCCGAGCTAAATATCCCGTGCGATAAAAGAGGACGCAGCGTTGTTGTAGCTGAGCGAGACGTGACCGCCGCCGGCTGAAAGTTGCAACAAAGACGTTCGAGCTAACTATCCCATATATTACAATATAACATTAATACAAAAGTTTTATTATTGAAAAAAGTTACAATCAATAATAATTATTTTTTACTTTCAGCCGGGCTGCGGTCTTCTGCGGTCGCGCTCAGCTACAACGCTGCGTCCTCTTCTATCGCACGGGATATTTAGCTCGGACCTCTTTGTCACAAGTTTCCACACTCATAAAATTTTTCGAGTGAATGTTAGACTATTGTCACTTAATTGTCACTCATATACTTAACACGATACGGTACACAATTTTAATACTAGAAATAAGACAAAACTTGTAATGCCACTGTTCAGGTTACAGAAAGTGCTTGGTTCTTTCTTGGGGCAAGGTATACACTATTACAATAAAATACCAAATACTGTACTAGATTTACCTTCAGATAAGTTTATAAAAAATGTAAAGTCTTTACTTAAAAAAGGTTATTATACAGTTAAAGAATATTTAAATGATAAAACAGCCTGGCTATAATAAAAACTACATACCTACTTTACTACTTTTTGTAATCCTACTACTATTATAAAGGCGAAAGTTTGTAAGTATGGATGTATGGATGTTTTTACTCTTTCACGTAAAAACTACTGAATGGATTTGAATGAAACTTTACCACAATATAGCTTATACATCAGAATAACACATAGGCTACAATTTTTGAGGTTTCTAATGTGAGGTCGTAAAAAAAACACATTTTTTGCGCTTACATTGCAAACGCTGACTGAATCCTACAAGATAGATCAAAACAATTTACTACAGTATTGTAAAACTTAAAAAGGTCTACAAAAAAGTCCGTGATGGTATATGTTTATCTCTTAGGAATAACCCACAATAACCATTATTTATCCTTTACTTTGTACGAGAAATAATGGCTTATTTACGAAGCGATTTTAAGCAATACAGTATTAATCCTTATCTAATTAAGTATCTTAAATACATTGTGCATTTAATAAAGATCAATATGGCTTTTTACAGCATGTAAATTAAATAAATATTTTTGAAGATATCACAGATTTAAAATGCAGAGTCATAGCAATTTCGGCGATAAATACCGTTTCGGTGATAAATACCGGCAGCGGTGCCAGGCGAACGGGGCGTGGGGGGAGCGGGGTAGGTGCGGTGGGGAAGAAGTGGCTCATCGCTGAGTGCGCGACCCGAACGCGGGCAGACGCGTGAGGGCAGACGTCGTTGACGGTTGTGTCCGTTTTGCGAATTTTCAAGGCACTAGCGATTTGATAAAAACGTATGGTCGCCTACTTCCTACTAATATTATAAACGCGAAAGTTTGTAAGTATGGATGGATGGATGTTTGTTACTCTTTCACGTAAAAACTACTGAATGGATTTTAATGAAACTTTCCTCATATACAGACCATGACCCAGACCAGCATATAGGATACCTTTTTTTTATTGTAGTCTTCGCGAACGAAGTCGCGGGCAACAACTAGTAAAAAAATATACTGATATGATAGCCTTTATAAACAGTGTCCTAGAGATAACAAATAGCGTTGCGTTGAACATTTCAATTAGTTTTGATTAAGAGTAGCTTGGGTGTGTCGGGCGTTACATTCCCTAAAATTGGTTGAGCGAAGCGATGGCTGATTCATATGTCATACTCGTCAACGGGTGCCGCCTGTGGAGGCTGGTCTGCTCTTGCATACTTGTCTTAGTTTTATTATTAATAACTATAGTTTAACTTTGTTTTTTTTCTTCGACAGGTTTTGACTTTGACTAGTACTGTATGACATTGTAATAAATTTAACTGGTAAATTATGTTTTTGCAAACTTAAATATTTTATTACTTATTTTTTTCTCTTTTGTGTTTTTTTTACATGTTGTGATTGTCCTTTACATTTTGTGTTTTATTTTTGTGATGGAAAGTGTTCTTTTATGATAGGGCATTTTCCAATATTTTTGACGCTGTAAGGGAGAAAAGAGCTGGACACTTGCTGAGTTTCTTGCCGGTTCTTCTCAGTACAAGATCTCCCGCCCAGCGTAGACTTACGAACCGATAGCATAATGACGTTCATAAGAGCTATTTGTAGCCTAAAAAGAATAAATGATTTTGAATTCTGAATTTGAATTTCGAATATTAGATTCTCAAAATATGAGATTATTAAAATATAAGATTATCAAAATAGCAGATTCTTAATATAGCCAAAGTACAATCAAGAAAAAAATCATTAAATTATTTTTCTAATTTTATTTTTTAAATTTGCAGACAAAGTAATCAAAAACAAATAAATAATCCACGTTTACTTAAAAAATAAATGCAACGGTAACCGCACGCTTAAAGCATGGCAAAGTCCTAAGCAATCAAAATTCTTCATTTTTATTTAATGACGATAACATATTTAAACAAGTTTCTACAGTAATTTTGTTTGAGGTGCAGTCAGATATTAGTCGTATATTGCCAGTTTGATTATCTTTGTTTAATTGCTTTCTTGCTCTTTTTTTCCAAGGCAATGAAATTAACTTCTTACTAGTCTAATGCTTTGTGTTTCTGCTTCAGCCTTTAATAATTTTATAAATTGAAAGAGGGTTGGTTTAGATGTAATTTTAGTATTTATTCTACGGTGCCAACCCTCAACCGCATAGTTCCGCTCAGGGTGCCTAGTGTGTTGTGTTTACTATCCGTATTCATTCGATTACGTTTACGTTTACGAAAATTAGTATGGCATTGAAGCAGCGCCACCTGGCGACATACGAGAAGAGTTAACATTTTGCCATACAAATTCTCGTTTTCGTTAACGTGATCGAATGGTGAATGCCCCGCCCGATCCTCTAAATGACACTACACATTTACAGAATACACTAAACATGCACACTAGTTTAGGCCCAAGACACCGTACTCGTAGAACAAGGGTACGAAGAACCGGTTCACACGCGCTTTACACCAAGTACAGACATGTACCTGGGCGCTTCTCTCCCCCTCCACGGCCCGGTCAACCCGAGCCGAGGTCAGAGCCTTTAGAGGCGCCCTCGGGTTGCTCCGCTCCCCGATCCGATCTGAACCCTTCGGAGAATCTAGAAGGGCACGGGGACGCTCACTAGTGATGCCGTTCCTTTACGTTCCTCGCCGCCCCCAAACATGCCCGGTGAAGCTGAAAATGCCGTCTGAGGTAATCGGCAAACTCTCTCTCAAAAAAAAAAAAAGGTGAATGAAACTCGCACTTGGCCCAATTCTACATATAGGAAATATCCCTAAATAAATTAGCTAGGCAAACTTTCGTAGTAATAAATAAAATTAATTTTTCACGTTGAAGCAGCAGGACCAATGGTTTTACGTGCCTTCCGAAGCACGGAGGAGCTAGCGATGATACATTTTTGGTCACCCATCCGATGACCAGCCTTTGTAAAAGTTGCTTAACCTCAGCACTCGCAGACCCAGCGCGTTAACCACTGCTCCATCGAGCTCTTCAGTAAAATAATTATTTTTGTATACATACAACATGTTGACAGTGTTGATTTAAATGAAAGGATACCGACTCGAATTTTATAACCATAATATTTTTCATAAATATCAAATCCTTTTACCATTTATGTGAGTCTCCTACAAGAAATTATCGACAAAGATTTATTTTTGTGTATTTGTTGTCTAATAAGCTTTTTGCTATGTTACATCTTTCCTCTCGCTTTCTTGCAATTTGTGGGAGTGATTTCGTGAAATGGGACGGATGTGTGTAATAGGAAGTCGGGGAAGCGCCATTAGATTTGACGATTGAGCGCGCGGTGGTAGAGTTGGCCGACGGATGGTACACAGACGCCTGCACATCAACCTACCCAAAACTGTCAAATTTCTTCAACACATATTCAACCATATCACTTAGAAATAAAGTTTAAAGTCTATTGAGGAAATTTGACAGTTTGTGGTAGGTTGATGTGCAGGCGTGTGTACAAACCAATCGGGGAAGCGCGCGCCATTTCATTTGACGAATGAGCGCGCGGTATTGCATTACTCTTAGTGTCAATTAAATTAAATACAATTGTTATTAAAAAGAATCATTCTTTGTTATGAAAAATCATTTCAAATAATACCTGACCCATTTTTTTCAGAATACAATTATGTTAAAATTGCATAATACTAAGATGAGATGTCAAATGTTACACATCATATGCTCCTACTGTAAGGCTCGCTCGTTTTCGTCTATGGAATCGAACCTTCGCTTGTCGTAATAAAATTCAAAATTGTTTATCAATCGCTGATTACAAACTTAAAACAATACAATCCAGAGGTACAACCTACGCTATTTTGTTTTTTAATAAGAAAAAGGTTTATAAAACGTTTATAAAAATGAAAAAAAAAAGCTAATTTTGCTTAGGTATCTACGTACAACATCAAACGTAACAATTTAACCTGAGGCCGTCCTTATCACGTAGGTAATAGAGGCCATATTTGCACCGCTACACGTCTTGATGTGCGGTCGACATTATTTTTAATTAACCGAAAAGCTTAATTAATCTGGAAGTCAGTTTTTCCTTTTGTATTGCTATTGGTAGGAAACCTGGCTGCCTATTTTTAATTTGTAATATCTGTCTGAAAATCCTAATATAAAATCCGCTTAAATGCGACACTCGCGTTAAAACAGAGTTTCTAATATAAAAGATAAAATTAATATTATTATGACTGGGTGTTTACATTAAATTTAGTATTTTGTTAGCTCGAAATAATATTTTTGATGGCACCCAGTACGTCTACGCAAACTAGTATCGTTATCATCGGAGATGATTTGTGATAGTATCGGTGAAATGTCCGGTTCCGGAAATATGATACCTGAAATGAAAAAAAGTTTTTGTTTATTTGAAGCTTTAAGGGCGGCCATAAGCGGGCGCAATCAGTCCGCGACACGGTGCACAGCGCATGTCCCCGCGGCGGGCATCCGATCCGATCTGAACCCCTCAGAGAATCTAGTAGGGCACGGGGACACGCACTAGTGCGTGATGCCGTTCCCTCTAGAAAACCTTTGACGGTGCTTCGTTTCATACGGTTTTTTGCCGCCCCCAAAACCACCGTCCGGTGAAGCTGAAAAGGCTCAGTAGCAATCAAAAAACCCCTCTCAAGAAAAAACCTAACGCCCAAAGAGTCATTTTACATTGCGGTAGGAATCCCATACAAATGAGGTGACGTTTAAGGATGGGGAATCCTTAGTTGTCAGATAAAACATTAAGAATGACATGTCTTAGGAATTTTGAATATATTCCTTTAAAAAAGTAAAAAAAGGAAGAATACTTTTTTGGGAAAATCGTCATTTTTAAAGTAAGAATGAAATATTTCAATCGATAATAAGATTTTTCAATAAAAATAAAGAATGGCACGTTTTAGCATTTTTCGAAAAACCTCCCCTAGAGAGATGAAATAGGGGTAGAAAGTTTGCATGGAAATCTGTCATGTTTAAAGTTTAATCCATGAATTTCGGTATATGGCATGGTTAGAAATTATGAAATGTTTCAGGAGTATCTCTTTAGATACTTACCTTTAATAAGTTTTGGCTTTTATTACAAATAATCACAAGTTGTGTAGCCCACGTGAGCAAAGCCGCTAGCAAAAGCTAGTCTGTTATATTCGGGATTATACAGATATTAACAAACGGCCTGTGTTGGCCAATTACAACTACTACGCTTACCCAGAGCCCACAGTATAAGTACGACGGTCAATATACAGCAGGCGATCGTTCCTAGTATGTTCAAAGCCAGTAGTACGTATGTGCTCTTCGGGCAGCCGCCATCGCTAGAAAAATATCAGAAGAGAAGTGAAAAAACAAACTCTTTATTGCAACAGTCACCACAAGTTGTACACAGTACATATTGGCAATAAATGATATTCTATTCAAAGTCAAAGTTATTTTTTTTATTCAAATACATTATATTAAGTGTTTTTGAATCGTCCAATATTTTTTATCTATTCACTACCTTTTCTAAACCATATATCAATGTAGCTCCGGCATGTAGCTCTGGCAGAAAATGAACTTGTGGATCAGAAGAAAACTCCTTCCTTTGTTAACATACTTACATACATTACTAGAATTGGGGTGAGATAACAAATATGAAATTATGAGAATTTGATTGATTTCAATTCGAAATAAGACTAAGACAAGAAGGATAACCTATCCATTATTATGTCCCTAAAGGAAGGTTGCTAGAGAGCATGCGTGCGAAATAATGTCATTAGATTTGGGCCCACAACATAATATTATACGATCGCGTTTTTTTCCTTGATCCAACCCGCATCTACACTATTCTACAAATTGATCGTCATAAGTAAGGTATTGATTAGATATATTGATATTTTACAGCACTACCTACTCTACTAGCATTTTTTTTAATAGGTTTTATTGTTCTGATAATTCTACCTTACCACTCCATCCACACAACTACCAATTAGTTTTATATAGGACTAGCCCCCCTAAACACAACTGCATAGTGGTTTTATATGTGACTAGCTCCACTATACACAACTGTATATTGGTTTTATATGGGACTAGCCCCACTAAACACTACTGCATATTGGTTTTATATGGGACTAGCCCCTCTAAAAACAACTGCATATTGGTTTTATATGGGACTAGCCCCACTAAACACAACTGCATATTGGTTTTATATGGGACTAGCCCCTCTAAAAACAACTGCATATTGGTTTTATATGGGACTAGCCCCACTAAACACAACTGCATATTGGTTTTATATGGGACTAGCCCCACTAAACATTATAATCCGGAAGGCTTCGCCCGCTAATTCACCGAGTGATTTTCTAAAATCCCAGCTTATTGCTTATTCCCAGTTGCGTGCTTTATGAAAAGGATTTTTTTTACAAAGTTATAGCTTTTTAGGTCCAAGGGTCTGGGCTGAACGTTTATGCCGTTAATGAGTAAGTCAGTAAGGGGGTCAGGATTTCATATTACCTTTAACGTAGGATAATGACAGCTTGCAATAACTGTAGTTCATGTATCATTCAATATCTTCTCCGCCCGATCCTCTAAATACCACAACACATTTACAGAATACACTAAACATGCACACTAGTCTAGGCCCAAGACACCGTACTCGTAGAACAAGGGTACGAAGAACCATTTCACACGCGCTCTACACCAGGTACAGACATGTACCTGGGCGCTTCTCTCCTCCACCACGGCCCGGTCAAACCGAGCCAAGGTCCGAGCCTTTAGAGGCACCCTCGGGTTGTTTCGCTCCCCGATCCGATCCGAACCCTGCGAAGAATCTGGGGACGCGCACTAGTGCGCGATGCCGTTCCCTCTAGAAAACCTCCGAAGGCGATTCGTTTCACACGGCTTAAGGGACCCTTTACGTTCCTTGCCGCCCCCAAAAAAGCCCGGTGAAACTGAAGCTGAAGCTCAGACGGCAGTCTGAGGCAATCAGCAATCTCTCTCCACCAAAAAAAAAATAATATCTTGCCATTGCAATGTTGGGGTTAGTATTCGATAATCTGCATATTGGGAGACGCTGGAACCCTCTACTACTGAGGATCTCATCTGCACCTGAAGATACCCAATGTTTTTTTTATACCTGGGTCGGCAAATGACTCCACTCCACCTAATGTTAAGTGAAAACGGAGTCCAGACGCAGGACAACTGGTGCAGCGTGAAAACAATGCAGCATCAGTCACCCTCACCCTGCCGGCATACATTATTGTCGTTAAGGCGATAACAAAGACCTACGATCACATTCTGTGGAATGTTTGCTGCTGGTCTACGTCAAATACCAAACGGTATTCAAACTAACAGATTCAAAGCAACACCTGATACAATAAGAACATGTGCCGTTTTATTCGCTTTTGACGTGTTCGATATTTGCACAAAAACCGGACAAGTGCGAGTAGGACTCGCCCACCGAGGGTTCCGTACAAATTTATGGTTCAGGAATCGAGTCTCGAACTTTTCCCGACTGTTAAGTACTACATACACCAAAGCTATTAGGTACATACATATAAAAGAGGGAAAAGGTATTTCTTTTTTCATTCCTTGTCATAAATCGAAATCTATACACAGTCAGGTCATAAGTATTGTCACACAGTAAAAACTTTTCTTTTAGAATGCTGGCCACAAAAAAGTTTATTGGATTCGAATTTCGAATTGTTCATGAAAATAAAAATGTATACTTTTTTTTAGAATTTTGAAAAGGGTGTTAAATGAAGACTTAGGGCTTCGGGCATATCGAAGAAAAACAGGACATCGTTTGAATGCTCGTCTAATGGACCTGAGACTGAAGAGATGCCGCGCTTTGTTGAAGCGGTACGCGGGAAAAAAATATTGGGAAATTCTTTTTTCGGATGAAAAAATTTTTACCGTAGAAGAAAGCTACAACAAACAAAATGTTAAGGTGTATGCACACAGTAGTGAAGAAGCGAGCAACCGTATTCCGCGTGTCCAACGAGGTCATTTTCCATCCTCGCTCATGGTATGATTGGGAGTTTCTTATTGGGGCTTAACAGAGGTACATTTTTGTGAGAAAGGTGTAAAAACGAATGCAGTTGTGTATCAAAATACAGTCCTGACGAACCTTGTGGAACCTGTTTCTCATACCATGTTCAATAACAGACACTGGGTATTCCAACAAGATTCGGCGCCAGCTCATAGAGCGAAGAGCACACAAGACTGGCTGGCGGCGCGTGAAATCGACTTCATCCGGCACGAAGACTGGCCCTCCTCCAGTCCAGATTTGAGTTCGTTAGATTACAAGAATGGCAACACTTGGAGGAAAACGCGTGCTCAAAGCCTCATCCCAATTTGGAGTCACTCAAGACATCCTTGATTAAGGCAGCCGCCGATATTGACATGGACCTCGTTTGTGCTGCGATAGACGATGGCCGCGCAGATTGAAGGCCTGTATTCAAAATCACGGAGGTCATTTTAAATAAACTTTATTGTCATAAGAATCTATGTTTTGTTAAGTTAATTTTGGTATATAAATGGTTACATAATGAATAAACTTGTCTCAATTATTTTATATTAACCATGTGACAGAATTTATGACCTGACTGTGTACATCATAAAAATTATTAAAAATCTGTTTAAGCTTGTGCAAATGCAGCCCTTTCATACGATACCCATATGACACGTTTAACTTACTTCAAAATGTTGACCCCCGTTCCTTGCATGTTTTTTTATGATTTAATTAAATATGTATAGTTTTCAGACTTTTCCCTGTATTTGTAGTATAAGACGATATTACTTGCCAAACTTCATAGTTCTAGGTCAGCGGCAAGTACCCTATGAATTTTGATTCCCTTGAGAGTATCGAAATATACGTTTTTTGCGACATAAACGGCCGAATCTTTAATTTTTCGTTAACGTAGGAGTTTGAATTTTACACAACTTCAAGGGACTGCAGACTTGAGTTTATTGTTTTAATTTTAACTCGATACCTTCACGCGTTCCGGAGATAAAGGGAAACACAACAGACCGACAGACAGACGGACAACAAAGTGATCCTATAAGGGTTCCGTTTTTTCCTTTTGAGGTACGGAACCCTAAAAACGTGCCACAGAATGTGATCGTAGGTCGTTTGTTATCCTTTTAACGACATTGGGTTCCGTTGGACATGGGATGAGATCCTCAGTGTTTGAGGATTCCGGTACTTCCCAATAGGTTATTCAATACTAGCCCCAACACCACTTTGCAAGATATTGACTCTATTTTGTTACAATGACTTATATTGTAAGCTTTTATTATATTCTAATAAATAAGTATTTTTTGTTCCTTACGGGTAAGCACTTGGCCTGATGTTTAGTGAAGAGTGACGATAAGACCCGAACTAAAATTTTGCGATAATAATTCTCGTTAGGTACCTACTTTCTTTTTTTTCCACAATTGACGGATACAGGATTGGAGTATCGTGTGGAGTCAGCAATTGTCATACATCCAGTATCTTATATCTACAGCTTCATGTCCAGTACAAATGATATTAACTGTCAAAAGTGTACTTCAGATATGATATTGACTGATATCCGTAGCTCACTGCCACTTTTATCTATATCTTCTTTCTCACTACCGCGACAGTAAGCGTAGAACTTTTTCTTCACATCGTGTCAGCGACATCGACATCAACATATTCGTCCTGTCCATAAAGCTGCCACGTCAACAGCCCTCAGGTCAGCCTCGAATAAATCATCCATAGTGCAAGGCGTAGGGCATAAGGCACAGGTGAGTATATCGACTGCGGGGAGGCTACACACTCGTAGTCATTTGTGCCTGTAAGGAACCCCCACTTGCAAAGATTCTCCTTGGAGCAACCACTGCAGAACAGATTAGCGCGAGTTCTATTCTAGTTCGAGTCTTCTGGCACTGCTGCTCGTGCTGCCGGGCACCCCACTTCTACATGGTTTGAACGTAAACCTTGTTATATATAATACACCTCTAAATCCACGTCTCATTGACCTATACAATGACATGTTAAAACCCGTGACTAAACCCGACTCGTTTGTAAGAAAAACGTCTTCTTCTTTTTCTCAGCCGTTCTTAATCCTGTGGATGTAGGTGAAGAACAAAGAATTGAAATACTTATTTAAAGAAAAACGTAGCCGTCTGCTAATATGCCGCAGTGGTTTCGCGCCTAAGGACTTGCGAACAGCATGATGACATATTGCCGTTCAAGCAAATTTGCCAGTATCTGAATGTAAACGGGGGTTTTAAACAATTGTTGACTCTTTATACGTTCTTACCTTGTGGCTATCTGCTCCATCGTGTTAGGTTTTGTGTTATTTATCTCTTAAGTTAAAATAACTACAAACGACCCCACGAATTCTGTATTTTATTAATTATTTATCTCTTTGGCACTTTGGCACTTACACTTTCGGAGCAATAACTAAAAGAGAACATAGTATAAGACTAGCGAGATTTTTGTGTCAAACAAATTCCAAAAATATTGCATAGGTTATGTCATAGATTACTATTGTCTATTTCTGTGAATCCAAGCTTTAGTTATTGTTCTGAAATTCCTAGCTTCAGAAGATTATATAAAACCTTAGCTAAGGTACGATAAATTCATATATAGGGCTTCGCTCATTTTTACATACGTGTACTTATTACGGTCATTGTCAATGTGATATGAATTAAATTATTGTGTATAAATTGTCAACTCGTTTGCCTTGATAGCGTACAAGTGTGTGGGCCAGTATTCGTTTATTTATCCTATCTGAGATATATACAGGATTACTGGTTGTTAGACCGGATCCTTTTAAGAGGTCATAACAACCATTTTCGTGTTTTTTTTACAATAACCAATTTTATTCGTTCAAAAATTGATTTAAAAAAACGAATGCTCCGATTTCAATTTTGTTTACAATTTTATAGATTTTACATTCCGGTTCTTAATAACAAATTATAAAATCATAATAATTCGAATCCATAGAGAAAATACAGGCCGTAGCATTAAAAATAAATCAGAATTTTTGGAAAAAAAAAATCAAGGGAATTTAGTCTGTAAATTATTGAAAAAACATCTACACATTTCTAGCTATCTCACGAGGTAAAAAACACTACCCCATGGTATGTACATAATGGAAGAATAAATGTGACAAATCGAGAACCAGGCAGTAAAATCTCGAGTCATACTCTCAGAGGCATAAAGCTGTTGATATAATTTTCACGAGCAGTATTCGAACACGCACCCTCTGACGTTATGGGTCTGAAGCAGTAATAATTAGGTTATAGTGGCTATTCTATGTCAATAACAATGTCATCATCACCATTTTGATAAATGTGACTTCTTGGCGTCACAGTGAACAGTCATATCTGCGATTTTGATTTATTTTCTAAAATTTGTGTTATGTCGAATATTAATGTGAAATAACGGTGGATTATTAACCGTTAAGTGTTCGTGAGTGTGCATGAGTGTTGGCAAATGAAACAAAACAGTGCAACGTTACTTTTCAAATTCTCACAAGAAGTCTGCGTGAGGACTTAGTAAAGCCCCACATCTTTACTGAGATACTCGAGGGGTTGGGGGGTAATATCATTTCTCACTTCCTATTTCTATTATCATTCATCATCATCAATATTGTTTATTTATTTATGTATTATATAAGAATATGAAGATAGAACGAATGAATAGGCTTGATGGATTTCATCCGGAGCCGTAAAACATTACACAAAAAAAAAAAATTGATAAATGTCAAGGAATACGAAGCTATATTTATAAATATGGGAATATAAAAAATAAGCAATTTTGTTGCGAATGATACTAAAATAAATAATTGCATTGTAACTACTATAATAACTGTTATTTTTTCAACACTCTTTTTAGAATGAACCTCTTATTTAGGAAATGTTTTTGTTTAGTTTATATAATTTTAACGCAAATTTTGTTGCGATACAAATTACAAAAACACAATGTTGAAAAAATTTCCACGAGCAGGATTTGAACCTCCACTCTTCTGACATACCGGGTCAGGTGCTCTTAAAATTGAGCTATCATGGTTCTAACCTAACTATCTACCTACCTATCGTGGTGGTGGTTAATGACGGTAGTTGTTGACATTTAATTGGCGCCTTTGGCTTTCAAAGTAAAAAAGTGAATAGTGTTGAATAATTTCGCCGGGCTGGTTAGAACCACGATAGCTCAATTAGAAGAGCACCTGACCCGGTATGTCAGAAGGGTGCAGGTTCAAATCCTGCTCGTGGAAATTTTTTCAACATTGTGTTTTTGTAACTCTTATTTAGGCTTAACCAAAAGTACTACATGTGCATGGCCCATTGTCCGGCCGATGCCGACGCCATGGCGTGCGAACCTCAAATGGAATTCCTATATCTCTATTTGAAACGTGCGTGTGGCTGGCATTTCGACAACAATCGCATAATAAACAGAGGGCTGCATACTAAAGAATGGCCCTTTATAACCCGAGTGAAGGAGTAATAAAAATATTTGGAAGTTTTTTATTTATTTTGGTTTTTGGGTTAGGAGTGTGTGGTCGTGGACCAATGCCGTGGTAAAATTATAGCAACATTGTTTCTCCTTTTGATATTATAGTCATTCATTAATTTATAAATAGGTACTTACTAAATGTTTTTAATTATGAAATGCAAAATGTCACTTTTGCTGGTTTATCTTTATCGATAGTTTTATTAATTAATTAACTATATGAAATAACCCTGATGGGAAGGATTTTATGGAAATATATTAGTCAGGATACTCCAAATCGTCTAGTATTAGGTAAAGACTACGGAACCTCAACTGCGCAACTCCGACTCGCACTTGGCCGGTTTTACAAGCGTTATGTAATTTTCGTCAAAAAAGCATTGCCAAAGTAAAAAGATTGGAGAAAAAAACTGCTATTTCCAGATTCTATCGTAGGTATTCAACTTGATACCCACGCTAAAGTTATTTACATCAATGTTAGAAAACACTTTCTTTTTTAATAATTCTTTAAAAACCACTACCTAAGATAATACGAAATCAGATCATAACAATAATCTGTTACTGCGCTTTATCTAGAATAAAGACTGCGCACGCCAAGCCACATTGTATACCAAAGTGACAGTCAGTAAGGTGAGTTTGTTTACAAACCATCATTCCATTTACGACTGATCGGCTAATACTTAGATGTTAGTCCCCATCTGAGGACATGGCAATGCAATCTTAAATCTACATTTAGTATTAATTATGTTTAAAGCATTAATTGTTACATTTTATTATTATGTGACCATGAATGTTATAAACATATTGTTTTCTAAACTTTATGCTAATATTTATTTTATTTATTTAATCTTTATTGCACAATACAATAAAATAAAGTACAAAAGGCGGGCTTAATGCCGAATGGCGTTCTCTACCAGTCGACCTAAGGGCTAGGCAGAAAAATTGGTAAACGGTGCGACAAAGAACGTCAATATTGTTTTCTAAAATTAAAATTAAAATTAATGTGTAAAATAAACGCGAGTAGATCTGTAAAAGTTGTTTCATTTCAATATACTACATAAATTTATAAGAACTGAAATACACATATTAAGTTTATTAAATTAAGTGATAATAATATAATATACATACCATAAAGAAAACTTAAATAAAAATAGACTACATGAACATACTTAAACATAACAGAAGAAAAGATGATGGGAATCTCTTACGTGGGCGTTGATTCCTGTAGACACAGTTTATACACCATTGTTTACACTACACTTACTACTTACACTGAATACTACACTTTAAAATGGTAGACAATTGTGATCTTTAATATTATTGATATAAATATGACATAATAAAATAGGCATAAAATGGAACGCACCTGATTAAAAAGCGATTGAAGGTAGAAAAAAATCGATATGACCACCACCTGTCACCCTGTGACCACGTCCAATGTCACAAAATGTCACCATAGAATTATAATATGTAAACTAACGCCTGCAGATCCGTAAAAGTTAGAATCATGTATAAAAACTCTTTTCTCTTATCAACTTTAACTCTCTTCCTTGAACATACACATTATCATCGACATACTATACTGATAAGTTTACTGTACCCACAACTAACCAGTAAAGTTATAATTAGCCGAAGAAACTAGGGGACAGCGTCAGTTGAGTCCCGCGCGGGCGCACTAACGGGCGTGGTCGATTCACCGGATTTAATCAAACGCGGAAACGCGTGTGCGCACTTTGTTTACAAACAAAAACAGTATTTATTTACTACTGTTGGCCGGCCTTGTGTCTGAGTGATTGTCCTCGGGTAAGTACAGATTTGAAAACATGTTCGAAACAAATGCAGTTCTAAACTCAAAAGTATTGGAATGTAGCTTCGCGCATAATGGGTCAAGTTTGGAAGATTCTGTCGTTATTATTATTGCGTTACAAGTTTTTTTTTTGTAAGGACTGATTTTAGTTTTGTTACTTTTTTTAGGTCAATGCGGTCGTAGCGACTTTGAACAACGTTCGCTTAACACGACAAATAATTAACCTGAATTAAATGGGGCTAATATTTTCGATATTATTTTTGTTATTAGAATATATACTATATTTTTAGTAGTTTAGTATAAATAGTATATTTTTAGAATGTCGCTTCCATTTTGAATCCAGTCGATCTTCCAATATTTACCTACAGATACCAAAGAACACTGGGTAGACAACTCTTGAGCTAAGGTAAACTTAGGTAATTTTTACCAAAACGACCAAGCATTACCTAAGCTTACCACTGTTACCTTTCATGGTATCTGTAGTTAGGCTTATTATGTTTATGTATATCTATGATCATTATCATACCACATAATTAAATTCCATATTTAAATCTGCGCTTCCACGATGACTTCATCACGATCTTGTTATTGAGATAATCCATACTAAAATTATAAAGAGGAAATCTTTGTATTTTGTATCTACGTATGTTTGTAACGAATAAACTCAAAAACTACTGGACCGATTTAAAAAAAAAACTTTCACCATTAGAATGCTACATTAGCGCTGAGCTGAGTAACAAGTACACACGTGCGAAGCCGGGGCGGGCCACTAGTAAGTTAATAAAGTTTTATTGTACACACGCCTGCACATCAACCTACCACAAACTGTCAAATTTCCTCAATAGACTTTGAACTTTATACCGAAAGTCATATGGTTGACATTGTATTGAAGAAATTTGTCAGTTTTGGATAGGTTGATGTGCAGGCGTGTGTGTGTGTACCTAAAATATACTTACATAGTAAAAACTACATTACTTAATGAATTACTATAACAGATATTTCCCTTCACTGTAATCTTTCTTCTAAGTTTTCAGTATAGTTACGGTCTTATAGTATTTTGTTGTACCTAATTCTTATTTTTTTTATTCTAATAGTTTTTGATTTAATTGTTTTTCATAAAATCGTAACATAGCTACAAAAGCGAAACAGATTTTCGTCAACAGCTTTTGTAAATTATTATATTATATTTTTTATTTTCAGTTACATATAAGTAGTTTCATAACTACATACATATAGTTTAAGCGCTAATTGCTGCACTAAAGCTTAATTAAATAATTAAAAAATGTAATGAAAATATATATATATATATATTTAATTATTTAGATTATTATTATTTAAAAAAAATGCTTCAAAATGCGTAGCACACCTATTCCCTCGTTCCCTACAACATGGGGTTCTTTAGACGAGATGGAAGAAGCGATTTGCTGTTCGGCATTGTGAGGATCGCTAGTAGAAGTGTGGCAAATCCGAATGTTGATTCCTAGTTCTGATTCATAAACAATAGGTGTATCTATACTATCTTATCCACTCAAAGATGGTCTAGAAGAAATTACTTTTAGTGATAGGACCGCCTGCTTGGGACGTCTGCTTTTAGTTTCTTTATATATTTACCTTATCTTATTTAATAATATTTTGACCAGTTAAATGCTATGAACATAAAGACAAGATGAATCTTCCAATGATGGTTTTTACTTTGTGTTTTTTTAGCAGATCATCTTATTTTAATTTAACTCTCATGAAATTATTTGTGAAATATACTATGCAGAAGTATTAGTGTAGGTAGGTATGTAAATAAGAAAGGTTGGTTACATATAAGCGTATACACTTTATTGCATTTTACACAAATAGACGTTGGGATGATAAGTGTTATTATAATACAATTCAATACATGTGCCCGCGACATTGACTTAATGATAACGGGTTGATGCCATTATTTTATCATTATGTAGGTATGAAAGTACAGCTGTTATATATATTGAATTACCTCACATACTTTTAATTTCAATACACAATCAACATAAAAGGTTTTTTTTATTCCTAACGGGTGAACACTTAGCCTTCATTTCACCTGATGTTAAGTGATGATAAGGCCGAAGGTGGAAGCGCACTTCATCCGGATTTATCTCAAAAACTGAGGATCTGGCTATCTTATCTCTAGCTGCCGGAACACATCAATGCTACTAACATTGATTTTATGGCGACATATTATGTTAGATAAGATAGTGGTAGTTTACCAGGAGGATTTAAAACAAGCCCTACCACTAACCGGGCCGACTCGCCCGGCGTAATAACACCCTCTCACAGAATATCCGCGTGAAACAATGGCACTCGTTGCTGTTGTGTTTCGTCCGGTGAGTGAAAGTACCGGGGGCCCATCTCTCACCCCTCCAACTCCTTCCTCAAGGCCGGCAACGCATTTGTGATTTCTTTGGTTTTGCGTTTATTAGTAAAATTAGAATATTATACAATATTATTATTTTTTATCAGAAACTATATTGCAAGGAAAATAATTTGGTGCTAAGTAACCATTTAATGCTACGAGTAATTGACGTATCTAAGTACGGTACGCAGTCAGTCTTTCCGAATACAATGTAATACGCTCGAGACGCACAATAGTCTATGAAAAAAGTCAGTTATAAAACGAAGGCAAGTTATAAAAGCCTAGTTAATGCAAAGGTTATATAAGACTAGTTAAAGCGCGAGACTGGTGCGTCGCCGTGGGTTCTGTACCTACTGCAGTATAGCAAAATGGAACGACGGTCTTCGTAAATATTATTTTAGCGAGCTATTTTATGCTGTCTAGTGGCTAGTGGAAAGGGCTATGTCGAAGACCCAGAGGGTCCAGGTTTGATTTAGCTGGGAAGAATTTTTTTTATGTTAGAAGGAGGCAAACGAGCAGGCGGGTCACTTGGCGGGCAAAACCAGAGGAATCGCAGATCCGTTGCCGGCCTTTAAACATGTTGTTGTTCTCGGTCTGGTGTATGTTAAAATTTGCTTTCATCCGCCCTTAACTTATATCATGCATTGTTGCGAATATGTCGACATAACAACAATATTATTAGTATTTCACAATTGGAAAACTATAATATTTAAGGTAGGTATACAATTTTTAATTCTTAATTTTTTTCTTGTTTAAATTTGAGTTACGTTTGTTTTTCTTTAAAAGACTGTGATATATTTTTATTAAAATAGCCAATCCCTTAGTGGTTGAAGATCTCTTTAGATCATATTGTAACTTACCATCGCGTGAGGTGGAGATCAATTGTTACGTATAAAAAAAATAAGAAATCCTCTTAACAAATTACTTAAGCACATACCAAAGTTTTATTAGAAGGTCTACGCGTTTATCTTTATGCAACCGGAACCCCAAAATGATTGTTCAAGGTTCGTGTGAGTACTGAGTGAGTAATATAGATAGTGGTGCGTGATAATAAAGGTTTATATCTACTCTTTTGTGTATTCACAAATAACTCGACGGATAACTCTACACTTACTTGAAGTTAGTTATAAAGCCCATTATGGAAAGTTTCAAAACGCATGAAATCAGGTTAACAAACGTTTTTTAAACGTATGGCATTAAGCAGAGCCTTCTGGCGGCAAACGAGGAAAGTTGAAATTTTGCTATACTTACTAATGTCTTTAGGACACAGACCTAAGCAACTTAAATAAGTACATATATAGTTATGGAACTAAACACGTTCACATGTCATGGTAAGAAGATTATTTTTTTACGAATTTACTAACGTTTTTTTTATACATGCTTTTTAATGCTAAACATTTTGGAACCCTGTATTGGTCTTGCATACCATCATTTTAGTAGTGTAGGTATGTAAAATTGTACTATTTTTAGAGTGTACCATAAGGTTGTCTCTTTATAGGCATGCGACCTATTTACCAAATAAAGCATGGCCTTATGCAATTAGAACCAATCAACGACGTTAGGTGTGTGTATATTATATTCTTCTTGTATATACTCAAGGACATACAATTAGATGTGTCAAGTGTGTGGTTATCTACTTTAAGTTCTTCTGGCTATTCAGCTATCTTTTTTTAGCTTAGCTTCTATCTTTGAATTTAACAAAATAATGCTGCGGCAGAAATGTAATTTTGGTGGGTTCTATACTATTGTTATTCTGTTGTACAGTCTTAACTCACTTATGTAGGCAAACATAATATTACGACATTTATTACTGTTTATAATCTCAGAACAACTTAAGCTTAAGTTATTATTTTGAATTTCGCACGATAGTTTTTTTTTGGCTGGCATTATCAGCGTTTTTCTGTCTAGCAAAAACAGACTTGCGTATTACGACCTACTTTAATAATTATTAAATCTTTTTGACCATTTTGTAAGCTGAATGAACAAACTTTGCTGGGGGACTTTTGAATCACAATCGATAATTAAGAAACATAACGTTCGAGAATTTTCTGTCACCCGTAATCAGCGTCAGCTCAGCGTTTTCTACCGCTTATACCACGGCGAGTGCTCTGAAGAGCTCTTTGACCTTATCCCACCTTCTCCCTCCCTCCATAGGAGTACGCGTGCTGCACTCCGGAGTCACCCCTGTACTGTCTCGAATATTTCATCGCGCACAAAGAAATTTAGTGACTCGTTTCTTTGTCGCACTTCCAAAAGATGGAATAGTCTACCAGCATGCGTTTTCCCTCCTTCCTATGACATGGGGTCCTTCAAACGAGGCGTGAAAAGGCACCTTGTGGGCCGGCATGGTGTGGGTGACTGATGCTGCGTTGTTTTCATGCTGCACCAGTTTTTCTTGCGTCTGGACTCCATTTTCACTTAACATCGGATGGAGTGGAGTCATTTGTCGAGCTACGTATAAAAAAAGAAAAAATAAGTTACCAAACAATAAGTTACCAGTGACCGTGAATAATGTGAAAATTAGTCACCGGTTCAAAAATTGCTGTTTACCTACAAACTTATTTACATATTTTTTGAAAATGCTAACATTGCTTTTCTTCATCCTGTGTCACAAATAAAGAAATGGATACAATTCGTAACTAAGCACCCCACACTGGTATTAAGTATCGGAAACCAACAAATTGCGCAACAGCCACATGCGGGTCAAGTTTCTACAATGATACCTAAGCACATTCAACTCGTAGACAGGAAAAATGTCCTGGCGTTGACTGCTTTGATCATAAACAAGAAAATGTTTTATTATTTTTTATGTACGCCTCGGTGGCCGAGTGGCAAACCGCTCGACCCGATACCCGAAGGTCCCGGGTTCAATCCCCGGGTCGGGCAAAGTGTGTTTCGGATTTTTCGATGCATAGCCCGGGTTTGCGATCACCAACCCACATTTGGCAAGCGTGGTGATTAAGCCTTTACCCATCATTTGTAGTGATGACTTGATTTCAATGATGGAGGCCTTTGCCCAGCAGTGGGACAGTTATACGCCATTTACTTTTACATATACTACGTAAAGCCGAGTAAAGCGCGACTTCACCCACGTGAACTGGGAAACCTGAATATGTGAACCAGCTCGGAGTGTCCTTACTAGAGCGGCTTGCCGCATCTCCAGGAAGCATATGAACCACCACGCGGGCCCACCGTGGATAGTGCTGGGACTTTGCTTTGTTTAAAGAGTTGCGCTTATTTAAATTTAGATTACTTATTCACTATCGTAGCGTACTTCGTTACGAAACCTTCCTGCGCTTGTTGGAGGCATTCACCTAAAAAAGCACGTGAATCTGTATATCTTAAAAAGGGTTACGTTTACCAGATGAGATAATTACCATTGCGCGAGACAGAAGAAAACTAATTATGTTTTTGGGATAAATTATTTTACTTTATTGGTGGCATGAAATGCACGCCCTGTTTTGACAGTAATTTTATTGCGACTCTTTTTCTTCTTTTTTAATACATGCCAAGTTGGTGGGACAAACCACAGACAATAAAACATACAAACTCCAAGGAGTTTTCCTTAAAATTTAATTTGTGTTGGTATGCAACAACCAATACCTTACAGCTTACCGTTAGTCGTTATAATCGCTGTCCATTATAACTCTATTAAGTCAATAAATGCGATATGGAACACAAATACCTTTTATCATGTTCGGAAATCGACCACCAGAGGGTATTTTGAAATCGGCCACCTGGTGGTCGATGGACATACAAGGGGTTAAGCACCCATGTATGTAACTACTCCATTGATCAATTTTGTACCTGTGGTAGTTTAATTTATTAGTGTCAAGCTTATGCTCGTGAGTTGTGACTTCGCCTACGGAAAATTTGGTCAGTCACAAATTTCTTTGCTTTTTTTCCCGACTAAGGTAAACACTTCACAAGGAATCTTTGACTATTGAAGAACTGGCTATCTTATCTCTCACTGTTGGAACACAAAAATGCTACTAAAATATTAATTTATTTGGGGATAATCAACAAATTATATGATCGTCTTACCAAGTGGCCTTAAAACCCTTTAACACAAACATTGTTTTTGACCAGGATATTCATAATAAAAAATTAGGATTTTTAAACAAGTATGATTTTTTTATGTTAAAAGGAGGCAAACGAGCAGGCGGGTCACCTGATGAAAAGTAATCACCGCCGCCCATGAACACCCGCAAAACCAAAGTGATCGCAGATGCGTTGCCGGCCTTGAGGAAGGAGTTGGATCTTGAGGAGGGAGTAGGAATTGGGAGGGGGGTGGGGGGATATATGAGCCTCCGGTACTTTCACTCACCGGACGAAACACAACAGCAACGAGTGCCATTGTTTCACGCCAATATTCTGTGAGAGGGTGGTATTACGCCGTGCGAGCCCGCCTATTTCGTGCTGCAACGCAGCGTGGCTCTACCACTCAGAAAAGTTCATTCAGTTTGTCTCGTTTTGTATGTTAATCTAGATTTTTTAATTTTCAGAAGTAAAAATCATCTAACATTTAAATTATTATGATATGCTGTAAGTTGTTATCCCTTACGATATTAAATAAATAAAAATTATCGGAAATAGGTATTTTCTATTAGTGAATGTGGTCAGATAAATAGAAAAATAGAAATAGAAAAGTTCTCTAAACTTCACCGATAAGAACTTGATTTGATGTGTCAACTTGAGCCAGTCTTGCGTGATCTTGAACATGTTTTGAACTAAAGTCATTACGAAACAATGACATAAAATTATATTTTAAAGAAATAGGTAATACTCGTAAGAGGACGAACGAAGTCTTATTTATTTACTATATGGTACGGAAGCAGCTTACAAACTATTACAACATTATGTTTTACATTTGTAATTAGAACAATTTTACAGAGATTTCAATGTAACAATAAAAAAAGTCGATATACGGGCGAAAGTTTTACGTGACAACGACTTTGAGTGGTAAAATAATTTTAATGTGAATATTCATTCGTATAGTAGGAAGAAGGATGAAATAATAGTAACAAATTAAAACATTTATTTATACAAAGAATTATATTTAAAACATTAATTTATACAAAGAATCTCGCACTGAATTTCATATTAACAAAATTTTATTTTTACCTTTACACATACATACGTATTTACCTTTCACTTTTTATGTCTGTCTCTCTCGCTCTTAGGCGGGCTAACCATGCCCGAGTGGAAGGGACGCGTGCCTCTCACTCGCTCTCATTGTGAGCGCATAACGTGAGCGGAGCGTAACGCAGTTTCTTGAAGTGTCACCCGGCAAACCAATTTATAAGACGTTGTCACGTCAAAAAAATCTATATAAATAAAAATGAATGTTGCTAAGCACAAAACTCGAGAACGGCTGAACGGATATGGATGAATGAAAGAACAATGCCCATTAGCCGTACAGCGTCAGGCCCAGAAGTGGACTTTTAAATATTGTACAAGTATTGATTGTAATAGCTATAAAAATGTATGCTGAGATAGAAAAATTGAAAGAGAAGTCCGCCAGTTATTACCAAACATATCAGCCAAAGTCGAGTACACTCTTACAGTTAGCATGAATAATTATTAACCATTACCTACATAGGTGAACTGTTTTATGTATTCAATAGTGTATTATGAAAGGAATAGAATAGAATAAAAATATCATGTTGATTTAATGATTTGTAGATTATGGACTCTGTAATAATATTGGCAACTTTTTTAATACCGAAACCTTTTAAAATCATTAATAAATGATTGTAATTACTGGCAGACTTTTAAGAACTGCTAAAAATTATAGCATATTTAAAGTGATTTAATGTACAGTTGATTTAAATTTAGTTGTGCTGTTCAAGGATGGGCCGATAATAGGCATTGTTCTTTGCACATATACAGACCATGACCCGGACTAGGACATAGGTACTTTTTATCCCGGTAACAGGTTCATGTGGGATAGCGTAGTCTTCGCGGACGAACTACTTTAACTACTATTTTAACTAACTAATTAGTTAATATAAGTACTGTGACAACGCATATTTGTTGGGTTTGTTTATTAAGTATTTATTTCTACAAAACATGGTAAAAATATCATTTTGTATAAATAAAACAATGAATAACAATTATAAACAAAGCGTCATCCTAATCAGCAATATATTTCTAATTGGTTTTTTACGACGTCATTGTTTGATATAGGGAAATCGAGTGGTCACTTTCATAATTAGGTTTATCCTTTTGTAAATTTAAAAATAAAATTAATTAGAAGTTGTTTCAATGTGAAAGCTTTTAAACTATTTACTTATTATTATAATTACTTTTGAAGCGTATCGTATGATTTACATTTCTAACTATGTTAAAAGTTTAACGCGTTAGCTTCATTGTTATTAAAGTACAATTTATTATCAGACGCTCTTCGTCATACTAACATAAATTATTTAATTAAACTCTATCTTTTGTATTTTGGACGAATCGAGGACGCGTACCTATTATTAAACCAATTCGACTTATCGTAGTACTTGTTTAAAGGTTATCTGCTGGCAACTGGTTTAGTTACATCATTACTTCGGCTCTTTTGTTATTTAATACGAAAAACAAAATATATATGGAAATCTTAATGGAAATAAATGCATTAAGCATCTTATTTCATCTCAGTAGGGCCTGCCGAGGTTTCCCTCTCAGTAGCATTTCGACCCATCGCGATCTTTTATACAAGCCCATCCTTTCACTCTTTGCTATAAGTTTGGCAACGTCTTTCAGAGCTGAAAGCCTCTCGTGCCCCAGCAGTGGGGACATTTTGAGCTGGTGATGATGATGACTATTTCTTAGCTAGGTACGGCCAACAACGAAAGACGAAGATCAAAACAGAATAATAACATAACGAATAAAACCAAAGATTAAATGTGTGATAAGAGTTGTTTACTTTAAGATATTAAAAATATATATATAAAAGTAGGTGAATCACAGCTGGTACCTATATAATTATGTATATTTTTTTTTTATTTATTTCAGTAACAAACAAGTCAATACACAATAGTGTATTACATGATTCTATCAATTATCTAGACTTTTAGTTTCCTTAACTAACTTACCTATTTATAAATAACACTTAAGGCTAAAATAATAATAATAATAAGCCATGTGGAATGTTGATTCAACCATTATTGTCCCGATAGTCGTTTCATCGAACGTTCTGATAGCGAAGAGCCTCGACCAACATCTTAAGAGGCTCTCGCTTGATGGTTGCATCAAGGGTCAGATTCAGAAAGCAGTACTTCTTGACACGGCACGTATTGTCAGGAGGTTCCACACTCTGCAGCCCTGACCACCGGTAGCTTGGGCCCTGCCCCGCTGCTGGCGGTACTCTAGAATTAGGTTTTTATAATGTTTATTGTTTTTATATTAAAATATTGTAAAAATCTAGTTTTAAGAAAGAAAATAAATAAAGAGTATCATAATAATATTGCATTTACACTAACATTTACTGCAATACAACAAGGCTTTTAGGATTATTATTCAAATTTTCCTAATGAATTTTGAAAAATGCCCACATCCAAAAATTTTCCAATGATATGCTTCCACTTGGAAATATTCATTGCTATGCAGATGATAGTACAGTGCACGGTGGGTATAACGGTCACCCTGCGGCTGGGCGAGTCGAGACTGAAGAGAAACGAGTGAATCTTGTCATTGAGCTCAATCGGGTATTGGACCTCATATTAATTGGGGCTCCAATAATCTGGTTGAGTTCAATGCCAAGAAAACAAAGGTGTGTGCGTTTACGGCCAAAAAGTCACCATTCCTTCCTCTTCCAACTCTTCAGGGCACATCTCTAAGCCTGCAGAACAATATCAACATGCTCGGTATGACGATTCGCTGCGATCTGAATCAAAAGGACTATATCGAAGCCGTGATCAAAACAGCCTCACGAAAACTCGGTGTCCTGAACAGAGTGCGGCGATTCTTTACGCCTGACCAGTTATGTCTTTTGTACAAGACACAGGTACGGTCTTGCGTGGAGTATTGCTCGCACATCTGGGACGGTTCCGCAAAGTATCTTCTCGATGCCTCAGACGGATTGCAGCGTCGCGCTGTACGTATTATCGGCAATGCAGAGGTAACTAATACTCTCGAACACCTGCAATTGCGTAGAGATATAGCGTCACTCAGCGTCTTCTATCGCTTATATCACGGCGAGTGCTCTGAAGAACTCTTTGACCTTATCCCACCTTCTCCCTTCCTCCATAGGAGTACACGTGCTGCTCTCCGGTGTCACCGCTTCACTGTCACACATATCCCATCGCGCACAAAGAAATTAGGTGACTCGTTTCTTTGTCGCACCTCCAAAAGATGGAATAGTCTACCAGCACATGTTTTCCCTCTTTCCTATGATATGGGGTCCTTCAAACGAGGCGTGAAGAAGCACCTTGTGGGCCGGCAGAGTGAGGTTGACTGATGCTGCGTTGTTTTCACGCTGCACCAGTTGTCTTCGCGTCTGGACTCCATTTCCACTTAACATCAGGTGGTGTGGAGTCATTTGCCGTGCTAAGTATAAAAAAAAAATAAAAAATTTGCTATTATAAGTCTCACATGATCGCCTGTGGCGGTAGCCAAAGTAACATTAAGAAAACGATAGCGAAGTTCCAAAATAATAAAATGTATGGGATTGACATAAGGTTGACCACGTGATTTAGCGCGGCTTATGTCAATGCTCTCAATCAATCAACATTTTTTTCTTTTCGAACTTCGCTATCGTTTTCTTAATATTACTTTGGCTAAGGCTACTGATAAAACTATTGCCAGCGTAACGTTTGATAGATTTCTTAATGAAGAAAAGAAATTTCTTAACGCAATACCTTTCACGTTTCCGGGGCACTCTGAAATGTATCTCGTTAAGTAAAGGTGTACAGTCTCTCTTATTATTTATTATTTTATACAAATTGACTACATCTATATAGTCATGACGATTACAAAGAAATTCGACTTTGTAACTGCTAGCAGACCGCTCAAATTCAATATGGTCGTGCGTGACTTATCCTGTAATCCAGAGCTTTATTGAATTTCCTTTGCACTTTTTAATTCTATCAACATGAATGTTGAAGAAAGGATGACAATGTTTTTATTTTCTTTCTTTCTTCCTATTATTCCTTTTATTACTTTCGCTGTTGACTGTACCTACATAAATTACTTTAAAACTGCAGAAAATGTAGCGTTCTGTAGTAGTAGGTACTGAGATCGTTTGCGACATACATATTTATTGATTGCGATACACTCCTCCTTATTTATTCGCTAATTCTGTTTGTTTTTCGACCTACAAGAACTGATGATAAACATCTTCGAATACAATTGATAAGATATAACTACGTTTTTGATGGAACTGTGCACAGTTGCTTATTTTGGATTATTGTCGCGTGTGTTTACAGTGTTATTGGGTTAATGATTATAAAATGTTTTTGTTTTGTTTATATAATTTTAATGATTATGCTAATATAGTAATCATACCGTTTCTCCTCGCCGCGCCCTCGCATAACAAACGTTGATTAATCAATTAGTGATAACAAGTTAACTAAAGTTAATCTCTCGACCTATGGATGAGATGAAACTAGTAATGGATATATACTATTACATCGAGTATTTGCAAAAACAATTTGTAAAAGCCAGTGCTGTTTTAAAGAGAAGATTTTTTACAGTGTCTTATCATATTAAGGTATTTATTTGACAATTTAGCTTTCGCCTTACTTACTCTGCCTGTCTTGAAGTGCGAAATGCCTAGGGAAGACGACACTTTTCCTGGTATAATTTTTTTAAGACGTTTTGTTTCAGTGTTTTTTTTTGGAGAGAGATTGCTGATTGCCTCAAATGGCATTTTCAGCTTCCCCGGGCATTTTCGGGGGCGGCGAGAAACTCAAAAGGTTCCCCAAGCCGCGTGAAACGAATCACCTTCGCAAGTTTTCTAAAGGGAACGGCATCACGCACTAAGGCGTGTCCCCGTGCCGTACTAGATTCTCCGAGGGGTTCGGATCGGATCGGACCGTTTAAGTGTGACAACAATAATAAATAAACAGCAATACTTTCGCATTTATAATTTATATATAAAGTTAAATATATTTTTCAATTGTTCTGCTGTGAGAGACTTGAGACAGATGTTTAAAGTTTGTTTTGTAATGTACTTAGTAACTTATACATTTTAAAATGCAATTTTAAAGTTGAAAATGTATACTCTCATCACACTTGTCCCTTTTTCTTGTATGTTTTTATTATATTAGTAACATTCGGGTTGATTACTATGACTACTTTCACTACTGTTCTCGCGTTTGGACTCAACTTCCACTCAGTGTCAAATTGAGTAGGGTCATTGGCCTACTCTAATATAAAACAAACACTAAACATATTTTTAAATTTTATAGTGTCTTAATTCAGTTTAATCTTTAGTATTAGCGCAGAACACCTATGAGTATTGCACTGTAGCTTCTAGGAAATAACAGCTGTTCTTTATTTCCAGGTGCCAGCCCCACCAGAACGAGAGATGTCCGTCATAATGGAGGAGGTAGACCTGGAGACGGAGTACTCGCCCAGCAGGTGGACGCAGCGGTTCCCCTCGCCACAACAGGTGGTGGAACACCACGTGAAAGTTGTCTCTGCAGGTAAGATATACTTATTTCATCTTAGTTGGGCCTTCTTTTCTTTTTTTTGAGAGTTTGTGTATTGCCGCTGGGCTGAAACGAAGCACCGTCAGAGGTTTTCTAGATTCTCCGAGGGGTTCGGATCGGATCGGTCGCAACCACTGCGTCAGAGGAGACGCAAGTGGTTATGTGGGACCTTGACCAGCTCAAGGGGAAGGAGGGTTTACATACACACTAAAAACCCAGTTCCCGATCCGATCTGAACCCCTTGGAGAACGTAGTAGGGAACAGGGACACGCACTAGTGCGTGATCTCATATTATATCCTCTAGAAAATCTTTGACGGTGTTTCGTTTCACGCGGCTTGAGGAATCCTTTAAGTTTTTCGCCGCCCCAAATAAAGCCCGGTGAAGCTAACGACGTTTTATGAACAGTGACTGTTCGGTGGCGATAACCTCATAAACGTGACGCTTTTACAAGTTTATTACTGTACGATAAAAATACCCAATAATGCCCTTGTTTGATTCTTCTAGAATACTTAAAAAAAAATGACAGCCCTGTGACTCGTATGAAAATGACTTAGGCCAGCCGCACTTTGGGTGCGTTTTCGTTCGAATACTCACGATACATCTCCATACAGGCACGCAAGAACGCTTATAGCACACTTATAGTGTGCGCGGTACCATAGTAGACGGAGGATCGTTTCCTTACTCGTAGATGCTAGTAATAATTAAGTTAATGTTGATATATTATCTTGTTGCCGTAATAAAGTAATTACATTTTTCATAATAAAACATATTAGGTATGATACATCAACGCAAAAAACTATCATTGTTCCCGACCAGACAGGCTGCCGCGGAATGTAGAACATACTTCCGCTCCATTCAAACGAGTTGCATTTACGCAGAGGCAGCTAAAAAAGTAATGTTTATTTAGCAGCGCCATTGAAATAGAGCCTTTCTATTTATATGGGTTAAAGTTCTGTGTTAAAACTCCATTAGCTAATGTTAAGGATAATTGTGTACAACGTAACATTATAAATAAACTGAAAGTAGTTTATTCAAAATTGGCTACTGACTCGTAATTTTTACAGGCATTCTTTTCTTATATATGTTAAAGTTACTACTATTCACTCGTTAAAAATTAAAAACAAAAGAAATAAAAATGTCCTTTTGAATATAAACTATAACTCTGTCATTTGTCCTTTTCAACTAATAAATTTGTTAATTCGTTGAAAAGGAAGGCCTATTCAACGAATAAAAAAAATTTTTTTTTAACAAATTTATTCGTTTAAGGTGGCCAAGTAGTTACTACTTATCGTAAGCAAATAAAAAATAAATTCTTATACAAATATTTTGCAGTTGTAAGTACTGTTTCAGTTTCTCCCACCAACCATATAACAAAGCACACACTCAATTATTTCCCACAACAAATTGTGGAGTGACCCTTGACTTGAAATTGTAGATGCTATTCGGACTCCACGCGGAGTTAATACCTTCCCCAATTACCTGGGGCACTCTGCGCAAACATTTTGATGAAAATATTTAAAGGATTCTGTTTGCATTTCATTATCCTCCCCATTTTAATATGTTAAAAAAAATAGAAAATTTCAGCAAGATAACTTAATAACTTGGCTTGAGAATTTAATTTTTTGTTATTTTTCCAAGAAGATAGGTAAGTATGTATCAGGGCTGTTAATATCGATAAAAATTAAATACCATTACGCACATACTCAGTAAGGGAATGACATATAGTGCGTGTCACCGTTCCTTACTAGATTCTCCAAGGGTTTCGGATCGGGGGCGGAACAACCCGAGGTTGCATCTAAAGGCTAGGACCTCGGCTCGAGACCGGGTAGTGGGGGTGGTGAGACGCACCCAGGTACTGTCTGTACCTGGTATAGAGCGCGTGTGACCCGGGTCGTCGTACCCTTGCTCTACGAGTACGAAATATTTAGCCTAAGCGAGTCACTATTTAGTTGATTTTTAGCGTATCACGTAAACGTGTAGTTGCATTTAGAGGATCGGGCGGTGGGGTTTAACGTGATCAATCGAAACTCGCACTCCGCACTTAGTTTTGGTGACTCAAACTTGCTCTTGGTATTAGCATTCTGTTCTTTAAAGTACATACAATAATTGATCGTATGACGATGGCAACAAATAAAAGTTTTTAAACTTACGAGTATGAATGATATCTAAATTGTTTCTTTTCCTATTACAGCAAGCGACATCGCCACGAACAAGATACCTCACAAGTTGGAGATCGAATATGGCTCAACTCCTGGTCAAAAGCTGGACATTCTGGGAACAGACTTGCCGGATGGTTAGTATCAATTTTAAAGTGCTTGTTAGAACTTTGACCGTGCTTATCTCAATACTAAACACATCTAATTGTAATCAAAGCTGTTTAAGTAAAATAACAAATTACGATAAGACCTAGGATGGAAACGCGTCCGGAATCCTCAGCCACCGAGGAACTACTTGAGAAACTGACGAAACCAACAAAATTTTTATCCACGTGATTTTAAACCCAGACTAAAACAGAAATGACGATTAAAAAAACTATATGAAACGAATGTTGAAATTGTTAACTGTTAATTAGTAAAGTCATTAAGCCATTATTGAAACCTTTTAAATAAGTAATTAAGTACAAATATGAATTTGATGCCAACAATTCTTTAGACTTATGACTTTTTAATAAACCTAACAGATTTCACATATTTAACAAGTTTCAGACTACCGTAATGTCTGTTTTAAGCAAGCTGTTTACGGCCAAAACTGTCTGGAATTAAGAGGTTCTATTAGGGCCCTGATTGTCTTATCTAGTTCCTTGATTTATTTACTAATAATAGACATTTAATTGTTTATCTGTTGCCTTAACGACTATCTAAAGCAAAAGGCTCACATACAGCAAAAGAGTGACACTATAGTTGAGGACTCCCTTTAGTTTTGACTTCTTTTCATATCTTAGCCTCCTTTTCTTATCCCCCTTTTTCATAAACAGCCTGAAAAGTTTCGCTTTCTCTTTACATTCAGACCCATTAGGTCTATCAATCCTAAATCCTATGTGCCACCCCATTCATTTCTCTTTTTCCTTAAAGGTGTGACGTAACAGCTTTCGTGTTCACGATTCTGCTCCTCTGTCTGTCGTATCGCATCTGAACTCCACTTCCTCTTAACATCAAGTCGAGCGGAGTCGTGTTCCTGCTTACTCGGTGGAAAGGTAATACTGCTTAAACACCAAAAGGGCATTAGTGGGAAATGTACTATAGAGTTTAATATTTAAAATGCACTTCCTACCAATTGATTTTTGGCGCTTAAGCAGTTTTCTCTTTCCACCAACGATTATAATAATTAATAATAAGACGGCTGCCATACGCTGTTTTGGGATAGATAGATCCCAGTCTCATTCTTTCTTCTAGCTGAGTAACAGTCGCATAGTAAGTGCTGCAAGTACTCCGTATCTGACAGATCAACCTCACCCTGTTGTGTCCATCACCGGGTGGACTAAACAGACCGCTGTACTTTTTAGTACAAGATCAGGATGCATAGTGTGATTTTTGTTTACTATCAGTATTCATTCGATTACGTTTACCAAATCGAAAATTAGTACGGCATTGAAGCAGCGCCTCCTGGCGACATACGAGAAGTGTAGAAATTTTGCCATACAAATTCTCGTTTGCGTTAACGTGATCGAACGGCACCCAGAGTCAATCATACGCATAGCTTGCTTGACCATCACTCACTATAAATTAGACACTCGTCGCTTATCTATCGTCGTATATGTGTGACTAGCGCCTTAGTCTTATCAATAATAAACTCCAATGTTTGTTATGTCAAATTACTTGTTTAACTACCTACTAAGACCTTTGTATCTTGAGATAAAGTGACACAACACAACAGCTATTATGATGGTATGACGTTTTATGAAAAGTGCCAACAATGATAGGAAACCATAAATTGAAAAGTGGGTCAGCAGAGCGGTATTCTCGCTGATAAAATAAACCTGAAAGCAAAATATTGTACGTGCGTCTGTAACGACGGTATAGAATCGATGGTGTGTTGTGACTTGTAAGTATATATTGCTTTATTGTATAACTTAGACTATACAATATAAGTAGTACTTAAATTAAACAAAAAATATCTTTGTACGTCTAAGACTTATCTAGAAAAGAACAGAGGATCCTAAACATGGCATTGCCTGATTCTTGGGAAACCAAAAAATTTATACCTAAAGTAACATAATTGCAGTACTTTGAAATTGAAGTACTTTAAAAAAACACTTATTAAAAAAACTAAAATAAGTAAGAGTGGTGTGTAAATAGTGTGGAAGATAAAGGTATGAGTCGGTGACGTGAGCTGGAAACAACGTCATCATGTTTTGTATAAAAAAATTAAAATGGTAAAATTGATTCTGTTGTTTGATAGTCAAGAGTGTAACCATGCGATTAATGTCGCCTGCTGCAATGTAGACAGTTTTATATCACAGAATTTCAGGGTATGATTATTTAATGCTGGAAATGGAAAAAAAATATATATTTGTTCTTCAAACATTTAAAAATAATACATCGTTTTTTAACTCCATCGTAAGAATGTGCCGTCAATATAACGAAATAGTGCCCTTAATCGAACAGCTCGATATCTACACTTTAAAACATAACATTTTTAGGACCCAGGTTAGAAAAATAATTTCTTGATGAATGTTTTGCTATAATTGAAATAAGTGTATATTATTTTATTTTTCTCATTGCAATTTATTAAATTATTATTATTTTAATACAATTTTGAATGTTATTAAATGAATCATACAAATTTATTTCAATTCAATTTACTGCATTTATGGAGTTATATTTAATTTTAAATTTCTTGTATGTATTATTTCCATTGTTTTCGCATCTGCACGATTAGCTGTGTGTACACGTTTTCTGGATGTCGGTCTTGCACTGTTCTATTGTAAATTGCTATTTTAAGCGAATGTTGACTATCATCTGTTGTGTACTCCATAAATAAATAATAAATAAATAAATAAATAAAATGCGAAAGTTGAAAATCTTTTTGCAAAACTAGTTTTCACCTCAGGAGTTGGAACTTATATACCATAACGGCAGAATATATAGCTGAACTATATTTGTAACCTCCTACTCACTACGATCTAGTAAATAAGCTCACTCAATTTCATAATTTCTACTTTTATTTTGTTATTTTATTCATTTGTACCGTCTCCTCCGTGGCGCTACAATCTTATTTATTTACTATCTTTTTCTGTGGATTTTTTCTTCCCACTGCGATCTGTAAGTGGCTAAAATATAATAAACTATTTTGATTTCAATTCAATAAGCCCCAGTAGGTAGCCCTAGTAACTGTTGTTCACTCTGAGTCAGATTGCAAACTGCTTTTGTTTGATAACTAGGTATTTATAATACCAATCTCTATGAACATTATCATTTAGGAACATTGCAAGAATAACAGATAGTACATTAGTACAGATGGCAAACTTGTTATTTAATAATGTTGTGTATTCTCAAGTTCTACTCCGCAAATCATAAATTCATCATCTACAGCTGCTGTACAAATATCATAATCATATACCTACGTCACTAAAAACACTTGTCACGGCATAATGGTAATGAACAACAAAATCAGCAGAATAGCCCATAATAAAGAGTGTGCAAATGTTGACTTTATTAAATTATCATTAACACATCTGCGCGACCTATAAGTTTGATAGCTCCAAATAAACTACATGCCTATTGTTTTCTAAAGTTTACGCGAACACTACACATTGAAATGAAACAACTTTTACGAATCTACTCGCGTTTATTTTATACATTAGTTTTAATTAATGTTTATCCTAACGTTTCGAACCCTTTGCAGGGTCCGTGGTCACAGGGAGACTGAGGTGTTGGTCGTCTCATAATTAGTTAGTAGCTTGTACACCCTCATTTAAATTGAATCAGGTGCATTCCGTTTTACGCAGAAAGAGCTTACAGTATCTTTTGGTCTGGCAGTATGGTGTTGGAGCTGGCTAATTATGAGACGACCAACACCTCAGTCTCCCTGTGACCACGGACCCTGCAAAGGGTTCGAAACGTCAGGATAAACATTAATTAAAACTAATGTGTAAAATAAACGCGAAAAGATCCGTAAAAGTTGTTTCATTTTAAACTACATGCCGTCAAAAACAAACTTGTAAAAAAACCAAGTCTCGCAACTCAGTTCCTCTGACTTCCTCTACTGTAAAAAGTTGTGAGATCCATGTAATACCAACTCGGTTAATTTTTATGCCCTACATAAGGGACCTTATGTCTTAAGTTATTACTTTTTTTTTTTGATAGAGATTGCTGATTGCCTCTGTCGGCATTATCAGCTTCACCGGGCTTGTTTGGGGGCGGCGAGGAACGTAAAGGGTCCCGTGTGAAACGAATCACCTTCGGAGGTTTTCTAGAGGGAACGGCATTGCGCACTAGTGCGCGTCCCCGTGCCCTACTAGATTCCTTATCAATATTAAAAATCTTTTATGTTTTAAACAAATACATTGACCAGATAATTTGATAGGGATGTTTTGTTATTTAGATTTCAATGGATCTATCCTTGGTTGGAGCAACTATCAGTTGTTCCAACTGGCTGCCTGAATTACCTATAATAATAATAATAATATGACACGGCACGTATTGTCAGGAGGTTCCTCACTCTGCAGCCCTGGCCACCGGTAGCTTGGGTCCTGCCCCGCTGCTGGCGGTACTCTAGAATTAGGTTTTTATAATGTTTTATTATTTTTATATTAAAATATTGTAAAAATCTAGTTTTAAGAAAGAAAATAAATAAAGAGTATAATAATAATATATAACTCTGTTCTATAAATTATAAATAATTTATAATTTAAAGAACATAGTTATTATTTTAAGTTAGTGAAGTAAAGTTATGTGTAGGTTTTTAATACAATTTTAGAAAACTGTAAATCTCTTACTACAAAACAGTGTTTAAAGTTAAACAATGGCTAAATACGTGTTTAAAATATTGTGTCTCTGTCTAAAAGTATTAGCTAAAAAATGACAGCATACGTTTTAAGCATTGTCTAACTTTAGCTATCTGTTTGTATTTTTATGTAATTATTTATTTTTATATATACTAAGTACTGACCAAATTTTAAAAATCCCGACAAACCATGCATCGGAAGGCAGGCTAAGCCGTTGTTGGTGCAGTAGTTGTCGTAACATGACAAGTATTAAAACCCACCAACCCGCGTTAGATTGGACATAATACGGTGGGTTATACGTAAATTCTCATATCTCCATATTACTCAAGCGCGCTCCATCTTACACTTTATCATCGTTTGACATGAGGTGTGATGAAGGCCGAGTGCTTACACGTAACGATTTTTTTAAATTTGCTCATGTAGGAAGGCCTGACAATAAGAATTTGTTTTAACTATCTTGCTAGTGTATCCCGTTAATAATTAGGTAGGTACTCACTAGAGTAATAAATATGGTAATGATCCCGTTAAAAATTACTCTAATAAGACAACATTTATAAGGCTTTCCAATTCCAGATGCCCCGATCCTCGTGTTCATCCACGGTGGGTACTGGCAGGAGCTGTCCCGCGAGCTGTCGCGGTACCCGGCGCTGCCGCTGCACCGGTCCAAGGTCAAGACGGTGGTGGTGGGATACGACCTCTGCCCAGTGGCGACCCTGGCGGAGATCGTCAACCAGATCCGGAACGCTGCCAGATTCGTGTTCGAGTACGCGGAGAAGATGGGCAGCAGGTTGGTGGTGACCATAAACGTACAGCTCCCACGTCTGGGCCAACTTTAGAATGCCTCATGGCGTTCTTTGAGTTACAATTTACGATTTTCGATGGCTGTCACTGTGCAAAATCCTTGACGGATCTAAACAATTGAAAATATTGAAATTGTATACCTACATTTAATTTTTCATTGAGTAACGTATATTAAAAGTAAGCCTAACAGTTACCTAAACCAAAATATTTCATAAAGTCACTGTAAGCGCTATTCTCTATTTTGTGAAACGACGAAATGAAGTTCAAAACGTCATGTGCAAGATAAAATATAACAATACAAATCGTCGAAAGAATTTCGTTTCAAATTGTTATATAGTTTTATTGCACTCACGTGTGGCTCTCACCATTTGCTTCGATCAGTTTGATAGCTTTACTTCTTCCAGTAGTCGACAGTCGATTTACGGTGTAGGTAGATCCCTTGTGTCACTGCTCCAACAAATAAATTGTATCCTGTGTAAATTGCAACACTTTATCTTTTCTTCCATCAAAGCTGAATAAGAATTCAATGCGACAGAAACTAAATAGGAACCTTATGCGTTCAAGTAGTATTTCCTTTTTGCCGCAATATCATGATTCGATATCACCATCGGTGTGCATAGGACGTAATGAATTGGATTTGCGAATGTGAGAATACGCTTCTTTATCGAAAGCAATATTGAGAGCTCGGTGTATGCGTGTCAGACATTTTTGATATTCAAATTGATCATAAATATCACTTTATCAGCCAGAAGAGTAGCTACTCTACTCTACTTTCAGCTAAAAGTAGTTTCTTCATGACTAACGTTTTTGGCGATTACCGTTACTATTGTTATATACTACTCAAAACAAAATAAGGGCCACGAGGTATTTTGTCTGTACCATGAAAATAATAAAACCAATATTAATTTTTTTGTCTCCATAACGAAAACTAATGTTGTTTTTACCGTGTAGACCAATAAATTTATTCCAATAATAATGATTAAAAAGTTTATTTGCTTTTGAAAGAAAAAACACATCTAAGGTTAAAAATAAAAACAATGTAAAGTTACTGAAAACAAAAGAAAATACTCCATGCTCATCTTTTAGTAACGGGTATGCCCCCCTCGTTTCGTTACGCACTCCTGAAGCCTGGAGTGCATGCTCTCAATCAAATGCCTGACATTTTCCATTGGAATCTCTTCCCAGGCCCTTTTAACAGCGTTGATGAGTTGCTGTTGGTTGTGGATTTCCTGATCACCGTCTCTAACTCTTCGTTTCAACTGATCCCACATGTGCTCTATTGGATTTAAGTCCGGACTGTTCGCCGGCCACGGCAAGACTTGAATTTGAGACGCTTCCAGTACAAACCGAGTCGCTTGAGCCGTGTGTGCACGAGCATTGTCTTGCATCAAGATGAATCCAGGACCCGCTCGCTGGGCAAATGGGATCACATGTGGTCTGACGACTTCCTCAATATACCGCTGAGCAGTAACAGTACCCTCATTTAAAATAGCGAGCTCAGTTTTGCCGTGTAAGCTTATCCCGCCCCAAATCATTACATTTGGACCACCAAAACGATCGACTTCATGGATGCAGGCTTCTGAAAATCTCTCGCCGCGTCTTCTCCATACTCTAATACGCCGATCGTCGTTAAAAAATTTAACTTTGCATCGTCTGTGAAGAGCACCATGCCCCATTGGTTTATGTCCCAGTCCAAATGTTGACGGGAAAATCTTAAACGATTTGCACGATGATTTCTGGTTAATGGAATACGGACAACTCGCCTTCTTGATGCCTGCTGGTCTTCATGCAATCGATTACGAATAGTTTGGTCACTGACACGAGTACCCGTTGTGAGCCGTAAACGATTTTGCAGCTTGCGGGCCGTCGTTGTGCGATCTCGGCGCGCACTTAATCGAATGTAACGATCCTCTTGAGCTGTTGTAATGCGAACTCTGCCCGAACCAGGTCTTCTTCTAACACTGCCGGTCTCTTGGAAACGATTCCATAGATTTTGAATAGCTCTTCGAGAAAATCCCAATTGCAAACCCACAGATCGCTGCGAATGACCTTCTTCAATCATTGTAACGGCTCTGGTTGCTGTCAGCGAGTCCATATGACGCCTGCGTGCTTGTGGCATATTGCAAAAGATGTTTCTGACTCGAGATATCAATGAACTCTGATAATTTCTAATAAACCAAGAAGCTAAGGAAAGCAAAACGTCAAAGAAAATGGAATCAAAATTTCCAAAAATAATTTTAAATCAAATTTTATTTAAAATTGTTGCCAGCATTAGATGAATACTACAATATTAAAAAGTTTAGGTATCAAAGAGTTTGTATACTCAATATTTTACTACTTTCAATATGTAAATGTTTAATAATTTACACCAAAATGAAAAAATACCTCGTGGCCCTTATTTTGTTTTGAGTAGTATATATTATTAACACGTTGACCGCCGCCGGGCCCAGACACAATAGAAATTCAATTGTTTGTCGGACATATGGCGTTGGTGTTACACAAGGATTATTAACATTAATTTTACTCTTTTAAACTTTGGTGTTAAGAATGGGTTCACGTCAGTGGTAGGTTTTCAAATCACGATTTCTCGCAAGTCTAGATCCATTCATTTGGCTAGCGTAGCCTTAATTAGGTATTTAAAGCAACGCTAAAGAAAATTCAAAGCTTTATGGAAGGTTTACCTACACTACAAAATTAGTAAAATATTTTTTAAATGCCTCAAGCAATGCGATTCTAAGTACGACAATTATTTTTGTGTCTAAGATTTCATACTATCTAATTCACTCATTTTTATGCTATCGTTGAACACACGCCTGTACATCATACTAACTTAAACTGTAAAATGTCTGAATAAATGTTCAACTATATGTCATAGTCAGTCACCAGCTCATTTTTAAGTCCCCACTACTGGGGCACGAGCCTTCCCTGTGGATAGATAGGGAGAACGGGCCTTAAACCACCCCGCGGGCCCAGTGCGGATTGGTGGTTATTAACGACTGCTAGTGCAGCCGGCCACACGGCTTTATGTGCCTTCCGAAGCACGGGGGAGCTCGAGACGATACATTTTTGGTCACCCATCCGATGACCGGCCTTTGCAAAAGTTGCTTAACCTTAGCAATCGCAGGCTGGGCGCGTTATTAACCACTGCACCATTGAGCTTTTCATATGCCATAGACACATTCAAAATCTATTGAGGAAACTTGACAGTTTTTATTAGTTTGATGACATGCCTTGGTCATTTTCTGGCATCTCCGTATTATGGAACTTCTAAATCTTATTTACCCCACTTTTTTTTTGCAGAGGAGTTTATTTCGCCGGTCATTCGGCGGGAGCTCACCTCGTCGCCAAGCTGCTAGCTAACGCAGACTTCTTGGAAACGACGATTGGTGCAAACCGTCTGCAAGGAGCCTTCTTCATATCAGGAGTATATGACCTTCGCGAATTAGTCCACACATCCGTTAATGACGCTGTGCAACTGCCCAGAGAATGGGCTATCCCTCTCTCACCACAGTTTGACTGTTACTCTCATCTCCACGTTAGAAGAGTACGACTATATGTCATAGCGGCTCAGAACGACAGCCCGCGGTTCAAAAAGCAAAGCAGAGAGTTCTATGAACTCTTGCACAGTGTATGCTTGATGCAGAACATGTATCTTGAGATTAAAGATGATTTTGACCATTTTGACATAGTTGAGTGTTTCGCTAATGAGAATAATTATCTGAAAAATTTGTTGGTACACGATATTAGGAAGCATTTGTAATGTTTTTAGAGATTTAAGTGGAGTATGTGCAGGGTCTCATTTAGAATAACTGTTTTTTGTTTAGAATTAACGATAAGTTAAGCTTTTTTTTTGTTGGCTTGATACATTAGCTCGTAAAAAGTGCGAGCTATAACGATATTATCGTGTTGAATTTTTTTTTTTTTAATGTAAGCTTAATATGTATAATATGCATTTGTAACAATCTCTTTTTGTTAACACACTGGGCGAGATGGTTTATGAACCGATAGATATTAGGAAGATAATATTTATTGAAAGTTGTCATTGCAATGAACTATTTTTTGTATCAAATCATCAAAATCTGATACAAAGTTTTAACTAATTCATATTTCAATATCATCATCAAAATATACAAAATAATATACCTAATTATTACCCGCAAATAAATAAAGCCTATTACTATTATTTTTTATAATCATCTAATGCCATATTTTTGGCCAATTGCGCATTTTACGTTTAAGTAAGAGAGCAAGAGCAAACTATTAGACTTTCATTAATGATTTTTTAAATAGCAAACTACGACCATCAGACTTTGAACAGCCCGAAAAATCAAGTCTGGTATCGACTTCAAGAAACATCCGGTTTTTAAGTTTCTCTCCGCCCATAAACCTAGTTAGAATGTAAAGGCCAGCAACAAACTTCTTCCCAACAAAAGCAAACTACCTACGAGAAATAAGCTAAACGAACGGCGACAAAATGTATCTCCATAGTGTTATAAAGGCTCAATGTCCTATTAATATAGTATTTCCTGCCAACAAAAGCGGCTCACTCTTCAGTAAATAAGTTCATAATAATTTCATAGATTTAATTATAATTTTTAATATTATGACATTGTTCGATAAATATAAGCATAAAATTATTTTATGCTTATATTTACTTAATTTACTATTATAGTAATCTAGAATTGTAGATACTTTGATCATGTTACATAAAGTACATAGTTCACGATGTTTCGAAAATAATACAATAACTGTGACTTTGTTGACGTAGTATAAGAGACTGATTTTTAAATCTTTGAAATAAATATCGACATAACATAAAAATATTTTAATTTTGACAATTTTATACCCCATTTTACAAAAACACAAATGTTGAAAAAATTTCCACGAGCAGTATTTGAACCTGCACCCTTCTGACATACCGGGTCAGGTGCTCTTCCAATTGAACTATCGTGGTTCTAACCAGCCCGCCGAAATTATTCAACACTATTACTTTTTTACTTCGAAAGCCAAAGGCCTATTCAGATGTTAATGACGGTAGTTGTTGAAATTTTTTCAACATTTGTGTTTTTGTAATTTGTTTCGCAACAAAATTTGCGTTAAAATTATATAAACGAAACAAAAACATTTTACCCCATTTTACTTAAAATACGAAATATGATCTGATGCCAACTTGTAATTTTTTAATACTGTTTCTGTATCTGTAATCAATCAACCAATTTATTTCTTAAAAATAATAAACGATTAAAGAAGAAGTTACCGCATTCGAAAAGAGCTGTAGCATATTGACCCAGTTTACCCCTTTTTTGTGGACAGGGATAATGGGTTTACACGTTGAAAATTACTTATCCGAGGACTGAGTAGGACTTATCTGCACAAATTAGTAGTGCAGTGTTAAGCGTTATCATATTTTTTATGGACTCGGACCAGTCGACCCAACGTCTTACTTGTAATTACGACGTTCTTATTAGGACCTCACGTGGCACCTTACTCCCATAAGCTCGTTGGGGCTCCCTTTTTTGTTAACCCAGGGGAAACCCGCATATGGGTCTCCGCGGAACTGGAACAATCCGCAGAGGATCGCGATCCGGGGATGGCCAAAGATGTTATAAGTCGTCAAACTCGACTTCACCGGGGGTCCGAGTTTCGTGAGATTTGGATAATATCATCGGCCTCCCGTTATGGCCGGTGGTTGTCAAACCCCCAATCTCAGCTATAGCGCTACAAAGCCCGTTAGGACTACCCTCTTGATCGCCGAAGCTCCCTATGAAAAGAAAGAAATAAAGAAATAAGCAAAAACTTTTATATAATTTTTCATAAATAAACTGCTAGACTTAGATTAGAACAACAGTTTGCACCCTCACGGGGAGCGGTCCCCGGTTCAACAACTTTTTCTATAACTTCTTTGTGGAGCAGCAGCATACGTCAATCATCACCTGTCACCTTCTCCGAGAATAACTATTTTTTGTAGAAAAAAAAAACAATAACAACTAGCAAGCTAATCGTCTGATTTATCGAATGTGCAGTTCAATAGCACCTATTCAGCACCTGCTTCACCTTTATGCTGGACAGAATGTACTGGCTTTCTACTGCTATTCATCTGCTGATATAAGATTATAATAGAAACGCAAAGTTCACGATTCCATATTTTTATTTGAATGAAAGCCTTAGCTAACGCCGAACGAAATTTAAATTAATATTTCAACTTCTATACAGTATTTTATTAGAAGAAACGGGCATTGCAATTAACAATTGTGTTAAACACTAAATAAAATACTTTGTAATTTGGTTTACAAACAACTATAATTCTTTTTCAAGTTACAGAGCGATCACCATCTTATTTTTCCCCTCAACCAATCACATTTTCGATAGCCCGTTTTTAACATAAAAATAATGGCTTCGGACTCTTTGGTCAATTGCGCGTCATCTGTAATATGATTAGAATTGATAAGTAATGTGTAATTTCTTATCATATTACTAGAAGAGCTAGAGCTTTTATTAATATAATAATTATATAATATTTACTGGCTATGACAACATTACATATTTAATATCGAAATCAGAATAAAAGATCTAACATTTGGATTTAAGAAAATTTAATTTAACCATTATTTGTAGACTATAACTCAAGGTGTTACACCTTAATTATTATAATGCCTCGCTTAGGTGTGTTTTACAGGCTCGGTTCTCGAATTTATTTCCCTTGTAACTTAGCGGTTTCCTGCCTTGGTTGAAATTTATGATTTCACTCTGTAACCTGTAACTAAGTGATGTAGTAGATACCTAATTACCAACGTAACTAAGGTAATGGAGTCAGCAATTGAATTGAATGTGCCTTGGAATGACGATAAATGATAATGCTAGACTAAAAGGTAGATCGTTAGGTACGTGTCATAAGAACAGTGCCGTATTTAAAACCTATGAGGAGCTTGATAGCTCCCGGTCTGCGATTGCTTAGATTAAATCACTTTCGCAAAGGCTATCGGATGGATGACCAAAAATGTTTCTTATCGAGCTCATCCGTGCTTCGGAAGGCACATAAACATGTCATGTAACATGTCATGTTTGTAGCATTGTTGTGTTCCGGCAGCTAGAGATTAGATAGCCAGTGCCTCACTAGTTGGGGATCCCGAGTAAGTGCGCGTCCATCATTGCCCTTATCATCACTTAACATCAGGTGAGATCAAGGCACTGTGCTTAACCGTTAATATTTAAAAAAAAAACATAATGCCGTTGGTCAGGGCTGCATTAGCAGTCTTTAAAAATCATCACCAATCCGTACTGAGCTTGCGGGGTGGCTTGTGTGGCTCGTGCCCTAGCAGAAAGGACATAAAATGAGCTGGTGATGATTTAAAGCTAATTACCAAATTTTTATGTAAAACTTCTTTACGCACGCTTGACTATTGGGTAGTAACCTGGTGAATGTGTGACGAGAGCGTTACGAAAAGTGTGATCGGGCGAGGCGAACGGAAGGCGCGCGGACATTTTTTTTCTCTCTTCCTCTCATAGCCATTGCATGAAATATATATATATATATGTATCTCAGTCAGTAGTTCGTTTGCGAGTTTGCTAGCGTTAAGCGAACGGTGATTTCTTGATTATTTCGTAATTTCATTTCGTTCTTGAACAATTTCATAAATTAATATTTTGTTAAAATCATTAAATATTCTACGTTTAAAGTAAATAAAATTGTAAATTATTTTTAAAGGTATGGAACTAAAGAAGTTTTACTTCAGTCGTAGGTATTCTACACCGAAATGTATGAAGTCTCCCAGAAAAAAATGATTTGACGTACAATAACTTATTGGAAATAAAATAATATTTCACATAATATTATATTGTTGGCGCTGGTACATTCTGTGGGCAGTAGTTGACATAATATCGAGGTGACCTCTAAAAACAGAATTTGAAACTGTAATGATGAAAATATGATGCTACAAAAGTTTTTGCGTCTAACGACCTAAGTTGAAAGTAATTAATTATCGCATATTACGACGCTCATCTCCTAAACTGGCGTGCGTGTCGGTTTTTGCTATATTTAATATATGTTCTATATACAGGATGGAAATAGCGAACGCCACTGGGACAGGCAAAGTTTAATAAAATTGCTTTTTAAAAGCTAAGGGTAAGCGTGGCCTTTATCTTGATGTTGAGTCATGATAAGGTCGGCCTTATCACCGGATCTTAGTACTGGTTATCTTATCGTTAGTTGCCGAAACACAACACACTACAACATTGTTGTGTTCCAGATCATATTTAGATAAGATGGTGGTAGCTAGCCAGGCGAACAAATAAGCCCTACCACAAACCAAACCAAGTACACAAACATGTACTCCCGCTGGGAATAGACCCCGAGACCAGGGACCCACACCCGGTCTTAACCACTAGACTACAAAAGCGGTTAAATTATTTATATAGTACTAATTTTTAATTAATATTTTGTATTCAAAGTGCTATAAATATTTTTATCGAAACTAAAAATAGCACTTGAATTGTAAATGGTTTTAGTATTAAAAGGTAGTTTCCCGTCATGCTAGCGATTTTCATATCTAACTGAGAAATAGTAAGCAAAATCAAATCAAGTCAAAAATAAATAAGGCAGAACTTTATTTTTGTAAGTTTTGTATTTTACTGAAAACCAAATACTTACGTTAAAAAAATACTGTATAAAAGAAGAACTTTTTAGTATTTTCTATTTTTGCGGCAACATCGAGATTCCGGCATGACCAGGTGCAGTAAAATTTTCCATTATTCTTTTAAAGATGTCAAAAAATACGCTACGGCATAATAATGGCTGCCCACGAACATTAAGTAAGGACTTAAAATTTATTCATTCACAAAAGAAACTCATTATAAGTTAAACACAAAGTCCCCTCAAAGGTTTGTGTATTTACTTTTGTGTGGCATTTTGGGTACTTACTAACTTACCAAGCAAAAAAGTTAGTAATAAATCATTCACTCGGCTCCATAAAACCAATACACACACAAACATAATTACTAATTTTAGCAGGTAACTTGTTTCTCTTAAGTAAATGTTTTTTTTTGTTTTGCAAAACTGAGAATTCTTACATTTATTTGTTTATTGACTTGGGGACTTGAAAAAAAAACTTGAAAATGTATAACTTTTATAAAATATGAAAATTCAAAAGGAGTAAAATGCGCTTTGCATATAGTTACAATTAAATGATACCAAAATACAAAGGAAACTGAAAAACATGATAAATGTTTGTATGTTTTTTATCATCTTGGCCACAAAAGAAGGAGAGAGTCGTGGCTGATATTTGCTGTTCTAACTTATAGATACAGATTATAGAGATAGAGTTGTTTTTTTGTGTAATGTTATACAACATTACAAAATAAAACATTTCATGTAGATACAGATTCTAAATTAGTTCAGAACGGCTATACCCAGCAAGAAAACCTCATCAAAAATAATAAGAAACCAAAATACACTTAGGCACTTAAACTGGATTTTTATCGTTCGCATTTTGTTTAGGACTGAAGTTTACGTGAACACTTTACAATAAAATGAAACACTTTATACGAATCTGCACGCATTTACTTAACAGAATATTTTAGCCTGCGGTTGAAAACCACACCCTTTGCAGGGTCGGCTCGTGGTCAAGGGCGGCTGAGGTGTTGGTCGTCTTAAAAGCAATTTGTAATGTAGGTACTACAGTATAATAATGTTAATCGAGTTCGTTTCGTTTTACGCTTATTTGCAGTAATTTAAATATTCACGCTGGGTGCAGTTCTTGAGCGGATACCGTGTATCGGTAAACGTAGTAGGACGCCCTCTTACTACATGGGGTGACAATCTTCGCTGGGTGGAGTGCCAATCTTCGCAAGGTGACTGGCAAGAACTGGATGAGAGTAGTCGCGGATCGCGCAGTGGCGTGCACTTGGAGAAGCCTATGTCCAACAGTGGAATAATAAGCCTGATGACGCTGATGATGTATGACCAAGAAAGCCAGACGTTTTTGTAAATATGCAATCCATATTAATAGATAAAGCTATAAAACATATAAAAATATAATGATATGAAACTCCAGTTTATAAGCTTAAATTGTTCGCGTGTAGGTATGCCAGTGTTGTCAGTTTTAAGTATGCAGCGGTTGCCGAAATTGAGTCCGCCAGAGTTTTATTAATTCAATTCTTTTTTGTTTTACAAACATTCGGATGGCGTATTCGTACACGCTTCTAATTTCAAAATGAGTGTGCACTTGTTTTCTTTAATTGGGTCGTTGACTAGCTAGAGAAACTTTTTATCAACTGTCAAAACGATTTTTTAAAATAGAGACTGTATGAGAATGGAAATTTTGTTGCGTCAATAGAGTATTTATTAATATCTTTTTAGGTCACAGAAATTTATGCTTAAATCAAATATAAAAATTTATTACTTTTTTAAGGAGCTGTTACGTGATTTCATTTATACGTGATATATTTTTATTTATATTATATTTCATATAATGTGCAGGAATCACATTCAGGCATATGGCCTGTCACGCTGGGTGCAGTTTTTTCTCTCAAAGTCTCACACTTTGACTGAAACTAGGGGGTCGAATATCATCCTTCAATAAGCATTTATGGTGCATTCATTACGAAAAATACTGAAGACATAATATGTCAGAACGAACTAGGATATCTTTGCTTTTCTATATACATCAAATGGAAGAAGAGAACTAAAAAAATAAAGTGCAACTATTTATTATTAAAGATTAAAGGTAGTGGGACTGTGTGGGACTTCTTGGCGGGAAAGTGAAGAGCCATGTCTGCGGTTTGGTTTTATTTTGTAAAATTTGTGTTATGTCGAATATTAATGTGAAATATTGGTGGATTATTAACCGTTAAGTGTTCTAGAGTGTGCATGAGTTGATGCAAATGAAACAAAACAGTGCAACGTCACTTTTCAAAATCTCTCAAGAAGTCTGCGTGAGGACTTAATAAAACCCCACATCTTTACTGAGATACTCGAGGGGTTGGGGGGTTATATCATTTCTCACTTCCTATTTCTATTATCATTCATCATCATCAATATTGTTTATTTATGTATTACTTAAGAAGATAGAACGAACGAATAAGCTTGATGGATTTCATCCGGAGCCGTAAAACAATACACAAAAAAAAAGATTAAAAAGTTTGAATCTCTCGGTGGGAAAGTGAAGAGTCATGTCTGCGGTTCTGTTTTATTTTCTAAAATTGGTGTTAGGTCGAGCATGAATGTGAAATAATAGTGGACTAATAACCGTTAAGTGTTTGTGAACGTGCCCGACTGTAAGAAATTTACTTAAAAACTGGTCAAATATGCTAACTGTTCGAAGCCGAAGAAAAAGAAAAACAATTTAAAAGCATATAGTTTGTTTCATAATCGTACGCAGGTATTGAATATCGACATCTGCTATTCTTTCCATCTATAAATTTCTATAACATCGACAACATTTTCGAGGGTTTCGTTTCGATATCTTATCCACTTACCTATCCTATGTAAATTCGTTAATTCAAATCTTTGCAAATACTTGGAGCCGGGCCCATTAAACAGCCTGCGTTATACAAGGCGCGTTCAGTGGAGTGCTGCAGAGATTGTAATTTGTTTGGCACCGTGATTGGTTACCGATTAAATTATAATTTCTTAATTTAACATAACACTTTGCTTCAGCACTGTGTTTAAGTAGTAGCAGTACGCAGTAGTTACGCTCAGTGCTTTTAATAACATGTTATAGCAAATAAGAAAGCAAAAACTTATATATTCTGTTCCAGAGCTCTGGGTAGAGGCCTCCAACACACAGATCAAGACTCACCATTGCAGTTGATAAGCGTTGGCCTAATCACCATGCTTTCTATATGTTACGGTGATTACAAAACCTGGCAATCAGCATCATCATCGTTACTAGCTCATTTTATGTCCCCACTGCTGAGGGACGAGCCTTCCCTGTGAATGGATGGGGAGAACGGTTTATAAATCACAACGCGGGCCCAGTGTGGTGCAGTGTTGTGGTAGTTTGTTAACGACTGTTAATACAGACGGGACCAACGGCCTTACGTGCCTTCCGAAGCACGGAGGAGCTCTAGATAATAATTTTTGGGTCACCTATCCGATGTCCATCAGATTCTTTATAAAATATTATCTTTTTATTGCTTATTCCGTAGCCGAGTGGCTTGCACGCCGGACTTTGGGCGGCGCTAACTCTGAGGTCCCGGCTTCGATTCCCGGTCGGGTCAATTTCGATAACGAACTTTTTGATATTGTGTCGAGTCTGGGTGGTTGTGGTACCGTCGTTGTTTCTGATTTCCATAAAACGAGTGCTTTAGCTACTTACCTTGGGATCAGAACAATGTATGTGATGTTGTCTCATATTTATTTTATTTATTTAATTATTTAGGTACTATTATCTAACAACTTTTACGGATCTACTCGCGTTTATTTTACACATTAGTTTTAATTAATGTTTATACTACATTACACGTTATATTACACGCCTGCATCTTGAAGGGGTATCTACCACCAGCCTGGGATCCCATCATACAGAATATTAAATCCCAGCCCCAACACCATACTGCCAGACCAAAAGATACTGTAAGCTCTTTCTGCGTAAAACGGAATGCACCTGATTAATTTAAATGAGGGTATACAAGCTACTAACTAATTATGAGACGACCAACACCTCAGTCTCCCTGTGACCACGGACCCTGCAAAGGGTTCGAAACATCAGGATAAACATTAATTAAAACTAATGTGTAAAATAAACGCGAGTAGATCCGTAAAAGTTGTTTCATTTCAATGTGTAGTGTTCGCGTAAACTTTAGAAAACAATACTATTATCTACTTTAAAAAATATATATGTATAGTCCATTTTTATATTACTTCCATCTTAACTTAATTGGCCGTACCTGAATACGACGCATCAGTTGAAAATACACAGTAAGTTTTCCTTAGGACGCGTAAAGTTACGCTTCGCTAGGGCGGGCGGCGAACGAACAGAACGGTACGCGCCGCCGCCCAGGCCGCCCGCTATGTCCGTCGCGCCCGCACTAAGAGTATACGCAACTTGAAAAGTCAGCGTACACATAAGCAATACTTAGTTTAGTCGATGTTTAATTAGTATTGGGACTTTAGTTTCGACGTGTTCTAGTATTCGTGCTCTATCGATATGACAAAGGTGAGTTTAGTTTAAACTATGCAGATCTTTGTAAAGTTTTATGAAAGTTAGGTTGAACTTATTCATCTGTTTGTTAAGCTAAATTATTATTTCAACTAATGTTTCAAGAAAAGTATAAGCAGACACTATAATTAAGAAATAGGTAACTTTCGTCAATGTTCGTTAAAATCCAGAGTTTAATTTACTACGTGAAAAAAAGTTTCATAGGTACATGCACTATGATAGGAAGGTGTTTCCCTTTAATTAAAAAAAATAAAATTAAATCTATGTTTATTAAAGGTGTAACATCCAATCCAGCAAAAGTAATAAATTTAAAGTTAATGATTAATAAATAGTTTATAGCTAATGATTTTCTTATATATTAGCTAAGTTGGACATAAATCCAACAAACATTTTATAAATCTACATTTGCGATTCTACATTTAAAACCGGATCTAAATCTAAACAAAAAGTGATTTAATGCGATGTGTTTAAAAGTGCCACCATTTTAATAAACAATGAATAGTTATTACAGCTGGTTAACCAACATGAACTTAGGTGCATTTCAGTTAGAAATTTTCATAACCACCCTTCTACGCGTTCCCGCGAGCATGATCGCTTTCTTGCTGCGTAATACGCGTATATTGACAAAGCAAAACCTTCCAAGATTTCTTGTTTAGTTGGGCGTTATGAATCACCTTCTTTATATGAGTCAATATATAAAGTTAATATCAATGGAGTTTACTATCGACTAAATTTCCAAGAAATTAGTTTTGTTCTCTTAGGAACATTCAAAGCCTTATATTGATATTTTTTTGGCCAATTTTCGTTACACGCAGGGTTTATGTTGTTTAATTGTGTTATTTTATCTTAGGGCAACCTTAAATTTGATAACATTATCATCATCATCATCATCATCAGCTCATATTATGACTATGATAATCACGATCGTTTTATTTATCACATAGAAAAAAAAACCAAAATCTCACGACTCTTACTTTTCGGAAACTACTGATCTATGCCCCGACTCTTCTTATGTCTTTTTTACCATATAGATGGCATATCTATTGACCACAATTTTACCGCATGCTAGGTAAAGAGGTCGATTATGGTGTAACATACTTATCTAGAGAGAGTTACCTAAAAAGAGCCTATCACTTTAGCCCTGAAGAGGCACTTCTAACGTTCAGGAAACATATCAGCACGCAAGGAGTTACGTATCTTAGCTGTTTGTTTTATAAAAAAAATGAAAATCGATATTTGTTTATGATTGGAATATTAACAACGTAAGTGTGGAATGCTAACCTGCATCTAGTGCCCCGATGCCTTCGCAAACTCCAAAATGATCGAGAGACACGTTTAAAAAATATTTGTATAAACCGATTACCGGAATTGAATGTTGATATTCCATTATTTTGATGTTTTAGTTTCATTTTCGAAGGTCGTATCGATATCTTTTCAACTTGCCTGTCCTATGTAAATTCATTAATTCCAATCTTTGCAAATACTTCCATTCGGGCTTCTAACAGTCTACGTAACATAAATATAACATTTTTTTGCTTAAAATTAAAAATTTGAACTAAATGAGCAACTAGTGAGTTACATCAGTATTTTTAGGTAAAACAATATTCTTATTTCTTATATTCTTATTTTTCTATCACGCCAAGGCGGATGACCGGATTTAAATGAAATTGAATTGGAACACACAATTGGAACACACAACCAATCCGCACTGGGCGCGCGTGATGGTGGTTTATGGCCAGTTCTTCCTTCATCCATAGGGATAGCTCGTGTTCCAGCAGTGGGGACATAAAATGGCCTGGTGATGGACTGAATAGTTTCAACTTTTAAATCAATCAAATCGTTTTTGGGGAGTGAGTAAGCGATAAACTTAATTTTACGCCAACGACGCAAGCCAGTTAATTTATCTATATATTAATACGTGAACAAAAACTTTGTACCCCTTTTTACGAAAATTGCGCGGACGGAAGAGTATGAAATTTCGCTCACTTATAGTTTATATAGAGAAGGTTATCCAAATGTTAATATTTTTTTAAAATTATGCATAAAAATACATATGTCATTGCATTACATCAATAAAACAAACATTACACACACTACCATGTATTTGACGTATTTGACACACAGGAGCGGCCAAAATCTGTCAGTCTGTCAATGCCAAACCAAACTCACATTCTATCTTTTTTAATTTGTCATTGCTTAGGATACAATCCGTGCAGCCTTATCTTTTAATAAAAATTACGGTCGAATATCGACCTCTGGGCGACCACTAGTATTAATAAAGTAATAAGTGCAATAAACTCATAAAATCGAGCATTATTTTAAACCATTTCGAAGAATGACTTATAATGAATCAAAATATTTTTATACTTTGAAAAGAAACATTTTTCCAGAACGGGGAAGCACTTTACATTGATCTTACTGTCTCACAATACGAAAAGGAAATAAAAAATGACGCTCCAACTGAAATCGTCATAGTATGACAAGTCGACTAAATACGTGAACATAATATCAACTACTACTGACTGAGACTGACAATGAAAGTAAGTGGAGTGGAATCACAAAGATTAATTTCAGAGTTCACCATTCGCTGTTCGGTGAAGTGAGTAAGACCCTCCAGATAGCTTCCGTACTTTGGAAGGCACGTTTGTTTTCTACTGATGCTAGCATTGGTGGAGTTCAACGACTAGTCGAACTCCACCAAGCTTTAGGCCAGCGTGGTGGGTTTTGGCATTGTAATTTTTAGCAATTTAATATTTTAAACAAGCCAATGAGATTTACCTAAGGATACAGATAGTGATTCCTCATGAAATAAAAGACAATTGTTTTAATACCTTTAGGAAGACACTACACAACTGGTAAATAAATGTAATACGCAGTTATTAGGTGCACATTTTAAAGGGCACATACAAATTTTATTAGGAAGTTGACAAATAATATAGATAATCTTTGTATAGATAATTTTTGATTCGTAAATTGTTTGACACAAGTACATTTATGTATGTAAAGTGACTTATATAATATTATCTGCGACTAAATAGATGGCAAAGGTACCTAAATTATAGTCAAACTTCTGTATATCTTCTTATATCTGTATATTCTACGAGCATTCTTTGAAATTGGCTTCCTCATGCATGTTGATAACAACTACCGATAATCGAAAGTTAGATTTACAGATTACGCTGATCTCGTAGCCTAAAAACGCTTTAGGCTCTTGCGTGGCGCAAACATACAAAATTGTATTTGTTTATAAAAGAGGCTAAGCTCTCAGATGTTTTTCTTTTATCTACCTCCTGGTAAAGGCTAAAGTTATTGTCAAGCAGACTATACCAATGATCCGGATTATACTTACTTACTTACTTCTCTGTGCTTCGGAAAGCACGTTAAGCCGTTGGTCAACAACCAACAATCCGCGCTGGGCCCGCGTGGTGGTTTATGGCCCGTTCTCCCTATCCATCCATAGGGAAGGCTCATGCCCCAGCAGTGGGGACATAAAAATGAGCTGATGATGTTCTTGAGGAGCTCGATGGCCCAGTGCTTAACGCGCCCGGTCTGCGAGATCTGAGGTTAAGCAACTTTCGCAAAGTCCGGTCACCGGAAGGGTGACCAAACAATTTATCATCTCGAGCTCCTTCGTGCTCTGGAAGGCACGTAAACCCGTCGGTCCCGGCTACATTAGCAGTCGTTAACAATCACCAATCCGCAGTGGGCCCGCGTGGTGGTTTATGGCCCGTTCTCCCTATTTATGTATAGGGAAGGCTCGTGTCCCAGCAGTGGGGACATAAAAATGAGATGATGATGATGGTACGTACTCTGAAACAACCAGCCTGTAGCGGTCTGTACTCCTTCTGACGACACAATGATGCAATGATAATTATAACTCAAATTAATAGATAGAAATTGTAATTCTGTATTATACTATTTAGCCATTACTTTCCCACTGCAGGTCAAAGGCCTCCCCCCCCCCCCCTTCCTCCACTTATCTGTAATAAGAGCTAGTTCGGGACAACTTGTTAAGTCATTCTTATTAATTTATTTTTTCTATCAATTTTAAAAAAAATACCATTTCTTTAAAAAATATAATACCTACAGTCTTTACATTTCAAACGTGAATTTATACAAACTCCACGTTTAAAAATAAAAGCTAACTGATAAGATACTTTCTGAAGTGCTTGAAATTACGAATACCTCTAGATTGATGCACTTCAAGTTAATTTGGCTGGTTTGAACTGTGGATCGCGGCAAACGGTCCCGGGGGTAAACTTCATTTCTGATATTGCTTTTCTAGGCGGTCTCTTTAAAATAATCCTCGATATTTTAAATTGAGATTTTGCCTTTTGAAATTAACCGAACTCTAAATAAGTGAACGTTTATTGTGATTGAAATCAAGAAATGAGTATTTGCATTCAAAGATTGAATTACAATTTTGAGAAAATATTATTAGACGTCATATAATTTTTCCTAATAAAAATGGCATTTTTCGAGTTTTAGTATTAGCTAAACACATTAATTTACGTAAAATAAGATATTAATAAACGGCAAAAAGTGTAATGTTAACTTTACTTTTAAGGTTAAGTCAAAATGAAAATTTCTTTATTTAACACGTTGACTGCCGCAAAACCAGACACAATAGAAAATTTATTGTTTGTCGGTCACCGGTGACCACCACGGCGATTAAAGACTTAAATAAATTTTATCACTAAGTACTTTTAAATCTTCGAAAAATGTCTGTTTTACCTTCTTCCCAGACAGAACATCTTTTAGCCGTGGCGAAGAATAGACGCAAGAAGTTGCACAGCCCCCGTAGACAAGTGGCAAAACGCTAAGAATACAAATCAAATAAAATGAATAATTCATAATTAAACGAACTTACCTTGCGATTATAATTATACGAGTATCACGAAGAAGATAATTATCAATTTAATTACTTGCAGCAACGTAGTTAGGTGCCGTCCTTGTCACATATTTTAGAGCTATTAAAGAAAAAATATCTCTGTCTCCCTCCTAAACAACCGGTCGTCAAACGGCCCGTTGTGCGCCGCCATTATTTTTAGAGGTAATTAAAATAATTTTTTTCAAAGGGAAGGAGAATGTTTTTGAAGCTGGGTTGGGTGGGAGTATGGTAAGCATCTTCTTCGTGATACTCGTATAATTATAACCGAACTTCGCAAGGTAAGTTCGTTTAATTATGAATATACTTCGTATCTCTTCGAAGATGATTACCAATTTAATTACTTGCAGATGATTAGAGTTTCAAAAGAAAAAAAATATTTGTTAAATGAAGGGTTCTTATGAAATCTTTAAGGACTACCTTAATATAAGAAGGAATAATATAAGATAATTATTGGAAAACACTTATTATACTAACTCATTTTAACAATAATATTTTAAGCAGATAACAAAAAGTTCTTAATATATTATTATGTAAAGAAAACTATGCGTATGTAACTATTCTACTATTGCACTGTTTTATCTATTAACAAAAAGTTAGCAAATTCATTCTTGTCTACAGATGTACTGATATATCCATTATGATATTTAAGGAAAACATTGGCTATATCAGGCAGGAGCCCGCAGCAATAAGAACCACGTCTATGTTTGCCCTGGAGCGGTGCGCGGCCGAGGTGGCCGCGTGTCGTGTGTTGTGCGCTAGGTTTGGATGTTTCAATTAGATCAATGAATTTTATTTTTAGGTAAATCATTCTTACCAAGTACGTTTTCATTTTTTATTAAATTGAATGTTTGCATTCGCTGAGCAGATGCAATTGTGAGTAATGTAATTATTTTCAGTGATAAATCACAAAAAGATTTTGTTCTCATATGGGTAAACATCACTTCAATAATTGGGCACAAGATTTGGGTTCAACGTAACAATATATTTATGCTTAGGAGGTTTTTATTCAAAACGGCGATTAGCAGTCTAGTAATCATACCATATTAGAATACTAAAGCGCTTAACACTAGGAATGGGGTTGATGTTGCCGTATTAATTGTACTACTACAACTAGATTTTAATTTAAATTGTTAGGTAGCTTTATAAAAAATTGCAATAATTAGCATGGCAAAACTCCTATCAAGTCTTTAAAAGTTGATATTTGGCTCAAATTTATTGTCGTAAAAACGAAGAGAGAATACTTCTTTTTTTTTTGACAATAAATTTAAATTGTCGAGTAGAAGGTAAAATCTTATTTTGGATTGAGGAACTTATCTCGGATTGATCAAGCTTCTACGAAGCGTATTTCTCGCCTTTGTGTTTTATTATATGTATATTATTGTATTTTCTTTCTTTCTTTCTTTCTTTATTTATTTATTTATTTCTAAGAAGATTTACAGACAAAATACATCTATAGTTAAGGTCAATAAATAGACATATGCTATTAAAAAATCTTCACAATTATAACTGTATTTTAATTGTATGTTTGCAAAAAGGTTAAAGTGCAGCTAGCCAAATGTTCTTAGGATTCGCATAAAACGCATCTGGCAAGTTCATTTAGTATCAATATTCAACTGACGTGACACACGACTAGCACGATCAATCCGAAGAAGTATATTAGAGCTGGAGTTTTACCCGAGTTCTTCCCGTAATAACACGTGTTGTGAAACTCCATTTTAATTTATATTTACCGTACAATTGTACCCTTACTACTAAGAATAAAAAATAATTGAAATTGGCTAAATGCTATACGCGAAGCCATTAATTAAGATTATTAATTTTTAAGTATATAACTGCCGTACTCAGAGACGTCAATTAAGTTTTAATGACAATTAAGTCTCTTGCGTCACTTTCTTATGTATAGTGCTAAATAGAGAAGGAAAGACATTTAATTGTCATTAAACTTAATTGACGTCTCTGAGTGTGGCAGTTAGAGTCACAAATCTGAGAAGTAAATGTATGTAATGGATTGAAAGCAGCTTTTAATATAACATGACCATATCACATTCGTCTTTCAAATCCGTGAGAAGCTACTTTTGACTTTTAACAGAGATGAATCCCACTTCAATAATTTTGTGTAAACCCACCCATAACGAACTGCTGGGTGTGCTAAGGTCAAAAGTCCCATATTTATTCCCATTTTATTTTTATTTTTTTATATATAATATATATTAACGGGTAAGCACATTGCCTTGATCTCACCTGATGTTAAGTGATGATAAAGCCAGTTGGTGGAAGCGTACTTCACCCGGGATCCTCAACTAGTGACGCACTGGCTATCTTATCTCTAGATAGATAGATAGATAGATAGATAGATAAAACTCTTTATTGCACACACATAAAAGTAAAAACAAACAATGAAATTATATATCGGGGTGGGCAAAGGCGGTCTTATCGCTTAAAGCGATCTCTTCCAGACAACCTTTGAGGTATAGGACAACTCAAAGGAAAATAAAAGGCAGTAGTGCACTAGTATAAAGCAAAATAATAATAATAATAATAACAATGTAAATTTATATAAGAAAAAATAAATGAAGATAAAAATAATAAAAATATTAATTATTTAAGTATACACATAAGTATATATATTAAATATATATAATACAATAAATAATACTAATACATAAATATACTACATACGAGTTGTTGCAAATTAAGACTTAGTCAAGAGATGCGAATGTTGTTAGCTAGCTGCCGGAACACAACAATGCTACAAACATTGATGTTATGGCATATTTAGATAAGATGGTGGTAGCTAGCCCGACATTTCTTTTTATCTGTTAAAGAAAATGTAATGGTTGTAAATTTAAAATTGAATACAAATCTTAAACACATACACAATATACTAGGCATGCTCTGACTTTTGTTTCAGTTGATTAAAAATCCTAATGATTCTCTACAGTTACGGTGTTGTTATCAATACACTGCTTGTACGATGAGGCAATGCAACAAAAGTCATCTGAATCATTTTTAGAAAGGTAACACCCGAAGAGCAGCGTCTGAGACAATACAGGCCCTAGAAGCTTCGTGAAAACATATAGGCTTGCAGTACACAAAACAAAAGGAGTATCTACGTCAAATTTATATAGAGAATGCAACTAGAATCTCAATTTTTTCGATCTTCAATATCCACGGATACTAAAAAATAGGTACCTATCTTAGAGGTCTATTGTTGCCATGTAGTCATTGTTTACCATGAGTTTCAAGATCGTACTGTCTTGCTCATTAGGTACTTATTGCTCATTAAACTGAAAATTGAGTCTTGGACCTCTAACTCGAGACCGATGGTTTAACCACTAGAGCACAGAGGCAGCTACTACAGGGTGATTTTGTCAACAGTCGACAAAATTTTAGAGGACATTGTAATCCTTATAAATAATGATAAAATACAAGTATATGCCTCAATGGAATAATATTTATAAAAATTATATATCGCAAATATAAACTGCAGCTGGCGTATTTTGCGCGCCGCTGTACCTAGCATAGGGTGCATAGAGTACAGTCTGTTACTACCTACAGTAAGCGAGCGCCCTGCCTCGTTCGCGACGCGAGCGCCTGGTGACGATTTTTACGTGTTTTATGAATTGAAATAACAACAACGCTTACATTCCTTGGTAATGAACATTATAGCATTATAGCACAATTTAAAGTTCAATTGACTTACCTACGTGTACTTCAGTAATTGTTCAAAGTGACCACCTTCCCTCTGAATACATAACTGAGCTCGACGCCGTTGATTGTCATTTAATTTTCTTAACACTTCCGTTTGTGATTTGACGACATCGAATGCACTCACGATTTTTTCTTTGAGGTGGTTTACAGTCGTTGCTTCAGTTTCATACACCCTTCTTTTAATTTCACCCACACATTTTTTTTTTAATTTCACAAATAAAAGTGAAGCGGCGTGAGATCGGGAGATCGAGCTGGCCAGCTGATCGGCCCACCGCGTCCTATCCAACGACCGTTGAACTCCTGATCCAAATATGCGCGGACATCGCGCTGGAAGTGTGCCGGAGCTCCGTCGTGCTGGAAATGCATATTTCGCCAATATGCCAGAGGTACGTCTTCCATCAGTCGCGGTAGTTCTTCACTGATAAGACGAAGATAATGCTGACCGGTCAATCTTTCATCAATGAAGTACGGCCCGATAACACGATCGTTAATGATCCCCGCGCAAACGTTTACTCTAAAACGCACGTTAAAAGAGTCTCTTCGTGTTTTCTTTGGGTTCTGTCCACGACGACACCACCAGTGTTCATTATGAACATTGAACAGACCTACTCTTGTGAAGCTCGCTTCATCTGACCACAAAATGTTCAAATTAATGTTGTCTAATAGCCAATTACAAAACTCGCGCCTTGGACGATAATCGGCTAGTAACAGCTCCTGAACGGGCTGAAAATGGTAGGGGTGTTGATCTGACGCGTTTAGCAATTTCCACACGTAATATTGGCTCACGTGAAAACGGCGGGCAGCTTGTCTCGTACTGGCTTGTGGATAGTCTTGGAAGAATCGTCGTATCTGGCGGTATAAGTGAAGAGGATGTACTGGCCTTCTGCCTCTAGCCTGTGCATGCGCAGGTACATTGAACTGGCCATGGGCAAGTAAATTTTATGTAGATCTTAAAATTTTATCCAACGAGGGGAATGACGAATTAGGATGAATCCGCTGAAAAGGCCTCTGGGTTTCCCGAAGGCTGTGCGTTTGTGAATATATGATAACCATATCATACAATTCCCGGTTTGTGTACACCATGATTACATTAATTGCAATCCTATATCACACAACAGGCACTGATGATAATAATATTTATGTAAACACACACACTTAATTGCACTGATATGGCACGATTAGGTCACGATTTTCTTTACGAGTCACGGTCGGTCACGCACATACGTCACTACTGCTAGTCGGAAACTAACTAAGCGGGAAATCGGGAATTGGTAATATTTCGGGCGGGCGGCGGTCGTCCTTTGCGGCGCACGGGCACGGCATTTAGCATTTTGTATTGTTTACTTTCAAGTTTATTTTTCATTGTCTTTATTCGTAACGGCCATTTTCGGTGAATCTTTGTGATTTAGGCGGCGCGTTATGGTGTTTACTTTAAAGTTCATTTTTCAATTATATTTTTCAAAGCGGTCTCTTTGAGCGGCTCGGCGGCATGCTTAGTGTAGTGTAGGCTACTAAGCTAGCTAGGTAGGCTGAAGGTAAATAACTACTCTTTTCACAGTGTGTGTTTGTAAACAAAAGTGTTTGTTGAATTTTATTTAATATATTTTAGCTTGTGCTTAACATTTTATTTTATTGGTTTTATATTAATAATATTATTGTTTATTGATATAGAAAACAAAAAAGGTGAAAAAAAAATTTTTTTTTCGACAGCTCCGTTTTCTTTTTTTCCTTTGCAAAAGTAATGTATATCAGCAATAGAATCTCCCCTAAAAATTTGTCGATTGTTGTCGAAGTCATCCTGTATATTCCTACCAATTATGCGATCGATAAAGTCGTTTTACCAAACATTGATCTTTATTAGGAAACTTAACGGTGTCAAGGCCTGCCTAGGTCGTAACGGTAGCAGCAAATTCATATAACTTACCTTATAACATATTCACATCAGCTAACCTCGACGTCTGAAAGAGTTCGAAGAAACACCCTTACGGCTGAAGGCCCTTTTATTAATAAGAATAGTCTTAGAATTAAGAAGATAAATGTCACTTTTAGTGTAAGTAGGTAAAGGTGAACTTTATGTATTGTTAATTCTTTATGTATTCCCGTATTTATATAATAAATATCTCATCATCCTACTGTTTGACTCAGGCTTTAGTGTACATGTCAGTTTTGGGGTAATTAAGATCTATAACCAGTTATCACTTTTCGATATTGTGTCGGGTCTGGGTGGTTGTAGTATCTACCCTCGTTGTTTCTGATTTCTTACTTACCTTGGGATCAGAACAATGTACCTATGTGATGTTGTATATACTTTTTAAATCTTTAGTTTAATGACTTTCCGGCCATTAGTTATTTGATCAGAATGCAGTAACTTTTTGAATTTGAAATTTTCAGTTAGCAATCAAATGATTACTAAGTTCGTTAATAAAATGTAATAGTATTCAAAGTTGACTCCGGCAGTAATTTGTTAATAGTTAATTATATATTTGTTTTTTATTTTAAAAATGTTTCAACAGCATTAATTGTACAGAAAATATAGAACCAAATTTTACTTGAACATAAGCCAATTAATGAAACACTTTTTACGTATCTACTCGCCTTTTATTTGACATAATTAAGTTTATAATGAATTATCTGTGTAGTTGGAAGTAGTGCTACTATTATCTGTAAATCTCATGTTTTTCAGAATATAGTTATTGTGTCGTATTTTTTTTTATTTAGTTGAAAACCTAGACCGGTTTTTGTACTTAGTTTCAGCGTGATTGAACAAAAAAACTAAAAATAACGAATTTGCCTCGAGATTCGAAAGATTTCAAAGGTCAAATTCTTTGTTTAGTCAAAACGTTTTGGGTATTTAAGTAAATAATGACGCTGTTGGAAAACTGTCTTAAAAGTTAACATCAATAAGTTACAATACTGAAAGAAGGTTATATATCTAAAAAAGTTTAAAATACGTGAAGAAATAACAAACCGACCCTTTTTTGTGTGTGATTTGACATATTCAAGACTAGTAAATATGTACAAGGAGTGCAGAATGCTACAAGTCATGTAGAATATTAGTTACATATTTAATATTTTAAGAACTACTGTCCAATTTCAATCACTAGTTACTTTCAGCATAGTAAATAAACTCGATTCTATGTCAAATACACAAAGTACACAACACACGAATGAATGAGTTCAAAGTTACTTTTCAATAACTGTTTGGAGATGGGCATCTAAGGTAAAATACAATTTCCGGTGTCGGAAAAAAAGTTTATTTCATATACGCGGCACGGGAACTCGTGAAAAGATAAGATAGATCTGTTTTCTGACCTTAGGTGAATATAATAGTATAGAAAGGAATTCTTTGCTCGTCACAAAATACAGACACGTTTTTAAAGAATGGCATTATGACTAAAAAGCTATATCTTCAGGAAACAAAAAGGATGGAAAAGGTCTATTTAAAAAAAACTATAATAAAAACTTCTTTAGTTGTTATGCTGGCTGTGCCAAGGCAGGGTTAATGACCGAACCTATTTATTATAGTCGCTTTAAAATCCTTCGGGTGAGTACACAATGCATATTTCAGTTGTGACAATGACCATAAGGTTCCGCCAGAATAACAGCGGTGCAGCGGCTAATGTCGCTGAAACCTATGCTGAGGCTGGGGCCTATTTGGCCACACTATTTATTTGTCTGTAAAAGGTATTAAGTTTATAATGTGAATTCTGTGTATTTACTTTTTTGTCTTTCTATGTTATGCTGTCTGTGTGGTCAATAAATATTTTTTCTTTCTTTTCTTTTCTGTCATAAAAGCAAACATTGCTACAATAGCAAAGGCTATGTGGTTGTTGTTGCAATATGAGTTACAATATAGCCTATATTGTAACTCATATTGCAACAACAACCGCATAACTTGACTCGCTCAAATTACTTAGAGACGTAATTTAATAATTTTAGGACGGCAAGTCTGCTTCTTTTTAACATTAGCTAGAGCGGAGTCATAATGTCAATTCTTCAATAGAAATAAAAAATGAAACTCTTTACCATGTTTATTTGACATATGATTTTATACTGACATGTAACTCACATATTATTTAACTTCCAATACGAGTGGGAGGGTGAATTGCTATCATAGTGTGTGAATGATCGATAACGGTTCAGAAAACGCAACCCATAATGACCTTTGAAAAAATATAATGGTACAAATAAAATATAAAAACGTACACACTACCTATATGAAACTAATATGAATTGTTTTTGAAAATATGCATGCATGACTGATACTAGACGAAAAAAAGCTAATCTTTTATGATAAAAAAAAACAGAAATTGTTATTAGTTTTAGTAATAATATTTTAATAATCACATACAAACCAACTTGGGCATTGGATGGTTATGAAGGCTTTACAAGGGTGATTAGCAAAATACACTACACAGCCTGCCAAAGGGTGCGCTAGGGTAAATTACGAATCGATTATCCGCCTCATTAACCCGAGCCTAAACCTTTCGACATAATTACACAAATTATCCTCTCGTTGCAAGTATTTTTAAGCTTTTACCAATAAGCGTGGGAAATTGACGAGAAATCGATAGTCATAAAAATGATAAAACTCAGAAGTGAAGTACTCAATCGTCATATACGTACCATTCAAGCTTGTTATTATATACCCATAAAGAGAAGCGATTAAAGCTTCCAAACTCTTGACCTCAATACATTTTCCGGGTTCCCATACGTAGGTATTTAAGTACCAAATGAAAAAAAAAACACATGAGAATAGATTTTAAAGATTTATTCTTGAAACAATTGAATGCACTTCAAAAGTCAACAACACAAGAGCATACTCGCAAGACTGGATTTTTTATTGTGCGCCCCGACTACACGGAATTGAATGCAAAAGGGCTATTTGTAATAATAAGCATTTCTCTATATTGACTTGTTTCTTTCTCAGCTTTGAATGAGGATACTTAGAGCGTTTTTTTTTTTTTTTTTTTTTGGAGAGAGATTGCTGATTGCCGCTGCGGCATTTTCAGCTCCACCGGGCTTTTTGGGGGCGGCGAGGAACGTAAAGGGTCCCTCAAGCCGTGTGAAACGAATCACCTTCAGAGGTTATCTAGAGGGAACGGCATCGCGCACAAGTGCGCGTCCCCGTGCCCTACTAGATTCTCCGAAGGGTTCGGATCGGATCGGGGGCCTTAGAGCGTGTTCCTAACATCTTATTATGTTTTTTTCAGTTGCAAATGGCTCTGTCAATTGTTTCTAAATTAAAAACAGCACACACTTTTTCTTTTACGCGCCATTTTAAACAAAGCTTTTAACGTGGGTTAATGCAGAACTTAGCTAGTTAGTTTTTAGTATCACAGGCATACTTTTATACTTGACGTTTCGACTGACTGAAAATGGCCGAGGTAAATATAATTTATAACGTTTAAGTCTTTAATCGCCGTGGTGGTCACCGGTGACCGACAAACAATAAACTTTCTATTGTGTCTGGTTTTGCGGCAGTCAACGTGTTAACATTTAATAAATACATGCTCTGTTTATTTGTAAGGCATTTAAACTATTCGTCAAACTGTTCTAAAACTATAGACAACTATGTGATACCCAGATATCTATATAAAATATATAATAAATTTATTTAAAAACAAAAATACATAAATAAACATAATAAATATAAAATATACACACGATTTAATAACTCTTAAGGTTAAATTTATTAAAAAGAAATATTTAGTTTTTGTTATTTTTAAACTTTGTTATTGTTACATGAAGAACATAATAATAGATTACTTAATTTAAATATCAGAAATACAATGATATGATGTGAATGATACAGAAATATCAGAAAGTAACAACTCTTTACTGTTCCATTTGTGGACAAAATAGTGGAAAAACAATCGTAAGATGTAATTAATGAGAACTTTGACATTTAATTATGGGTAGCCTTTATTGCTATTAAAAATGCTGATGTAAATTTTGCTTTATTATTGCTTTATTACTCATCTATAAGTAATTAAGTGAGTCATCAAAGAACCTCCAAATAAAAAAATAATAACCAAGGATAGGCTTCAGCCAAATTTACTGATCGCTATCTCAGTCGTAATCAGTGATTTCACATAGAAGTCAAAGAAGAACACATAATAATGTACCGATAATACATAATGCACTATACACAGCAGCCATGGCTTGCGAAGTGGGCTTCTACATATAATTATTTATCGTAAAACTATTGTTGGAGGAGCTCGATGGCGCAGTGGTTAACGCGCCCGGTCTGCGAGTGCTGGCTGAGGTTAAGCAACTTTCTCAAAGGCCGGTCATCGGTAGGAGACCAAAAATTTATCATTCTGAGCTCCTCCGGGCTTTGGAAGGGATGTAAAGCCGTTGGTCCCGGCTGATTTATCAGTCGTTAACAACCATCAATCCGCACTGGGTCCGCGTGGTGGATATGGCCCGTTCTCCCTATCCCATAGGGAAGGCTCGTGCTTCAGCAGTGAGGACATAAAAATGAGCTGATGATAATTATGATGAAAACTATTGCGATGAAATGTTTAAATACATTTTGTGACCAACATCAGCTAATCAACACAAAACTCCAATGACTAAATAGTTACATTGAAAATTAAACTTTTTATGTGAATTTGATGACATTTCAAATTCTTTGCAAGGCGCGGACCTTTGATTATATACATACATGTACGGGCTTTATTGTAAACACGAGTTCGCATGTCACGTGGGGAGCAACACAATAGAGAGTTTCTTCAAAAAATGTTTCTTTCATGAAACAACCTGAATATAATCTAGGTATAGATTGTACTTATCGAGTAGCTAAATAATCGAATTGTTATTACATCTCACGTTTATTACATCTAATATTCATAACATCGAACATTTAATACATCGACCATTCAAAATATTGAAATTAAATAATCGAACGTTCATGCGATCGAATTGTTATTATAACATATATTTTAAAAGTTAAATAATTCTTAAAAAAAATATATGTGTGGGTAATTTTTTTTAAACATGTTTTATTTATAGTAATCACTCAGATGTATTGAATTTTTGATATAATAACGATTCAATCTTATAACATAGGAAAGCCATAACAATATCAATCCTAAAAAAAGCTACACGAGATGCAATATTAAACAATGTGACACTCAAAATGACTTCTCACAAAGCTAATAGCACGTTTTATTTTGTCTGGCGTCTGCCAAATTAAATGTAGGGTCACTAAGAAATAGCTTGGCTTTAAAAATACCCTTTACTACGATCCAGCGCGTCCATCAAACAAGTAAAAGACATTTCAGGGTTCTACTACGATGTGCCAATACTGGAAGCATGTTGCGGATCCCCGCCCGATCCTCTAAATGACACTACACATTTACAGTATACACTAAACATGCACACTAGTTTAGGCCCAAGACACCGTACTCGTAGAACAAGGGTACGAAGAACCAGTTCACACGCGCTCTACACCACCTGGTACAGACCTGGGCGCTTCTCTCCTCCTCCACGGCCCGGTCAACCCGAGCCGAGGTCGAGCCTTTAGAGGCGCCCTCGGGTTGCTTCACTCCCCGATCCGATCTGAACCCTTCGGAGAATTTAGTAGGGCACGGGGATGCGCACTAGTGCGCGATGCCGTTCCCTCTAAAAAACCTCCGAAGGTGATTCGTTTCACACGGCTTGAGGGACCCTTTACGTTCCTCGCCGCCCCCAAAAAAGCCCGGTGAAGCTGAAACCGCCGTCTGAGGCAATCAGCAATTTAAAAAAAAAAATGTTGGGAAAAAAATACACATATTTCTTCGCATTGCGTCGCTATTATTGACAAGGTAACAATGGGACTCCTATTATAAAAGTTTTTCATGTGTACTTATAAATCACTAGCACTTCGTCCGCGTTGATTTGGGATTTCAAAAAGAACACATTTAATTTTAGTTTTACTTTTAAATAAAAATATATGTTACCAACAGGGATTGTAGCATTATATCAGTGAAAGAATTTTTTGGAATTGGACAAGTAGGTCCAGTGATTGCCCTCCGCAAACAAACAATCAAACAAAATCACAAACATTTATAGTATACATACATGTGTTTTATAAAGAATTATGTCAAAATAATTCATCTCTGCAATCTCGAGATTCTCAAATTTAAATATCTGGAGCTCCTACATGCTTCGGAAGGCACGTTGAAACGTTGGTGTTATCGTTAGATGGCAGTCGCATTTTTTCTTAGTCTTTTTTTGCTTTAATAAAACTGACTGAATTATTGACTACGTAGGTGTTTTCTTAAATGTTATCTTAATCTATTAAATTGGTTTTAGGCTTTACCAACCCGTATTGAGCGAGCGTGGGCTATGGCCCAATCATGTCCTATTGTTTATAATATCGTAAAGCCTGTGCACAGCCAGTGATTGTAAACCCTTATTAGGTAATCTGTGCCTATACCTGCCTGTGCCTGTCTGTTGAGGAGCTCGATGGCGCAATGATTAACGCGCCGGGTCTGCTACTGCTAAGGTTAAGCGACTTTCGCAAAGGCCGGTCATCGGATAAGTGACCAAAAACTTATCATCTTGAGGTCCTTCGTGCTTCGGAACGTTGTCCGTGCTCCTTAAGCCGTTGGTCCCGGCTGCATTACAGTCGTTATCAACCACCAATCCGTACTGGGCCCGCGTGGTGGTTTATGGCCTGTTCTCCCTTTCCATCCACTTGGAAGGCCTGGTTTTCATGCCCCAGCAATGGGGACATACAATGAGCTAGTGATGTAAAAGCCTGTACAGTCGCGGCAGCCGGACGATGTTCAGCTCGCATGACCTCTACCCTAAATCATCCTAAAATGAAATACCGCAGACACAAGAATACCGCGAACATCAGCATTCGGCAATTAGCGCCGCTAACGACCGTCAATAAATTACAGACAGCTCAAATTCTGATATTGCCTTCCTCTTGATTAATTTGTTGGAGTTTCAGCAGTACAGTCTTCCAGAGTAGGTATGCAGAAAATATTTATTTATTAACAAAAAAAAGCTACAAAACAGATTACAATCACAGAGAAGAGAGTAGGTAACACAATACAATTTACTAGCTTAAAACTAGATTGTCAACCTTAACATGTATATAGCCTTATCATGACTATAAGGTTTACATAATATAGGTTACTTATTATAGAGTTTTAAATCTAACAAAGTAATTTAGGTTAACATTTCTGAAAAAGTTTACTAACAACATACCGCACAAAAATACCACCATCTGCCGTTTTTCAATTATGTTCATAGTTTTCCGGGGTTCTATGAACGTTACCGATTATACAGGTATTACCAAACACCCTGTGTATCTAAATTGCGTTTTGTTGTGTGATATTAATAAATGTTTTTCCGTTCTTTCTTTCTTTTAAATGATTATTAAGGTACTAATACTAAAAATGGAAATGAAATATGGTACTAACACCATATTTCATGCATGCATCCTCCCGATTTTGTTGGAGTTCTAGCTCTGCAGTCTTCCAAAGTATGCAGAAACTATGATGGTGTTAGAAATGAGAAAGCAATCTTTAAGTGATTATTAACCCATAAGTCTGTAAACTGTTCTACATAATATCGTATTATTAATAAATATGTATGTATGATCATGATGAATGGCTTGAACTTGTAAGGCTTGTACAGTATAGTGGTAGTAGGTAGTAATTTTAGTTATATATTCTGTACTAAAGTGTAAGCTTGGAGTAATTACTCCGTGTTATGTCTCTTTTACTCTAATATGAAATGAAGTTTACATGACGGGAACAAAACACGGAGTAACCACTCCAAGCTTACACTTTGTTAATGAATACTTAATTAAATAATTAACTTCAGTAAGTTAGGCAATTTACATTGAGAAAAATCATTCATGTCAACTTTAGTCTAAAATCTTATATTATACCATCGAAATAATCAAAAGTTTATAATTATTTAATTAGAAAATTGAATTTGCTATTTTCTCCAGAAATTCATTACACCTTCTGCTAACTGACATTTTTAATGAATAAATTATTCGCATTACCCATTCAGTCGCAAAAATTACAATGTTGTGAGTAATTTGGATTTATTTTCAATAATAAATGGTTCGTTAAGAAAGGTTTTTGAATCCACTCTATCAAAAATAGCATTGAACATGAAACTTAAAACATATTTTATGCATACAAAAGGTATTTTATACATAGTAGTGGCGTGGTGGTACTGTTCGAAACTAAGCCCAGTTTTCGACAATAAGCCCAATTTTCGACACTAAGCCCAGTTTTCGACAATAAGCCCAGTTTTCGACACTAAGCCCAGTGTTCGACACCTGTTCTCGTCGCTCAAAATATGTCTTTAAAATTTTACTTGGCGACGGCTAGGAAGCATGTGGTCTGTATAAAGTCACAAATCAGTTACTAACTCTTATTTTTAATGAATAACCCTATTCTTGGCAGAGTTTTTTTGTTGAAATTTATATATTTTTTGGATAAAATGTCAGCTTTTTTCTCTACTTACTAGTTTTTTTTGTAATCTAAGTGTTTCAAATAATCCACTATGCCAAGAGTAGCGTTAAAGGTCGATCACTGGTGTTTGCTGATCACTGGTGCCACTAACCTATTAACAATTTTTTTAAAGTAGCACTTTGCCCGCAACTTTGTCCACGTCGATTTCGAATTTTTTAAAATCATAATAAAATATAGCCTAAATTACCTGCAAGAAATGTATCATCACTACAAAGTATAAAACAAAGTCGCTTCCCGCTGTCCCTATGTATGTATGAATGTATGTATGTATGTATGCCTAGATCTTTAAAACCACGCAACGGATTTTGATGCGGTTTTTTTAATAGATAGAGTGATTCAAGAGGATACATGCACAATGTAGTAGAGAAACACTATTAATTTTTGAGGTTTTACATTTTTTTGCGCTTACATTGCAAACGCTGGCTGAACCCTACGAGATAGATCAAAATAATGTACTACAGTATTGTACACCGTTAAAAGGTCTACAAAAAAGTCCGGAATAGTATATATCTATCTCTTAGGGATAACCCACAATAATAATTTTTTATCTTTTACTTTTTACGAGAAATAATGGCTTATTTGGCCGTCCGAGGGTTTTAAAATAAAGATACATGGGTGTACAGGCTATCTATCTAAAAACTGTAATTGCGCTTGTATTCGTAAGATTACTAATACTAAATATCTTAGCATTTTAGTAGACAAACGACTATCATGGAATTCGCAAATTGAGTTGGTTGTCGAACGAATACGTTAGCTTAAATGGATTTTTAAATCCCTGCGCCACATTATGCACAGTCCGTAATAACATATTGCATCCCGTTGTGGGGAGGGACTACTAAAAGTAAAATGCTAGATCATGAACGGGCTTAAAGATCGCTCTTAAAAATAATGTTAAACCCTTTCGATATCGTACTGAGGATCTTTACTGGCTCTGTGGTCTGTTATCTATAAGGCAACTACATATATTTGTTAAACACGACTCTAACATTACAAAAGTAGTTACATTTATAATATTATAAATTGTAAATTAGAAAATAATATTTACCCAGTGTTGAGTTATAAATGTAAAAAAATATTAACTGAGTTTCTACAATCCTTTAAATACGATGAAACCGAAAAGATTTTGAACAGAATAGGTTAGTATTGTTTCCTTATTTACATACCGTATGCATTACATTATTACTAGTGGTCGCCCAGCGGTCGAAATTCGACCGTAATTTTATTAAGGCTGCACGGATTGTATCCTAAGCAATGAAAAATTCAAAAAGATAGAATGTGAGCTTGGATTAGCATTGACAGATTTCGGCCGCTCCTCTTCCATTTTTGAAATTTTCGAAAAGTGTATCTATGCGAGTGTGTCAAATACATATGCGTGTGTGTCAAATACATGGTAGTGTGTGTAATGTTTGTCACACACACACACACACACACACACACACACACACACACACACACACACACACACACACACACACACACACACACACACACACACACACACACACACACACACACACACACACACACACACACACTCAATATAAAAACTACTCTCTGGGGTTGTCTCACTACATATTATGTATTTTATTGGGAAATAAAAAACTATTTTATTTATTTATTTTATATAGCTATAGAAATATAGATTGACGACCGATTTGACGACCTCCGTAGCAGAGTGGTTGCACGCCGGCCTGAGGTCCTGGTCGGGTCAATGTCGAAAACGAACTTTTTGATATTGTGTCGGGTCTGGGTGGTTGTGGTACCGCCGCTGATTTTGATTTCCACAATACGAGTGCTTAAGCTGAGCTTACTTGGTACCAGAACAATGTATGCGGTGTTGTCTAATAATGTTTTTTTTTAATTTTATTATAGATAAATAAAAGAGATAAATTGTGTGAAACGTGATTTTTGTTCTAAAGTCAAACTTTCTAATTGAAAATGTCAGTGCAAGTTATAATAAAGTGCACAAACCTAAAGCGGTCCCCGTCATGGTGCCTCACGTTATGAGCAATAAAACAGTTTTATGTACACGGAAATTGCTCGCTCTTATTTCATAAGCCATAAAAATAAAAATCCCACAAATCATAACGGCTACAGTACCTATGTCAAAAAGTTTATTTCAATTTTACTAGTCTGTTCTAATAAGGTTTAGTTTTGCACTTTATTTATTATCTTCTTTGTCTATTAATAATGAAACCGGAAAACACGTTCTCTATCATCGAAAGGGTCCGTGGTCACAGGGACCCTGTCTCCCTGTGACCACGGACCCTGCAAAGGGTTCGAAACGTCAGGATAAACATTAATTAAAACTAATGTGTAAAATAAACGCGAGTAGATCCGTAATAGTTGTTTCATTTCAATGTGTAGTGTTCGCGTAAACTTTAGAAAACAATACGTTCTCTATCAATTTTTAATATCTGTAAAAATATTAAGATCGGATGTTGATGTCGTAGGTAGTCCACATTGAATAAAGCTGCATTGCTTACAAGAAAGAGTGAATAGTGCTGATTAATTTCGGGGTATTGGACAGAGCCACAATAGCATATTTGGTAGTACACCACACCCGGCATGTCATGGGGTGCGGGTTCGAATCCCGCTCGTGGAAAATTTTCAACATTTTTTTAATTCAAAGTAAATAAATTAAATTAAATAAGTAAAATTTCCTCAATAGACTTTGAACTATATGCTTTAGGCATTATGATTGAAAATGTATTGAAGATATTTGACAGTTTTGGATAGGTTGATGTGCAGGCGTCTGTAGATAAGTTTGTTAAATAAAATTATTAAAGACGACCTCCGTAGCCGAGTGGCTTGCACACAGGATTTTGGGCGGCGCTAACTCTGAGGACCCGGGTTCGATTCCCGGTCGGGTCAATGTCGAAAACGAACTTTTCGATATAGTGTCGGGTCTGGGTGGTTGTGGTACCGTCGTTGTTTCTGATTTCCATGAAACGAGTGCTTTAGCTACTTACCTTGGTATCAGAACAATGTATGTGATGTTGTCTCAAAATTTATTTTTTTCATTTTTATTTTTTTATTATTACTTGCCTTGACTTGACATAAGATTGTCGGATTGAAGTAGCGTTCGAAACTGGCACTAGGCTCATTCATGTCTTCAGCTTCATGGGCACATGCTAGGCACTACTAGTTTCAAAAACATTGAAACTAAGTAATGCCTCTTACGTGTGAGTTAAACCTTACAACAGAGCAATCGATACAGTAGCGTGGTGGATCCGGTTAGTATCAGGAATGCAATCAGGCTTTATCTGCTGCCATTATCTAACACAACAGACATTCGTTATCAGTTGATTCATCATCACTGGTTTCATTTCTGCCCCGAAATTGGTTTGTGTTGTGTTTGTTGTGTAAATGCTGATATTGCTGATTCAACAGAGCCTCCAGCAAACATTCTGACGCTGCTGTTTGAAAACAGTTCAAACTACTTGATATTTAAAAAAAAGAACTAAAAAGTTAAAAATAATTTAAACCTGTTAATAAGAAAAAGAAAATTTATAAATAAAAGCGTATTACATTGTGATTGCAAAAGAAAAATAATGAGGGTGTAATATGCTAAATGTTCTTTACTATTCCATTAAATGTAAAACGCTTTTATTTATATTAAAAAAATCTTTTTTTTAATTATTAAAAGGTTTAAATTTATTTTTAACCTTTTAGTTCTTTTTTTAACCTACTTCGAAAAAAAGGAGGAGGTTCTCAATTCGACTGTATTTTTTTATGTTTGTTTAATTAACAAGTAATAAAAGCTTGTTTTTAAAAAGTTTTTTTCTTTTTATTTTATTTTTAACTTTTTAGTATTTTTGGAGGGGGATAAAGGCTTCAGTACAAAGGGTTCGCCTGGTACCCTGAGGGGCAACGTTATCGATAAGAAATATCTAGCAACAAAGTACTCGTCAAGACGAATCATACGACCCCAAACTCGATGGGGTTGTGTCGTTTAATTACCGAGTTCCTATAGCCATCTTCCAGCTCCATCATCAGACCCTGGTTACCATCTAGCACCAAAGTACTTGTCAAGACAAATCAAACGAGTCCAATCTCGATGGGGTTGTATCGTTTAAAAACCGAGTTCCTATGACCACCTTCCGGTTTCATCATCAGATCAGCTCCATTCTATAATAATTTTGCATAATCATCCGATTTACACATGCATGCAAAATTTCAGCTCAATCGGTGACCGGGAAGTGGATCAAATTTAACTTGCAAGATTTGATTACAGACAAACGGACAAACTTTTTTTTGGGAACCGGTTTTGTCTAGGAGAATGTCAACGACACAATTTTTTCAAAAGGTTTTTAAAGAAATAGATTTAAAAAGTGATTAAGTAAGTAGTAAGTTATGTATACTACAATGAATAACCCTCGGTCATAATCAATTCGAGCGTCCATGTAAACCAACTACAATACTACACTCACACGCACTAATACACATCGACACAACACAATCAGATTCACACCTATTCTGTAAGTTATCATTCGACAAAATTTTAATCTACCTACCTATTTTAATTTTTAAACTACCTACCTGCGTTCATTAATTATGTCAACATTTTTTAGTAACATAATATGTTTCTGTAATTGGCTTATGTTTAAGTAACATCTTCTGTATCTTGTGTTTAGATAAATGATGTTGAAACATTGTTGAATAAATAAATAAATAAATAAATAAATAAACTTCGTCCATATAAACGTTACCAATTTTTTTGAAGTTTCTTAGGCAATGACTCTTTTGAAATTCCAAAACGCAATGAATTTCAAACGCAGACACTTCCCAGCCAGCCGCACACATGTTTCGTTTCACACACACGTATGAACAATTTGCACAGTCTGTTGCGCGCGTTATATTGTGTGCTACAGATATCTAAAAATAAAAGTGGTTTCCTAGCGTTGTTTGTGCTCAATGTCACTTTGTACACTCTTGTACATTATGCATACATTTCGGCTTCATTAAGGTCTCTTTACACCCTGTATAGTCGGTACCTAACCGCTGCATATAGCAGCCTGCTTCACTGAAAATCAGAGTTCGAGTAGGACTCCTCTGAAAGGGACTGCTCTCAAATTTGCAAGTTATTAAATATGAGACATCACATACATTGTTCTGATCCCAAGGTAAGTAGCTAAAGCACTCGTTTTTAATGGAAATGAGAAACAACGACGGTACCACAACCACCCAGACCCGACACAATACCGAAAAATTCGTTTTTCGACATTGACCCGACCGGGAATCGAACCCGGGACCTCAGGAGTTAGCCCCGCCCAAAGTCCGGCGTGCAAGCCACTCGGCTACGGAGGTCGTCAAGGCGGCTTCCGTGATCCTCAAAAATAGCCATCAAACTGAAACACCACTGTTTTGGACAGGTTTTTGCGAGAACCCTTTCTTTAGCACGGGGGAAAATGCGTTATGCATAACCGCAAGGGTGGCTAATCCGAGGGTTATATGTGGGATTTGTGGGACTCACTTTTTTGGCACATAGCGAAAGCACTGAGTGGAAACTTACCACCGGCTATACTATAAAATATTTAAACCGTTTTTTTTTTAATATTTAGTGGTAAGTAGTTTCAAGACAAAATTGTTTTGTACTGGCGTGTATATTAATATTTTTTTATCCAGTCCTAATGCAACTACTATTAAACGCTATTTTGCCATTTCAAGTCAAGGCAAGGAGACTTCTTCATGAAAAAAGACTGGCAAGAAACTCTAGCTAAGCTAAGAGGCTAAAGCTAAGAAAGTTTTACAGGAACAGGCAAGCACTGTTTTCGGACAAATACAAAGTTAGTAATCAAAAACCTGTCCATGGTATTTAAATGTTTATAGTATACAACGTGCAACAGAAAGGTGTGGTAAAAACGAAAAGATCCAAAGTGTAACCGATCTAGATCTTGTATGCAGAGTTATATAATTATTAACTCTAATTTGTTATGCAATTTTTTATTGTGACGTCACATCAAAATAAACAAGTCACATCCCTAGTGGTTCAGTACCCTCTGTGTACTCACATATTATTATAAGATCACTGCTGCTTGCTAAAGCGCGCCTGACGCGCATGACTTCACTAATATAAATATTAAATTTACAATTGTATAACAAATTAAAGTTAATAAGTTCTAAATTCACTTACTTTATTTTATAATATTAATAATTTAGTTTATTTTAACTTGCACCCATTTTGGTTTTCTTAATTTTATTATTTTTTGCCTAAGTTTGCCTGAAAGAGATTGCTTGTTAGCAATAAGGCCGCCTATTTTGTACTATATCTTTTCTTCAATTTGTATGTATCTGTATTATTTGTGTGCAAATAAAGTTTATTATTATTCTCTTTATTAAATACTTATGTATGTTAAGAATTTTTTTTACAATATATTATATAAAAACATATTTACAATATAAAATATTATAAAAAACTTAAGCTAGGTTGCCACCGGCAGCGGGGATAGACCCAAGCTATCGTTGGTTAGGGCGGCAGAGTGAGGAACCTCCTGACAATACGTGCCGTGTCAAGGAGTACTGCCTTTTGCATCTGACCCTTGACCCAACCTTTCAGCGAGAGCCTCTCTAGGTGTTGATAGAGGCTCTTAGTTCCTCCCTCTGTTGCCCTGTAGCAGGCGCGCAAGCAGTTTTCATTTATAGGCTGAGTGATGGACTCATGCATGCGACGCATTACACCACCGGTAGCGGGATATTATTATTATTATTAATAATTATATCTTAGTAACAACACATATAAGATCTAGATCGGATACACTTTGGATTTTTTAATTTTTACCACACCTTTTTGTAACACGCGGTATATAGTTTTCATATGTATTTCAATTATGAACTGGTTATGTACCATAATCTTTCTAGTACAATAGCTATATTATTCAATATCAACATCGAGTTCTTGCAAATATCTCGACATTGCCTCCGCGCAGAATATCATATGTGCTTACCTCAGCCTGCGGCAAGACAATACTAGGCCCTTTTATCCTTACAAATTGCGTCAGGACTCAGGCGTTATGAAACCATTAAGGAACATCGTCTCCAAAGCTTTTACATCTTATTCTGTAGATATTGTGTCGCAATGGAAATGCTTATTTACACATGCCAAAGAATTAAGTTACCAAAAATATATGTCATGTACGGTACGGTATGTCAAGGTGTCTGCGGTTTACGGCTCACTTCATTATCAAGTTAACTGTGCTTAATTAGTAATTGTTGACTCCTTTTGTCTGTTTTACGAGTGGGAAATTTAAATAAAACCTTTTTTAAATAAATTGAAAAATGTGTGTTCGCAGCATATTAGGTCTACATTTGGCTCTGCCCGTCCTTAAATTAACGATTGTCAATTAATTGTTACAGGCAATTGGTTTGGGAGTCGGTATATTTTAATCATTCACATTTGTTTGATAATTAATGTGATATAATATAATAGCGTTCGGTGGGCTCATGCACGTTTTTTTTTAAATTAGTAAGCACCATTGCCTTCATCTTACCTGATGTTAAGTAATGATAAAGGCCAATGATGGAAGCGAACTTCACCCGGGATCCTCAACTACTGAGGCACTGGCTATCTTATCTTATCTCTAATATATTTTGTCTTATTAATCTCTTTTAATTTAAAGAGATTTAAAACTTACACATAGAAATTATTGCTTCGATTGATTTGAAGCTAATTGTTACTCTCTTTTCATTGTAGTAAAGCCAAATTTGCCTATTTATCACAATCGTTTAGATATCTTAAAACTGACAAAAATGGTCTTTGAAATTGGTCACCTATTATTGCAAACCACCACAATTTAACCATTGCGAAAGTTGCTTAACGTATATAACCGCTTCTGTGGTCTATTGGTTAAGCCCACCGGTTTAGATCCAGAGGTCCCAGGTTCGATTCCCAGCGGGGGGAACATGTTTGTGTACTCGGTTTGGTTGGTGGTAGAATTTGTTTGTCCGCCTGGGTAGCTACTACCATCTTATCTATTAATAAAATTTCTTTCTTTATTAATAAAATATGGCCTCAGTTCAGTAGTTAAAGATTTCGGGTGAAGTGCGCTTCTATCATTGGCCTTTATCATCACTTAATATCAGGTGAGATGAAAGCACTGTGCTTATCCGTAAGACATAAAAATGTGCAATTGTATTTTATATAACGTCGGTGGAAAGGTAAAACTGCTTAAACACCAAAAGGGCATTAGTGGGAAATGCACTTTAGAGTCTAATATTTAAAATGCATTTCCTACCAATTGATTTTTGACCCATAAGCCACCTTTCTCTCTTTCCACCAATATATATATTTGAATATGTGAAGAGAAAACTTTGTGCCCCTTTCTAAGCACACACACACATCGGAGGAGCACACTTCACAAAACTCACAAGATTTGATATAATTAAAGTTTATTGGAGAAGGAGTTACGAAAGAAAAAATTTATGTATAATACCTATATGTTTTAAGTTTTTCATAGCCAAAGTACACAATACTGCGTGGCCCAAATAGTAACCACCTCTTCTATATTTATATTTGTTTACAAACGTCTTATATGTAGGTTGAAAAGTGATATGTAAAAAATTAATGCACTCCTATCGATTTAAAGATCCAAGTTGTTCTCTAAACGCCACTTAACTAGACAGCCTTAGCAGTGGAGTGTTGCTCTCAGATTCAATCTACTGTGCTAGCTTAAGAACGTCGCGTAAAAAACGGTGTATACGTATATTTGAATATGGGTACGATATCATTTATAAGTACATTGAAGACGATTGGTCCGAGGACTGATCCCTTGGGGACACCGGACATTTTACCTGACGTCTTATTATTTGCTGTTTGTCTACCAAAACATGATTGAAATAATCTTCTTGCCATCTTTTAATGTAATAAAGACAAACATGGTTATAGTTGAGATTTGTACCAAAGCTTTTTTTCTCTTTAAAATATTTAAACTCTAGATGCCTTACAAATAAACTTGCCCTATAAAAGAATAAGGTCCGAATAGTTATTCCGTGGTTTGTTCCTGTTGTCTAAACGTCATTTCAAATTAGAGTAGACAAAACACGGAATAACTATTAGGAGTTTCTTCTTTGTTTATTTGAAAGACCATATAAATTTGAGCGCATAACATTAACTCCTACAGAACTCGAAACCGTCTAGAGACTGTGCACTTAGGGCCAATTTCACCGTCCCGAATAGAAACCGAGTTTAATAAAACCTGGTTTCGACTAATCGAGTTCAAAGCTTAGTCTTGATCGCGGTTCACGTTCGCACCGATTTCACCGGCTTCGTTTTGATCCCGTTTTTTAAAACTTAGTTTAGCTTTGACAAAGAATGAATGAATGAATGACATGTCATCGACTAAACGTTTTTTTATTTTTTATTTTTGTTCTGGCTTGGAACTAAACGAATTGCCTTAAAAGAAATTATTCCTTCTTCTTAGATTAGGCATTTATATAGGTACCTATGTTAAGCAAATAATGCTAGTGGTGTGCTTTACAACATTTTGGTATTGTAGTACTTACCTACTGTTTAATATTACTTAGGTACTACTATTTATTTATTAGTTTGATTTTAATATGTACTGACAGACACCAAAAAAAGGGAATTTAACTAAGCGTAAGCTCTTTTTTTTAGTAAATAATACAAGTTTAATTCAGCTTCACAAAACATGAGGCCAGTTTACAGATGTAACTATAAACTAGATATCATACCAAGATTTTATCAAAGAAAATGTAGTTCTAATAAACACATAACAATAGCGAAATTCACCACACAACAAAACAAAGTGTATCTTGCAATGCATCAAGAGTGTCGAAGTGTTCTTCTCTCTCGCGTATCCATCTGGAGCGACGTACAATAAACTCATCCTCATTAAAATTTTCGTCAAAAGCTAGTGCCAGGGCTCTTTTCATCTTTGTTTTATATCGCTAACAAAATGATTATTTCATTCTTTAAAAATAAATAAACAAACCAATCTCCCGTACTCCACACAATCGTGACAATGACAGGCAAACAGCTTTAAACGCGTTTAGCTAAGCTAAACGTCGAAAATCGGCCGTTCAGAAACTGAACCAAGTTCAACTTGAACGACGTTTAGTTTATGCCGGTGAAACGCAACCTTGAGAGCGGAACTCAGTTTAGCGCGTAAACTCAGTTTAACTCGAATTGATCGCGTTTAATTTCACCGGTGAAATTGGCCCTTAGACGTAGCATCGGTCAGCCATTACCACAGCAGGTCCACAAGTAAAATGCTATCATGAAAGTTATAGAATCGATAACCGCGAGCGGCGCTATCCGTTCAGCCGTAAAAAATTAATGCGCCCCTTCACTATCGACCCCTACCCTTAGCTCGTGTCCAGTTTACACATGGTTTGTAAATCGATAACTGTATCTTTGGCTAATAATATATTGCTTCTTATAGGAGTCTCGCCTCGGTGGCCAAGTGGTAAAGCGCTCGACCCTGAGGTCCTAGGTTCAATTCCCAGGTGGTGTAGTGTATTTCGGATTTTTCGATGCATAGCCCGGGTTTGTAATCACCAACCCGCATTTGGGAAGCGTAATGATTAAGCCATTACCCGTCAATTATAGGATGACTTGATTTCAATGATTGCCCAGCGGTCAACAGTTATAGGCTATTTATACTTATTACTATAGGCTTATTTACTATAGGTGTTTCGTTTTCTAACGCCTTGGAGAATTTATTAGCATCCACAACGAGACGATAAGGCCGGAGATGGACGTGCCATTTACCCCAAAATTTTCAACCAGTGATCCTATCTTATCTCTGGTTAGCTATCACCTTTTTATTTAAGTGATCTACTTAGATAAAGCTGTGATAGCCTGGCGAGTTAAAAGCAAGAATAAAATACTAAACCGAACACAATATGTGGTATATATTTATATATGTTTATATATATTTATATCCCAATGCTAAATTCAGGACTTCCCACTTAAACAATAGCACGTGAAGTGATCGCATAGGCCATGGCCCGGCCTACCACGTTTGCCCATGCGGACTGGTTTTTTTTTTTTTTTGGAGAGAGATTGCTGATTGCCGCTGCGGCATTTTCAGCTTCACCGGGCTTTTTGGGGGCGGCGAGGAACGTAAAGGGTCCCTCAAGCCGTGTGAAACGAATCATCTTCAGAGGTTATCTAGAGGGAACGGCATCGCGCACAAGTGCGCGTCCCCGTGCCCTACTAGATTCTCCGAAGGGTTCGGATCGGATCGGGGCGGACTGGTATGCTAGAAATGAAATCTATCATCACAAGTATCTACAACAAAATTAGAAACAACTAAGCTGGTATTTTGTGGTATACCCAGCGCTTCGCCATTGTGAAATAAAAATTAAACATTCATGGGTTCGAGTAAATGCCTGATGCAAATCGTCTTCAAGTGCTATTTACAGTTTCGATGCAAATATAGCAGTGAATGTTACATAGTAATGATATGTATATCATCTCATCATTTATGTTATCTCATAGACTTACCGAAATGACATTGTGGATTGAGTAAGATTTGTAACTTAAACAAAATATGGGATAGACATCTTGTTTTTGTAGCTTGGATTTAAGGCGCAACCTATTGGTTTATTAAGCTTATTCTTCTTTAGCACTAAAAGCGAAATGCTTAATCACGATTGGAAGAATATATTGAAGGAACATTCGTATTCCTAATAATAAAACAAACAGAATTTCTAAAGAGATTGTCATAAAATGTCGTATCATAGTGCACAGATGTTTACAGTTTAACACATCTGAAAAGGAATCGAAAACGGGCACTCAAATTATCAAAGTTTAACTTACTTTAGATCAGAATAAAGCAATATATCTATCATCAAACAGTTTTGTTCCGTTCACTGTACCTGTCAAAAAATACCTTCGATAAATGTAATAGACTATGTATATGTATAGGACTTCTTGGCGGGAAAGTGAAGAGTCATGTCTGCGGTTTTGTTTTATTTTCTAATATTTGTGTTATGTCGAATATAAATGTGAAATAATGGTGGATTATTAACCGTTAAGTGTTCGTGAGTGTGCATGAGTGTTGGCAAATTAAACAAAACAGTGCAACGTTACTTTTCAAATTCTCTCAAGAAGTCTGCTTGAGGACTTAGTAAAGCCCCACATCTTTACTCAGATACTCGAGGGATTGGGGGGTATATATATCATTTCTCACTTCTCATTTCTATTATCATTCGTCATCATCATACTGGAAGGAAATATTGTATATTTATGTATTACTTGTAAGAAAAATTACTTTGACACTGGCTAAATGTGCTAATCGCACGAAGCCATCAACTAAAAGAAAAAAATGTAATAAAGGTGTAAACATACATGTGTATAGCTATACCCATATCAGGGTTCTGCACAAAAATAGTTAGTATACTGTCATGTCAGTATGTATTATTCCTCGACACTCCACTTCCAGATTTGATGGCTCATGGCCCCGGGTTCTAGCGTAATTTTTACTGTTATTTTTACGGCTTTACCGTACGGCGCCGGCAAAAACAAAACGGACACCTTCCATTACATTTTATTGTTTGTCAGGACGAAGGTTCGGACTGTAATGTACCGCTGTAAAAAGAAGCCTTTACATAAATAAGCAATCAATGTTAGAAATTGCAATGTCATAATAAGAACGTCGCAATTTTATTAAACAACAAAATCGGTGAACATCGGTACTGGTTTTTCTTCAAGGACTTATACGGAAAATATATTCAGTCTTTTTGGTAGCTCGGTGAGAAGATTGTAGTTTTTTGTATCGCTTGCGAGGTTTTATTAAAAATCACTTTCAGTTTCTTCGATATCATATTTATATTTGTATGAACCAAAAATTAATGATAAATAATCATGGTTATCGAATGACGTAACGAACGTTGTAATTCGAATGGATAACAAAAACATTATCAATTGAAAAGGAATATAATAAGTTTTTAGTTTTGTATGTGGCCTGATACAAAACTTTAGACCCCTTTAGAACTTTAGAACTTTAAACCCTGTTGGTAGGTACCAACAGTCGCAACCTATTAGCGCTTGCAAAAAACTTGCACATTGACGACTCCCTGTTAAAGTTAGTATGCCTCTATGTTTAACTAGTTATTAGTATTAGAATGGCATGCTCTTCAAACCGGAACACAGATTTGGGTGATTAAGTTCGATTTTTTTACCATTAATATGATAACGTTAACGAAAACGAGATTTAATATGGCATCGAAGCAGCGCCTCCTGGTGACAAACAGTGAGTTAAAATCTTTTAATGAGACTGCTGTTTGGCAGTTTAAAAGGTTTGAATCCATATTCAGCAAGAAGGTTCTAAACCTTACTTTAACAGAACGCGGTGTATGAGTTGATAAATCCATAATGTCTGCTTTGGTTTCCAAATGTAATCAAGGAACAAGAGAATTCCGAGTATTTATTAATTGCTTAAATTAGAGGCTAATATTCTAAGAGAAGAATCAAATTAGTAATATCATTAAACGTATAATATTAAACCCTCATAATTACAGAAACACATTTCGCCAGCAAAGTTTTGAAGTACCTAAACCAACATCTGAGCCGAAGTAACCCCGCTGCGTCCATTACTTCCGGTACCGTTTTTACTTTCCTACATTAATGCACGCTCACGAACTTTCTCTGTCATTTAATACATCTAAATATTCAAAAAAACTCGTAAACAAAAATGACGTTCAAAAATTATGTTTGACAACCTCCGTAGCAGAGTGGCTTGCACGCCGGACTTTGGGCGGCGCTAACTCTGAGGTCCCGGGTTCGATTCCCGGTCGAGTCAATGTCGAAAACTTTTCGATATTGTGTTGGGTCTGGGTGGTTGTGGTACCGTCGTTGTTTCTGATTTCCATGAAACGAGTGATTTAGCTACTTACCTTGGGATCAGAACAATGTATGTGATGTTGTCTAAATATTTATATTTATTAATTAATGTTGTAATTCCATATAAAAACATAATAAATAATCATTTAGGCTACCATGTTGAAGCGAAGCGTCAGTAACGTATACGAGTATATGAGCCCGGGTTGACTGCGAGAAATCTTAATTCAATTGCGATCTTCGGACTACTGTCGTGAACTCATTCCTAGCACAGGCATATTACCATTATTAATGTTATACGATACAATAATAGTCTATAATAAAATAGAATAATACATTATAATTTATATTAAACCTAATAATGTTAAGTAATACAATGTAACTATAATTCTAGTTAATAGTGTAGACTATTGTATTAGGAAAATTCATGTAATGATAGCTGTATTTGATGAATACCGAAGGATATGCAGTCGGGTAATAAATAAATATAAAATAATAAAAATAAAATCTCTGGATGGAATGAAAATGTATGAAACCTTTTTATATAAATTTTATAAGTTTTCATATATAAACAACATCAAAGGTTAGGCCTGCCGTGTTTCGGCAGAGTATGTTATTCTCTCCTATTCCTGCCGGTCATTCTATGTATCATAATATTGTTACAAGCGTAATACATTTAGTACCGACCAAAAACACGGAGGTTATACATTTTGTTTAATACGACGTATCATGACCTTTTGGTTATGGTTCATATGAACCTTTTTTTATATATCTTACGGAGAAGCACTGAAACTTAACCGTAACAAGAACATCTGGTGAGATGAAGCAAGGTACTGGCTTCATCTCACCAGATGTTAAGTTATGACACTTCAGATCCTCGACTACTGTGGCACTGGCTATCTTTTCTCTAGCTGCCGAAACACCTAAGAGATGAACCTATATCATTCTCCTCTGGGAGTGATTAAGTTCCTTAGTAGATTCTTAGTGAGGACAAGTTTTATATTATTTATTAGTTGTGTAGTAATTAGTTACTGTTTATTAGTAGTTTTATTTATTTAACACAACGATTCTAAAACATTGATGTTATAAAACTTCGGGCGGACATACACTTTTATGCAAATAACTAGCTGACCCGGTGGACTTCGTACCGCTTTGACAGTTTCCATGACCACAAAACAAACAAATCATTTTGTTTTTTTTTTAAGTTTGGTACGTTCCTTGAGGAACCGGCTAAGGTCATAGACCATGCTGCCATGTCATTAGTTTCTTAATTGCATTGTAATACATAAATTAACAATATTGATGATGATGAATGATAGAAATGGGAAGTGACAAATGATATTACCCCCCAACCCCTCGAGTATCTTAGTAAAGATGTGGGGCTTTACTACGTCCTCACGCAGACTTCTTGTGAGAATTCGAAAAGTAACATTTCACTGTTTAGTTTCATTTGTGAACGCCCATGCACACTCACGAACACTTAATGGTTAATAAACCACCATTATTTCACATTAATATTCGACATAACACAAATTTTAGAAAATAAAACAATACCGCAGATATGACTCTTCACTTTCCCGCCAAGAAGTCCCAAATCATTTTGTATTGGAAAACAAATGTCAAAAAGAAAAAGTCTGTCAAAATTTCAATAAAAAATTATAAAAAACTATTAAATAGGTTCTATTCCCAACATCAAATCCAAGACCTAAGTAGTAAATTGTGGAACCAAATATAAAGAGTAGGTATGAGTTTTTGGGATAAAAACTATCCTTTGTGTTATACTAGGTTATAAACTATCTGTATGCCGAATATCATCCAAATCCATCCATCCGTTGCAGCGTGAAGGAGCAACAAATATACACACATACACACAAACTTTCGCATTTATAATATTAGTGTGAAATATAGCATTGGACTTGGCTAATTACAAAAACACAAATGTTGATAAAATTTAAAGTTAATGACGGTAGTTGTTGACATTGAATGGGCGCCTTTGGCTTTCAAAGTAAAAAAGTAAATAGTGCTGGATACTTCGGCGGGCTGGTAAGAACCACGATAGCTCAATTGGGAGAGCACCTGACCCGGTATGTCAGAAGGGTGCAGGTTCAAATCCTGCTCGTGAAAATTTTTTCAACATTAATTGTGTTTTTGTAATTTGTTTCGCAACAAAATTAGCGTTAAAATTATATAAACAAAACACAAACATTTGGACTTGGCAAAATTTTGCATTAGGCCAAGAGCCTTCAGGTAGTCCATCTAAAAATATAACCATAAAAAAACAACGCAGCATCGTCTCAAATGCAGTTAAGCGCAATCTCGACTAAGTAGGTCGCAAATTTGATCCGGGCGTCTTGCTTATTTGTGCGACTGCTGGCCCAGCAGGCTTTTAGACTGCCTCATTAAGCGACATTTCCTACTGGAGTGCATTTGCTGGCTTAGTTTATTTACATTTTTCTATTTAGTTCGACGTCACACAACGTTAGGTGACAAGACTCAGTTTCTTTGAAATCTAAACAGTTGTAACGTGTAACGCCTAGCCTTCATCTTGTATGATGATAAAATTGAACATGGAAGCGCTATTGATATTTTTATATAAGCTAAAATGCTTAGAAATTCAATTGTGTGTTTGATTAAATCTAAATTACTAAGCCTATACAGCTAATGGCTTAATAAACGTTTTTATGAGTAAAGCCTAACGATCTTAAACAGCTTTATGACAGTTTTAAAGCATTAAAAATGAAATACAGTTGGCATCTTGCTACAGCAGAATATAAAAAGAACAATTTGCAAATTTTGACTACTAAGATCAAGCACTGATAAAAGGAAGAATTTTTTTGTTTTCTTGTCTTTCATAATTAAAGAACCACTCAAAAATAAAAACCTTATTACCAATACATAACTTCGACTTTTCAATGAAATCAGAGAAAGAACCATTCGAAGCCGGTAGCTAATTGAATTTGATTTCATTAATAAAATTGCCAAGGAGTAAGTACCAATTCAATTACAGAAGCTTAACATGATTTTCTTTATATCAGAATACGGCGCTTGAACGTCTCATAAAGGTTAATCTGACTCTACTATTCATTTAATATCTATACACTTTATAGCTTTACACTATCTAATTCTCAGGATTGGCACATTGAATTTATACCGCCCTAAGCTAGAAAATTCTGTAACTACCCAAAAACAAAAATTTATCGAAATTTTATCATCATCATTATCACATTGAAATGAAACAACTTTTACGGATCTACTCGCGTTTATTTTACACATTAGTTTTAAATTAGTTTTAAATTAGTTTTAAATTATTTTTAAATTAGTTTTAAAACTAATGTGTAAAATAAACGCGAGTAGATCCGTAAAAGTTGTTTCATTTCAATGTGTAGTGTTCGCGTAAACTTTAGAAAACAATATATCATCATTATCAGCTCATTTTATGTCCCTACTGCTGGGGCACGAGCCTTCCCTATGGATAAATTCGATCCACTTCCCGGTTAGCGATTGAGCTGAAATTTTGCATGCATGTGTAAATCGGATGACACTGCAAATTTATTATGACATGGAGCTGATCTGATGATGAAACCGGAAGGTGGCCATAGGAACTCGGTTGTTAAACGACACAACTCCATCGACTTTGGACCCGTTTGATTTGTCTTGACGAGTACTTTGATGCTAGATGGTAACCAGGGTCTTATGATGGAGCTGGAAGATGGCTATAGGAACTCGGTAATTAAACGACACAACCCCATCGAGTTTGGGCTCGTATGATTCGTCTTGACGAGTACTTAGGTGCTAGATGGTAACCAGGGTCTGATAATGGAGCTGGAAGATGGCAACGGGAACTCGGTAATTAAACGACACAACCCCATCGAGTTTGGGCTCGTATGATTCGTCTTGACGAGTACTTAAGTGCTAGATAGTAACCAGGGTCTGATAATGAAGCTGGAAGACGGCAACGGGAACTCTGTAATTAAACGACACAACCCCATCGAGTTTGGGCTCGTATGATTCGTCTTGACGAGTACTTTAGTGCTAGATGGTAACCAGGGTCTTATGATGGAGCTGGAAGATGGCTATAGGAACATGGTAACTAAACGACACAACCCCATCGAGTTTGGGCTTGTATGATTCGTCTTGACGAGTACTTAGGTGCTAGATGTTAACCAGGGTCTGATGATGTCGCCAGAAGGTGGCCATAGGAGCTCGGTAATTTAACGACACAACCCCATCGAGTTTGGGCTCATATTACTTGTCTTGACGAGTACTTTGGTGCTAGATGGTAACCAGGGTCTGAAGATGGAGCTGGAAGATGGCCATAGGAACTCGATAATTAAACGACATAACCCCATCGAGTTTGGACGCGTTTGATCCGTCTTGACGAGTACTTTGGTGTTAGATGGTAACCAGGGTCTGATGATAGAGCTGGAAGATGGCCATAAGTACTCGGTAATTAAACGACACACCCCCTCGAGTTTGGGCTCGTATGATTCGTCTTGACGAGTACTTTAGTGCTAGATTGTAACCAGGGTCTAATGATGGAGCTAGAAGATGGCTATAGGAACTCGGGAAAATAAGTTCGTTCGTTCGTTCGTTCGTTCCGTTTGTGTGGATCTGCCTTTGATTAGATGGATTAGATGGATGTCTCAAGGCCAAGGTGAGCACGTGCCGAGGGCTGAACGGTATGAGGGTTTATAAACATGTCATATCGTTAACGTTGCGCCTCAGGGTACCAGGGCGATCCCTGTTGTACTGAAACCCTTATTAAATTAAAAGAAAAAAAAACATTTTAAAAACAAGCTTTTATTACTTGTTAATAAAAAAAGGAACTGAAGTTAAAAATAATTTAAACCTCTAATTTTTGATAATACGAAAAAATGTCTTTATAAATAAAAGCTTGTTAGATTTTGATGGAACATTATAGAACATTTAGCATATTACCTTAGAATTACACCTTCATTATTTTTCTTTTGCAATCACATTGTAACACGTTTTTATTTATAAAGATTTTTTTTTATTATCAAATTTAATTAATGATTTATATTATTTTTAATTTTTTAGTTCCTTTTTTTATTAACAAGTAAATAATAAAAAGTTTTTTTCTTTCTTTTAATTTAAATGTAAACCCTGCAGCAATTTCAATTTTTAATTGTTTTATATACTATACAATACTTTTATAAAAGGCAAATATAATATTTAACCGTGTTTTCACAGACTTTAAATTAAATTCACTTGTCTTATTCGAATTGCAATGTGTTGTGTTGAAAATAACATTGTTACAATAACAAATTTCTAGAAACGTCACTTGAGACTTGTTTCATTAACTTTGGATCTACAATACAATACCTGTTTGCTTTTACGTTAATAACGACCGACCGAGACTTCGTCTGCATCAGTATTCGAATTTCATTAGCCTGATTTCTAAAATAATTTCAACAAATTTCTGCATTATTATAGAATCTTTAGCACGGTGGTAGCGGATGGCAATGGCAACCGTCCGTCGGAGAGGTATAGCGATGACCATATATAAATTGAGAAATTATTAAAAAGCGAATCTCATGCAAAATATTGAAGACTTGCGACCCGACCGCTTCTTCGTCTATTTAAAAACCCGTAACCGATAGTTTTACCAGTTCACTAATAGCCAAATATGCAATGTCTTTTTTTTCCTTTAGTTGATAGTTGATAGTTGGCTTCGTGCGATTAGCACATTTAGTTAGTGTCAAAGTATTTTTTCTTACAAGTAGTATTACTAAGTAGTATTATGTATATAAATAAACTATATTTCCTTCCTGAATGATGATGATGAATGATAATAGAAATGAGAAGTGAGAAATGATATATAACCCCCAACCCCTCGAGTATCTCAGTAAAGATGTGGGGGCTTTACTAAGTCCTCGGGCGGACTTCTTGAGAGAATTTGAAAAGTGATGTTGCACTGTTTTGTTTCATTTGTTAACACTCATGCAAACTCACGAACACTTAACGGTAAATAATCCACCATTATTTCACATTAATATTCGACATAACACAAATTTTAGAAAATAAAATGAAATCGCAGCCATGACTCTTCACTTTCCCGCTAAGAAGTCCTAAGTAGAAGTTTCTAGTTTGTTTAGTTACACAGATTTAAGTATTTTTTAATATGAAATTTCAAAATTACTTCTTTAGTACTCTTATTTGATTATATGTCGATCAATGTCCCCCTACATATAAGAGACACCCACTAATTAGATACTAATTAGACACTATTAGAGACCTACCAATTTTCAAGACTCTGTATCTAGGGATTGGGTTGTACCTACGTTGTCTGTCAGTCAGTCAGTTAGCACAAAGCCTTTTATTAATATTGGTGTCCAACGTACGCCACGGGCTGATATTCCCTAGCGTTAATAGGGTATAAACGCCTTGCAAAGGACGCGCTCTAGTCGAAGCCGTAAGGTTGAAAATGTATTGAAGAAATTTGACAGTTTTGGATAGAGTGATGTGCAGGCGTCTGTACCTAATACACTCTTAAATCGGAGGTGAGTTTATTATTAACCTTACTTGAACATAAAGTTCAATTAACTTTTTAAAATATTTGCACTCATTATTGTCATCGACCACTAACTTGACATAAGACCACAAAAGATTCTTTACTATGCTCTTATTTCTTGGGCTGTTTTAAAGCGCTCACTGGGCATCTAGTGCTAAATACTATTGACGGAAGGTTTTACCCTATAATACTAGCCTCCTTACAATATGTCTTCGTCGAATAGTCACGTCCCATTACCCGACCTTCCACGTTACGTGAGCGGCCGCCAATTAGGTAGCATACATCGACAGCTTACCTACGTGATACGATTGGACCATGCCTTCTTGGAGATGGTCTTATATTTTAAATATGTTTAGTGTATCGCCTCGGTAACCGATTGACAAAGCACTCGATTCAAGTCAGGCCCAGTGACTTTGGATCATGACCGGCATTTAGAAACTGCTGGGGCACAAACTTTCCCAATGGGTGGAACCACCAAAGGGAGAACGGGCCATAAACCACCACGCGGGCCCTGTAGTGGTTGGCTGGTGCTAACGACGGCTAATGTGCTGTGTCCAACGGCATTACGTGCCTTCTGAAGCACGGAGGAGCTCGAGATGATAAATGTGTAATTACTCTTCCGATGACCGACCTTTGTGAAACTTTAGCAAGCGCATGCACCACGAACCACTCAGCCTACCTAATTACTTACCGATGGGTTATCGACATTGTTTCGCTTTAGGTGAAATATTAGAAAATAGAGGAGCTCTATGGCGTTACTGCTCAAAATATCTCTTCATCCTTCGTACTACTGAAGGCACGTAAGCCGTTGGTCCCGGTTGTTGTCGTAATATGGATGGTAGTTGCACCCGTCTTGATTCAACAAAAGAGTTATTTATGGCTCAATCTCGTTATTTGCTATGCTCATAAGGCAACGCCTGGTTCCAGCAGTGCAGTGGAACGAATATAATATAGGCTGATCATTAATGTAGAATTAATCCCGCAGACTTCCATTCCACACCACAGCTAGTGTTGGCTTGACGAGATCTCTTTTAGTGATAAGCTCACTTATAATTATGTCTTGTGTAACGTGTTTTTTCAATGTGTGTTTTATGTGTACAATAAGGGATTAATGAATATAAAACCATTTCTAAAATGTCACAATATGTAACTCTCTTATTAAAAAGGAAAACGAAGTAAAATATTGTCCTACAAAATGGCACACTTCATCTATTAATCACGAGGCATGTATCATACTTAGTTACGGCATGTTACGGCTGAGGACACAGTATTACGGAGCGTCTCCCTTTGGCGATATGACATTAATTTATGTTCGGGCACATTTGTAACACGTGGGCCTTACGCAGACTTAATCACAAAATAACGAGACCTCCAGAAGGTAAGTTTAATACATACCACCCTCGAACAACGCATGCACACACACCTTCTCACGGATACGAAATCTCGGATCATCTCATAAAGTATATATAAATAAAAATGAATCACTGAAATGTATGTACGCGCATAACTTCCGATCGAAAGCACAAAATTGAGTTTTTTTTTTTGTGTTTGGACAAAGACAAGGTTCGTAAATCGTAGTCGTAGATTTTTACTTAAAAACAACAATTTAATTTTCCAATACAAAATGTTCCTAGCTGTGAAACATTTGATGTCTTTCTTTGTTTTGTTGTCATAGGAACTGTCAAACCAGTACGAAGAGAATCTAGTAGGGCACGGGGACACGCCTTAGTGCGTGATGCCGTTCCCTCTAGAAAACCTCCGAAGGTGATTCGTTTCACACGGCTTTAAGTTTCTCGCCGCCCCCAAAATAAACCGGTAAAGCTAAAAATGCCGTTTGAGGCAATCAGCAAACTGTCTCAAAAAAAACAAAAAATAATTTCTTCTGCAGTCTCCTTATTTTGTGATTTAATCGAGGGACGCCAGCAAGGAACTGTAAAGTGCACAGTCCCCTCATTTAGTCGAAGGAGATACGAGCGACATAATTTGAGTCAGAATTCGTATAAGACCTCTTCGGAGGAATGCGAAAGCCTACATTTCGTTGAAGATGCCTCAAATTTGGCGCGAAGTGTTATTTTGCGCGTGACAATTTTATTGACATACCAGATGTTTCTTATTTTTTAATTTCGTTAAATCACATCGCAATTTTGTTTTGGAGTAGATTTATTAAATTCGTTAATGTTGTTTAGGAGCTCGGCTGAGATGCGTTTCAACAACACTGTGATTCATTTTTAGCCGCATTAAAAGTTCTTATTGATTTGTCTATCACTATGCGTCCATGGTATGTATAATATTTTTATTTTATTTTCATACATATTATTTCCGACATTTATGCACTGATTTGGATAGTTATTTTTAACCGATTCCCAAATAATGAGTTTACCATCAGATATACATGTTTATCACGTCAATAGAAGAAGATGTTTTTGTCATATAATATAAAGTATAGACATAAAATAATTCTATTGATGATTTTCTTCAAATGCTTGCTTTTACAATTTTCAAAAAGTGTTATTGTATTTTACGTTATAAAAATATCTATATCTATATATAAGTAAATCTAAAAGCATTAGAACAAAATTGTAATTACAATTACAAAAGCATTGGCACACAATACGATTCGCATCAAGTCACACTCCACCAAATGGGCCCGTGTGCACACGTCTGTCGTAGCAACCCAGTCCTTCTTATGTAAATTAGAATCGATTATTCGCTAGATTTCTCTTTTGACATCTAAAATTATCCTTTAAGTAATGAACTGTGCAAATTGTGGTACACTCTTACATCGGATTAATTGGTATTTGATATAAAGATGCTTTTTTTATTATTTATTTTTAAGTGCCAAAAACACTGCACTGAAGCTGAATTAAATATTTTTTCAACATTGTGTTTTTGTAATTTGTATCGCAACAAAAATTTGCGTTAAAATTATATAAACAAAACAAAGACATTTTATAAATAGCTTGCCTACTTCTTAACTGATCTTTAGTATTTGTAAAAATATTATGATCAGATGTTAATGACGGTAGTTGTTGACATTGAATTGGCGCCTTTGGCTTTCAAAGTAAAAAAGTAAATAGTGTTGAATAATTTCGGCGGGCTGGTTAGAACCACAATAGCTCAATTGGAAGAGCACCTGACCCGGTATGTCAGAAGGGTGTAGGTTCAAATCCTGCTCGTGGAAATTTTTTTTAACATTTGTGTTTTTGTAATTTGTTTCGCAACAAAATTTGCGTTAAAATTATATAAACAAGACAAAAACATTTTATATATATTCTAACCTTTTAACAGCACAAATCGGTCGCAAGCCCACTCCATAACAAATCCTTTGTTTCCCCTCAGGGATGTAGAAGCTGAAATGAAGTATACGAAATAAACGCCTGTTATGGACATAAAGCGGCGCGTAATGGTGACAGAGGGGGAGGTAATCGCATTCATAAGGTTTATTTTTAAAACTCTGCCAACATTAACCTTAATGCGCTCAGCTGGCAGCTAACGTTTCATTCTAAGTACGAGTAATAATACGTGAATGAACATACATAAATACAATATAGATATTATCTAATCTTAACTGAACCTTTGTTTTTGTAAAAATGTTAACATGACATTCATTATGGCTCCTATGGCTTACCAAGTAATACTGTTGACTTGGCACGGGGCAGAGTCGCGATAGCATTATTTGTTATACACACCTAACTCGGTATATAGAGGCCGGGTTCAAATCCCGCTCAGGGAAAGTTTTTCGACACTTTTCTGAATTGAACCTTACGAATATTATTCCCAGCGTTTGAATAACAAATATAGACGATCAATAAGAAAAGAAGTAAATGAGTTAGTAAATTGGTTAGTGATCACGAACCCGTTTTGAATTTTATTTTATTTATTTAATTCAATTACATAATTTTTTAATTTCTAAAATTTGAAGCACACTTGTAGTATCTCTACTTAGTTTGTGCACACTTGGCTCTGGAATGGAAACCAAGACTTCAGGTAATAGGAACATGCTAACTTCTTTTATGTCAAAAAATATGTGTGAAAATATGCTGTGAAATGAGTTCCTAAACTCTTTAGTTTTGGACTTTTGGTACGCAAGTTATTAAGATATTGTTTGAGGACTTCTTGGCGGGAAAGTGAAGAGTCATGTCTGCGGTTTTGTTTTATTTTCTAAAATTTGTGTTATGTCGAATATTAATGTGAAATAATGGTGGATTATTAACCGTTAAGTGTTCGTGAGTGTGCATGAGTGTTGGCAAATAAAACAAAACAGCGCAACGTCACTTTTCAAATTCTCTCAAGAAGTCTGCGTGAGGGCTTAGTAAAGCCCCCACATCTTTACTGAGATACTCGAGGGGTTGGGGGGGTATATCATTTCTCACTTTTCATTTTTATTATCATTCATCATCATCATACTGACTGAAAGGAAATATTGTATATTTATGTATTACTTGTAAGAAAAATTACTTTGACACTGGCTAAATGTGCTAATCGCACGAAGCCATCAAATAAAAGAAAAAGAAGAAAAAAAGATATTGTTTACTGACACATTTATTAGAGACTGTTATATACTGTTTGGCACGTACATAAACGATTTAGCACAATAACCTTGAGTCTTGACCCATGTCAGTGTCAGCAGGACGTTGGGAATTATTTTTGCATGATATCTAATGTTCCAGGCAAACATTTACCAAATATAAATAAAAATATTGTGTAAGCCACTCCGGTGCTTTGTTATACATAGTTGAGAGTAAATACTATACAAGCTAAATTAACATAAACTTCATTAACATTGACATTTTAAAAATTCATGCGTTTAGGTACTAAAAAGCAAAAAAAAAGTAATGAAACGAAATATAGCTATTTGCAATAAAGTTCATACTTATTTTTTTTTATTTAATTTGGTAAACCAACAGCTTTCTGAAATTGTATACATTAACATTTTAAACACTGATAGTCAATAAAGTAAAGTATAAAGTTTAGGCAAACGCAGTGTAGGACGCCCTGCTGTGCGGAAAGATGGCGGGTTGTGAATGGTTGCGGACTGCGCAGGACCGGGATCAGCTTACGTTACGTTCAGCAGTGGACGGCAATAGGCTGAAAAGAGTCAATAAAAGGTCTTCGCTTTTACAAAACAATTTAGAAACTACTTTTTAGTGAGAACATTAACAAACGTATTTAAGTACTTACAACAATATAACCACGTAACATGTTGTAATGTGCTACAGCCGCTATGTTCAACAGCTTGCCTTAAAAAAAAGGATTACTTACTAGACGCCTTGCTGAGGGTATGCCAGAATGAAATATATCGAAATTGTAATCTTCACTGAATTGGTGAACACTTCTTCTCGCTCGCAACATTAATGAATTTTGGCGGTAATTAGACGAGACTAATGGTATATTAATGGGAGTGTAGTGTCTAGGCGATCTAGTAGGTATTCAATGTGCTATAATACAATTGCTTATTGCAATTTTCACTATCATAATTATCAGAAATCAGAAGACTTTATGACAATCAGAAGTTAGCTCTCCGCCCTCAAATACAATGCTAAGTATATGGCAGTCATCTTCACTGAGGGAGGAGAGTGTAAGTATGGGGTTACACAAAAGAGAGAAAAGAAAGAAAATACATTTATTGGCACACACAAGTCCAACAAAAATTAATTACATGTAAAAAATATATATATATGAATAGATTCCGGAGTGTCGAAGTGCAACTGTGTGGAAACATCGGCAGGCCCCACTAAGATAAGATAAACGTCACAATCTCCATTATTACCAGTAACAGTCTGGTGGTAATGAGTCCCGCGTGAGACCCGTATGCGTGATCATTGTTGACAACTTGCTACGACCAATGTTTCTCGTAGCACGTTCGTAGCTACGCGGCTTAGGCTTCTAGTAGACGACGCAAAGTTTCACAACAATCTTTTTTTTACTAGATATCCAAAAGGAAATTAAGGTAACGCTACAATTTCAATGGCACACAAAGTACATCATCGCATCGTCTGTCAGGTGCCTTACCGTAGCAGCAGAGTGAACGAGAGTGCGGCAACTTCATACAAGCGCTCCGAAACGCACGCACACAAGCTCGTAGTTCACCTACATTAGCACACAGAAAAAAGCACGGGAAAGGAGTACGCAATGACGCGGGCTTTCCCCGCAACGCAGATCGGGCAGCGTATGTTGCTGTAGTAACGGAGAATAACAAGTATGTCACTGAGCGCTGCCGATTAGTATACGTAAATACTATAAATAGGCTCCTATAAATATTATTACCTTCTAACAGGTTATTCTACTTTCCAAACATAACAAACTTATTTAGTAAACATTACAAAATAAAGAGAAAAAATAAAAATTTAATAAATTCTCGAGTCATATAATTTTCTAAAGTTTACACGAACACTACTAAATAAAACAACTAAGTAAGCTAAATCAATGTGTAAAATAAACGCGACAGTTTGTTTTACCTAATATAAGTTTTACCCAATAATTTTTTAAATGCCATGAAAGTATAAAATGTCATTATCATGTACGCGTCAGTTATTTAAGTATATGTTAATTATTACTAATGGAAACTTTACTGATAATGTTTTAACTTTAAGTAATTAAGTGCTATAACTATGTATGTATCCTAAACAAATGATAAATAGATAAATAATTATGTAAGGTATAAAATTATGACGCATTATTTTATTGATTTTCATAAGAATCGCTTGAAAACACAACAAACCAAGAAATAACCTCAAATGATTTAATAAGAGGTAAAATTTGGTAAAATATTTCTTTCAAACTCTGTTTTTCCAGCGAACGCTTCTGACATTACTTATTCAAATTCTTAATGTAGCGTCGAAGATTAGAATGTACTCATCTTAATCTTCAAGTAGCATTTTTGGAGTGAATTACGGCTTTCCTGCTTGAATATAATCACATAATTTGATTAAATGATTAAACATACTTACTCATTTGGCTGCCTTAATGAGTTTATGTTTTGGCTGTTCTTTGCATATGCTGTGCGTGTGCGCTAGCGCGTAAGCATTTAACCACGATAAGCTGTTGGTCGTGGCCTTCGATTCTGAGACTAGATTAATAACAAGACTAGACTAGACTAGACTAGACTAGACTGACATGGATTAAAGAGAAAACGCAGATAATGCGAGAGAGTAATCTTTTCCGATCAACGCTCAGTGTGACATACATGTTATTTATGGTTCGTTACCACAGCAACATACGTCACACTCCCCGGCGAGGAAAACCGGGAGGCTACCAGCTTATTCTGGTACATAATCAAAAAAGTGTTGAGGCAACCTCCTCACTAGGTCATACGTTGGTAACTTCGGTTAGTCGGCGTCGTCTAGTCCAGTCGTCATTCGAGTCGTCTCCCTAACGGTTGAGTGTCTGTCCCGCAGCTCTAAAGAGAACAGTTGTTGTACGGGTCTGACTCGCATCCCCGCTGATGTCCGCACTTGCGCCACTCGCGTGACGCCGTCAGCACCAGGGTAAATATCTTCGACGCCTGCAAGTGGCCACAACACACTTGCCTTCAGTTTCCAGCAAGACAATATTTCCAATTTGAAGTGGCACTTGACTAAATTGATCGCGTTTCTGAATAAGTGCGCTGATGTAACCATCCCTAAACCGTTTCCGCAGATCTTTACGTAGGTTTTGACAGTAACGATGTCTCATGTTTAAAATCTTACCATCGACCTCATCCAAGTCCGTTGTACGGTGGGACGTCAATGGCTGAATGAACATAGAAGGAGTCATCAGTTGTATCTCTTTTTGACAGCATACGTATGTGCTGTTAATGACTGCTTCGCAGTCGCAGAGGACCGTCTCCAACTCGACTAAGGTGAGAGAAGCCTTACCTAAGACTCGGCGCATAATTTGCTTTAGAAATCCGATCAATGTCTCTTAGAACCCTCCTCACCACGGAGCAGCCGGAGGCAGGAAGTCCCATTTTATTCTTGTAATAGAAGAGAATCGTTGAATTTCATCCCAATCGAGGGTTTGAAACGCATTGTCCAGGCCTCGAAAGTTACCAGCATTATCGCTAAATAATTGTTCTATTCTGCCTCACCAAAGTTATTCGGTCAAGCCGATGGCGAAGCAACAAAACGTCTTAACGCCATCAAAAAATCGCCCATTGACAGATTCTCCACCGCTTCTGAATGTACTGCACGGTACGTAGCGAAGTTCCAGAACGAAGTATTAAAGGGCCCGCCAGATCCACGCCCGAAAATTGAAATGCTGTGCTAGCCTCCATATGTTCTTTAGGCAAAACCCCGTGGGCGCTTCGCATCGCTTCACCTTAAATCTTTTCCTTCCTATATTTTTAAAATTAGCGTTACATTGTAGGGTATCGTTTTTGACATTTCACATTACCCCTAATATGGAGGTTTTACCCACGCTTTGATCCACTACTATTGGACTTGAAATCCAGCCTCTAAGATTAAACATACCGTCGAGCATCCTTCGATTCGCTAATCGAAGGATCGATCTGTTGTCTCTTTGTCAATATTGGACCACCATAAAAATCGTAGATAATCGCGATCCTCGGCGACTAGCAAAATTTGTAGATGCTTTCGCTATATCAGCTGTTACTCCAATTTTATTCCTCCTGAAATTTATTAAAAAATTAGGAATTTGTTTTATAAGATTTACTACACCTTTTCCTAAGCACGAGTTTAAAGAAATTCCGTTCCTATCCTTTGCCGATGCGTTAAAAACCGAACGTATCTTGGTAGTCAAACTATCAAAATTCATAGAGTACTTGCCGTTGACCTAGAACTATGAAGTTTGGCAAGTAATATCGTCTTATACTACAAATACAAATACAGGGAAAAGTCTGAAAACTATACATATTTAATTAAATCACAAAGAAAACAGGGTCTTTATGCAAGAAAAAGGGGTTCAAATTTTGAAGTAAGTTAACCGTGTCATGTGGGGTATCATATGAAAGGGCTTCATTTGCACAAGCTTAAACAGATTTTTAATTATTTTTATGATGTATAGTTTTCGATTTATTACGAAGAATGAAAAAATAAATACCTTTTCCCTCTTTTATGTGTATAGGTATGTATAGGTACCGAATAACTTTGGTGTAATGTAGTACCTAATATTCGGGAAAAGTTCGAGACTCGATTCCTGAACTATATAATATGTACCCATAAATTTGTACGGAACCCTCGGTGGGCGACTCCGACTCGCACTTGTCCGGTGTTTATATATTCCAGACGATCCTGTAGCGTCATTTTAGCCGCCTTATAGCGCTCTACGGCAGAATGACTCTCCTTATCGCACCATACGCATGACGAACCATTTTTCTTGCTCGAACCTTCCTTGTTATGCTTAGTCTCTGTTATAAAGCAGGCGGTGGGTGGTTTTAGTTCGGCTGGGGGCATCTCATCAAATTCTCCTCGAGCTAGCCGTATCCGTTCTTCCGATTCCACCTCTTGCTGTAAGAACAGCATTAGCTTAGACAGGCTTCTCGTTTCCGGTTTGCTGCGATGTCAGGCACGAAGCACATCCTCCTGTAGAGCAGACTCTATCATGTGTAAAAGCATTGAAGCGTATCTTTAGTCACGCCAAGGGTATCCAATGCTTGTAGATGCGTCTGTAGGTTATCATAAAGCGCGGACAAATCTCTTGCCGCTTCTTTGCGTTGCATCAAAGAAAGTAGACCTCTTACATATGTCTCTATGAGAACATCATCTCTTGCGAATCTTGCCTTCAACACTTATACTGCCTTGCTATAATTTTCTCCACTAGATGGATAGCTTTCGACCAGCTGCCGCGCGCTGCTGTTTGGGGGTCATGGATTGAAGAAGGTATTGAAATTTATCGCATGAGTTAATTTCAATATCTTGATGTATCTTCTTGAACTGTCCCCAGAATTGTAGCCACGGCTTAATATTCCCGTCAATTTTACTTAGCTCCAATTTTTGCAAAGTTGGTAGATGCTGTTTGCTTGCTTTTGGCATTTGACTTGATCCTGCTGATAGAAGTGAAGATGCACTATGCACAAGATGTGTCTTGGAAAATAGTTTCATTGAAGTCCTCCTCCGTGCACCACTGGTCTCTTGCATCCGTTTCAATTTCCCAGAGGGTAGAGGCGGTTTCTGACAACACCTCGAAATATTGACCGGCGATTTCATCTTTGCCTTCAATGGCCCTTTCGGATTTATCGGCAAGTATGGTAAACTCTCTTCGCGATTGAGTACGTTTGCGCCTCAATATATCCATTGCACGTTTATTTATTATTGTCACGGTCGCCAGATGACATGAATTAAAGGGAAAACGCAGATAATGCGAGAGAGTAATCTTCTCCGATCAGCGCTCTGTTATATACATGTTATTTGTTCGTTACCACAGCAACATAGACTAGACTAGACTAGACTAGATTACTAACTAAACACATTGGTTGTCTTTTCTCAACTTTATTTGATCATGATTAAACGGTTGTCTAACGTTTCTCTAAATGATAAGCTTAATTTAATTAACTCTAATTTTGTTTGTGATTCTCTGTTTATTTGTGGCAGTGAATTAGTTTCTTAGTTATACATATGCGAAAACACGTAAATAGTGCATAGTGTCGTAATTATATCACGTTAATAACTGTAAATCATTACTGTATGTTTCCGAATAAAGCAAAATAAATAAATAAAATGTGCCAGGCCCAGCTGTGGGACATTTCTCGGTTAATGATGATATATGATTTTCAATTGAACGTAAATTATTGTAATTATGACAATTCAACTATGGCAATCCACCTTAAACTTTGTAAACGGTCAGTTTGAGTAAGTTCTTAGCGAAGTTTGGAAAGATATAAATTATTCCTTGGAGTTAGAAGCAATCTGGAAATTGGGTTTTATGACATTCGTCAGATTTTTTTTGTTCTAAATTTTTAATATATATATATATTTTTAATACAGGAACCAATAGGAACCCAGAAGGTAAGCTAAGGCATACCGCGCTCGAACAACGCAGACATAAACTCTCGCGGACATGGAATTTCAAAACAGCTCAGAACAGTCCGCGCGCAGCTGTTGCGAGATTCCGTGTCCGTGAGAAGTTTTCTATGTGTGCGTTACTCAAGCGCGTTTGTATTAATCTTACTTTCTGCAGTCTCGTTATTTTGTGCCCACAATAAATGATAGATTAAAAATTATTCAAGACAAGCCGCCCGTCCCGGCTTCGCACGGGTGGATTTTTTTTTAATATAGCTTAAGTTACTCAGCGCTAATGTAGAATTCTAATGGTGAAAGAATTTTTGAAATCGGTCTAGTAGTTTTTGAGTTTATTCATTACAAACAAAAATAGAAAGCTTTCCTCTTTATAATATTATATTAGTATGACCCGTAATATTTCTTCGCTGCCTCATAAAAATTGAATGAAGTGTCAGTCTTCTCATATCCTAAGAGACAGCACGTAAAGTGCGTAAAAGTGCGCCTGGGGCAATGTGATCCTGGCAAAAAAAGAACTTATTGTAATTAAATTCACCGTATAGGTTACTAAATGACTACTCTAGCTGTTTATATAAATAAGTACCTCTTGAATTTTTATTTTATATTATTACAAGTATTTTTTTTCCCGGGGCTATTGGAACGAAACAGAGCGGGCGCGGCGTCGTGTTTGGACGGCCGATAACAAATCGTGCCTTCTCCGCGTGTCTTATCTCCGCTTAACAGAATTCCAAATTGAACGAGCTCAATTTGATTTAAACGGAATTCTATATTTACTGCGCCCCATCGAACCGACACAAAATTAAATTGAGCTTTGCAACAGAATAATTGTATTTTTGAGATTTTGAGGAGCTCGATGGCGCGTTGGTTATTAACGCAGTGGCCAAGCTGCTAAGCTTTTTCTTCTTCTTATTTTGTGCTTCTTGTTACTGAAATCTTGCGGTTTTTAATTAGCTGAACTTGGATTTGAAAATACAAACCTTTCCTTCTATCTTGGACTTTCGAGGTTGTCTATGTGCGTTGCTCGAGTGCGGTATGTATGGCTTACCTTCTGGTCTCCTTATTTGCTTCGAGACGACGCTACGACGCTACGACACTACGCTGACTTCGCTACGAGACAGCGCGCAGCGTGACTGTTGCGTCTAGTACTTTAACATCTAACTTTGTCTCAGTTTGATATAATTAGAGGTTTTACGCAAACGGTTAATTAACAGGTATTTGGTTTTTAATCAAACGTTTGTATACCTGGTTAGCTCGCTTGTGAACCGGTCTTCTTGGCCTTAAGCTATTGTGCATATCTAGTTCCATAGTGGGGCTTCGCCATTCCTACACTACTTTCACGCAACAACACTTACGCTTTGAGTGTTCTGTATTTTGCTAGAAAAAAAAACATAGGAATAAAATGGTATTTAAAAGTCGACCATTTCTGAACAATTCATAATGGGCAATGAATTTGAGTTCAGATAACAGAATCGTCGCTACAGAATAAATAATACTAAGAATGCTAAATTACCTAAAGAAATGTACCTTAGTCACAGTATGTATGTATATAATGTACCATAGTTCAGCGAAAGCCAATTTATGTGACACATTATTTAATGTGAGCAAAACATTATTTACTTAATTCAAAATATAATCATCAATATATAACTGTGATAAGATTATAATAATTATAATCTCAACAATAGAGCTTCTCCAGGCTTCGAAAGGCACGTATAGCCGTTGGTCCCGGCCGCGGTAGCAATCGTTGACAACCACCAATCCTCACTGGGACCGCATGATGGTTTATGGCACGTTCACCCTGTGGTGTTTCCAAAGGGAAGGCTGGTGCCCCAACAGTGTTGTTTTTATATGTCAAAAAGGTTATATATGCGACCAACAAATATTAACCTGAAAAAACACTCGATATAAAAAGAAATCACCTTGTTAGACGTCTTCCATCTTAACGCCAATTGTTGTTAGTTTGTTACTAATGAAGTTCTTATTGAGTGTGACTAACTTTGGAAACAGCATTCGGCGTTCCTAATTGGGCAGGTGCGTCAACAAGAAACTTCCACAATGGAGTAGGCAGTGGACAATTAATAAATTAGCACTGATTCACTGCGACAGTGAAGCGGTCGTCTTTCATAGTTAATGGTTTTAATATAGAACAAAATCAATAAAGTACCTGCGCTCAGGGTTCCGCTGTTATGGCACAATACAGCCAATTACTTAAAGTTCATCGATTTACATTACTTAAGTAAAATTTAAACACTGAAAAAAGACGACAACCTCAGGCGGGAATCGAACCACGCACCTTCCGCATTCCGGGCGGCTGCCTTAACCACTTGGCTACCGAGGTCTGGCTTTCACCCGTCGAAATTTTTCAGTGCTTGATGCTTATGTTTTTTAGTCAACATCAGTGTTTAAATTTTACTTAAGTATATTTAAGCGTTAATAAAACGCTAAAAATATATAAAAAACACTGATTTACATTACGTTACCAGTATTGTTATGTTTACCATTTTTTCAAGTTAGCTTATATAGTAGTTACTTTTGTCGACCAAACTGACCTCAGGACTCCTGGTACCATTTTGTACTTTTTAATTTTTAACCTTAAATTCACCTAAACATTGTTTTAATAGTATTATTTAATTTCTATTAAAATACCATATTATAAAGTTTATTGTTATATAGCCTCACCACAGACAGACGGAGAAAGAGTTCACATTAGATTATTTGCCCTATGTCACAAAGGTTGTCTGGAAGAGATAGCTTTAAGCGATAAGAACGCCTTTGCTTATTTTTATTTTTAATGTTTCAGGTATTAGTATTGTGTATAATACCTAAGTACCTAAGCAATAAAGTGTTTATTTATCTAACTATCTATAGAGCATCTACATTTGACATTTGGTGAAGCTCACTTGACGTTCACACCTTATTCCATTTCAGTAGACAAAGCCACAGGCCGTACTTATTCGTGAAATTGACTGCATTCTTAGACCATTTGCTTTATACATGTTTCGTGAAGCTGTAAGTCCCAGTGGTTCTCGTAAGATTACAATGAAAATTTATTGTAACCCCTGATAATTTTGATAAGTTTAAAACCATAGTAGGTGTGCGCATAACAACTCAAAAAGTTTCATAGCAATCAGATGAATGGTACAGAAACACTTACGGGACTAACGATTAAACATAAGTAACAATAACAGAACAATAACAGATTATTAGTTATTCTTTATTATTATTATTAGTTATTCTTCTAACTTGAATAATTAATAAGCCAAAGTGGACAAGAAATTTAGGTGATATTTTTTATGCAGGACGTATTGGATTTATTGTTTCTTACATAAAACTAGCTGACCGGCGGACTTCGTACCGCTTTGACAATTTCAATGACAACAAAACTAACACACAAACAACAAAATAACAAATCATTCGACCGCTAAAAAACACCCGTATCCCATGATGGACCCCTATAGCAGCGCCATCTACCGGGTCCAATTGTAAATCTATACCATTCTCAGTTCAGTGGCATACACACGCACAGAAGATTTATATATATATAAAGATTACATAAAATATAGAGACGAATTGAAAACCTCATCCTTCATGAAGTTCGTAAAAAAACAACTGAAATGAAAAGACTGACACGTTTGGAGACGTTAAAAATAATAGAAATCAATCCGTTACACGAACTGGGTGCCTAGTGCGAGTTTCATTCGCAATTCGATCACATTAACGAAAACGAGAATTTGTATGGCAAAATTTTAACTCTTCTCTTATGTCGCCAGGAGGCGGTGCTTTAATGCCATGCTTTTTGTTTTCGTAAATGTAATTGAATACGGATAGTATACAAAACTCACACTAGGCACTTTGAACAGCTGATCCTGAAGAAGATCAATTCAAACGTTTCATTCAAATTGCCAACGAAAACCAATTATTATTTGTGTTTCTACTTTGCATTAGAATTTCGTGTTCATTATTCGTATTTACAATTTCTAAGTGCCAGATTCGGTTATTTATAGCATTAGATAAAACAATATTTAGCAAGCAGATCTCATTGTTGTACGCAGCCGTAGAGACTAAGCTTTTATTTTGTGTTCTCAGTGTTTCTAGTTAAGTTTTAATTTAAAAATCCGAATGCGCTCTTTCAAAATCACACTTAATCTTAAAACGTTGTGATTTGAAATCTACTAATAAATAAACGAGTGTCTGTAGCTCTAAACCCATCTCCCGAGATCTTATTACAAGCCTGACTCAATTTGGTAACCGCGCCTCATGTCCAAAAAAATAAAACACGTTTTGAAATGAGCTTAGAAACGCTATTATTTGTAACTAAATTTGTTTTCGCAATATTGTCTATTGTGCACGCATACACGTTTACATTAAGCAGTCATATTTACAGCACTGCCTATATTTTACTTAAAAGGCTTCGTGGGTGCGACAACAGCAAACAAAATGCTATTGCTGAAAAATTTGATTGTCGTTTTGTGTGGAAACTAATCAAGTATTCAAGTTACTTAACTCCTGTTAGTTTTTAAGTAGGTACTAATCTAGTTTTTAAATAACTAGAATACCTATGAATGTGTCAGAATAAATTAATATATTATTTGAAACATATATAATATCAACCCAACATTTTGGAACATATGCATGGTCACAAGAATACTGAGTTGACGGTCGTCTATAAGTAGTAGTAATGTTGATCACGCTACTATCATTTCAATGAAAGATGTCCCAATTTAAACAAAAGTAGGTCATGGTATGTTCATGGTGACTTTTGGTCGTACAGTAAAATGGGATTTAATTATAATACGCATGATGGGATTCTTGTGGTCTATCTTGTGGTGTGTAGACTTTCCAACCATATTGTCTGTTAGAATTGGTTTGTATTATTATTTTAATAGCTTTCGCATTTGTTTCGTTCCAATATTCGATTATTTATTATGAAATTATGAAAGCGCCATTATACTTCGAAGATGATTACCAATTTCATTACTTGCAGCAACGTAGTTTGGTGCCGTCCTTGTCACATATTTTAGAGCTATTAAAGAAACAATATCTCTGTCTCTCTCCCACACAACCTGTCGTCAGACGGCTCGTTGTGCGCCGCCATTACGTTTTTTCAAGCGGTCCAAGTCACACGTCCGTGTTGTAATAGTTCAATCGCGATGTTTAGTACATTTACAGGTGAAAAAAGCGGTCAAGAGATAACAATTATGACCATAATTACGAACAAAATAAATAAATTAGTGGAAAAAGTGAAAAAGAAATCACGGCGTCACGTCATGTCGACAAATATTCAAAAATTGTATCTTTAAGCGATGAGTCATCTCACTTCATGGTTGTTGACAACGATTTAGGAACACACTGTAAGTAGCATTGCTTTGTTTGCTAAAGAAAGATTGTCTGAAAAGCCAATAACGAAACCAACATGCGTAGGCGACGGCATGGCGCCGGCCGGCGCCATTATGTCGCGACGGCTTATGTTCTAGGCGTATTCAAATTCTGCTTAATGCTATATTACTGCGTTATCGGCTTTTACACCTATTACCGATATGTATTTAACCTAACGTACACATAGGTAACTATTTATAAGAGCTTATCTCCCCTTATTTGTTTAACACTAAACAAATATATTGAGCTCCACGTACTGTGTTTGACCATCAATAGAAATCTATATAGTTTGATAATTTTAAAATAATTACATAACATTTTAATCGTAGTCATATGTAGTTATTGCATCTTTACGAAAATAAATCTTTTACGTATTTTATATTCAAGTCGTTACAAGGGTAAGTAATTTTTTTCGAACACGCTAATGTTCTACCCTGAATTAAACCAAGATATTTTTAAAATATTGGGCGTTAACTCTTGTGCTGAATAACCATTCGGTAACAACTTGCACAAACATGTTTTCATTAGATGGCAACATATTTAATCAAAACGGCTTATACGTCTTAAGGGAGCGTGCTTGTCAAATAGCGCCATGACAGTCCCATTGAAGCGCTCAACCATGACATCTATACTGGCCGACTCAAGCATGGGGCACCAGTTGATATGCGCCGCATCATTCTTAAGGGCATCAAGATCGATGCGGGCAAAATTACGTATGGGTACCACTATTGGCTTCGGTTTAGTGGTATGAAGTCTGTAACTGATTAGTAAAAGGTCGTGCCGAGAAAACCCTGGAGACAAATGTTGTGCATGAGTGAGGATCATTGTCAGTGTTGGAAGTGATAATTAAATCGAGCCAGGTGTCAGGCGAATATTAGTTGTGATGGGTGGGCTTATTTAATCCCACCCATCACAACTAACATTCGCATTAAGTGGGAGGACAACAAAATTATGAGAAGTAATCAGTTTAAGGGAAGAATATGATTGTTTTAAAAGATAAGTGTTTTTTTATATATTTTAGCGTTTTATTAACGCTTAAATATACTTAAGTAAAATTTAAACACTGAAAAAAGACGACAACCTCAGGCGGGAATCGAACCACGCACCTTCCGCATTCCGGGCGGCTGCCTTAACCACTTGGCTACCGAGGTCTGGCTTTCACCCGTCGAAATTTTTCAGTGCTTGATGCTTATGTTTTTTAGTCAACATTTTTAAAAGATGTTAGTGTTAAAATCGCCCATAATAATGTGATGTTGGTAGCTAGCACTAAGGGGCTCGAGTGCAGATTTCAGGCTAGCATGATAGTCAACGCCAGGTGTGCAGTAGACGACACCTAGAACTACCTTCTCTCCTCTAATAAAGAGCTCAAGAAAAATGAACTCAGCCGATGCCGAGTAAGCGGAAGGGGGACATTTCAAGAACCTTATACGCAATGATACTACGTAGGTAGATAGCGACACCGCCTCCACCCTTGTCAACCCGGTCATTTCTTATTAGCACAAAACCCGGTAAAGGATAAACAGCTGAAATGAAATCAGGCTTGAGCCAGCTTTCTGAAACAAGAATGGCATGCTCACCAGAAAATGTTTCAAGAAGTTCACCGTGATGTGATGGAATGCTCTGAGCATTAATATGACATAGATACTTTTAAGAACTTGCTAAAACTGATTAAGTCGCGTTCAATGGTGTTAGAAAGAGAAAGGGCATCGTGGAAAGAATCATCATACGAAGCGTAAAAACTGCTAGAATTTATCTAATTTCAAGTATTTTTTATTTTTAGTAGTAAGGATACAATTGTACGGTAAATATAAATTAAAATGGAGTCTTACAACACATGTTATTACGGAAAGAACTCGGGTGAAACTCCAACTCTAATATACTTCTTCGGATTGATCGTGCTAATCGTGTGTCACGTCAGTTGAATATTGATACTAAATGAACTTGCCAGATACCTATGCGTTTTATACGAATCCTAAGAACATTTGGCTAGCTGTACTTGAACCTTTTTGCAAAAATACAATTAAAATACAGTTATAATTGTGAAGCCTTTTTAATAGCATAGGTTTGTCTATTTATTAACCTTAACTATAGATATTTTTTTTGTCTGTAAATCTTCCTAGAAATAAATAAATAAAATAATAAAATACAATAATATACATAGGTATGTATAATAAAATACAAAGGCGAGAAATACGCTTCGTAGAAGCTTGATCAATCCGAGATAAGTTCCTCAATCCGAAATAAGTTTTTACCTTCTACTCGTAGTGCCTTACAAATAAATAAAGAATAAGGTCCGAATAGTTATTCCGTGTTTTGTCACTTTTACTCCAATCTGAAAAGACGTTTACATGACAGGAACAAAACACGGAATAACTATTCGGACTTTATTCTTTGTTTATTTGTAAGGGGGGCATTGTTTAAATATTTTGTTGCAATTGAAAAAAAATTCTTTAATAGCTCTAAAATATGTGACAAGGACGGCACCAAACTACGTTACTTCAAGTAAATAAATTGGTAATCATCTTTTTATATATTATATTTTATTTATATATTATATTTATATTTATATACTACTCAAAACAAAATAAGGGCCACGAGGTATTTTTTCATTTTGGTGTAAATTATTAAACATTTACATATTGAAAGTAGTAAAATATTGAGTATACAAACTCTTTGATACCTAAACTTTTTAATATTGTAGTATTCATCTAATGCTGGCAACAATTTTAAATAAAATTTGATTTAAAATTATTTTTGAAAATTTTGATTCCATTTTCTTTGACGTTTTGCTTTCCTTAGCTTCTTGGTTTATTAGAAATTATCAGAGTTCATTGATATCTCGAGTCAGAAACATATTTTGCAATATGCCACAAGCACGCAGGCGTCATATGGACTCGCTGACAGCAACCAGAGCCGTTACAATGATTGAAGAAGGTCATTCGCAGCGATCTGTGGGTTTGCAATTGGGATTTTCTCGAAGAGCTATTCAAAATCTATGGAATCGTTTCCAAGAGACCGGCAGTGTTAGAAGAAGACCTGGTTCGGGCAGAGTTCGCATTACAACAGCTCAAGAGGATCGTTACATTCGATTAAGTGCGCGCCGAGATCGCACAACGACGGCCCGCAAGCTGCAAAATCGTTTACGGCTCACAACGGGTACTCGTGTCAGTGACCAAACTATTCGTAATCGATTGCATGAAGACCAGCAGGCATCAAGAAGGCGAGTTGTTCGTATTCCATTAACCAGAAATCATCGTGCAAATCGTTTAAGATTTTCCCGTCAACATTTGGACTGGGACATAAACCAATGGGGCATGGTGCTCTTCACAGACGAATGCAAAGTTAAATTTTTTAACGACGATCGGCGTATTAGAGTATGGAGAAGACGCGGCGAGAGATTTTCAGAAGCCTGCATCCATGAAGTCGATCGTTTTGGTGGTCCAAATGTAATGATTTGGGGCGGGATAAGCTTACACGGCAAAACTGAGCTCGCTATTTTAAATGAGGGTACTGTTACTGCTCAGCGGTATATTGAGGAAGTCGTCAGACCACATGTGATCCCATTTGCCCAGCGAGCGGGTCCTGGATTCATCTCGATGCAAGACAATGCTCGTGCACACACGGCTCAAGCGACTCGGTTTGTACTGGAAGCGTCTCAAATTCAAGTCTTGCCGTGGCCGGCGAACAGTCCGGACTTAAATCCAATAGAGCACATGTGAGATCAGTTGAAACGAAGAGTTAGAGACGGTGATCAGGAAATCCACAACCAACAGCAACTCATCAACGCTGTTAAAAGGGCCTGGGAAGAGATTCCAATGGAAAATGTCAGGCATTTGATTGAGAGCATGCACTCCAGGCTTCAGGAGTGCGTAACGAAACGAGGGGGGCATACCCGTTACTAAAAGATGAGCATGGAGTATTTTCTTTTGTTTTCAGTAACTTTACATTGTTTTTATTTTTAACCTTAAATGTGTTTTTTCTTTCAAAAGCAAATAAACTTTTTAATCATTATTATTGGAATAAATTTATTGGTCTACACGGTAAAAACAACATTAGTTTTCGTTATGGAGACAAAAAAATTAATATTGGTTTTATTATTTTCATGGTACAGACAAAATACCTCGTGGCCCTTATTTTGTTTTGAGTAGTATATATTATTATTATGTATGTCTTTTTATGTACTGGTATACGAGTATGTGTCTATTGTATTCTACTGTATTTGCGCACTTCCTCTATCTCCCTCTTGGGTTCCTAAACCAAAGGTTGTCTGGAAGAGATCGCTTAAAGCGATAAGACCGCCTTTGCCCATGCTAGCTTTAAGATTTTTTGTATGTACCCGTTTTTGGTTTTAATTTGTGTGAGCAATAATATTTATCTATCTATCTATCTTTTTCGTGATAACCGTATTATTATAATCGAACTTTGCAAGGTAAGTTCGTTTAATTATGAATTATATTTAAAACGATGGCTAAAGTTAGAAAATGCTCAAAACAGATGCTGTTACATTTTAGCTAATATTATTAGATAGACACAATACATTAAATACGTATGTTGTAGTACACACGCTTGCACATCAACCTACCCAAAACTGTCAAATTTCTTCAATACATTGTCAATCTTAAGCCTAAAACATAAAATTCAAAGGCTATTGAGGAAATTTGTCAGTTTGTGGTAGGTTGATGTGCAGGCATCTGTACAAGGGTTGGGCTCTAAAAGCGCTATACGTAGATCGCACTTTGTCAATTTTAACAAATTGACAAAGTAGGTATCTGCTATTTAATTAGTAGGTTAGTTTATTTAGAGTCTCCTTGACTGCAAAGTTTATGCATTTAATAGCACTGAAATAACACCAACTATTTATGACCAGAGACAGTTTCATATTCAATTGGGAAAGTTGTTTTGTTTGAACTTTGAAGACCTGGGCAAATGTTTAATTTATAGAATTGCGTGAATATTAGCTAGAATACAAGGCCTGATACGCTTCATCATCATCATAATCAGCCCACATCAGTCCACTGCTTTTTTTTATATTAACGGGTAAGCACAGTGCTTTGATCTCACCTGATGTTAAGTGATGATAAGGCCAATGATGGAAGCGCACTTCACCCGGGATCCTCAACTAGTGAGGTACTTACTGGCTATCTTATCTCTAGCTGCCGGTACACAACAATGCTACAAACATTGATGTTATGGCGACATATTTTAGATAATATGGTGGTAGCTAGCCAGGCGGACAAACAAGTCCTACCACCAACCAAACCGAGTACACAAACATGTACTCCCCGCTGGGAATCGAACCCGGGACCTCTGGGTCTAAACCGGTGGTCTTAGCCACTAGACCACAGAGGCAGTTAACATAAGCTTAACATAGGCCTGATACGCTTGTATAAGTATAAGTAAACAATTTTAGAAATATTGTTTACCTGAAGACACGAGTACTGAGTGCGAGTTTTATACACCACTCGATCATGTTAACGAAAATGGATTTCAAAGGGCGAATTTTTTTTTTGCATTTGTAAGGCCTGATAATTCGCTTGTATCAGCACCGTATAAATTAACAATTTTAAAAATATGGTTTACCTACCTGACATGAGTACTGAGTGCGAATTTATACATCACTCGATCATGTTAACAAAAACGGGTTTTAATATTTTTTTTTGTTATTTGTATCAGAATTTATATTTTTATTTTATACGTAAACGATGGCGCTACCTGGCTTTATCTTTATAAATAAAAATTCTGATTCTTCGGCATATATGTTCTGACAGGTCAAATTCCAACTGGTTCGTAATTAATAGAAATCTAAAAATAAATTACAAGCTTCTTAAGCCTCACCTTTACAACCTCCTCCCATTTCAATTTCAATAACTTTCTTTCCATTAACAGCTCCCATACTTATTTCACAGATGTAATTTCTTATGATTCTCCGATGGCCACCGATATTAGATCAGTGAGTGCTACAGACGACATTATCTCGTAAGGACGGGGCGGCCCTATCGCCTAATTTGATAGTGTTTTGAGCCCACTTGACCCGGTATTATTCAATCAGACCCATTTGGCGAGCACCGATGATACGAATGATATTTTACTTGCGAGTGCTCGACCTTTGTTACAATGATAACTTTTATATGAGAAGAAAAATCTTAATAGGGTGCAATCAAAGTTTTATTTTTTATAGTTGAGCTAAAACTAAGCGTTATGTTGTGGATGCTTATCCGCACATCTACATGCACGATCACATCCTTCAGCTACACAGGAAAGTATCAGGACTTTGATGTAGGTACAAATCCCACCACCTTCCCATGGCCATACCAACCTATGTGGTTATAATGGCCGAAACTGCGGGAGCTGCGGGCGACTGCATTCTACCGCGCGCACTTTGTTGACTCCCTACGAGATTTTTTCTCTTTGTCCATTTGTCCCTAATCCACTCTCCCCCTTCTGGGCCATGGGCATAACAGCACGACTTCGACGACGGGCTACACGCTCCTCGACTTGTCCGATCACTCCAACCCGCTTCGCCTCTGCTGCCATTGGTGCGCAAATTTCCCCAGTCTTCTGATTTCCCCTCCGAACTAACGAGATCAGCAGTGTACTGTAGTGGTACTGTATGACATTGCGGAAATTGAAATGTTTACCTGAGGTAAATTTGTTAATTTAAATTTTTAATTTTGTTTTTTTACATGTGGTAGTCTTCTATATTTTTTTGTGTTTATTTGTGATGGAAAGTGTCCTGCTATAATAGGGCATTCTCCAATATTTTTGACGCTGTAAGGGAGAAAAGAGCTGGACACTTGCTGAGTTTCTTGCCGGTTCTTCTCAGTACAAAATCTCCCGCCCAGAGTAGACTTACGAACCGATGGCATAGTGACATTCACAAGAGCTACTTGTAGCCTAAACTGAATAAATGATTTTTTGAATTTGAATTTTTTGAAGTGTTATAGACAGGTCCTTCGGTCTCGCGGCTTACACCGTCCATCATCCCCAAAAAAAATCGCCTTTTTAAAAAAAAAGTAGACTCGCCCATTTGTGATGCATGTGGCACGTTAGATGATATACAACACATTCTTTTGGAATGTAGAAACTTTGAAACTGAAAGAGTAACACTGCTTAATAAACTACGACAAAAGCTTCTAGATGTTGGCACATTACAGAGCATCCTGGCGAAACATCATCGAGTTTCGCTATGACGCTCTATGATCTTCGAGTACGTCTTAAGCAAACAAATTATGATTCAGATTTTTACCGAATTTCTTTCTTTACTGACTTTTTCTGAGGAATAAAACAAGATCAACCGATACATTTGCTTCGTTTATTCACGGCCATTGATATTCAATATTTACTTTGTGCCTTCCCTCGAGTTTGGAATTGAATTCATGCATTCCTTCCAAAAGTTATACTTTGATCCGACGATGTTTAACTAGCTAATGTGAACGAATCAAAAACTGGAAACTGTATTCTGAACACCGATAAAAGGACTTTTCGCCAACGCAATTTCGTGTTGACTTTTCAAGGTAATATAACGTTTTTTGGAAAAGTGTTTAAAATAATCTAAGTTTAGCTCCTATTCGTGGAAGATAAATCAAACAGCCAGTATGTTGTCTAAAGCGTGAGCTGAGAGCTTCTGTATTTGTATTTCACATCTTATATACTAATCTATATATTAATACGTGAAGCCACTCTCGGGGATATATAATTTATCGTTGCGTACTGGAATCTTTCTGGTGGATTGGAAGACTGCTAAAGTTATCCCCGTTCACAAGTCTGAAGCTGAAGAACTAATAAAAAGTTGTGTTTTTCTCGAATTTCTGATTGTCTTCATCTACTTTATACCAAAAAAAAAGGTCTACGTCCCTCGTTCGCAACACAATTGCTAAAAAGTATTTACGTAATCGCGGTAATCTCGTTCAACAATAAATTCGTTGTCGATATCACAAGAGCGTTTCCATTCACATGGCTTCATCTTTATTAGGGTGCGAAGCCGTTGGAGATTCTCATCAAGATAGCGCGTTAGGAGTGAATGAGATTGATGAGTGGCGCCACCGGCCACGGGCGTGACTGATCCAACCCAGGAAATAACGGTATGTCGCGAAGAACTCACGCTTCTTTAAAAACGGTCTGCAGAAAATAATGGAGGAATTTTGTAATTCATATTTTATATTCGTTAAGTAAAAATACAATTTTATAGGTAAAGGCCAAGTAAGCAAATAGCAAATGTGTATATGTTAAAAAAATTAAAACACTTCAATATTAGGATAGCTACGATATAGCAATGTTCTTTTCTTGTAGTTTTTTCAAAAATAAAGTATGAAATATCAAGTTGCTAACGTTCCAAAGAATATAAAATACCTCAACTTGTTGGTGTTGCAAACAGATTTAATACTTTCAAGCGGGTCAACATTCAATTTCCCTAAAAGTGCAACAAATGTTACAAGTTCAAACTTTGCTAGATGGACTTGAAGTTACTTAGTAATATAAAATCGTTGGAGGAACTGCCCGCAAATCAGTAATAAGGGTGCTACCTAGGGGTCGGAACACTTTAGTAGGTATCTACCTTTCTTCGTACAGTTTGAACCATTCGCGTTCCATATAAATAAAGATTTGTATAGGTAAGTGTTTTTTATATATTTTAGCGTTTTATTAACGCTTAAATTTGTATAGGTGTAGTTACACAGACTAATAAATATACTAGGCAGGCATACCTACGTTACGTAGGCATACCCACGTTACGTTGCATTGGCCGTGATCACGGGCTGCCTAGCATACCTAACTATAATAAGTAGTTTTCATTAATTCTTTGTACGTTACCGGATAGAACGTTAACATTGCCTTTTTCAATCTAGTACTGTGGCCAATACTATTATGGTATTACGTGGTTTTGGGTAAAGCGTAAACAAGAAAAGTAACGATAGTTTTTTTTTTAATGGCTTTGCACAAGCATTTAGCCAATGAAAAAGTAATTTTTCTTACAAGTAATACATAAATAAACAATATTTCCTTCCTATATGATGATGATGAATGATAATAAAAATGGGAAGTTAGAAATGATATACCCCCCAGCCCCTCGAGTATCTCACTAAAGATGTGTGGGGCTTAACTAAGTCCTCACGCAGACTTCTTGAGAGAATTTCAAAAGTGACGTTGCACTGTTTTGTTTCATTTGCCAACACTCATGCACACTCACGAACACTTAACGGTTAATAATCCACCATTATTTCACATTAATATTCGACATAACACAAATTTTAGAAAATAACTCTCTTCACTTTCCCGGCCAAGAAGTCGATAGTTTTCTTAGGAAGTTTTTTTAACGTTAATTATTATAGTGGGGATTTGGGATATCAAGTCCTGCGTCACCTCCTTCTTTCGTCGTATTTCTCATTGCTGAGGGTCGTGACCTTCTGAATTTATCTGATATCTTCTCCCCCACGACGTTCCGCATTTGTTTCTTTTTCAATGTGAAAAGCATCATTAAATTTGGTTTCTAGAGTGGTGTGAATCTGGTCAGACCAAAGCATGGCTGCGCCGCGCTCTCTTGGTCTTTTGCCTTTGACTTTGATAATAACAAGTATCCATTTGAGGTGGTCCCCGTTTTTCCTGACAAATATTTAACGATCCTACGAAAGTAGATGGTGGAAAGTCTCGTTGTGATCTTCAGTTCTTTGAGCATCTATCTATGCCTTATAGGTCCGATGTTGGTTGAGGGTGTTGACACTTGGCGACAATTTGAATGCGAGATGGAAAGTTGTCGCTGATATGCATTGCGTTGCATTGTAAAAAATACATTACTCTTACCACCATGTAGTACCTACTAACTAACTTGATATGCATAGCTGCGCGCTTCAAAGCTAATTCCTAAGCATTGAGGATTCTGGATAAAGTGCGTTTCTACTCTCCTCCCGTCTCTATCATCGCTTAACATAAGAGATGAATGCCAATCCCTTTTATGATCTTAGTAGCCTAGTGGTTAGCACTTTGGGCGACGCTAACTCTGAGATTTCGATTGGATTCCCGGTCGGGTCAATGTCGAAAACTAACTGTTCGATTTTGTGACGAGTCTGTGTGGTTGTGGTACCGTCGTTGTTTCTGATTTCCATAAAACGAGCGCTTTAGCTACTTACTTTGGGATCAGAACGATGAGTACGTGATGTTTTCTAATACATATTTATTTTTGTAATAAAAAAAAAGCTTTGATCTAAGCCATGTTAAAAGAACGACATGTAAATGAATGAGATTTTACCAACAAATTCAATTGTCATTTAACTGTTTCGTAATGTGGAACCCACTAACTGGTATTTGATTACTTTATCTTTTGAATATCATCTTTAATGAAAACGTTATTTTGTACTGGATCATTTATCAGAAGTGACATCAATTTTGTTTTGATTGAAAGACATACAATACTTAATGGATTTTTGTATCTTTTGCAATTCGAAAGGGACATTCAAAAGTTCTGAGATTTTTTTAACTTTTTATATTAAGGGGACATGCCTCTTATAGCAGCACGTATTGATTATATTATTTTCAATAAGTAATTTTTCCAAATCTGACACCCTTTTTATCACGATTTTCGTGCGACGTTTTAAAATATAGATGAATACCTAAAACAGTTAATTTGGTACTTTATCCCCACACACGTTACTAATAAAAATAAAAACAATAACAGTAGACGTACATTTACACAAAAAAAAAAACAAAGAATTTAAACAAACGCAAATAAAAATATGAATGTATTAATTCATATATTTACCAATATAACAACAAGCGTTTCTTTTCCACAATTCGTAGCAAACAAACTCCTATAGCCACCACGACAGTAAAATATTCAAAAAAACTGTTGTATTTTGGTTGGAGTGAAGTTTTGCGGTACACTTCGCGCTAAAAGCTTTTCACGAACGCGTTGAGGGTGCGATGCTTGAACCGGTGCCGGTGGTGTCCAGAAACGGGTTAAAGAGAGCGATTTCAATATCACAACGGTAAACTTAAAATATAACATATTTTTTTTTGCAATATTATCAATTTAATACTTATTACTTACTTATTAAGGTTTGTAACTTTTCGGAATCATTATCGAATGTTTAATAAAACACTCGCTCGGCATTGTAAGCTCTCGCTGATGCACTGGGTTTGCATTGTACCATGTAAATAAAAGTAGGTAAAGTAAATAGCTTATAGCTGTCCCACTGCTGGACAAAGGCCTCCATTATTAAAATCAAGCCATTGCTACAATTGATGGGTAATGGCTTATTCACTGCGCTTACCATTACCATCGAAAAATCCGAATCACACTTTGCCCGACCTGGCAACTGAACCCAGGACCTTCGGGTATCGGGCCGAGTGCTTTGCCACTCGGCCGCCGAGGTGTTGTACCATTGTATCAGGTATTTCGGCTTACTTAAGATATTACTTTAACCACCTCTGTGGTCTAGTGGCTAAGACCACCGGTTTAGACCCGGAGGTCTCGGGTTCGATTCCCAGCGGGGGGTACATGTTTGTGTACTCGGTTTGGTTGGTGGTAGCACTTGTTTGTCCGCCTGGCTAGCTACCACCATCTTATCTAAATATGTCGCCATAACATCAATGTTTGTAGCATTGTTGTGTTCCGGCAGCTAGAGATAAGATAGCCAGTACCTCACTAGTTGAGGATCCCAGGTGAAGTGCGCTTCCATCATTGGCCTTGTCATCACTTAACATCAGGTGAGATCAAGGCACTGTGCTTACCCGTAAATATAAAAAAAAAAGCTCAGCATTTATAGGTGAGTTAAGAAAACGAATCAGTATGTGCAACTGTACATGGTCTATATTTTTTTTATGACGCCTAGCGTCGGCTTTCTAGTTCTCAACCCGTAAAATAACAATAGAAGTCTATTAAAGATTTTATGTCTAACACCTATACGTTTGGAAAGCTTTTTTAGAATTGACACACAGTCCGTACAGAATCGAATGACACAGTTGTTGCAGATAAACGATAAAGCAATCTAGAAGCAGCAAGCGTGCCTACTGTATTTATACTAACCGTCTACTGTGTTTATTAACTAACAAATTTACGTCTTAAAGGATTCGTACAGAAAAAAGGTTAATAGATTCGTAAAGATCTCATCTCGCTGAATCCGAATATAAGATTTTAAAAAATATCCGAATTTTGACTTACTGTGCTCTTAATTTGCGCGGCAGAATAGATTAGAGGGTTTAACGTTTGCCATCTTAATCCGTCTTAGAGCGGATAGCTGTGAATTCTTTCCTTGCGTGTGCTTTTGTCACATGCCTGTTTTGTTTTTATAGCTTTTTTCTTGTTAAACGTAAAGAGGTAAAAAAATATCTATCTCTAAGTCCAATTCCAGGTATATCAAAGCGGTACCATGTGTGTGAGGGTGTGTTAGGGTGACAGAGGGTACGTGTATGTGTGTTTTCATATTATTATGGTGGCACCGCGTTTGCGTTATTTTCAAGTTTAAGTTACCTTACGGAGAGCTGGATGGCGCAGTGGCTTGCACGTTTTAATTGTGATCTTGCAAGTTCAAAACCTTTTGGAATGGCGGTTCCGCGACCGGGCGGGTCACCAAATTGGAAAATGGCTCCTAATAGCTTCGGATAGCACGTAAAGCTGTTGGTCTAAATTGTTATCCCGTGAGAAGACGCGCCTAATGTTGTTACACGGATAGGCGCGCGCGAGCAAATTGCTCACACTACTTTAAATGCTGATATTTCTACAAAAATAGTATTTTTGGTTATAAATAGAGTTTTAATTTAAACTATGAAACATTAATGCTACTTCTACCGCAAATAACTAATTAACTAATTTTGGATATACTATCTATGGTAGTCTTCAAAAAAATCACGATAAAAAAAATACGTAAACAAAATTTAAAAATTTCACTCTTCTCTATCTGATCTGATAGCAAATCATCATCGGTTTCCTCTTTCAACTACGAAGAAATTCGAAGACTTAGTGCACTATTTAGGTCGCCCATTTTTCATGTGTGTTGTAGCTGAAAAAATAAAACATTAGCATTAAAATATAACTATAAAGTACTTACTTAATAAAAAACAAATAAAAAAAAAATTAAATTAACTCGCGGGTTAACACGTCAATGGCCGCAGTGTTCGATACAAGGATTGTAATTCTCATATAGATATAGCTTTAGCATCACCCTAACGTGATAAAAAAAAGGTAGAAATTACTATATTTACAACACCATAACGTACACACGCAACGTAAACACACGCCGGCAGACTACCACAAACTGTCAAATTTCCTAAATAGCATTGAACTTTATGTTTAGGGCAAATGGTTGAACAATTATTGAAGAGATTTGACAGATTTGGATAGGCTGATGTGTAGGCGTCTCAACTCTACATAATTTAGCAATTTTTGTACACTTTTGTCCTTACAAATGTTTTGCAATGAGTCTTATGTCATTTTAAAAGATCTTTTTGTATTTTTTTTTTGTAATGCCTGTTATCAATGCTTTAAAAAAATTAAAAATCTTGTAGTCTAGTTAACTTAACTTAACAAAGTCGTGGAGAAACTCGTATTATGTTTTCATTGTAAGGGTAACAAAAGGTGGCTTATACTCAGCAGAGGTACCTAATACGGCATAGGGCTTATATAAAACTAGGGGTCTTTCCAAAAACAGGCATTACTTACTCAAGTTATATTAATATTTTGCGATAAACAGTTAGTAAATAAAAGTTATCTTTGACAGTAGTAAGTTCTACTTAATTTTCTAAAAAAAGGTTTCCTTTTTATCTTAACAAGGCAGTTTTTCCTGTCCCAGTAGCACTTCCATAGGGATCTTTTGTGAAAATAAGTGTAAATTCAGCAGTGTCATAAAAGGCAATGCAAGAATATTGACCCTAAAAATATTGCCCACTGAGGCGATGAATGGACGAGACGAGGGCTTACAGAATAGGTACTTAACACTTATGAACAAGAAGTAAAATAAGGTTATGGCTATAATCGAACTCTTTTAGATACATTGACACTTTTGATTACATATTTTTTTTTTTTAGGCTGCCTATATCCTTATAATTGCTACCTAAACGTTCTACACATTGAAATGTAAATAATTAAAAATTAAATATTACACAGCCCCAGTCACTTTTAGTTATTTGCATGTTTAATTGAATCTATATAGCTCAATGAACACAAAAAAAATAATAAACTATATAATAATTAATTATCTGATAGAAAACTATAAAACAAGAAAGTGGTTTCTGAGTGGTTGAGCCACGCGCGTTGCAGCAGGAAATGGGCCGGCTCGCCCGGCGTAATACCACCCTCTCACAGAATATCGGCGTGAAACAATGGCACTCGTTGCTGTTGTGTTTCGTCCGGTGAGTGAAAGTACCGGAGGCCCATCTCTCACCCCTCCCCTCTCCCAATTCCTACTCCCTACTCAAGATCCAACTCCTTCCTCAGGGCCGGCAACGCATCTGCGATTACTTTGGTTTTGCGGTGATTACTTTCCATCAGATGACCTGCCTTAAGAATAAATAAAAACTGTTTTATTATGTTTTCAACTTACTTAGATGTTTATGCGATACAGAAATGTGTTTAATTCTAATTTATCACATACTTTAAAAAATAACGCCTTAAACACTTTTTAAAAAGAACAATTTTTATATTGCTTCTCACTGACCATTATTTTTTATTGACGACTCGACAGTACTAGTAAATAATAAAAATAATAAATAATAAAATAACAATAAAAAATAATGGTAACTCGACAGTAACGACAGTAACGACGCACACTCAAAACTTTATTTGACTTTTGTAGTCGACAAAAGTAAAAAGTATAATCGGTTTCGTTACTCAAAAAAGATATTCGTTTTATAACTGGCCAGTTTATTTGATGGTTATAAGAGTGGTAATAAATTGTTGTCTCTAACCTATCAAAAAATCTTGAAACCTTTGAATTGATAATATTAGGAGATTCGTAAAAAAACGAGACATCAAACTTTGTCAAACTAGGACACACCTTCATAAAAAAAACAACTGTCTGTCTAAACAATATAAACGAGTGGTCATTGAAATTCAACCACAGGTAAGCGAAAACCCGATAAATTATTCATATTCAATGTACATAACATGGGAAAGCGTTTAAGTATAATCGCCAATGTTTTCACAGAAAATTAAATTTTATTAACAGCTGGAACGTCTGCAAATACGCAAGGACATAGATGTGCCCGCCCGATCCGCATAATGCCACTTCACACTTGGACACACAAAACTTGCACACTAGAAAAGGACCTTATTTTGAAGTGAATTTGCTGTAGGCCTTCAACCACATACGACCCAAGACACTGTACTCGTATTAGAACGAGTACCCGGATGCACAAGCGCTACCAATAATATAATATACCAGGTACAGGTACAGGTACATATAATAATATACCAGGTACATACATTTACCTGGGCGCTTTTCCCCAGCACTCCCAAGACCCGGTCAGCTACAGCCGAGGTCGCCTTTAGAGGCGCCATCGGGAACGGAACAAGGTTGCGAGAGCCAATCCCCCTAGAAATCCTTTGACGGTGTTTCGATTACACGACCTTTAAGTTTCTTCAGGCCCCCAAAATGTCCGGTGACGCTGTGAAGACAATTTGAGGCCACCAACGAACTCTCTCAAAAAAAGAACATTACATGTAGTGACTTATGTCGTATACGTATGTACGATCGCGAGTGTTCTAACGAGGATTTTTAAATCATACCGCCCGCTGCTGTATTATAAGACTCATCTCAGACTTTTTGTATCTGTAGACCAGGGATTTCCAAAGTGGTCGATATCGAAAACCAGTTTCCCAGGGGTCGACATAAATGAAAACTGATTTCGGAGGTCGACAAGGTCTAAAAATCGACCCATTAATTAACACAGATTCTTATTTGAAAGGTTTGAAAGGTTTTTTTTATGAAAAATGAAAAATGGTAAGTATTCTGTATCAATAGGAAAAAAAACTAGAGATAGAATTTTAAAGTAACTTGGTTATGGATGGGGGTCTGAGGTATTAGTTCATTATGGAAAAGGGGTCTCTTGCCTAAAATAGTTTGGGAATCCCTGCTATAGATAGAAAAATGAATCCGAGCTAATTTATTGAACGAAATTAATTTAATTAATTTAAAGACACGTGTCAGAAATCTTAAAAGCTCCCATTTAATCTTTACTCCTAACAGTAGGTACGGTGACTTCAACCGTGCATGTTAATATTTATGAGTTCATCATGCGTGTCTAAATAACAAGCAAACAACTTCATGTGTACCAAGCACCAACCCGTGTGTTTGTTGACGGCTGAGTTGAGAAAACTTTGCTTCATACAATATTGGGCAAATTTGCTGAATAAATATTTATCTCAACTTACCAACGAATCCCCTTGATAATTCATCGAAATAATTATCAATTGTTTTTTATCGCCTCTGAAGTTTAGTGAGATTTATTTATTAGTTTGCTTAATAATACAATATTGGGCAAATTTTCTGAATAAATATGTATCTCACTCAACTTACGAAGGAATCCGCTTGCTAATTCATCGAAATAATTTTATCAATTATTTATCGTCACTATAAACTACCTACAGCTCATCAGCGGTTACACCACCCTGTCTTTGCCCCGGAATTACGGGGCTCGATACCCAGTTATCACTTTCTGCTATCACTCGCGGTTGGTTGAAAGTGTTTGTTTTATGTCTGCCTGGCTGCTAGCTGCGGCCATATCTATACATAATTATCCCATAACAATATTGTTAAAAGGATTTTTGTATTCTCAGAGTAAGAGATAAGATAGTCAGTTCCTCAATAGTTGAGGGTTCCTTGAGAGTGAGTAAGCTTTCATCTTTGGCCTCATCGTCATTAGGCATCAGGATAAAGGCCAAACGCTTACCTTAACTTTTTGGAATTTAAAGAATATTACTATAATTAGAACCTTTTTAAGTTCTTTTCTTATCTTTCTTTTGTATGCCATCATGGCTGGCTTGGCTATACAGGATGTTTGGTAATGGTGTATATTCCCGAAACATCTTCAGGGCACTTCTCTAAGCCTGCAGAACAATATCAACATGCTCGGTATGACGATTCGCTGCGATCTGAATCAAAAGGACTACATCGAAGCCGTGATCAAAACAGCCTCACGAAAACTCGGGGTCCTTAACAGAGTGCGGCGATTCTTTACGCCGGACCAGTTGTCCCTTTTGTACAAGACACAGGTACGGTCTTGCGTGGAGTATTGCTCGCACATCTGGGAAAGTACCTTCTCGATGCCTTGGACAGATTGCAGCGTCGCGCTGAACGCATTATCGACAATGCAGAAGTGGCAAATACTCTTGAATCTCTGCAATTGCGTAGAGATGTTGCGTCACTCATCGTGTTTTACCGCTTACACCATGGCGAGTGCTCTGAAGAGCTCTTGGACCTCATCCCACCTTCTCCCTTCCTTCATAGGAGCACACGTGCTGCTCTTCGGAGTCACCGCTTCACTGTCGCTTCAAATATCCCATCGCGCACAAAGAAATTTGGTTACTCGTTTCTTTGTCGCACCTCCAAAAGATGGAATAGTCTGCCAACACACGTTTTGCCTCCTTACGATATGGGGTCCTTCAAAAGAGGCGTGAAGAAGCACCTTGTGGGCCGGCAGAGTTAGGTTAACTGATGCTACGTTTGTTTTCACGCTGCACCAGTTATCTTCGCGTCTGGACTCCATTTCCACTTAACATCAAGTGGGATGGAGTCATTTACCGAGCTATATATAAAAAAAAATAGCATTAGTGTAATTTCCGGAGAGACTGGCGTCTACGAGTGACTTAACCCTATAGTAACTTAACTGTGAATTGACACCCAGGCACAAGTGATTCTCGCCGGAAAGTTTAACAGTCCGGACATTATGACTGTAAATTCATACATTTATCTAAAGTACGGTTATAACCCGTTTTTGATGGGGAATTTTAAAAAGGACATTTAGTTTGATATTTTGTTTTGATACTGGGGTTGGTGTCTAATACTTATTTTAAATAATTTTCTTATTAATTGTACACATTTTACAATAAAGATATTTTTTAATTTGGTTGTTTGATTTGTAACACGGCCAAATTTATTTCCAATAACATTTTTAAATAACTATTATTTTTTATTGTTATAATAACCAAAACCTAATAAGATCTTAAGTTACTGTTTTTGTGAGTAGCATTATAACAAGAAAATGGTAGGCTATTCCATAAGAAAAACAAAGAACCTTGCAATATACACGTAAGTAGCCTAATTACATTCCGTTTTCGGCATGAATCATTATATACAACAAAGGAAATCAATCCTAGGTATAGTTATTTTTATTTTCAAGACATAAGTATATACTTATATATATAAATAGCATACAAGAAAGAAACACAAAAAAATATTTTCCTATGGTGAATACTTCAAATACCTCATCGAATAATTATTGCTTAAAGTAATATTTTACAGATATAGTAAATAATCTGGATACCAAAACATTATTTCACGAAAGATGGAGATTCATTGCTCAGATGAAACACGTTTACGTCGAAAAAAACATATGGAAAACATGTCTCAGGAGCGGGCAGTTGTAGATGATTTTGTAAATAAAAAAATAAATGTAATGGTATGTTTAAATAGGCTTTGCCATATTTTATAAAAGACGGGTCCTTGTATAAGCATAAGCATATGAATTCAGATACCTAGTTGGTTATCATTCGTTAGTTGCCCAACTATTTTAAGTAATCAGTGTAGGTACTTTATTCCTAAAGAAAAAATTTTTGTCTTTTATTTTTATTGATTAAAATATAATATTTTACTAATAAATATTATTTTATTTTATTACGCGCAAGCAAAGTCACAAGTATTTAATAGTATAATTTATTTACTAAAATGTGCCGAAACAAAAGTATGCCGAAAACGGAATATGTCCAAAAAGGAATGTGCCGAACAAGGAATCAATCATTTATATTCATTACTAGATGACCGGCGAACTACTACCGCTTTGACAGTTTCCATGACAACAAAACAAACAAAACATTGACAGTTTCCATGACAACAAAACAAACAAATCATTCGTCCGCTTAAGATCACCCGTATCCCATAATGGACCCCTATAGCAGCGCCACTTACCAGGTCCAATTGTAAATCTAAACCATTATCGAATCCACTTGAACACACACAGAAAATTTCCAAATCGGTCCAGCCGTTTAGAAGGAGTCCAATTACATACACACGCATAGAAGACTTATTTAAATATAAAAAGATATTCATATTAGGTTGTCGTAGAGGACCCTTAACAGAGTCACTCACTTGCTTCTTATTTTTCAAGTTCGGTGCAAGGTTTTTTAGTATTTACTTCTTTTATACTCACTCTTATTTACAATCCTAACAACTGTAATGTTCCACTTGAGGCCGATATAGTAAGGTAACATATCTTTACAAGCACCCCCGCAACGGCCATCGCTAAAGGGAATCCCATTCATTTAATAATAGATTGCCTAGAAAAAGCTATGAATAACAGTGTTCGTAAAAATAATGGTAATTAAATCTTTTGCTTCAATTTGGTTTTCAAAAACATAAAGTTATTTCAGCACTTGAATACAAAAATCATAAAAAATTCAAATCGTGGTGACAGGGAAGTTAAACCGGTTTTTTTTAATTTATTTATTTAATGGGCACAACTACAGAATACAATTTAATACATTCACAACAGCAGGTAGGTATTATTAAATAATTCTTATAAGTTTGATTATGGTTGTGTACTTAAAATAAAATTTTACGCAAATTTCCACGAGCGGGATTTGAATCCATGATAGCATAGTTGGTAGTGCACATGACCCGAGATGTCATGGGGTGTGGGATTCAATCCCGCTCGTAAAAATTATTAAAACACTTTTATAAATTTAATTTTTTTTTTTTGCTATATATAGGAAATTTCAGGGTCTCGGTAGCTCAGCGCTCTGAGCATTGGACCGGTAATCCAAGGGTTCGATACCCACTCGAGATTGATTCGTTGATTTTTTTCTAGTAAAATTTTATCTTGTATGTTATGTAGTAATTAAGAAAAGTGTAGGAAAAAATCCAAGGACCACAAGAAGTGTGTTTGTCAGAAGACAAACTTTCTGAATTAGATTTTATATTTTCGATTTAAAGTTACGTAAAAAGTAAGCAGCTAATCTCATATTCTTTGGCCTTAGTATAATCTAACGTATTTGTTAAAAAGTCGCGCTTTCGCATCAATTGTTAAAAGCCTTTTCTTTGAGACGTCGCGCAACATGTTAGACACGATTGTTTAGATTGAACCCTTTCAAGAACATAACAATGTTACTTTTCCATCTCAAATAGGTACCCGTTTTACCCGGGTGCGCTTGACTTTATTTTTTTACCTCGCAGAGTATCAATAAAATCCTATTGAAGGCGGGTTTAGACATCATAAGATAACTGATTCTGCTATTTTAAAATGTCTACAATACTATCTCAGTGACCTGATGTCGTCGAGTTGGTCCGGGGGTTTTTTATACTTAAGTAGGTAAAAATTACAAAAACCAACCAACAACAATATACTTTACCAATAAGCACTGGGCCAGCAGTGTGGTGGTTTACGGCCCGATCTCTCTAACCATCCACAGGGATCTCTAACAAAATAATACCCTTCTCCTGAACGCGAACGCGAACTCAAGACATAAGAATAAACAATAACACAGTAGAACGGAAACTCCCGCTCCGGACGGGCTCAAGGTCGCGATATCAGAGTAACTGTTAAACATAATGCTCATTCGGGCTGTCACGGCCGGCGTCACCGCACGCGCGCCTATTTGTGCGTTCCGTACTTTATATTATAATTTATTTCCGTTTTCCGCATTTTATATTTGTAGGTAAGTAAGTAATACTTACTTAAATAGCTTCATTTGGTATGGTACTTACTATAACTTATAATTTTTACGTATCTATGTATGTCTAGAATAAAATAATGATTTCAAAGTAAAGATTAACTTATATTTTAGCGATATTATTTTTAGACGTAAGCAATATTCAACAGTAAACAACCCTGGCAACGCGCCTGGACGACAGAGGGTCGTAACAACGGCACTAGATGCTTGATAAAGCAACAAACCGTTTATTTTATCATATCAATACGAACGAACAGCATTCAATCTAGGTACTGACAGTTGATTGATGAGTCCGTTTTATTTGGCATATATACGATGGGCATTCTCCTTTACTCATTACCATTTACTTTAGAGTATAGGAAATTACGGTAATTATGCAAATGTTAATTAGGATTTCAAACATTTTGTTGATTAAACAGTTCATTATAAGAATTATGAAATTTTTACCTAATTTACCTAAAAATTGATCTTATAACAACTTAAATAAACGTATCAGGTCAAAAAATTATCATCTTCTTACCACAAAAATGGAAAATGGTGATTAGACTATATTTCAACAAAAGCACTACGACGACGAGAGATTTCAATATGGTGCCAATAATTCCGGTCCTTGATGCGTGTATTATTAGCGCAAACTTGTTAAGGCGATTAAGGGTGTGATTTCTCAAATTTGTAGGTAGTATATTAAGGCGGAAGGAATATTTTTTAAACGGTAATGACAAAGTTATCCGAGGACATATTTTAAGAGCATAATTTCTTAATAATTTGTTATTTATGTAAAACACACACTTGTGTATAGGGCTACGGAAACTATCCCTATTTAAGAATATTGAACCATAATTACATTCTTTAAAAGGGATTTAGCTATATTGAATAAAAACTTAATGAAAATGTAAAATGGGACATGAATGGTAATTAGAATCTGTATGCTTGGAAACAAACTTCTATATATGGTTTCTATTAGTCTAGTTTAGATCTGTAATACTAATTTTCATAAGATTCTTCATCATCCGCCGCGTAATATGCACATTCTTAAAGAAATGTCCAGCCCTCTCCTTACTTTCCCGACCCGCAAGTTACTTCTTCACGCAACTCGTTTAAAAAATCCCAATGTTATAGAAAGGAAGGGAAAGTGTGCGTAAACGGCAGAAACGTAACACTAAAATATCATCATCACATCATTATCATCATCATCAGCCTACAAACGTCCACTGCTGGGCATAGGCCACACACTACAACACTTAAACACGATTGTAGAATTTTCAAAATTGTTAAATCAAAAACCTAATTAGTGAATCATCATCATCATCAGCTCATTTTATGTCCCCACTGCTGGGGCACGAGCCGTCCCTATGGATGGATAGGGAGAACGGGCCATAAACCACCACGCAGGCCCACTGCGGGTTGGTGGTTGTTCACGACTGCTAATGCAGCCGGGACTAACGGCTTTACGTGCCTTTCGAAGCACGGAGGAGCTCGAGATGATACATTTTTGGACACCCATCCGATGACCAGCCTTTGCGAAAGTTGCTTAACCTCAGCACTCGCAGACCGGGCGCGTTAACCACTGCGCCATCGAGCTCCTCATTATTATTAATTAGTGAATAGTGCATGTTAATGACTGCAGGGATGTATGAAAGGGCAGAGTTGCATAGACGGTTTTATCTTGCTATTATTGAGATTAAATTATCTCATTTAATGATGTCGATAATAGTCGACATGACGGTCTCGAAATGGTTATTTTTAGACTTCATAGAAACCGAAGGCTTAAGAATAATATTGGGTTATTTAGAAAAGCTTCCTTAAAAGGATTCATTTATTTTTAGACTTATTAAAAAATATCTTGTCTTCCAAGAGTATCCAATAAATAATTATTACTATATGGCTTGGTATGTTTTACTGAAAAATTGAGCTGAAGCCATAAGAATAAATTGTTTATCTTATGCTGAAACTTCTAATAGTAAAACAAACCTGTGGGAAGTACAAAACCTATTAGTTAGTATTATCAAATTATAATAAGTAAGATGACTCTTAGCTGAAGCCCATTTTTGTATGAAAACAATTTTGCTTGTGTTTGTGTTAATCTTGTTGGTTGTCCTATTAAATAAAATAAATAAATAATAATACTAGCAGTTTAATGGTCGTGAACCGTGACTTCGCCTTCGTGCATTTCAATTTTTATATTCTAAAAATATGAAATCCTGTCCATTATTTATTATTTTTATAGGTTGATTTTCCAAAAAAAATTAAAACTTTAAAAAGTCTCAACTACTTACCCTCAACGCGAGCATTCGAAGCTGTGTTCGGAATAAACAAATTAACGTCATCCTATAGATGAGCATAATTATCATTGGTAGGTACATAATTAAAAATACAATGTACAGTATCTTATCTTAGTGGGGCCTGCTGAGGTTTCCCTCTCGCAGTAACACTTCTGTACAATGTACACACGCCTGCACATCAACCTACCACAAACTGTCAAATTTACCTCAATAGACTTTGAACTTCATACATAAGACATATCGTTGAAAATGTATTGAAGAATTTTGACAGTTTTGGATAGGTTGATGTGCAGGCGTCTGTACAGTAATGTTGTACACAAAACTTTTTCGGGTTTGTAAGCGGCTCACGTAAAAATCTGCTTACTAAAAAAAAAAAAATTGTTTTGTGGATATGAAACACATCCAAAACATACTAATTACCGCACTCAGAGTTTTGCTTACTCTTGAATATTACCATGCTCCTATGGTTTATCATTAATGTGTAAAAGTAAAAAAGTCTCTAATATTAAGTCGTGAGCAATTTTTGTACCAATATTTTTTTATGTTTCCTTAAATACTTTAGGAAATATCAATGAAATACATAAAGCAATTTACTCCAGAGGGTGAATTAAAAACGCTTCATTAATACCGATTTGCATATTTTTCCATAAAGCCATAAAGGTTGCATATTTCACGTTATCTATCGGCACCTAATAGATATTCGCGCGGTCGCCCGCGATCATTAATTACAGCCACTTCAGAGGCCCATTAATTACGTTTATTGCTTCCTACCCCGTTATCCTGACTTTGACACAGACTGTCTCGAATAAAACTAATTACGTCAATAACCGTTGGTTTTAACTTTACAATTTTGTTTTACAATAGACATTAATAATGTATCTTTAAACCATTGCGTAGACAACTTTTTTGTTTTATAAGATCAAAATTTTAAAAAAAACGCAAAATTAAGCCGATCATTAAGAGTGATCTAAGAGAGAGTTAAACCACCTCTGTGGTCAAGAGACCACACCACGACCGTTCAGTGCTGATTGATCGTACTAAGTAATGATTCTCTATTGTTTCAGATGCGGAAATCACTAGTTCCTGTGCTGCTTCTTGCAATAGTCGCGTTCTCAACAAGCAACGTTCTTCCAATGTTGTCCAGAAATCAACCAGAAACAGAACCGGTTGGCTTGAACGGCCAATTGAATGACAATATATTTAGTAATAGATATCAACCTAGAAATATTATGAACGATATATTTTATACAATATCAATTGCGACGCCCCAGAAAGATGGACAGCAAAGGATACCGCAACCGAAATATGTTGATATTGACAATAATAAACGAGACGACGAATCTAACGTTTTTAACAAAGAGGAGACGTATAATGGCGATGGATTTCGAAAAGAACAATGGCATAATTACCCAAGACAATTAGATCGTCTCCACAAGTACCTGTACGAGCATTACAACGCCGATAAACGAAATCCAGATCCTGACGACCCGACCGACAATACTGACGAAATTCCACAAAGAAATCCTGATGATGAAGTGAAAACCAACGAATATCGTTTATCTACAAACGATGCAAATGGTTACGAAACTGTTGTAGCTGCAAATAATCCATTCCTAATATTTAAAATACGTTTAGCATGCTTGGGTGACAGAATAAAGAACACCAATAGAAATAATTACGAAGACTTAGCATTATCTGAACCAGAATACATCCCAAATAGCAGAGAAGAGAGATATGAAGTCGACCCCGATGTGAGTGTAACGAAAGTCAAAAGGGAAGAAGTCACTGGTCTTCAAAACAGCGATCTATCAGGTTAGAAAGTTTGTGCTCTCCGTCGTAGTTTTTTAACTATAATGCGAATGACTACTGTGTAACTTTATTTTAACTAAGTATATTTTTCTTTTCCAGACCACTCTATGATGAAGAATCGAGCTGTCAAGAAGAGGATCTTCTCTTTGTGGAGCCGGCTGCAAAGCTTCAACCACAAGGGCCATGAACTGCAGCACAGGCGGCATCTGCACGCATTTTACGGATTACCAGAAGGAGACGGGGGTGGAGTTTTAACTGCGGAGACCAGAGCCACATTCATGAGACCACCAGGCTCGCCGTTGCGATGGGGCTGAAGGGGAGCCTTTGCTTCATTCATTTCAATTTGCGTTGCGATATTGTTGCTCCATTTTAGGACGTGGGGAGACGCCAGCATATATTTTGCTCATTGATTATAGCGCGAAGTCTGTTAAAAATGTCAAATTGATTTAATTCAGACAACTAATCGAGAACTATACTGTCATATTGAAACGTAAAGCCACGCATTTGACTTTCATTCTGTGTACTTCTTGTTAAAAGTATGGTAGTGCGATTGTAAACTTTACGATTATTTACCTCACAATCTCGTCGCTATATTGTTATAGTTCAATCGTTATGTTACCAGAAAATGGTTCATAAATTGCTTATTAGTACTACTGTGTTATCCTAAGTATTTATTCTCCATTTTTGTTCCACAATGGGCAAACGCCATTATCTCCCATCGTACTGCCGGAGTTCTTCAAAGGCTTAGGATTTCGGGTTAATCTTACTTTCAGATTGTTACAAGCAATTGATTAGATGCGATAGTGGTAGACTATCCAGGAATCTATCGTATAACCCATGTATCCATGTATGTACTAGCGTCAAACGCATACCTACTAGTCTAGTCTAGCCCTTTCTAGTTCGCCAATTTCCTTGCCGAAAGCTAACAGCGTCATTCAGTAAGCAATTTCACTGTACCGATACTAGAATTGAGCTAGTTCATATTTTAAAGTGGCTTGCACCAAACCTCACTTTTCACTATTAGCGTTTATCATATGTGGTTGAAGGTCGCGGGTAGCCGCTGGATGTGAGCAACACAAAACCAGTCGTTGTGTCGATCTTTGGGGAAAGCCTTTGTCCAGCAGTGGACGTCTTTTGGCTGAGATGATAATGATGATGATGATGATATAAAACGTCATTATATTTCTCGTTCAACTTCAAAAAAAATACATAAGCCTATATTGAATATTTTCTTATAAAATGTACGATTAATTTACTGTTAATACAATAAAACTCATTTGCACTATGCTCTGTCGGCTAGTTTAATATTCTATAAATCTTTTGACAAACGTCTAAGGTTGTGATTGCGAGTATCTCACGAAAAATATTTGTGCATTGTGGAATAATATAATATATTACCCTTAAAAGTTCGTTAAAAGATTTGACAGAACGTTTAACTAAAACAGTATGGTGAAATTGAAAACAATAATATATAATCAATATAGATACCTACATAAATCACAAAAATGACATAAGTAGTTTATATTTTTGGTAAAACAAATAATTAATTATCAGCTAATCGTTTGAAGTGAGTTGCGGTGGGAGTGGGAGCCAGCCTGATTATGTGTTAAAAGTTATTTTTGTATCAAAGCAATAACAAAATGTATGGTTGGTTGTATCTGCGTTCATTATGATAATATATACCATAAAGTATTATCGTACAATGATGTTGATTATCGGCGAAGCTGAATAGTACAATAAATTGACCAACTCATTAATTGTCTATAAAATTAGACAGTTGTTTACTTGTTAGATGATTTTAATGGCGTGTGATGTTTATTGTCTATTTTTACAGTATAACAATTTAATAGTAGGTATTTGCTCGAACATTTTATGCAATACGGTTATATTTAATGATAATATATAAGTAACGACTGTCGCAATATTAATAAATGTGCATATAAATATTGACGCTTAATATCTTCTAATAATATATGAAGTAATAAAAAACTCCATAGAGATATTAATCTTAATAATACTTCCACGCCTATTGTGTCTATAACATTTCCTAGTGAAATATTTTATTAACCCTCATAGCGATAATAATTAATAAACTATTTCATATATGTAAATAAATACCATGTATATCAGCTTCAATGTTTTATTTCCAAGTCCAACGTCTTCCACATAAATCTACTTTATTGGTATTAAGAAATGGGTATAATTTAAACGCTCATCAGAAATATTTTTTAGACCCTAAGCCTTAGTACTAAATTAATTAATTGACTCCAAAAAAAATTAAATGCCTTTATAAAAAAGATCCTAAAGTATACTATATTATGGTCCAAAATAAATAAACACACATCACAATAATTTCCTATATTGTACAAATATTCTTTTTGCTTCCCAAAATGGATAAATGATCACCAAATATTTACACTATTATTCAAATAATTGAGGATATAGCTGCCCTACTCCTGTAGGTCACGTGATAGGTTAGAAATTTAAGACAATCGCGAAGCGCAACGTAGCGATTGTCTTGAATTTCGAGGTTATTTTTTTTTATTAGACAACAGAAAGCAAAAATTACCAAATTGAAACTCGAGGCACAAAATATTGGTATTATCTATTTGGTGACAATATATAACATATTTGGTCTGAAATGCAGTTAAAAGGTATTCATATATTTTTAAGGCATTTAATAAAAATATAAATTGGATCCTTTTTATAATATTTTAGGAAACACAATTTGGTGATCATTTATCCGTTTTGGTAAGCGTTTCGAATTTTGTTGGTAGTAAAATTGATACATTTTAGGTAGGCGTTTAAACACAAGCCTTAAGAAATTCAGTTTTTTAGTCATTCAGTAATTTATATTAGAGACGTTTGACGATAGTACAAATAACTCAATAGATCTTCAATTAATATGGAATTTTCATGATGTAGGTAAATACTATGATAGCTGTAGGTGGCTGTAGCTGATAAGGGTAAACTCGAATAGCGCCATCTGTCGGTAAACTCGTGTATTGCTAAGAAATCAATAGCAGCGATCATTATGCTGTTTGGTCTCAGGTCATTTCGGTGAATGGCACCATACTTGTAACTCTGACAGACGATAAAAATGAATAGGTACTAGGCGCAAGTTATGTTATGTGAACAAAAACAATGTTGATAAGAAAGTTAAGATTTTTGTAAATGTATAGGTGTTTAGTAAACGTCAAGTGTCATCACAAGACTGATTTAAACAATGTCGGTAAGTGTTTTAGAACTGTTTTTAATATTGTTTTTACCTAGATATGTGACAATAGTTTTTCAAATCACAAACGTTCCCAACGTCACTTACCTACCTACTTGCTTACCATAACAAAATAAACAAAATAAACATAATTAAACATATTAAAAAAACTGTTTTGTTAAACTATTGTAGGTTATTAAAGTACCTACCTAAATATGTTTATCCAATGCAAATTCAAGTGAATGTTTTAATTATAATTTAAAGTTTACAAAAAAGTTGATTTTATTATGTTATGTAAGTAAGTAAGTAAGTAATTGTTGTGAGAATAACCTCATTTCAGTACAAAATCTTTTTTTTGTATCGATCAAAATACTATTCTGACTAAATACGAGTGTAAAAAGTTATAACATGGAAGCGAAATATTGTGTGCAAGTCATCTGTGAGATAAAAGTGATTTAAATCCTTTTCCCAAACCTTTTGAACAATATGCGGCAATATTTCATTTGTATGTTTTTGCCTGTCAGTGGCATAAGAGTGATCTCGTTTTTAGCACATTTTCTCTTGTCATATCCCGGCAAATGTCAGTAAAATCATGATAGGTAACTATATAATTATGTTATGGTAACACAGTACTTTGGTTAGCGAGTTACACAGTAACACCAACCACTCAACCACTGTTGCTGAAAAAGAGCTGACGTGGACTGTTGTTGGATATTATTTTAGCGAGTTTGCGACTGTGTCCTGTGTAAAAAGTTATAGCTCTGGAAGGCTATTCTTAATATCAAAAAGGGGATGAAGTTTTTTTCAACACTATTTTCTCATATTAATATAGTCTCTTATTTCTTCATAAGTCAAAGGAGCCTTATTTGATGTCACCAACATCCGATCTTACGACCTCCTTGGTCGAGTGGTTTGTACACCGGTTTTCATGGTGTCGCCATCTCTGAGGTCCAGGCTAGATAATTGGTGTGAGTGTAGGAAAGTTTTTTTTTATCTTAAGACCTAGTAGACAAAGCAGACACGCTTGCGTGATGGCAGTCCCTCTAGAAACCGAAAAGGTCATTTTTTCGAAAATTTTCGAAAAAACGATACAGTGTATTTAAAGCAGTAAAAACGAAAAAGACAACTAGGGTTACTTTTTGGCGTTATAATATTCCAAAGAAAACCGTCAACTGACTCGGTTGTTTGACTCTTTCTTTGAGAACAACTGAGACCAAGTCTTCAAGTCTCAGGCCTTAAGTCTGCCAAACGTCTAAATAGTGTGTCGCATAGAGAGAGCATATTCGCTTTACCAAAGTCAAGTGATACGAAGGGACTATTGAACAATGTTGGTACATTGTAGGTGGAGAAAACGATCCTATACGGGTTTAAGTACTCGTCGTGCACATGGCGAGTGCGTGCTGCGCTGCAGCTGAAGCGTATCCCGTACGAAGAGCGAGCGGTGGACATAGTGGAGGACCAAGCACAACTCTCGGAGCAGTACCGCGCCATCAACCCCGCGCAGAAAGTACCCAGCCTCGTTATTGGTGAGTTTTGAGAACGGTTACAACAGATTGTACACACGCCTGCACATCAAACTACCACAAACTGTCAAAATTTCTCAATAGACTTTGAACTTTATACTTACGGCATATGGTTGAAAATGTATTGCAAGAAATTTGACAGTTTTGGATAGGTCGATGTGCAGGTGTCTGTACAATAGGGGATACCATGCCGTGCTGTTGAAGACACATAAAGCCGTTGGTACCAGCTGCTTTAGAAGTTGTTGACAACCACAAATCCGCAATGGGCCCGCGTGGTTTTGACCTTGTCCCTGTGATGTTTCTAGCCATAGGGAAGGTTCGTACCCCAGCAGTGAGAATATAAAATGAGCTGGTGATTTTGATGATGGCGTTGATAGGGAGCTCCCTATATTTCTTAGTGCTATAAATATATTCATGTTATGATCAGTGATGATAATGACAGATTTGATAGGGCATTGTGTGTTTAATATGGGTGACATTGTAGTAAAATATCAATCAAAAAAGCAAATTATGTGCATCATTAAAAGTCTTGTTTATGTGAAAACAATACTCTTACTTCTGACTTGGTAAATAATAGGAAAATATATTTTATGTTTTTGAATTATGTCTAAAGTAAATTCTTATAGAAATAAAAGTTATGTCAAATGATTGATATGTACAATACAATGTAATTGGTTTATAGATTTTCAGCTATATATCCCGTTTTAATTTTTTCCCTTCAAAGTCCCTCTATACTCACAGCAACTTTGTTTCGAATTCCGTATATAAATATAGGTCTTGTTCGAATTTCGGGAACATTAGATTGACCAATGCCGATATGTTTAATGGTTTTTTATGTCTACCATAACGAATAGCACAAAAACAAAATTGTTACCTGTTTTCCTAGTTCTTATCCCAAAGGGTTCGTTGAGTTATTGAGATCTTTACATGTAAGAAAATAGTAAGTGTTACCTCTGTATTCGGAACAATTCTACATCTCTTCGGTCATCCACTTTTATGTGTTCAAGAACTTTTTTGGTCCTTTCAAGTTGAATGTACAACTTAGTTCTTCAGCGTAAAGACCATTTAATAAAAGGGACTAAAACAAACTTTGCTCTTTCCATAACATTTACGTTAATTAAAAAAGAATATCTGTTGCCTTATGGATAGCAGGTAAGTACCTCAAATAGCCGATTACTCTTTTTGTTTTCACTAAAAGTTTTCATAAACACTAATTAGCATAGACGCTTTTGTTTTCGTATATATTTATTAAATGAAATTCACAGCAAATTGACTACAATTATTAACTCATCATTAATTTTAACAGAACATTAATTACCTTTATAATATGATGAATACCAGTGAAGCAAGTACTGTATGTCTATCCATATTTTCCAGTTTATCAAGAATTACAGACAGTTTATTATGTAAAAGTATTGTAATGTATTTCAAATCAATAGATTTTAAATACATTTTTGGCAATTATTAAAACTTCCAACAGGAAATTTAATTTATCTATCAGTACATGTCACCGCTATTCAGAAGACATATAGGTATGCAGGTACCCCTCGCAACATCTCTTAAATTTCCCTAGAGATGTTGAACAGATTCCTATAAAAATTATTGCTTGTCATCGTGAATTCGAAACGAAATCATTGATATTGACGACGCTCATATATTTTATCAGGACAAATGGTGTGAAACGCTAATATATTTCACACCTTGGCACCGATAGGTATTGCTAAAAGCATCCATTTTTTTATATATTCCTTGTCTCTGTACGAAATGAGAAAGGAAATTAATCAATTGGTAGAACGATTAACTCCTTGGGTTAGGAAAAAGTAAAAGTATTCCATTTTTATTGTTCTAAGCTCACTCTTCTATTAGGAAGCAATTAAAAAAAATCATGATAATAACATCACAGGTTCGGAATGCATTCCAAAAAGAAAATTAGAGTAGCTAATTAAACCACTTTTTAAGTATTGGATTATCCCAAACAATATTCAACCGACTACCTATTTATAAAAAGAGAAAAAAAATGGTAAAATCTATGCTAAAACAACACCATTTTAGGGAAGTGTTTTATTGGCCTTAATAATTTAATATTCAAAGGAGATGTTTAATTTTTTATGGAGAAAATACCAACACCTTGTACACAATACCGAAAGATAGCTAATGTTTGAAATAAGCTTATTCGAAATGATTTTCTTCAAATAAATTAATAGTTTTTATGTAAGAATTATCTGAAACACTAAAATAAATCAACTTTCGTGCACTGATCTGAAACTTTCGTGATGGCAGCGGTACCTATTCTGCCAATGTCAAGTAGCTGTCAAAACAACGATGTTTTTCGGTTTCTTTTTACATTTTTACATAAAAACGATAATGCGTATTGAAGTATTACTTATTTTAACTAAATACATGTAATTTTAAACTTTTTTTTAGTTAATGTACAGGGTCTTGGCGTAAAATTAAACATCTCCTTTAACAAATGCCAAATAAAATACATTTATACTTTCATCATCTATACAACGTGTAACAGAAAGGTATTGTAAAAATGAGCCAAAATGTATCCGATGTACTTGTTGTATATACTCGTATATACTAAGACATAATTATTAACTTTAATTTAATTAGTCATATATTGTTTTCTAAAGTTTACGCGAACACTACACATTGAAAAGAAACAACTTTTACGTTGAAACGTCTAAACATTAATTAAAACTAATGTGTAAAATAAACGCGAGTAGATCCGTAAAAGTTGTTTCTTTTCAATTTTTAATTAGTCATGTAATTGTAAATTGAATATTAATATTAGTGAAGTCATGCGCGTCATTCGCGCATAATCAAGCAGCGGTGATCACAAACACAGAGGTTACTAAACCACTAGGCCTGTGGCTTGTTTATTTTGATGTGACGTCGTAATATAAATATACAATTAAAAATTGCATAACAAATTAAAGTTGATACACTTTGGATCTTTTCATTTTGCCTCCGATATTAGTTTTAATGATTTTGTGAGAAGCATTATTTATTAGTGATAATCTTACTAAGCTCACACTAAAGCAGCCTATTGTAGGGCCTCATCAAATTGACCTACATATCGGTCAATCCGCCATTGTCCAAGATGATGCATTCATTTGTCAAGTTGGTAATAGATGTCACAATACTCATAGATGGCGCATCTAATTTGGATTACGTGAGCTATGTAATTATAATATGCTTATATAGTTCAATGATCGCTGATGTCATCAAGAAGAACAAAAGGTACTTGTAGGGTTACCAATGAGATCAGTTTATTTAGATTTTATCAAAATTAAGGTAATTCGGTTGACACATTTTACGTTGAGCAGCTTATGTATCAAATGATACCCATCCATGTTATTTCTTCACACTTTAATTCCTTTATCATATTTTGATCATTTTTCTATCTACAGACACCAACAATTTTAAACCATATGTTTCACAAAAACATAGTAGTTAACTTAAGGTCACTCGAGTACTAAATAAAATTCGCATCAGGGATTCCGACACTAGTTATCAACTAGTAACGGTTACTAGTTAATACGAATATTAACTAGTAGTTAATACTTGTATTAACAATCAAGAACTGCTCTTGTCGTAGCTGCAATAAAGAAAATCTATGTAACAACAGATAATAGCCGTTCTCTTCAACTAAAGACTAATTAATACTTGTATTAACAATCAAGAACTGCTCTTGTCGTAGCTGCAATAAAGAAAATCTATGTAACAACAGTTAATAGCCGTTCTCTTCAACTTAAGAGTCACGCTATTGTCGGTGTAGCCTTTACCATTATTTTCTATTCCAAGCAAATTCTTTCACTTCTTTATAAGACACAACGTTCGCCTTCTCTTTAATTCGCTCCATTTCTTCCAAGTTCTTCTTGGTCTTCCCCTTCCTCTCTCCTTCTATCGATACTGCGCTTACTGCGCGACAATTGTGATGACAACGACGTCAATGTAATTTGCGACAGCCCTGATATACAGCTCGGATTCGCTCACGCGTCAAAACGGTCCTTGTAGCGATGGAGTGCCCTCAACTAACCGCCGCCGACCACATTCAGCTAACCGGTACGGTCGACAAAAGAGGCTTTCACGCTACAAATAATTTGTTAAACCTCACAATCCACCAATGAGGGCGAAGGTCGGCTCATACAATAATTCCAATACAGACTTTTTGGCGCATAAATTAATGATATTCACCGCAGTATCGCTCCACATGTTTTGATGTTATATTTCTCTATTATTAGCAATTTAACTTCGACGTTACACACTTAAGGTATCAATACAACAAAATAAATAATCATAACATTTTATGGTATGTATAATTACATGTATTTTGTGCTGTGAATTTGGTATTTTAATATTGCTAATGAGGCAACCGCCCACCGTGTATATAACATTTGCCTCATTAGCAATATTAGTGCGTATTACTTGTATATATTCTAATAAAATAGACAATACATAATATAATCATTCACCAATATCATGACTGTGTAGTTGTAATATCGCGGTCCGATATGGATACCTAATAAATCCTACGTGAAACCAGTAGTAATACAATTGAAAGAATATATAATCTGGTTTTGACGTAATTTATTGATTTATTTTCATTAGATGCAACATTGACAATATTATTTTACACATAAATAAATATATTACTATGTACATAAGAACTAGTTTTAAAGATTTGCCATTACAGTTCTTTAAAGTCCGGTGACGCTGAAAAAGAAGAAAGAAGAATGAGGCAATCAGAAAACTCTCAAAAAAAAAGTATACAGGTTTGTATTAATTACCCACTAGTGCCTCACTAGTTGAGGTTCCCGGGTGAAGTACGCTTCCATCATTGGCCTTATCATCACATAGCATTAGGTGAGATCAAAGCACTGTGCTTACCCGTGCAACCAAAATTAAAATTAAGTTATAAACTTAAGACGGGTAAGTATTAACTATAAATATATAAACTCCGATTTAAATGTATACAAATATGGCACAACACTAACTAGACTTTTTTCATACGAGAATAACTTTATAACTATGCCATAAACCAAGTAAATAGGAGTACATACTATTATTGCCTATGCAGCTTAATGCCAAACGATTATAGAACTATTTTCTTTGAAATAAAACAGAAGTAGGTGTTATCTAAATGTTTTATTTGATTTGGTATCTTTATTAGTCTCGGTGTCAGTTCATACATTAGACTCAATCAAGCGAGACCGGCCAATAACTCCGAATGACAATTTAACAAATAGGTAGGTACGTCGCTGTGTATGAAGGCGACGACCGACGCATTAAAAACTGGGAATTGGGAACTATTTAGGCCATTGAAACTAGTGGCCAGTTGCCAACCAATCGAAAAAGGCTATTAACAGTAACGGTTTTTCAAACAATTTGTATGTGCTTAAAAATATTGCTTTTTACAATTTCAATAAGGCAATTTCAACTCATTAGGGATTGTTGGATTTTTAGTCACGGATTTTTTTATCACCAGAACCCGATTTTACAACTTAGCCAATACCCATCATTTAATTGTAGTGATGACTTAAATGTTAATGATGGTAGCCTTTTCCCAGCAGTGGAACAGTATATAGTCTATTTACTTTACTTTAATAATAGTATGTTTGTCAACATGGCTATTAGTATTTTTATAGGCGGATTGACGGACTCTAGAAGGCTGCATTCCGAAACAAGACGGTGGGCAAATCATGACTAATTTATTATTTATTCCAGGCATAATTAAACATTTAGAATCAGCAAGTACATATCATTTTACTTTTGTTTTATTATAAGGTGTAGTATTTACCAAAGCATTAAATGGTTTACTGGTCAAAGCTCTGCAGTATGTGAGTAGAATAATAAACTCCATTAAAAAAATATATTTATTGCAGTAACAAGCCGTCGATTGAACAAGGTTTCGCAGTTAAATCGTTCGCAGTACAGTTTTTCGATGTAACGAAACATCGCAGTAACAAGACGTCGATTTAACAAGGCGTCGCAGTATAGAGATGTCGTTGAAAGGTTTTCGAAAAAATAAAATTCGATGATACGTTTTTCGCATTCTAGTAGGTATCCCTTTTATAGGCGGATTGACGGACTCTTGAAGACTGCATTCCGAACCAAGACGGTGCCGGTGGTGGGCAAATCATGACTAATTCAATATTTAAAATTGAAATCTAGAATCAGCCAATTCTTACAATTTTAGCTTTGTTTTGTTATAAGCTTAATTGAGGTAGTATTCCCCTAAGCATTAAATGGCTCACCGGTCAACGCTCTGCAGTATGTGGGTAGAATACTAAACTCCATTGAAAAAAAATATTTATGGGCTCACAATAATTATGCGACCTAACAAACATAGGAATACAATTTTGTTCTGAATTTGGTATGGTTGTGTACTGTTTGTTCAATTTGTAGACTTTTTAAAAATATAATAAGATTTAAAATGTTAAGTTCGTAACGAGGCTTTTGTTTAATACCAGGAAACCTTTAAGCTCAATTTGGTGAATGCCAAATTAATAATTCGTTTGATGTTTTGTACAAGTTTTTCAAACGTATTAATTCTCTTGATATATCTTTTATATAATTAAAAGATATCTTTTAATTATCGACTGAGTAAAAAACGATCAACATCGCCAGCGCCAACCGCTGGACTTAAAACACTAACCCCCTTACAAATAAACAAAGAGTGTGTTGTTCCTTACAAATAAACAAAGAGTGTGTTGTTCCTTACAAATAAACAAGAAGTGTTTTGTTCCTGTCACGTAAACGTCATTTCAAATTAGAGTAAAAGAGACAAAACACGGAATAACTATTCGGACCTTATTCTTTGCTTATTTGTAAGACCCTACAATTTTTCATGTAGGTCTTTCATGCAGTAGGCAGGATCATCACCAGCTCATTTTACGTCCCCTCTGGCTGGGGCACGAGTTTTCCTGTGGATGGCTAAGGAGAACGGGTCATAAACCGCCACGGGGGCCATTGCGGATTGGTGGTTTTTAACAACTGCTAATGCAGCCGGGACCAACGGCATTAGGCAAGATATAATGGGATAATACAAAATTCCTTATCCTTAGATATTATGGGATACGCCATCAAACATCGGTTTTTTTGACGCCGGGTTTGTGATAACCAGCCTACATGGTGATTAATACAACACGCAACAATCGTAGCGTTTACTTGATTTCAATGATGTAGGCTTTTACCCTGCAGTAGGACAGTATAATGGCTTATTACTTACTTTCTTTGTTTATTGTTATTATATCTATCATTACTAATTGTTAGATGGAGAAACTCTGATTGAGTCTATGGCGATCCTGCAGTACTTGGAGGATACTCGCCCACTGCCCAATCTCATTCCCAGATCACCGTTGCTCAAGGCTCGCGTGAGGGAGATCTGTGAAGTAAGTGAATATAATAATACCCAAGAAAGCAGAGATTTTAATGTTTTATACTTTATTTTATACAACGTGTAACAGAAAGGTGTGGTCAAAATGAAAAGATCCAAACTGCTAAAAAAACTATCTAGATCTTGTATAAAGAGTTACTAAGTCATGATTATTAACTCTAATGTGTTATGTAATTTTTAATTTAATATTTCTATTGTGACATCGCATCAAAATAAACAAGTCTCAGCGCCAGTGGTTTGCCATTGCATTGCCATTGCATGACAAATTAAAGTTAATAATTACAACACATACAAGTTCTAGATAAAACATTTATTTAATATTAGAATTCACAATAATATAATAACCTAAAGTAGCTTTAGTTATAAAATGTTTTTATTTTGTTTACATAATTTTAACGCAAATTTTGTTGCGAAACAAATTACAAAAACACAATGTTGAAAAAATTTCCTCGAGCAGGATTTGAACCTGCACCCTTCTGACATACCGGGTCAGGTGAATGGGTGCCTTTGGCTTTCAAAGTAAAAAAGTAAATAGTGTTGAATAATTTCGGCGGGCTGGTTAGAACCACGATAGCTCAATTGGAAGAGCACCTGACCCGGTATGTCAGAAGGGTGCAGGTTCAAATCCTGCTCGAGGAAATTTTTTCAACATTGTGTTTTTGTAATTAGTTTTAGTTACTTTAGGTTATTATATTATTGTGATATTGTTGTGTGATATCTAGAACTTGTATGTGTTGTAATTATTAACTTTAATTTGTCATGCAATGGCAAACCACTGGCGCTGAGACTTGTTTATTTTGATGCGATGTCGAAACTAAAATATGGCGTCAAAAAATTCCTCTGCGTCGCTGTTAGTTCTAGATGGGATACACTTTGGATTTTTTCATTTTGACCACACCTTTTTGTTACATACACGTTGTATATGTGGCCAAATTTCACAAAATTAAATAAGTAGTACATTTATTTTACAAGCAAGTGTTTTTTTTACATCCTGCTCCTGGTCTATCTATACAATTGCGCCCAAATATATTTTAATCAGTCACTTCAAATAAAAAAAACACCATGAAAATACTCAAAAACTCTATTATAGCTGGCCTTAGTCTTAATATCTTCATACAACCTAAGACTTTACCAACCTTTGATATTCAAATAACCAACTAACAATAATGACAATGCAAAAAAACTTCAACAAAATTTAAAGAGGATAATTGAAACCTCCTCCACTTATATTTTACATCCTCTATGAGATTATTTTTCCCATGTCCACAAATAAAATATAAAAAAACTAGCGGCCCACCCCGGCTTCGCATGGGTGTACTTTTTTTTTTTAATATAGCCTATGTTACTCAGCGCTAATGTAGCATTCTAATGGTGAAATAATGTTTTAAATCGGTCCAATAGTCTTTGAGTTTATTCATTGCAAACATACATACATACAAAGCTTTCCTCTTTACAATATTAGTATAAAGAAAATTATACATAAACATAGCCTTTTTACAACGTCATGCATCAAAACCAGCAAAAATGGTAACGGAAATACCTATCCGCCTACGGCAATCAATTTGTGTAATTGCCTCCCTACGATCGGGGGCTGTTTTGAAATTAGCCGATGGCAATAGATCCATTGAACTTCACCAATGAACCGCAAAAAGATTTTTCATTTTCATTTGAATACTTTCATGTGTTTTTATAGATAAGTAATTTACATAATGGACATTCACACCCATTTCTTGATTGACGATTAGATATATTTACACATATTTTTTTGTTTTTTTTTTGTTTTAAACCAAACGTATATTCATGAACACAATAGTGTTCATAGCACAATAATGGTCATATATATGTTTGGTTAGTACATATCTACTAAATACCGGCCTCGTAGTCATGTTATTTAGAAAGAAAATTGTGTCTCTTGTCACTAAACATAGTATTTCTGTGACGCCAGACTTCGTTAGAGTACTTAACCCACTCCTAGCCCAAGCTTTTCTCTTAACAAAACTCTGAATACTGTATTCATAAATAAATCACATATCAATAATGTTTACAAACATAACATGAAAAAAAACACAAGTAAATTTTTATAAAGGGTTTTATTTCACAATGTATATGTAGTTCGATTCAACTCCACTCAAGACACTGTATAACAAAAGTACGTAGATTCGGTTCATATGCGCTGTACCAGGTACAAATCTGTAACTGGGGCCTTTCCCTGTATACTTATACCCCCATGGTGCGAAGAAGCAAACTGCCGATCAGCAAAGTGAGGACGGCTAGTGAGACACAATCCTGCTCCACTATGTTTCCTCGTGTCTTCGCATTGGGACTCCAGCTCTGTTTCTACTGTATATCAGGGTCATTACCTAGTCATTCCTATAAATTTTGCTTTACAGACGATTGTATCCGGAATCCAACCACTCCAGAACATAGGTGTGAAGCCCCACCTGGTTAACGAAGACCAGTTCAACCAGTTCACCCGGTACTGGTGTGATCGAGGTCTGCAAACGCTGGAAGAGCTGGTGAGCAAGAGCGCTGGACGTTATTGCGTCGGCGACCAGCTCACTGTTGCTGATCTGTGCCTTGTACCGCAGCTTTACAACGCGACCACTAGGTAACCATCCTTATTAATCACTAACCTATCTTAGTGGTGGCGCCTGTCGATGTTTTCCTCTTTTAGTAGCACTTCGATCCATTGGGATCTTTTGTGCATAGGCAAAAGTTTTTATTAGTAAGGTGGTAGTTGACTACCACTGTGCTTAGTTTTGAAACTAAGCACTAAGAAAAACGCATTTGTAAGTAATTCCTAGGTCGGATTTTACAGAAGCAACGCATCGACGTGTTTTTATTTAGCTCAAAGACATCTTCATCCGATTAACAAAAATACCTCATCCTCAAATATGGATGTCGTATGCTATTATTTTTAGAGTGTGAGAAGAAATTGATATTTCTGCTTATTCTATGTTTACTGACGCGTAATGTCGCATCAATAGAGTCAATCGCAACATTTTTTTTCAGTTTCTTTATCAGGAAGCGCTTAAACGTCATGTCACTCGAAAGTAAGTGTCGATAAGAGCTAGGGTGGATGCTCCGCTTCAGCCGTATTCCTCAACCACTTATACCTAGATACCCGTAAATGTCGAAACGCAAAATACTAACAAAATAATAATTATTGTTGTTTTTGACTATAGATTAAGATAAGATGGTAGTAGCTAGCCATTGAGACTGAGGATAAGCCACCAATAGTATCAGCCAATTCAGAAGAATATGTATTATCGCTGAAAATCAATCCCAGGACCAGACCTGGGTTTAAGTTGAGATCGGTAGTTTAAGTAAAATTGTCTCCTTAAGGCTAGGTATTCCTGCAAAAGTAGCCTAGTAGTAAAATCGGGCCTTGCCGAGCAGCCGTACTCGCGCGTTTAGTAGGTATTTAAACATAGTAAATAAAATAATCATTTTATCAAGTTAAACTCTGCGAATTTATCTGCGAAATATTTAGTGCCTTTAGTTGAGTAAAAAAATTAAATGTAAAATATTAGTAGTTTAGTCATAATATTAAAAAAAAAATACAAAAAGGGGTAACTTTGGGGTGTTTTTCTATCGAGTGAAGTTCATTGGATCTTGTAACTAAATGCTACTTTGACTAGATTAGTTCCTTAACTAATACACACTTTTTTCCAGAATTTAAACCATTATTTTCTATATCTCAGATGGTTTGAAAAAAAACTCAAAAGCGCGACCTACCTAGCCTCGGTGTAAAGATCAGTTCACGTAAATCTGTGCACGTGGCCGAAAGTGGAGTAAGCAAAAAATCTAACTCCTTCATCTTTTTTGTTTCAGATTGCGGTTGACCCTCGACAAGTACCCGACATTGGCGAAGCTGTTCGAATCACTAAATGCTGAAAGTATATTTCAGGAAACACACCCCAAGAACTTAGAAACACTGGCAAAACTGTGAACGGAGTGGTCTTGCTCTGAGTCCGCTTGGCTTGGTACCTACTACTACTATATTAATAAGTCTGTAGCCCTTCGATCATCTAAACACATATGATCGAAGCTGTAGACAAAAAAAGAATGTTTGCACCATTTTTGTACAGATAGTCAGTTTGTTAAAGGTAGATTCTGGACATCCATCTTCGGCTTTATCGTCTAACCCGCTTATTCATATAAACTATTTAAGCATTATTTAGTTAATTATTGTTTTGTCTCTTTTTCTCAAATACAAAATGACGTTTGTGTGACGTTGACAAAACAATATTTAACTAAAAAATGCTTAAATATTTTTTATGAATAAGGAGGTATATTTATAACCATTCGGTAAGACCAAGTCTAAGCGCTATCTCGCTATGTAACGTGTACCTAACGCAACTTTATTAAATTAATAATAACAGATAAAAGAGTTTTTCATTTTCAAGGTTACCTTATAATTACAATTAATAACGACCTATAAATTGTTTTACCAAAAATGGTGGAAGCAACTACCAATCAGTAATTAATACTTGGAGTTTCTCACTTCGTCACTGCCTAGTGTACTCTCGGCCATGCTGAGAAGCGAGGGACCAAAGCACCGCCCCAAAAAAGTGGAGACGAAACATCGGAGAACTTTGAAAAGGTAGACTGCCTTTTTCCCACGTTGTTAAAGGGGGTGATGAAAGGATTGTTATGTGATACTGTCTCCCTCTCCCCCCCTCCATTTTCCCACTTTGTGAAGGGAGGAATGGGGGACTACCACACGACAAGCAGGCTTCGCTACCCCCGCAGGTCTGCCTGACGCATTTCCCCTCCGATAAAAAAAAAACAATTGTTACTTAATTAAGCGCTCAACAAGAGGTTTGATAAAATAATTAAATTACTTAGTTGTGTGTCTCTTGCTAAGGTGGTAGTGGCCTTACCCGCTAATAACTGAAGTTAGAGATACGGTTCACTTTGTGCTAAACTAAACAACCAAATTGGGTTTACAGGTAGTTTCTTCTCCTTTCAAGGAGGTCGTAGGATTTCAGTTTGCTTTAGACAGAACAACGTTAGTTAGGGAAGCTCGTAGAGACGTACATTGGAACATTGGAACTAATTCAAAGTGTCTTGAGAGTCTTAGTAACAAAATGACATAAACTTCTGTGCGTGTGTAATTGTGTAGCAACTTCCGTCGATAGATTGTAAGAATTAAACGGCTTTCCAAAATTACTCGTACTCGGATAGATGACAGACTATAATCCTGAGCTTCTTCGTTTTATGATCTTTCACATTTGTGTCTAAACGTGTGTGTGTGGCCTATGTCCAGCAGTGGACGTGTGTAGGCTGATGATGATGATGATGATGTGTGTGTAAACGGCTTACTTTATCGTGGCAAATACGATCTGTTGGCCGTACAACTTTAGATGATATAAATGATTGGCAAATTTAAGTCATCTTAAACTTGTATAACTTGGTAACGGTGTATAATTTTGTAGATGTTGTTGCTTATATTAAATTAGTGGACTTTCTTGCGCCCATTCTTCTTCACAACTAAAAAATAGACGTCCTGAATGGGTAGTAGGTAAAAAAATGTTTGGACGATCCATAAGATGTTTTTTAAAGTTTATTTGAACAAACAAATTTTACTTTGCCTTTGTTATTTGCTGATAAAATGTGTATTGAAAGTAAAGTAAATTGATACAAAATACAAGCGCACGCGATATAAATGATAGTTGTGTAAAGTAAAAGGCGGGTAAAGGGCTGACGCAAACCAATCTTCAGTGCTTGCACTGTACAGGGTGTTTGGTAATATGTGTATAATCCCGAAACATAGCCATGCAACACCGTGGTGGTAACATGCAAAATCATATTTATGAAGATTCACTTTTCTCAAATTTATATTACATATTACATTATATTTGTTCAACCCTAAGATGTTTTGTCTTCTGTTTTGTTTGGATCATGAGGTTGACGAATAAGAACAATGTATCAGCTGGACCTAGGGTTGTCACTTTACAATTTTACTTAGTAACAAACAACCTTAATATCTCGACCCTAAGGTGCTTTTCTGGTATGTTCATTATTTTCCGGGATTCTGCGACCTGTGCCCTATGTGCCATATTCGGGATTATACAGGTATTACCAAACACCCTGTATAGCAACCAATAATGTCATCATTTACGACGGTTAGGTAAGCCAAAAGCTGCCCACGGAAGACCATCGTCAGATGTCTTGGTTTGTTTTGATTGAATAAAGCGCTATACAGTGCCACAGTGTTATAGATTAGACAGTTAACTGTTATATGTATTTTTGTATTGTGTGTGCTCAATAAATGATTATTCTATTCTATTATTTTGTAAATGTCAATTGTAAAGTGGTAGACAGCTTTTGTCGGCCGACTATTCATGAATAACACCTACCTACCAACTACAATTTCAATACTAGAAATAAGAAAAAAACTTGTAATGCCACTGTTCAAGTTGCAAAAGGTTCTTGGCTCTTTCTTAGGACAAAGTATAAACTACTATAATAAAATACCCATACCTAGTACTGTACAAGATTTAACATTAGATAAGTTTAAAAACCATGTAAAATCTACTTTACTTAAGAAAGGTATAAGTATAAGTATATATAATTATTAGTATAAGTATAAATAAGTATGTATAAGTATACAGTCAAAGAATATTTAGATGACAAAACAGCCTGGTTATAATAAAAAATCCACATTTTGTTTTATTTGGATCAATCAACTTTAATATCACGAAATCTTTTATATAACGAAAATTTGACTGGCATTGAAGCAGCGCCTCCTGGCGAAGGCCCCCCGCCCGATCCTCTAAATGCCACTACACATTTACAGAATACACTAAACATGCACACTAGTTTAGGCCCAAGACCGTACTCGTAGAACAAGGGTACGAAGAACCGGTTCCCACGCGCTCTACACCAGGTACAGACATGTGCCTGGGCGCTTCTCTCCTCCTCCACGGCCCGGTTAACCCGAGCCGAGGTCCGAGCCTTTAGAGGCGCCCTCGGGTTGCTCCGCTCCCCGATCCGATCCGAACCCTTCGGAAAATTTAGTAGGGCACGAGAACGCACTCTAGTGCGCGATGCCGTTCCCTCTAGAAAACCTCCGAAGGTGATTCGTTGCACACGGCTTGAGGGACCCTTTACGTTCCTCGCCGCCCCCAAACAAGCCCAGTGAAGCTGAAAATGCCGTCTGAGGCAATCGGCAATCACTCTCAAAAAAAAAAAATAATAATTAAAAAAAAGCCCTGGCGGCATACGAGAAGAGTTAACATTTTGCCATACAAATTCTCGTTTTCGTTAACGTGATCGAATGGCGAATGAAACTCGTACTTGGCACCCTGATGGGAATCGCAGATGCGTTGCCGGCCTTTAAACGTTTACGAATACGAAAATTTGTATGGCAGCATTTTAACTCTTCTCGCATGTCGCCAGGAGGCGTTGCTTCAATGCCATACTAATTTTTGTTTTTGTAAACGTAATCGAATGAATACGGATAGTAAACAAAACTCACACTAGGCACTCTGATTCATATGTCATACTCGTGAACGGGTGTCGCCCGTGGAGGCTGGTCTGCTCTTGCTTACTTATCTTTTTTTTAATTATTATTATACTCGTATAGGTAAAAAAACACAAATGTTGAAAATATTTTCACGAGCAGGATTTGAACCTGCACCCTTCTGACATACCGGGTCAGGTGCTCTTCCAATTGAACCACGATAGCTCAATTGAAAGAGCACCTGACCCGGTATGTCTGACGAAAAATATCTGAAAATATTTATATGGTGTATTAATATATGGTGAAAATATTTTCAACATTTGTATTTTTGTAATTTGTTTCGCAACAAAATTTGCGTTAAAATTATATAAACAAAACAAAAACTCGTATAGGTACTTCAACTTCGTTTTTCTTAGACTATTTTTGACTTCTTACAGTATGACATTGTGAAAATGGAAATTGGTACCTGATGTAATTTTTGCAAACTTAGATATTTTTTTATTTTGTTGTTTTTTTGTGTGTTTTGATTGTCCTTTATTTTTTGTGTTATTTGTGATGGAAAGTGTCCTTTTATAATAATAGGGCATTTTCCAATATTTTTGACGCTGTAAGGAAAAAAAAGTCATACAGAGCCATTGAAAGCTGATATAACAAGAAATTTACCTATAGAAACTCAAAGAAGAGCATTTGTAAAATATAGAAAATGTTGTGTGGGCTCTGTTTTTTGTAGTTTCTGTCATACTTGAATACAAATATTTGTTCTCATTATCTAGGACCTAAACAAATATAACAACAGCACAATGTATATTAGAATCGATACTAGGGCACCCTAAAATATTCCAACTATCTCTACTTTCCATAAAACGAACGATACAGCTTCTAAACGAACGCAAATGCTTTCCTATTGCAAACTACTTGAAAACATAGTACTAAAAATATATATTTTGTCAAGGCATAATGCGCTTTATTTTATAGATACAGAGTTCAGAGTTCCGATGGTGTTTACGAAACGTGACATTGTGTAGGTAGGCACGCCGCGCCGTTTTTCTATCGTAGGGAGAAAGGACCCAGATTTGTAAGATTTTATGACGCATCTCTCAAACATGTAGATATACTTATGTATGTGAAATCTATGCATTAAGTAAAGATAGATTAACAATATTATTGTTTAAAATAAATAAATATTTACTACAAACATTAATTATCTCGTTCTAAACAAAGCTGAGCTTCTCTTGATAAATAGGTAAACATAGGTAAATAAACACGTACACGCTCATTTTAATTAAAGTCCGTAGGAGACTAAACTTTAAAATAATTAAATAAAGCTAAACATAATTATAAAGCTAAATATAATTTATTGATTAATTTTTGATTTAATTTGATTTGTTTAAATTATTTAAATGTAATTTTGATTTAAAATTTAATTTATAATTTTGTTTTGCGTTTAATTTTATTGAAATTGTTAATTTTACTAACATAGGATAAGGTATTTATTGTAACTAACCCAAATGAGCCATTGATGCTCGAGATAAATAAATGAATGAATAAACTATTTGTAAACGTCTATTCAAAATATTGATAACATCTTAACAATGAACATTTATTATTAAGGGCGCTTTCAATTTAGACGTTTCGTGTCGGACCGCTCGCTGCCGTGCGTTTTCATATTAAACGTCAGCCGCACGACAGCCGCACGCTTGTTTTAATATGGAACGCAGTGCAAACGCACGACAGGCGGTCCGACACAAAACGCCTAATTTGAAAGCGCCCTAAGTGGTTAATTAAGTACTGGATAATTTCCAGGAACGTGTCTATAAATATTTGCGTTACATTAGATTTTGCAATGCCGAGATAAAATTTATTACTTAGTCAGATTTCTTAGTTTTCAGACGAGAGTTGAAGAATCATTTTGGCTGCACTTACCAATGAATACTAGTTCGTTATTGGTGTAGAAATTGAAACGGTTCTTATTATACGTGCCACAGAGCAATAAAATTATATCTGTGATACGTGCCTAACAAGTAGCTTGACAGTACTATGCAATCTGTGAAGGGACTCCAAACACGAAACTATTTCCAATCATTGTCAATAGCAAAAAGTTTAGTTCGACCGAAAAAGTTTGATTACCAACTTTCACGGGGCGCAAACATAACTATTGATGGCTGGCTTCGTGAACGTAAAATGAAGAAATAAGAAAAAGAAGATTAAATGATGTTTACATTGTTGCTGCAAGATCTAACTACAATTATATAATATTTTTGTGATTTCGTGAAATGTGACAGAAGTAGGTGTAACAGTGTGACAGGAAGTCGGGGAAGCGCGAGCCATTTTGTAAATTTAAAATCGATATATTATTATAATATGTGACATATGTCTTCTAATGAGTATTTACTGCATTTATTTGCTAGTTATAAAATGATGTAATATCTGACCCATTTTCAGAATATAATGTTAAAATTACTTATTACCAAGGTGAGACGTCAAATGTGACTACTGTAAGGCTAATATTGCAAATAAAATCAAATATAATATTACATTTATACGCCTCGATTGCCCAGAGGCAATGCGCTATACTCGTTATCTACAGGTTCAATTCCCACACAGGTATTGTTTTGGATTCTTCGGTGCACTTGCCTGGGTTTGTGATCACCAACCCCTATCTGACAAGCGTGGTGATTAAGCCAAAACTTATAAAAAACGATGACTTGATATCAATGATGGAGGCATTTGCCAGCAACGGGTCAGTATATGGACTATTGACTTACAGACATAGGGGTTAGGGGTAAAGGTTAAGGGGCAAGATAAAGGGATTATACTGGATGAGAGAAGCTGCAAATCATGTTCAGTGGCATGCAGTTGGAGAGGCCTATATCCAGCAGTTGGCTTATATAGACTGATGATGATGATGATGACGGGGTCACTTACCTTATCGAGAATAATTCCTTTCAATTTAAAATAAATGATTTGACCGTGAATCTATGATTGTAGGCAAGAATTTAGCTCACAATGTTTTCATAGCTAATTGAAGTGGCCATTCGATCATTAAGGCCAAGTCAACACACATTTGGATACAAACCTTTCTGCAGTTAAACACTTAATGGTGTGTCGTATAAATCATTGAGTTATTATGACAGTGTCACCATATTTAGGTCACAGCTGGTCGACATACTAATATATCTTCATCGCATTTTGGTGTAAATGTTTCACAAAAGTATTTATGCAAATTTGCTTCATTTTAAATAAATCTTTTTAAGTAAACAATTTTGATCAAAGTTAAGTATTATTCAGGATTGGTCGTAAAATACTTACTTATCTTTGTATATATAAAAATCTTCTGTGCGTATGATATTGAACGCCTTCTAAGCGGCTGGACCGATTTGGATGAAATTTTCTGTGTGTGTTCAAGTGGATTCGAGAATGGTTTAGATTTACAATTGGACCCGGTAGGAGGCGCTGCTATAGGGGTTTTTAAGCGGACGAATGATTTGTTTGTTTTGTTGTCATGGAAATGGTCAAAGCGGTACGAAGTCCGTCGGTCAGCTAGTAAATTAATATTTTTTGCCTTTTTTTCTAGAAAAAGACTGCAAAAAAGCATTTTCAATCGGTTGTTGGTAGGGCTCGTTCAAAGTACCGCATAACTAAATTAACTAAATTCTCAAAATTCTTTTAATAACGCAATTTTTTCATTAAAGTATCTAAAGAAAATGTAATGGAAACATCCTAAAAGAAGAAGAAAAAATAACGTTAATAGCTACAATTCTCTTAATTTATTTTACTCAAAACTAGTTGTCGCCCGCGACTTCGGCTGCGAAGACTACACTATCCCACAGGAACCTGTTACCGGGATAAAAAGTATCCTATGTCCTAGTCCGGGTCATGCATGGTCTGTCTATGTGCAGAGTTTCATTCAAATCCGTTCAGCCGTTCTCAAGTTTTGCGCTTAGCAACATTCATTTTTAGGGTTCCGTAGTCAACAAGGAACCCTTATAGTTTAGCCATATCCGTCTGTATGTCTGTCCGTCTGTCTGTCCCCAGTCTAGCTCATAGACTCTTAGTACTAGAAAGCTGTAATTTGGCATGGATATTCATATTAATCACGCCGACAAAGTGGTAAAGTAAAATGTTATCTGCCCTACACGTGAAGTGGGGATGCAATTTTTTTTCTTGTCTACCCCACAGTGTGGGATGTCGTTGGATAGCAATTTTAAAAATATTACGGGTTTGTGAAAACAGTTTTTTGATTAAGGCGTCTGTTTGTGAACTATTAAGCTTTAAAGTACAAAATTTCTTCTTCAAAATTCTTTATTTTTTTATTTTTTTTTTAAATTGACTGTATTGTTTTTATTTTGTGTGCAATTAAAGTTTATTATTATTATTATTAAAATTTTTGTTAGAGTCAAGTGTCCAATTTGCCCGTTTTGGATAGGTTGATATGCAGGCGTCTATAAGTCTCAGATCTGCCATCCTTTAAAAATCTTATACAAATCAATTCGCTTCTTCCCGCGTGCGATTTTAACTCAAGCTAACAAAAAGATGTACCTACAGTCATCTGTTTCAGTTTCAGTTTCAGTTTCGATTTGAATATACCCGGGATACTCCATATACGTAAACGAACGTCAGCGTAGTGGCACAAAATAAAGAGACGGAGAAGGAAAGCTTAATAATATCGCTTAATAATAGCTTAATAATCTCGGAACAGCAGCAGCTGCGCACGGACTGTTCCGAGCTGTTCCGAGATCCGTGTGTCCGTGAGAGGGTCTATGCGTGCGTTGCTCGAGAGCGGTATGTATTAAGGCGACACTTGAAAAAAAATACATCAACTTTCATCGAAAGTTGTAGGAGTATGACAAGACCAACGAATCTGAAATTTTGATATAGATAACTTCATGCCTTTGTCTTTAAAAACCCTTGCTCAAAGACACGATTGTGCAATTTTGGCTCGATCGCAATTCTTTACGGAAACACCTCTAAAAAATCATTAAATGCTAAAATTACAATGAAATTACTTAATCTGTATGTTTTGAAATCACTCAAATATATTGATAACATCAAAATTCGTAATTCAGTTGCTGCATATTTTTATATTTTTGATAACTAAATCCAGTAATTTTATAAAAATATTTTTTTAGATTCTGCGGTCTTTGCGGTCAATTGTTGCAGGTGCCACGTATAACAGAATCTAAAAAAATATTTTCGCCTTAAGCCATTGAGTTATAAGTACATTATAACTCAATGCCTTAAGCTTACCTTCTGCGGGGTTTTGTTAGTTTGTGGTAGTGGTTAGATGCTCATAAATCACTCTAATTGTGTTCTAGTTCGAGCGACGCGAGACGTCGCGTGCGCCCGAATACCAATGTGCTAGTATTTATTGCAGCTCTCAATTACTCCGCAAATAAGTTCTCTTACTCAAATATAGTATGAGATAGCATTTAATCAAGTGCAAGATAATAAAAAAAAGAGCTCGATGGCGCAGTGGTTAACGCGCCCGATATGCGATCGCTAAGATTAAGCAACTTTCGCAAAGTGGTGACCAAAAATGTATCATCTCGAGCTGCTCCGTGCTTCGTGCTTGTAAAGCCGTTGGTCCCGGGTGCATTAGCAGTCGATAACGACGACCAAACTGCACTGGGCCCTCGTGGTGGTTCATGACCCGTTCTCCCCACCCATCCATAGGGAAGGCTCGTGCCCCAGCAGTGGGGACAGAAAATGAGCTGGTGATGAAGATGAAGTGCAAGATATTTTGAACACCTAAAGGTTTATGCTTAAATTAAAGAGTCCAAGAATAATGACTAAAACGTAAGTTTTTAAGAAATTGAAAACCACGATTTAGTTACTCCACTATGAAACTCATAATATTGTACCGAACAAATTAACAAAACTACTGCCGTTCGTTTATTCTATTGGTTTGCTCGACTTTCACAACGAATCGCATATACGAATCTCGCCATGATTCAATGAAACTGTATATTACGAGTACAATGGCTACAATCGGTTGTTATTTTTAGAATTAAGTACTACCTACTGAATTTAGAAAAATCTCTTATGATGACGAATTTCGGGAATCGGGTCCAATTAGTATGTCTTTATGATAATATAATATAATAATAATTAGTATAGGAGAATACATATCGACCAAAATAAGATCTAACGGCACATAATTCAATCTATTTGTATACTTTTACATTGTCAGTCCATGCTTTTATTAAGGAGATTGCATGGTCACGTCGCTCGCCGGAAACCTAGTAATTTAGAGAAGCTCATCCTGGTGGGTCAGACGCTGAAGCAAGAAGCAGAGAAAGAGCTAATATTACTACTTAATTAGAGCTACAATCTTATAACCAACCTATCTGATAACTTAAAGGAGGAACTTGCGTCCTCTTAGTCTGAGACTGGTATTTGGTTCGGTAGATTTTAGAATATTATCGACCCGCCTAAATCAATTTCTCGACACAATCACAGAGGGCTTTCAGTGGAAAACATAAAGTGGTGTGAGTGAGGTGTGCGCCGCATATCACACGGGTTATTACGAAGGTCGGCCCTTTCACAGCTCGTCGCACTGGCCTTCAATAAGCAAATTACTAACTATAGTAACATTTTACAAATTTGATAAGAGACATCTTGTGAACCTTTACAGTGTGTCGAAGACGATATGACGACAGATTTGTTTAATAACGACGTATGTTTAAGTAGGTGATTATTTTTGAACCGGTGATTAACTCTCACGCTTTGATATCATTACGATTGCTCCTTTTACTCTTTAATTCGAACTAATTGTTGACACCGAAAAATCTCATGTCCTAATAATGAAATTGAAAATTATGCAAAGCTTATTATATGTATTTCATAGTGTCATTTTTAATTTCAAGATCCCCGGTGAGATTCGAAAATCACCCCCTGATGTTAAGTGGAAGCGGATTCCAGATGCGACGAAAGCAAGTAAAGCAGGATTGTGTTGCACTAGCCGTCCTAGCTATGCCGACCAGCCCGGCGAAGCTGAAAATGCCGTATGAGGCAATCAGCATACTATCTCAAAAAAAAAACCAGCTGTCCTTACTTTGCCGTACTTTGCCGACCCGCAAATTGCTTATTCACACGTCATTTCAAGGACTCAAAGTCGTAAGAAGAAGGGAAAACGTGTGCTGTCTAGGAAAATTTGTAAACTACGCTTTTCATTAGTGAAACATAATTTTCTTAGAGAATTCTAAATAGTGTTGAATGAAATCTGTAACTCAGAACACTCTTTTAATTAAGAACGATAACTAACTAATTAACTCTTTTAATTATATTTTCGAGCCGTTTGGGGTTGAAACACTCGGGCCATGGGGTCCGAGTGCTCATGTTTTATTTACTGACATCTCCAAACGGCTGGTTGACACTTCCCATGACCCAAGGGCTGGCTTTTACCTTGGCCAGAGGCTAAGCATTGCCATACAACGTGGCAATGCCGCCAGTCTCTTGGGTACATTACCAGTCGACAGCGACGCGGATGAATTTTTTGACGCCATATTTTAGTTTCGTAATAGTTTTAGTTACTTTAGGTTATTATATTATTGTGAATTCTAATATTAATTGTGTAAATCTATTTGATCAAAACATTAATTTTATAGAACGATAACAGGAATAAAGAGCCCAGAAATGTGTGCTGAAACTGTAATGGGCTCCATTGATATTTATTGGTAGTGGTTAAATTGAAACGAAGAGGCCCGTTTGAAATACTTTTACGGTCTAACAAACCAGCAAATTGAAATAGTTGGCATCCCGTGTAGAAGAATGCCTTCTGTAAGCCGGGCCGCGAAATCCTTCTTACCTTAAAGGCTTAGCTTTTAAACGTATATCAATACCCTGCCGCCATTAGGAATGGGCGTATTTGACAATTATCGAAAACGGAAAAAAAAACATATTCTTTAATTGCGTCAGTTACGCTTTTTTTTATTTTACCTAGACGAAGTAAATATTTCATATAAATGCAGTAACTGTAACCGGCTAAACCTTTTTCTGCATTTTGTAACTGCAAATACGTCTCTACAACTGCGCCCTAAATTCTATAACATAGAGCTTTCTAGAATATCGCAAATACAATAATTTAAGGAAATTGAACCTTGCGCCTTTACTTTTATCATCAGCCTAAAGATATACTTAACAAGTTTCCAGATTTTTTTAGTTGCGCCCTTCCTTCATTTATCGGCAGTAGGTACAGTTTCCAAAAGTTTTCCAAGCTTTCGAAAGGATATACGATCACTATATACACATTTAAATTACGTCTATTCGCGTTTACCCCATTACGCAACCTTGAAAAGGGTTCGTAACGTCAGGATAAAATATCAATTAAAATAAATGCAACTAAAAATAATTTTGCTACTTTTGATGGATGTAGTAAGTACTACCAAAACTATTTCACCAAACTATTCACCATGTTACTGGGTCAGCTGAATACCCAAACTCAAGAGATTACTGCATCATCATCATTATCATCACCAGCAGCTACTAGGTAGAGTCAGCAGCAAAGTTCACTGTACCTACACTTTAGCACTTTTTCTTAAACCAACTAAATATTCTAACAAGCGTTATTCAACTTCAAGTAAAGCTATTGTGACATGGCACTACTACTGGTGGTTAGTAACCGCTCTATCATACGAACACGACTTCTAACGCACGTCCTCAGCTACATCATCAGATCAAGCTAAGTCATCGTAAGCATAGTTACAGCGTCCTGGATTTTAATCCGAGGATCACTATACTGTTTACAATATGTATTCCGCCAATAGATGTTTAACATGACATTCAATGCAACATTTAGAAATGAAAAGCTATGTTAATCACTCACATTTCGTATACTCTTACCACGGCACCTTTAACCTCTAACCATTTCCTATAATAGACAGGCTAATAATAACTCTCACTCGTGTTCAATAGTGTACGTGATACAGCAAATCTCTCATGAAAAGGTTCGTTTTGTCACATACACTACTCTTTTGAGACCCTTGTCTTTTTCAGCCAATAAATATTGATAGAAAATGTTTCTGTCTCAAACACTTTCAGAATTGGAAATCTATATAAATCAAATCAAACAGATATGACGATTTACGATCACATTTTATTATGTTTCGTGTATTAGATTTAATCGTGAAAGTTTTTATTGAACTTACTGATGCTGTTAGCACCTAATTCATTGATAAAAAATTTTTTTGTTTCTTTTTGAGAATTTGTTTAGATGTATTTACATAGGCTGTGCTTCGTACCGTGACCATTTTCTTTTCTATCTTCAGTGTCTTCAATAAAATTTGTTGGTATAGTACCTGAAAAAATGTAAACATTTTGAAACACTGTTGATTTTCTTTATATGAATATGTAGTAGTAGTAGTAGTAGTAGTATACTGTCCCAATGCTGGGTAAAGACGTTTATCATTGAAATCAAGTCATCCCTATAATTGATGGGTATTGGCCTAATCATCGCGCTTGTCAAACACACTTTGCCCGACCTAGGAATTTAACCCAGGACCTTCGAGCATCAGGCCGAGCTTTGCCACTCGGCCACTGAGGCAGGCTAATAAATAAAAAGATAATTAAAATGATTTTTTCGCATCTAGTTGGTATATACTGTACCATGGACTAGCAAACAATAAATAATAAATAATAATAATAATATAAATAATAAATAAATATGAGGCAACACACCGCTAAAGCACCCGTTTCATGGAAATCAGAAACAACGACGGAACCACCCAGACCCGACACGATATCGAAAAGTTCGTTTTCGAAATTGACCCGACCGGGAATCGAACCCGGGACCTCAGAGTTACATCTAACAATTACATAGTTACAACAAAACAATTTCGTCATTGACTATTTATCGAGCGTTCATCCCGCGCCCAATTACGGACCACTCGCTTATTGCTATTCATTACTTTGACACGGACCCGTTGGCCGCACAGATGCGAAGTGATGAGTTAGATAGTCTATGCGAGCGACCGGCAGTTCCGCCGCGTCTAGGGGCGAGCTGACACGTCCACCATGCCTGAGGGCCATCCCGGACCACGCTAGCGCTGTCTCGTCTCCACCCGTTAACCCGTTAACGTTAACGGGATGGGACCTAACCCAAACAGCCCAACATATTTACTCGGGCTGCGATGGCTGTTCAGAAGGGGGGGCTTCTACTCCTTTTATTGTTTTGCGTACTCAACAGTGGAAACGCGAACGGTGAGTAAATATTGAATGTTGTCTGAATTAAACGCTTTACTTTTGTTTCGATTTTGAGGGTTGAGGCGTGACTCGTGACCGCGCATACTTAAGGACACCTGCATAATTTAAAGGTTTGTTTACTATACTTGGAGTTGTAATAGTAAATATAGACAGCTTTTTTATGAGTATTTATAAAATAGAAATAGAAGAAAAAAATATTTGGTACAATACATCACACTAAATTCAAAACACAGGAACGTCACTTACATTAAACTGAGTACTGACACAATACAATAATTAGCTAAATGTATTTAGTGTACATTTAGATACAATTAACACTTTTAACCCTCACGGATTAAACCATCCGTATATTTCCATATTTCCATAATGTTGCCCATTCGCGAGCTAGATCGAGATTCGTATCGAGATTCTCGTCTTCGTATCGAGAGAGGCGAACGATAATTAACGCACCACTAAAAGCTAGAAATTCGACTGGGGATACATTTGTTTCAATAAATCGTATCGTAAATTACCATCATATAAGTTGTCACTATTGCTATTGCGGGATTACCTACTAATAACTACTTATATTATTTTTTCACAGCCAGAAGGCCTAAGAAAAGCCAAGTATTAGGCACGACATATTTCTATCACTTTCTTGCCACATAAATAAAGTAATTATGGTATATTATAATATATTTCTTTTAAATATTATCGAAAACAGCCGCCTGTGTGAGGTGTAGAGAAACATTTAAAGCATATTGTTTCTATTCCCCAGATGAGATCGAGATCTTCGACGTGCTGTCGGTGGTGAGACACGAGCAGTTGCCCGAGGGCATCAACAGGGTTCCCGGGCGCTGCCAACCGTCTACCACCGTAGAAGACCAGAGCTCCGGCTACAGCCTCAATGAGAACGCCACGCTGCACCAACTCTCTGCTGGCATGTTCTACAACACCTTTCCTGAAGACTTCTCCATATTGGCCGTAGTACGACTACCAAGTAAGTTATAGTTTTTCTAATATTGAGTAATGTCACAGTATATCTTATATAATATATACTGTGGTAATGTGGAGATTATTAAATGCAATGTAAGTGTGAGCACAGTGACACAGATACATTAAGAGAGGTACCTACAGAAAAATAAAAGAATCCGGCTTTTTTGAAAAGTACCAGCGGATGGATTCTGAGTTTGTTTAACTTTGCCCCCTGCATGGCTCATCATACCTTATATTATAATATATTTAGTATTATTTAACAGCATATATATGTTGTTCCACTGCTGGACAAAGGCCTGCATCATTGAAATGAAGTCGATTGGCTCAATTGCTACGCTTTCCAATTGCCGGTTTGTGGTGTGCCACGAACTATTCATTAAAATATCCGAAACAAACTTGTCACGCGACCTTAGAATTAAAGCCAAGTCCTTTGGATATCAAAAACGAGCGAGCCTTACAGTAGTCGCATATGATGTGTTACATTTGACATCTCACCTTAGTAATAAGCAATTTTAACATTATATTCTGAAAAAAATGGGTCAGGTATTACATCATTTTATAACTATAAAATAAATGCAATAAAAACCGTAAAAACTCATTAGAAGACATTTGACATATCAAAATTACCTTTGATAGTCAAATGACACAATATGTCACAAAATAATATCGATTTTAAATTTACTAAATGGCGCGCTTTGGCGCTTCCCCGATTTCCTGTTACACACTTGTTACACTTTTACACATTTCACGAAATCACTCCCACAAGCTGTTACACATACTTAAGTCCCATTTCATGAAATCACTCCCCCAAATGCTAGGAAGCGAGCGGAAAGATGTTACACATCCAAAACTAGACAATCCAGAGGTAAGACATTTATGGTGAAATGTCCCAAAAAAGTTTTCATAGTTCCAAAGATTTGTTACGGGTCTAAATTTTCTGCGGGGTCGCAGGGCTTATTCATTATTACTTTTACTAAAAAGATACCTATAGTTAGGTAAATAAAAAACAAACAGAGTTCTTGGCGGTCAAACCGTTAAGCATAAGATTTTCGTAAAATTCTAACACAAAAGAAGGGTGCGAAATATTTTGTTACATTTGTCTACTAATAAACATACAAATAAACTGAGTATAAGCTTAAAGTGAAGTATTCTGCTCTGTATTGTTTATGCCACTCAAATATACAATAACAATTTCAATTCAAGCTTTATATATAAGAGGGCATTTAATTACTTTGCGAGCCGAAGGTCTCGTTTGAGACGTCACTACAGGGCAGGACTAATAAGTTGCCTTTCTCGTCGTCTTGAAGGACGAATGTTAATTGGTCACCTTACTTAGAAGTACTTAAATTGAAAAAGGCATCATTAGGCACTACCAAATTGCATTTGATTATAGCCAATTAGTGATTTTTTGTTTTACTTATTTATTTAGCATAGATTTCATGCATTTCACTGAAGAGCCTGAAGCATTAGGTAATTGATTACTAATTCGGGGCACTTGTCAAGTTGTCAATTAGCGCTACGCGAACGAAACGATTTAAACTTTACCAATTGCCAGCAATTAAGGTGGCATGTTCACTGCCACAAACAAGACGTCATGCGGTGCAGTGCAGTGCTAACTTTTCAGAATTCCATTAAACATCGCATTATCTGATTGCAATTTTGTTATACATGGAATTAATTAATGTCATCCCCTAAAAACGTAGTTAGCCAATATATTGCCCCACAGCTGGGCCAAAGCCTGCAACTTAAAACAAGTCATTGCTACAACTGATAGGTACCCTTTGCTTGGATTGGTGATCACAAACCTGGGTTATGCAGCTGTGTACGATAAAAAAACCGATATAAATATATCCTAATATACCTATCGTTTAGGTCCTTGCTGGGCCCACTTTTATTCATGTTGTTTGTCAACGACGTTCATTCATGTTTTCATAATTCCAAGTTTCTTCTATTTGCTGATGACAAGAAGATTTATAGGGCGGTAAACAATATTTCTGACGCACTTCTTTTACAAGATGATTTAAATAGATTAGATACTTATACTTATAGCTTAGGAATAAACTAGATCTCAACGTTTCCAAATGTTTATTTGTTAACTTCACTCGTAAACGCAATACATTCACCTTTGACTACAAACTTAAAAATCAGTGCCTTATCAGAAGCTCCTGTGCGAGAGACTTGGGAGTCATTCATGATAGCAAATTGTTCTTAGACAAGCATATAGAACATGTCGTTGATAAATCCTACAAGGCTCTTGGATTTGTGATAAGATCGTCAAAGCCTTTTAGAAATATGAAAACTATAAAAATAATTTACTGTGCCTATGTTCGAAGCCATCTAGAATACGCGTCTCAAGCTTGGAGCCCAGACTATGAAATTTATATCAATGCTATTGAAAAGATACAGAAGAAATGTGCTCGTTTTCTCTGCGCCAAGTTTAATATACCATAATATGACGTCATGAACAACGTCGCACAGCTCTTCGTCTTTTGCCGCTTTACCTACGCAGAAACGTTGCAGATGTCTGCCTCTTATGAAAAATGCCCAAAATAAATTAGACTGTCCGCAACTCTTCAGCAAAATAGAGTTAAAAGTCCCAGAAATAAAAATACGTCTTAGACACATATGGCTTCGCATTCCCTTCGCTCGTACTAATTACAGACTGAATAGTTTTATGATTAGATGTTGTAAATATTTCAATAAGCTCAGTTCAGATAGCCACTTTGATCTTTATTGTACTAATGCAGGACAGGTTAAAACTATGTTAACTCCTAAATAAGTGCGGATGACTTTTGTTTTCCTAGTTAATTTATTCTGCTTTTAAATGTGGTAGCTTGTTATTAGCTCATAATTTGTTAAATGTCGAGTAAAATTGTGAAAAATGCTGTTAGCTCCCCAAACAAAATAAAATAATAAAGTAACAAGAATAAGTATTTAGATACATTGAAAAGCAAAATTGCTAAAAACATCGTTGCAACACAGGAATTTTCTACATACTGAAGTGAAACGAAATATTTGAATGGTTAGCTTATCAATCACGACACCTTACGCTAACAACCCAGGACTCAACGTGCCTATCAAATGGTTCCAAAGCACGAGACAATTGACATATTCTTTAATTCGATCCGTCATTGTCAAAGTATCATAACATAATTTAAACGATCAAGCGTTCGCTGCCGCACCAACGAATTCTATGTTCAATCTTGTTCGAAAGTTCCCAGTATCAGAATTGGAATCTCAAGAAAATCTGCTTACAATTTCCGTCAAAATCTACAATCAAATCAAATCAATGAAAATCTCAAGTAAATCAGTACATATGATTCCTTGGAGTCACTAGATTAAAATGGCGCGCGATTTTTATGTTGGTAAACCACCACGCGGGCCCAGTGCAAATTGGTGGTTGTTAACAACTGTTAAATTAAATATCCCACTGATTCTGGGCACAGATCTTCGTGGGAAGAACGGTACGTATTGGGAGATTAGGTCATAACCCGCTATTATTATAACTACGCTATTATTAAATAAACATTCAGTTTAAATGAACTTCGCTTAGCATATTGCGACGACAATTAAATAATCCTATTATTAAAAAACTGGATACTACTTTTACTTTAAACACTTGCATTATTTCAATTAAAAGTAAAAGATACTTACGGTTTAATAGAAAATTTTCTCAGAATAAACCTTTTTAGTTACTTAGTGAAAGTTTTCTTATTATTTCTTTAATTACAAGAAGAATTTGTCAATATAATTACTGATATTGAATATTTTAGATTCAATAATCTTGGATTTATTTTGGATTTAATAATCTAAAAATAAACGCGCAATTTATACTCATGTTAAAAAACAAATGCAGATATTCTTATATTCTTATGCGCTAGAATAATCGATTCCTACCTTACGGACCGGCATTATTTTTAAAGGTACTTTGTTTTTTTACTTTTGTGAACACAAGTACATTGTAAACAACAAATTAGGTACCTATTCTTCTTATTATTCTAAAAATATGTCAATAAATAAATATTGACAGGATTATTATTATAATGTTTATGTTGTTGTTATGATGTTGTCGCACGATTTCTCATATTGAACCAAAGCAGGGTGCTGTTCGGCTACCGGTGTCTTTACTATTAATTATTATTTAGTGCCATCTTTATGCTGAAGTATGAAATTTTTTAAGTTTTCTTTACTATTAAGAACTTTAAACTAGGTTAATCAGATATTTGTTATGTCAAAACAGGCAGTGACCAAAATCCTCTGTTCGTGCTGTATTCGGACGCTGGTGACGAACAGCTTCAGCTGGTGGTTGGTGAAATGCTAGAGCTGTACTACGAAGACACACGCGGCGACCCTCAAGACAACGAGCTACTCACCTACAGGCACAGCGTCGCTGACGGGAGGTAACAAACCTAATAGTAGCTTCTGTACCTACAAAGTACCTACTAATAAGCCAGCTGTTATTGCATTAGTACCTACTAATGCATTAACAGCTGTGGGAACAGATGAAGCTCTATTGCGAAGGCACACGCGACGACCCTCAAGACAACGAGCTACTCACTTACAGGTACAACGTCGCTGACGGGAGATATCAAACCTGATATTGACATATATAGGTACTGGTGCAGTAACTGATGTGGGAGCAGGTGAAGCTCTACTGCGAAGACACGCGTGGTGACCCTCAGAACAACGAGCTACTCACTTACAGGCACAGCGTCGCTGACGGGAGATATCAAACCTGATAGTAACATCTGAAGGTACTGGTGCAGTAACAGCTGTAGGACCATGTGTAGTTCGACTGCGAAAACACGCGTGGTGCCCTGGTGGTGCCCTGCGGGTGGCAAGGAACTGCTCACCTAAGGCACAGCGTTGCTTATTTTTTTTAATATATAAAAACTTTTTAAAACTATATAAAAAGTCTGCATACGAGCAGGCGGGCCGCCTGATGGTGAGCATTCACCGCCACCCATGGACATCAGCAACATCAGAGATGTTGCTTTTGTGTGGCCGACCTGAAGAAACCTCTTTACACCTCTTTTGAAAGAGTCCATGTCGTAGCTAGCTTAATGGGAAAACCTCGAATGGCAACGACGCATGAGGGAGGTATAAAACCTGATATTAACATATGTTGGTACTGGTGCAGTAACTGATGTGAGAGCAGGTGAAGCTCTACTGCGAAGAGACGCGTGGTGACCCTCAGAACAATGAGCTACTCACCTTCAGGCACAGCGTCGCTGACGGGAGGTAACAATCCTAATAGTATAATCTGTAGGAATTGGTGTAAGAACAGGTGAAGCTGTACTGCGAAGATACGCGTGGTGACCCTCAGGACAACGAGCTACTCACCTACAGGAACAGGCTGTTGAGGTGTCGCTAACGGTAGGTAATCCCTGTATAGGTAACATCTTACAGAAATACAAATGTTGAAAAAATTTCCACGAGCAGAATTTGAACCTGCACCGTCTGACATACCGGGTCAGGTGCTCTTCCAAATTATTATTCCGCCGAAATTATTCGACACTATTTACTTTTTACTTTGAAAGCCAAAGCTACCCATTCAATGTCAACAACTACCGTCATTAACACCCGATCATAATAAAGCTATTTATAAAACCTTGCCTACTTCTTAACTGATCTTTAGTATTTGTAAAAATATTACTCATCTACAGACTACTCATAACAGCTGAGGCATCGCTAACGGGAGGTCACAACTTGTAACCTCTGTGAGAACTGGTGGAGCGCTACTCTTAAGAAACGTGTGGCATACTTCAGGAATATGAACTTCTCACCTATAGGCACAGCGTATTTTTTATAAAATGTATGGTGCTAGAAATGCATCAAAATATTTATCCCAAAAAGAAAATTAATTACCAAATTACAACAATTCAAACAAGCTTATCGCTGAAAAAGAATTTTCAAAATGAGCTAGGTATTTTTTCTTTTGTATGTACGAAAGAGAAGAATAAATTGGTCAATACATTTACGTATAGCGCTTACTATCCAGGCAAAATGATAAAAAACCAAAAGTTGATGTGATAATTGAATGTCCGTTTCGTCGATTTCGATTTTTCCGAGAGCAGCGTTAAATCGAAAAACTCGCAGCATGTCGCTCAAGCGACATGACATAGCACTTTGATGATTCCACTGGAGAATTGTGACCTTCTTTTGTATCTGGATTTGACATAAACTTGTCCATAATGTTTTTTGTTAAGTTGATATGTCCGTATGTAGCTGAAGAATACAAATGAATTGTAAATGTATGTTTGGTTATTTCATAGCCGTAGTCATTTTTAATTTCATTATCAACTTTAAGACTTTTAAATCACACTCCAGAGTGCCTAGTTCGAGTTTTGTTTACTATCCGTATTTATTTGATAACGTTTACGAAAACGATAACTTGTATGTGCAAAATTTTAACTCTTCTCATATGTGGCCAAGAGGCGCTGCTTCATGCCATACTAATTTTATATCAAATAAAACTTACACTAGGCACCTTGTTGCTCTTCGAGAAATCTCAAATTAAAACGTAGGGTACATTTTGATTAACAGTGTTAGGTAAACACTTTACGGAAATGTTTATTTTCCAAAAAACTAAATGATTGCAGACGTGGGTTAAGTAAAATTAAATTTGTGCCATGTTTCCTTTAAACTTTCCTAGTTATCTACGTAAAGTTTCGGAAACTTAGGCACTAAAGACAACTAAATTATGCGAAGTCACACCAAAGCACAGAAATAACTTTAGCGCAATAGGTCATGGATGATTGGAATTAGGTACTGAACTTTATAAAGTTACACTTTTAGACCGAGTGAATTGTGTCTGTCCGACCAACTACCTACTTAAACGTTTATCTTTGCAAATAGTTCATTGATTTATGTGGCGGGTCTGAATTTGCGAGGCCTTGTTCTACTTTAGTTCCTAGTGATTTACTGCAATACTTGACTTGGAGCCGCTTAAGAATTTTAACAATTTGATACTCTCTCTTCAGTTTCCTGCAATTTACCCTAATACTTTAATAGCAGTCCCTTAAGAATGCAAACATTAACATACTTTCTCACTTCAGACAGAACTTGGAAATCTTAATAACTTTGTGTCGCACAACTTTCAATTTATTTTGAAAAATGTAAAAGAAAAGCTGTCGTCTTACAAGAAGCTCTAGTCATTTTTAGGCTTTCATCTGACTTTCTTAGGGCAGGAGTACATCTCTTGTTAATAATGTATTTTAATAAAGTTGTGCTGTGTTGTTTTCTCTGTTGTTGTCGTATGAATGGCATTTGCTTAAAACTCACCAATCTCAGATTTTTGGACTGCTTATGATTACTAACGTTTATAAGCTGATGATGCAGATCAGGACGAAACTTCGCGATTTTAACTTTATGCAATACTAGCTTTATGCTCGCGGCTTTGCTCATGTGGGCTACACGACTTGTAACTGTTTTTAATAAAAGCCAAACTTTTTAATTATCTGTAAGAATAATTCTAAACCCTTCATAATTTCTAACCAGGCCAAGGATTTAACTTTTAAAATTACAGATTTCGATACAAACTTTTCACCCCTATTTCACCTCTCTAGGGGAGGTATTTCGAAAAAAGCAAAAACACGGCATTCTTTATTTTTATTGAAAAATCTAAAGATCGATTAAAGTGTTCATTTTTATAGTACCTACTTACTTTAAAAATAACGATTTGCCCAAAAAAAACTTCTTCCCTTTTTTACTCCTTCAAAGGAAAATAAACAAAATTCATGAGACAAGTCTATCTTTATTTCTTTTAAAAAAATCAAACACCAATTTTCATGTATTTTACTCCAAAACTGACCCCCCTTATTTGACCTCCTTAGGGATGATTTCCGTAAAATCCTTTCTTAGTGGCTGGTTAAGTCACTCAATTAAGCTACAGTCCAAATTTCATCTCATTAGCTTTAGCGGTTTCGGCTCGGTGATGATGAATCAGTCAGTCAGGACAAGTCATTATATGTATATAAATTTTATGTGTTGTAGTTTGCCTTATTTAGAGGAAGAGAAGTGTAGAAAGTGTAAAGTGAAAGCTTAAACAAAGGCGTTGTGTTACTTATGAATACACATTCAAGTTTTGATTACCTATAAGATGACGCTTACCAAACGCTAGTAATTCAGGGCGATTGGTTATTGCCCAATCTGCCTATGTACTTTTATCCATGTAGGAAGGCCAGTGCCCATTAGTGCGATAGTTTGATTGATGAATTCTACGACGGATGATACATTTCTATGTTGACAATGAAAATTGAATGAAACCTTACCTACTTCTTAACTTAAAGCTTATTATCATTAACAGTTTAAGTTTGGGGATTTATTTATTTTCACAACGGAAGGATTGTTGGTTTGATGTTCCCATTAATGTCCCCAGATGGCACCGGATAGCTCTCAGTATCAAGGGCGACTCGGCCACACTGCTGTTAGATTGCGAGGTTCGGGAAACACTCCGCTTGGATCGCAAGCCAGGCAGTTCCTTCAACTTGGCCGGGGCGCTGGTTGTCGGCATGCAGGTCACCCCCGACCAATACTATGAGGTGAGCTCACATCACCATGTTAGGTACCAGCTCATTTCATGTCACCGCTGCTGGGGCACGAGCCTTCCCCGTGGATGGATAGGCAGAAAGGACCAAGCGGGCCCAGTGCAGATTGGTGGTTGACGACTGCTTATGCAGCCGGCACCAACGGCTTTACGTGTCTTCCGAAACACGGAGGAGACATGATACATTGATGATACATCGAGATGATACATTTTTGGTCACCCATCTCATGACCAGCCTTTGCTAAAGTTGCTTAACGTTAGTAATCGCAGAGCGGGCGTGTTAACCACTGCACCATCGAGCTCCTGAGGTGAGTTCTACAAGCCGTAATGTCACGCTACCTAGAAGGTTTTTGTCAATTATCTCATAGTCCTAATGCCAAAATCAGGATAATGACACAATTTTCTTAGATATATTTTTGAATTACGATACTTAAGTCTATATAACTGGTAACTTCTTCGACTCAATTTTATATAAGTATATAAATCTTCTGTGCGTGTGTATGTCACTGAACTCCTTCTAAACGGCTGCACCGATTTGGATTAAATTTTCTGTGTGTGTTCGAGATTCGAGAATGGTTTAGATTTACAATTGGACCCGGAAGGTGGCGCTGCTATTGGGGTCCATCATGGGATAAGGGTGTTCTTAAGCGGACGAATTATTTCTTTGTTTTGTTGTCATGGAAACTGTCAAAGCGGTAAGCGGTGTCCGCCGGTCAGCTAGTCGCCCCCGTAATGGGAGTCGCTAATATCGTCATTACTTAAAAATATATATATAAAAGTAAACTCGGCCAGCTTAGGAGACTTTGCATTTTCCTACCTACTGCCACTAAAGCTGCACTTGCACAGTCTCTTCTTTTACCTATCCTTGATTACGCCGATGTCAGCTATCTAGACCTTAGGGAGGATCAACTAAACAAGCTTGAGCGCCTACAAAACTTTTGTATTAGGTTTATATTTGGTTTGCGCAAATATGACCACGTCTCCGAATTTCGCACTAAGCTCAAGTGGTTGCCAATTCGTCTTCGCCGGAATGCTCATATTGTTTGCTTACTTTACAATATATTATTTAACCCAACCACCCCTTTTTATATAAAAGATCGTTTCCAATTTTTGCACGACTCCCATTCCCGCTTCTTTAGATCATCGGAGAACTTGAGTTTGCAGATTCCACTGCATTCAACAAGATTCTATGACAAATCTTTTACGGTCCATGCTGCTCGCCTGTGGAATGCTTTGCCTGTGTCTTGCGAAGTCTCTGTCATTCTAATTCTAATTCTGATTCATCTGTCATTGTAATCCTACTGTTAGTCCACTACTTATTTATTTTTTGTTCTTAAATGGTATGCATATATGTTCTACATATTTATATGGTTGTATATATGTATGTGTGTATATATGTGTATTTATGTTTATGTAATCAATTATTACTTTACACTTTTTTATTTTAACGCCTCCATCTTATTTATTATCAATCCTCTCCATCCCTAGGTTGCCTGGAAGATATCGCTTTTAGTGATAAGGCCGCCTTTTGTACGACTCCAATTTTGATTTTTACTTCTTTGATAACATGTACCTATGTGTTTTTATTTTTTATTTTTATGTGTACAATAAAGTATTTTATTAATAACAATATGCAATACTTTAATATTTTTTATTTATGCAACCAAATTTTTTACTTAGTCGAAATTTAAAGCCCACAGAACAAGCACCCTTTGAAGTTGTCGCAACAAGCAGTGGCAAGAAACTTACACACATAATCTCATTAGACAAGTCAAAGAGCTTGCTTTTTGTGCTATTTGGTCGTTAAACGAATTCGGGTTGTGGTTGCGCTTTCCAAGTGCTATGTCGTTGTAATTTCTTTGAATAAGTCTCCAGTTAGGTAATACCATTCATTACTGCGTTCCTGCGGTCGTCTAACATTCAGGTCTTCATTTTCATTATGTACTTACAAGCTTTTGGTTTAGATGAACGCACTTTTTAATTTGCATGGTGTTGTAATGACATTTCGTTAGCTCATCCATGTAGACGTGTATTACAATTAAACAAAAAGTGCCTACAGTAAGAACATACATAAACAAAAAATACCTAGAGTTTCCTCACAGACAGTCTTTGAAATTATTATTTTTTTGTTTTTAACAGGGTGATATTGAGTTACTGCAGTTCTCAAACAAACCAGACACAGCGTACGACATGTGCTCAACAATAGCACCTGACTGCAATGGCTCCGGATACTCCTACAATACTGGGGCGTCAGGTATTTCAAGAAACGAAAATGCAAATTACGAAGCGGAGAACAAGGAAAATTCACGCCTCGACGACTACCCTGAGAGTCCAAATTTGAACACCTTGACTGGTGGTGATGACAGGAGATACGACCATATTGGCAGGAGGAGATTTTTTCACGAGCTGAATCGTTCAGATAACGATTGGGACTTAGCAGGAGGAGAGCTGACTACGGAAACGCCTGTTTGGCCGCTACCCAACTTCATTGGAGTGACGTCACAGTATCCAACTTTAACAGAATCCGGTAAGATTTTATTCTTTATACGGTAGAAAATTCATACTATATCCACACTATTTAAGGAATAAGAAACTGAACTAACTTGTTCCTGACAAGTAAGTACGTATACCTAATTTACACGCGCATTACCAGGTAAAGGTATATGCCTGTGGCCCTGGATGATCCTTTTCCTCGAGATACCGTAAACGCGTGCCGAATTTCCTATTTGCTGGGTTCAAACTCCTCGCATAATGTAGTGAGCTCTGGGGGCAATCCTACAGAATCGAATTGAACTCGGGTCTACTAAGTCCTAGACCCAGATTTTAGGTCTGTACCACAGAAATATGACGCCAAGAAATAGTGACCTGAGAGATTTCGGTTTGAACGATTTTATGATTCAGTGAAATTACTGGGCATATTTATTTTTATACCCGTTTGCTAAAATCTATAAGTTTTAAGCTGAGTTGACCGTTCTTCATCAGGTGGAAAGGGCTATACGTGTCTTTGTCGACTCAGTTGTATTATTTAAAAAATATTCATCATATCCGCCAACAGACAGATTTATAAAAAATATTCCTTTGTAATTCCTTAGACGAGAACAGCATATTCGGCAGTTTTACGGTCGAAAACGAGGTCTTCCCTATTGACTCTAACTCGAACTACGCCAACAGAGCACTTGATCAACTAGAAAGTACTACGCCTAGGGTAAGTTATAGCTGTATTTTAAATCATAAGTAGATACTAATTCAAATTCACGCTTCGAAGGCTACACTGAGAGTCCAAATTTGAACGCCTTCTTTACTGGTGGTGACGACAGGAGATACGACCATATTAGCAGGAGAAGACTTTTTCACGAGCTGAATCTGGCTGATTGCTCGATTAATGTACAATTCAAGCCGCTATGTCACGAAAACAAAATTTTGCACTTGGATTCATTAACCTTTGGTATGCCGGAACGTGGATCCACGTGCCAAACAATTAAAATTTTATTGTGTCTGGTATTCCGGCATACTAAAGGTTAAGTAACTTAAGTAGATGAGCTGAGAAAATTTTTTAAGTTCAGTTTTTAATCCA